>OU744243.1:6503891-7803169 GCA_916610215.1 Omphaloscelis lunosa | reverse complement strand
GTAGATAAAAATAAATGACTGACTGAATGAATGACTGCCTCGTTGGTCTAGTGGTCGCAAGCGCTATTGCTGAGTATGAGTTCCTGGGTTCGATTCGAGTCGGGCAAATGTTATTAGGTTTTTCCATCTGGAATTTCTCAGTAGCAGCCCGGAGTCTGGATTTGTGCCCGGTTAATGGCAATAGGCTCGCCCCCTATTACATGGGACTTAAACATAACTGGCGAAATGTGGGTGTACTATAGGTACACCTCTGCCTAAGCCTTTGGGGATTACAGGCGTGATGTTATGTTATGTTTATAAGAATAAATTGTACACATAGGTAATTGAATGAAAAGTTTTGCTAAATCAAGCGTTTGGTTGTACCAAAGAATAAGCGGACAGTTCCTACTGTCCACTTATTATCTGGTAGGAGCAAAAAAAAATGAAATATAGTATCACTATCTTTAGTGATACTATTTTTCACAAGTGATTCATATTAATTCGAAATAACAATACGGTTTTGGCACGAAACATATTTCATCAATCCATTTTTCTCAATTTTCTGTGAAAACATAAAAGCTACTACTCAACTAATCTGTGCACTTAGTAAGTTTAAAAAAAAGTGAGGGATTTACAGACTCCAGGCTTGAAGCTAAAATTACGTTACTGAAACTGGTAAAAATAGTGAAAAAATAAAAGTGCTGTGAATACAGGCAAAGGGGATGGGAACAAAAAAAAAATAATAACTCGAACAATTTAATCATCGTAATTACCGCTGTCTTAAATAAAGTTAACGCTATCGTGTTCTTCATTTCGCACAAAGATTTTAAAATATTTGGTTAAAGTTTTTAAACGTGCCGCCTCGATAGGGGGTAGGGGAACCCTGGGCGGGGGAGGATTAGTATTTTTTTTTTAAACGTTTCATATAAAAAGGTTGATAACTAAAATGTAGAGGTGGATGGGAGGAGAGAGGAAGAAGGCAAGTCATCCCCCCACCTACCAGCTCACAGGAGCCACATTTCAAGATCAATGTCAAAGGGTTCGATGGTCAAAAAAAATATTGTGGAGGGTTCAGAACACCGTCTAGAACCACGAAAAATAAGCTCACATTTATTTTTAGCGCTTTATTTTATTTTTATTTTTAAGTGGCACGTTTCTAAACCCAACCCAAATATTTTTCTGTAATGAACGATCTTCAGTTTTATTTTTATAATGTGACGACTCAATTTTATATGTCTATAGAGTTTCTTGCCAGTTCTTCTCCTTATTAAACTACTACGCTTTAGAATGGGCAATTTAGCTTCATATTTCTGACCGACCGACTCCTTCACAATTCAAAAGTGCTTGTAAATGGGTTAATTGAATTAAATGCTTTGAGTTTGAGTTTGATTTTGATTACAATATAATATTGTATATTATTAAAAAAAATATTGAGGAAAAAAATAAATACAGAGCAAAAATATAAGATAGGTAGGTACCACATTTGGCAATAGTGTCTATTAGATTCAAGTACTTAAGCTCGACTCACACATTCTGAATTCCTCTCTGAATTTATAGTCGGAATTTATATTATTCATTAAGAAAGCCTGGAATTGCATACAATTTAATTATGCTCCACACACATTCAGATTTTTTTCAGATTATAATTTACTTGAAATTTTATGCAATTCCGGGTTTTCTTATTTAATAATATCAATTCCGACTCTGAATTCAGAGAGGAATTCAGAATGTGTGAGTCCAGCCTTACGTGGTAACTAAACCTTGTTTCTATAATCCTTTCTATTAACTCCACACTGCATAAAAGAGTTAAACCAATCATGGCGATAGCGGAACGGATGAAAACGAGTTAGTGTAATGTTTTATGTAATTGCTTGTTATACTAGCCAGCCATTTAGTACTTGCCATCGTTTGGTTTCATTCATTTTAAAAGCATTAGTTTCGAATTTTCGAAGAAACGTCGTTAAAAGTCGCAGGCTGTTGGTTCTTTACCGCGTTTTTATCTATATTATGTGAAGCATAAACTTTATACCCCTTTTTATGCTGGGGCCACACCAACGGGAAACGCCGTTGATTATCGTGATGATGGACTTTATTCCTAAGGGTTAACGTCCTTCATCGCGATAATCAACGGCGTTTCCCGTTGGTGTGGCCCCAACATTCCGAAAATTACACGGACGGAGGAGTATGAAATTTGCCACACTTAAAGTTTATAATATGGAAAAGGAGTGCAGAAGGCTAATATTTTTATATAATATGCATTAGAAATGAATATTGAATTATTTAAAAAAAATTACACAGTCTACCATGCGTTTGACACACACACCCACACACACGCACACACCCACACACACACACCCACACACACACACACACACACACACACACACACACACTCTTTTGTTTATGGTTAAAGATTGCCTTAGAATAATGACATGGTAGTATGGAATTTGTATGAACTATCCTACCTACGAGTTAATTTCAACTCTTTATTAGTGGCTTTTGTGCACATGATAATTATTCAGATTTATTACAGTTGTAATAGCAATCATGTAATTGCGTTTAATTAAAATAGGTTTTTATATTTATTAATTTATATAACTTTTGTGTAGATTCTTTTCTATTTTGTGAATGTGAGAACGCTGTAGGCTTAGTGGACTGTAGATTTGCTGACCATTTTCTATTTTCTTAAGTACCTGGTACTTATTGAAAGACCTACACTGTCCTGCCATACCTAGTCACACTGTTATTTGAAAGAATTGTAAAAGCCAATTATTTTTATTTAAAAGAGTAACCGTGGAGTTTCTTGCCGGCTCTTCTCCATAGGAAACGACCAATTGGAACCGGGCACCTAGCTTCTGACGTTTCATAAGTTCCCTTGTAGGTTTATGTGAAATAAAAATATTTTGAATTTTTCTAAACTATCCTATCAAACTTAAAATAAATTATGATCGAATTTCGACCACTGCGCGACCATTTTTAAACCTGTTTAATAATTAATTATGTTGAGAGTACGGGGGAGGGGGAAACTTGTCAACATAATTTATATACTAGGAGAACAGATTGAAGCCGTAGTCATCCCTAGACAAAGTGCCATCAATTTTTTTGTGACTCTTCTTTAAATACAATACACTTTCAAAGTGATTGCAACCTGTCTGCCCTCTGTTGAACATTCCCTTTGTTACGATATTGTAAGTCTTATGAGAATGACCTCCATAGTGCACCTCCAGCATTATTCTGAAATTAATGGTGGACCGGCCAGACGGTACATTTCTTAGAGACTGAATCGCACTTCACATGTCTACTTCATTTGTTTTTTTTTGTGGTTTAGTATCATAATTGTAAATACTTACTAACACAAATATGGATATTCTGTAATGAATGGTCTGAAATAAAGCTATTATTATATTATTATAAGCAGTTGTGTCCCACTGCAGCGCAAGGTCCTTTCAACTAACAATTCCCTCCTTCAACTTATCCCTATCTACTGCTCTTTGTTGCCAATCCTCCCGTGGCCATTTCCTCCTGGGCCTGCCGCGTTGCCGTTTGGTCCTGTTTGGGATTTTTAGCTCATAGCTCCTGCGTCACGCGACGACGTAGCGAGCCTAGTTCCGTTTAAGCTTGGCGGGCCGTAGGACGTGCATCAGGAATTTGATCTTTGGAACGCAATATCGAGTTCTTAATACGATCACTGGGAAGGATGCGCATGTCCATGAGTTTTCTCTTCAGTGAGGGAGGGCGAGGTCGTTACATTATTAATTTCTTCGACCAGCACGACATTATCCCGAAAGGCATCTCGCGTCAAACGGATATATCTCCCCAAATAGCAGGATATCTCGCTTGAGAAACGTTGGGTAGAATACAGCGTATCCTGCCGATATGATTATATTAAGCGTTCATCATCACCATCGTCTTTACAGCCGAAATACGTCCATTGCTGGACATCTAGGTCTCCTTCAAGCGTCACCTCAAAGACCGATCCTGTGCCTCTCGCATCCAATGGATTCCCACGGCCTTTATAAGGTCATCAATCTACCTCGTTGGAGACGCTCCAACGTTGCGCCTTCCAGTACGTAGTCGCCACTTCAGAAATGCCATCTGTTCTGCGAGCAATATGTCGTGCCCATACCAGAATCAAAGTCTAAATCCTATTTCCAAGTGTGGTCACTATACTTAATTCAGTCTACAAAATTATTGACATAGCCACTACCTTTCTTTATTTCTTCACCTGTGATAATTCAAGTGGAAAGCAGCATGCATGGCATATCTCCTCAAATAGCAGGATACTAACCGACGAGAATACGGCTGGGTGGGTGTGCATTCACATGTAGATTGTTGATTTCGGTTATTGTGCATAGAAAAGTATGCTTAAAGTATGTGTAGTAGTCATATTATTTATAACTAGTGCAGTAAAAAGAAACGATTTCTATGAAAACAAATTTAAATGACAAAGGAAAAAGCCGTGTAGAGTTAACATAATGCTAGCGTAAACATATATATAAGGACTGCAAGTTTTCGGTCTAGTCTGGTTTTCTGCGTACTAGAAAAAAATATTGGCAAATATAGTTGCTAGTGTACTTTTTTCTTACCTTTATTGCGCAAACTCAAAATGTGCCAATTGCTTAATACTTATTTCTGGAGTCGTCGATTAATTAATAACTAAATTCTGTAATCGTAGTATTATATTTTGTAAATTTTCATGATTGTGAGTAAAACTACCGGTTGTTAAGAAAATTATGATATGAAATTACACACTATTTATCAGAACTTTCCTTAAATGGCCTTCGTTATGCCCGTTTTCACTAATACTAGGCGACACCTAAATGAATGCAGAAATAACAGCGCGCTGTTGGATTTTCAACTTTCGGCGCCGACCCGAGCACTTACATTAGCGAGACACATTCAAACAGAATTTCTCTCCGCCTTTTCGCCTAAAAAATAGAGACAGTACTTACCATACATTGTTCCGATTTTGTCAGCCAGTTTGCGAGAGATTGCACCGTCACATAAAGAGTCGAAGCAGGCGCTTAAAGCCCGGGCACATGCGCTGGAACCGATCTGAGAAACAAAGGGAAGTATTAGTTATTTGCTTGATCCAAATCTGCACTAATATTACATATAGAAAAGATTTGTATTTTTGTTTGTAATGAATAAACTAAAAAACAACTGAAAGCGATTTAAAAAATACGGTATTTGCCTAAGTAAAAAAAAATCTATTTAGTCCGTCTTACAAATAATAAAAAAATATTGGACACATATTTTTTGCTTTATCATATTAATCAAAATTAACTTAAAAAACACGCATTAAAGTTGGGAGTGGGGGCTCGCTACGTCACAACTCAGTATCTACTAGATATTATCTAGCAAGGCGTGACGTCATGCCACATTTTAACTCAATGTATTGCCGTAATCTTTCGATTACGTCAAAACAGAAAAAAAACGTGTCCAATATTTTTTATTAAACTATCTTCCGGACGACAAAAAAAATGGACACAGGCCTATTCTTTCACCAGTAGAATGCTATAAAAAAATCACATAAACCTACATGGGCACTTATAAAACGTTGGAAGCTACGAGTAGGTGCATGGTTCCAATCGGTCGTTTCCTATGGAGAAGAGCCGGTAAAAACTCCAAAGTCTTCTACTATAAATTATCCTTGAGTAACATAGGCTATAATTTGTAAAGATATCACACGGGCGAAGTCACTTCCGGAAGCTAGTCATTTATTCAACCCGGTAAAATAAGCGCAAGTTCTGAAAGTAGGTAGGCAATTAATAGGAAAGTTTCTCGAACAATACGTAGGAAGGTACAGGTCGTGTGCCCGATGGGATTACCCACCGGCAAAAATAAAGAACTTCCGTACAAACTTTCATTCCCTGTTTAACGCTTTAGGGTTTTTTATCCCTTTAGAGGATGTATTATCAAATCCTTCCTTAGTGCCCGCTGTTGATGGCGCATATGTTTGCTTTTAAAGAAGCTTATCAGGTACCCCACTGTAACTTTGTACCAACAATGCTCCGTACTCACAGTAAGACAGCTCTATATGCTTCAGACCGTCCTGCGTAAGCATGTTACAATACCATATAAGCCGAACAACAAGCGCAGGAAGGACATAGTTTGTGAAATTCAGTCGCATAGAACTGCTGTCGCCAGTTTAAAAAAAATATAAATACCTCTCGTCTTTACAACGGTATTAATAAAATAAATTTCTTAAATAACTTAACAAAAACAAATGCAAAAAGAATTAAAGTTAAATTACCTGGAGACGGAAGAACTTCTCAAATCATACAGAAGAGGTATTTCAAAAACACAGGCGCATACATACATACACTCACACATCAATGACAATCACTCACCCGTGCACTCTCATGCACACCCACAAATGTTTAACATAAGTAAATAAGTAGCTAAATTTTAACAAAAGGTCTGGAAGCATGATTTTTGACAAACATTCATGCTTCCAGACCTAGACGTTTAGTCTGTGCGTTGTCTGTCAGTGGATTTAAGCTCTCCTAACGATAAGTGGAAAAAAAGAACATCACAGTTTTGTTCACTTCCAAACCGTTAACCGTCGTCTGAATGTGTGATACTTGAATTTCTAAGTTACACTAAAGTGTCAAGTAAGTGTGGATTATAAATGAGCTGTAGTGCTATACTGTAAATAGAATAGCACTACAGTTCATTTATAATCCTAATTTGAAGTTTACGCTTACTCTGTTACTCGTTGTATTTTCACAGTATTTTTGCTGTTGGGTGGTTAAGGGGAGCCTTTAAATACTCAAACTATACGTATGTATAGATGTACTTCTTATAATGTAGCGTGGTTATGGTTTTACTTTCCACTCGCACATTGCGTGACATAACAATATAAGAAATGTCATCAAAATCTTTAACCCAACGGAGCCTCAGGTAAATTGTTCGTTCCAGAAAGCACTGGGTTAATCAAGTATTGATGAAAATACTTTTGGCCTGTTTTATTTACGTACACAAAACCACTAAGCCTGCTTGTACCCCGTAGTTAATTAAACAAGACCCCGTCATGAATGAATGAATGAATGAAAACCATTACCTACGAGTGGTGTTCCAAATTTAGATTTGAGTAGTATAGCTGTAGACTTCACTTCGAAATTCAAACATTGTTGAGGAGATCAAAATCAAGTTGGATTCGGTTTCGAATAGAACAAGTATTATGCGTAGTATAATCAAAACTGTGACAATATAATGGAACTGTTCTATTTTCGTTATCACATAAACTGTTCCTAATGTGACGTGACGTCTACTACATATATGTGTTTGCCTTTTAAAAGCGGTAAAATTCAGAGCAAAAATAACAGTCAGAGTAAATTTCCAAGTTTTATTAAACTGTTTGTTGGAAAAACGGTTGGTATCGTGCTTTTATTATGCTAATAACGTTGCTTGAAATATGAGTCACCCAATTAAAGGCTCGTGCGGACCAGCGCAATATCGCGGGCGCTACAAGGGTCGGGCTGCCTGTAGCGCCCGCGATATCGCGCTAGTCTGCACGAGCATTTAAACGGTGGTGAAATCCGAAAGTTGTTTTGATATTTTTGTCGTAAACTGAGTCTACCTATTTAACCTCTAGGTTAAATAGGTACCTATGAATTAAAATACCTACATCTCTAGATGTAGGTATTTTAATTCATAGGTACTCGCTTTTAATCAAATTAAAGACAGAAACCTTTTAGTTCATTTCTGTGGTTTTGTTGAAGGTTTGAATTGTAATTGATCAATGTCTTTTTTCTGCAATTATCGAGATTTTATGTTATTTAGTCACGGATAGTTCAAGTCAAGGTACAATTCCGTAGGCGACTGCAGGCAGCAGCAGCAGGTGACGTGTCACCGCGACATTACTGGTTCTACATATTTCTATGAAATCGACGTGTCGTTAGCTCCGGAGGGTATTTCATAAAACTACATAGAAACCAGTAGTGTCACGGTGACACGTCAACTGTAACTGTTGTAAGAACACAATGGATCTTTCACTGCGAAACTAATCCGCTATAAGAATGGCCGGGACTTTTATTTGGAGATAGTACTTTTGCAATCATCGTCATCGGCATGGCACTCTTATCGAGTGTCCTAATAGATTGCAACTACATGACCATCACAAGTTCACGCGAATATTCATAATCATATTTATTAATGTGTAACCTACGAATAATAAAAGTTTGTAACATTTTTCTGCAATCAAAATCAAAATCTATCTAAATTAATCTTAATCAAATCTGTAAGAGTGATTTCGTGAAAACGGACGTAACTGTGTCACAGGACGCTGGGGAAGCGCGCGCTATTTGGTTAGACTTATGAGCGTGCGCGGTACTAGTTGGCCGTCAGAAACGACCTTGACTAGATCACTTTAATGTTTCTTATTACCAAGGTGAGATGTCAGATGTTACACAACATATACGACTACTGTAAGGCTCGTTTGTTTTTTTCCCCACAGACATTCGTGCGATAAAAATAATTGATAACTAGTTTTCGCGAATTTAGTTCGTACGAATATCCGATCAAACATTCTGATATACCAAACAGGTGGCATAACTGTTCCCTTGTCGCAATATATTAAGCATCGTCGCCTGAAAACGCGATCGTCTCATTCTAGCGATGATATGGTCGACAATAGAGCACGCTTGCCTAGAAGCAACTTATTCACTCTCGACTTAAATACGCCCTGGTTAGCTATCAGAAAAAATTTACTACGGCAGGGAGTTTCACTTCTTAGCTCTGCGTACAATGAAAGTATTCCCAAAATGCTTTCTGCTTATGGGTGTGATGTTGCACCATGTTACGGTAGCGCATCGCGGTACGCTTTGTTGTTGGAACGGGCTTAGCGCAATTAAACTTTACAATTCCAATACACACTCTCCTGCTACGGCTACTTTGTCGCGATAAAGCAAATTACACTTCACGCTCTCTCTATCATACAGCGGGACGTCCAGCGGTGTGCGAGAGAGAGCGCGCGAAGTGTAGTTCACGGTATCGCGACAATCTGGCCCTAGCATCCAAAATGTAACCGATAGGTTGACAACTCAGCGACGATCGATATTTTGTCAGTGTCATGACAAAAAATGTTGGGTAAGTAAAACAGTGTTCTTAGTGGAGCTTCTCATTACGCCATAGCTTTTAAAAACGGTAAAAAGTTATAAAAGATACTTACTAAGTACTCCAAAATCATGTTCCAACCGATGATGAAGGCAATGAATTCACCAACGGTCACATAGCTGTACATGTAAGCGCTTCCTGTAGTGTGCGGCACACGGACTCCAAATTCTGCGTAACAGGCTCCTGTATGGACAAAAACAATTATTTTATAATGGATATTCAAATAAATAACATAAGGAATCAGAAAAAAGAAACATGATTCCTCTAGAGGGCGCCATATTAAATATTAATTTGACTTCATAAGCGAACGATCAAGACGCTTCCAATAATACCTCATTAATTTGTCAAATTATGATGAGTAATTTAGAAGTTATGAGGGAAATGATGAGCATACATACATACAGAGCTACCGGTAAAAATCATAACCCTCCGCCGTAGTCGGGTAAAAACGAAGCAAAAGAAGTACGAGTCTGAAAGGATGGCGTGGCGTTCTGTAATTTCTACGTACCCCAATGGCAAAAATCAATATTTTAGTTCACTTAGTAGTTAGCCATATTTCATATTTCCATAACTACAGTAATATTTCCAAATAAATCAAAACAATGAAATATTTGACATCCGTTTGTGAAATTGTGCACTTTCAGAATGCACGCTCATAAATGAGCATTCTCTATTTTCACCCAAGTAGAGATATGCTTTTTTAATTTCATCAAAGAAACTTCATACCTTTTTATGCCTACTGTGTAAATAAAAAAAAATTGGATAAGTTAACATAATATTTCATCAAATTGTATTGTTCGCTACATTTTAACTTTAATTTGCGTATTCAAAACATTATTTTGTGTTTATTATATTTTTATACAGGCACACCTACGCGCGCATCGCAAGCGGAAAAAACAGAACCAGCGTGCCATTTTCCATAAATATTTGCTATCGTTTTCGTTGTGTGGTTAATTATTATCAAAAATACGAAATCTAAAGTATTGTGACCGAAAGAAAGATTTTTTTTTAAAGAGTCTCCGGATAGTCAGTAGGTACCTGGCAACAAAGTTCAGTTGAACTTTATAAATCTAAATGTATCATGTCTATTGTTACGTTATTTCTAGCATAAGTTATACAAGTCTGTTTTTCTTCGCTAGTGTGTTTAAAACGATGTATAAAACGTGTGAGTAAACATTGATCATCACACACTCGTATCATAATGTACTATTTACCTTATTACTCAGCAAACGCGGTAGCTATGTATCGAAACAAACTATAACCATTATTACAATAAAACGGGGTTATAACAATTAAAAAAATTACCGTCCCATATTCAGTAAATTCTACTTCAATCAAACGACCCATAGTTACGACCTCGTGATTAACTGGCTGACCGAATTGCGGCGGAACTTTTTGAAGTGAAAACTTCTTTAGGCGCTTTGGGCATTTTTGAGATGGGACTAAACCATTGATAACGCGACACCATGACGACACCTCATTTTTGTAAACGCGATTGTGCTCTTTATTTATATTAAGTTACGAATCAATGTTCTATGCAAGTATTTTTCTTCCACCAAGGCGATCTTGTTCAAGTTTTCACTTCTGTCGGCACTTCCGGAGTGCCACCAATTTTTTTTTATTCATTCACTTCATTCATATTATGTAGAATAGACGGCAGATGTCATTTCTAATTAAGGGGGACACTAAGGCTAAGGTAGTCCGTGTAACTTCTCAAGAATTAGCTTGAACGTCATCATGTTTTCATGAAAATATAGTCAAATATTCTACCAATTTGAACTTAGAGAGTTGGATTGTTGATTCGGTCGTTTCTTGTATTTTTTTTTTAGTATACAAACAGATTCTGAGTAGCAACTTGCAAAAACCTGATGTCAAAAAAAAAATTACGTCTACCTTTTTGGTTAATATATTTTCCATTAAACAAAATTAAAAATATGATATCCTAACCTAACTAAAACTATTAACGAACTTAATAAATGGCGTCGAAAAATTCATCCGCATTGCTGTCGATGATTAAATGAATTCACAAGGACTTACCGGAGAAGATGGAGGCAAGGGCGGCGATTATAAAGCTAATCACAACGCCAGGGCCTGCAAACTTCCGAGCAACCATCCCAGCAACCAGGTACATGCCGGTGCCGACACAAGAGCCGACACCGAGAGATGTTAAATCCATTGTCGTTAGGCATCGCTGTGAAAAAAAGATATAGTTACTTCAAGTTGAAAGGTAACAAGCGAAAGTTTCTGATACCTTAAATAAAGAAACATCAATTACTTGGATAAAAACTTTTATGTTTAGAGCCCGGTTTAAACCAACGAGTCATATTTTTATTTCAGATTTTATTCCGACAATGTAATAGTTTTAATTGCCAGAACCGGTTTTAAAACAGAACTTAAAACCCGTTGTCGAAATATGAAAACAATGATGACACACACACTCACAACAAAATATTCACATTGGAAAAATATATAGAAAAATAAAATCGTTTATATAATGAAAACTTATAAGTAGTGTTAAATTGTATATTACAAACATGTTTTTACAATAAGTTTATAGAGTCGTATAGTTAACCATAAGATGCTTACGCAGCAAAAGCCAACGCGGGAAGGAAATCCTATCTCCTTCCAAGGGAAATTTATTTCGTAGAGGAAAAGGTCTGCCCTAAGGCTATTGAACAAGTGTTCCAAGTATTGCTACAATTTATCTTTGATACGAGTATCCTTATTTTTAATAAAGGAATAAACTGAGTTTCATTCATTTGTTTGCTTTGTGCAAAATGAAGGAGGCTTTGAAAAATTGTTATTGAAATAAAATGAGAGTTTATTAGTTTCCCAATAAAAAAAAATACAAAATAGCTGATTTTGTTATGATTCGTCTTATTAAAAATTATTGTGAGTTAAAATATTAATATGTAATATAAATATATAAATATAAATATACATATATAAATGTATAAACCAATGAAGGTGAAAACCGTAACAAAATCCATTGTGTGGTTTAAACGAATTAAGGACACACATACAAACATGAAAAACAACTTGGTTTATAGGTTCGAAAAGTGTATGCATATTAATGTATTTTATATATGAGATACAAATATTAATTAACAAACTTTTCTGCTTATTAAAATTTCAGCGATCACAATTTTCAGAAATGCCAGTTTACATCGCATTGTTTCACGAACTGCATGTTTGCGAAAATAGTTTCAATGTTCAACAGTTTCAATGTTGAATAGTTTTAATGTTGAACAGTTTCAACGTCGAACAGTTTTAATGTTGAACAGTTTTAATACCTGCACTATTGTAATGAAAATCCAATGCATGATTGCCGATATCTCATTCACATTCCACGACAGACAAGAGAATTTAAAGAAAGAAAGTAAAATAAGTTTATTTGTCACAGAAAAGAAAATTACTCGAGTAGAACAATAAAATAAAACACAATTATAAATATTAATTATTTATTATTTTATATAGTTCTATGATCTGAAATTAAAGTTGGTAACTGTCGATTCTCTCGAAATTATATTAACTTATAATCTAATAGAAATAGTGTAGTAATAGAGTAGTCAGAAACCTGACAACCAGTCTTTTCAAGGGTTATCGTATTACCCAGTAACTGAGTTGTGGAGGTCAGACAGGCATTCGCTCCATGTAAAATACTATAAGTATTCATTTATATCCCGTTAGACTGGAAGTCGACTCCGACATATGTAGTTGGGATGAATTTTGTTTTGCATTTAACAGAAAAGCGCTACCTACAGTCACTGCACGAACGCTTTTGTTAAAAATATCCATCCAGTACGACACACGTACAATTTCATAAATGATTGTAGCCTCATGGATGGATGAACTCGAAATACTCGTATTTAATGTATATTTTAATCATCTGGTACAATTTTAAAGCCGGTTATGTGAAAATTACAATCCTTTTTAGGGTGCCGTACTTCAAAAGACCCTTATAAGATCACTCATGTGTCTCTCTGAACGTCCGTCTGTCGCAGCCAATTTGCTCCGAATCGAATGGACCAATTAAGTTGAAATTTGGTACACATATGTATTTCTGTAACTCAAATACAGGCGTGTAATGTAAATAAATGAATTTCGATTATGGGGGCCATTTTTGGGGCAAATAGTTTTGCAAACTATACCGTGTGACATATCAAATGACAGGACTTGTTCCGAGGATCTCAAATAGTTTTATAATGTTAAAATAAATATATTTAAAGATATTTAAGAAAATTGATGAAAATTGACCCTTTATCTCCGAAACTACTGGGCCTAAATATTTTAAAAGAATACAGAGAATGGTTCTTTACCCATAGATTACAGGAAAACCTGTAAGAAGTCTATGGTCTTAAAATAACATGGTAAATCTCTCAATATTGTGCGTACAAACTTACATTTGCAGTTAGAATGTATGGGAGAACATGTTTTTCAACTACAATGTTAAGTTGTTATTTGGGATAAATTCATCCCAACTACGGAACTCTTCATTGTGCGTGATCCGACACGCACTTGGCCGTTTTGTTATATATTAAAATCGACTGATGAATACCTGATGGAGAGCTTTTCCATTAGCACAGGGGTGTAATTAAGAGTTCATAAAAATAATTCGGACTATTTGATTAAAACCGGAACATTTAAAGCATTAATTATTTTTCAGCTACACCAATTTGATCTAAATTAATCCGGGCTTTGTAATTATTGGAGTTCACTTTGTGGACCCACAACTAAATGAAAGCGATTGTCCGATAAAGTATCTCAATTAATTTCATAAATAATGATTGTCCATTTGAATAAACCCTTTGCAACTTATTTTGAATATGAAATAAACATTTATTGGATGGAATAATATTTTTAAAAAGCTGCTTGTGGTTTTGAACAAGACTATTAAAAAATAGTCAACCACAAAACAAAGCTTTCCTTCGGTCTAACATGGCAATACTCAACGTTAAACTTAAATGGAAATGGTAGACTTTATTTACAATTCAGTTTGTTGAATATAACTCGCCGACTGGTCAGCCAAAAGGCTGTTGCATCTTGATATGCGACCACATTGAAAAGTGGACTGTAGCGCCGGGTAAATAAAGTAAAATATTCCTTCTTACTATAAAATTGATAATACGAGAAGTGGTTCACGTAGGCTAACGTTTAGTGTTTCACAAATTTATACAATTCATCTAGATTGTAAAAGTAAAAAAAAATCTCATTCAAATGCATGACGTTCTACTTTTCGCTTACAAGTTGCAATTTTAAACTTAGCAGAAAATTATTCAGCATTTAAAAAAATTGTTTCTCATTTTTAAATTCCTTGGCAGAGTCGTTTGTTTTCAAAAGAAACGCAGAAAAATATGAAAGCGTTCCCACGTCTGGAGTTTTTAAAGTCTTATTTCCGTTCGTAGGTTGGTTGAGGAAAGTGCAATTATCACATTGAAAACACTAATTACCGCCGTGAGCGACTGCTTTTCAGATGTAATGGTCGATTCACACTAGGTTGAAGTGTCGTACCACCTAATAGGCCCCCCGACACTATCAGAAATAATGACATTAATATTACTGTCATTCCTTCCAATATTGTCGTAAAACTATTAAAGTATTTAAATCACATCGTCATTCTAACCACCACACTGTCAGAAGTATTGACGTTACTTGAATGTAATGTAATTATTATTGATAGTGTCGAGATCGCTTACAATAAATAATTTATTCTCTTTAAAATGGGGTAGATAAGTAGGGTCCGGTATCTTACATTGACACAGGAGTTGTCAAAGATTTGTATTGAAGTATTGTTCAAATCTACACATTACATTAATCGTTTCGAAAAGGAAATATCAAGTCAAAATACAAGCTAATACTAAAATATATATTTTATATCAAGTATGTAATAAAAAAGGTAAGAGCTCATATGGCATTAAAAATAATCGTCCGAATCACTGTTAAAGTGCCCCAAAAGGCTGGCAGCCTTCCACGTTGAATGGCAATGTCCATTCTTTGGCCTAAAAATAGGCGAGCCCTCTGGTCACGTGAAGACTTGGCCATTTTTATAATTTCTATTTTTGATATGGATTGACATTCATTTTGTATGTGATCTTTTTTTACTTGAAATTAATATTGATTCTGCCTAATAATTTCTAGACGTAAAATTTGCAAAGATGTATATCACAAATTTAAATGTGATAATATTCAATGTAATTTTATTACATTTTTTAATGATAAATATTTTCAATTTCTATTTACTGGATTTATTTTTAATCATGTTATTACTCATAATTTATGTAATTGTTGTGCCCTGCGAACTTTATCATTATTATTAAGACCTTTTTAACACATGTGACATGCAATAAAGATTTGAATTGAATTGAATCGATTGGCAATGTCCCGATATACTCATTCGCTTAAGTATTTTTTAATTTACGCAGTATTTTTTATAGAAAATCATCAATTTTCTATCTGACGGTCGGTAATCAAAGGTTGGTGTAAAAATTGGCAATTAAGTAATTTTGCTGTATTAAGCTAGATGGCCTCACAGTTTTCCTGTGACATTTCAGATGACATCAGTAAATATGGGAAAAAATAAGCCTAATCATTCATCCGGTATAAGCGTTATTCAAAATGACGGTTATGACGATTAAAGTTATGCAAAATGAGTTTTAATTATGCTACCCAATCCATATTTAACAACCATTCTGCAATATTCGCCCTATGTATTTATTGAACACTGGGGTTAAAATTCCGCCTCAAATCGTCCGTTTCATCCCACGCCAACCCACATAATGTGGCGGTGGCAGGTTCAACGCACACAACTTGATCACAATAAAAGCTTGAATGATGTTTAAATAGAACGGTATAAATAGATCGTAGGTATTTTTAAAAACTATGTGAAAAGTAAGAACGAGTAATATAGTTTCAAGGTGGGTTGTGTGTATCAGTTTCTGGTTATTTTGTCATAAAATTTTAATGTAATTTTGCTAATTTATAATATAATAATTATTTGACTAATGTGCCTATGGAAAATATTGTAAAACATTATAAAAGAGTAACGGCGGTGTTTCTTGCCCATTCTTCTCCACACGAAAACGACCTTTTGGAAGGGGCGACTAGAATTATTTAATTAATTAATTTTATTTTGTAAATTTTGACGTTCAAAAGTGCCAGACAAGGGCCTATTTAAAATAAATGATTTGACTTTTACTACACAGTATTATTGTTATGATATTCGCACCTTTTTAAGAGACTGTACGTGTAATAGCAATAATGTAATTGCGTTTAATTAAAAGAGGTTTTTATTTTTATTAATTTATATATTTTTTGTATAGATTCTTTTCTATTTTGTGAATGTGAGAACACTGTAGGCTTAGTGAACTGTAGATTTGTTGACCATTTCTATTTTCTTAAGTACCTGGTACTTATTGAAATACCTACACTGTCCTCCCATACCTTGTCACACTGTTATTTGAAAAAATTGTAAAAGCCAATTATTTTGAAAAGAGTAACCGTGGAGTTTCTTGCCGGCTCTTCTCCATAGGAAACGACAAATTGGAACCGTGCACCTAGCTTCTGACGTTTCATAAGTGCCCATGTAGGTCTATGTGAAATAAAAATATTTTGATTTTGATTGATTTTGATTGACTGAGATTATTAACTTTAATCGCGAATAGTATATCTACAAAATGTAAAAAAAACCCTGTCCGATCCGTGAGGGTGTTGTTAGGTGTCGCACTGAGAGTCTATGTGGTAATTTCCAGGAAAAAAGAAAATCGTCACATTTTTTTTTTTCAATGGCTAATTTTACCGGATGATTACAAGGGGTACGGGCGACCGTCGTTTAGCAGGTGTCCGCAAGTCATAACTTATGACCCCTGTTGAAAATTTACATTTTTTTTTTTATTGATTTGGGGTAATTTTGAGGTAGTAAAAATGTGCTTTTTAAATAGCAATTACTTTTTTATTTTCAATAATAATAAGATTTTTTATTACTTTTAGGTAATGTTATTGCAGTAGATACCTATGTACCGGTTTTTTTTACATATTGTATATTATGATGCTAGTTATGACTTACTAGATTGTATCGCCCTCATAGAATCACGTCCCTCACCGCTCTGCACATTTGCTGCGGATATTTGTGTCCCACAAATATATTCCTAAACGACCATTTTATGCGCTAAACGTTTTCTTTGACTGAATCAATGTATTCGAATCGTAAACGGTAGTACTTTTTTTAAATAGGAACATATTGATGTAACACTGTATATGCTGGTATACAAAAGTTTATAAGGAAATTTAAATGTAAAATCCTTAAATTGTAATAATTTTGGATAACCTTTAAATCTTATCACGCAGGCGCTACGCGTTTGCTACAGCGTAGCCGAGGACATCAACGCATACGAAGACTACAAGGTTGTACAAAAACATCAATCAATTATCATGCGAAACAATAAAATTAATCTTTAGTTCAATTCTAGAAAACATCCCTTTAATATAATAAAAGAATTGTATTAATCACCTAACGAAAGGTTTCTGTGACGAAAACATTTTCAATTCCTTTTTGTGGGTAGAATCATGTACTGAATCCATGGTAACAGTTTTCGCGTCGATGTCCCTGCCACCCTGTATATACTCCCGGACATCTGAATCGAGCCACCCTACAAATTTTTAAAGAAGTACAAAGAAAAAAAAGTGTTTTTAAAGTCAGCCACTATCATTTCCGTTGGTCATTCCGTTTTAAATTTGAAATCGAAATACAAAAAATACAGTTTAATTCTTCTTCTTTTTGTGTGTTTTAGGCCTATAAATATAAAAATGCACGGTGGCTCGATTTAGGAGTCCGGGAGTTTATATATATCAGTGTTTAGCGGCAAATGTCCAACAAGTTAAATCCCAGTTCGCAGTTTATTTCAAAGTTAAAGTTCATCACTTGGCGCTAACATGAGTGAAATTTAATTTTCATGTTTGAAATGAAAATTATGAAATATGTCAAAGCTTACTCAGACATTGTTGAAACGGCGCACAGCTTGTCGCATGAAGTTTACATGTAATTACCTACTCTCGTTGAAATTGACCAGACAGTTTACAGACGACGAGATAGCAAACAAATTAAATGAGCTCCGATCCTCTTTCGCGTAATATTACAGAGCTTTAAATACAATAGTTTGTTCGCCATCCTTTGCCAATTAAGTATATAATGGTGACAATTTTCAGGAACGCTCAGCTCTACAAAAGTGTAGTGTCTCAATGATGCTTCATTAAATTTTATCTTGCAAGGAACGGAATCAGATATTCATAAATAGCAAACAAAAGAAATTGGACGATAGGTAAAGGTATAGTATAGAGTATACACAAGAGTATTTTGTCGAGCATTTCGATGTAATGTAACGATCTTACGAATGGTACAATACAAGCAAAACATCAATTTTAAAAAAGCATTTCAATGTAATGTAACGTTCCTGCGAGTGCTCGACGCTGCGTTCGACGCAATGCTCACGACGAGTAATCATTTACCTGTAACATTTCTTTGTACCTTGCGTTCATTGTAACGACCTGCCCTCGGCCCGCGCACCTCTCTCCACGTCGCCCGCGCTCGTGCCTTTGCTCCATAAAATGATACACCATTACACTCATTGGTTTTTAAAATTAGGTTGTAACAAAACATCGAGCGTCGTGTTGGAAGTGCGGTTCGATAAAATTTGAAAACGGCGAATGATCGATGTTCTGTTACAAGTAAATGCTCTAGTCTATACTCACCTTAATAGAAAGCGATCGTCGCGATAATTTTTTCGGTGAACCGACACGCGCAGACTAAGGGCGGTTTTCCAAACAAATGAGTGACAAAGTCAAATGAACGCGATGATAGCGTATTCGCGCCATGATCGCATATATTACGACACGGCCTTATGCATAAAGAATTTCAATCGCGTCGTCGCGTCGCGTATTAGTTTGTAGTACGGTATGGCGCGGTGGCGTGCCTTGCGTATATCACGTAAAAGGAACGAGACCACAGAATAATAGCAACTTCATCCACTGAGGAAAACCATGTTGTTCAATGAATATTTTATTGTAAACAGTCGTTCAAAATAGCGAGCTAGGTAATATTTTTTCTGGCTTCATGTAAAGGGAAAAAAATCACTTTACTGTGCAATGAATTGGCTCGGTTTGTTTGAATGAAACCCAATGTTTATAGTATAAAGTAAACCTGTAAACGAAACGTATAATCGAAACACCAATCGGGGAAATAGACGTTGGGATCCAATTCAAAGCTTTGGGGTTTTATGAAGTTTCGTTTGCGTTCCTGTGTTTGCAATATGCATGATAAGCAGTGTAATTCATACTCTTATATATGACTTGCGAGCTTAGAGTATATAATACTGGAGAAGCCTTACGAAACACTTCCCTGTAAAAGTACAAGAACAAATGTTAGAGCACGGTCATAAAAACTACTTTCAAAATGATTCTAACGCGCGGTTCTCATTCAGTGCTCCGTGAAAATACCTAGTTTTTCTGTTAAAACTTGTAAAAAGCGTTCAAATAATTCAAACTCAAATAAAGACTGAATAACCTTCCATATATTAGTATTTCTTTTAAATATTTAGTCATGTTTTCATTGAAATTCAGAATCCTTACATCATAAAACATTTTTAACTTTTCATTCGATTCAACATAAAACAAGGCATAAATCGAATATTTTTCTCGCATTGCTTTTGTGACATCACCATGTCTCGCTACACCTCGTTTTTATGTTCATAAGGTTCAAAATATTTTTTCCTTGTATTACAAAAATCTTTGTCAAATCAGCTAAATTGACATGCACTTGACATGCTATAATGTATTCTAGCAAAAATGCCAGCGAGACTACCGTAGGATTGGGGTCATATAAGAAACTAACATTGACATTTCGATAATTTAAATTTAAATTTTTTATCCCCTTTTTGTTCGGAAAATTGTGCTTATGGCTTACATACATACATACATAAACTCACGCCTTCTTGCCATGGGGGTAGGCAGAAACTACAGAATGCCACCTGCTGCGATCCTTATACTCCTTTGGCCTCGTTTACGTTCATACATCTGGGCATACACGCATGCCGGTTGCGAGTACTACACACCTGGCCTTTCTGAAGAACATCACCAATAAAGTCAGTATATGTCCTCCTAGAGCGTCCCCGCTCGGCCTTTCCCTTCACATCTGCCTTGTAAATACATTTTGTTATTCGCCTTTCATTAATCCTCTCAACATGACCAAACCATCTCAGCATACCCTTTTCAATTTTTGTCACTACATCTTCTTTTAAATCACACCGCTGTCTTATCACATCATTCCTCAGCCTATCATTCATAGTCAGACCACACATACTTCGCAAGGAACGCATTTCCACAGCATTTATTCTACTTTCATGCTTGTTTTGCCACACCCAACATTCACTTCCATACATAAGCGTGGGCACCAGCACACCATTGTGAAAAGCCGGTCGAGCCTTTTCCTAATTAACTGGTTGGATACAATCGCATGTATAGCACCTTGCATTTACTCTCCTTTCCACATCTCCATCAATCTTCCCATCCCTTGTAAACAGACTCCCCAAATATATTTAATAAACTCACTTGCTCCACACTCGTATCATTTATTTTCACATCACACATCGATACATCCTCTCCTCTTCAAACGACGCTGACGCCGACGCCGACGTTCGCACGGACGTAATAAAATCGCGGTGATTTATTTTTTGCACTTGATTTTCAACGCTCTGTTTAGCGCCGAGAGTTGAAAATCCAACAGTATGTTTTTTCAATGCGCTGGGACGTGAGTGCGTCCCAGCGCCGAGCCGAGCGGGAAGCGAGCTATGAGAATCCAATGCACGATAAAATCCCGCTTCCGATTTTATTACGTCCGTGCGAACGTCGGCTTAAAGAGATGCCATAAAGAATATGATTTAAATATCTCGATTAATTAAAAAGTTATGCAACAACGCAAAATTTCACGGGTAATCTGGTGTACCTGCAATTATTTGGTTTATTGGTTCATTTAGTAATAATAGCAACCCGCTTAGAAGTACAGACAAACGTTTCTTTTAGTAAGGTCCTGGTAGTATTCTATACGATCAATGTTTCATGTTGTGTTAAGAAATAAATGTGAAATAATATTTGGAAGTCCTGGACATGCAATTGGTTATAAAATGATGAGTTCTGCATATGTACAGACCATTCTACGTGTTACTGTGTGTCTCTCGACTGTCCAAAGATTATGTTCTAACAAACAAACGCGTTTTCTTTAAAATAATAGTAATCCTCATCATTCAGCCAGAGAAGTCCACTGCTGCACATATAGCCCCCTCATATGGTAGACCGATGACCTGGTTGGTCAAAGTCGTGGGAATTCGTTGGATGCGAGCAACACGGGAACAAGTCTATTTAATAATACATATGGATGATTGAACACACGTAATTAAATATGATTCAAAGTAATTTCTTGGTAATAATATCAACGTTTGTAATTTTTTTAAATATCGAGGCGTTGCGGCACTTTTGCTCAAATCAAACCTCAAAATATTTAAGTAGATAAATTACAAATAAATACTAATTCTCGGAAATCAATGTAAAAATTGTTTGCAATATAGGAACAGCATTGAATTCTCCCCCAAATAGAGGTTTGGTTGTGACAGCGGACTTTTCGTTTGGTACAGGGTCCTTTTCCATTATCTACTTAAAGAAATATCTTGCCATTAGGTAAAATTACTTCGACAATTTCTGTTCATGTAATTTTAAAAATGGTACCTTCTCGTGCTTTCATTTTCCACGTTCAGACACGCGTCATGACAGCTGAGTCTTGGAGTTAAATATCCAATTGTCCAATCATCGTGAACGTGACGGCCATCAAACTGTCATTGCGCGCTTCTGAATTTAAAATTTGATTTTCTTAAGTGTCTTTCGGATAGCCGTAATATAAGCAGGTTTATTGTGAAATACTCGTGGAATTGTTACCTAAGGGCTCCCACACAAAACTGCTAATTCGCATCGCATTTGTTTGTAGTAATAAAAGATTGATTCACAATAGTGAGAAAGAAACTATCCATAAATTTCTGCTCCGAAATGCTCCATATATGTACATAATTATGCGACACGACACATCTGTAATGCAAACACGGGCAGACACGGGAACTTGTTTCATTTATTTATTAATTGTCTGTACGACGAGTCACGGCTTGTTATTGGAAACGTGTTCCAGATGTTCCACTCTAAATATTCCTATATTCAGCTGTAGGATCATGACGTGTAAGTATAGGCTCAAAGGGAACCTAATATACTTGTTCGAACCATAAAATAAAAATAAAATCTTTATTACTAGAAAAATGCGTGCAGTAAATCTTCTTAAGGCAAATTTGGTCTTATGCAATGTGTAACCATGGATGGAGCGGTTACAAAATTATGATCGGGTTGCTATAAAACAAATATGGCGCATTTTACTGGTTACTGCCTGTATCATCTCAGGACATAAGCCGGACACAGGCCTCCTCTCTGTGAGAGGGAGTGGGGCGTGTTCAACCACACGGGTCCATTGCGGAGTGAAGATGTCACATGTCTTCGTATTTTTGACTGCAGGACGATGTTTTCCTTCACAGTTACCACTAAGTAGGTAACTTTAAAATGTTCAACAGTCTTAAAATAGCAATTGAACTCAGTTTGTATTTTTTTTTCAAATATGCTCCGAAATTCAAGCATCATTTTGACATCCTTCTTGGAGATAAATCTAAAATGCTGTACTGTTTAATACATGCAAGCAGGCGGCCGGCAATGTTAGAATGAAAAACCATATCTGTCATGTTTAGCGGCAGAATAAATTACTATGAGAACTCTTATCTGTCGTGTTATTTTTAAACGGAAAAGAACTTCATATGGCAACCAAGAAGGTAACTTATCAAAAATTGTATTTAAATTTCGACTTGGCTAGCAAATAGAGCTGTTTATAGCAACGAAGAAGGAAATTAACATATTAGCGTGTGAAAAATGATCGTTGTTCGTCATTGATTCTGGAATTTATAATGAATTATCTTATTTTCAATTTCCGCACATTATTTGGGAAAGTACTAGTAATTGGCCGCAACCAGGTATTGATGGACGAACCGAGCATACATACGTGAGTCCATCAATGCCCCTTTTGCAAGCCGCGGCAGTAATGTACTATTGTTAACTTCTAATTGCGAAATCGTATTCTATTAGAATATAAATATTTATTTGCAAAGTATTTTGGTACAAAAAACATGTGTTACAGTTGTGAAGAATCCATGTACCTACCTACATTCTACCTAATATTGCAAGCAAATACAAAAGATTGCAAAAATATAATACCTACATTCATTACTTCAGACCGTATATCCAAACCGACTTAATTCTCGAACAAATTTTGCCGCAAAGAAAACATAACTGTTGGAGAAAAGAATTTCCGATAAGATACCTACACTTTTCATTCAGTTTCAAAGGAAAATTCTCGATGCGCTGTGTAATGTTCCCCTTTTGAATGAATTTTTTTACTATGTTAATTTAACAGCAATTCCTCGTTAATTTACCCCAGTTGTATTAAAATTTTAATACAACTGCGGTACCCAATTGATGCAGCCCACTGTACATATTAATCTGGTATCAGACGCTTCACTAGAGTGAATATAAATTTTTGTTTCATTCCACGTACACACGACACCGACAAAATTACATAACATTAAAATTCATTTGCTCATATTATTTCATTTTTCGATCATTTCGAATGCGAGCGAAAGATACATCTGAAATCCGAAGTTTTTAGATTGGTTCACTAATTAATTCATTTCTACTTTTGATTCATTTTGTGTTGAGACGTTTAAACTACAACAAAAAGTAAAGCGTCGGTTATCAACTTAACCTACTAATGTGCATGTTCCTTTTGTTACATAAGCTGGATTAGCTGACTTGCTGCAGTAATATCACAACGTCAACTTAAGGGGCTTAGGCAAGGCATTGTTCTGGACTTGAGTACTCTGCAGTTGGTACATACCGTACCTACATATACCTTACGCAGCAACCCTATCAAATTCGAAAGCCAAATTATGTGTTTTAAAACATCACGGCTCACCACGAGATCATTCAAGTTGTGAAGCGATACACGTTTAGAAGAGCGATGGCTGCCACATAACTGTCGTAGTGACTGCTGTCATGAAAATGATGGTAGCTCTCTATAGACCAGTCATTATCTACACAAAAAAAAAGGCAAACATCCCAAACGCGCATATAACTTCGATTTTTTTAAATGTTATTAAGCCCCCTGAGCGTAGTTTATACCCAAGTTTGCAACCCTGAAAACTTTGTGCTCCTCAAATTGTAGCTACAATGATGATGAATGATGTTGTTATTGACTGGACTACTACGAAAATACACCAACTTACTTTCATGAATACCGTTTCATTGACGTCATTCGTCAGTAAATTGCGAACGCTATGTAGCACTCACCGCTCTTCTAAGAAATCGTAGATTTAGAGAAGACCCTTACCAACAAATTATTTACCAGGAAAAGGGTAACACTCAAGTTAGTTGTCTTTCTTTCTTTAGATCCGTAGTGAACAAAGTAAAAATAGGAACTATTAGATAAATCTATTCTTAGGCAGAGTAATTTTGTAAAACATACTGGTGAAACCATTAAAAATTTACTCATCAGAAGGACCAGCTCCAACCGGATTATAGAGGTAGACAGACCGCCTTTTGAAATATAAAGTGGCCGGCTCTGGACGAGATAACTGCGAATTAATTATTTGAGATGCCCGGAGTGAAAACCAAGTATCAGCTTTTTAGTTTTGCAAGAAATTATTTAAAATTTTAGAAAAAAAAGTAAGTTTTTTTACACCTATTGGAAGCCATTATGACAATATATATATATATTTGTAGACACAATTTACTTATCTACAGCTACGACATAAATATTATTTTGAGTACAAAGGCACTGCTTATTTCCTAAGAAATTTCCGGGAACCTGACCTGGGAAAGTAGAAATGAGAAAGAAATGTAGACAATAGTGTGTGAGAACAAGAAGAGAAAAATACGAATATACGAAGTCTTAAACTAAAATATATCTATACTTATGATGGAAAAAAATAACATAATATACTTAAATAAATACATAAAGCTTAAATATGTAAACATAATAGATATATAAATACTTATAGTGGAGAGGAAAGGTTATGCTTTATGTGACTATTACCATGATTATTTTAAACTGAATTAATAGACTTCTTTCACACACACACATGGTAACAATGTGTTTATGAAAGAAGCTACGGGACGGAACACGCGAAGAAACAAACTCGAACAATATTGCCCTGTAGTTTTCAACTAGTTGCCTCGAAGCTACTAACAACTATGCTTGAACTCACTACTCGTCTAGATCATGTTAAAGACTGCACTTAGTTCTAGCTTCTTGAGCTCTGCTCTTAGTTTGGGGCAAAGTTGCAGCTGCATAATCAGCATTAATTATGTATCTACATGTAGGTGTTACCTGATTACGTGAAACTTAAACATAACTGGCGCAATGAGGGTATACTATAGGTTAGGGTTGCCAACCGTCCTGTTTACCCAGGTGTTCTGAATAGTTTTTAAGTAACGTTTTTTAAATCATACTGGTAAAGCCATGTATTTTAAATTTCGTGCCATCAATCTTACGTTTTCGGTCAGCCCCGCACCTCTCGTTTGAAGTCATAGAAAAGTCTTTTCTTTGACTTTCAAACGCGGGGCGCGGGGTATTTAAAAAAAAGAAGATGTAACGTGCTTCTTGTCTCTTTTTCACTACTATTTTTGCGCACGGTCTCTCTCTCTATCTAACGGTTAAATAGAGATAGCTCTAGTGTGCGAAAATTACGTTTTATTGCACCTCTTTTCATTGCGCTACTGGTCTTAAACTGCGTCCGGTTTTTAATCCAAAATGTCCTGGTATTTTCACCTTCTCATCCTGTTTTTCAAAATTTGGGGATGGCAACCCTACTAGTTACACCTCTGCTCAATCCTTCAAAGATTACAGGATGACGATATCATAACGAACATATGTTCGTTATGATGGTGAATTTAGGACGATTAGAACATAGCATTATGAACTGCACAATATTTTATTCATGGTTTTTTTCATTTAAGCTTGAAATTAATTAATGAATTATTAATAAATTCTTTGTGAGAGGAAGACCACAATACATATTCATGAAATTATGATGTAACTAGCTTCTGGCCGCGACTTCGTTCGCGTGAAATTTTGGCCCCCGAGCCACACATTGCATGCTATCTCCCGCCCGTGCTATTACTTTGTTTTTGTTTAGCGTTCTTTCTAACTTTTTTTCTTTTTGGTCGGCTCCTAAGGATCGTATTCGTGATGTTGAATAGCTTTTAACCTCCCTCAAGAATTGGGCTATCAAATGCAAAAATATTTTTTAAATCCGACTGGTAATGCCAGAGGCAAGAAAAACAGACAAAATTTGTTTGTTTGTAAGTTTGTATGTAGGGGGTAAACATTCAAACTTACAAACAAACAAATTTTGTCTGTTTATAATATTATAAATTATATTATATTGTATTTTAAAATATATTTATAATATTAGTATAGATAGACATCTGAACTCTGAAGCGAAGTAATAATGCAGGACTACATTACAGCTGTCCACTAAATTAAAGATTTCGCACTAGTTCAATTAAATTCAACTCAAATCAGTTTCATAAATAAAACACACACAAAACTGAAAAGGCCTTAAAACTAACTAGGTCCTTAGGAACCTTAAATCTAGTAGCAACCACAGTGTCTAGCTATGAGAGAAAATAATTAACGTCTGCAGCAGATGCTACTTTGTAAGGAGTACCATTTGTTACAATGTCGCCACGGGGACTTTCTGTTATTTACTTGGAAAACTTTGTTAGATTTAAGTTTGTTTTCTTCAATAAACAGCGATGGTATAATCTCCAAGATGTTACCGAAAGATCGGTCATGGGTGTGATTAATTTCCTGAACGTGTATTATGACCACTTCTATCCCTTATCTACGAAGAATTCAAATAATTAAATAATTAAATTAATATCTTTCAAACAAAGTGCGCGTCAATTGTTCATTTTTAGGTTGCCAAATGGTGTCCATGGGACCCTATTAATAAGGCTCCGCTGTCCGTCCGTCTGTCACTGTATCTTTTGGTCCGTAATATGTAGGTGGAATTTTCACAGAATGTGTTATAATATGGCTAATATAACAAAAAATTGTAAAAATAAAATAAATATTTTGGGGGGAATTATACAAGACAAGCGTAAACAAAATATTTGAAAAAAAAAAAACATGTGTTTAATATTGGTGCCTACGTTTACGAGTCTGACTCACACCAAGACGATTTTTTCCCCCTCTATGCGTTAGAAATCGTTTCACAAGCAGTCATTTTGTGTTCCCTTCCATTTCTACGAGTGTAAGGTAGAGACAAATATTGGTCGCACGTACGCAGCCTAGTTATGCAACGCATTATGACATCTGCTCTCTTGATTTTATACAAAAAACTATGCATTAGACATATCGTATCGTGTTGCATACGATGAGTAATCAAAGTAAATAATGCATAGTTTTTCTAGAAAATCAAGATTGCAGATGTCATAATGCGATGCATGCGTGTGATTATAGTTTAAGTTAGTATCGGTAGTTTAGTTTATAGTTATTTATGCAACTGTTTAAGGGGTATTCAAACACGAATGTGGGTTAATACAAATAAGTGTTTTAATATCTTATTTTAACAGTTGCATACAAGACTTTATGTACACCCATGATATGAATCCTCTATAAAAGGTTCTGAAACCATTGGGTGTTTGTAATTCAAGATCAAGAATTAAAAAAACCCCACGAAATTCAGTACAACAGCACATATGTATGTCGCCTGCAGCAGCACATCACCGCGCATGCGCTGCAGCGGCACCGCTTTAACGTTCCATTACAAAAGTTGATGGAAACAAAGACTTGCATATATGACAATGTTCTTTTTTTTTAATTCGAGTTGCATAATTAAATTTAGTACCTACAACATTATAACACTCATTTGGATGATATTATGTTTATTATGACACTGGCTTTTTTAATGTTGGCAATAAGCTGTATCAGAAACTTTTACAAAGGTTTTATACCATGGGTGTAGATAAAATAATTATTTATATTTAAACACGTGTCTGTTGGAAGCTACCTATTCTTCTACATCCAAAAGAAGTTAGAATGTAGGAGACTGCAGCGTTTGTCTTCCAAGCATCACTTTAAAATTTGAAAGGTTTCAAGTTTCGCTTTCGAACAGTTTTTCAGAAGTTTATGATAACTTTAATTGTTATTTTTATTGCGAGTATGCGCACAATCATTGTATAGTAGAGCGATAGTCTTCACTCAGTTCTGTGCAAAGCCAACGAGAACTTTACATAATACTTAGTATCTTCTAAAAAAATTGAGCACAACTACGTGGTGCGGGTCGTCTGTCGTAGATATCCGTAAAATGTACTTACCGAAAGTCGTTGTCTGCCCGGTAAGGACACCTCCTGACTCTGTTCAGATTCACGAGGGTCCTTAGTCCGGATGAGCTTAGTGAAGAGGTTGTGAGTGTCACGTCGCCATCCTCCCCAGTCCACCTGACGGAGTGTACCCAAGAAGCTGCAACAAAAGACAAGGTTAAAACACCTGTTCATAAACTTACGAAAGAGTAGGTACTAGGTGATAGAGATATATATATTACATCAGCATTTTGCCAGAAATACTACTTCTGAGTCGTGTCAAAGATTCTAATTTTTAAGTTAGGTATAGTTTCACCGAGACCGCTGTATCGTGCGTTAGGAATGCGCGACGAGGCGGGGGCGGGACGCAGTGAGCGTTGACGAATGAGCAGCCTGTACTGCACCCCATCACGTCGCGTACATACCCTTTTTTTTCTTTTTGGGTGGGAAATTATCAAATAAATTCTCCCGCTCCGGGAGGAGTAGGAGGGCGTGCCTGTATTGCCAGGAGCCACGGTATCCCTTTCGGACTTTCCCGCGACTTTTGCTGGCATCGGCCCTAGCGGACCCCGTCAGTTTTGCTGACATCTCTTTGAGGAACGCGTGCAACACAACGCGCCGTCGACCCGGGCCTGGCCCTTATCGGACGGCGAGCTACTCATTGCTCACCATCCGCAAGCCTGCGCCTACAGTGTCCGGGAATCCGCCTTCGATTCCCGATGCCCAGGGCGTCTTCTGCAGCGTTTAGGGGCGTGAAGGTGCGAAATTTGCCTCTCCCTCACGCGTTCCAGCTCTTCCTTCGCGAGCATTACTGCTTCGCAGAAGAAGGTGACGGCCTCCCATGCCCTCTCGCTCCGTAGCATGACCTGGACCAAGGCCACGAGAGATCACCGCCGCCAATTGCCTCCACGAGGACACGGCGATACTCCGCCCAAGCCAGGCAGACCCCCACCATATGCTCCACCGTGTCCACCGCGTACATACCTAAGGCGCTGAATAGCGGTTTCGGTCAAACTATAAGTGAGCTTCGTTCGTGAGAAACCGGCCATATTCACAGCGTTAGCAGTGACTCTGCACAAGTCCCTCAAAATGTAAGTGAAAGTATAGAAGGTGAAACATCGCTTGTTATAGAGCTCCACAGTCACACTTTGGGTCGTCAGCGTACGCCCCATCGCTCTAAGTTGTACCTACAGGCCCACTTGGCTTCGTAGTTGGTTTAGAGATTTCCAAGTGATATCCTTGGTATGTGGTGGCCTTCTGGGAGCTTTTCTGCACACTGAACATAATCAGTCGGAGAAGAGTGTTTGAGCAGCAATAGTTTTATTCGTGCCGCATTAAAACTGCCGTCATTTACTGGGATGGTTGACTGGAGGAACGACTCTTGAGTTTGGGCCTAGGTCCAAACTCAAGAGTCGTAGCTTCTACTAATTTTATAACTTAGCATTCTACCAACAACTTCGTTCGTTTATTATACACACAACTATTTATGTCATATCCCATAGGAATTTCAAAATCCAGCCTTTTTCGTCGTCTACATCGTAGGGGAGCATCTGTGCAAAATTTCGGCTTTCTATCTTCAAGCGTTTGGGCTAGGCGTTGATGAGCCAGTCAGTCAGTGAGCGAGTGAGTCAGAACTTTTCTTGTTATAAAATTTGGTATTCATGTCGCAATTTGTTGTCACGAGGAAACCGTTAAACGAATTGGGATTACAATCATCACTACCACTTTGCTCAACCTGGATGTCAAACCCTGGACCATGCTTAAAAGTCGTGCTTGCGACCTTTTTGACCAAAGACTTAAAAGAAGATTTTTAGAAGAGAATAGAGTAGAATACTCTATTGTTATGAATACGAATTACAGATATGTAAACTACAAGTACACAAATAATACACGTTATAATGTAATTTCTAAACATGTTATAGGTCTGCACCAATAACGTGTTTAGAAATTACATTATAAGCGCTCGCGTAGGGAAGCACTAATCAAACTGCGTAATATTAACTCGAGGGTAACAGTCAGTCCTAACCATGTATTTGCTTACAGTACGCCTACGCAATTGGTGACAAGTTATAATATCCACTAGCTGTTGTGCGTGGTTTTACTCGCATCCTAGGGGAACTATTATAGCTGTGCCTTAATAAAAAGTGGTATATGTGTCAACTGGAGACCATAGCCTATTTTTTTTAAATCGATTCTGTCGTTTAATGAGCAATAAACATCTGAGTTACAATGTTCAAATGTTTGTAAATATACAAAACCGGTGTAAGCTGCTCAATATTAAATTAAAACTTCGTACTGCGCTAGGTCAGCTCTTGGTAAAGTTGTTACTACCGACAATCGGTCGACTGTACTTATCTACCTAATTGTTAACATTACTCAGATTTTATTTGACAAAAATTCAAATTGTACGTTATGTTACATACTTCAAAAACAGATTGAATTGAAATAAAGACTGTTTATGGAAATCGTGATTCGATATAGCTTAACAATATCACTGTCTCCCTACTTATCAGTCGATAGTTCGTAAATTGGCTGGTGAAAGAAATATTACATTTGTGGATGCACAAAGTCTTAGGTCGACATAGACAGCATAATCTAATAATGTTCCCGCTCGTAGAGCACAGACCTCCTCTCTATGCGACTGTTTTTGAATTTTCTGTTCTAGGACTTTCCGGTTTCTTCACGATGTATTTTGAAATTTGTGAACCGTATTGAACGCAGTGTTGATGAAATAATTTACATGAAGTACCAGCCTGAGGTCAACCTAACTTTTGTTACCAAAAGACTAAGTACTCTAAGTTAGATCCGAGGGAAGATTTGTGAAGCTACCGTAAAAACCTTAAATAAATTCTTTTTAGCGCTGTACACGGTTTGTGCATTAAAATCCACTATAAAAAGCTGAGTGTCTAAAACGAGGCTGAAATAAAAAGGAATTTAGCGAACTTATCGATAAGGTCACTAATTCCGAGTAACAGGATAGATTATTTTGGGCTGGTTCGCAATAGTCAGAAAGCTTTCATTTGAAGAATAAAATATAATAATATGGTGTTTTAAAACTATGAAAAAAGATCTTTTTACTATAATATAGTTTTTCGTAACGCCATAATAGTACATTACTGCCGTGGTCAATGTAAGTGCTTTGTTGGCAGCACTGATATTGGCCGAAAACGCAGCGTAGCGCAGCTCCAAGCCAACACAGCGCGGTCAGCATTGCAGCTCTTGATTGACAAGGTGGAATCTATATAGCGCGGAAAGCTAGGGCTGCAATGATGAACAAGCTTGAAGGCCGAGAGCGTAGCTAAGCTAAGCTCGAGGCCATCATGGCTTGGCCAGCAACGCAGTCATCGCGACCAAAGCTTGTTAAGTGCTTTACTCAAACAAAGCGAGTAAATAAAACCAGCTTATTAAAGAAAATTTATGGAAAACAATATGGAGAATTTTAAAAAATTTCACAGCGCCGGTCTTTTGTTTCATCCCCGCGCTTTTGTTTTTTTTTTTTACTAGGCAATGGTGATTATATTGCCTGTACCTATACAGCCGAATTCCGACTAAAATCTTTTTGCATCTGACTATTTTTTAAACAAAACTCGAAAATAAAACAAAGGAAATTGCTGGTGGCTAAAACTCACCAGCAATTAAATTCCATACAACTTTGCTGGCGCCTATTCAAGTAGCGCGGAAAGGTCAACTTTGCTCAAAGAAGGTTATTAAAATAATAACTACATTACAAGCATTTTTGAGTAAAATATCTATCAATATTTTATGAAAAAAAAAAAAAAAAAAAAACGTTTTTGAATCTTGCGTAAGTGTGACCTCATTGTTTTGGGTTGGCAACTGGCAACATGTTGAACAAAAATTATTTGCGAAACAAGGCGGCAAGTGGGAAGTGTGCTTGACACTCCAGGGTATCTTGCTTAAAGTGGAAATTGATCGAAACGTGGCCTAAAGTCAATGGAGGAAGATGTTCATGAATACAACGCTGAACAGAATTTTCGTTTTTATCGTTAATAGTGTAGGTGAGTTACCCATTTTTCCAGATAGAACGTGCGGAATAAAACTGTGAAGCTTATTAATGACAGCGTAGTCAAGGAAACGTTTTATTTCGATTTTGATTTTAGACTTTATTTGACTTACTTTAAGAACGTAATTAATGTAACGTAACGTCAGTTTGAAAGAATAAGTTTTTATTTTGAGAACCCCAAAGTTTTTCTTCCGAACGTTCATATGGTAAATAAATAATTTCAGGGTTACCTACTTATTGTGTTTATTAAGTTTTTTCCATACTTGCTGTGTAGACTCTTTGGGCATTACACACTATAAAATAAATTAAACTTGAATCGTATAGCGATTATTATTGACGCTGATATGTAAATACAAAAATGGATATTTATTAGTTGAGTTTTTTTTTTATATAAAGACCAATTTTATGTTGTTGTATGTGCAAAAGAGGTTAGGTATAAAGTAATTACTACATATTTAACTTACTTGAACAAGGAATACGACTGCAGCCATGACGCCACGCGAAAGCCTGTTGAAGAAGAAAAACCAAAGTTAATTATAAATCTTTAGTTATAAGATTAATTAACTATACGTTAACACACATGAATAATTATTGCACCTAAGTACAGCCTCTCAGTATTATTCTAAGTTGGTTTAGTTCATTCAGTTCATGTATGATGATGACGTGCAGTTACCGAGCGTGAAGCCATACCAAGCTTGTAGCTGTTGAGTACCTGCTGTGCCAATAGCTAGTAAAGGCTCCCCCAATAAATTGGAGCCTACACAGAGCAGTTATTCATGCTTGCTTGCTTACGAGTCAAAGTGAAGATGCAAAGCTGAGGTTCCAAAAGCCATTCTCCCGTTCGAAACACTGCCCTAAAAGCCGATTGGACGGCCATCACCCTAAGCCGTAAGGAAAATGCTTTCTATAGCCAGGAATACAACAAAGCGGCTTGTGATGATGTCGAACATACCTACGACAAGGATACTGTGTAACACCTATGTATTTTCAAGCCACCTAACTAACGTACACGTAACGTACATTAGTCTCTAGACTTACATGTATAATCCAATGTTTTTTTTTTAATACTTTATGTATACATTCTTACATGGCAATCTAATAATGTTTACAACTTTAGACATGGCTACTAAATATTCACAATTTATGTAAGCGGATCAAATATAATCCGACGTACAGGCTTACCACATAGTTCTGATGCAGATTTTCCCGAACTTTGTCTATTACAAACTAAGCCATTATATTAACTGTGTACTGAAAACTATTCAATTTTGTAATACATGTTCTTATTTTGGTGATTAAATTATAACTATTATATTATATTATATATTATAATTGTTCACGTTAATAGATTAATTGTTCGTGAATAAGCTCGGTCAATCTCAAACTCAAACTCAAAGCATTTATTTCAAATAAACCAATTATAGGTACTTTTGAATTGTCAAGGGGTCGGTCAGTCAGAAAGATGAAGCTAGAGTCCAAAGCGTAGTAGGTACCTATGGAGAAGAACAGGCCAAGAAACTCTACGGACACTCTTTAAAATCAAAAATATTGTTACAAAATATTGGTAACATCGTTCATGTTGAAATTATGTAGAAAGACGTGCACGTTAAAAGCGTCTGTAATAAAAAATAAAAAAAACTATTTTTATAAAGGCTAAAGCCTAGAGATTATACGATGTGATTTAATTGCCGATCGCACTGTATAAACATTGTTTATCTTACTGTTTTCCAGAGGAAAAAAACTTGCATCGTGAGGCTTTATACTAACAGAGATATGATAAACGACGATGCAATATAAGAATATTATAATAGGGATAAAGCCTGGGTAAAAAAAAAACAACGTATTTAGTCCGTCAGTCAGATAAAAAAAAAAAAATTATGCACGTATTTTTTGGTTTATCATATTAATAAAAATGACTTGGATAAAACGAATTAAAGTTGGGGAGAGGGGGTCGTTACGTCACAAGTAAGTAAATAAAATGTACATACTCGTGACGTCATGGCACATTTTAACTTAATGTATCGCCGTAATCTTTTGAATACGTATAAAAAGAAAAATACGTGTCCAATATCTTTTAATAATCTACCTGAGGGATTTTTTTTTGTTTTCATCCTTATTATCCCAATAAAGTTGGTAATTGTTACAGTAATTATAGTAAATTAATGCAATAGATTATGAACGTATTTTTTGCCATTTTTGTTCACTTCCATGAACATGGTCAATGATAAATTGATTCTATATTTGAACTGTCCATGCCCAACAGAGCCTGATTTCATTTGTCTAAGAAGTGGCTCCTAACTAAAGTACAGAGACAAAAGCAAAAAGCCATTATGATGATTGAGGAAAAGGACAAACGTTGACTTATTGTTAGTTGGCCAGTGCGACGAAAACACTTTCCTATTTCAAACATACCAGATAATTGTCTTGAGTTTGACGTGCTTATGTAATAAGGAAACTTTTTCACAGCATCCACTCTACGTTTGTTTTTGTCATCCCAACAGAATTGGAATTAAAAAATAGAAGTGTTAGTTACTATTAATACGAAAGTTTTTCTATGTCCAGTTATGGCGTTTTTAACGTTTTTTTTAAAACAACAGCCTTTTATTACATATAATTACTAATAGGAGTTTTATTTAACACTTTTTTTTATTGTGTAAATAGTTAAGATTGGCAAGAAATATAAAGTTTTTTTACTGCTTATATGTAAAGATACCTATCTAAAGAGAGAAGACCTTGGTACATTAATTTAATAAGCATTAAAAGCTTGCATTATCAATTATATTATAACTCTGTACAATCGCTTGATCACGGCTTAAGACTGTTTTATTGTATATACAAGTGATATTGGTCATGTGATTTTTTTAAGATTCTGCAAATCTGCATAGTTAAAACTAATATCGGGATTTGCATCTCAAAAATTTTTAATTGGTTTCGACAGGTCTCGAGTTGAAAGTTCGTTACATTTTTTCAATACATTTAATTACGAGTGAATGGCGCTTAAACGCCCTATAGTTTGCATAGCAGAGATATTACCGTAACCTGGTTTACTGTGCGGCTGTGCGACAACACGCCTCTATGGGCATGCATCGACACATAGTTAACAAAACTTCGTTTTTTGGTTTGAGAAGCACCTGAAACAAATCCAAAACAGAACCCTTATTATTTCATCCTGTCTGTCAGACTGTCTGCAAGAGGGTTGTGAGCTTTAATTATATTACGGTACGGATCAATCTTCTATGCAAGTATTTTTACTTTAAAGGTTTTGTAAACGCGATTATGCTCTTTATTTATATATCGTTACGGATCAATGTTCTATGCAAGTATTATTACTTTAAAGGTGTTTTTGTAAACGCGATTGTGCTTTTTATTTAGATAAGGACAGAATCAATGTTCTATACAAGTATTTTCTTCCACCAAGGCGATCTTGTTCAAGATTTCACTTCTGTCGGCACTCCCGGAGTGCCACCAATTTTTATTTTTTTTTTTGTTGAAAAGGTATTCATTCAGGTCGTATTGTAATCTTATAGGTACTTTACTCTTCGTAAAAGTACTTTTAAACCTTTTTAATTGCAAAAATATATTATTTTTATATAATATAAAAAAAACCTAAACTAGATAAAATGAAGCCCGACGGTCCACCCATCAAATTATTATTGGCATTTTCTTTTTTTTGGCGTTAATCCGTGCTGTTTACACTTTTTACGTCTGAAAAAGCGAACTTCATATCTCCTAATTGTTCATGAAGGAATACCTTCTTAAATAATGATAGCTCTATTAAATTCAGTCGTATTTTTTTTGTGATAAGCTTTTGAAGTCTTCAAAGGAATGTGCCTTTGTTTGTTTAAAAGATTCTTTAAAAAACAACCGACTTCCAAAAAAACACTACAATGTGATTTTGGATCTGTATTTTAGTTAAAATAAAGGTTTTTTTCTTATTTTTCCTTTTTTAATAAAATTATGATACCTACCCCACATCAATTCGTTCATCACTACTTGCTATGTAAACAACAGTGAAAGGAATTATTCATTATAACATCATCAAGATACACAAAGTGGATTAAATACGTATTATCGCAGTTAACTCAAAAACTACCCAAGCAAAGTTAATCTTTATATGGGACCACCACGGAAACTTCCGCTAGCAAAAGAAAAATAAAAATTCAAAATCGTTCCACAATTACGGAAATATCAATGATTAATTGATCATACATAGTTTTAAAAAAATACATAAGTACAGATGAAAAATATATTATAACCTCCTTCTTTTTGAACTCAGTTAAATAGAAATTGACTTTGCCTGAATAATAGCCAGTTAGTGTTTAGTCTTAAATCAAATTAAATCAAAAAGCCCTGGGCGCACTAAACATAGTTTAAATCAAATTTGGAAGAGACATTACCTATGTTGCGTGCTCAACCAGCAAATCAACAGCTCAATGCTAGAGCTACGCATTAAAAGGCACGTAGTTATTAGCGGCTGAAGTGTTATACATGATCTTTTCAGTCAGAAATATTGACCTTACTACCTTCGCTCGGAGTACTGGTTCCCTAAGGTTACCTGCATGACCTGAAGGTTACCTGTATTGCTGCTCCAACTGTCATATATCAACATATGTTGTAATTTTTTTTACTGACTTGCACACTGCATAAATTGCATTGGAGGGTTCACTGTTTTATATTCAGTTCAGGCCTAAACCAATTCGACAGGGCAACCGAAGGAACACGGGTGGGTTTTAGTCAGTAAGAGTCTGACACGCCCTCCCGCTCCGCCCAGAGCGGGAGAAGTTATTTGATGATTTCCCACCCACAAAAAAAAAAGGCCTAAACCAATTATCCAAAAGCTTCAAATTGTACATTCGAAAGAATCGCATAAATATTCAACATAAAAACATTGAGTGTGATAAGTAGTGATTTTATTCGCTGGCTAGCTAAATCAAATCTGACATTCAAATCAGTCTGATCATTTCACAATTTGGGCATGTATAGTAGTAATGCACCCTTCCGACATTAGAATGTGTTCGTCAGAACAAACTGGAAACAAAAGAGGAACGCAATCTCCCCATGTTTATGGCCGTGTCCTAATAATATGCGAACGCGTTGATTTTGTTCGGCGAACCAGAACGCGCCATCACGCCTACAGATGGTGCGCTCAGATTTTTCGAACAAATGACTATCAAAATAATGATCGCGAAGATTGCGTATTCGCGCGACGATCGCTTTCTATTAGGACAATATGGCATCGCTTACGTGAGCTGAGGTTAAAAAACTATAAACCTTATAAAAACAGGAACGACAGTAGGAATTTTAATGTTATTTTACTCCCGGACCTTAAAAATTGAGGACGATAAAAAGTGGAACGTATCACTTGAGAATGCAAGTGAACAATGCTGAATTCTTGAGGCAATTGTACTCTTGTTTGCAGAAACACGATCTCGGCAGTTGAGAAAACTTTCAACGACTTTTGTCCTTCTGAGAACTTACTAAAGGTAAGTTTAGTAAGTTCTCAGAAGGACAAAAGTAGTTTTTTATTTTTCGTTAATAGCAAAATACTAGGTTTTTTTTTTTTTTTTATAACGGGCATCTCGCAGTTTTGACCACTAAGGTCTTGGCTGCTTAACCGGACTTTCCTGTGGGTGCCTTAAGCTGCTACACTCAAAGCCTCCAGCCAGGGGCAATATACTAAACTAAATTAAAACTAGGCGAGCGCTCGCTAAGGGCACCCCCTGTGGGGTACGAACCTCGGCTTAGGGCGTCGCTAAGGGGAGGACAGCAAGAAGGGACAGGCTGGATCAAAATTGGTTTATATCATGATTATTATGCGGGGTAGTTTAAAGCTACGTGCTCAGCGGCAACAACTTGCTGGCACCTCGTTTTCGAGCAAGGGTCGGGGAGGAGTATTATTTAATCAGGGACACGGTCGCGATCGCAAAGGACCTCGGCGGCGAGGTCGGAATGACGGGAGGCGTCTGTATTTGTTTATTGTACTGGTGGCCCTATTCTGCTCTTGAAAATACTAGGTTTTTATTGTTCATTAAATAACAGTGCAGGTATGTAGTATTTCTTTGTAGACACTAATAATACTGTTAAATAATACACCATCACTTTAAAACTGTTTTATCACTATCAATCTACTGCCAATGTTTATAGAAAAATAAAAATAAATATTCACACTATATATATATAAAGTGATCGCAAGCACTACTGCTGAGCTCGAGGTCCTGGGTTCGAATCCCAGGACGGGCAAAGTGTTATTGGGTTTTTCTGTTAAGGATTTCTCAGTAGCAGCCCTGAGTCTGGATTTGTGACCGGTTGATGGCAATAGGCTCGCCCCCTATTTATTACATGGAACTCAAACATAACTGGCGAAATGTGGGTGTACCTACTATGGGTACACCTCTGCCTAACCCTTCGGGGAAACAAGGTGTTGTTATTGTTACGTTATTTCCAATGTTTTTACAACGCATTCTTCCCATTAATTTGCCTTAACAAAGGCTTTTTCTTATGCGCACACATTTATTATAAAAACGAATATTTTCTATATAAAACAACGTAACTTTTCGTGTGAATCTGTTTTCTCTAAACTATACAATGCATTCAAATGACGATTTGTTTAGTATTTACGTAAGCTTTTTTTATAGTTTTTTGTAACGTATATTTTCATTGGTCTTGGTGTAGATCAATAAATTGTTACCTGCCCTAACATCAAGCAATGGACATTATTTATATTTTTTTTAATATTTTGAATACGTGGCTTTTGGCAATTTCGTATTAGTTGGTGTATCTTGTCATTTTTTTTTTTTTTGTAATAATAGTCTTGTTTTTGCTGAATAAACAATTTTTCTTTCTTTCTTTTCTTCTTTTTTTTCTTATTAATTTTGTGTATTTTTTTAATGGATCATGTGTCTGCAATAAAGATTTTTAATAATATCTTTGACATATCTCGGGACCCTAGGGTCCCGTGGGGTCGCTACTGCCCAACAGCTCGCCACATGCTGCCCTGCGGGTTTTTGTACCTCTCTTGGTCTGGCTCCTCATCCCAGACCTGTTCCGGCAAAGTAAACTCTACCGGCACAGACCTAGAATTCGGAGCGCGCAAGCCCCACCACTACGTCAACGTAGAGATACGGCATGGGCCGCCGTATCTCAGTAGAGTTTACTTTACCGGAACGGCTTTAGGATGAGGAGCCAGACCGAGAGAGATATAGAAACCCGCAGGGCAGCACGCGGTGAGCTGTTGGGCAGTAGCGACCCCACGGACCCTATCTCCCAGAAGAAGTCTTGTTCCTCACCTCTGGCTTGGCTTTATTGGTCGACTGGAGTGAACACTGACGAGGAACAGCGCTCCCACCTCATTCTTGCCTTTATTGGCTGGCTTGAGTGGAGATTCGCAAGAACAAACGCGGAGAAGAAAGAGACAGTGGGGTTATTATTATTATTTTACACATACACCTTCCGGAATAAATGCTTTAACTAAATGATGGTGTAAACTGCATCTAAATCCATTTTGTAGTTTATAAGATCTAAGCGGTCACACAGATATACAAGAAACGCTACTGTGTTTTATCCTACGTATAAATGTACATTATAGAGATACAGATAGACATACATTAATTAGGCAAGTAATTAATTAGGCAAGTAAGCATATCCGTTATTGTTCAGGATTATAATTATCAAACTGTCTATCTGATCTATGCACAATCACAAGCACAAATATATATTAACAGTTCGCCAATCATATCTGGTTTCATGATTCATCAATTAATATCTGCCGTCAAGATGACGGTAAATATATGTGATAATTTGTGAAAAGCATATAGAAGTGGCAGCACAAATATGTGACATCGAAGGAACACTAAACCTATCTGTCGCGAGAAGCGACGCAAGAATAAAGTATGCTACATCAGCTTCAAAAAGATGTGTCAACTCTTAGAATGCAATTACATCGGGCATGTCTTTCGTTAAATTCAGAAGAATGTGATGCCTCCTTGTGATAAAAATATCTGACATCACTTTGGCAGCATAAAGACGTAACAGTATTATGTTTATTGCCACGCTGTCCATAGTAATATATTACGCTCGTGACTGTAACCGTGTATTGCAAGTGTTGAATTTCTGCCGGTAGGAGAATACAGACGTGTTCTGGTTTTAGATATGTAATTATACTAACTACAAGGTACTAACTACATAACTAGAATCTCCTGTTAACTTGAGACGAATAATTAAGACTTGAGTTCTGACACTTGTTAATCATGACTCGTGCGGCTATTGTCATGCCATATTATCATGTCATGTCATGCCATGTCGTCATGCCATGCCAGTGACTGACTGACAAATACTCACACAGTAGAATATTGAAGATATAAACTTGTTTTCGGATAATATTCTTTGGATGGGATTCAATTTATTTTTATTCTATACTAGCTGCGCCCCGCGGTTTCGCCCGTATAAGTATCGATCTCGTGAGAATCCATGTGCCAATTGCATCCAAATCTGTTTAGCTGTTTTAGCGTGGAAGCGTAAAAAACAAACAAATAAACAAACTCACTCATAGATATGGATAACTTAAAGATACTAGGTAGTACTACTAAAATGTTCAATGCAATTGCCAACTTTTCACGTTTACTGACGTTGATGTGGACTTAATTTAGACTGGTACACACCTTCGTTCACTTCATTAAAAACCACTTTGTAGGAGTAGGTGTGGTCTGGGTGGGTTATAATGATTATGGACGGGTTTACATATATTTCATACTAAATAGTAGATTGTTTGCCTAGGGAGCAAATAGCTATTTTTAAGGCGAGAGTGTTTCTTTGAGTGGAGCGAAGAATTCTAAAGTAGAATCCTGAGCGCAGCGCCCTCGCTTGCCAAAGTACGTACCTCAGCTTAAAATAGTGTTGTTCCTGAACAATCTACTTGTTATTACACTTTATGAGAAAAAAAAAGTGTGCGGTTCGACCCCCGTCAAGAACGAATTTTCTTCTCACGTATGATTAAAAAAAAAACAAAATTTTCGCAGCCCTCATCTTGGATTTACATTTTGACCTCACGATCGGCTTTAACTCCCGCAAAAACAATGAAAACGACACCCATGACGAAACATTTGAAAATCGCAGCCGCCATTTTGGATTTTTATTTTGACCTCAATATCGACTTTGGTACTCCCAAAAACTATGAAAATGACACCCATGACGAAATTTGGATTTTTATTTTGACCAAATTAACACTGTCTCTCTTGCCAACCTGTTGTTTGTTTATAAAATGTTCGTGATTGATCTCTTTGGTGATTGGAACTTTTACTAACAATATCCATATTCACTTTTAGTCCCTGTTAACGAAGAATAAACTCTTTTTGAACAGATGTGATATAAATAATATTTTTAGTTTTTGGTAGGTACTACAAAATGTTTTATATTGAACGTCAATAATTGGCCCTCCATCCGCCTTCCAAAGGCCCGGTCCTTTGGAAGACGGATGAAGAGCCAATTATCAATCCCATGGTATTAAGAATGAAAAAAGAGTAAATAATAATAATAATAATAACCCTGCTCCCGACACCGGCGGAATTCTATTTTTTATATTTTTAAATGTTTTTATATTTTAATATTTAAAAATGTAATTAATGAGTAATTAAATGGAATAAAGGAATAATAATCCATTTAAAATAGTCTAAGGGGCCCATTTTTTTTTTGCGCCTTGCCTTCGGCCCCTCGTACGCCTTCCAAAGGTCCGGGACCCAAGGGTTCCGAGAAACGTCAAAGACTAAAATAATAATAATGTAATCATTTTTATATAAACCATATATTTTTTTTATATTTTTATTTATTTTTGTTTTTATATAAATATTTAAAAATGTAAATAATATCTTTCTAAATTAAATAAAGGAAATAATAATAAAATAATTGTTAGGAGGTTCCTCTATGAGCCCTGGTGCCTGTACCCGATACCAGTGGGCTAATATATTTAAAAAAAAATCGAATGTTTAAAAATATTATTTAGATGTATGTAATTTATAAAATATAAGAAAATAAATACCTATATGGTAATTGTCGGACAATAAAATTCTTAACCCTCCGATCAAACTTGCATAGTAAAATATTAATAAGGAAGGTATATTGTAAAATACCTACTGACATATTTGTACTGGGACTTACTGAGAAAAAGTAGGGGAGCTACGACGCTACGGAGCCTCTATGAAATCGCTACATCGCTACGCCGGCCGTTACGGTATTCGTAGCAAAAAATTATATATAATTCTACGCGGTTGACGGCAAGGAATAGCGTTCATTTTATTAATAACTACCTTCCTTCAGTGGCTTCGCCAACGTGATATTTCTATAAATTATTATTTTAAATTATTCTTTATATGCTACTCAGTGATAATATATCATACTACTGGTGAAATAATTTTTAAATCAGTCCATTCGTTTTTGAGTTTATGCATTACAAACAAACAAACATAGGATTTTTTTTTTCTCTTTATAATATTAGTTTAGATAACAACAGTAATTATCGATGTTCTAGAAATAAAAATATTGTTTTGAACGTGGATTTGAAGAACACTTCATAAGGTTTCATATGATGCCATATATCACTGTTGGAGTCTTCGTTCTATAAAGGGTCTTTTCGTCGCGCGACGAGCGGTGTCTTTGTGTCGCGTCGCGTGTCGCGCCTGTTTGAAAGAGCCTTAATGCAAAAACTGCCCGTTAAAAAAAGATAGAAGAAGTATTGATTGAGACTCGCACAGGAAATAACAAATTAAATTAAAATACACTCATTAAAACATTAATAAATAATAAAAAAACAAAGTAAAATTAAAATAAAAGCAAAAAGTCCTGTACGAGGCCAAAAGGCTCCTATCTCAGCATATGCTGCGACATTTAAAAAATAATTGTCGCAGCGCTGGAATTCTGATAGGGCCCGCAGTGATGTCACGGATAGATAGATACAGAAAAAAAAAACTAAATAAAACAAAATTAAATAATGAAAAACTAGATGTGTGATAAACATTAAAAAATAAAATATATGTAGTCTGTGTGTCTGCACCCGACGTAACTTCAGTTACTTGTCTATGCCTTTAGTATCTGTGGTACTCTAGGCATCGTTGAGACAAGTAAAGAGACGCAGACGCTGACACTGCCAAAAAATTGTTGTAAAAAAAACATTACGGCTGTATAATGCTCCTTACTCTGTGAATTCTACAATAGCACAGTGTTTATTATAGTGAAATTGTTTTGTGGTAGTCACTTAACGGCATTTAGAGAAATACAGATAAACTAATATTATGAGTGATTGACGTAAAATACTACAAAACGTAATTATTGCGCTGATTTGAGCTTAGCTGTCATAGGATGAAATGAAGAGCACAACTTAAGGTTCTACATTGACAAAGATATATCAAGGTTGAGGGTTGGAAACAAAATAAGTCTAAAATATTTTAAGCGCTCATCATCTACTTACCCTTTTCCCAACCATGTTGGGGTCGGCTTCCAGTCTAACCGGATTCAGCTGAATACCAGTATTTTACATGGAGTGACTGCCTATCTAACCTCCATAACCTAGTACCAGGTAACACGATACCCCTTGGTAAGATTGGTTGTCAGACTTTTGGGCTTCTAACTACCCGTAACAACTATCAAAGATCTACAAATGACACGGGACCAGCGGCTAATCGTGCTTTCCGAGGCACGGAGGGGTCTTGGTAAGTAAAGATGGTCACCCATGCACGGACCAACCGCGGCAAGCGTAGCTTAATCTGATCAATCGGCCTGTGCGGTTTATCCACAAGCCCCCTACATTTTACATTTTAAGCACTATACAACGGAATTAAATTATTCGGACTAAAATTAGATGTATTAGGCTACCGACTTAAAAATTATTGGAAAAGCGCCTTTTTGTGGCGTAGACAAGACATCGCTCGAGGCCAAATTGAATTCTGTAAGCCGAATTCTAATTTGCTAGGTACGTGTTTTATCCTCTGAAGATATATTTATTTTTATTTCCGGTTGGTATTTCATTGACGTCTTATGAACAATTAATTCTCATAGAATAGTGTTGTATAATTATTAACTGACCTGAAAGACGTTCTGTCCAAATTACAATAATCCATACAAACATTCTATAGAAACAACCATTTTCAGTACGAATTTTCCAATTTTTTGGGCTACTTTTCCATTTTTCTTTTCCCTAAATACCATATTCGGACTATAAAGAATATTTAAAAATGGAAAATTAACCATATCGGTCCAACCGTTTTCTAGTGAGACGCTTATCAACGAACGAGTTATTTCTCGACGACATGTGAAGCCAAGTCAGAGGCCCATAGGCGGCTGTAAAAACTCTCCAGGTTAGTCACACGAAAGACACGAAAGAGAAAGAAAGACGATAAATACAAAGCAATGTAAGTAATCTATTTACCATTTTCATTAAAAAAATAACTCTTATGTGCAGTAATTTCAACAATATTACACAATAACTGTCGTTATTTTGCTATATATTATATATGCAATATATTATAATAAGTAAAATAAAAAGCTATAATCAGTTCAGAAAAACACGGTCGAATATAAAAAAAAAAAACGAGTAACAAATTACTAGGTTCTAGATTTTTACAAACTCCCTGGACCCCACATTAGGATTCCCTGTGTCGTGGAGTCTCTTCCCAAATATGGCAAATAATTATTTATTTAGGCGATCTTATTAATTTGTAAAAAATAAAAATAAAACAAAATTGAGTTTAAAAGCCTTGTTTCACAGCTGTCCGGAAGAACCGTACGGGCCGCCCGTACGGGCGCCCGGAACGGAGACATACGTGAGGCGCTAGAACATTGTTTCACAGCGACGCGGATTGGTCCGTACGCGACCCGCTTCGGGTAGACCCCGTACAATACCACCCACGTCCCGCGTTCGGACCCACCCGCATGCCGCCGCGTAAGCATTGCTGCTCATTCATCGTTTTACAGCGACGCGGAACGCCCGTGCTCCGGGAGTACTGTCGAGATGATTAGATCTATTGACACGAGATTTCTTATAGACCCCTCGTTTCAGAGCACTGCCTACGGACGGCCCGTACGGGTCTCCCGGACAGCTGTGAAACCGGCCTTAGTCATATTAATGCATAATATGAGATATCACTTCCTGCGTAATCATCAACAAAAATCTTAAACTACAATAATATTATGTAAGTAGGTTATTAAAATAACGGAGCACATAATCGATGAAAACGCTAACAAATACACATTATCATTCATATCTTCCATTTCATCCGACCATTCAAACCGAAACCAGATCCGAAAAGTCATCAAATTGTAACTGAAATCCCTCGTCCAATGGAATTATAGCCCGATTCCACAACGCGTTGGTTCTCGTTAATCAATGTTATCCAATTTCAGCCAAATATCGAACATACTTTAAGAGTAATGTTGAATATATTGTAGATAAATAGTTATTGTTCTTTATTATATTCATTTATTGATTAAACATCATTACATTCATTATTTTTTTCTCCGTCCGCGTGGAAGTCAACTATACCATAAAATACATCCTTTTAGCTGCACGCCGCGGTTTCACCCGCATAGGTCTCGATCCCGTGGGAATATTGAGATAAAAAGTAAATGTCCTAATCCAGGTCATGGTCTACTCATTTGCCAAATTTCATCCAAATCCGTTCAGCCGTTTTAGCGTGAAAGCGTTACAAACAAACACATAAACATATAAACTTACTTTCGCATTTAAAATATTAGTTAATATACTTAAGATAGGGTTCTTCAATAGTGTAGCTTTCCATCAGTAAAATATTATTTTTTAAATCTGTTGTGTAGTTTCAGAGATTACCTCCTACATACTTACAAACTTTACCTCTTCATAATATTAGTGTAGACAAGTCAATAATAAATAATAAATGACATTATGTCAATTATATCAATTATCTAAAAATTATAAAATATCAAACAAACAATCAATAATTCGTGAACCCAGTGCGCGTTGGTGCATTTAAAAATGTTTTTTATTCTTTGAACTCCTCAACTAAATATGATAGCACTGTCGTATTTGTTCTCTTTGTATTTGTCTCGATAAGTATCTATAGCATTTTTTTTTTGGGTGGGACTTCATCAAATATCTTTTCCCGCTCTGGGCGGAGCGGGAGGGCGTGTCAGACTCTTACTGACTAAAACCCACCCGTGTTCTTTCGGTTGCCCTGTTGCCGGGGGCCACGATCTCCCTTTCGGTTTTCTTCGCAACCCCGGCAGGCATCGGCCCTAGTGGACCCCTTCAAATCTGCTGACATCTCTTTGAGGCGCGCGTGGAACACAACGCGCCGTCGACTCGGGCCTGGTCCTTATCGGACGGTGAGCCACCCATTGCTCACCGTCCGCAAGCCCGCGCCTACGGTGGCCAGAAATCGCCTCGCGATTCGCGACGCCCTGGGCGTCTCCTCCTGCGGCGGAAAGTATCTATAGCCTAAGGTGGAGTCCAGGATCTGGTGATGGAGCCGGAAGATGGCCATGGGCATTCCTCAACTGTGCAAGATAGCCCCGCCATGCTTGTTCACGTTTCATTTGTCTCAAAAAGTAGTTTTATCTTTCTTTGATTTGAGGAAACTAGTTTTAGGACAGTCCTTTTTATTTCGCCCTTGGAATAAAGATGAGGCCCATGAAACTCTAATATATTGCGGCCACAAGGGTAGGTACTGTGTGACGACGGGTCAAAGGTATATGGGCTTTTTGCGAATGGAATAATATATTTTTTTATCTGTGGTTTCAATATATTTTAGTAAAACGGATTTGCGACAGTTTATTGTGAGTGCTGTGTAAGTCGATTCAGAGATTCTTGTGGGATTAATGGACAGAAACTGGTAGACCTGCTTATTGGCTATTATATGAATATTAAGGATACTGGTTATTGAAAAATGTATTAGTAGGCGGAAGAAGAGTAAGTTTCTTACTTAATGTTTTGCTAAATGCAATCTTCGTAATGGATATTATCTGTTCTAAAAATACTTGACCATAATAAAGTTATACACACGTCTTATTGAGAAATTTACGATTATTGTAAAAATTGATGAATAAAAAGAGATTTTTGCTAAAAAAAAACACGTTTTTTTTTCATTTGAGGGACGCCTAATTACTTCCAATCATAATGGAGTTTGTTTGTTTCAGCGCGATAGATCATTTTGTTTAAAAGTTACAACGTTTTGTTACATTTTTTTTTAAATTCCATAAAGATTTTTTTTCCATCGATAAAATTAAGCATAGATTGCACATTATAAGACTCACTCTGTATATATTACATATTATAGTAAATATGTATGTATGTGTGCGTATTATAAGTTCATAGCCTATTGATATATACGTACTTGTGTACCTATTTTATTTACCATTCATTATGTTATCTTTTTATAATTTTTATTATTATTATCTCCTTAATACGTAGTCAATCAAATTCAAATAAAAAAAAAATATATATTTCACATAAACCTACATGGGCACGTATGAAACGTCAGAAGCTAGGTGCACGTGAGCACCAGACATCAGCAGAGCATCAGAGCATCCGCCATCCTATCCCTTCACCACCTTTGGATGACTGCAGAGAATGCCTAAGGCATTAAGGCCGCCTTTGTACCTTATTGTGTGCGAGAAGTTTAAATAAATAAACACGAACTTTCTTAAATATTTACAGTCACATTTACAGCCCTCCCCCCACCTAAAATGAACCGAAGGTTAATTCAATAAACAAAGTTTCCGTAACAATTAGTAAATAATTAATTAACATTCCTTTTTTCATTTAATATTGGCTCCGGTACTTCATCTCGGAAAATATAGAAATATTATATTTTCTAGAAAATTTAACAAAGAGACTTCCTTTGAACGACATAAGAGAAGGTTGTTACATAATAATGATAATTTATATAAGTACATAAAGTAAGAAGAATATGGTAAATATCAGTTACTTAAAAACAATATCCTTTTGTTTTTAAGTAACTGTCCAACCTATACCAACAATCATAAAATTCTGCAGATTAATTCCATGCTCTTCATCTAAACGAACTTAATGAGTCACCGTTTACAAAGTAGTAATAAACAAACCAACTTAAAGAGTAGGTAACCATTAACAATGTTGAAATAAAAAATACCTACAGATTTTTGTCATCATCAAAAATAACTGTTTTCTCTAATATATATTTGATAACTATCTCTTATTTTCCAAGGCCGTTCAAAGAAAAAATAACACAGGAATTTATTTAAAGTTGCCCTCTTACCCTCCTTATTAGACTAATGTTTTGTGAAAGAATTTAACATTACAGTATGCTTTACAAAATTTTGTGAGCCGTAAGTCTTTCTTCTCCATACAAAGTATTTTTTAGTCTGTGACGGTTACAAAACAAATGAAATGCTTTGTTAATATTTTATTAAACAAAGAATTAAGTGCATTTAACAAGATGCACTTCTTTTTTCGTTTAATATTGTCTCCGGTACTTCATCTCGGAAAATATAGAAATATTATATTTTCTAGAAAATTTAATAATGTGAGACTTCCTTTGAACGATATAAGAGAAGATTGTTACATAATAATAATAATAACTTATATAGATACATAAAGGATTTTCAGTAAATTAATTAAATGAAATGAAGTTTCAAAAGATGACTTAAAAAGTATGCATTATTAAATGGTGTAGATACAATAAATTGTTGGGTGAATTGCTGCTCTCCTAGCTAGATCAGCGAGTAATCTGTATAAAATTAATGAAAAATAACTGGTTTTAATGACCTCGTTGGTCTAGTGATCGCCAGCGCTACTGCTGAGCTTGAGGTCCTGAGTTCGATTCCCAGGTAGGGCAAAGTGTTATTGGGTTTTTCCATCTGGAATTTCTTAGTAGCAGCCCGGAACCTGGATTTGTGCCCGGTTGATGGCAATAGGCTCGCCTCCATGGGGCTTAAACATAACTGGCGAACTGTGGATACACCTCTGTTTATCCCTTCAGAGATTACAGGTGTGATGTTATGTTATATTGCTGTCAAAAGTGATAACGTAAAACACGAGATTAATCTATCTGCCTAGCCTGTTTCCAGTCTAACCGGATGCAGCTGAATACCAGTATTTTACGTGGACCGAGTGCCTATTCGACCTCCACAACCCAATTGGGTTATGGAGGTCAGATAGGCAGTCACCACTGAATACAAGTAACCAGTCTTACCACGAGATATACCCCGTGCTAAGACAGACTGTTAGACTTTTGGACTTCTGACTACCCGTAATGTCAAAGATCTACGAATGAGAGCCGGGACCAAAGGCTTAACATGCTTTCCGAGGCTCGGAGGGAACTCGATATGTAATGGATGGTCACCCATCCCCGAACCAACCGCGGCAAGCGTAGCTTAACTTTCGATCGACCCGTGCGTCTGTTATCCTTAAACCACGAGCCCCTATTACCGTATACGCAATTACGAGATCAATATACATAAATAAAAATAATTAACAGAACGAAGCTATGAATAGAGAGTGACTAGTCAGATTCGGAAAATCGTTACCGCGTCACTTTAACTGTCAATTTAACTGCCACTGTCAATTCCGAATTGGGTTCATTTTAAACGTGATATTTCATGATTCCTCCTATTTTAACTGCATATATCCTGTCAATTCTTTTATTGGATTTTGAACGGACCTTTATGTGCTGATTTTTTTCCGAATGATATTGATAGGTACGATAATATTATTTATTAGCAAATACGATTCTTTCGAGGAGTTGCAAGATACTGAGCTATCTTCAGTTTTCAAAATGGACAAGCCACTAAATCAAGATGATTTTATCGCCATCGAAAGTCAGTTAAAAGTTTCTGTGGAACAGGACAGGCGGTACTGGAAGGTTAACGACGTCAAATGTGATGCCATTCACACTGACAAGACTTATGAAGAATTTGCGGACTGCGTGGCAGCAGTTCACTTGAATTCGCTACATAATAGTGGCTTCAAGAAGAAATGTGCCCGCAAATGAAACCACTATGCCAGCAAAGATAAGAAATCTGATGAATAAATAAACAATAGATATACATTATATACATTACATTACATTACGTATACTAATATACATTGTAGGTAAAGTAGGTAATGTTTGTAGCGCTTTCCGCTTTTGATTTTGTAGTGTGTTTCAAAAAGTTTAAATGTGTAGTACCTACAGCTAGTTACAAGTTAAGGCTCTTTCAAACAGGCGCGACACGCGACGCGACACAAAGACCCCGCTCGTAGCGCGACGAGCGGGGTCTTTGTGTCGCGTCGCGTGTCGCGCCTGTTTGAAAGAGCCTTTATACGTTTCTGCAATATATATTTCATTATTAAAATGAATATAATTATTACTTTGGGTACAGTAAGTTTAATCCTATTTCGGAATTGAAACATTTAATTATGACTGTAATTATAATTTATAGCTATCGTTACTATTTATTGCAGTTAAGTCCAATATTTTAATTAATGCACACAATATTATTCATGTAGTCAAAACATGGACATGTTGTTGAATTCTAAATTCATTCTACAGGTATTTATTATTAATTAATGGTAGAATAAATCTTATTGAATTGAATGGATACATTCAGTAATACTCGTATTAATAATAATTACTCCTTTTCATTTTAATATCATATGATTTATTAAAAGTTACTGTATTCGTTTTGTTATAATTATAGAAATAGAGCTTTAAATTAAAGTGATCATTATAAACAGTAATAGTAGTACTTATTAGTTTACGCTAGTTAGTGCGCGCACGCAATTCGAAATTGAACTAATTAATTTTCTCCGAACTAGCAAGTTGGTGATCCGAAAATGGTACGTGTTTTGATATACAGGGTGTCCCTGGAAGTATGGATCAAATCGAAAAGGGGCGTGAACAAGCTCATTTCCATACTTCAGACCGATGCCTTTGCAGTAAATGTTTTTTTCTTATTGAACACATGTTTTTTAGCTCCGTAAAAGTATTACCGTAGGAAAAACCTACTCTACTACAACGTCCTGAAAAAGAATTGAATTGGTAGCCATGACAGTTTTTTTTAATGATTTTTTTATTTGAGCACTATGCAAAGAGATTGAACAAAAAAAAAATTCATATCTCTTGAACCGTAAAAATTTGCACCGACATTCTTAGGGTTAAAAATTTTGGAAATGAAAGGTCATTTCCAAACTTTTTAACAAATGGCGGGGTGGGCAATGGCCCACCCCGCTATTTGTTTTGATCCATACTTCCAGGGACAGCCTGTATAAAAAACTAAAACTTTATTGCAGTTTTAAGGCTCGTGCAGACCAGCGCGATATCGCGGGCGCGACAGGCAGCGCGACCCTTGTCGCGCCCGCGATATCGCGCTGGTCTGAACGAGCCTTTAGCCTCCTTTCCATGAGCATCAGAATTATTTTTACCTTAAAAAAGATTTTTGATTCCTGTGTAGTTAAATATCCAAACCCGGTAAGTCACAACCCTACTAGAAATTCAAATGTGAATGTTATTAAATTTTAAAATTAAAAATTCATATTATGTTCGTTGATGTTGACGATATGTTCGTCTGAAGTCACAGCATTTTGCTAAGCAACGACACTGGTCTGGCACAGATGCGACGCACGGCTTAATTTTTCTTGTTAGTTGTTACAAAAGTAGTTAACTCTGCAATCGGCACTTTTTTTTTCTTTGTTGATTGTTTGTTTGTTGTCATTTGCCAATGTCACAACTGTAATTACGCAATGTATATTGCCTTTGGTCCCTGGCCCCGAGATCAAGCAATAAACAAAATTGTCAAACTTTTATTGGTTGAATACAAGGCTTTTGGTTCCTTGTGTGTGTCTATTTTATGCCTTTTTTGTAATGTGCGTTTTGCTTGTGCAGCATAAAAAAATTGCAGATATTTAACTACACAATTTATAGTCCCTCTTCTATCGCGACTCGATAACTCAATTGATCATCAAGATTTGACACGCCTGAGACGGAAAACAGGGTACTTTTCATTCACTGATGTCGGGGGACCGTTCCGCGTTGTGTGGAACACTTTTTAATGTAAGAGGTCCCCCGAATGCAAATGATATAAGAATTCTAACAATCCTCCATACATCCATATCAGTTCAGGCATTTAAAAGTTATGGTGGGACAAAGAAACATACGTCCATACATACATACTCGAACCCTGAAAACATTACACTCCTTTTTAAGGCAGTCGTGTAAAAATAGGAAAATGAAGAACGAAACGTCTATCGAATAGATACTGATATTCAAGATAATATAAGTTTTTTATATGAAGATGTCAAAGAATAAAAAAAATTCTAAGCTAAGCTAAGCCCTCAAAGGCTTACCATATTCCGTTTTCAATTCAGAATGAATTTGCCTCTCGGTGAGGATTAGGTTCCATAACATAGCTCGTGAATATTTCAGTATTACAAAACAGAAATTATTGTACTGAATAATACTTAATTTACTGCGGAGCTTAATTTTGATACTCAGCCCGAAACGTGCAAAACACTTTTTTTTTATAATAAAGTACATAACTATGACGTCACAGAAATGAGAAGGTATATCACACTTTCTAGTAGGCAACTAGGTATACTGCGACCAAATGATAGTGTCGTTTTAAGCTACGTAAATGAATGACAAGATTAAACTTTTTAGTTTAGTCGAGTTATCTTTTTAGTTACATAACGACATGAGTCCACGTGCTACTACTACTAACTAGCTAATGCTTTGTGACTGAATAACCTTTAAACCATTTTTGTTGATGAAACACGAGATTTTTGGAAAGCATGGCACTTAATTAATGCTTAATTTATTTGACACTAGCTGACCCGACACACGTCTTGTCCAGGTTTCAATAGTTCACACAAAAATCCCAATGAGAAAAGAACGTTCACTTTTTCCCGAAATTGTTTTTTTTTGAAATTTCTTAAAAACCTAATTCGAACTATTATGAACATTTTTAAACAAAAAGTAGCTAAATCGATCCCGCTGTTCTTAAGCGATGCGCTTTCGAACGATCAGCATGTTTCATTTTTATATAGGCGACATTTTTTAATTTAGACTCATTTGAAAAGTAGTCCATGTACTATCGAAGAAACGCATATCTGGACATTGTAAGGACTATTCTTGCTTGCAGCGCTCGGCCGCTATAGTAACGCTTACCTACGAAAAAAAGGAGTCGTGTGCACGGGATTTTATTTTCAAAGTGGTTAGACATGCGTTACCGCGATAGTACTCATGGGCTACTTTTCAAATCAGAGTCTGCGGTTCGTTGGAAAGCGCATTACTTGATAATAGCGGGACCGATTTTCCAAGTAACTTTATTCATACTAAGCCAATCTCATCGCATCGGAAGAGGTTTCCTATTATAAAAATCACAGTGCTGACCTATTTACTGAGTTAAACCCACATCCTAAGCCTGCTTTTAGCCCGGCTGCAGCAACGGGGTAGAGAATAACTAACGATATGATAGCGCTACAGCAAACGATAACGTTCCGCAAAGCTGGACTGATCCAATATAATCGATTATTACTGTCAATGTCAAGATTTTTAATAAAATGTTCGACGAACAAAGTTAGGGCAGTTTTTAATTCGTGTCGGGATACGTGTTTTGTGTGAGATATGAACCATTATGAAAGTTTTTTCTAAAAGGAAAATTGAAAACAATCTAAAGGAAAATTTAAACGAGAATCTAACATATCGTTGAGATTCTCGAATAACATTTTTTGCGCTGAGAATAGACACTGAGTCGCAACAAACATCATTTCAATTAACTTCAATGAATAAAGGCACAATTCCATAGGCGACCACAGGCGGCAGTAGCAGGCGACGTGTCGTGTATTTCTAAGAAATACCTTCCGTAGCTAGCGACACGTCGGTTTCATAAAAATACATAGATACCAGTCGTGTCGCGACGACACGTCGCCTGCTGCTAACGCCCACGGTCGGCTACGGAATAGTACCTATAATAAACATATACTTCAACATTTATTTATATACCACGCCCGAAAATACATGTGAGTACTCAGTTTCTCTAGAAAGCGCTATTTTCTTCTTAAAGTTCACTTTGAAACCTCACACTTCTTCGCCCACAATAAGAAAGTGAACTCATTTGTTTTTCAAGCAAATCTTTGCAGATTCTCACCTCGACACCGTTCCAATTTCGAAGTGAGTTTGAAAAGAGTATACCCATTGGTATATAATTTTATTAAGTTTAATATAACATCGAGTGCTCAGAGTTATTATGAACCTACAGATTGGGCTTGTAAAGAAAATTTAATAGACCAGTAGGTAGGCACCTAAACCTAGCTCTTTATTAACACACCGAGTTGGGTTTAAATACTTGACTAGGGACGTAATATCTAACATGTTAATGCTAGATATTACTTTCCTAGTCAAGTACTGTCACCAAGTTTCACAAAAATAAACTACCAAGTACTGCTCAGTATAACATTTTTATTAAAACTTGTTCCGAGTACCAACAGAGCAACGATATTAAAAATATCTCATAAAGCGGATTTTATATTAAAATTAGCTTACCAGTTTTCTGTAAGTACTGTCTGCCAAAGACGCAGGCAGCCAAGCTGAAAACCATATTTTTCTTTGCGAATGAAGTTTATCTTTGAGTAGTTTCTGTGTGGTTACAGGCTTAGAAAAGGCCTTCTTACTTGCGCTGAACACTTTTTTCCTGAAAGTTGGCAATGTCGCGGTTGCTTTTAAGTAATCTATGAATTACATTAATAGCATTGAATTCAAAAATTACTAAGCCGCCGCTGTCCGTTTATCTTACAGCGGGCTGTATCTCATGAACCGTAATAGACAGTTGAATTTGTGAATTTCTATTGCCGTTATAACAACAAATAATAAAAATAAAATAAAGTTAAAAGTGAAAGGGGGTATAAAAGAAACGTGTCTTGTTTTTGCTAAATATTGTGTACGGTGGTACGGAACCCTTTATATGCGAGTCCGTCTCGCACTTGACCGGTTTTTTTACACCTAACACTCATTATTCAATGATACAAGTTTAATTATTGCAAATCAGAATCAATATTTTAGTTCTATTTCGTAACTTAATTTGGTAATATTGACAAATTAATAAAAACTGTGAAAAATTGGAGAGCTATTGGCAACGTTGTCCACTTTTAAAAGTGCACCCTCATAATGAAATATTTACATAAAATCATTATGAGGAGACGGATGTTGCAGCATCGATCGATCGATCAGCATAAAAGAGAAAAATATGACAAAATAAAGGTCCCATTATGTAATTTTTATGACATCAACGGATTTTCGTTAAATAATAATTGAAGATCATAGCCTATAATGTCCCCACTGCTGGGACACGGGCTCTCTGAGAGAGAGTTCACCACGCAGACAGTGTGGATTAATGGATATAAAATTTATTCGAATTTTTGGTTCCAGGACATCCCGGTTTCCTCACGATGTTTTCTAACACCGTTCTGAGAGCAGTGGTGATGAAATAATTTACACAAAATAAAGTGTCCATACCTAGGACTTACAAATCGTAAGTCCCTCCGGACCACTACCTATTTAGCTTTCTATCTCTAACTAAAGTGGGTGTATGAAACTATATATAATAACTAGCTGAAACACTAGTCTAACATAATTATTCCATGATAAATACGGTGCCTATGTTTGCGAAGCTATTAGTAATTTTTGAAGTGAAAACTTCTTTAGGCGCGTTGGGCATTTTTGAGATGGGACTAACTAAACAATTTACTGTCCTCCCATACCTAGTCACACTGTTATTTGAAAGAATTGTAAAAGCCAATTATTTTTAAAAGAGTAACCGTGGAGTTTCTTGCCGGCTCTTCTCCATAGGAAACGACCAATTGGAACCGTGCACCTAGCTTCTGACGTTTCATTAGTGCCCATGTAGGTCTATGTGAAATAAAAATATTTTGATTTTTTTAAATTGATTTCGCGATCCTGTGACGACACCTCATTTTTGTAAACGCAATTGTGCTCTTTATTGAGAAAAAGTTACGTACCAATGTTCTATACAAGTATTTTTCTTCCACCAAGGCGATCTTGTTCAAGTTTTCATTTCTGTAGGCACTCCCGGAGTGCCACCACTTTTTTTTTTCTATTACTTAAGTGGCGTGTCAAAGAAAAATTTATTAAACGTTAGAGAAGTCTACGAACGGCATTTAGCTATTTGTAATGTAAACATTGATAGTTCTAAGTTCTGCAATTATTTGAATAAACAAGTTTATTATAAAAGGCAAGGAAATCAGCTAGTCTTCGAGCTATATATATTGGAATGAATTTTTTATTTGTTGAGCTTAGAATCCATAATGGTAGGTACCTATTTATCTTCCATTGCATGTTAAAATAATAATTATTAGTTTTTGCGGAGTACACCATTTGTATTAATCTGTGCCAAAACTATGTGGGACTTACAATTTAGGTTTTCATATTTCGTTACTTTATTTCGGTGCTAATACATAATATAAACCCTCTAGAATAAATGTTCTAAATAATGGTCATGCATGGAAAATGCATCAAAATCCATCATGAAGTTAAGAAGATCTCAGCGGGCATACAGACAGACAAGAAAAGCGACTTTGTTCTTTATTATTTATATAATAATACCAGCCCATTATTATCCCACTGTAGGGCAAAGGCCTCTTCTCATACAGAGAAGGCACGAGCATTCATCACCACGCTTGCTCAAGGCGCATAATATTGATGGTTTATGTGGCTAACCACCTGTAGTATACAGAGTGGCAGGGACATCGACGCGAAAACTGTTACCATGGGTTCAGTACATGATTCTGAACCCCTGCGCTGAAATTTTTCATCAGTTATGTTTCTTTAATCTGCCGTTTCATAGAAAAGTGATGTATGAAACAGCTGTTTTTTTTTTACAACCTACGAAAATTTTCAACTGTATTCGCGTCGATGTCCCTGCCACCTTGTATTAGTAATTGTTCAAGTCTAAAAAGCCTAAATATAAAATGTACAAACTACCTGCACCCTAATTGCGTAACACACTTTCTATCACAATCTGAAAGATTTGGATGAATATTGCTAATCCATTGCTTCTTAATAATAATAATATATGTTCGAAAAAAATCTGCTCATCAAAGTAATTGCACTGCAACCGCAATGAATGTAAAACTGTCAAAATAAAAGCCATCGCTACTGTAACTGTGTTACGGAATTACCCCACTGCCGCTGTTTGTATTTGGAAAACTATTACTTACTCATTATTTTTTTACTTCGGTTGTTACTGTTGTCGTAGCCCCAAACATCACTTCGAAATTCAAAACGCGAAACCGTGATGTTTTCCTACATGTATATTTAATTAAAAAGAAGGGAAGTCGATTTATTTTTATGTTCGATCACTTGAGCAAGATTTGAAGTCTTTACAGATTTACACAGCAGTGGAGCAGTGTGCCGGGGGTGCGAAGAAAACCGAAAGGGAGATCGTGGCCCCCGGCAACAGGGCAACCGAAGGAACACGGGTGGGTTTTAGTCAGTAAGAGTCTGACACGCCCTCCCGCTCCGCCCAGAGCGGGAGAAGTTATTTGATGATTTCCCACCCAAAAAAAAAAAATTGGAATTAAAAATTATATATATATATATATATATAAATACACTTACACATACACACACACACACATGTAACACACACACGTGGATACATATACACACACACACACGCGCACATGTAACACACACACGTGGACACATATACACATACAAACACACACACACATGTAACATATAATAAATTATTACTACCAAGTAATCATTTAATTGACCGAGCGAGCGCAGCCTCTCTGCTTCAAGACTGGCAAAATTTGCTTTCGTGTGTCAGTTTGTTGGTACTCCTCTACAGGTCGTATTTTACAACAGATCTGGACGAAACTTGGTATACAGGTTTTAAGGTTTTATAGTTTTTTTTGTTCCCAGGATTTTTGGTTGGATGGCTACTTCCTCCGAAAAGGGGCAAAAAAGGAGCTACTGGATATCTCCGTCTTATGAGATCCGATTTCGATAGTTCTTTTTTATTGGTTCTTTTTTATTTGAAAGGTAGTCACTTTAAGTTGGTCTCACAACATTTTTATGAAGATCGGATAAGGATCCTCGGCGTGATGAGCAGAATAGATCCTCAAAATACAGTAAATTGCTCAATTTAGATTTCTTTCAGTGGAATCGGCCCTTTAACTACCAGGTAGGGATTGATGAGGACCTGGGACCACCTTCTCATCAAAAAACTAGAATGTTTTACAATAAGATGGCGCTACATCGTGCTGTCTTTTTCACTCGCCTAATGGTTAGGTTCCGTCGAAAATAGCTTTAAAAGTAGTCTCGTGCTTAATATATAGTAGTTGGTTAGCTGTGGCTTAGTTTATTTCTGTATAGTTATCGTCTTGCCACAATATCCTTTTTAGGGTTCCGTACCCAAATGGTAAAATGGGACCCTATTACTAAGACTCCGCTGTCCGTCCGTTTGTCTGTCTGTCTGTCTGTCTGTCCGTCTGTCACCAGTCTCATGAACCGTGATAGACAGTTGAAATTTTCACAATTGATGTATTTCTGTTGCCGCTATAACGACAAATACTAAAAAACAGAATTAATTAAATATTTAAGGGGGTACACATACAACAAACGTGATTTTTTGCTTGTTTTTATAGATAATGTACGGAACCCTTCGTGCGCGAGTCCGACTCGCATTTGGCCGGTTTTTAGGTTAGGTTTTTTTTTTTTAATTGGATAGATATTTTAATTAGGATAGGATTTTAAACTAACATAATTATTTTAACTACTAAAGTTATTTAACAGGATATTTACCGTGTTTTTAAAAACAATAAACATGGTTAATATCCCGTTTTAAATAATTTTACTGGTATACTATTTGTTAAGATTTATTTACTTAATATCTTCAGTAAAGATGTGCGCCGAGCTCTGTGTAGTAATCAATTTAGCGTAGGTATTGAATCTTGCTTGCTGGAGGGAAATTAAATGTGGTTTTACTCCGACACGGTGGTAAATAGTTCTGCATAGCTTGGTCGACCGCCAGTTATGTGTTTGCATTGCACATTTAGGTTTCAATTTACTAGGACGTAATTGTCGGATATTGTACTGGCAACACCAAAAGATTCGTTATGTCAAAATGGGGGAATAACGGCCTTCTGGGTCGGGCGGTGGTGACGGATAGACGTGCTTAGTGGCTGTGTCGGTAAAAAGACAGATTGGCATGGTATCGGTTGGAGATCTACAGTAAATTAAGGTAACCTATTAGTTTTATGGTAAATGTTGGAATACTGATTAAATAGTGATATTATGTGGGGAATAGGAGATGTGATGGTATGGTGCAGAATATTGAATTTGAAATTAGCAAAGAAATATAAATGAATGTCAAAATATCTTGGTGTTTCATATTATTTTCCTTATCCCTGAAATATTGTAAATATGTAGTTTTATTAAACAGTTTTAGATTATGATATTGGGGTAACGACCTTAAGGTTCATTTGGGGATTAGTATCTATTTGAGGTTAAATAATTCTATTCGGAATTAAATTAGTTATTTTAGAGCAAGAATAGTTTTTATTATACTTAAATGCTATTAAAATAAAGCACACCTCGTTAATTTGTCAATTTCATTAACAAGTCTTATAAAGAGCTTTTGAACTTTCATTTCACTAGTAGAATGACATGTCAGGCATATTTTTGACAGTCAAAAATGTTTTACGTAACTTTGTTTAAATTATCAAGTAGGCACCTACTGTAGAGGTTTTAACCTGGATGGATGGTTTTCTCATCCAGTCTATACGAATATTTTATAAGTTATTAGAGAGATAAACATTATTTCGTATGTAGAATAGGAAAAGATTCGAGAGTCAGTCCCGTTGGCTGACAGGTGGATCGTAAAGTGATATAGTAAAAAAGAAATAAAAATTGTTTGTGTGTAGGGAGTCATTTTTGGAACTACTGGGAAGCTACATTATTTTATTAGCTTATCTTTGAGTTTCAAAGCGCTAGTTCTAAATATTGATCGAATTGCATGTCTATAAACGTTTCATTCTAGGTAACCTAACCTAACAGTACGTATTACAATTGGTAACTTCATAATCAATAAATAAATTACACACTTCGATAAAGTTACACGTTACGTTACAAATGTTGATACCTATTTAATTATTTACCACTAAAGCTTGATCCTTGGTTTCAAAAGGGCATTTACCTTATCGTCACTGACCGTGTTATGAGGCTGCGTATGACACTAATTTAGACGGACCCAGGACTCACAAAGACATTTTTAAATAATATCTAATAATTTATCCATCCAAAGGTAAAACGTTCAAAGAACTAACTTGAAGAAATTTGATAGAAATCAGCAGATGAAAAAATAAAATGTATCTAAAAAAAAACATGATGTTTTTGGTAAAAAACAATACTCAGTCCGTTGCAAGCTAAAAGTCAGAATATAAAATCTTGGAAATGCTTGAAAAGAACATGAATGAAAAATATAGATAACTACAAGATAGCATCCCAGAGCCTCTCAAAGAATTTCCTTAACTACTGCAAAATGTTCTATACAACCTACCTTTTTGTTAGCTTACCGGCTAGTACTAGGAATTCCTGAAAAGGTTTCAGTAGGAATGCATAAAATGTCACAGAAAATATAAACATAAGTCAAAGATACTGTGGAATCTGAGAATTATGAAATTATTTCCTTTGACATGCTTTTAATTTGAAGAGCAAAAGAGACGCAATGTAGTAGCAATTAATTACCAGTGAGGATGATTATTTTATTCTGTGCAATATCTTATTTTAAATAGTTTATTACAAGGTAGGTACTGTATTAAATGACTAGCTAACTTTCTATGAAAATAAATAGAAAAACAAAAGGACCCTTAGTGTAGCGTTGATTTTTAAAAGAAAAGTTCCCGATGATTTTCATACAAATTTCAATGTTGGAACATTTACAGGTTTCTTTGTTGGGTACAAAAGAAGAATAGAATTACGTTTTCGTCGAGCGCAGTTTCTTTCAACTATCAACGATTTGAAATGTGTGAAATGGTTTTTTCGCATCACGAACGACAGCATTAACAACTGGTAATAAATACATTATTGACTGTATTTCATGGACAAAGAGTTCACTTTTTACTGGAAGGACTGTTTTACGAGTGTGATAGATCAATCATTGTACTTAATTGGTTGACTGTATTTTCTTAAATGTAAAATAAAAAATCGCACCAAGTATTTCGAAGACTGGTTTGTGCAGTGAAGACTGTTTGAAGTTGAACCCAGGACGTAAAACGGTTTCATCATCACAAAACACAAAACGTTCTTTATAAACGGTTCGGTTTCGCAACGCCCACCCCTACTAGACAGCTGCCAGTGGTTTCGTGTTTTCCGATGCGTTTTGAGTGCTTTCCCGATTATTTTTCATTTTCAACGACCATTACTTTGTTTTTTTACGGATTCTGACCCTGCCTACCTTGTACGACCCTTGCTTTCACACTGGACACCGAAAATCGCTCACACGATTGACTTGGAATTGTTATTTTGAATTTTATGGATTGGATATTGTTGAAACTATGGATCGCTGTATGAGTTGTGAGATAGCAACTAGTCACTGCAAGACACTGAAATATGTTTGAATCTATGTATAAATACACACCATTTTTATCTCGTTACATTCAGGCCCAAGAGTGTATGTAATCGTTTCCATCTCCTTTATGTTTTTAATGTTCACCAACTCAATAACAAGCCAACATTGTATTTTGCAGTCAACAGGGTTCATGTACAAAAACAGAGAGAGAACAACGAGTGAAATTACATTTAAAAAAAATATGTTTTATTATTCTTAGAACTGCACCATAAACTAATAGGATTTATTTAAGATTGATTAAGTCACAGTTTATTTCCAATCATTACATAAATAATTATCATGTTAACAACAGCTATGTTATTAATATTATAAAGAAACGCAATATTTGCAGAAACAAGGGAACGTACTATCTCTTGTATGGATAAGTCAGGAAATCCGGGTTATAAATAATTTAAGCCAATACATATTCTAGTGGCGTTCGAGCCGACACTACATAGGGAAGGTCGATCGCCGTAACTTTGAACACGGTAGGTACTATACTAATGAGTTTGAAAATATTTACTATGTGCACATTTTAAGTATAACGAAAGCTTAGGGATGGATAGCAATATTGTATTGTTATCTAAACATTAGATGAAGTGTAAATTTGTGTTTTTATTTTTTATTTTTAAACAAATGAGCTCGAATTGTGTGCGTTTATTTGAGTGAGGTTTGATTGAGGTAAACTAGGTATTAGAAAAGTGTCAATTTCTTTCAAAGCGTTTCGTATTCCTACAACGAGTTTCAACAGATTTGACATAGGTACGCTTTTCGACATCTTCTATTAGTGTCATTCAATTTTGACTTTCCTATCATTGTTATCGCAGAATGTCACTTTGTCTAGACTCCCTTGGCAGAGCAGAATAGCACTACAGTACTGTTTGTTTTTTGACAGAAATTCAATTGTCTCTGAAGTGTAACATTTTTCCTCTCGCTTTCTTGCAATCAAAATCAAAATCTTAAAAAAAAAAAACGAAATAATCAAATCTGTAGGAGAGTTTTGGGAAAATCACTCCTGAGGTAGTATATACTGAAGTCTCGTGATCACTCGCTGTCACTCCTTATCACTTGCTTAAAAAACGGTGAAGGAAAACATCGTGCGGAAACCGGCATGCCTGAGAGATATTTCTCGACGGCATGTGAAGCCAAGTCAGAGGCCCTTGGGCAGCTTTAAAACCCTGACACCAGGTAGTCACTAACTACACGAAAAGAAGAAGTTCCCGTGATCACCAATTCTTATAAATTAATTCTATCCAGGGTTGGTACGATATGCTAGAGCTGTGTACACGATGCTAGGAAATGGAAAACCACTAGCATTGCTGTACTAGGAGCAGTGGTGGCCCAGTGATAACAGCCGCGACTTACGAGTTGTAGGTCGTAGGTTTGAACCCTGACAGGTGATTTACTTTGTTTAAATTATTTCATCACCACTGCTGTCCAAACGGTGAAGAAAATTATCGTGAGGAAAGCGGCATATCCTAGAACCAAAAATTCGAAAACATGTGACATCTACCAACTCGCACTGGGCCCGCGTGGTGGATTGCAGCCCACTCCCTCTCATAGATTGAAGGCCTGTGTCCTAGCAGTGTGAACATTGTAGGCTCATTATGCTAGCATAACAGTGACATAGGCCGTGGAGTAAAATTATCCGAATGGATTCGTCCGCACAAGGTTAGAACACTCTGTGGTGGGGGGCGTTACTAGCTCAAAAATAGAACCCCATCCTATTAAACTATCACACTAGCCTTACTTTCTTTATCACTAGCACATCTAGCCTAAAAATGAGAATGGTTCTCTAAACATGAGGTCAGAGTGACTAGCTTCACTTGTTAGCTTACCAGCATTCTCTTGATAATCCTGGCCTGTTAAACTATGCATAAGTAAGACGGGCATCAGTTGTCAGTTAACTTATTTATTTATAATTTTATGCCCACCAGAAAAATACATCACAAAAAAAATCACGATTATACATACAATGGGCGGCCTTATCGCTCTCTGCGATCTCTTCCAGGCAACCTTGGAATGGACAGTAATTGTCTGGACCAACCTTCTTTTGTTTCGGCGTCATATTTTTGATGTGTATCAAGTCTTTACATAATATATAATTATATCTCACAAAAACACTTCATGAACGAACGACGTCTAATACAATATCCGATAACTTTGATACAAGTAAGAATATTCCGAGGTTTGAACTCAAAATGATTTTCAGTTGCACCAAAGACAGTTAGCTACTACTCACAGCAGTAGCCAAAACCTTTGACAGAATTAGTGGTCATTAGTACCGACGATTTGAATAGACACTGTGGTGAATGAGACTTTGGACTGACATGAATTTAGTTCCATATATTCCTGCAACAGTAATTTGCTAATACTCCACAACTTGCCTTATTCAAAGGATCAAATCCGTTCCATATATTACCACAGATGTTTGCAAATTCAGTTTATTTGCGGTGCAATTCCACCAACTTTGATATTTGGTTTATACTATTAGCTTTACGGGTAAATTCCATCACAGGTATTACGAAACAAATTCGAGTAATATTATGCTGTGGAAGTAGTGGTAGATATTTTTATTATTTGTGCGCAACCTGAGTAGTTAGTTCCGTCTCTTCATTTCCGACCGGCTAATATTTTACGACGGCTTGAGCTATTTTCTTTTATGTTTTTTCCGATACGATTTTAGAAGACCGACTTTTATGTTATAAAATTATAAACTAGGTTAATTATTTAGCTTTGATATGGAATGCAGTGCTTCCTTTAAGCTGAAAGCTACAGGGTAGCTTAGGAAATTAAAATTTCTCTTTCATTTTAAATTTGCAGATCAGTATCAGCTGTTGATCAAAATATGATTCGCGAAAGTAACAAATATGTACCTATTTACAATATTACGTATATAACCGTTAAACTCATCAATACAACTCGCGAATCATATTTTGAGCAACATAAAATCTGACACTGACCTGGAAATGGCAAAAAACTTAAGAAAATTGGGAAAAGAAAATAAAAAAATTATGTAGAAGAAAAGTAGCTATAAAAAATTGTTGGTATGTTTACTTTGTGTACACATTTAAATTAAAAAATAAATATTGAAGCTTCCCGACTCCTTACCGTGAATGTTTATCTGGTCTGACGGATTCAAGCGCTTTCCGAAGCAAGAAGCGCTTGATTGACAACCTCTTAACTCCCTGATCGAAGACTCCATTACCTATCTATGTACGTCCCTATACCTGTATCTACGCACTGGATGTATATTATACATCCAATAACCGGTGTTCGGTTCAATGATTGACCGGCAATTATCTACTGCCAATTTGTGTTCAAACATATATGTAATTACAGTAACAATATCTGTTTTAATTCGAGCCCTACATTCGACTCTCTGAACGGAGATAACCTGAGGTAGCCACTAATTACTTATCTAATACCTTTGAACGAGGAATTCTTGTATATATGTATATATAATCTGAATCTCGGAAACGGCTCCAACGATTTTCATGAAATTTAGTATGCAGGGGGTTTTGGGGGCGATAAAACGATCCAAGCTTCATTTTTAGGCCATCGGTCATCCAGATATTTAGGGACATAACAAGGTTGATGATGGATTCTAGAAAAAAATACCTCTAGATGTATATTCAAAATCGATGAAGATTGACATAAGTATCAATTTATTAAGAGAAACTTGAAGATCTCGTTTAGTTCCGCCACTTAAACAAAAAATACTTATGTATTCATATCTAACACGACGATTAAAAATCGAACCAGCTAAAATGCAAATACGCCCCCACAAGTTCCACGACCTAATTGATTTTATCAGCACTCAGTGTCAAACAACCCTTTAATTAAAGGTGTCTATTAAATTCAAGTGTGAAATAAAAGATACAACTTACTCGTGCCAGGGCGGGCTAGCGTTTAAAAACCCTTTAAGAAGTAACATTGATGTTCTGAAAGCTAAATTCCTAAATGTAAAAAGGTTTTTTGGTGCAATAATTTATCGATAAAGGGATGGATCAAAGGTATTTTATGAAACGTAGCCCAATTAGGAGAGAATTAAGAAGTGCTACGTTGTAATTTAACGTGTTACGACTTAGATTTAGCTACAAAATTGTTTTGATTCTAAATAGTTAGTCAATTAATCGTGAAAAATCCACTTGTTCAGTTGAAAACACCGGGTTAGCCAACACGCAATAACTGTATAACGCATTTACCGTTAGTATCGTTTGTAAAAAAACAATACAGGATGGAGTCGGGTACATACACTTCAATGACACTCGATTTAGTATCGCTGCACATGGGAATGTGGGGAGAGGCGATTGCGATATTGAAGTGCTTCACACTGTGGACCCAGTCGGCTTTTGTTTCAATATCGAAGCTGCACCGCACTTGTCAACGGTCACCCAAAAACGGCTGCCCAAATACAGAGTATTTTTTTACACCTTTTATATAACAGATTTTCATGACGACGTTATATGACGGCGCCGGTGTTCTTGGAAACAGTAACTTTATAGAAGTTCTAAAGCTGTTGTTGACCGTTTAGGGTAAGCAAACAAACTTTTTTTCAATCATTGCGTAATCTTTAATACGTAATGATTGAAAAAAAGTTTGAGCGAGTTTCAATTTTATTGCACAACAAGCCGTGTGCCGTATAGAATTTCCCATCGGTAAAAATTACGAACTTCCAAATATATTTTTCCCTATTTAACTTTATTTAGGGGTTGAAAACAAAGGGACGTCTGGCGACTGGCTACGTAATAACAGCCGCACGGGTCGATCAATCAGGTTAAGCTACGCTTGCCGCGTGACCACCTCATATCTCATACCAAGACCCCTCCTTGCCTCAGAAAGCACGTTAAGCCGTTGGTCCAAGCTGTCATTCGTGGATTTTTGACAATCCTTACGGGTCGTCAGAAGCCCGAAAGTCTGACAACCAGTCTTTTCAAGGGGTATCGTATTACCTACTAACTGGGTTGTGAAGGTCAGATAGGTATTCGCTTCATGTAAAATAATAGTATTCAGCTGCATCCAGTTAGACTGAAAGCCGACCCTAACATAGTTACGAAAAGACTAGGTAGATTTATTGTGGCGATGAAAACAAAAAACCGTCCTTAGCCAATGAAAATCGCGGCGGAATTTTATCGCACACTGGATATTCAATGCTCTGCGTAGCACCGATTGTTGAAAATCCAACAGTGTTCTTACAACGCGCTGGGATGCACTCTGTTGAATTCTCAACGCTCGGCTTCACACCAAGTGTAGAAAATCCAGTGCGCGATAAAACCCGCTACGATTTTATTACGTCCGTGCGAACGTCGGCTCAGTGGTCTCTTTCGTTACAAGTACATAAATGGAACTCTTGTTCAAAATTTCAAGTTTCTATACGGCTTAGGCTGTGCGTTATTTGTCAATGATTTGTTATTTTTATTAAGCAGATCTTGCATTGCATTGCAGCTTATGGTCAATAATTGATTCCCCTCGCACTTAGCAAGGGCCAGCCCTTGAACCAGTTCAATCATATTTCGCCTTACTGTATTGTATCGTACAGTGAAACCTAGGTAAGTGAGAATTAGGTAAGCGAGAAATTTCTATAAATGAGAGTAATTGCCAGGTTCCGTCATTTTAACTATCTTGAGCCTCTACAAGTGAGAAAAAAACCTGAGTGAAAAGTCGTGTTTTACTTGTGGACCTCTATAACTAAGACTGGTTCTTGCCTGTATAATATAATATAAGCGTCAGGCGAGTGTAACTTATCATCTGATATTTAGGTCTCATTCTTAAATTTCGTAGAACTCACATTGTTTTTGTTCTTGTCATTCTTTCCCATCCAACATCAAGCTCTATAAGTCAGAAAAGCCACTCCTGTACCTCTATAAGCTAGAAACTCGAGTAAGTAAGAAACTTCTATAAGCGGAAAAGAGATCTCGGTCCCTTGAACTCTCGCTTATCCAGGTTTGACTGTATTTGCTACCACTGTAAAGTACTTCTTACCTACAAGTAGTACTTCTCAATGGTAGCAAATACCTTATAAATAGTCAAATGAGCTATACCGAAAACTATGAAAAAGTTCACCGTTATTTCATTCACGTAAAGGAAATTACTAGGTACATGTTGCATACTCCTCGATAGTGTCAAAGATAAAAAAATCGGCCAATTGCGTGTCGGACCACGCATAATGAAGGGTTTCGTGGTTGGGATGAATTTATCCCAATAAACAACATTGTAGTTGAAAAACATGTCCTCGCATACATTCCAACTGCAAATATAAGTTGTACGCACAATTTGTATTGAGTGATTTATCATGTTAAGTATATAGACTTTTTATTGGTTTTCCTGTAATCTATAAGAATAGAACTGTTATCTGTATTTTTTTATTTGGCTCAGCAATTTCGGATGTAAGAGTCTGATGGTCAAATTTCATCTATTTCTTAAATAACTTTATAAAAAAAGTACTTAAAATTATAAAAAATATATACTTGGGATCCTCACAGTAAGCTTTTTCAATTGATATGTCAAATTCAAATTAAAATACAAATATTTTTATTTGTAGAACATAGGTAAACAAAAATGTACAGATATTAATAATAATAAAATGAACGCTATGACTTACCGTCAACGGCGCACAAATATTCTGAATATTTGTCACACGGTACAGTGAAAAAAACTTTTTTATTTTTTTTTATTTGTCTCCCAAAACCGACTCTCATTTTGAAAATTTATTTATTTTCGTAACACGTCTGTGTTTGGGTCACAGAATTTGATATGTATACCAAATTTCAACTTAATCGGTCCATGACAGACGGACAGACAGAGAGACTGACAGACAGACTGACAGACAGACTGACTGACAGACAGACTGACAGACAGACTGACAGACAGACTGATAGACACGCGACAGTAGATTCTATAAGGGTTCCGTTTTTTCATTCGGACATACGGAACCCTAAAAAGAGTGAACAGTATCCATAAGATCGATTAATTTAAATAATAGTCGTCATTATAGTCGTAGAAGAAAGTAATAGCCATTATTAGAACTCGGCGATCCTTCCGATAATTATGTTCTATCATCAAATAAAATGGAAGATCCTTTTGTTAGACACAGTGTTTTACTGATTTATACACTGAATGAACGATTCCAAAATTGCTATTGAAGTTTTGTTAAGCTTTATCCAGTGGGCAGGGACATCGACGCGAAAACTTTTACCGTGGATTCATTACATAATTCTGAACCCCTGCGTTGGAAGTTTTGGTCGTTTTTTTTAATCTGCTGTTTTATAGAGAAGTGTAAATACCTACGTGGTCAAAAAGTTTCAACGCAGGTGGTTTCAGAATTATGTACTGAATCCATGGTAACAGTTTTCGGGTCGATGTCCTTGCCACGCTGTATAAAAGGTGCGATTCAATTTCCTGTAGCATACCCTAAGTTGAAGCAACACTAAAAGTGGCACCGTCGAAACAGTGTTTCATTGTGTTATTTGTTGTTCAATTTCTTTTTGCATGCATAAAGTGTAAATGGGTATTTATTCAGTCGACTCTTGTGTCGCGTGCGTTAAAGTTGCATTCCTATTGCCTCCTTGTTTCTATTGACCCGGGATCGTCTTGGAATTTTCTTTAAACTTCTTTGTTACATTTTTTTTTAATTTTGATTCGCGCTTGACGAGCCAATTGGGGCTGAACGTAGGATTGACTGAATGGAAATCTTGTTTAGCTTCATCCTGCCGTGAATATTGTGTTGAATGCAATGACATAGCATGCGCAAGAGGGCGACCTCGATGGCGAGTAGAGTGCGGGGCAGTGGCAACAGTCTTCTTACCGTTGTTGCCAACAGGTTGGACGGGCCTTTCATGCAGCACTGGCTGGCCTTACATGCACCCGTATATCGGGCTTGGTGCAGGTAAAAATGTAAAAGATTTCGTATAATTTGTTTATTTTTATATTTCTAAGTATTTTGACATTCTTATAAAATTTTACTCCTTGTCAATTTTATATTTGACACTTTATTTTACTTTTCCATTCTGACATTTTTTGACAATTTTATTTAATGAATATTTTAAAAATTATTGTATTTTGGATTTTTATCTGTGAGTTTTATAATTTAAATGTAACTATGGACTAGATTATGTCAGAAATAAATAAATATAAATATAGAAATTTAAAATGGAAATATAATTCGAAGATTAAACTGGCTGTAGTTTGTTTGTCATGTGAAATATCTACATGAATAAAGTTACATTATCTACTATAGTATATTCGTAAAGTAGGTACCTATGAGTTGATTCGAGAATCAAGATAAGTTTCGAGCTTCATCGATCTATCGGCACAGAGTTAACACGTTCTCAACTTGATAGAATCGTCCCGACCGAATCGAGATCAACTCTTCGATGTTAAAAATAGGTATTTGGTTCACCACCGGTTGTTGGTCTCAATTTAGCGGTGGCAAAATTAAAAAGATATCTTATAATTATAACGATAAAATGAATATTATTCAAATTAATATTATAAAAGCGAAAGTGAGTTTGTTTGTTATGCTTTCACGCTAAAACGGCTGTACAGATTTGGATGAAATTTTGTATATGAAAAGACCAAGACCTGAGTTAGGACGTACGATACTTCTTATATTCTAACGGGATAGGGAAGAATTATGCGTGTGAAACCGCGGAGCGCAACTAGTGATTAATAAATTAAGAATAGGTTTATAGATGACTAGCTTTTGTCCGCGACTTCATTCGCGTGGAAGTCGATAAAATACAGCCCATTTTACACGTTAATAATGTAGCTTTCTTCTAAAGGTGAAAGATTTTTTCATTCGGATAAGTATTTTTTGAGTTTATCCATTACAAAGAAGACATTTTTTCTCTTTCTAATATTAGTTTTAATAAGAGATCATCTCGTAACATTATATGTAGAACAAAGCTTGTCGAAAGTAAAATGAAATCTTCATAGCAGACCTATAAATTCGCAACCATTCGTGTCGAAATTACCACATTTTCATTTATGCTTTTTAACTTTAAAATAATAAATACTAGGTAACTTAATATCAAAGTGGCCAGTTACCACAATTTCATTAGCACGTCATAATGACTAAAATAAAACAGTGCACTTAATACAGCCACACCAATTTTAAATGCAAATCGTGGTTGGCCCATAAATTGACGCATATTTTAGTTAAAATTAATTGAGGTTGGCCACTATCTAGCCACTTATGCTAACTCATACAAAACTGGATTTAAAAAAAACAACAGATTTTTTATGTTGTAAAGAAAACAAAGCATTAAATTAAATCAAACGGTTTCGCCTTCGGGTTTTTCTAGTCAGTGTATAAACCAAAACATTTTGTTCGGTTATTTTACTCGTTTTTTTTTTGTGAATTGTTTAAGAAACGATTATGTAAGTAGAGTTTATTAAGGCTCGTTAGTAAGCCTTGTATTTAATTTGTTATAAAGCGCGGTAGCTCAGCGGGAGAGCCACTTGACGCACAACCGTGTTCGATAATAAGGCAATTGTTTAGAAATCACGAAACTCATTACTTTGATTCAGTATTTCTACGAACTTCTGTAAACTTTTAAATGGATGATGTATAATGATGATTATGATAAATGATTCGAGTTACAAGAACGGAGATTCTTCAATGCTCTATTTTCCATAACAAAACATTTCTTGTCTTTTATACAACATGTAAAAAAAACGTTGTCAGTTCCGTGACGGTTTTGAGTATTGTCCTGAGAGTAGGTATAAAATATAAATGTGGAAATAATGAAGAAAAAAAAAAATTACCTGTCTTTTGTCAGCCGTCAACACTTAAACTACACTTAAAGTCAACACTTATGACTACTGTCGAAAATTGCTAATTTTATTTTGATACAAAAAAATAATGTGAATTTTAAATAGCAATTACTTTTTTATTTTCAATAATAATAAGATTTTTTATTACTTTTGGTACTGTTATTGCAGTACTTATGTACGCCTTTTGCATCGGACAGGTTTTTTTCATATTCCATTGGACAAAAGACCTTTGGTTCGAAATCTTAAGTCAAAGAGATCTTGCTCTGATGCTATTCCAATCAGTTCGGTACAGACTGCAGAACATATTTTTAAATTTTACTTGCCTCCCTATTCAAAATTCATTTATTTTTACGTTAAAAATCCGTATTTGGGTTGCAGAAATTCATATGTGCATCACATTTCAATTTAATCGGTCTATTATATTCGGAGCGAATTGGCTGTGACGGACGGACAGATAGTCAGGCACACGATCAATGATCCTATAGGGTTCCGTTTATTCACTCGGATGTATGGAACCCTAAAAACCAAATGTTCACGTAGAATTTTCAATACTTTTAGCAAATCTAACAACGTGTAACGAAAACGTAAGGCAAACGAAATTTCCGGTAAAATAAACATGAATAGAAAAATTCAAAAAGCACTCGCGTGTACAGGATGGAAATACATTTTTCAAAATTCAGCTGTGTCTCTATATTTGAAATTCTTTGCGGATCAGTGAATCATCTTTAGGGTTCCGTAGTCAACAAGGAACCCTCATAGTTTCGCCGTATTTGTCCGTCTCTCTGTCCGCGGCTTAGCTCAAAGTATTAAAACGCTGTTATTCGGCATGGGTATACATATTATGGGCAATATGAGAAGTGCGGTCACTATTAATAATGACCGTTCTGTATACATAATGCCCGTATCAAGTGGGCAATGTAAGTAAAACTGAAAAACTAATCACTTTTCCCGGTCAGTATGAATAATGGCCACTTATCTTGAGCAAAATAATAAAAGGGATGATCTTTAGTGTTTTCGTTTATTATATGGACAATGACATAATTAAGAATTAAGAATAATCAATAATTCTTATTGGGAGGTACAAAAAAAACAAAAACAGTTCAAAAATATTACTTTAACAACAGTAAATAAATTAGTAAGTAATTGTTAGCACTTAGTAATTCTTTCAGACTAGGAAAAATCAACTGATTCGCACTGAAATATTTTTAATTATAGATTGGGCAAGAATTTAATTAACATTTGAATTGTTTATTACAGTAAAATTTATTCACCAGTACAATCGCAATGTTCCAACATCCGACGAGCCTTGCCATCAAAATGAGAGTATTTTCGAGCACACTCTTGAAGAGTTATATCAACTGTCGGAACATTGTCAATTGAAATGAACTTTTTTTACACAAATTAAATTCTGCCCGGTTCAAGTGATAAACTTAAGCTATCTCAAACCTTGATTTATTAAAAAGACCACGGGCGTCGGGCATTATTATTATGGGCCGGTCAAAGTAAGAAATTTATCAATTTGACCGACGCTCTTGGTCATTATTCATAATGATTGCTCAGTATTAATACTGGCCGGTTAATCAAGTTGCCCGAAACATGAATACTAGTTGGAGAATAAATAAATATTAATCACGCCAACAAAGTGGTAAAATAAAATCTAGAAAAAAATCTTTTCAACTTTACTTTTGATATTACACACGTAATTTTTTTACCAAGGTTTAAACAAGATCGTAAAATTATTAGGTACTTATTTAAAACAATAAAAATCAAAGAAGAAGGTTTTTTTTTGCCATTTTTAAAGTGAAATATTTGCTGATTTCTAAAGAAACAGGCAGACGATGTCGCAACTACATAGGGGTTCTCTTTTTTATAATTTTAGGGTTGAACCGATAATCATATCATTCCAACTTTTTAAATTAAGTCATTGATATTAACTGTAAAGAAAATAAATAGAAATCGAAAGGAATCGTGTAATAATGGCATGTTCAGCCGCAGAATTAACACCCGATGAAATAATTCGAATTGTTTTTTATTTGTACCGGCTATCGGCGTCAGACAGAACGTAAGTGATAGAATATAAAACAACTATCGAGTTAATCGTTAGCGCTGGGAGATACGCTTTTATTATTTCTTCGGTTACAAAACAAATGTAGATTTTCTTCTTAAATTCAGTACTGGAACGAAATCGATGTCATTATTTGAACTTATGAGGAAATTAAATGATAATTTTAAAGGATAATCTTTGGGCTGATTTTTATTGAGGAACAATGTCATTTTGTCAGATTTAGTATATGTAACATGTCAAACGACCGTATTTATTTTGGTTTAATTTTATATGACGATAAAAAAGTGCGAGCTAAGTCAGTGTCCGATAGAGCGCAATATCCTGGATGTTCAAATATCAGACCATATCACAAAATTGTGAGTCAAAACCAAGATCACGGACGATACGAAAGAAGTACTGATTGGGTCCTAATTAACCCACGACAACATCGCGGCAGGCCAAGGCGAAGATGGGGGGCGAGCTTGGCTCACCCCGAAAGGACTGTCTGACTGCAAAAGACAGAATTGTATGGAAAAGGGACACTGTAGCTTTTGCCGAGCAGTGGACCAATACAGGCTAGTCAGATTAGATTAAGATTGAAAAATCAGCTCTAAAGCGATATTCTAAAAAACAACGTTATTTCTGGAATTAAATACCGCCGTTTTTCATGCATTCATCGAGGCAGTGTCTTTTTAATGAAACTAAATATATGGCACAAAGAAACAAAATACTTTCACCTACAAACCATAATATAATATAGCCAAAGAGATTTATTACCATTTTAACTTTGCTGAGTAGTCGGGTATAATAAGCTAAATATTAGTAAAGGAGATGGGAAACGGTGGGCCCAAACGTAATAAGTTGAGATATGATCTAAAAAAATTGTCATATTTTTTATCCTTGAATATCAAAAATCAGCTCAATTCTCAAATTGGAAGCGGAGAAATATGATAAAGATGGTATTCGTGAGATTATCAATTAATTGAGTAATCGATTACACAATTACAAAACGAAAACCTTCGCACTAGGTAATTAACTCAAAATAATTAAATGCACTATATATACTTATACACAATATAGTGCATACATACAGTCCTAATAATAAATAAAACATCGATTAATTACTGAAAAACCAAAATAATGATTACCGATTTCAAATCGATTAAAATCCGTTTTATATTTTTAATCTATGTCACTACTGGCAGTGCATGTTTTTCACTGGCAAGAGCTGACAGTAGTGGTGGGTCGTTGTCGAATTTTTGACGGACGAAACCGTTTTCCCGACGACGAATACGGTTGCTGAAAACGGTTAAAGGACAAAACTTATCCAACATGGAATAGAATAGCGTTTTTGATAGATAGATAGATAAATCGTTTATTTAGTTCACACAAAAGACAGCACAACATACAATAGCACGATTAAATAATAACTAATTAGCTATTAAGCTTACAACGGTTTGCAATTTATGAAATGGTTTTTTCGCATCACGAACGACAGCATTGACAACTGGTAGTACATTATTGACTTTATTTCATACAGAGTTCACTTTTTATCGTAAGGACTGTTTTTTATACAAACGCGGAACATTAACGACGATGAAGTGACGAGTGTGATAGATAGTTGAATCATTGTGTTCTCGACTGTATTTTCTTAGGTGTAAAATAAAAAAAAATCGCACCAAGTAATTCGAAGACTGGTATGTGCAATGAACACTGTTTGAACCCAGGACGTAAAACGGTTTCATCGTCGCAAAACAGAAAACGGTCTTTGTAAACGGTTCATCGTCGCTACGCCCACCCCTACTAGACTGTTGCCACATGTTTAATTACACGCTCTGTGACATGTTTCTTGTCAGCGTTTTGAGTGCTTTCCCGATTATTTTTCATTGTCAACGACCACTGCTTTGACTTTTACGCATTCTGACCCTGCCTACCTTGTACGACCCTTGCTTTCACACTGGACACCGAAGATCGCTCACACGTTTGACTTGGACGTGTTATTTTGGAATTTACCGCCGCTTTGTGGTTTGGATATTATTGATACTATAGATCGCTGTGTGAATTGTGGGATAGCAACTAGTCACTGCAATACACTAATATATGTTTGAATCTATCAATTCACACCATTTTCATCTCGTTACATTCAGGCCCAAGAATGAATGTAATCGTTTTCGTCTCCATTGACAATAAAGTGCCACCAAAGTGTTCACAATGTTATTTATAGTAAAAATGTAATGCAAAGAAGCGAAATCACAGCATGAATACTTATGGAATGGGCCATTATGTAAATGCCCGGGCATATTAAAACGTAAATTGTGTCCATACCTTCACGCTACTACAGTGAGAGAGGAGCACGTATACATTGTTATTATATTCCAAATGTTACATGAAAACGTAGGAATGACTTAGAGAGTTTTGGCAATAAAGTTCCGAAGCGGCCGTTAAAAGTTGCATTTTATAATGCGAAGTCACTATGCTATTTTAAAATTTTGAATATGGTATATATATTACTAGCGACCTGTCTTTGCTTTTCAAGGTTTTTACGATTTGACAAATAATCAAAATTTCTTTATTCTAATAAGAACGTTTAATATTTATGTATCTTATTGTAGGTACGATCAAGGTATTAATACTGCTAAAAAGATGTGAGTTTTTTTTTCACAACGATTTAACACATTCTTCAGAATTTAATTCAGTAGGCAGCTATGTATATCGCAAGACAAGTCTTAAATAAATAAAAGACCGTGATGAGTTATGACGTGCAAATGACACTCAACCTTAGGCCGTTTGTCCATTGCACCGTGAACGAGACGTCAACGAGAACGAGGTGATGACATCGAAGAAGTGACAGTACATTTACTGCGGCCGCGTAATCTCGTTTCTCGTTGACGTCCCTTTCACGGTGTGGTGGACAGTGTTAGGGTGCAATTACGAGGTTGACTGTACAAACACTTACAAGTCTGCCACAACAATAAAGCATGACATATATTAATGAAAAAATCCCTTCGAGACGATATCCAGAGCTATTGACAGGCCATCTGTTGGTGACCGAGACCGAATGACCGATTGTACCACTCGGGATTAATTGGCACGCCCTTACTTAATCCAAGACATACCTACCTAATACGTAATAATATCTAATCGCTATCACTCTAGCCATGTTTCGTAATAATTAAAATACAGCCTGAATAAATAATACATCATCACACCTATTTTCCCCGATGAGCGAATAAATATTATGAAAAAATATCAGGTTTCCATAAACCGTACCACTTTCGTATTTAGATTTATGTTTGGGTCATTATTCGCGGAAGTCAAAGCAAAAAAGAGATGTTAGCAAAACAGAAATGTTATCAGAACAGGGATGTTAGCAAAACAGAGATATTAAGAAAATAGAGATGTTAGCATAAGAGTGATGTTAGCAAAACAGAGATGTATGAAAAACAGGGATGTTGGCAAAACAGAGATGTTAGCAAAACAGAAATGTTAAATAAGATGTTAGCAAAACAGAAATGTTATCAAAACAGGGTTGTTATCAAACAGGTATATTAAGAAAACAGAGATATTAACAAAACAGTGATGTTAGCAAAGATGTTTGAAAAACAGGGATATGTGCAAAACAGAGATAGATGTTAGCAAAACAGGGATGTTAGCAAAACAAAGATTTTAGCAAAACAGTGATGTGTAAATGTTCTTTGAAAATTTAAATTCTCTCGGAGATATTATTGTTGTAGCTCAATAAAATGACTTGGGTCCGAAACCTTAAAAACGGGAAGCTTAAATTCATGTTATTAATTAAAAGAAAATTAATTTAATTATTTCCAACCTACTCCAGAATGAAATTCGTAATTGACTATGATACAATTATAATTCCATTATGGAAAATAGGAAAGCCACTTTTTTGTATACATATTTAGGTTAGCCCACACACAAGATAAACAACTGCCAGCATAGCTACAATTATTGAATGCCCACGCTATACCTACTTAATATATCTATTTCATGATTCGACACGTATAAGCAAAAGGACTCAGATATGAAAAGGCAATATCCATCAATATAATAATATATTGTGATATTATTTCTATTATTCCATCTATAATTAATACAAAAAGTAATTTAAGGTTGTTCATTAAAATAATGTTTTTTTTTGTATTTATACGTACCCTAACTAATATTATTAATGCGAAAGTGAGTTTGTTTGTTTGTTACGCTTCAACGCTAAAACGGCTGAGCGGATTTGGATGAAATTTGGCACATAGGTAGATTATGACTTAGAAAAGGACATATAATACTTCTTATTTGTACATTCCCACGTGATCGAGACTTATGCGGGTAAAACCGCGGGGCGCAGCTAGAATTTGCTAGACAAAATGTTTTTGTCACGATTCCATGGTTGGTCCTATAACAAAAGATGTTCGTTATCATGACTACAATGACCCCTTTCAGATTCAACACCATTTTAGTTACACAATGTAGACATAGATTTAGGTCAAGTCTGCCGGAGAACTCCGGAAATCGAGATGCGGTGCTACACTTTCCATTCACACCTCTCTCTATGCCTAGGTTCTAACTAAACTATTAATGAGAATTTCTATAGCTTTGGCTAGCCAATTTGAGCCATAAAATCAATTTAGCTAAAAGAAAAACGTTTTAGTATTTTGTGGCAATTCGCGTAGCTCGTGGCGTAGGCCGACGTAGCTGTCGCGTAGCAAATAAATTATTTCGATACCTACATCTTTAGTTGATTGTGTATTTCATTGTTTAAAAAAACTGTACTTATCGTCTTAAAAGATTTAATATCAGCTGCTATAAATTGTAATCATAGGAATTGTAAGCATTAAGAAAAATGTCGTTATTACGACTAAGAACTGAGAGGGGCATTAAGAAAGCTACTAGATCATTTACGGTTCTGATTAGCTCGGGACAAAGGAAAAAACAGAAGTATAATTCCGACCTTTTATATTGAACCATCACAGGAATGAAAATTTTGGTTTCTTATTTGATGGATGGAGTGACATCCTTTTTCATGTTTATAACTAAAAACCATACGTCACAATTAATATTTTTGTAATGTCAAGGCGATCATTCAACATTACATACATATGATTTATTAATTACATCTTTGTGATTACTATGTAAAAACGTGAATTCCAACCATTATTGTTTTTCTTTCGTAATCATGATTAACTGAATGTTTCCTTGTAAAATTGTTTATGTTGTAGAACAAAGTAAAATATTAATTATATGAGGATATCAAAGGTTGTGCGGAACCGGGTTAAAAGAAACCACGCTCTCCGTTTTGAGGCAAATGTGTTGGATCATTCGGTTCATTACAAAATGGTTGAGCTGGATGGCGCTGATCCACGCGTCATGTTCGTGAACGGGCGCCGTCAATTGAGACTTGACATCTCTTATCTGCCAGGGCTTATTTTAAATCTTATATTTTCAATTGCTTTTGATTATTGTTTGTACATTGTTCTCACATATAGAAGAAATAAGAATAATGTACCCAGAGTTTTGTAATATCTATATTTAAAACAGTGTCCTTGGAGTTTCTTGCCCGTTCTTCTCTTTAAAGATCTCCGTTTTGAAATAGGGTAACTAGCTACAACTTTCTAACTAACTGACCGACTCTTTGATAATTAAAAATTGCCTGTAAATGGTTTAATTGAAATAAATGCTTTGGGTTTGAGTTTGAGTGGTTATGTATTAATCCTAACTAATATTATAAATGCAAAAGTGAGTTTATTTGTTACGCTTTCACGCTAGAACGGCTCAACAGATTTGGATGAAATTAAGCACATTGGCAGGACCATGACCCGGATTAGGACATAGGGTACTTTTTATCTCGATATTCTTACGGGATCTAGAATTACGCGTATGAAACCGTAGAGCGTAGCTAGTGTTAATTATATTAGAACACGTTTTTTAATTTAACAGTTGTCAATGGAATTTTTGCTGGTGTGGCTTTAGAAATGGCGGCAAATAGAGATGTATGGTAAAATAAACACGCTGCTGCGATCCAAAATAAATTGGGATAAGGGCCTCCTGCCTTTATTCCAATTTGAAGATGATGATAACTATAGATTATTTAACTCAAACTCAAAGCATTTATTTCAATATAACAATTTTCAGGCACTTTTGAGTTGTCAAGGAGTCGGTCAGTCAGAAATATAAAACTAGTTGCCCATTCCAATGTTTAGTAGGTGCCTATGGAAAAGAACGGGCAAGAAACTCTATGGACACTCTTAAAATTATATTTTTACAAAAATATTAGTTACAGCAAGGGCTGCAAAGAGATGACCAGTCCCGACTGCCGGCGGCGCCCGTTCACGAACATGACGCATTGATCAGCACCATTCAGCTCGACCATTTTGAAGGGAGCTAAATGATTCAACACATGTGCCACCATCAGCGAGACATCTGAGTGAACATGATATACTCTCAATCGCCAGGGTACATTCAAGTATTGACTTGAATGTGCCCTGGTGCTACCATTTACCAGGTAATATATATTTCCAATTAAGAATATATCACCCTGTAAATGGTAGCTTTATAGTACGTAGTAGTTAGTACTCACACCTGTGCTATCAATAATAGAATTTATTTTTATTAATTATTTTCATTTTTTATTGCCGAACTAATAATAAAATGTAATGACAAACCAAAATAAAATAAAGAACCAATCACCAACTTTATTTTTACTAAATTGTGGACTAACTGCGCAGATCACCACAATTTTTATAACAATATACCTAATTACGACCAAATTGAATGAAGTATATACAACAAAAAAACAAAAAAACGATAAGAAAAAAACTAATTTGAATCGTACAGATTAATATGTAGTTGAATTCAATGAGCTACCGCGCCCGATTAGTAAGTAGGTTCCTTTATAGAAATATCGGTAAACGATAAAGTACGTACTTGATCATAGAGGGGTGGCGGAATAACAGGTTTATCCGGAACATTTTTAGTGTATAATTTTCATGAAGGAGTGGAGTGTTAAATGCTTTGTATAGTACGACAAAATATCCAGCTTGACCGGCTTAGGTGACTTGCATAAATTGCTTTGTTTTTTAAAGGCATGCTTATATAAAAAAAAAACTCATGTTTTATATTTCTAAATCTTTATCGATTCCTTAAATAATTAAGTTACATCGCAGCGTACGGAAAATAAACGGAAATAATTGGCGTCCTTATAAAAATATTAAAATACGTGTTGCTATATCTGAACAAAGCACACATGTAAATCTATGTGTCTTATCCTTTATTGTTTTTTTTTGTCATTTTGAGAACTATATTCAGTTAAAAGCTTAAATGGACTATCCTATCCATCCTATCCTATAGACTATCAAGTCAAAGGCCAGACCGTTTCACGTACAATGTTACACAACAGAATTTATGATGTTTGTTAGTCATGTTTCAGCATATTGTTTACGGTCACATTTTTCCCTTTTCAATTGTTTTTTCTCTTTATAGCGACATTTTAGTGAATCCTTTGACAATAATTTTTCAGTTTTTGCTTTTTTATTGTTTTTTTGTCAGTAATCCGTGAGTCGGATTTAATGTATATTCTCTAAACCACTCTTCATGATTGTAGTTTGTTCTATCAACTGGCACAACACGGATTGGTTGATCTGAAAGTCAGATTTAACAGCGGTCTTCGAAGGGAAAAGGATTTTTTGTGAAAGAGGTTTTATCTGCTAAAGGTGCTGCTGCTAAATAGAAAAGATCAATTAGTGCGCTTGTCGCTGACCTAAACTTCAAGTGTCAATGAAAATTATCTTAATTTAATTCTTAATGCACTCATGGTATTACTAACTAAATGTACTGCTACTAAAACCCGTAGCGATTACTCCTTTTTTTCTTTTTTAGGTATCTGCGTTGTGGGTTACATTATGATCAAAACTTGATTTTGTTAAACTAGTTGTAAGCTCTTATAACTTAACTAACTTATAACGTTCTTTTCAATAATACATAACATCGCGCCTGTAATCCCCGAAGGGTTAGGCAGAGGTGTACCTATAGTACACCAACATTTCGCCAGTTATGTTTAAGTCCCATGTAATAGGGAGCGAGCCTATTGCCATCAACCGGGCGCAAATCCAGACTTCGGGCTGTTACTGAGAAATTCCAAGTGGAAAACCCAATGACACTTTGCCCGACTCGGGAATCGAACGCAGGACCTCATACTCAGCAGTAGCGCTTGCGACCACTAGACCAACGAGGCAGTCTTCAGTTCTTTTCAATAATAATTAAAATGTATTAAATGCCCTTGCAAATAATTCACTAAACTGCGGATTTTATAAGAAGACGTGCACCCAAGGAAATAAGCTTAGTTAAATAAAGAAGTACAGGAGTACGCTTGATATCGATTCGATTTTCTGAGCCCTTTAGTGAAGAGACTGTGGAGCCGGAAAAAATTGTATATTTTTGTCACTGCTTGAGCAGTTAAGCGTTTCCGATTTTCGGGACTCGCAAAGCTGGGTTTTGAAAATGGTTATATTGAAAGCCGAGTTTAAAGCCTAGCTAAAGTAAGTTTATTAGAATTTAAGTTGACACCGAGTAAGATCGGAAAAATGCTACTGCACCGGAGACCGAAATGCCGTCTTTTGCATGAGAACTAATCATAACTGAAACAGTCAATTGTTCATACCCAAAAAAAACGATTTTTAATATCATAGTATTATGCTGAAATAGGAGCCCTTTTGGTCTCACACAAGCTCGTTTTTAAAATGTTAGTTTAAAATGCTTCTTTTTTATTGTTTTAATTTCTTGTGTGTGTCCCGAATAAATTATATTTCTTTAAAAAAAAAACGGAAGAGGAAAACTTTCTTCGGACAGCTCTTCAATAACGGTCTTCATAGTTTAATTGATATGGTTCTCATATTTAGTGCCGCGACCCTGAGCTTACATTCGTGTGTATGGTACCTACGCAGATCAATAAAATGATTAAATTATTCCATATAAATGTCACCGTACGCTGCGGGGCGGCAGAATTTGGAGAGAGGACGGAACGGGATACAACAATGAAATTGTTTTAAAAATTAGACATCTTTTATAATTACTGTAGAGTACGTGGACTGGATTTTAAAATGTGTTCATGTTTTAAATTTGAGTTGATTTATTTAATTAGAAAGTAACTATTTTTTATCATGTTCCCTATTAAAAATGAAATTTATTTATGTGTCTTGTTAAAATCCTACTCTGTGTTTAAACTTAGTAGGATTTTATATCATAACATCACGCCTTGTTTCCCCGAAGGGTTGGGCAGAGGTGTACCTGTAGTAGGTACACCCACATTTCACCACTTATGTTTAAGTCCCATGTAATAGGGGGCGAGCCTATTGCCATCAACCGGGCACAAATCCATACTCCGGGCTGCTACTGAGAAATTCCAGATAGAAAACCTAATAACACTTTATCCGACCTGGGAATCGAACCCAGGACCTCATGATCAGCAGTAGCGCTTGCTACCAACGAGGCAGTGAAGCAGGTGTTTAAACTAGAATTATAAAACAAAAAGCCTTCGTTTTCGTCAAGTTTTTGTTAAATAAAATTACCGAAGTGCGTGTTTTACACAAAAACGCACAATACTGGGGCTACTTCCAACCAATTGCGTTTCCATTTAACACCTGATTCTAAATTATTATTACCGATTCCCTATACAATTTGCCGTAGGTTATTAGTAAATATCGCCTCATACAATGACCTTTTTATATCTAAGTAGTAGAAAAGGACTACATATAGTTTGCAACAAGTGATTGGCAACATGAAAAATGTTAAATATGATGCTCTGTTGTGTTTGTTTAATTGTTTTTAGATACAGACACTTTCCTTTGTACCTAATGGTATATTAATCGTTTGATCAGACAGGTAAATAGCTTTTGAATTTCGCAACATAGAGTCACAATTAGTACATGTCATCATGATCATCATTTCAGCGGAAAGACGTCCACTGCTAGGCATATGCTGCCCCAAGCACTGCCATTGCGTCCGGCTCTGTGCTTTCCGCATCCAGTAAATTACTGCGGCCTACCAAGACTCAGTTCTCTTCTCGTGAAGATCAACAGTACCTACTGGATTTTGATACTTTTACCTCAGTCCACCGAGTCAAATAATGTGATTTTATAAATATCTGCCGCCCTACATCCTCGTAACGTTTATAAGAGATCTCTTATTACTTCGTTTTATTGGGTTTACGGTCTCTCAATGTAAATAACACATCCATTATCAGGATTTGTAATAACATTTTGGACCGATACATAACCCGAAGTTTTGTTTATCAACATTTTCTGATACAAAATTAAACTAAAGAAACTTGTTTACTTTCCACTAATTGTTCAAAAAGTTAAGGAAAATGTAACGATGATGTTCTAAGTAATTTATGACTTTAATAAATATTACGCAATGGTTGTTAAATATTGGCTATAAGAAGCTACAAAGGATTATTGTTTGTTGATAATTTAGAGTCTGCACAAAAATTAAACTGGTTACTAATATAATTGTATAAATAATATATTTTTTTATCATTGATTTTTTATTCTGTGATTACTTGAACTCACACACGGACTTATTAGTATTACTTGTTAAAGTTTTAGGAATATTGTATGCTTTTACAATGTTTGTAAATATGTGAGCACCATGTATCTATCACATAATTAATTTATCTGTCATTGCTTCATTTTATATCTGTCATTGCCCGACCTGGGAATCGAACCCAGGACCTCATGCTCAGCAGTAGCGCTTGCGACCACTAGGCCAAAGAGGCAATTCCGGACAAGTGCCAGGAAATAAAACTAGGGTTGGTCAATTCATTTAAGTAAAAGAAAAACATGATAATAAATAGATACCATGAGAAAAAATCCTTCCTCAAAATTGGTAGACATGACCTATCTTTTGATTGCTAAACTATTTATAATTTCAGCTGAAAGACGTCCGCTGCTGGACATAGGCTTCTCCTAAGTACCGCCACTTCGACCGGTTCTGTGTTCCCCGCATCCAACAGATTCCTGCGGCCTTCACAAGGTCATCAGTCCACCTTGTGGGTGGCCTTCCAACGCTACGTCTTCCGGTACGCGTTCATCACTCCACTTTTCGGCTCCATCGGCCATCCGTTCTGCAAGCAATATCCCCTGCCCATTGCCACTGAGTTGTTCAGCCATTTCTAGCATTTAAAGTCTCGTAGCTATTAGCTCGAGATATTGAACTTACCACCAGTACACCGACTGATAAGACGTTTCCACGTCAAAATATGTCAATAATTGATTTACGTAATAAATAATATGTATATTAACATTCACAGTCACACTCGCGTGGAATATCAAAGCGCGAATATCATGCCATATTGAAGTCGAATACTGAGCGTTATCAATTCCGCTTTCCATTAAAATTGTACTAACGTGTGGATTTGCAGTCTCCGAATGAAATAGAATAAATAATAGAATGATTATTTCCGTGACCATTTGCATTTAGAGCTTTTTTTTTTTCGCAAATCGGCACGAACCTAAAACTTGACTAGTCCCAACAATTTCGGAGTGGGCTTCCGTCTAACCGGATGCAGCAATAAGTATTTTACATGGCGCGGCTATCTCCTCAACCCAGTTACTGGGTAACAAGATACCCGTTGGTAAGACTGGTTGTCAAACTTGGGGGTTTCTGACGACCCGCAACAACTTTCAAAGATCCTCGAATGACTGCGGGGCTTACGCAAAATTGCTCAGCCCATGATAAATATATTAGTCTATTAGCGGTTACCGGGCTCAGGGCACGGAAGTTCATGTTAAGATTGCTATACTACCTGAGGAAGGAATTGCCTTGCTGAACCATCCATAATTTCTCTAGAAGTAATTGTTGCTCAGTGCTTGCCCTATCATAAGACCCGGTCCGGATTATGTGAGTTTTTAATAGCCTACAAGAAATGTTTAAATCATCTTTGACTGACTAACTGACCGACAACACATAGACAAGAAGAATGAAGATAGATACACATTTTTATTAAAATGTTTATATTATATCTGCTGCAGTCACTTAAGCCTAATTTTACAAGGTGCAATGTAATTGACAGTGTCATGAAATACGTTGAAGCAACAATAAAAGATGCATCATCTAAACAGTGTTCAAACGATACAAGTAATTTTTTGCTCCAATTTTATTGTTTGCCACAAAAAAAAAAGTATAATGTAAAATGGGGCAGGCTGTGTGTTAGCCATGAGTAAGATTATCAGGCGTGATATTTTATATTTATACAGGGTAAAATTTTGAGAAAGGGCAGGTATCTTAATCGTAGTAGTTACAGGAAAACCTTTTTTAGGAGACTGTGTACAGACAGACGTAAATAAATACCTCAATAACGTTTGATTCAATTCCATAATCTCTATTACCTAATCAATTAATCAATTTTCTTAATTTTCTATAACTTGGTTCAGTTTAATTTGTGATTCTCCTTTGCGAATTCCAATTAATACGTTTTCTTTCCTTCTTTCTGAAGTTATCCTTAACACCCACGTACAACCCAAACCCCACAATTCGACTACAGTACGTACCTACGAATAAAGGTTTCATTGATGAAATTGTTTGAACCAAGTATCTATTGTTACGCGGTCTCATTCGTTTATTCTTTTTTCAAGAGACGTTTACCGATTCCGTTCCAAAAATATTAATTATCAATTAATTAGAACTGTGACGGAAAGAGATGGGTAATTTTTTGCATTTATGATCTTATTATTTTAGGCAAATAATGTCACAACAACTATTTGAAAAAAGGCGTAGCTTTAGAAAATCATTAAATACATTTTATTTTACTCGATATTGCATAAATTATGCAATTTAAACTCCTAATATCAAGTTGATTAATAAATTAGTACTCGTAGAAGCGGACATATTGACCCCGTCCTAATTATTGGCACCTGTTCCTAAATTAACTGATACTGGGCTGAAGAAATTTTAATTTTTCCTAACTAAAGTAAAATTTGTGTTAAGGTCGGTTTCCCTGAATACCATTTTTTACAAACGATTGTGCATGAAATCGCAATTATGAACAAAATTAAGTCATTTTACGTAGTGATATCATCGATTTTTGTGCTTAAATCAGGTCTATCAAAAGCTTGAACTAAAATGATACTTCGCAAAAAATACGATGTTTAACGTTCCGAAATTATTTCATGTACAAGGTACATTCCAACCCGTAATTAAAAGAAACATTCAGACCGAAGATCCTTAAGCTGTTGCCGCACACAACGAGTTTAAACAAAGACCTAAGTCAACAGAAGTATAAGAGAACTCGACAACAACGCGACCCAAAACCAGGCCCCATACAAAATAAATTAGAGAACTGAATTTCAGACACGGGTTGAAACAATCACATTATATTCCATCCCCTATTATTGATTCCGGTAAAACACATCCAAAAACCAAAGTCACGTACACGTACGAAGATTTATACCGATTGCCAAAACCATTTCGGAAGTATTATTAAAGTGCCACAGTTTATTACTCTATGGTACGTTAACAGGCACTAACGTTTTAGTGCGACACGGCTTTGTTTTTCTTATAAATAAATTACATCGCGATAAGGAAGACGATCTTCGTCCCGCAACCGCTCCAACAGCGCCAAAAAATCTTTTTTATAAGAAGAATCCTGTGAAAATTCCTAAGAAAAATATTGGAAACGTTGAGGCGACAGGTAGGCTGAAAAAGATACTTACTTATAAAACCTGTGGTAAGGCGCCAAAAGCGCGAGGGCGGTGAACGCGTACACTAGCAGGCGCCTCAAACTTGCAAGCGATGCGAACTAGCGAGCGACCAAACGAGCGAGCGACGCGGGAGCGGAATGAACTTAGTTGAGCAAGGGTAGGAGAGGAGCGTGTCGACCGCACTGGGAGCACGAGCGACCGTGAGCCTCGACCGACCGAGTCACACTGAATCGCTGCTTATCGACCTCCCCTCGCGCACTCTCCGATCCCGTCCGCCTTACCGCCACCGTGCCCGCCTACCGCACAGCGTTGCCGAAATGTTAGGAGGCTTTGCCTATTCATCTTTCATTATTCTTTGCTATGCAGCAATCGATGGCCACGTGACGAATATTCACTTCTCGATCATGGAAAAACAAAAAAAAGTTCTTTCAACCACTTCCTGATCCGTAATCCAGCGGGTAAAGGAAATCAGGAAATTTCTAAGACAGAATTTTGAGCGAGGAACAAGTAAGAGTAAATTGGCCGAATGTCACAATATAACGCTTGAACCGCGTCGTTCCCTGTTATTACACCCTGCATGAAGTCCCTTTTGTTTAATGAAACAGCGCTGTGTCATGTGTCGGCTAAATATTCTATCATGTTAATTTGTTGGAATTACGAATAAGCTAAGTGTTGTACACACAAGCTTCACTATGCTGGTCATGCTACGGGTGCTGGTAATGAGACAGACTAGACACTAGTCTAGGCTTAAAATCTAATGAATATGAATATTCTGAACTCCCTTCGCGTTCATGTTCGTGAACAGGCGCCGTCAGTTGGTACTGGTCATCTCTTAGCTGCCATGGCTTATTTTTAATTTATTTTAATTTTTGAATTGTTCTTTGTTTTATCTTTTTATTACGGACACTTCTTCGTGCCCGTCTTTCTACATTGTTCTCACATGTATAATTTAAACATGAATGATGTAACCAATATTTTGTAACAATTTTTTTGTAAGAGTGTCCGTGGAGTTTCTTGCCTCATATTTCTGACTGATCGATTCCATGACGATTCAAAAGTGCCTGTAAATGGCTTAATTGAAATAAATGGCTTGAGTTTGAGTTTGAAACTTAACAAAGCATTTCAGCACAGCAAGATTTTTCGGTCATGTCTTCTGCTAATACGTTATGCGTGATTGAGGAATTATGCATTTAATTATGCAGCTTCCTTACAACATCAGGTTCGGCCAAGTTTTCAACAATATAATGCAAAAATTAAGAAAACTCTTTAGTTTTTTTCTTCTTCTTTTTTCTTTCTCTTTTTAGTTTAGTTCATCAAGAAAAAAAATCGTATTTAAATGAATAAGCGATCTCTTCCTGCATTTATCATAATATTACAATAACAAATTAAATTAGAATTTGTGGGTTAGTAAAAACTAATAGCGATAATAATTAATTAAAGTACAAGTGGGAAAAGGTATAACGGAGGAGGTTCTCAAGTCGACACGCATATATTTTTAATATTTTTATGTATGACCACGAATAACTTTTTGATGAGTAGTCCAATTTGAACGATTCTTATTTTATTGGGGACGATATACCTCGAAGTTGGTCCCACGTAAAATTTAAAACTCAAATCTACCCCTTAACGTAAAAAAATGGGGTCGATTGACTTTTCATCCACCGAATTTTCAAATGTGAACCGATTCAGCACGCGTAACATGACCACCGTAGAAACGAGTTTTGTCGACGGAAGAATAGACAAAATGACAGAGTGTGATTGTTTATCTGTCAGTTTGTCTATTCTTCCGTCGACAAAACCCGTTTCTACGGTGGTCATGCTACGCGTGCTATTGTTATTTCGCACACATAATTTGCTCTGATGACACAACCACATACTGGAGTTGATCTGATAATGGAGACGAAAGACAGTCGCGAGAGCTCCCCAGCAGTTTACAGCAGCTACATCGTGTCTGGGCTTATTTCATTCATCTTGATAAGAACTTTGGACCTAGCTGGGTATGACTGTCATCGAGTGTCTGATGATGGAGACAGAAGGCTTTTGAGGTAATTTTTCTCTGCAATAAATATTAACATAAAAGCGAAAAATAAAAACTTTTTTACAAAAAATTGAACCAACGAAAAAAGAACTGAAAAACGAAAAATAAAAAATAGCCTTTTTGTGTAACTAAGCTCCTAAACGGATTTCCGGATAACGGAAATCCGTTTAGGAGCTTAGTTACACAAAAAGGCTATTTTTTATTTTTCGCTTTTCAGTTCTTTTTTCGTTGGTTTAATTTTTTGTAAAAAAGTTTTCGTCGTTACACTTCATTAAAAATAAATAGTAAAATCTATTCTTTACATCTAATAAAATTGTAGCGCAATCAAAGCTGTACATTAAATAATTTTGAAAAAAGTTTTTGCTACGAGGTCTGGGAATAATTCTAATGCCGACAATATAGTTTATAGTATTTTTGTCTGCCTGTTTGATTGTCTGAATGATGAAATTTTCACGCTATTTGCTATGGGGGATGAGCAATATTGCTTTATGTTCTTATTGTTCTATAGTTTACTGTAAATTGGAAAGAGACGAGCCAAAAGGTTAGAATAATGCAGACAGTTACAGATTTAACCTTTTCAATGATTATCATTACCTTTATGGAGCTAAACGGACAATCAGTAAATATCACATGAACATAAATTCCTCCTTTTTTAACCAAATTTTTCTATCTTTAATTAATAATAGGAGGATTGTTATTTTTTATCTGTCATAAATGCTGTTCGTTGGTAAGCGCATCACTTCAGAATGGATGAAGGATGAAGGATGGACCGATTTAGAAAAAAATTGTTTTAAAATGTTCGGAATAGTTGGAATCAGGTTCTTACGGAAAGAAAGAAATTAAAAAGTTGCCGGGAAAATTGGAAAATTCGAGAAAACTGAAACTGTAATTTCTATGGAAATTTTGTATGAATTATTGAAATTTGGACAGTACAACATCTGTCGGCTCAGCTAGTTACCTATATAATAACTTACCAAAACACATCAAAGAATCCGAGTCCCTGAGCAATTTTATCTGTCTGTCTAATAATATATTATAATCTATTGAGAATTACATACACATCTTAATGAATCAAACCAATTTGCCGGTATTTAGCAACTTTTTTTGGCCTTTGTCCAGCTGTGGACATCTTTCGGCTGAAATGATGATGATGAAGCAATTTGCTTTGTATAGGCGGGGAAATTAATTGTTAAGCAAATTGACACTCTACGTCAATTTGTCGGGCTAATTATTGGATATAGTCATTTCATAAAAATGTCAAAGAATGAGTTGTGATTGTAATATACCTATAAGCTTAATTTCCCTGACTTTATGTAAACGGGATATGTAAATAGAGTGCCTTTAGCTTTACGGACTACGCTTTAAGCCATTGAAGAAGCGGTTCTGTCATATTATGCTATCCTATAATATTAGACGAGAAATATTTGTATATAATTATATTTCTTTGTATATATATTTATACTCACGTTCTCGAAAACGGCTCTAACGATTTCGATGAAAGTTGCAAAATAAGGGTTTACGGGGGCGAAAAATCGATCTAGCTAGGTCTCATATCTGGGAAAATTCGTTTCTCTGTATTTTCACCAGAGCAGAGCTCGGTCGCCCAGGTACTAAGTATGACGGCCGTTATGAAAATCTGTGATTTTCTCCAGTATTTGACATTAAGGTGTCAAAAACTGCTCTGTATTTAGACAGCCGTTAATGTGTAACCGTTTACCGCTTTCTTAGGATACCAAAGCTTTTGTTATTAATAATCGCTACTGGATAATAGGGGAAAACATAATCGAAAACACTACTAAATTCGTTTAGACAAAAATGTTCCCTACCCGTAATTATGTAGTGATATATTTTCTGGGTCACCTGTCTATTAAACTCAGTCAGCTAGTTAATCTACGCTAGCCTAAGGTATCGCAGCGCATAATTTGATTATCTTGTAGAAGCTATTTTGGTAGTTACGAAGATTTTTAGGATGGCAACCGTTTCATGTTTTCGTGAGCTCACGGCACTGCATCATCGTTGTACTTTATAGTACATACTAATTCCATGGCACCATCTAATTCAAACGTGGAATGCTAGAACGTATTCATGCCATGGAATTAGTAAGTCCTATTTGATGCATATCACAGCTGACTGCGGTACGTATGCTAATCATCATCTGCTTAGCCTTTTCTCAACTATGTTGGGGTCAGCTTTTAGTATGTTGCGGTACTTATGCTAATGTTAGGTACAAATAAGATCCTGTAGATACCAACTTGTAGACTGTGTAAACCTGAGTAAAGAAAAAAAAAGAAAAGAAAGAAAATAAATGATTCTGTTCTGTTCTGTTTGTTTGTTGTTTGTTTATTAGTATATTTAAACAGAATATCGGTCAGCGAGGTCAGCTATGAGATGCCCATAAAAAAAAATTATTTAGCTCAAAGTTCAAATACAAAGAGAGGAACATGTTTGAGCTAAAGATTTTTTTTTAGCACGTGCATAGGCACGTGTCTGAAAATTGTGCCACAGATAACTGTAAGTAGGTTTGTATAAACACTTTTACACGTCAATCATAATATACGTCATAGTCAAAGATATGAAAATGTATTGTAAAAACTGACAAAAGTATGTTTTATTTTGACTCAAGATGGTCTGTACCCTAATTGCGTAATACAACACAATCACAATCTGTTCCGATTAGAAACATATTGCTAATCCATTGCTACATAAGTTGGAAAAAAAAATCTGCTCAACAACGTAAATAACGCAATGAATGTTGTTTAACTGTCAAAATGAAACAAATTAAGCATAATTATTTACGAAAATAAGTTACGCAATTAAGGTACTGGTCTACCTAAGATTCTACAATAGGGATGATGCCTGGGTAAAAAAAAAGAAATTCTTTTTAGTCAGTCAGTCAGATAATAAAAAAATATTACATAACATAACATAACATCACGCCTGTAATCCCCGGAGGGTTAGGCAGAGGTGTACCTATAGTACACCCACATTTCGCCAGTTATGTTTAAGTCCCATGTAATAGGGGGCGAGCCTATTGCCATCAACCGGGCACAAATCCAGACTCCGGGCTGTTACTGAGAAATTCCAGATGGAAAACCCAATAACACTTTGCCCGACCCGGGAATCGAACCCAGGACCTCATACTCAGCAGTAGCGCTTGCGACCACTAGACCAACGCATTATTAGACATGTATTTTTTGCTTTATCATAATAATTAATAAATACCTACTTAGATAAAACATTAACGTTGGGGAGTGGGGGTCGCTACGTCACAAGTAAGTATAAAATCTACATATTCGTGACGTCATGGCACACTGAGGCCCGCCGCGACATTTCCGTCAATCGTCGCTCGGACCCTTGCTCGAGCCAGCCCGCGCCGCTGAGCCTGTAGCTTTAAATTCCCCTAATAATAAATATTAATCCGATCCAGCCTGACCCTTGCTGTCCTCCAACAGCGACGCCCTAAGCCGAGGTCCGTACGCCACAGGGGGTGCCCTTAGCGTGTAGCTTAGTTTCTAAGTTTTGTGCCCTGGCTGGAGGCCTTAATTTATTGAGGCAGCCACGGGAAAGTCCGGTTAAGCAGCTGACAACCAATGTTAAGGTTGACCTGCAAGATGCCATTTATATAAAAAAAAAATGAATACCTTAAAATAAATACGTGTCCAATATTTTATAATAACCTAACTGACGGAAAAAAAAATTTTTTTTCATTATACCTATTGCTTAACTCCAGTGTGCATACTGTCTTAGTAATATGTAATTAGAATTGGTGTTTAAAAGGTCAAATAAAATTATCGAAACTACATAGACTACAAAAGACAGCTCATTTCAGGTACAGGAAACTTCCCTGTATCTACGACAGTAACGTCCTGGGAGCGACCGGAATCTAATCAAACGTCCTACGACATACGATACAAAAACTATTACAGGAAAGTAACGAACGCTTATTTAATACCTACTCTAATTAATAATGTTACGTACGAAATACCTAATCTAATTAAAAACAAATAATAATTATAATAATAAATACAAAAAACTCTTTGATTCTCTTTGAAAATGCATCACCTCAGTATATTAGTACCTAATTAGCATTGACGGACTGTCTGACTAGCGCCTTTGTCGTTTTTGTACTTTTTAGGGTTCCATACCTCAAAAGGAAAAACGGAACCCTTATAGGATGACTCGTGTGTCTATCTGTGCGTCTATCTGTCTGTCCTTCTGTCACAGCCAATTTTCTCCGAATCTAATGGAGCGATTAAGTTGTTGGTACACATATGTATTTCTGTGACCCAAACACGGACGTGTAACATAAATAAATGAATTTTGAATTTTTTGTCACTTTTGGGAAGCGAAATAGCGGAGCGCTACAGTTTTGCAAAGTGTACCTTGTGCCATATTAAATGAAAGGGCTTGTTGTGAGGATCTAAACTGAGTTTTTTTTTTATTTAACATAAATACAGATAAAGATATTTAAGGAAATAAATGAAAATTTACCATCGCTCACCCCTTATCTCCAAAACTATTGAGATTAAAAAAATACAGATAATGGTTCTTTACTCATAGATTAAAGGAAAACTTATAAGAAGTGTATAATGGTTTTAAAATAATATAGTAAATCTCTGAATATTGTGCGTACAAACAACTACAATGTGTTTGGATTTAAGATAAATTCATCCCAACTACGGAACCCTTCATTGTGCGTGGTCCGACACGCACTTGGCCGGTTTGATTTAGTTATTATTTACGACCTACCTCACAATATTTTATAAACTATATTTTAACTATAAATATAAAAAATAATAAGTAATATTTCGTTAGTACTAAGATTGCTTATAAGTGTTTCAACATCCGGACAAACCTATTAAGGTTTTGGTTGGGTTTGGTTTTTCCATTGGCCTAGAACTTAACCTTTCAAAATGTAAATTTATCTTCCCCAAACGACTGACAGACAGACTACTATAGCAAAATTTAATATTATAGCACCAAATATCAAAATTACGGAAAGAAACTCTCTTCACCTCCTGGGGTCCCCATTTTTGATTAATTCTTTCCAACGTTCATTGAGGAGAAAATTCAAAATTTCAATGATGCCTCGGAAAGACTTTTCAAAATTAATATTCATTCGTCCTTCACACTCATTCGACACTGCTGCTTTGGACCACAATTTACTTATAGCCTCCATTCCTCCCATCTATGGAAGCATCCACAACTTTTAGAAAGAGAAAGAGAAGTAGACCAAATTTTTAGAAACACTTTAACTTCAATCCTAAATGTGGCCCTGGATGAACCAGCATGGCAGCAAGCCACATTTCCCATTCGCTTGGGTGGTCTCGGTGACCGCAAAAATTTCGAGTATCAGTTTACCGGCGGCATTCCTCTCCTCGGTCTCCAGTACCAATAAATTAACCAGGAACATTTTATCTTCCTCACTAGCCGATTTTTAGGTACCGTGCCTGACCGATGCGTTGAACGCTTGGAAAATGTCTTGTCCCAACACGGATCTGCCCGACAACCCGTCTTCCCAGAGACGATGGGACGTGCCGCTCTGCAGTATTATACGGAATACCCTGATAAACACGTCACCTAATAATGTTGAGCGCGCCCGTCTGCTGGTTGTGGGAAAATGGGAGTCAGGCTTGTGGCTTCAGGCGCTCCCGTCATCCACCATAGGCACTATGATGGATGACTCATCGTTTTGGTTCGCTACGTGTCTCCGCTTGGGTGCACCTTTTGTTGCTCCGCATCGGTGTCACTGCGGTGAAGCTGTCGACAGCCTCGGGCACCATGGCCTGTCCCGCTGCAGGAGCGCAGGTCGCATAATAAAAGTGGGAGTAAAACGACTAGGCGTCAAGTATCCAGACAGTTGTGTTACTTGAAAAACCATGTTCTTTTATTTTATACATTGTAACATCGAATCAATTTCCACGACTTACCCTTAAGACCTCGGCTAGAATATGAATTAAAAATGTCGACTTATTAAATAGTTATGCAAGAACGCGAAATTTCGCGGGTATTCTGGTAACAGCCACTTATGTGACTACAAGTTTTAATAAGTTAAAGTTGCAAGCAATTTAAAATAAGGGTACAAAAACTATTAACCTTTACCTTTTTGTCTTTATAACTTGTTACTTATGCCATAGTAACTCGAATTCTATATATCGAATCGTATAGATAAGTAACTGATGTTATGTCGGCTGCAGACACGCGGACTACTTACACTTAATTTTTTAAAGTATTTCGCACATTTATTTTTTATTTTATTTTATTTTATATTCATTTCTGTATCTATCTATCCGTAACATCACTGCGGGCTCTATCAGAATACTAGCGCTGCGACATTTTTTTTTTTAATGTCGCAGCATATGCTGAGATAGGAGCCTTTTGGCCTCGCACGGGACTTTCTGTTATTTTGTAATATTTTACTAATGTTTTAATGAGTGTGTTTTAGTTTAATTTGTGATTTCCTGTGCGAGTCTCAATAAATACTTTTTCCTTCTTTCTTTCTTTAATTCTGTAAAAAATTGCAACTGGCTACCTATTGCGGTTAAGGTTATTGCAGCCATGGGACGGCTGTGTGACACACAGATGACGAAAGCTTAGTAATAGGGTCGGGAACCCTACGGAACCCATAAAATTCAAATATGGCTATCTAATTGATTTTCCGTCAAAATGCAGTTGTCTACTTCGTTAGTGTAGTGGTCGCAAGCTCTACTGCTGAGCATGAGGTCCCGGGATTGGGGTTGGGCAGTGTTCTATGTTCTATGTTATAGGGTTTGATTTCCGCACTTAGTCCATCAGGTGGACCATTGTACGTGGGCCATGGCGGCCGCTTGGGGGGTTATTCCAACCAGCCCACCTACCTCCAGAAGTTAATCAAAACTCCTGGTCTGTTCAGAACATCTGTGAAAGATCTGGGTGACCCGAGGGTTTCTGTTCTAATCTGGGTGTTGGGCAGTGTTATCATTGGGTTTTTCCATCTGGAACTTCTCAGTAGCAGCCCGGAGTCTGGATTTGTGCCCGGTTGATGGCAATAGTCTCGCTCACTAAAACATAAATGGCGAAATGAGCGTGTACTATAACGAACACTTCGGGGAATGCAGGGGTCATGTCATGTAATTGGTTTTCAGTCGAAATGCAGTTCGTTTAACTGAAAAAATCTAGTCTGCTTATGGCATCTTGAGAAGTTACTCTTGCTTGAATTCATAAACAAATAGTTAATTCATTCAGGCGTGACCTTGCGGAAATTCATTATAAAATGATGATGTGGATATATTTAGTAACATGTTCCGCTTAGCTATTTCTAAAGAGTCTTAAAAAGACCCTGAAAGAAATCGACACGTGTTTCACCTCTCAACGAGGCATCCTACTACAAGTCTGCGCTCGGTACTTGGTGTGGCAACACGCCATGTTCTGGTTCGCGACAAGTCAATCGTCATCCTGAGGATATAAATCGAAAATAAACTTGACTTGAAAAAAATAATACTTTATAATGTTGCGAAACTTTGACAAGGCAAAGTTTTTTAAAACACAATGCTATATATGTATAGATGGACATGGAGTTGACCTTCAAAACTTTCGTTAAAAATTCTTGAAAAAGAAAACTACAGCACGCGTAGCATGAAAATCATAGAAACGGGTTTTCTACGGGTTCTGTCGACGGAAGAATAGACAAAATGACAGATTGTCATTGTTTTTCTGTCATTTTGTCTATTCTTCCGCCGACAAAACCCGTTTCTATCGTGGCCATGCTAACGTGCTGATTGCATTTTTGTCCGTCTACTTCGTTCTCAATAAGAAAATATATTGCACAAAATATACAGTTTTGTTATGCAATGCGTTTTTACGCGATAATTAAATAGTAGTTTCTTTAGGAATGACATTAATACAAGTCCCAGTTTCAATGATTGTCTTCCTTGTGTGTTCCACATATCCTATGTCTGTCGTCCTCGTCCTATCCTGTTCAACTTGTTAATAGTATTAACCCGACAAATTTTATATGGTAACGATTTGATTTTGAACGTTTTTCAATACGAGAATTGACCTTCTGTTATAGAGAAATTCCCACTTTCACGTTTTATGTGACGTGAGGATCTACTTCCCTCTCTATCCCCTTTTCTGTTAGATTTTTTAAAATTTACGACCCAAAATTACCTAGAAAATTGATCTATTTAATCTCCCACGGCTGTCTGTTGAATGAAGGAAATATTGGGTCAGCAATAATCGGCTAAGAGGATAATAATATTGACTTGCAAAATAATATTAATAGAAATAAGGGAGGAATGCTTATTTTGGTGTTATTATCACCATCTTCGTTGTGCCTTTATTAGAATTTATTTGGTGTCGCAGCATGTCTTCTGACACACATCACCATCTCATGATACTACTTTCAGAAAACCTTGTTTATTTGTTTGTAATCTTATAGGTATAAATAGTTTTGAGCATACACTTAGCAACACTTAAGGTCAACGCACACATGTATCAGTTCGGTACAGGATCGGCATCGGCTCATCTCGAGCCGTTTAAACAGTCTTTCTATGAAACTCCATATTGCAGAGCACACTAATAGCATCGTAACAAGATGCAGACTGTAGAGAAACAAATGACCCCCAATTCCACACTTCATCACTCCGGAAGAAAACTACCCTCTGGTTACGAACTGCAGTGGCTTTTACGGAAATTCGTGAACCGAGATTATACAACATGTGCGGGTCCAAGTTGACCACCACAAAAGTCTGATGGTATAATCGACCCAAAACACAGTGTGAGTGTGGAGCCTCGACATAGGATATGCCACACCTTCTCTCCTATTCATCGTTCACAAATACCTGCACGCCCAACTACGTACGGGTCCGACAAAATATTATATTTTTCGACACGAGAAGAAGAAGCATCGTAAGCTAGTAAACGGCAATCGGTTAGTGGTAAACTCGCAGTTACTTCGCTTATGTTGGCTCGTTGCTGCCTTCACCCAGCCCTAAAGCACGCCGTCAAGCCGTAAGCGAGGTTTCGCCCATCTGTAAGCAGAGCGTCCTTTTGGCGCTAATGTCGCCGCACTGACACCGCGGTGGTGCTCCGGTTACGTGCTGACGTTGGGTTGACGCCTAGTTAATGATGAGTAAATGCCGATGAGGCGAAGTGATGCCGATCCGAAACTGAGCTGATGGTGTGCGATGACCTTTGGTTTACTTAGTTATTGTATTGAAATATAAAATATCATTAGGTATTTTAGAATATTTCAGCACCTTTTTAGCTCATTATCAACATCCTGCATCTTCATCATCGTAGTTATTTATAATTGATGATATTCATTATAAGTGATTCCTTTTTCTTACTCCGTGTCCTAATGTAAGCGATCAACACGATAACTTTGTTCGGCGAACAGGAACGCGGCAAAGCGCCGACAGAGGGTACCTTCCGGTGTTGCAAAGCAATGAGTGACAGAGGATTGCGTATTTGACCGACGACGATCGCATATATCAGGACACGACCTTATGATAATTTTATCGATGCTCATTTCTCTTCGCTAATAATTCTCAATAAAAATCCTTTCCCTCCCTTTTTTATTTGCAGATGCAATATACATAAAAAAGTCTAAGCAACACGCATCATTTACAGAAACTGCATGTTTTATTTTTTTCATAACAAAGTAGATTGGTATACAATTTTACCCGAAAACTTATAGACTTGTTAAAATTCCGTTGGGAGCGATTGCTGCAGGATCAGATAAACGATCTTATAAATTCAATGAAAAATCGTTGCCGACAAGTTTTCAATAACAGAGGCGCTCTCATTTTGTACTGAATTATCTACCAAATAATTTAAAAAATGTCGATATTTAATTTTGTAAAACATGAAAAGTATAATTTCGTTTTAACTTTATTTTATACTACGTGTGGTTACGGTACACATATTGTTAATTATTGTGATTAAATGAAAAAAATAAATAAAGGATATTGTTTCTTTAGTCACGAATGCATAAAAAAATGCTTAGTTATTATTTATAAAAGAAATATAAATATATTACGATAGTAAAAAATTGTTCAAAAGTTCAAAACTGTACATGTTGCTTAGATTATTTTGATGCGTGTATAAATATTGTATAATATTATAGCCTATGTCACTCCCACAATTAAGACAAATCTAACAACACCGAATATGTAAAAAATACATCAAGCCGTTTAGGCTACAGAACGTGCCAAAGAAATAGACATACATACTTACATACTCTCGAAAAACATTACCCTCCTTCTGGTGCAGTCGGGTGCAGGTACAAAGGAAATATCAAAATAATTAGTGTCTATCCCGTACCACTCGCTATTATGGCAACTTGATGCTACTCAGCAGTTCTATGATTATCTTTTTCTTAGAAACTGTGTCTTAATAACTACCTACTACACGCGGGTCGATCGATCAGGTTCGTTCTGGTTAAGCAACGCTTGCCGAGGTCGGTCCGTGGATAGTTTGGTGGATCTTTACATACCGATACCCCTCCGTGCCTCCGAAAGCACTTGGTCCCGGCTATCATTCGTGGATACGGATCGTCAGAAGTCCGAAAGTCTGACAACCAGTTTTACCAAGACGTATCGTGTTACTCAGTAACTGGGTTATGGAGGTCAGATAATCAGTCGGTATATGTAAAATACTGATATTCAGTTGCTTCCGGTTAGATTGTATTGAATTACTTGCATATTTCCTCATTCTTCTATGAACAGCGGCAGATGAGTCGGTACAGTAGGAAAAATCGAAATCGAATCATGTAATTTTCATTGAAATAATTATTAGTTTTGTTTCGCGTTAAAAGTGATGGTCTAAGTAAAAACGCATTCAATGGAAAAGCGCAATGTATAGGTATATTTTTCCTGACCTTACTTCAGTAGTGTCCGTGATTAACAGTAACTTGTAACAGAGGCCTATAAGGTTCTCCAGATAAAGCTAACTAAGCTTGAAATGGGATTATCGTATCTCTTGTCTAATCTGTCGTGTTATCACTTGAGGCGGATTCAATGTGGTGTGACACGACATATTCCCTCCAGTGACATGTCAGATCAGATATGACAGAACAAGAACACACGACAATGTGTCAGGACAAAACACGCGAATACAGTGTCAATCTGCTAATTATCAGATACTTACTAGTGTCCCGCCCCTGCTTCGCACGGTTTTTACGACTTGGCAAAATGTCGAGATTTCTTTATTATAAATATTAATGTAGGAACGGAACGTTATGACAGGATAGTGAAACGAGACGTGAAGATGAATGACAGATGTGAAGCATCAACGAGTGAAAGAGATAGTGAATGAATGTTTAATAAAATGTAGAATAATTAGAATAAAGAGATGGGAATAAGGAAGTAAAAGTGTGTAATGGTTTTATATTGTATCTGTGGTGATGTGTGATCTGTGCGGGCCCCGCCCAACATACACAACAAAAAGATGTCGGTTTAAGAGTAGCTTGTTTTATTTAAAATAACATAATATAATATGGCGCAGTCGAGTAACTAATAAAATAAAGAAAAAAGTGAACAGTAACGTACTAAATACTTAAAATGGAAATGTTAAAACAGCCACCACCGCTATCTTTAGTAGGCGATCTGTGTCTCAACTTTAAAAGATGGGAGCAAAGATTTTTGCTCTATTTGAAAGCATCGGGGGCTGAAGAACGATTGGACAGACAAAGTCAAAATGCATTACTTCTGCACATAATTGGTGAGGATGCTTTAGAAGTATATAACACTTTAGACATACCAGAAGACGTCGACATAAAAGGAATATTAAATAGATTTCGTGAATATTGTTCACCGACAAAAAATGAAACCATGCAGCGTCACCTTTTTTTCACACGCGAAAAAAAAGAGGCAGAGACCTTCGATAAGTTTGTTACGTCTCTCAAAATACTTAGTGCAGACTGCAACTTCGATAAACTAAAAGACAGTTTAATTAAAAGCCAAATAATAAGAGGCATTGGAGATTCTCACCTTCAAGAAGCACTATTAAAAGAACCTGACTTAAATCTGGATAAATGCTTAAAAATTTGCAAGGCATCTGAAGTTGCTTCAAAAAATGTTATAAAGATGACAGCAGAGTCCCAAGTGTGTGGAATAAATAAAATGGTAAGGTTAAATTATAGAAAAGACACAAAGGAGCAAAACAGTCGAAGGGAACAGAGACAGGACAGTCAAGGTGAAAGAAGACAAGACAATCGCAGCAATAGAGAGCAAGATGGCCAAAATGAAAGACAGCAGAACAGTGGGAGTGACAGGAAGCAGTGTACTAGATGTGGCTATTATCATGGCTTCAAGTGTCCAGCATTTGGACACAGTTGCAAGAAATGTCACAAGTTTGGTCACTATGCTAAGATGTGTAGGACTCCTTGGCAGGTACAAGCAGTAAAACAGAATATGTCAAATGATAGTGATGTCTCGGATATTGTTCTAGGTATGGTCAAATGTAACAATACTTTGGATAAATGTTTGTATGAGTCCGTAGAAATAAATAACAAAATTATAGATTTGAAATTAGATACTGGTAGTGATTGTGATGTTATGCCATTGCATATTGTGAAAAAGCTGTCCTTAGAACATAAAATAAACAAAAATATGTTGAGACTCAGGAATTATGATGGTTCAAAAATTAATTGTGTTGGACAAATATGGTTAAAATGTAAACTTGTAAATGGAAAAAATATTACATTATTGTTTCAGGTGATTGATGGCAGTGAGAAGTCACCGCCTGTTTTAGGTTATACTACCATATTCACTCTAAAATTATTAAAACGTGAGTATTTGAATCAGATAACTATTGATAAAAACTATAATTATAAGCAGATTGTAAAAGAGAATGTAGATTTATTTGATGATCAGCTAGGATTGTTAAAGAATGTTGAATATGATATAAAGTTAAAAGAAAGTTATCAAGCTAAAGTTGTGCCATGTAGGGGTGTACCTATGGCATTGCATGAGTCACTTAAAAGGGAACTAGACAAAATGGAAAACCTAAATGTTATAAAAAAAATTTCTGAACCTACAGATTTTGTAAGTAATATTGTAATTGTTAAAAAGCCAGATGGCAAACTGAGAGTATGTCTTGACCCCAGTAACCTTAACGACTGTATAAAAAGAGAACATTTTAAATTACCAACATTTGATGAAGTATCAGCCAAAATGGCAGGGGCCACCGTGTTTAGCAAGTTAGATGCGTCAACTGCATTTTATTTAATCAAACTCAGTGAAAACAGTTCAAAACTATGCACTTTTACCACTCCATTTGGCAGATACTGCTTTTTGAGATTACCATATGGACTAGCATCTGCTCCTGAAATCTTTCATAGACAATATAGTCAAATATTTGAAAAAGTATCTGGTTGTGAGGCATTTATTGACGATTTAATAGTTTATGGAAAAACCAAGGAAGAACATGACAAACGGTTGTTAGAGGTACTAAAAATTGCTAGAGAAAATGGTATTAAATTTAATTTAAAAAAATGTGAATTTGGAGTTTCTGAAATAACATATTTAGGCCACATTTTGGGAAAAGATGGCATCAAACCAGATCCAAGAAAAGTACAGGCTATATTGAACCTTGAAAAACCAAAAAATGTAGTAGAATTACAGCGTGCTATAGGTATGATTACATATGTTGCTAAGTTTATTCCATCATTATCAGAAGTTTGTCACCCATTAAGAAAGTTAGTAAGAAAAGGGGTGGATTTTTCTTGGACCAAAGAACAAGATGATTCATTTCAACAATTAAAAGATATTCTGTGTTCACAACCTGTATTACAGTTTTATGATCCCAATAAACCCTGCAAATTATCGGTAGATGCTTCAAAAAACTCACTAGGCGCAGTATTGCTGCAAAATGATCTTCCAGTCGCATATGCTTCAAAAGCTATGACTCCCACCCAACAGATGTATGCACAAATTGAAAAAGAAATGCTGGCTATAGTTTATGGGTGCATCAGATTTCATCAATATATTTATGGCAAAACAATTCAAGTTGAGTCGGATCATAAGCCACTTGAAGTTATATTTAAAAAACCGCTGTGTGATGTTCCTCTAAGGTTACAGCGAATGAGATTACAGTTACAAAAATATGATGTAATAGTAAAGTATAAAGCAGGTAAGGAATTACTTTTGGCAGATTCTTTGTCACGTAACTTCAATAATTCTAAAGATGATGATACGGTACTGGAAGATCTTGTTGAACCGCATGTTAGCATGATAAGGTATAATTTAAAGATGTCATCAAACAAATATGATTGGATCAAACAAAAAACAGCAGAAGATAAAGAGCTGACTCAGCTTACAGAATTTATTAAAAATGGATGGCCAGATTTGCATAAAGTACCTGAATATTTAAAGCCCTATCATACATTTAAGGAGGAATTGTATATATTTGACAATTTAGTGTACAAAAATAATTGTCTTGTTGTCCCAGTATCATTAAGGCTAGAAATGCTTGACAAAATTCATTATAATCATTTAGGCATTGAAAAATGTAAGTCCAGAGCCCGAAAATGCCTATTTTGGCCACGAATGTCTGTAGATATAGAAAATAAAGTAGCTGCTTGTAATACCTGTAACAGATTTAGAAAAAGTAATTGTAAAGAACCAATGACAATACGGGAGATGCCAGAAAACCCATGGTCAATGTTAGGTTGTGATGTATTTTGTTATGATAATGAGAACTATCTTATTGTAGTGGACTATTTTAGTAAATATGTAGAAATAGGTAAATTAGAAAATTTGTCAGCAGAGTGTACTATTAACATGTTAAAAAGTATTTTCAGTAGATTTGGTATACCAGATGTGTTAATGTCGGACAACGGAACAAATTTTTCATGTTATAAATTTAAAGATTTTGCTAGTGATTGGAATTTTGAACATAGAACAAGTAGTCCCCTGTATCCTCAGTCAAATGGCCTTGCAGAGCGCTTCATACAAACAGTAAAGAATATATTTAGAAAAGCTGATTATGAACATAAAGACAAATATCTAGCATTGTTAGAATTCAGAAATACACCAATATCGCAAGATATGAACCTCAAAACCCCATCAGAATTACTAATGGGCAGACAAATTAGGGGATTATTACCTATAATGGAAAATAACAAAGAAAATATAGACATTCAAAGTAAGTTGTACCATAACGCACAAAAGCAAAAATATTATTATGATAGGAACACTAAAGAACTACCAGAGCTTGTAGAGGGTCAAAATGTTATCATTAAAGAAAATTCTAATAGGAAACCTAGTGCATATGGTCAAGTGGTATGTAAAGATAAAAGACCTAACTCATACAAGGTCATAACTGAAAAGGGTAATGTTATACAGAGAAATAGGCGATATTTAATAAAAAATGAATCTGGTGTGGTCATTCCTCAAACTCCTCAAAACGGTAGAACATACGTAACAACGGACAGCTCACCAATTGAACCAATTGGGTACAGTGATGGAAGGGGTAATGAGGAAGGAAGAGAGTTAGCAGAGGAGGCTTTGCATTGTAATTTGGCTGGTTCAGGCGAAGTGACGAGTAATGTGGATGCGTCATTGTCAAGTAATGGTGATACTGATGTTTCCAACCCATTACCTTCGTATAGAACAAGGACCGGTAGAAGTGTCCGAAAACCGGCCTATCTATCAGAGTACCTAACTGATATGTAAGTGCTGTTAGTTACAAGATGTTAATTTTATTTAAGGAAAAGGAGATGTAATGGTTTTATATTGTATCTGTGGTGATGTGTGATCTGTGCGGGCCCCGCCCAACATACACAACAAAAAGATGTCGGTTTAAGAGTAGCTTGTTTTATTTAAAATAACATAATATAATAAAGTGTAAGACGTTAGAGTTAAAGACGGAAAATAGAAATACAATTTATAAGAAGCAATTAGCGGTTTTATTCCAGTAATATTGAGTCCATCGCACGTGAATGTAAATACTATAGGTACACATAAACTTTCCGGAATCAATTTTCTAAATGATGGTAAAAACCGATCCAAATTCGTTGCATAGTATAGAAGTACAACGAGGTCTCGCAGACAGACACGAAAAGCTGAAGGGTTTAATGATAGGATTCTTATGCAAATAAATATTATTAAGTAGGCACCGAAAAAGAAAAAAAGAGGCTCTCTTGGAGTGCCGACAGAAGTGAAACCTTGAAAAAAAAAAATTGACACCGCAGTAGTTAACAGGTTGATGTCTTTTACTCCACGCACCGAGGTAATCAACGCGTTGATGTCTTTTTAATGATCAAAAGCTGGTGTCATCACGGTGTCGTGAAATCAATGGTTTAGCCTCGTCTTAAAAATGCCCAACGCGCCTAAAGAAGTCTTCACTTCAAAAACTGAAAATTTTACACACTCGGTAGTGAATTAGATGACGCTATAATGAGAATGAGGAGTCAACTTCGACTTTCAGTCGTCCTTAGCTAGAACCTGCGGCAAATGGAATGTGTCACCGCCTTTTTTACGATTATACATTACAACGGCGACGGCTACGGAATAAATTTGCATCTTTTCCCTATAATTAAGCACTGTATGTATGTAGGTAGCATTGTCCCTGTATTTATGTTACAGAACACGCAGGTTTTTTGCTAACAAACAATGTTTTAACGAAACAGCCACGTGCAATATGCTTAGATTGTGATGTGTAACATCTTTTATCTTGCTTTCCTGCAATCTGTGGGAGTGATTTCGTGAAAAGGGACGGAAGTGTGTAACAGGATCCGGGGAAGCGCGCGCTATTAGATTTGACCAAAGAGCGTGCGCGGTACTAGAGTTGGCCGTCTGATAGTAACAAGCATTTTCCGAAAGGTTGGTACTGTCAGCCAAGATGTCAAATGTTACACAAGCGACTACGTAAGGCTCGTTTTAATTTATCGATTGTGTCACTTTCTTCTAAGTAATAAATGAAAACACTGGCTATATTATTATAGCCAGTGTTTTATGATTATTGATGATATTATTGATGATGTTGATGTTCCAAAATAGTCTTATGCATTATTGCATAAGACTATTTTGGAAAATCAATACTACCACCGAAATAAAAAAGTTTTTTTTTAGCAAATTAAAGAGTAGTGTTCGGCCGACTATGGGTTTTGCTAATCTTTGACAAGCAATAGTGACTAAACTACTAAACATTATTTTCACTTTTTTATTTTGTGTTTCATGAACTGTGTCCAAATAAATATTTTTTTCTTTATTTCTTTCTTTGTTTATTTCGTTATTAGATATATTTGATTTAATTTTTGTTTGCAGACTGGGAACATCATCACAGAAACTTACGCAGTTAATTTATTGTGTCATTGTGTCAACTTGTCTAAAAACTATCAATAGATACCATTGTGTCAATGAATTCCTATGAAGCACAAATCTGGTCTCAAAAACCACATAGGCAAAATGTAGGTGTACCTACTAACACCTCTCTGTACCCCCCCCCCCCCTTTCTAGAAATAAAGGCACGACAAATATAATTGTCAAATTCTTTCTAAGAAAATCTTACATTTTGAATTGTCCCTGGCAATAACCTTGTTACCATGTAAATCATAGAAAGCTATACTAAAAAAAGACCTTTCAATACATTTTCGTTGAAGTCGTTGGCGATAACAATATATTATTATTGTGTCAAAAAGGTGGTGACGACAACGGAAAAAAAGTTGATTTATACAAATATTGATCGTTTTCGTAAATAGTAATGAAGGTGACTATGCTGTATCACGTTGCGTCTTATCAATTCCCAGAGCCGCCGATTGATAGCTGCTCAGTCTATAAATACATTGTATAAAATAAAGTCGCTTTTTTTGTATCTGTGTCAATCAATCTGCCTAGCCTTTTTCCCAAGATAGTTGGGGTCGGATTCTAATCTAACCAGACGCAGCTGAACCCAGTAACTGGGTAATACGATACCTCTTGGTAAAACTGGTTATCAGACTTTTGGGTTTCTGACGACCCGTAACGACAGTCAAAGATCCACGAATTTGCATTGGTACCGGCTGTCATTCGCCGTTAGGTTTAACATGCTTTCCGAGGCACGGAGGAGTCTCGGTATGTAAAGATGGTCGTCCATCCACGGACCAACACCGGCAAGCGTAGCTTAACCTGATGAATCGACCCGAGTGGCTGTATATCTATGTGACCGCTTCACGAACATGATGCTTTGATCAGCACCATACAGCTCAACTATTTTCAAGGAAATCGAATGATTTACATAATTTGATACCACTGCAGTAGACACCACTGCAACAACGGTCAACCGATTTTTGCCCAACAATGTGTGGTTCATATGATGTTTTTTCAAGTTTGCTTTATCTACCTTTAGCAATATCTTATTTTCGGTAGTTTCATTCCTCTCCTGCTGAGAATAATTATTTTGGCCTTGAAATCAATGTACATTCTTCCTAGTCACTCATCTCTTTTCTTAATAGACAGAGAGAATGACCTCAACAACTCTGATATACTTAGTATCTATTATAAGGACCGAAATAAAAATAGGTCCCATGTGATCCTGAAAATATTGCCAGATTAGTATACGACTCTGGCCAAAGTGAGGAGAAAGAATGCGGGACCAAATTCACTCGCACCATCGATTTACATCGAAGGATACGCCTTACCGCGTCAAAAGATGACCGCATTTGTGCTTGTGTCATCTGTCACACAATGACGTAGAGAATTGCCGCTGTACCGTCAGCATACTCGTTTCGAAAAGGGTACTTAATTTTAAAAGGTATAAGGTAAGGTTTAAAAGGTATGTATGTTTTTATAGTTTTGTGTCAAATAGAACATATCATCATCAAAATGTGCTGAACAAATGCGGCTGTATTTGGTTAGCAACCATTCATCGTCTGTTTGTTCTTCTTGGATTATTTGAATCCATTTTTCTTTAACACCCTGTTCTTGGGGAAACTTAACAGTTAAATACAAATAGTGATTCATCATCATCTCTTTTAATATTTTAAATCCGAAAATGGACTCCTTCGACGTGCTTGAGCAGGTGGAATCTTCATTTCCTCACTCTCATAGTCCGACGGGATGGCCACTCACCAAAGCGGAGAGAGATCAGGCTCACTCTGTGCTTTCGAAGCACGTCGCGTTTTATAACAACTGTTTATATACCTGTAATTTTGTATTCGAAAACATAGTTGCAAAGAAAAGTTAATGTACAAAAAGAAATACATTAAAAAATCCGGCTTTTAAAATATTTTAAAATCATCCATACTTCCTAATTCAAATTTTAAACTTTTTTGTCAACGCTACACTACCCTATCGTTCGTTGTCATGGGAACGTAATTTTTGTCATAAGTCATCTTCCATCTTAATATTTATTTTAGAAATCGTAAAAAATGTGAAAAAAAATGTAACTACGCATCGAAAGTAATACCTTTAGTTTTATTTGAATTTTTGGGGTTGTTGCTACATTACCTGAAGGCACAAGAAGGCATCTTTGGACAGCTATGTGTGTTAAAAACCAGAAAGTTACTCCGATGTATCACGAGCTGTGACGCATAGATAAAACACTTAATGAGGAAATGATTTGCAAGTGAGCGACGTCGCTCAGTGTAGGAGTGACACTTTTCGGGCGACGTAAGGTGAGGGCGAATCGAATAATTGATTTATTACATCAATGACTCACACCGATTGTTACCTTTTGAACTGACGCGAATAGTGGCATGATTTGCTCATTAAATAAATTGACGCGCGCAGTCGCGTCCCTTTCCTTCAATTGATTGGGAAACAAAAGCCTATCAAAAGTTAGTCGCCTTGGCGCAGGTTGCGTACCTTATTGTATGGGTGTAGATTGCAGAACCTTCACGCGAACTATTGCCAATTGCGTCTTCAAGCTTTTGGATATAATTCAAAACAAGAAAAGGGATAAATGAATTCAAAATTATGAACAACAGTAAAAAAATCAGCCGTTCAATACATTTTTCTAAAATATGCTTGGAAATTCGAACATTATTTTGACAACCTTCTTCGAGATAAATCGAAATTGCTGTACTGGTCAAAAACAAGCGAGGAGACGGCCGGCAATGTTACTATGAAAATAGATATCTGTCGTATTTAGCGGCCAAATAATTTACTATGAAAACTCTTTCATATTTCATGTTATTTAAAAATGGAACTAACTTTTTACTTCAACACATGGCAACCAAGGAGGTAACTTATCAAAGATTTTATTAAAATTTCTATTTGACTTGCAAATAGAGCTGTTTAAAGTAAAGAAGGAAAAAGCGCGGGAAACCTCAAACTTGGCGGTCGTGTCCTTTTAAAGCTATAATTGAAAAATTGAAAAACGTTGTAATATAAGATCAGTAGCCGTAGTTTTTAGTGTTCTATTTTCTTTTTCTTGTAATTCAACTTTAGTTTGTATAGATTCTTCGGTAGTGGTAAGTTTTTATTTTATTTTATATTAGCGCGGGAAAATGAAGGACCCGCCTGACCCGGGGGACTCTGTTCCCCCGGCAGGCAATTACGTTACTATATCAAACGAATCGGGCATGGATACCGATGGGTCGTCTTCGGCTCGTAACTTAAAAAGAAGCCGTACACATATTTGTAAGCACTGCAATAAGCGTCGCCGTACCCGTAAAAGCCACGGTACCGTATCTTCGGGTTGTAGCTGTACGGATTTTACACCTGAAATTACTGCATCAGAACCTAACTGCTCAACTACTACAACGACTAACGATCCTACTATCAATGTGCCCGATATTCCTGCTACGTCCTCAGTTGCTCCTACTCAGATAGGTCGTAAAACTTATGATAAAACAGACAGCGCGCCTTTTGTCATTCATGTACAAAAAAACATAATTTCACCAGATGATGGAACGACACTGCACCCAATCACATTTGGCAAGTTCCTTAAACACAACGCCTTCCAAAACATAATTAACGGTAGTGTCAAAAAAATTGGGCGCAATAAAATTTCTCTTTCCTTTTCGAATTTCCTGGACGCAAATTCTTTTATTAATCATAATAGTCTAGAATCTTATAATTATAAAGCTTTTATACCCACTTTTAATGTTACTAGAATGGGTTTAGTACGTGGTGTCCCTGCAGATTGGTCTCCGGAGGATGTTATTGATAATATAACAGTACCAATTGGTTGTGGTCCAATTTTAAAAGTAAGACGCCTTAATTTTAAAGCCATTGTTGATGATTCTACCATTTGGAAACCATCCCAATCGATAGTTGTTACATTTGATGGTCAGGTGCTACCGAAAAGAATTTTTATGTGCTATAATGCATTACCTGTAGATTTATATATTTTCCCTACTGTACAGTGTTTCAATTGCTGTCGTTTCGGTCACACTAAAATTCAGTGCAGGTCCAAACCTCGTTGTTATAAATGTAGCCAAAGCCACACTGGGGACAGTTGTGACAGAGAACCAGAAAGTGCATCTTGCTGCCTTTGCTCAGGATATCATTATGCTACTAACAAGGTTTGCCCAGAATTTTCTAGACAAAAATTAATTAAAACATACATGGCACAAAGTTCAGTATCCTATGCTGAAGCAGCAAAAGTATATCCCCTTGTAACTAAATCGTATGCTGATACACTTTTATCTTCTCCATCCAAAAACTTTGCAGATACCCCATCCATCTCTTCACCTAATAGAATGCCTGCTTCAACTAGCTATAAAAAGACTGTCTTTCTCAAACCACGCTCTCCTCCCAAATCTGTACAAGGATACAATAAAGAGGCTCACAATGCCATTATTAAAGATTTCAATATTCCTCAACCATCAGATGGTTGTGCTTTTTCTAATAATCATAATAATGAAAAAAATGACACAAATTTTTCCATAAACGATTTTCTTTCTGCATTACACAATCTTCTTGTTCAGTTCAACATTTCACCGTCCAACGTTGCCCCTTCTTCCAATGTATCTCAATCCATTTGTAATGGACAACACATCCAAAATAATCCAGTGGAACTGCCGCAGTCTAGTAAATAAAAAGAGTGATGTTATATATCTTTTAAACAAATATGAGCCATTTGCCTTTGCCTTAGCAGAGACTTGGCTCAAATCTAATCATATTTTTAAAATTAATGGTTATTTAACCATTAGAGAGGATAGATCTGATGGGTATGGTGGAGTAGCTATACTTATCAAGAATACTATACCTTTTTCTATCATTACATTACCTCCTCATAGTGAGGCAATTTCAATTGTAGCTATTAAAGTTCATAATATTTGTCTTGTTTCTATTTACATTCCCCACCCTTCTTCTTCTGTTCTTCAAGAGATTAATAATCTCTTTTCATCTCTTCCAAAGCCATTTTTAATATTAGGGGACTTTAATTGCCATCATCAATCATGGGGTTGTTCAACTTCTAATTGTTATGGCGATGAATTACTAGATATATTAGACTTACATAACCTATGCATCTTGAACACAGGAGCTGTCACACGTCGTTCAGATCCCAATCAGAACCAAAGTGCAATTGACCTTTCTATCTGTTCTCCAAACTTAGCCTCTTCACTAACTTGGCATACTCTGACCTCTACTTATGGTAGTGATCATTTTCCAATAGTTATTTCTTATCCTCTTTCTAAACGAAATGCACCATTAAGGAGATCAACATTAAAATATAAGCTACCTAATAGAAATAATAATGACTGGGACAAATTTAGAAACATTGTTGACAGCAAGCTTTGCTCCTTGCCTGTTATTTCAGATGGCAGTGAAAACAGTTGTGCGGAAGCTTTAGCGCTCATATTAATTGCAGCAGCAGATGAAGTTTTTCCTGTAAAAAATAACAATATTAATACAATTCCCTCGCCTCCATGGTGGGACCCTGAATGCACAGAAATGGTTTACAAACGTAAAGAGGCTGAATACAATTATAACCTCGATATGTCTGATAGTAATTTTGAAATCGTTACTAACATAATTAACGAAACTTATAAACTTTTTAAGAAGAAAAAATTTGAATCTTGGCGTAACTTTTGCACATCAATTTCACCGAATACTCACCCTACGATCGTCTGGCGCAATATTCGTAGATTTAGGTCCATTTATAAAGACCCTTCTCCTATTCCGGATTCTTTAGCCAATGAATTTTTAGACAAATTAGCTCCGCCTTGGGTTCCTGAGGCTACTAACCTTAACCTGTCTCTTGTAACTAGTAACCAAGACACTCATACGACGCTAGATCTCCCATTCACTCTCACTGAATTAAAAGGTGTTATCCATAAAACTAAGGATTCTGCACCAGGCATTGATGGCATCCCGTATTCCTTTTTTGCTAATTTAAATGATGTCGTCCTCGGTTACTATTTAGAGCTTATTAATTCGATTATGTATACAGGTAACATCCCTGATGAATGGAAACGTCAAATGGTGTTGCCATTCCTTAAACCAAATAAAACTCCATCTGATGCTTCTTCATACCGTCCCATAGTTTTATCTTCAATTCTGATGAAATTAGCGGAGCACCTAATTAAAAATCGCCTTGAATGGTATGTTGAAAGTAAGGGTCTTTTGGCAGATTCACAATATGGCTTTAGAAAAGGTAAAAGTACAACTGACTGTTTAAGTATTTTAACATCCGATATTCGGCTATCCTTCTCTAATAACCATTCGACCATTGCAGTTTTCCTTGATATTAATGCAGCTTACGATAATGTTGTATTATCAGTTTTACAAAATAAATTAAAAGCCCTACAAGTTCCATTGAATTTGTCGAATTTCATTATTAGAATCCTGAATGATCGCTCTGTTATTATGATAATAGGAGATCATGAGGTACCTCATCTTGTATGGAGAGGTCTCCCACAGGGTTCAGTGCTCAGCCCCCTCCTATACAATATTTACACTTTTGATTTAGACTCCTCCTTAGCTAACCAAGTTAAGGTTCTTCAATATGCCGATGATTTAGTATTGTATTCTTCAAGCCAATCTGTTGAACAAGCTAGCTATGCTATCAATTCAGCTTTATCTACTTTGGAGTCATGGTTACATCTGAATGGTTTGGATTTATCTACGTCTAAAAGCGCAGCTGTTTTGTTCACCCGAAAGAGAAATATTCCCTTAGTAAACATCTTTTATATGGGAATACGTATTCCAGTTAAAGATAATTTCAGATATCTAGGTATAATACTAGATTGTAAATTAAGTAGTGTTCCTCATAGTGATTATATTGTTAACAAATGTGAAAATCATCTAAACATGCTTAGATGCCTATCTGGTGTGTGGTGGGGTGCACATCCATTTTCTTTGAAACTTATTTACAATGCAATCATCAGAAGCACCCTGGATTATGGATTGTTCGTTCTAGAACCTTGTAGTGCTATGGCTTTAAAAAAATTGGATCGCATTCAGTCTAAAGCTTTGCGCATAATTTCCGGAGCCATGAAGTCTAGTCCCATTAATGCACTCCAAGTAGAATGCGGAGAAGCTCCTTTATACCTTAGAAGACAATTTCTATCTGACAAATATTTGTTCCGGATTCTTCAGTTCTCAACTCATCCTCTCATTCCTAAACTGGACTCTTTAGTATTGCAGATTGAATCTTCAGATTACTGGTCCCATAAACGTGATCCTTGTTTAGTTGTAAGCTATAAAAAATTCCTCTCCCTTTCTTCTCCTATTCACCGTTCCAATAAACTTCCCCTATTTAGCAGTAGTTACGAGAGTTTACAATTCAGCCCCACCATTAAATACTGTGTAAGTAAACCAGGTCCCGATTGCAATTTAAGTTTTAATCATTTTTTGGCTGAACACATAGAGTACCATCACATATTTACGGATGCTGCCAAGCGTTCTCCGAGAGGTTGTGTTGGGATAGGGACTTACCATTCTCAATACAACATCGTACAAAAAATAAAATTACCTCCGGAGACTTCTGTCTTTACGGGGGAATGTTTCGGCATTTTAAAAGCTATTGAATATATTCGGGTTCTAAAGCTCAAGAAAACTATTATTTTCACAGATTCTCAAAGTGCTCTTCTAGCCATCAATAAATCCCCTTTCGAACACAAATCGCAGTGTCCTATAATCTATTTAATAAGAGAATTTGCGTTCAGAACCATTTCTGAAGGTAATACACTACAATTTGCGTGGATCCCGGCCCATGCTGGAATCCACGGCAATGAAGTGGCAGATACAATTGCCGGTGATGCAGTGCAGTGTGGGGACTTAGTTCCATATCAGAATTTTAGTACTGACCTTGTGACATTACCAAAGATTTTTCTCCGGGATACCTGGAAGGTAGCCTGGGGTATCGGAAGCAAATCAAAGGGCCGTTATTTTTCAACTATTCAGCCCGACGTTCCGGAAAAACCGTGGTTTGGCAGGGCAAAGTTTGGCAAGATGGAGACCTCCGTTCTTATACGGATGAGACTGGGTCATGTTTGCTCTCCAGCCCATCTTGCCAAACTTCATATCATCGACGACCCCATTTGCTCGTGTGGCACAGACGTAGGCGACTTAAATCATATTTTTTTCTCCTGTCCCTTATACGACCGTTCTTCTTTTCTTAGTAATCTCTTGTCCCTTGGTACTCATTTTCCTACTTCAATACTTTCCTTACTTTGTACAAATAGCTTTCCGGTATATAAATGTATAGTCTCATTCATTACCTTAAATAATATTAAGTTGTAAATATTCGTTATTGTAATTTGCTCATTATTCACTCCTTCGATTCATCCTTTTCCTTATACTGATCCTATATCCGTCCTATCCTAAATTCCGTTCTAATATAATTAATAATTTTGTTTCCCCAACTTTGTCTCTTCGATTAAAAAAATAATAATAATAAAAAATACATGACATTGGCTAATGCACAAACCGTGCGAAGCCATAATAAAAAAAAAAAAAAAAAATAAAAAAAAAAAAAAAAAAAAAAAAGTAAAGAAGAACCAGGCGCGTGAAAAATTATCGTTGTTCGTTTTTTTTTTTTTTTTTTTTTTTTCTGTAGGGCATCTCGTAGCTGACCTCTGAGGTCATGACTACTTAACCGGTCAATCCTGTGGTTGCCTTAAGCTGCTACACTCAAAGCCTCCAGCCAGGGGCATACAAAACTAAGCTAAAAAGCTAGGTGAACGCTCGCTAAGGGCCTCGGCTTAGGGCGTCACCGGAGGGAGGACATCAAAGACGGGACGGGCTGGATCAAAGTTTTGATCATTATTATTAATCGGGGAATTTAAAGCTACGTGCACAGCTGAAACCACTGCTGGCACCTCGTTATCGAGCAAGGGTCGGGGAGGAGTATCATTTACTCGGGGGCGCGGTCGCGATCGCAAAGGACCTCGACGGCGAGGTCGGAATGACGGGAGGCGTCTGTGTCTGTGTATAGTACTAGTGGCCCTATTGCTCTCCTGGAGGAGGGTAATGGGGTCATCAGGGTCGGTGAGAATGTGCCTAGGTCGGCGGGTACGGCTAATCCTACTTGGGACATAACTGGCGGCCTCGACAACCAGAGGGTTGCGATGTTTGACCGCGGAATCGAAGTAACGCTTTGCAAGGCGTTTTAGAAATTGGTGGATCGTGGGAATTCTAAGGTCGAGATGGAGACTCTCGTTCCTAACATACCAGGGGGAGCCTGTGGCCCTGCGGAGGAATCGGTTTTGGAGCGTTTGCAACCTATGGATATGATGGGGTTTTGCATGAGCAAAGACGGCACCCGCATAAGTCATGATGGGACGAATACACGCTGTGTAGATTCGCAATTTGCACTTAAGTGACATCTTGCTGCGTGCGTTTAGGACGGAATGGAGCCTACCGAGAGCGAAAGCGGCTCGCGAACGAACCTTCTTTATGTGCTCAGCGAAAGTGAGATGGTGGTCGAGGAAAACACCTAGGTATTTGGCTCGCTTCTCCCAAGGGATCTGCTTACCGAACATAGTGAGAGGTCGGGGGAGGGGGTCTCTAAGCCTTGTGCGCGGTTTCGAGAAGAGAACCGCTTGGCTTTTTTCGGGATTGACTTCTATGCGCCACTTTCGAAACCAGGCAGCGAGTCGATTGACTGCGCCTTGGAGAGTGTGGGCGATATTGTCGGGGTATCTAGACCTAAAGTAGATGGCCGTATCGTCTGCGAACAGAGCGAAATGCGTCCTTCTACCTGGGTTTGGAATATCGCTAGTGAATAGCGTGAACATGAGGGGAGCTAGCACGGAGCCCTGAGGGACTCCTGCACGAATGGGGCGGGGAGAGGAAAGTGCTCCTTCAATGCGATAGCGGAATACGCGGTTCGATAGATAGTCCCGATCGTTGTTCGTCATTGATTCTGCAATTTATAATTAATTTGCTCATTTTAAATTTCCGCGCATTATTTGAGAAATTACTATACAAGCCTTGGCCGCAATCTGTGTATCGTCCATCAATACCCTAATTGCTGGCCACGACAGTAAGTATACTATTTGTTGAGTTAATTTTGTTACTATTTGTAGTGAATATAAATGTGTGAAAACGATTTTTACGCGATTTCAGGGCTTTAAAGTGCCCAACCCATTATGTTGTAAAAGTTGACTGACGCGGGTTTTTGAGTTATTTGAATAGGTACTAGTTTATGCTTTCGTTCATCATCGTCTTCTTTCTGCCCTTATCCCAAATAATATCATGTTTTCCTTCTCTCTATCAACCATTAAGTAGGTATTCACTTTTTTCTAGCCATTTTCCACACAATCCATCCTTCATTTCCATGGTCTTTCCTCTTTCCGTGACTCACCAAATTGAAAATCAAAACTTTTCTCCCGACACTACTTTCATTGCTTTGCCTTAGGGTTGTAACGGAACTTCGCACCAACACATCCGCATGCGCTTCCGCAAGTTTATAACAGAGTTGTAACGAAGGTATAGTAAAGAAAATTGGCTATAAGTAAAAATTCTTTAATTTGGTGGAGATCTAACTCGAAGTTTAAATTTTTAGCTCCCTTATCACCGCCAACGCCAGGTTTAGTACAGTATACGTACTGTGTGTGTTTACAACTTTGGAACTATGAGTAGGTAGGCCTGCGTATTTGCCAAACGCTTCTGCCGAAAGCAAAACGAAGAGGAAGGAGGAAACTTTGAACTTTGCCCAATGCCTTGTGTTGTTTTCTCTTGTGTACACAGGGTTGCAAAAATGCGAGCATCTATCGGGATGATGAATTACTTTTGCAGCACCTTGTATAAAAGCTATAATGTAACACGTCGTCAATGGTGTTCTGACGTGTCTGCTGTGTGATCGGAGTTTTGGAAGCCAAAGTTGGATTTGATAGTCACATTTAACGTGAAAGAGCAGCACATATAAGCACTTAACTACCTGAAATGTCACCGAATGCAGTTGCTGTGACGGCATCATCATCACCATAAATGCTATCAAAATCAGTAAAAAAATCCTACAGCCGGAGCGTGTGAAGCCACTAACTCTTTCCCAACGTCTTTAAAACAAGATGGCAGACGATGCGATAACACACGCTAATTCGCTGCGTTTGTTTTTCCAAGTTTGCCCATACGTGACAATGATCACAAAGTGCCTTTGTGTCAGACTAAAGTTCTATCTGCTTTGATATGCTAGTTTAATTGAAACTGAGTGGAGGATATAAGACTTTATACTATTATTATTTTAGACTACTATTTATTGTTTGAGCCCCGTTGGTTTACTCAAACGGCTCTAATACAGCTGCAAACATGAGGACCCGTATTCGAATACGAGGTTGCTCCAAAAAAAAAAAAAACTACTAGGATTAACTTTCAAGAAATTCTCAGCAGCCCGATTTCAAGAAGATAAAACCTTCTACCCTTGCACACGTCAAGCCGTCAACCCATTGGGCTGTTACTGATCTCTTTCCAGTCCAAATTATTGAGGAAGTATGGAACATGACATTTATGTGGTTAGAAATGAGTTGAATTCTGAGCAGAAAGCTGATGAAGATGAACGAACAACCAAGAGGACTTTTATACTGGAATACAAACAGGAGAACAGTATAAATATGGATACCATACCATAATTATATACTGTGGCAGAAGCATAATCATAGTTATGCACGGTGCAGCTAACTTCAGTATGTCAAGGCTACATAACGCGGCCACACATGTGCTTCTTAGAAAAGTCACTGGACCCGCTCGTAACTTTACACTATGCATACCTATAAACTTTTTATTTTATCTTTATAAATAATAACAGCCGCACGGGTCGATCGAAGGTTAAGCTTGCCGTGGTCGGTTCGTGGATGGTCGATATATTTATTACATATCGAGACATTACTTTCCGAGGCACCGAGGGAGGGGTCGTGCTTCGGAAAGCACTTTAAGCCGTTGCTTTCGGCTGTCATTCTTAGATCTTTGACAGTCGTTACGGGAAGTCAAAATCCCAAAATTCTGACAACCTATCTTGCAAGGGGTATCGTGATACCCTGTAACTGGGTTGTAGAGGTCAGATAGGCAGTCACTCGCATGTTAAATATGTAAAAAAATATTCAGCTGCATCCAGTTAGACTGGAAGCTTACCCCAACATAGATGAGAAAAGGCTAGGCAGATTGATTGATTTGGTTGCATCTATATCATACTAGCTGCGCCCCGCGGTTTCACCCGCATTATTCTCAATCCCGTAGGAAATTCGAGATAAAAAATATCCTATGTCCTTTTCCAGGTCATGGTCTACTTATGTGCCAAATTTCATCCAAATCTGTTCAACCGTTTTAGTGTGAAAGCGCAACAAACAAACAAACAAACTCACTTTCGCATTTTTAATATTAGTTGGGATGGTTTGAGCCCAGTAGGTAGCCATGTTTAGTGTGGTGTAAGGGTTGTTCAGATGGTCAAGGGCTCAGGTAAACCCACGTTTGACACTCCAGCAGAGGCAAAAAGACACAAACAGACTTATTAACTGCGCACAATAAGACCCAATTTTAATCAGTATTGACAAGCAAGATGGGCTGATGATAATGTTGACGGCACGGTTGGCGCAGTGCTTAAGCGATTGACTGCTGCGCTGCGTGTCGCGGGTTCGATTCCCGCATGGAACAAATATTTGTACAACCTACAAGTAGTTGTTCCGGGTCTAGCTGTTTGTGTATGTGAGTTTAAATGTTTTTAAACGCACCCACAATACAGAAGAAATTCCTAGTGTGGGGCAACGTTTAAAAAAAATGTTGCCATCGCGGGAAGAACTTGGGTGAGGCTGGCACAGGAGCATGGAGAATTGGCACAAGACACACACACATACACACATCGTATGTTGGTACATATTTGTACGCCGTTAAGGTGAAACATGGCTTAGATCCTTTCTGCAATGTACTTAACATCGTGTGTACTCATGTTTCGAACAAATAAAAATGATCTATTCTATTCTATTCTAAGAAAAACGAGGCCTATGCCCAGTAGTAGGTGGCTGTGAATAATGATGATGACGTCAGGCAATCCTGGGCTTATCGCAGTAGTTTTATTTTTGTTATTTATTTAAAGATTTTATAAACATGTTTATATAAAAATTCCATCGTAAACTTAAGTAGCAAAATAAATAAAATAACCTTATAATTAATGAGGACTAGGCACTTAAACAGATTCTTAGAGGCTTCGTATGTCGGTGATGCTAATAAGTCATGGAACATAACTATTTTGTCTGTTAAGTTACGGTTACACTAGTCCACGGCTCGAACTCGTTGGTGGCGTAGCTAATATGCATGCTATTTAGTAAAGTAATTCATTTAAATAGTTTTATTTTTTATCTAGTTTTTATTTATAAATTTATTTATTTATTTAGTGAAATAGACGATGATTTATAGCGAAAACGAGCGCGTAAAATTTTGTGAACAGATCTTTAGGCGTGTAGATATGATGAAAAAAACTACTGAATGTAATATAACATAACGTCATCACGCCTGTAATCGTAACATCACGCCTGTAGTCCCCGAAGGGTTAGGCAGAGGTGTACCTATTTACCCACATTTCGCCAGTTAGGTTTTAAGTCCCATGTAATAGGGGGGGAGCCTATTGCCATCAACCGGGCACAAACCAGACTCCGGACTACTGGATGTATGTACACAAAATATAATTATTTGAACTTTTCAATTTTATCTATCACTGTACGGTTTTTATTTTGTCATTTTCATACTACATAAGTTATTTATTTATGCCCAAAAATGAGTTAAAATTAGTGTTGGTATGGTGGTATTAGTGTTGAAGTTTCGACGCCCATAACTTACTTTTTTTCCAATTCTGCTTCCAAACAGGGCCAGATAATGACAAGTCAAATTGATATAATTTTTAGTTTTCAACGTACATCGTCAAACAGACGAGTAATCATCGTACTACGTCTATATGGAAGAATGACCGACTAGTATACCCTTAAGTGTCCTGATTAAGGACTCTCGGTCCGTTTCATAACGAACACATTTCATCAACAAGTGGAGCACGTCTTCAAGTATTCCGCACATATCGCAATTCTGAGAATTCGATTTTCTCATCATAAAAGTGAAATTGTTCACTAAGAACGTGGCCGGATCTTCTAGGTATGTACTTAGGTACTATTCACTGAGTAATCATTGTATTGCTTTAAGGATGCTAAGCAAGGCATAGTTTTTACTAAGGTCTGAATCGGCGATAGATGTGATAAATTAAGTGTTGATTTCTTTATGGTGAATATCCTATCCTATTAAATGAGCAATTTTTGGATATTTATAATATAAATACTTCTAATCACATTCTCAAAAACGGGTCTAACAATTTTGATGAAAGTTGCAATATAGGAGTTACGGGGTCGAAAAAGCAATCTAGCCAGATTTCATATCAGGGAAAATTCGTTTACTCTATTTTCACAGCCTCGGGAAAGTGATACAACGTTGTTATACCTACCTGAACGATATGTTTATCTATTTTCACCCGAGCAGAGCTCGGTCGACCTGTACCCTAATTGTGTAACTTATTTTCGTAAACAATTATACCTAATTTGTTTCATTTTGACAGTTCAACAACATTCATTGCGTTATTTACGTTGTTGAGCAGATTTTTTTTTCCAACTTATTTAGCAATAGATTAGCAATCTGTTTCAAATTGAAACAAATTGTAATTGTGTTGTATAACGGAATTAGGGTATAGGCTCTTTCTCACTTATATGCGCACTATTCCACAATTTATTTTCAATCGACGTGTGGGTTTCTTGTTTCAGGGATTTGCAGCTCCCCCGCCATCTCTCTACAAACCGGTTACGTTAATATTTACTCGGAAAGCTAGCAAAGAAGGGCAGAGCAGCTGCAGTCTATATCACTTTTCGCAATACTCAACTTCAATACCGAGTTTTAACGCCATCTTTGGGATAATACCAACACTATATATTAAGTCTGCGTAGCGTTCCTCGCTGAACTGGTAAAGGAAGGTCGAGGCTGCAATTATTCTTCAATAACTTCATAGATGGCGCTGCGTGAAAGAATACAATTATATTTTTTAAGAAATTTGTAATTTACGTTTTTTTTTATATTTATGTAAAACGTAAAAATACCTGGTTTTTGTTATGTAAAATAAAATACATACCTACCTACAGTATTAGGATGATAATTAAGTTTAAAGTTGTAAAAGTTCATAAAGTGATTTAATACCTAGGTATTACTACCCTACCTAATTGAGTAAGAAAGTCTAAGAAAATACTTTTTTCCAATTGCTGTTATTTTCTTTTAAATGAATATCAACTTTATGAAACTAGAAATTAAGTAGATTTCAGAATGACTCGTACTATTGAAAACGTCACAAAAATATTTGAAGTTAGAAACTAAATTGCGAACGCAATATTATAGGTTTACCGATTAGGTCATATTTTTTATAAGTTAATGCCCTTTTTTGTATCTTCTTGTTTATTTCACTATAAAAAGTTGGGTGTCGAATTCAGACCGTTTTATTTTTATTAATTAAAACTAACTGTTGCCCGCAACTTCGTTCCCGGTACCATCGCGGTTGTACACACGGCTACACATCAAGCTTTACATTTCCAGTTTATGCTGATCTCGCATTGTGTAGGATTTCCGTACAATGCGAGGTCAGCTTATACTGGAAATGTATAGTTTGATGTGTAGCCGTATGTACATAGACAACTTACCCATCGTGATCAGATGAATTATTTAACGCGTAGCTACATAACTTTATATATAAAAAAGAGTGAAGACTCATCCGATCTCCGTTGTTTTTTTGTTTATTTTTAGATTTTTTTCATAGGTATTTCTCAGTGTCTGTAGTTTTTCATTTAAAATTTGTTACATTACGTTAAAATGGCGAATTATGGGGAGACCTTTGCCCAGAAGGGGAACAGTATAGGTTAAAAATATATATAAATATATTTTATGTAAAAATAAGAAGACGTAGATAGGTTAGGTAGGTATGTCTCAAAATTCCATCTTCAAAAACGGTACAAAGTCACACTATTAGATGACACGTGTAGGACGGAATGGCGTAATTATCGGGAGCGAAAAAGAGACAAGATGAAGTAAATTAGGCTAATTAGTCAAGTTTTGACGTGCCACTTGCGGAGCGTGTAAACTCTACCTCTTTTTGAAGTGAAAACTTCTTTAGGCGCGTTGGGCATTTTTGAGATGGGAAAAAACAGTTGAACCCGTGACACCGTTACCGACACCTCATTTTTGTAAACGCGACTGTGCTCTTTATTTATATTACGTTACGAATCAATGTTCCATGGAAGTATTTTCTTATTCAAGTTATCACTTTTGTTTTTTATTTATTTAATATCTACTATAATACCAACTTATATTGCCGTATTATTCAAATCACAACTATCATTCTTTGGCAGTTGTTTAAAATGGCTATAGCAAGGCAAATTGACTTAGGATGTCAATTTGCTTAACAATTAATTTCCATACCTGTACAAATTTGAAACGCGCGGTCGCAGTGCTGCAGCCGCAGTTAGCGGCTAATTTGGAGGCACCCTTACACCAGCCTAGTTTGGACCACTTAATCAGCCTTTAATTCTCCCACTGCTGAAACTCTACTTCTTAGCCTCCTGTGAGAAGAAATGGGCCATAAACCAAGTCCAGCGCAGATTGATGAATGTCGCATGTCTTCCGATTTCCTGCCGAAGTTTTTTTGAATAAGTAATCTAGAAAACATACCGTGAAATATACCAACATTGCCGCCAAGGGGAACTTTGCCCGAAATACCATTTAAGTATAAGAATATCTTTAATGTGCAAATAAATATCTTAGTATTATGGCATAAATTAACATAGGTGGAAAATAGATTATATGAATACTGACTATTTTGTTTTTCGCTAACTTTACTTAGTAGCTTGTTGGAACCTGTCGAATGAGCTGCGTGTTATTGCGGGAAAACTTTAGTGCAAGGTCAGGGTAACATTGCCAAGTCATTTTTAGTAAAAAAAAATTTCAACGTGTCGTTTACATTCCTAAAGTAAACGACATCTTTACGAAAATTCTTGTACTGATTTTTATGTCATCTGCGTAAAGGCCATATTTGCGCCAAAAAAAATCAATATGGGCAAAGTTTGCTAAAAGGCCACATAACTTTGCCCGCCAACAAAATCTAACAAATATTGAATTAAATGTTAAATAATAGTAAATTTTGCTATACTAAATCATGCATATGATCTTACAGGTGTAGCTGATGAAGGAAAATACTTACTTCTCCGTAGAAAAAAGCGTATTAAAATTGTAATTATTCGAAAAAAGTGGGCAAAGTTGGCATGTTTCACGGTACATTTTTTTTAATTTAAGTTCTTCTGGAATTTTCAGTTCCACTCTTCATTGATTGTCAGAATTTGTGCCTGAGGGCTAATCGGAGGGTACGCAACAGTACTACCAAATGAAAGATGTTTAATTTGTCCAAATCCACGAACAGCAACTATACTTTTTATAGTATACAGGCACCGGGCTTGGGCAATGGCCGACACATCGAAAGGAGTGGAGTACACATAGAATATTTCTTTTTTCTGAACTTTTTTGCCTGTCTTTAAGGCTCCGTGCACGAAATCGACTGTTTTTGATCAATTTTGTTCATTAGTTGTGAGAAAAAGAAACAGAATTTTAACAAACTTATTTATGATTTTAAAACTCGAATTTTTTGTCTTGTACATAGCGAAAAGGGATTTTTCAAATAAATTAAGGGTTCGTGGAAAATCACTAAAATTCACAACAAATTTTCCAAAAAATTGACGCGAGACTGACGTTTGATCGTTTCATAGAGATCATAGAGGTACAACTTTTTTCAAGTTCCATACAAAATAAAGCAGTTTTTTTTTTAATAACCTTTTTTTTAAACCCTGTCAGTAATGTATTTTTTCCTATTATTTAGCAAACCATATAAACAAACCAAAAAATCGCACATTAGTCTTCAGCTATCTTTGACATAAAATCAAAATTTTATTTTATGATTATAGTATATCTTCATAAGTAAATCAAAGGCGAAATAAATAATATTTTCGGGAGCGCAAAAGTGATGCAATTATTAACAGGTGCTGTGACTGACACGAATGGTTCAGCACCACGAAAACTGTTCTTTTATACTCACACAGACTTAATGTTTCAATTATTTCAAGATTTTTTACGATTAGATAAGTTATTGACGAAAAAGGGTTTTTTTCGTGCACGGAGCCTTAAATTGTTTGTGTCGTTTATCATTAAGTGTTAAGGTTGTCGTGACCGCATTGATACTATATGTCAATGACATACTGTATGATCAATGCGGTCACGACAGCCTTCTCTAAAACTAAAATGACTTTAATGTGATCATTTATTCCAGATCTTGCAGCTTGAAATCTCAAGATTGAAAAACTATCCTATTTCTTGACTATCCTTGGTCCTGGTCCTGTGGTTAAAAAAAAGTGTAATTTATTCACTTTTTTATTGTGTTCAAAAGTAAAACGAGGTTTTTGCATCGCCTTTCTAGCTTCAAGTTTAAAGATAACTACAAGATCGCCGAAGAGTTGGACACGGGTGTATTCTACTGTACCCTATTTTGCCATCAACAGGGCACAAATCCAGACTTCAGGCCGCTATTGAAAAATTATTGGTAGAAAAACTTAATAACATTATGCCTACCCCGGGAATCGAACCCGGGACCTCTGGCTCAGCAATAGCGGTTTCGACCACTAGACCAACGACGCAGTCGACAGATAACATCTAATGTATAGATTAAATGTTATCGTGGTCGATGGTTATGATGTCGTTGGTCTAGTGTCTAGTTTAGTGGTCGAAACCGCTATTGCTGAGCCAGAGGTCCCGGGTTCGATTCCCGGTCTCGGGGGCAATAAATCGATCTAGCTAGGTTTCATTTTTAGAAAACGTCGTTCAAAAATTATCATGATATCATCAGGTCATCCAGATATTTAACTTATAAATTGACAAATTTGTATCACAATAACTTATAAACTCTTCTACAATCACCTATATAAAAAATAAGAAGCTCAACAAGGCAGCTCCATGGATCTCCCTCACGGAATACTAAAATATAAATGATAGAAGATGCGCCAAACATCTATATTGAAAAATTCTTCGCTGTCCGATCATTGGAAAAGTTCGATATAAGACCCCGTCCTCGTTTAAAACAAGACTTTGCTTTTCTTGTACAATTCCACTTTTCGAATACTTAATGTAGACATACCCCTTTTCATCTTTTCCGAGAAGTTTTGGGCTCTTTTAAGATTCGTCCAGTGGAAATTATGCTCTGTTGGGACTTCGGACGATATGGCACGGATCAGTACCGCGTGATTCCAGGTAAATTGAATGACTACAATAGGACGGGTTGGCCGATTTATAACAAAATACTCAAGGAAAAACATTTATCTAAAATTCAAACACCCCATTGATGCGGTGTGCTGAAGTGAGTTATATTTTTCAAGCATTGATTCGCGTTAATAAAGCTGTAAAACAAAACCAATGTTTTACTTAACTCGAATTTAAAACTAAATTCCTCCCTAACGACCAGCATCGGACGATAAGACAATAATATATGTAGGTGGACGCCGGTCCATTGTCGCATTTGGCGTAGCGTAACAAATTGCGAACAATATTTCAAGGCTTAGTTGTTAGTGAAACTTAATCGCCTCTCGCAGGACACTCTCAAATTAAGTTTAATCGCACCAAGTGAGGGGGTCAGTTAAAAAAGAGGCCCCCTAATCAGGTCCGCGCGAGCACGCGTTAGGTACGCACTTACATAATGAAAGGGGGAAGCGAGGGGGTTAGGGAGCCGCTGGGGGCCGTCATCTGCGTACACCCTGTCCGGCCGCCCACGATCGATACCTATACGTGTGGACTTTATGTAAAAAGCCTCCTGCACACCCGGAGGACGCCGACCATAAGTGTCGAGGAACGAGTCTCCCCCAGGGAGAAGGCACGAAATATCTTCAATTTTCGAGAGAAAATTTTCCAATGCGGGGGCGAGTGCCCGCGGCGGAAGGGCTGCGTAGCTCCGGACGCCTGTGTCCGAAAAATGCTCGAACCTTAATTGAATTTACAGATTTGCCTTTCGCAACGCACGCCCGACGCCCGTACCTACGCTGTTTATTGCGGCCGCTCGTTATGAGTCTTTACGAGCAGTGTCGATGTGCCTGATAACTTTTTATTTATTTACAAACTTTTTTATTTATTTAAATATAAGCACGCAGAATTAAAAGCAAGATGTTTCGAGGACTCCATTGATTTAGTAGTAGGCATAGTCGGATATATTGTAAGAATAGTTTTCAGGTTACGATTGATAAGAAGTTAGGTAAGAGTGGTTGTGATCCTTAGAGGACTCATTTGGTTCTGTTTGCGACTGACATGTATCACTCCTTTAGACACTGCTAATGAAAATAATTTAATAGAACGTTTAATACTTTACTTCTGTCATATAAACTTACTCAACTTTTGGGTACCAAAAATAATTATAGTTCACTCACTCTAGTTTCAATGGTCAGGATTGATTTTTCTTTGAAAATACCTGATACGCCTACAATGTTTCCGTGTAAGTAACCAAATAACTGTCAAGTAACTGGTTTAGCAGGCTTCGCTATTACTTTCCTTAAACTGTTCTTGAAAAACAAAAAAGAAAAATCAACATTTTCTTTCAAGAAAATACTGTTCTGTAAATAAAGCTAATAAAAAATATTATTGGAAATCAAAATGTGAGAGTAAAACAATATTTTGTTAAGTTTTACGATTGCCCTTTACAAAGGGTATAAGGGGTGAAAAAAGACTGTAGTGATATCCACGTTGCCCCACTTATTAGTGGCCCTCGGGTCGCTCTCGCTTGATGACGTCACTAACATCGTCCATTCAACACTTTTTTTGTAAACAGACGAAAGAAAATATTCGGAATAGAATGAAAATTACAAAAATATCTATAGTAGCTACTCAACCGCTATTATCGAACTCATTGTGGTATACATGTATAATAATTGATCCCCGAATAATTCACATTTTGATTTCCTAGAAATACTAATCGATAAACTAATAATACTGACTGATCATCTTTTTGTGATATGCCTTTGCCTAAGCTGCGACATAGTTGTAAGCAACTTACCTAGCCCATTTCATCGGGTTGCCCCAGTTACTACGACCAACTTCAACGATAGGTACATATTGTTTTATAATAGACCACAAATGCAATGAGGATCATTGAGCAAAAAAGGCGGGAGGTAAGGTAAAGTCTGCTCAAATCCTTGTTTCCAATTGATGGTATTTCCACTTAAACAAATATCAACTTTATTTAAGTTTAAATTAATTTGATTTTAGAATGACTCGTCGGTACTATCGAGAAAGTCAAACAATTTGTTGGAGTTGTAGCGCAAACTGAACCCTATGTACATCCAAATACGTATATTTGTTTACATTTTTTGGAAACCAAATTGCAAAAGCAGTATAATTCCCCATAATTTGCCTAGGTTATGGGAACTGTCGTTAGACTTCTAATATGAAAAGTGAATTCAATTATTGCAAAAACAAACACGCTATGATATTACAAACAATAATACCTACTTAGATACCTTGGGTATCACTTTATTCTAAACTAGCTTTTGCCCGCTGATTCACCACGCAGTTGTCGGAAAAAAAAACTGGCACTCCGGGAGTGTCGACAGAAGTAAAAACTTGAACAATTTTATTGTGCATAGAACATTGATCCGTAATTTAATATAAATAAAGAGCACAATCGCGTTTACAAAAATGAGGTGTCGTTAGTGTCGCGAAATCAGTGGTTTAGTCCCATCTCAAAAATGCTCAACGCGCCTAAAGAAGTTTTCACTTCAAAAATATCCCATGGGAGCATAGTAGGTACCGTAACCTATGTGTTAATCCAGGTTATGAACTATCAGTGCGAAATTTCATCCAAATCCGTTTAGCCATTTTTGCGCAAATCCGGAACATACATCCATACAGACAAACGAATTCTAAATACTATATTTTCGGCATCAGACTCATTCCCACACCGCGTACCATTTTTTTTTAATGCTTCATTTTCACGATCAAAACTGTACATATATATATTTTTTTTTAAGTACGAGTGCTAATAGAAATATTTTTCAATAATCTACCAATTAACATAGATTTTACGTCGATCTCAAAATTTTAGCAGAATTTCAATGCCATTTATTGTAATTTTTTATGACCTTCTTATTTCGAAACACTAAAACAAATATCACCACCACTCTAATTGCGTAACACACTTTCAATCACAATCCGAGAGTTTTGAAGGATATTGTCAATCCATTGCTTAATAGGTTCGAAAAATTCGTCTGCTCAACAACGTAAATAAAGCAATGAACGTGGGTGAACTGTCAAAATGAAACCTATTGCCATCAATTGTCATTTTAGGTGTGTTACGCCATTATCCTTCTGAACAGGCATAGGAATCAGCACTAAGACTTCGCAATAAAGTTTCCAAAAATATAAACAAATATAACTCGGAAAAATTACTTTAATGACTACACACAAAGTTGAGTTTGCGCTACAACTTCTATATTTTTTTCAATAGGTAGTAGTCATTCTACTACCAATTAACATACATTTTGCGTTGATCTCAACATCTTAACGGAATTTCAATGCCATTTATTGTAATTTTTTATGACCTTCTTATTTCGAAACACTAAAACAAATATAACCACCACTCTAATAAATATGTGTACTCGGAAAAATAACTTTAATGACTAAACACAAAGTTGAGTTTGCGTTACAACTTCCATATTTTTTCAATAGAAGTAGTCATTCTAAAATTAACTTAATTGACACTACTGCAAAGTTGATATTGGTTTAAGGCGAAAGCGCCTGGTTAGCCCGTGAAATTCAAATTTTCTTACAATTTTTTTTGCATATTGCAGGTCATTATCAGGTTATATGTTGATCAAAATATAATTTGCGACTGTAACAAAAATATGTTTATTTATAATAATCATTAAAATTGACAATATAACTGTTCAAATTATAAAATGAAATCATTCAATTGTGGGCCAATTCTAACAACTTAGAGAGTTGAATTGAGAATTGTAATGATTATAACTCTGATAAATATTTTTTATGGTCGCGCATCATATTTTGATCTGACCTGCAAATTACAGAAAACGTAAGAAAATTTAAATTTCGCGGGCTACCTCAGTGCATCATTATTAGTGGAAATAACATCAATTGGAAAGAAGGTTTTGAACGTAAACGTTGCAGCAAATAATGTGTTTTGTTTTTACCTATTTTAATTTATAGTCTTTTACCGAAAACTAATGAAAAGACAGTGTACACGGAACTCATAAAAAAATAGACAAACATTATTTGACTTCAAACTATCAAGAATTTTAAGGGCCCAACTAAACTTGAAATAATACCTCCACGACCCCTGTACATTTGTATACACCATAAAAAGCTCAATACTTCTCTTGAGTACTTTATTTTGTTGTTTTCTGATTACTCCTGTATTTTTGTATGAACATATTTCTGTGACAAATAAACCTACTTTTTTCTTCTTTCAATATTTTGCGTACAAGTTAATGAAAACAGCAGTTTTTCACACCAAAAATAAAAGTGGATTCGCAGCAATTATTTTGGCTCACATACTACTTAGTTTAAATTTAATTTAATTTAAATATTTATTTCAGGCACAATGAACCATATTTTTGTTAGTATATTTATGAATTATGTTAATAACCAAATATACATGTACAAACCACAATCATACTAAGATTAAATATCAGGCTACGTTACTCATAAAAACAAAATCAAAATCATCTCTAAATTACTAAAATGTTTAAAATTATCAAAAATATTTTAAAATAAAAATAAAATCATTAAAAATTAATTAAGATCACAAAACAACAAAAAAATCAATACATAAAAAAAAACAAAAATCAATAAAACCAAAAATCAAAATAAGATCTCAAGAGAATCAATTAAAGGCTCCCGCGGAAAGGCGTGACGCGACACCGGTATCAGAAAAACCCGTGAAATTTCATAGAAACTGTTCCACCAGAGACGCATCGCGCCTTTTTCCTGGACCCTTAATATATAGAATGCGTAGATAACGGGTATGTGATAGGTCTTTTTATGCCCTGTATACCTAGCACTAGCTATAAATGGTGTAAAAAGAATCGTCACTGTGACCTTTTCTTGTGGGTCATGTATGAAATGCATGAAAATGGTGAAAGCGAAAGTTGTCTGCGAGAAGTGACCTTCAGTAGTATCTCCCTCCCTTTTGGGGGGGGGGGGGGTTGGAGCGAGGGAATAATGCAAGTTCATTGAATGCAATGCAGTAGGACGATGGGGATGCATTGGCATCGCCTCCACAAGTGGACCTTCACTTTAAACGTACCTTAGCCTAGCGCAACCCGGGGCCTATTCAGTAAACATCACCTTTGTACGTATTTTTCTGTTCCTTTTGTCTTGTCTGTGTACATATGTGTGTACATAAATGGTTATATTAATTAATTAATTAAATCGACAGACGACAATCAGATCATTCGATAATTTTACTAAGTATTTTACTTAACAATATCTGCTTTATTAAAAACAGCATGGGTTGTGAAAATGTGACATTTTTAGGACAAATATGTCACTTTGTCAGTTATTTATCCTATACTATTAAATGAGCAATATTTGTATATATAAACACATATACAATGTGTCCCAGGGATAAGTGACCGCCCGGCGTTTTTTGAATATTTGTACAAAATTATTAATAATTACATTTATATTTGTGACTTAGCGGCTTTAGTATTTTTTATGATTTTTTTTGTAAAGACGCGTGTCGTGCTGCAGTTTTTTACGATATTTCCTAAGTTTGTTCATCTTTTTCCATTTTTTTTTTTACTGACTAGCCGACATCATAGTTTATCAATTAAAATCATTAAACATAACTAAAATGTAGTAAAACATTTATTAAATAAAAAACAAAATTAAAATTCGAAGAAAAAAAAACTCTTCTTTTCAGTTTTTTCAAAATAAATCTAAAAAAACTAAAGCCGCTAAGTCACAGATATAAATGTAATTATTAATAATTTTGTATAAATATTTAAAAAACGCCGGGCGGTCACTTATCCCTGGGACACATTGTATATATTTGTAATCACGTTCTCGAAATCGGCTCTAACGATTTCGATGAAAGTTGCAATATAAGGGTTTACGGGGGTGAAAAATCGATCTAGCTATATCTGGGAAAATTCGTTTTCTCTATTTTCACCTGAGCAGAGCTCGGTCGACCAGGTAATATGTACATATATTAGAATAAATGGGAACTTGGACAGACAACTCCGTTGCCACTTTGCTGACCGGCTAATATTTTTTAATACGGCTGGAACTACTCTTAGCTCATGTCATTATGGGATAGTAGGAGTGAAATAATAGAGGTATACACCACGCATTGTATGAGACAATCATCATCTGCCTAGCCTTTTCCCAGCTCTGTTGAGGTTGGGATCCAGTCTAACCCGATACAGCTGACCTACCAGTATTTTACATGGTGCGACTGCCTATCTGACCTCCACAAACCCCTTTGTACCCCTACCTTTATACCCCTTTGTCTGTCTATATTACGCGAGTTTCAATGATTAGGTATATTAAAATTATAAAAAACTAAATGACTAATTTTTGGAGTTAAAATTAAGTTTTCAATAAAAAAAAAAATCTCCCTACCCTATCGAGTGGCGTATCAAAATGAAGGGTTTTAAAAGATGATTACAAAAATATAAACAAATTATAGGTTTAAATGTAATTTGGAATGACAAATTATATTTAAAAAATACTAAAAAAACTGATAATAAAAAGTTATTAAACAAAACTATAAAACCCGACTGCAAAAACATAGTAAAAAAATGAAAAAAAAAAAAAACATGTGTTGTGCAATCGGTTTTTTTTTAGTTTTTTTAATTATTTTGCTACCATTTTGTTTACCCTAAACGTAGTGCAATATTTAGGTTTGGAATTGTGAGTAATAATAGCTGACCATACAACCTACACTTTTGTTTGACTGACACGGAACCATCATTCTAATAATTCTTGTAAATCTACATAATTAAAATAGTAAATTCACCATAGACAGACATTGTTTATTAACAGGCAGCGCACAGCGTAAACACCTGAGTGAGGATTTTTGAAAATAGATCCCCTAAAGACCCCTTTAGGAGATCTATATCCTGACCTTCGCTAAACAAGAAATTTTAATATATATTATTTATATATTTTATTTTATTGAAATAAGGGATGAAAGTTTGTATGGAAATTTCTTAGTTTTTGCCGATGGAAAATCCCAGGCCCATACACAGCTTATGTGTATATATACCTATTATAATAGTCTAAGATACTATTATTACTATTAGAATGATATAAAATTATCCTTGGAATATAATTGGAAATTGTACTGACCACCAATAAGACATTTTAATACCCGGTTTTCAATCTTAGTGAATGCAAGCATGAAGTGTATGATAATATTTGTTGAATAGATAATTATATTTTATTGATCAAACAGTGGAGGGGAAGGTACAGATGACCGTATTAATATTTATAAAAAATCAACGGAGGAACGTCCAATCCCCGGGGGACGTTTCCGGTCCATCAGGCCCTTTTTACACACACGTTTTTCTTGCCGTGAAAAACTTCGGTTTATTCGCCGTGTGTAGGCATGGTCGTCAGTATTGTATGGATCACTATGGAAGTTAGTTGGCTTACTGGTGATTCGCACGAATTTACTCGCCCGAAACGGGCGAGTAAATTTTTATTTTTATTTTTATTTTTTAAATAATATTATTTTTTCTTGAGGTAATTTGCACGAAGACAATTTATTTGTAGGCGAATCGCCAACTCCAGAAATCGATTAATAAACCAGCTAGTTGACATGCCCGGGGTTTAATACGGCGCAGTTTATACGCCGTGTGTAGGCACGGTCGTCAGTGTTGTTTGGATCACTATGGAAGGTTGTTGACAGACGCGTTTTTTCTACGGCGCGGTTTATACGCCGCACTGTTAAGAAACCGTGCCGTGTACAAAGGGCCCCAGTGTACCCCTTTATGTCGTCCTACGTGTTTCTAAAATTGTCCACTTTTCGAACTGATTTTGTTTCTTTTATTTTTGTTTCGTGGGTTGTCTGCTTTTGTTGCAAAATCTTTTTTTTTTTTTTTTGTAACCGATAGCTACCTAATTGGTTTTTTAGGTCTTGTTTCTTTTTTGGGAGAAAAGTGTTACTTTCAGGTTGATATTTAGTATGCAATATGTAGATACTTATAACATTATTTGTAGAAGAAATTGATTTGCGGTTTTATAAACCAAATTGCGTGGAAATAATCCAACAAGACTTGTCATAGGCTTTTTTCATTCTACCTGTCTACAGGTTGAACACTTCCACAAGCAAAACTTTTCAAAACCAATCGTAACACGCGACCTATAAAATAAACCAACCAAAATTCAGAGACGAACATTTCACAAGTGAAAATGAAACCCCCCAAATGACAACCCGTCCGTTTTAATCACCAGCGTTTGGCGAAAAAAAGAAAATGCTTTCAAAAATCGAACAGAATTAGAGAAAACCGGGTCAAAACCGGAATACACGGAATACTGAATATATTCAGTTCTGAGTCGCTGGGATGCTATTGAGACTGCCAGTAGGTACCTACCGATAGGACGGCAGCTATAGGCCGCGCACATGTAAAATAGCTACGACCAGCTCGAAAGGTACTCTACTCGGATATTTAATTAGTTTTATTGATTTTTGGGATTGCTTCAGTTTTGATGAAATAAATTATTTTAGTGAACTAGATTTTTTTTATGAAATGCAGAAGTTCATACGATTTGCTCAGTTAGTCACCCAACGTCCATGCAACGAGGACTTCTTTTTTATTAAAAAAAAAACTGATGAGCAAGCGAACGCTGGATTATTCCAAAATTAATCAGCATTATTTTTGTAGAAAAATAATTGGTGGTTAAAAATGTGTGTTCTAATGAACCTTAAAATCCCCATCATCAACAATCAGTAACAGCAGTCCACTGCTGGACATAAATCTATCCAGTCACACGGCATACAACTCGACCCTCGGCTGCTCTTATCCAAATGCTACCAGCCACCTTAGAAATTAAAAAAGCCTTTATTCTACTACTTTTACAATGTTTACATGCTTAAGTGATATTATATAATAGTGTGGCCCACGCATCAGTAGTCACCTCTTTGGCGTAGGCCTACCCCATTTCCTTCCACTGATTCCTGTCCCTAGCTTTTGTCATCCATCCTGGTCCTTCCTTCTCCCAGAATATGTCTACCTGCCTTTTTCTTTGGGAGTTTGCGTTTTTTGATCCGCGGTCTCCACTCAAGACCAAGTCAACCCCAACGGTCATCGGTTTTTCGGCTAATGTATGGCCGGCCCGGTAGGTAATGTTTAATATTTTTTGGGCCTTGCTTTCTTGTTGGCTGCAGTCTAGTTACACTTTAACACTTGCTATAGGAAAAACCAGAAAATCTGAACTCTTAAGGGTTCCTAATTATTGCCCAGCAATTGACAGAACATGGCTTATGGCTCTTCAAACGCTGTTTCTTCCCGCCAAAATACTCGAACACACGCCAGAAAACAAACAAAACTTTTAAAACACGTTCAATTTTCAAAACTAAAGTAGAGCATATCGCCGAGCGTTCGATTAGAAGCTTGGTACTGGGGGCTACTTCTCTGTTATATCTGCTCGTCCAAGATACATGCCTCGCATAGGCGCACTCGTGTTACCGTCCGCGTCCTGGCCAGCGGGGGGCGCGGGGCGAGGGGGGGTGACCCCCTCCCGCCCCCCGCACTACCCTCGAATCGCTCGCCGCACCCCCACGGCCCCTTCGGCCACCCTGCGTCATCTAGTACGGCGACTAGCCCGCTAGGGTTAATTCGAACTATTCAAGACTATTTGAATATTTAAAAAAAATAGATTTTAAACTTTTTCGAGATTCGTTCTCTTTGAATGGTTGGATTTGTTTTGTTTGCTGAATCGAGGTTAGCTTCAAGAATTTTTACTTTTAAGTTTCCAATTTATTGCTAAAATAAAATTTGGGTTCCAATATTGACATGAGAACACGTATGTAGACACTAGAACACATTATTATGCTAATTTTAGATCTAGTAAACAAACTCCTAATAATAATACAGTTTTGGGACTGAATAGAGGCTCCATTATCTCACGCTAAGTTTGGCGGACTAGGCAAGAAACTTTCATCATCCAGTGTAACCGATTGTACCTATTCAGTAGTTATCTCATAGTTGTAACCTACTTTCAATAAAGTTTTCAGTCACATTCCAATTACAAATAACAGAAACAAAACACTATCAAAGTTATCTTTCTAAAGTACGCAACCATTTGCTTGACCCAGCTCTAGAAACGACTGCTTAAAAAAAAAGAACAAACCTTCATTCTTGAAAAAAAAAAAAATCGATGAAGAAAATGAATGTTTAAAATAAGTATAGCGTGGCAGCCCTGGGTGTCCGGCTCGCAGCCCTGATTCTGTAGAACAGAGAGCGGCGTGCGTGCCCGGCTCGCTGTAAACAGGCAACCCTCGTAGGTACGTATGTAGGGCGGACGGCCGGCCCGACCCCCCAGAGAAAGGGGTGCCCCCGCATCTTCCTTGTTCCTCCTTGTGCAAATTCCCTTGACGATGGAAATGTGCTCAGCCACATTTTATACAATTTCTAGTCCACGCGTCGAACGCTGTCCACACATGCTTGTGTTTTCTCATTAGTGGTAGCCCTGCGCTGTGGTGAGAATTGCCTACCGTATATCTTACCTAGGAACCTATAATTTGTTTCGCTTTCAATAAGTTCTTGACTGACCTTTGTCTTGAATTTTCCTTTGAATCAGAAAAAAAAATGTTTTTTTTTGTCAGTTAACAATCATCTGGCACATTATTTTATCATGACATACTAACTTTTTAAGCATAAATCTAAACTGAGTAATGTTAATTTATCACTTTAAAAGTCGGATGTATCGTATAGTACAGCTTCCATTGGTGGCTAACTAGCTACTTTTATTAGTCCCTAGACTACAAACAAAGCGATGAACATCAGGAAGTCACGAAGGGTCTGAAGTTGTCATGTTCGAGATTTTTATCGATATCCAACTGATTTAATGACAGTAATAAGCACCCTTTTCCAAAAAAAGTTTGACAACACAAAAGCTTTATTCATATAAGCATTAGGTACTCAGTTTTTAGGGTTCCCTGCCCGAAAGGTGCTAAACGCTGTCAGTTGAAATTTTCATAGATTGTGTATTTCTATTGCCGCTTTATCAACAAACATTAATAAACTTTATAATTATATATCTACCTCATACAAGAAACGTGATTTTGTCGGCGTTTTATGCTCGATCTACGATACGGAACCCTTTGTGTACGAGTCTTGGCCGGTTTTTTCGGTCTCATAATGAAAAGAGAAATTACAAGTAAAACAACACTTTAGTTATAAGATGTTCTTATGGCGACTTACGGATTTTAGCAGAAAATGTTGACTGAAAATAACAAAAAAAAAAAACCTGCAACTGTCTTAATTCAATTTTAAATAATTTTACCTGTTTTTATTTTGTCGTTTTCTGACAGTCACTACTGATTCTCAAAAATATACCTACGATAGCCGAACGTACAAGGGGTCAGCTGTGAATCGATCAGTTCCGAGTTCTACCCCGTTTGAACTGCAGCGTTGAACTTGCATAATCATAGGGTTAGAGGAGATGGCAAAAATGTCCGGTCATTTGCATTGGCAAACTGACACGTGGATAAGTTGGGTCAAAATATGTGATTTTTTGCTAGAAAATTCGTTCCTGCTGGTTTCTTTTAATTACATAGGCAGACCTTGTTCTTAACAGCATAAACCTTAATCAACATAGTTTAATGACTGCCGGACTGTTCTTTCTATACAAAAAAAAAGCCGAAGGGTTCCGTAAATCCATACTGTATTAACATCGAGCAAAAAATACCAAAAAAACGTTTATTTTATATTTTTTGTTATTGCGGAATAGAAATACACAATCTGTTGAAATGTCAACTGTCTAGGTACCTATTACGGTTCATGAGATACAGCCCGCTGACAGACAGACGGACGGACAGCCGGACAGCCGGACAGCGAAGGCTTAGTAATATGGTTCCATTTGACACCCTTCGGGTACAGAATCCTAAAAAGGAGAGTAAAGTTCCATAAAGAAAAAAAAGACTGTACTTAGATTTTCCAATAAGAAACTTTTTATAACGCATCACAAAATATTTAAAATAATTTTAACTGAATTTAAAAAATATAGTTAAAATAATAAAAAATAGTCTACAAAATCGTCACTCACCGGCTCCCTACCTAGGTACAAGTAGTGACGAACCGCACCATGATAAAAAAATATAGACAAATAGAGTTGCGCCATTCACACATAATCGACTAATTCCGTCTCAAGACGAAGGTCGGTATGAATGGGCCGAGTTATTAAGTCTGTTGTTACGAACAAATCGCTGAGGCCGTTGACTTTCGGTTTCATTCATTTTCGCGCGAACTCCGCCGCGACTCAACTAAGTATTTGTGTACTTTCTTGGATAATTTCGACCTTCTATTCTGTAAGTTGTGTACAAGTTTGAATCTCAATACAGAGAAGTTGTAATACAGATAAACTAGTTTATCGTTAAATTTAGCAATAGGTTGTATTATACAATTTCATGTTTAATTCTGATTGTTTACGGATTTTACTCTCGCGTATGTAGGTAGGTACTTATTACTTAAAACTGAGACTTACGACCTTGTCTGTTTCGCATATGTACAAGGACTCCATGCGAGTCCGAAATAAGTCGGTCAACCCCGAAACTTACAGGTGAGTAAAACTGTGGACAAACATAATATAGTTTTATTTATGCCTTAACTGTTATAATTATTCATATTAACAGCAGATTAGGTTTATAAGAGAAAAAAATAAAATAAAAATGCTCTCTTGTAAGAAACTGTCCAAGCTTACATTTAAGCTTTTCTAATAAGCCTCTCTTATTAGTTTTATAATAAGCGAGGAAGGAAGTAACTTATTGACTAAGCCTTTTATCAAACAAGTATTTGTTAGAGAGTCTAGGGAAAAATGGACTTTATACTTGCCTAGCCTAAAGTTGTTTTTACACTAACCCCGGATCAAGTATATTTTTCCACTGCATTTTATTAGCATGATGGAAAATCTTTAATACTAGTTGTATAAGAGGAAAATAAGCTTGTTCACTAACAAAGTACCTAAGACTTCGCCAGTCTAGGTACTTTATTTGTGAACAAGCTTATTTTACTTACTTGTGTAATGGATTCGGTACATGGTTCTGAGTACCCATGCGTTGAAATTTATCGTCGTGTAATTTAAAAAAATCGGCTGTTTCATAGAAAAGTACAATACCTACGCGGTTAAAATATATGGAACAAATTTTTTTTTTTATAACCGACGAAAAATGTTAACGCCGGCGTTAAGAATCTTGTACTGAATCCATGGTAACAGTTTTTGCGTCGATGTCCCTGCCACCCTGTATAAGACTGTACTTAGGGTACCTAAGTACATTCCTAGTCCAGGGAAATTAATTATTTGTCAAATTGATTCCCTCGTTTTGCCGTGTTATAGCCATTCCTAACCTCTGCTAAAGAATACTCAAATCATCCAATCGTTCATATAGTCTGTATGTACAGAACATTTTAAGGGGATACCGGTCAACTACCCTAACTTCGCCTGACATCCTACGTTTGCCAAAAATGATAAAGCTGTAATATCTTTTTTTTTTACTTGTATGGCAATCGAAACTTTGATTTTTCATAGAGAGCTTTAAGTTTCGATTGCCATAGAAGTGAAATGAAAAAGATATTACAGTTTTTTCATTATAGGCAAACATAGGAAGCGAGGGAAAGCTAGGGCAGTTGACGGTAGTCAATTTAATAAATAATAAACTTTACTTATAGAATGGCAATACTACGGTACGTCCAGCGCACCCAATCCCTGGGCTATCGTCCTGTTACCAACGTGCCTGACTTGGCAATCTGACCACTCCAAAAAGAACTAGGTATTCTTATAAAATTCATCCCAACATAGCACTTGCTTTTCTACATTCTCCATGAAAGAAGGGAATGCTCCAATTAGATATTCATTGGAAAAAATAAAAAAATAACGTGAGCAAGGTCTTGAGCATGAATTTGAGCGGCTATATGTGTAGGAGAAGACAATGAAAACGCTGGAACCTGTAGCTTTAAATTCCCCTAATAATAATATTAATCCGATCCAGCCTGTCCCTTGATGTCCTCCACCAGCGACGCCCTAAGCCGAGGTTAAGAGAATGATAACTTGAACAAGAAAATACTTGCATAGAACATTGATCTGTAACGTAATATAAATAAAGATCACAATCGCGTTTACAAAAATGAAGTGTCGGTAACGGTGTCGCGACTTCAATTGTTTTTTCCCATCTCAAAAATGTTCACCGCGTCTAAAGAAGTTTTCATTTAAAAAAAAACAGTGGCACTCCGGGAGTGTCGATAGAAGTGAAAACTTGAACAAGAAAATACTTGCATAGAACATTGATCTGTAACATAATATAAATAAAGAGCACAATCGCGCTTTACAAAATTGAGGTGTCGGTAACGATGTCGTGAGTTCTATTGTTGTTTCAAATCTCAAAAATACCTAACGCGCCTAAAAAAGTTTTCACTTCAAAAATAAATCAATGTGTGGGATAAACCGCTGAGCATTGAAGAACTTTAAAAATGTAAGTGTCTGATATTAAAAATGTGTGATAATATAATACCAATTAGCATATCTCAAGCATTTGTCAAAATGTAATGTGTCAATTAAAAATCTGCCTGTCGTTAAATCATTATCCAAGCGTTATTTACTATAATGGACTTTAGTTCATATACATGCATGCTTACCATCAAAAGTACTAATTACTTTAAATACACTTTCGTTAGTACCTACTGAACTTTCAATGGCACTTCGCGATTCACTCAAACCTAAACCACTAGATGGCGCTAGTATACTTACAGACCCTACAGTACATACATATGTTCTCGTTCACTTTGTTTTTAATTTAATTTTCATTTAAGTAGTTTTAATAAATTTCAAGAAAGCATATACATTTCTATTAACTTATCAGTTTGTCTAAATTAGCTTCGTTCATGTCTGCCCAAAAAAGGTTTTGGGAAATTGTTAGAAGCGCATATTGGATATGGGGCATAATATTAACAGTAAATATTAGTGACTTAGCAGATTACGGCTTATTATCTACAACTACAAGAGAACATATTAAAGTCATAGAAATACGAATCGATAATTTCAATAAAAAACTTGTAGGTACTCACTTTTTTCTTGACTTCATTTAGCACTGAAAATATTCTAAACCATGCTGTTTTCCCATCATTTAAAGAATTTATTCCGGAAGGTTTGTGTGTACAATTCATTAATATTTAACTAAGATAGACCTTAGACCTAGACCTTTCCGTTTACAGTAAAAAAAAAAAAAAATTGTCAAGTTGTAAAAACTGTACGAAGCAGGGGCAGATCTTTAGTATTATAATAATTTAAAAGCAAAGTAATCTTTTCACCGTTAACATACTAAACGTTTGGACAGTCCATGCTGTTCTAGAGCCGAAATTCCGTAAAGTTACAGACTTCGATGAAGTCCATAATATTATAACCAGAACGAAACTCTGTTTCAAACAATAATAGATTTATTTTATGATAATTAAATATTTATTTTCTTTACGTTTCCTATGAAAAATATACAGATTTAATCTCAAAGTTAATGTAAGTAAGTACGCTTCCAAATAAGTAATACTTATAATAAAGTAGCTGCGCCCCGCGGTTTCACCCGCATAAGTCTCAATTCACGTGGGAATATCGGGATAATAGGTATCATATGTCCTTCTCCAGGTCATGGTCTACCCTTCTGCTAAATTTCATCCAAATCCATTCAGCCGTTTAAGCGTGAAAGCGTGAGAAAAAATCAATCAAAAAACTCAGTTTCGCATTTATAATATTAGTTACGATTAACAAACAAAGGTCACTCACTCTCTTTGGTTTTCACGGAAAATCCAAGGTTAAAAAATATATGCTTGTGACTTGTTCCCAGGAGAACAAATGACATTTTATAGAAAAACAAGCATAAATCAGGAAGCACTCATAGTATATTTCAGCTGAGCAGTGAACAGACGTAGATAATTATGAATAACGTCTTCAAACTAAATAGGTAAAAATTATGAGCGATCGAATATTTCCAATTTAAAAGTCGTTCGAATTAAACTTTCGCGCGTTCATGTCAGACCTAGTATTCAAATTATGTTAATTTCCCACTAAACAAATTTACTCAAACAGATAAACAGGTACTAATTAAGAATTTAATGCGTTAACAACCGCCTACGCATTACATATCTACTCTTAGAGTCGGCGCAAACAAGCCACCGACTACAACCACCGATGACTGTTACCTCTTGCTGCGCTGTTGAGTACTGTTGTAGCGGGCAGCCGTCACCGGCCACACATGTGCGACGAATCTATACAAAACGTATGAAATAGCATGTGAACTGCTTGTCGCTGGGCTAAGTACCTGCCTATGTTAATTTTAGGAACGGACATGAAACGGAGCTTGTAAGAATCTATTAAGAAACTCAATTTGAAACTAAACTGATCCAATGGTCTTTCAGACTTTTCATCATGAGCCCATTATTAAAACTGCTTTCGACTAGATTTTTTTACTTGGCGACAGCGCTACGGTATCCAAACGTTTTTTGCTATTTGCAGCTCAGAAATACAACTTTCGAATTTAGAATTGGTCTTTGCGACCAATTCTAAATTCGTCATGTTTTCATGAAATATTCATTTAAACTTACGAATAATATTTGAACTGACACAGTAGTATTTATAATTTTATTAATTATACTTCGGTAAATACATATGTACGTATATTTGTTAAGGGTGTGTCTAACTTTTGTATTAGCATACAATCTGATACTGACCAGTACCCTAATTACGTAATACACGATCAACCACAATCTGTTTCGATTTGAAACAGATTGCTAATCCATTGGTTCATAAGTTGGAAAAAAAATCTGCTCGACAACGTAAATAACGCAATGAATGTTGTTGAACTGTCACTATGAAACAAATGAGTTAAAATCGTTTACGAAAATAAGTTACGTAATTAAGGTACATTACAAAAAAAAAACGTAAGAACCGCGGGCAAAAATCATATTTTCTAGTAGGTACGGTCAGCAACACTGTCACTTTTAGAAAATTATCATCAACATTGACACAAAATGATTCGATAAACTTTTTAGCTTTTCGCTATTTACCTACATATTCTTTGAAACTTCTGTTCCGATTTAAATTAAATAGTCGTGCTCTAATATTGAGATTTAACATTTTTGCTCACGCTAAGAATCTGCTTACAACACCATCAAAAACATATCACCAACTTCGTAAACTAATACTAATACGCCAAGTGCCAGCGTAACTAAAAACGGCACGAACTCCTCAATTTATATCTAAACGAACAAGTGAAATTGAAAAACAGTAAACAAAAGTTATTAAAACAATTTTGTTGTTTGTGTTAAATGGCCAAAACTTTGCTACTTTATTAGAGATTTTATCACTAACGGAAATCTCTGCTCACCCTTCCTAGGAATTGTCGTGATTATAACACACAATAGCAGCATTATAAGCAGATGTATGTAATGTTTGACCAATGTTATATTTTCAATCGTCAGATAACTTTTATGTGAAGAATGAATGTGACAGTTTATCAGTTGTGTAGAAAATTTGTCAAAGCCACAGAGTAGGGAGACGCTTCGGCGGCCGCTGTTTCTGTCAACACTTTTCACAAACCAAGTGTGTCGCCGGCAAAGGTGACAGAAATTTTGCGTCGCACTTGCAACGCCACGAATTTTATTCGTACTGCCGTCTCTAGAGGAACACACACGACGATTCTGTACTCTGTGGTCAAACCACATTATTTATATACGAGATTCTTCAGAAAAAGTTTATTGACGTTTGAAGAATCGACCTGAGCTTTAAATCAAAACAAAAAAAAAACCATCTAAAGTTTTGTTCTCGTGCATTGTTGGACATCTTACATATTCAGATTAGTACTTTATTTAATCATTACCTTTATAGAACCGGACTCAGAAAAAGAAGATAGAACAAAACATTTATTTTGACATTGTACAATGATACTCTTATCAATTGAAAAAAGGTTAATAAAAACATTTAGAAAAAAAATGTAGATCAAAGCATTTATTTCAATTAAATCATTATTTACAGGCACTTTTGAATTTTCAAGGAGTCGGCCAATCAAAAATATGTAGCTGGTAGCCCATTCCATTGAGTAGTAGGTTCCTATAGAGACGAACGGGCAAGAAACTTCATCGACAGTTTGAAAAAAATAATTATAACCTACAATATTATCGTACTTCGACCATCGCACGTCCTAAACGAACAGCTTTGTTTTAATAGCAGCAGCTATTAAAACAAAGTTGTAGTATACGTACTCAAAAATACCTAGTTATAGTACCATACTACTAGAGTAGTAGGCATAGGTCGCTTGGAATACTTGTCATGAACAGAATGCTATGCTTTTAATTAAAGCTCAAGTAATTTAGAGGGGCAGGGTACGTTCCACCACGCGTGGCCATGTATTAGGCAAAATCTTCTGCATACTCATTTGGAAATGTTTAAACAGCGAGGCAGGGGTAGTGGGTGGAGGCCCGAGGCTATGGTTAGTTCTCCGCTACAGATAAATTAATAAAGCAGCTACCTAGGTGCGCATAGATATAGCACGCATGTCCGTGAGTACCGTGTTAAAGGGTGTCCTGATTTTTGGTGGTTTATTGGATTTTGTTTTATTGTATTGATAGTGAATGTATATAATAGTTGCACATAAAAGAGCAGTACATTTAAGTTCTCCACCACCCTGAAACTTCATTGAATCCATCGCTGTGGTTAAAATTGGCTGGAAGGCGTCATCGTCAACGTCATCATCGGCGAATAATCATATGGGTAATCTAAGTAGTTATCATCTAAGTGAAGGAATTTTAGTGTAGAAGGCGAATAAAAATGGTGCAAATATGAAAAAAATCACTTTCATATTTTATAAGCTAATGAAACGTATAGAAATAGCGCAAGTTGTGGTAACACCAATAAATAAATCTTCACATTTCCAGAATTTATTCATTTATGTAAGCTGAAATAGGTATAGTTTTGTTAAAACAGTCCCTTTCTTTCCACTGTCACAAGCAACATGTTTACGTGACTTGAGAAACATATGTAAGCACAATTATGTTTCTTAAACCCATTAACAACAGAGAAAACCATAAAATAATCAAACAAACATCCGAAACACCCTGTACGCATGAGATGTGAGATGTAAAATTTGAGCCGAGCACAACGCCACACCTATTATGAAATTTGTGCACACACACAAGAATGGACGCACACACACACACACAACCTTCGAGAAAGGTACCTATTCGGACTTAGGTGGCTATTGGGGGGTAGGGGTTCGTACTTGCGACGTTCGGGCCGGCTTAAATTTTCGTATTAATATGTATCTCTTATACTCGCGGATTTACCAGCCGATGCTCGGCGTAATTATGTGGCCGGCAAGGGGAGTTTTTAATAGCCCACGGTAAAAATACAGCGAGAGACTTCAGAGAATTTGGGTAATGTCCTTTGTTTGAATTATTAAATGTTTCTGCGAAAGTGTTGGTTTTTCTTTTGATGTTTTATTTTAATTGGTACACTATTAAGTTCGAATTCCATCAGCAATTAATTTGTTGTCAACTTCAAACATTGTACGTAGAAACTTTTTAGATACCTAGTTATTGGCGTAACAGATAAAAACTTCACAGTATTAAAACTTTAAAAAAGCATATACAAAACACACACACATCATTGAAATGCTTAAATAATGTAAATATATTATAATCATACACCTATTTTACATTCCGCATCCCAAGAAGATACTGGACATAATATCGATTTATCGTAAGTTCAAACTCTGTGACGTACACGACACGTAACTACGCATATTATTGTGAAGAACGGACGAAACTTTAGCTTGTCCGCAATGGAAATCGAGAATTAATTTTAATGAACCATCCGTTTGTTAATTGGTAGGGATATTAATAAATATATCTGAATATTAGTCAAAATACTGAAACTGTCTTATAACAAAACAAGGGTTATGTTCAGACCTTGGTACCTAACAGGCAGCCATGGAGGCATTTTTGAATTTCGAACTTTATATGGACTGTGATAAAATGTTTACCTAAAACAAAAGTGACAATTTACTTGTACATAACGCCGGAGCCGCACCGGCGCTGGACCGCAAGATGAAAAATATTCAGAACATAACACAATGAAAATGTAAAATCCCGGTAGATTTTACATTTTCATTTTGAGATGTTCTAATTTTTTTTTGCGGTGGCAGTGCGGCGCATGGGCGATATTCAGTCGTATACACAAACATGCGGTCCAATGCCTATGCAGCTCCAGTGCAGCTCCAACATCATATACAGGAAGCCCCGACGAAATTGTCATTTTTGTATAAATAACTGTATTTCTATGATAGTTACGTTCTTATTTCAAAAACTGACTCGATGGTTGAAGCCATGTCAAAAGAAAAAGCTTGTTATGTAAAATTATGACCGATTATATTTGTCTCGCCAATCACCACTGACTGGATACTGACTCAAATCTGTGTGGTTCCTGCACAAAATACCATTTTGGACACTAATCGATATGGTCCTCACATGATCAGACCAAGATAATGTCTGGACTTTAAAAGAGACTGCGGTCTCTAAATTTGTTTTGGTGTTTCTTCTTAGGTTAGTTGGATTTTAAATATTATTGACGTGTAAACGTATTTGAACAGAAATAAACATCATTTATGAATGTTATCACCCTGATGATTAAAATAAGATTAATTTAAATTTAGTGACTATCGAAGTAATAGACGATTGTGACAGTTATTCCATCGTTATTATTTTGATTTTCTAATCAAATATTTGTTTGTGGCTACTTCAAGTTAAACCAATATTCGAATGGGACAAGTTAAAATGATTTTAACACAAATTAATAATATTTTAATTATTACCCTTCAGTTGAATTGTAATTTGTCATGAAATCAATTACTAATGTATTTATTGTTCGGGATTTTCAATAAATGAGAAATAAAAAGTTGAATGCCTCGTTGGTCGAGTGGTCGCAAACGTTACTGCTGAGCATAAGGTCTTGGGTTCGATTCCCAGGTCGGGCAAAGTATTATTGGGTTTTTCCAACAGGAATTTCTCAGTAGCAGCCCGGAGTCTGGATTTGTGCCCAGTTGATGGCAATAGGCTCGGCCCCTATTACATGGGACTTAAAATATAACTGGGTACACTTCTGCCCAACCCTTTGGGGAAACAAGGCGTGATGTTAAATATGTGAGTTAGAAAAAATAAGTCTGTTAATAAACTGTTGAACGGCACATCTAGAATGATTATTCTAGAGATTTGTTATGACATAAATTGTAAGTTAAATTGATTACCGCATTACTATCGAATACAAACAGAAGTAAATTGACCAAAATTATCTTATGAAACTGTCATGAAAGCTTGTAAAAGCGTAGAACATTATTTTCAGATGTGTCACGAAAACCATCATAAAATATGCATAATATAGTTTTTTAACTCGTGGCATCGTTCGCGTGAAGTATTTCTGTAGTATCCCTCGGGGAGCAACTTTTTCTACCGCCATCAAAACTATTTACAGTAAACATTTCAGGATCAATTTATTATATATTCCCTACTAGTTAGTTTCTCAAGTACTTTATACGCTGTGTCGGCTCGTTGCTAAGTTAACGACGCACAGGTTAATCGATCAAAGGTCAAGCAACTCTTGCTGAGGTCGGTACGTCGATGGGTGGTCACCCATCGACGTACCGACCATTTCATACCGTGACCCCTCCGTGTCTCGGAAAGCACGTTAAGCCATTGGTCCCGGTCCTGATGAGTAGATCTTTAACAGTCGTGACAGGGAGTCAGAAAATCTGACAACCAGTCAGATCAAATTGTGTTACTCAGTAACTGGGTTGTAGAGGACAGATAGGTCGTCACTCTATGGAAAATACTTATGTTGAGTTACAGCCTTATAGACTAGAAGCTGACCCTAAAATAGTTGGTGAAAGGCCCATCCTGCATTGGGCTGTGCCACGCCAAATTGATATAATTTTCTTTCATTGCGTCATATTTTATTTTAAGTATCGTTTTTAACCTAAAGGTAAAAAATACATTAGCTTCGATGATGACGAATGATTACCATTCAGCTGCCAGTAACAGGTTTTCAAGATCATTTCGTATGTAGGTACTTCTCAGGTTAAAATAATATGATCAGAGCAAAAGCAAATCACAGCAAGCTGTATTGATGATTCAATTGATTATTAATTCATTAAATACATACTGTACATATTTGTTACGGTCGGGAATTTTAAAAAGACCCTAAATTTGTTTAAGTTTACACTATCGAGACTAGTGAGAGAAAAATAATATTCAGACGGAGTAAATAATAGAAAACGTCACAGCCAAGTACTTTTAATCTATGCTACGCAGCTACGCCACGGCTCTTTGTTTCGTAGCTAGTTCGTAGGCGAGCTAGCTACGACGCTAGGACGTACCTACAACGCGTAGCATGGCGTATCTTGACAGAAGCATGTGTCCAGCTTTATACTCAGGTTAGATCGATTGTAAAATAATATTTTATTGTTATAATACCAAAAGTTAACAGCACTAGGTTTTGTACTTATTTTTTTTTTTTACTCTTATGACGTCTACGTCAAAGTCAAAGTCAAATCATTTATTTCAAATAGGCCCTTGTGAACATCAAAATTTACAAAAAATTAATTGATCATAGTCGCCCCTTCCAAAAGATAGTTTTCGTATAGAGAAGAAGGGGCAAGAAACTCCACCGTTACTATTTTAAAATGATTTACAATATTTTGTAAACATTATATTATTGTGTTATTATTATTGTGTTTTGTCGACATTAGTTAAATAAATTATGTGTGAAGACGATGCAAATTACTATACCACAAAATTAAAATTTAAGCAACGACAAGTAAATTAATTATGTGATAAACTTGGTGCTCACATATTTACAAACATTGTAAAAGTAGACGATTTTCCTAAAATTTTACAATTAATAAATCAGTGTGTGTACGTCACATGGGTATTATTAGGCATTTATAAATTATGTATTGGTCTAAACAATGCGGTCGTCTAAGTCCTGGTGGCTGAACAATTCCCTGCCGCGTGTAAACTTAAAACCGACTTAAAATCATTAGCCCCTACTTTAGGTTGTTAAAGTGTCCCAACAAAGCAAATTATTTTTAAATCGAAAACCCATACCCATGCATCACAAATCTGCACTTAAAGCTCTAAAAAGCGCTTTCAGCGCTCTCGTTTAAATAAAGAAATTTCCTTAAATAATTAAACAACGCAAAAAGGATTCTCACCCGAGGTTGGACAGTGAAGCTACCCCATTTTCGATTGGTAATTGAAAAGGGTACGTGATTGTTAAAAATTCAATAGGCAGCTTAACTCCTGACAGCGTGGCTGTTAGTGGTGACAACTCCGCGGCCATCCGATGTGAGAACATGTACACGGTGTAATTTAAATTACTGAAACCCAGAGAAACGCTCAATAAACAACTTTTACTACAGCAATCGCAAAAATATAAACGTGTGCGGTCGGAGAAGCCCCGTCAGGAACGAAGTTCTTTCTCACGTATGATTTAAAACAAAAACAAAATTTTTGCAGCCGCCATCTTGGATTTACATCTTGACCTCATATCGGCTTTAGCACCCTCGAAAACTATGAAAGTGACACCCATGACGAAAATTTTGAACATTTTCGCAGCCGCCATTTTGGATTTTCATTTTGACCTCACTATCGGCTTTTGCACCCTTGAAAACCATGAAAACGATCCTACCCATGATGAAATTTTTTTAAATTTTCAGAGCCGCCGTCTTGGATTTTCATTTTGTCTAAATTCACTCTTTCTCTCCCTCTCAATTCTTCTCAATTCTTTTTTCTCTCTCTCTCTCTCTTTCCCTTTGAATTAGAAGAAGACAGTCGCAAGTATTAACACTTTTTATCGTGACGATTTCTCAAAGTTTACAAGCCACGTTAAATAACTTCGCTCCAAAAAAAAATGTTGTTCCATACATTTTGTCAAATTATGTGGACATAAACGCAGAGACTGTTGATTTTTTTCGGTGTTTCAGGATTAGCTATAGTAAGAGTAAATGTTGTTCATAATAATAGGCATATAACCTTTTTTCAGATTTTCAGTTACACCTCGTGTAAAGTACGTTTCCATAACATGCTTTGACAAAAAATAGCTCTGGCACTTTGTCTTCTGGTAGCTCTGCACAGTGACCTACCATGACAAAAAGGTGTTTGTTAAAAGACCCGTGGCCATTTATAGCAGCTATGACTGTACGCAGTTGTTCTTTTGACTGCCGAGGTTACGATCATACCATTGATTGATGTCGTCCGTGTTACAAAACCATTACATTAGGATAATGCAAAAAATTATATACCAAAGCCAACCACTAATTAAGGACAAGGAAATTAATGTAATTTAAAATATTCAACAATTTACTGAAACAGTACTGCGGAAAGAAAGTTTAATTATGCTTCACTCGTAAACTGCTATATTTAACAGTATTACAACTCAATAGAATGCGATGTCGTATATATTTTGCACTGTCTGCATATTTTGATACGACAGTTTACTTTGTTTTTTCAAATATTAATAAATGTTAGCATGTATGAAAGTACCTCTAATCTATACTGGAAAGTTCCATAAATAAAGGTTTCCAGTAATTGAAATTGCTAACAGGCAGTTGTTATGGTTATTTTAAATTATATTTGCAAGAAAAGGTCGCGCAGTGGCACAATAACATACTGGTATTATTATTAACATTTATAAAATAAAACAAAAAAATCAAATTTGCCAAATAATCAAATATTACGTTCTTCTTCTTTTGTTTTATCCCAACTTAATATTAGATATAAATGCGAACGTGAGTTTGTCTGTTTGTTACGCTTTTGCGCTAAAACGGCTGAACAGATTTAGATGAAATTTTGCACATGGGTAGACCATGACCTGGCGATGGTCAAAGGCTAGTTTTCATCCTGAATCGCAGACGAAGGTGCGGGCAACAGCTATAAGATGTCATTATAGTAACCAGCGAATAGTGCTCGTCAACATTAATGTAGTCCACAGCTGAATGTTAATTTCGCAATCGTTAGTATCTGTCTTATCTGAGGACTAAATATGACAGTTTCACATAATAATATTTTCTATGCAAAAGCTATTAAACCGGAATATTTATTCCTTAGATTAAAGTTATCTGACTATTGAAAACTCAGCCATTAAATACAAAGCTAACTAACTATTGACTTATTCCAAGAATATTCTGTCTGTAAATAAATCTGCTTCCAGCAAGGATACTCGATGATGTATAAACATCCAATATTATCCAATAAATATTTGAATTTAATACGACATATTTCCTGACGAAGTATCTCGGAAATATTCAATATCCTTGCTGCATCGCATGACGCAAAATATATGTGAAATAGCTCCAACGATGCAATTTCCAATATCAGACCCACGACTCTACACGTGATTTGAAAACAAGCAATTTTATTTGAGGAGTGCAGTCTATCACAAATGCCTTTAAGTAGCAGTAAAGCTCTTCCATTCCACTATAACATTACACTATAATTGTAATTTTTATTTCAAAGAAACTTTTAACTCTTTGGTGTTTAATTTCAGAGTAGGCCAGAAAACACCGACCTAATCCAGTTTTAATATATAAAAATTGACGTGTAAAAGGGTAATTTTTTTGAAAAATTTGGAACATAAATCGATCGCGACAAGCGAAATAAAGAAATTAATCGACCGATAAAGAGATCGCGGAAAGCGATAAGGCCGCCCATTGTATACTTTGTAGTGTTTGATAAAGTTTTTGTAATGTATTTTTGTGGTGTACAATAAAGTATATTTAAATAAATAAATAAATATCATTTATCATTTCTGAAGTAGTTCGTCCTGGGGAAGTAGCACCGCACCATGCCTTATTCTTCCGCCCAACAGTGTTGGTGAGTTTCGGTTTCAAGGCGTATTTTTTTAAATATAGATGGACTCGTTCTAACACTATCTCACAGTAAAAATGTGGAAGACGATGATGCATGCTTACCTAGAAGTATATGTTACATAGGTTTGGAAACTCGAAGATTATAGGTATTGGGAAACAGATTACGGCAGGAAGTTTCACTTCGCACAATGAACGTGATTTAGCTACAGACATATGTGATATTTCAGTTTTGTCTCTAGCAACGCTCGTTCTATGCCTCTGGTGTTGCAGTTGTCCATAAGGTTCACCGTCAGCTTATTATACATTCATACAAGAACAGAGTAAAAAGTAAAGGCAACAACAACAGGTACAACAATCACACGGGTCTATCGAAGGTTATGTTACGTTTGCAGGGGCCGGTCCGTCAATGAGTGACTACCTAATACATACAGCTTTGACCGATCTACTGTGAATTGTTGTCCAAAATTGGTAAAATCAATAAAAGGAGCTCGTGGCTGAAATGTTAACCGCACGGGTTGATCGAACATTAAGCTACGCTTGTTGCGGTTGGTTCGTGGATGGGTGACCATTCATTACATATTCGCTCCGTTCTTCGGAACACTTTAAGCCGTTGGTCCCGGCCGTCATTTTTAGATCTTTGATAGTTGCGACAAGTAGCCAGAAGCCCGAAAGTCTGATAACTAGTCTTACCAAGTACTACTACTTGTCGTGTTACTGGATTATGGAGGTCAGATAGCCAGTCACTCTGTGTAAAATACCGGTATACAGCTGGATCGGTTAGACTGGAAACTGACCCCAACATATATGGGAAAAGGCGAGGCAGTTGGGAGTATTAGAGTAAAAAAGACTATCGTTCACATTAAATGGGATAGGTAACACGGCTAACAGGGCAATGCATCTCTCATTTTAACACGTTCACACTACCACTTGAATTAGAAAGAGCCGGGACATGCGACACATTTTTATTGCTGATTATACGTGTGTTCTACCCCAGGAGAGGTTTATTTGTCGACAAAAAGATTCTCCTTTTCTATCAAAGTGTTAGGTACTGGCTGTTTATGTTTGAAACTGCATTCAATGGGCCTAGCGAGAACGTGCGAAATAAACGTAGCTATGAAATGTGAACGATTTTAAATTTTAAAATACTCGTTTCGTACGTTATATTTATTTAGTTTTAAAGACTTTATACATATCTATGGGTGATACTTATTATGTTTGTCCCAAAAATTTAAATTTAAATCTTAAAGCATAGTTGTATTTTCGATTCAAAAATCTTTATCCACTTGCGCGTTGTAGGTCGTGGGTTCGAACCTAGGCAGGTAATTAATTTACTTTATGAAAATAATTTCATCACCACTGCTCTTAAAATGGTGAAGGAAAACATAGGCATGTCCTAGAACTAAAAAATTCGAAGAGATGTGACATCTACCAACCCGCACTGGGCCCGCGTGGTAGATTACAATCCAATCCTTCTAACAGAGAGGAGGCCTGTGTCCCAGCAGTGGGAACATTATAGGCTGATTATGGTTCCGTCACGCGTTCATGCTAGGGTCTCATGTAGGGAATGTTGTTTAAATAAACTATACGACCCGCAGCGGGTCTAAAACGGCCACATTAAGCAATTCCTCTAAAAGCAATTCATTTTCTGAATTCCCAGCAATTCCTCTACGGTGACACAAATATTTTAGCTGAATCATATCCAATTCAATTCAAATCAGAATCATATTTGGTGTAAATATTGCCGCATGAAAAAATGAAGGCCATAATTTTACCGGATAATTTTTCTTTACAGTTTTTATTAATCAAATGAGATTTTTATTTTTACAATTTAAAGTTATTTCATTATATTAAAAAACTGTTAAATAGATGAATTGCATAATATGAATTGAGCGCAGATAATATTATGAATTGTCAGTTTGTGACAGTTTGTGTGATTCATAATATTATCATATCCAGCCAAAGCGGCTGTTTTAGGCCCCAGAACTTTGTATGGTGATAGTAGGTACTTCCTCGGACGAACCGTTCACTCAGTTACTACCTACTTCTAAGTTTAGTAGGTCTGCCGTACTCTGTATTTTTAAACCCTCTCAACACGCGTGTGAGGAAAACATTCGACCCGAATATTACTAAGTCCAAGGTACGTTTCCATTAATTTTTATTAATCTCTTTTGACTTTTGGGGTATAAAGCCCATCCAACTGTAACGTATCATCAAAGGAATATCAGTAACTAATACGTACATAAAAACAACGAACAACAAAATATCCTTTGACCAAAAATACACAAGTTGACAGACAAATGTATTAGAAAAATGTTTTTAAAAGAATAACTTTGCTTTGTAATTTTGTTTCGGGGCGTATTAATTTAACATTATCGTACACATATCAGATCAGCACTGGATCGGCATCACCTCGCCTTATCAGTACATCAATCTCAGCGCATTTCTCAACGACAATAATTGTCAAAACCCAATACATTTTTTGATAGATTGCGATTGTTCTTAAAAACACGATATTGCTCCTCTTATATTCGAATACAGTAAATAGTTAGACTGCAAATGTGCACGTGGAATTTAAATCTCGAATCCATTTAATTAGGAGACGACATATAAAATTGTGAAATTTCTAGATTACATCATTTACAAACAATTTATAGTCACATAACGATACGGCCATCGCTAAACACAGTTAACTTTCACACCAATAAACTAGTCAAAAAATTCTCTAGCATTATTTTCACAATTTCTTTCATACAAGTTATTCGGGGAAATTAAATTGAATTGAACGAAGCTGTTTCCCTCACTATTTATAAAAATATATTATGTCAGCGTTTGTTGGCTGTGGGCCAGAAACTGGATACCACGTGGAATAGCAATGACGAGATCTTGCGTCCGAGTAAATGCCGACTTTCAACGCGTTCAGATAGACGTTTTAAAAGAAAATATTTTTGTTCTGATATTACTGAAAAGGGATAAGCTACAAAGTATTTGGTAGGTCACCTTCCGATCTATTTGGTGTAGTCTATATTCAATCTTAAAATGCACAAGACTTCCTTTTGTAAAGAAAATGGGCATGAAGGTTTTGTATGGAAGTTCGTCATTTCTGCCGATAGTAAATCCAATCGGCAAACTATACTTCTTCTTCTTTTCGTATGGTTAGTGACTAACCTGGTGTCAGAGTTTTAAAGCTACCCATGTGCCTTTGACTTAGCTTCACATGCCGTTGAGAAATATCTCTCGGGCATTCCGGTATCCTCACGACGTTTTCTTTCACCGTTTTTGAAGCAAGTGTTAATTATACAATACGCACATGAATCGGAAAAGTTAGAGGTGCCTTGTGCCTTGTGTTCGAACTCAAGACCTATGACTTGGCAGTCTGACGATCACACCACTAGGCTATCACTGCTCAAACTATACTACAACTAAGTATATAAATGGAAAACAGATTCCCTCCACAGTTTTAAGACCAGATATCAAGCAGTTTAAAACATGAATCCTCGAACATTATAGTTCTCATAGCATTTTTTTCCTAGAGTTTATCTACTCACAACACAATTAAAGAATGAAAATTAAAAAAATCTAAACATGTCTAAAAATATATTTCTTGTTCACTAAAATAGTAAAAGTTACTTAAGTAGTACCTACTCAAGTCCGGTTTTTGAGATCCGCACATAAACTCTCAATTCCCGAAGATATCTTATTATTCTCAATTTTTCGATAACTTAGTGATAAATGATATGTTTTTTCTGTAAATTGGTTTTAACAAAAACTAAGGTTGAAAAAAAAAACTTATATCTAAATGTGGTCGGACGTTCAGTACAAAAGCAAGTCGTCAATGAAATCAATCGAATAAATAAACTCTGGTTAAGGAAACCCAGTAACCGGGCATCACTTTCTCAATTATTTTCTGAACTAGGTTTCGCATGAAAATACACGAAAAATTATATTTCAGGTTATTTAAATACATTTTCACACGAGTACAAGTCGTAATGAAGCGAGCAACACGGAACACATGTTGATATCGCTTAAGAAACCATTTATCATGTCGGCAATGCAATGACGTGATTTTCCAATATTTGAAAATGATAAAAATGTTTATACGTTTCTCTATATATATCTTCATTTCCAGTCAATAAAATGTCTCATTCCATATTAATTCATTAAAAGTAATTTGAGTATAGACAGAATAGCTAGAGGTTGATGACTGAAACAGGAGGGGGTAAGTTTTAGTCTACCCTCGCTGTTCAAACCCGGAAATGGCAATTGTTTTTTCTAATAGAGTACGGCATTTGATCAAACCTTAAATAATTACGATTTTGCTTTCTTAAACATACTCTATTAATTAACTCATTTTGGAAACCTCAAATATTTCCCATTTGCTGCGGCGTGCAATTTCACCCCTATAAGTCTCGTTCCCGTGGGAATATCGAGATAACAAGTATCCTACATCCTAACGCAGGTCATGGTCTACCCATGTGCCAAATTGCATCTAAATCCGTTCCGCCGTGAAAAACTAACAAACTCACTTTCGTATTAATAATATTACTAGCAGTGCCCCGCGGTTTCACCCACATAAGTCTCGATCCCGTAAGAATATCTAGATAAAAAGTATCCTAAGTGTTAATCCAGGTTATAAACTATCTTTACGCCAAATTTCATCTAAATCCGTTCAGTGGTTTTTGTGTGAAAGAGTAATAAACATCCATCCATCCTCACAAACTTTCATATTTATATATTATAGTAGGATAGTTAGGATATTGGGGTCTTAAAATTAATAAATAGTGAAGTATAAATAGGGACCAACTTGGCTGTAGCGCTCGCCTCATCAAGCAAAAGCGTAGGTACATCATTAGAAGGTCGATTAGATAAGTTTTTAGAGGATCATTTAAGTATTTCCCATAGAATACTGCTAAACTCCAAAGATAGCTACAATAACCTTAACCTAATTTAGTGAATCTAATTATTTAAAACCTTCCAAGAACACTTTTTTCAGCTGATTGACTTATATGTATTATAAAATACTTATATAATATACTTGCAAGCATTATAAGAAAAAAATATATTGTAAGGGTTTACCTACTAATGTAAGGTATAAAAAACATTTAAAAATGGGTATATACCTAGGTCATATTAAAGTCAAATTATTAGCTGAGTTTTATTCAGCTTCAAAATGGAATACTTTTTTCTTCCTTTTCAGAAAATCTATATTAAAATTGCTTATAACTATAGGAACTTACGAAGTACATGCGTCCAACTTGGCACGCTCACTTCTTTGAAACGCGAACCCTTTTTACGGACAACACTTGACCAGCTATCGTTGAGCTGTGCTAATTACTGGATAGCGAAGTCCCCATAGACCAAGTTAATTCCCTTATGAACTAATGTTCATAAGGGAATTAACCTACTATTGCATGTGATTTAACTTTTGTTTTGTATGTTTGCACTTAAATGTTTGTTTAGTGTTTACCGATATTGGAAAGAAAGAGGAAGGTATGCTTCAATCCTTTTACAGTTTAATATATCCTAAATTTATTGATTTCATAGCTTAATTTTGAAAGAAAAATGGCACTTTATAAATTTTTCAAAGTTCTACAGACCTTGTTTGGCCGTGAAGCAAGTATGTACTTACGTAGCTAGAACGAAAAACTCAACAAAGTGCGTCGAATCCCTCGCGAGAAAGTCCAAGTCCAAGAAGTATCAAAGGTTTCAAACAAACTGTTTTTTTTTTCAAAGACTATAAGTTAGCAAAGTTTATTAAAAATCCTTGAAATTTTTAGATAACTGCTTACTAAGGTGATCACTGTTTTACAAAGCTTGCGTTAGAAAAAGAAGGATTTTGTTTAAAAAAAGTCACCCTTAAATTGCCTTAAGAAACGTCTCATAAGTTATGTAATTTCGGACGTTTGTTCTCCATAAAACACTAAAGTATACTCTGCATGTGACATTATTAGTCAAAACTCCAAGTCTAATGTTTCACGTAATCGACTCATTACTCGTGCCGATATATGTAGCTACCTATGCTGCGTGGATACTGTTCGAATCCATTTACTTCTCTAAATTATGCGTAAAACGTCCATTTGACGATCTCCCTCTTCCCTCTTATCGCTTGGACAGAACGGGAGCCTCGGGCGGGGGCGCCGGACTAGGGCAAATTGGGGGGTTTACAAACCCCCCCAAGTGAGGGTGTCCGAAGTCCAACCTCACCCTTTAGCTACCCTGAAGTTCCATCTCTCACACCTATAAATTCGGCACACACATTTCACCCCTAGGGAAGGGGGGAAGGTCTATAACGTACCAATCCTTTCGTTTGGCGTGTCACACTTGGCAAGCGCCGGTGACCTCCACTACAAATTAATATTCACAAACGTTTCCGTTACTATCGTTAATCATTGCCGTTTCTGCCAGTGATCTCGCTTATGTACAACACCTTCGCGTTAGGTAGCTCGCCTATGTACCGCTTTGTGTTATTGCTTTTGAGGATCATTCTGAAATATATCTGGTATGGTAGTGGGATTGAAAGTCGGTACAACTACGATTCTACTACAAAGAAAGACTACGATTTCCGCCTGTCTGTTTTTGGTTTTTATCACAGTATCAGTGGTCACTAAAGTTTTTCAAGAAAAAGGTATCAGGATTTTTTTGCACTCAAACTCCTCAACGGCTTAAAAATCGGCACGGAATCTGAACGAACCGGAACTTATGAGTTCATATTATTCTACCGCAACTTGGTAGGCTTCTGAAGAGCAGATCTCAGTCAATACTTCAATTTGAATATTATGATGCCTAATCAAAGCAATAAAATATAGAAGGATACAAAATATTATGCAACCAAAAATATGTAAATCAGGTACAAGTGTTTTTAGCCGACTACGGTAAAGCCAAAGGAGTTATGTATGTATGTATGTTCATCTGTTCGCTCATAACACCTAAACTACTCGTCTTATTTTGGCAAACGAGGTATCATTGGAAGTGTTATGTTGTTCCGCAGGTTATACGCTATATGATGTCTTAGTGACGAACGTCAGTTTTCGTGTCGTATGTAATCTATAGAATCTATGCTATTTATCTATAGTAATTATGTGTGACTCCAGTTATACGAAAACTGATGTTATTTTGTTAAGGCGACGATAACCGACTTTTAATGATTTTTTATACTGAAGATGACGTCTAAACGAGTAGTGTTAATTATTTGGAAAAAATACATGTTAAATTACAACATTTTTTAAATATTTTAATATAAGCATATTTTGGATTATGTTTATATTACATAGTGAAATTAATTTGTAAAGTTATATCTAACGCGGATACAAACCATCACCACCATCGCATTAACCATTTTAAAGATAATTTAATTACTGATCATTTAGTACACGTGTTTTATTAAAATACCTTTTTTTATGTATAATACATTAATAATGCGTCTGATTTGTGACAGCGCTCCTTGATGGGCGAGTCCTATTTCTGGCACGACTTGCGACGTGTTGTGTGAGCTCAGTACAGAACACGCAAGCTAACCACTCAAGGTCACTATCATATATCTGCGTCTTAAGATGTCTTGTTTATAACTTTTTAGTTGACGTTTTTGTCGTGATTTGGTTCTTTTCAACTTTATTTTTATATCCCAACAGTGTTCCTTTGTAGAGTTTTGAAAACAATGTTCAATTGTAAAAAAATTAACACGATACAAGTTCAAAAGTTCTTTGCTTAAATACAAATACTAAACTCGAATAATAGCGAAGTTATGATAGTCCATAATTTAACCCATTAATACTCAGTTAGTTAAGGAAAATGGCAAAACACAGTTACATTTTTATCGTCTTACCACTCGACCTCAGCCCCTTTTAATGTACACCGTACAGACAGACCTACACGATATCAATGTAAAATGCTGTTAGCTACTTATTACTTACGAAGGAAAGTAGCTAGAGGTACAAATCACAAGTTACAAATATTTAAAACAACCCATTATAACGTTTACAATTACGAAAAACTTTTAATAACAACATATTTGGAACATTCATTATTTTTTTAACAATTATAGCTAATAAAATAAATTGAGATGATGATAATCCAAGATGACATGGATTTAATTTTGACATTTTAAAGTAACGATTACCTAATTATAATAATACTATTTCTAGACTTATTTTGAAACAAAAATGTTAAAATAAATATTGTACTTAGTTTAAAATGACAATTGAATATTTGTACACCATATACTGTATAGTGGTAGAGTGGATAGAATACCATACTACATATCGTTTATACAAAAATATTAACACCATACTTGGTCTTAATATTTTTGTTAGTTGAATAAATAAAACTTGATTCTGATTCTGAGAAAAGAAGTATCTTTTCTTATTTATTGTCTTTATCTTATCTTATCTCGCCTAATTTGTTCTAATTTATTGAAAGTTTTTGTTGAATATTATTTGTCATAACTAAAAGACTTATAAGAAAAAAAAATACACGTATTTTTGAGTTTATATACAGGGTGGCAGGGACATCGACGCGAAAACTAAAACCATGGTTTCAGTACATGATTCTGAACTGATTTTTTTAAAAATAACCAACGAAAAATTTCAACGCACCCTGCGTTGAAATTTTTCGTTGGTTATTTTTTTTTAAATCAGCTGTTTCATAGAAAAGTGCAATACCTACGCGGTCAAAATGTATGGAACAGCTGAGTTAATTTTTTTTTCCAAATGACCGACGAAATTTTTCAACGCAGCGGGGTTCAGAATCATGTACTGAATCCATGGTTTCAGTTTCCCTGCCACCCTGTATAGTAGCCATTTGATATAGGTGTTAACTGGGTTGCCGTTGTAAGTACATAAATATGACATGGTGTATATAGAAATCTTAGTCAGTAGATATAACGTGCTATTCAATAACTAACGTTATTTTCTCTTCACAAAAAATATTTTTAACAGTTAACAAACTGTTTAAAGTGCAATAATCTGATCAGAACCTTCTGACTGCCTTTGTTGGTGACATTATTACGTTATTCATGCACTTTCTTAAGTATTTGTTTACTAACTTCTGCCCGCGACTTTGTCCGCTTTTTATTGTTCATAAAATATCCCATCAACCACATAACATGTAAAAAAATGCAATTCTCGCAACGTAGTTCTTCTACCGCAAATTTATTCAGTACCTATCTATGGTAGCATCTATCCAACAACTTGATCATAAATTGTTACCTATTTAATTAACTGACAACATTTATAGTGACTGTATCAAGATTAGACATATTTATTTCTTTAATAAATAGAATGACTTGGCAATTGCACGGTAACTTAATCACATAACAATATGTACCATTTTAAATAGTCCTAATTGAACACTGAGCATAGTCCTAACGGGCTAAATTTGCATACACAAAAATTATACTAGGTAGATTTTGTTGTATGTAGATTCTATTGCCGTGTGCAATTGCAAAGTCATTCTATTTATTAAAGAAATATATGTAACAATCCTCAAGAATTGGCCTATCAAATGCAAAAGGAATTGGATAAGGCGACGATAACCCACTTTTAATGATTTCATCTTGAAGATGAAGTCTAAACGAGTAGTGTTAATGATTTGGAAAAAATATATGTTAAATTAAAGCATTTTATTATTTTTTTAATATAGCCATATTTTGTATTATGTCTATATTACATAGTGAAATTAATTTGTAAAGTTATGTCTAACGAGGATAAAAAACTGAGAATCACGCAAAATCTATCAAGCGTGTTTTTCTGAAACCTGGTGAAAGTTCCAGAAAAATACGCTTGATAGATTATTTTTTAAAGAGAATTTAATTATTGATCTTTTAGTATACTTGTTTTATTAAAATACCTTTAGTTTACAATAAATTAATAATACGTCTCATTTGGGACAGCGCTCCTTGATGGGCGAGTCCTATTACTGGCTGGAAGTACAACGGCTTGCGTGAGCTTAGTACAGAACACGCAAGCTAACCACTCAAGGTGACTGTCATATATCTGCATCTTAAATCTGACTGGTAAGTTCCAGAGATTAGCGCGTTCAAAAAAAAAAAGCTTTTCAGCTTTATTTTTCAAACTAGCGTCTGTCCGCGACTTCGTTCGCGTGGAAGTCTATGAAATACACCCCTTGTTACTCGCTGATAATATAGCTTTCTAAAGGTGAAATAATAATTTAAATCGGTTTAGTATTTTTTGAGTTTATCCATTAGAAACAAACATAAAAACAATCAAATCTTTTCTCTTTATATTATTAGTTTAGATTAGTACAGATATGAATCGATTATCACATAAGCTGCTCACGCTAGCTTGCTTTGTTAAATGATTGAATAGGTGTGTTAACTACCTCTGCCTACCCATTGAGTGCAGGCGTGATGTTATGTCTTCACATTTTTAACCTCTATAATTTGTTGTTTTAGGTTTATATTCTTTTTGCAAGCCACATGATTTAAATATGGTCATATCAAATTATGTACCGTTGTATAATTGATTATATTAACCATATATTTATTATTAATATATATTTTTTTCATCATTTGTTTTTTCTACTAATATTTGCAATTAATTTTTTGAATTTGAATTTGTCTGGTGCATGTCAAATGAGAAATGAGCTAAAAGACCCAAAGAGTAGTCCCACTAAACGCAAGATGATGTCACGGCAGGCCAAAGCGAAGATGGCGGAGTGAGCTTGACTCCTGCCGAAAGGACTGGCAAAAGACAGAATGGTGTGAAAAGGGATCGGGAGGCCTTTGCCCAGCAGTGGGAGAATACAGGCTAGTTAGATTAGAGTTAACTAGCGACCCGCCCTTCTTCGATGTGAAAGAAAAGACACATAAACTGTGGTAAATCCTTTAAAATAAATACCACTTACACAATAATTACACTTTTATAATAATTATACTTTAACACTTTTATGATAATTATAGTTTTACACTTTTACAATAATAGTACGACATTCCAAAATATAATGACCCAGAAAACAGTATTCGATTTACTTGACTTGAACCCATTTCTACATTACAAAACTGCAGCAAAGCGCGCGAATTTTAAGTCAATAGGAGGACGTTAAACTTATATAAAATGGTAACTATTTGCTATATAAATCGTTAACGTTTTGCATTTGGACTCAAGTCAATTTCTACGTATTTAATCATAACATAATATTTAAACACAGTATCATCTTTTATCGAAACAAATTACTGTTACTAGTCAAGTTGCGTACTAATCCTATCCTATACTATTAAACGAGCAATATTTGTATATATATATATATAGTTATACAAATATTGCTCGTTTACATTTTTATATTTGTAATCACGTTCCCGAAAACGGCTCTAACGATTTCGATGAAAGGGGTTTACGGGGGCGAAAAATCGATCTAGCTAGGCATCTTGTCTGGGAAAATATCTTGATTTATTTTGTTTTTTTTTTTTTTTTGGGTGCAACGGCGACATATTCAAACATCGAGATTTCTGTACTTCCTATTAACTGGTTAAATATAAACCTTTCGGAATAAATTAAGCTCTTAATGACGATGATTTTAATTATAACCTATGTATGGGAAAAATTTGGATGCAAATATGCATGGAAATCCGTCAGTTTGAAGTGAAATTCAACAAAATAAATTTTCGGTAAAAAATAAAGGAGACGGGTTTCATGAAATTTTCCAGGAGTTTTTATGGTACCTATTCTTAAAATAAAAATACCTGATTTATCATAATATTATTTAAAAAATCAATTCTAAATGTGCAGAAACGAAGCTAGTATAGGTACCATAAAAGTATATCGGTAGGTACGTACCTATACCAATTGAGGTAGATTATCTACTTGTACCCTAATTGCGTAATACAACATAATCACAATCTGCTTCGTTAATCCATTGCTTCATAATTTGGAAAAAAAAATCTGCTCAAACGCAATGTAAAAATCTGTAAATAACGCAATGAATGTTGTTGAACTGTCAAAATGAAACAAATTAGGCAAAATTGTTTACGAAAATAAGTTACGCAATGAGGGTACTGTTTAGTCTTCATAAAAAGATCACCCAATTAGGCTTGCTTCTTGAAAAAATTCAATTGCAATATGGCAAACGAAGATTATTTATATTACATGAATACAACGTTGCTGAAACCAAGTCCCGCTTTCATATTTAAGACGACGACGGTAACGAAAACAGCGCGATTCAGGAAATCGGTCAACGCCATCTATCGACCTATGTGAGACTATTGGAGCAGAACAACATGTAGACGACATTGTTTAGTAAGGTATGCAATTTGGTAAATTCTGAGCAAATGTGAAGTTGTTATTTAGTTTTTATCAATTATTTTCGACTAAATAATAACGACTGCACGGATCGATCACTTGCCGCAGTTCGGGGATGGGTGACCGTCCATTACATATCGAGTCCCCTCCGTGGCTCGGAATGCACGTTAAGCCGTTGGTCCGGGCCGTCATTAGAATAAAATCTTTGAATGTCGTTACGGTAAGTCAGAAGCCAAAAAGTCTGAAAACCAGTTTTACCAAGGAGTACCCAGTGTTACCCAGTAACTGGGTTGCGAAGGCCAGATTGACAGCCGCTCCATGTAAAATTCTGAGACTGGAAGCCGACCCCAACATAGTTGGTAATTTTTTTTATTAAAGAAATATTGGAAATCTTCCCAACAATTGACAGGCATTTTGTTAATTATATTTCTCTACTTTTGTAAAAACTAAAAGATTGATTTCAGAACGTTTTGTTGTTTTTTTTTTGTTTTTTCGTCTGCCCATCGTTATAGATTAAACGACTTTTTTTTAATCACGCACCGTTTCACTAAATCACTGGGCTTGTGAAAACTATACTTTACGATATTTTTTTTGCGTAGTCGTCAGGGATTGTCAAAGTTTTTCGCTAAGGTTGCTTGTCCAAATAAAATAATTTTATCGTGTCAGCTTATTATTATGCACTATCAATCAGAGATAATTAAAAGGCATTGTTATATAATAATCCACCTGTTAAGATAACTGGAAGGTAGAAGCCGTAAAACTCCACAATTTTTATCAAGTAGTTAGTTACAATTCACACATTGTAGGTAAGTAACCTTCCCCTTCAATATTGCTATATTTCGTATTTCGTGTAGGATGTGAGCAAATACGAATTCACCCGTGAGTGCAACAGGATATCATTGTATAGGTATAATCCATCTTGTAATTGATATCCACCATTGATACCACCTTAACGTTGTATGTCACTTGCACGTCATAAAACAACAAGGTCTCTTTATCTACAACTACTTTGTCTTTGTGACAATTTCAAACTTAATGAAGCTTCAATGAAGCTTCATGTTTAACAGTGTATACCAATGTATATTTATTTGTGTCAATAAACTATTTTATTATTATTATTATTATAATGAAGGCATCTGTCAAAATGGCGCTGTCGTAGCTAGTTCCATAAACAAGCTAATAATACAAGTTATTAATGTTTTCGAAAATGACGCTGTTTTGTCCTGTTTTGTCCTGACCCTAAAATTTGAAGATTGTGGTTAAGTAAATCGCAGAGAGGTTTTAAAATAAAACACTATTTAAAAAAAAGTGATTACAACATAATTTAAGGTTTTAAATTCTGACACTTTCCATGTCAAAAACTAGATTTAAAATAATTAAATCACCGAAAATAACGAAATAGTGAATTAAAGCCAGCACGAAATGGAATGAATGAATGAAATGTCAAAATTTTTGTAGGCCGTAGGTATGGTCACGATGGCGTGACCATACCTACGGCCTACAAAAATTTTACCTTATTATTTTACCTAGATGGCTAGGTACAGCTTTGACCAACCTTCCACATTTATTGGGAATTGTTGTCAAAAGTGGTAAAACCAATCCGAGATTGACTATACCTATCAGTTTATTTTACAACCAACACTCGTGGCTCGTGGCTAAAATGATAACAGCCGCACGCGTTAATCGATGACTAAGCTACGCTTATTGCGGTTGGTTCGTGGATGGGTGACCATTCATTACATATGACCTCCGCGCATCGGAAAGCACGATAAGTCGTTGGTCCCGGCTGTCATTTGTAGATCTATGACAGTCAGTACGGGAAGTCAGAAGCCCAAAAGTCAGACGAACAATTTTACCAAGGGATATCGTATTATCCAGTAACTGGGTAGTGAAGTTCAGATAGGCAGTCGCTCCATGTAAAATACTGGTATTCCGCTTCATCCAGTTAGACTGGAAGCTGACCCCAATATAGTCGATAAAAGGCTAGGCAGATTAACAATAATAAAACAACAAAAAAAAACTTACAACAAAAAGTTTGAGAGCCGCTGGACAAAGTAAGGGTGGCGCCAGAATGCCGGCAGGTTCGCGGGCAGGTATTCGACGACACCATGGTGTCGCCATGACGTACATTAAAGTACCTTTATTGTCTATTGTCCAAACAATTTGCTGTAACTAAATACCACTCCACCAAGAAAACTAGACAACTGTTGATTGATAGTCATATAAGTAATATTAATTGTATAAAGGATGTTGAGCGATTATACTTTTATTTTTTTTATCTTTTTCTAACCTAACAATTACTTTTTGTTAATTCACTTTTGATAACTACGACATCCTGTAGTTTAAACCATTAAAACAGTCTCATTACAAAATGGGTTTTAACCCAAACTTTCAAGGTAGTTATTGTGTTTTGAACATTATTCCGACGAACGTAAAGTTCTTAATACCAGATTGGCAGCCTGGACCTTATCAAGCATGGGTTCGATTGATTCCCAAGTTCGGTAATTAAATTTTGCTGTAACGTACTCATAACAGCTTCTTCTACCAGCGGGGCCTAGACAAGAAGAAATCGCTTTCAAAGCGTTTTGTATTTCTACAACGACTTTCAACAGGATTGATATAAGTTTAATGTCAACCCATCACATTTTTATACTTTTCTATCATCGTTATTTAATCGCTGATAGAATGTTACTTTGTCTAGGCTCTTTGCATTACCTACCCTGTGAAAACCAAAGATAAAACTGTCTACGTTACCTTTCCTACCTAGCTTTCTTAAACTTCCTTTATGATTATCATACTTACCCATCTGGAAATCAGTTGCCTTGAGCAACCTGGAAGTCTTTAAACAGAGTCCGGACCCAGGTTGGCGGTGGCAAGGAAAACCTGTTCAGGTGGAAATTCATAGAAGACTGATAAATATATAAGACATACACTCCGCCTTGTAGTGTAAATGTGGTGGTGTTCCACAAACGATGGGACAATGTCGTTTCCTGCACGCTTAGTATGACCACAATAATAACGGTTTTTGTCGACGGAAGAATAGACAAAATGACAGAGAAACAATCACAATCTGTCATTTTGTCTATTCTTCCGTCGACAAAACCCGCAGAAAACCCGTTTCTATGGTTGTCTTGCTGCGTGTCTTGTCAGCTGCACGTTACAGGAATAATGGACGCTATTGGCGGCGCCAAACACGTGGCTAATTGTCATTGGCATGCTAAAAGATCATACTTACTTACTTAGTTATTTTGAAACTCCCGCGTGGCTGTGTAGGTAATTAGTGTAGGTTTAAAAATATTTATTCTCAAAAAAGTCAGGAAGTCATTTACTTAAATAATACTAAAATAAATTTAAAATATAAAGTTCGTAACAATCGTCAGTGTATCAATGATGATAAAGTTTTTAAGAAGGTTGTAATTTGCGATTAAATACTGAGGTAATCGGAGTCTTGAATGCATTGAGTAAATGTAATTTTTTTTACATGACGGTATTTTGTTGTATAATTCTGCTAGGAAGACATTATAGTGACGTAATAAAAGAAAAGCGGTGTGCTTGTATGACAATGTATGAACGTAAACGAAGCAAAGTATGTAAGGAGCGTAGTAGGTGGCGTTAGTTTCTGCCTACCCCATGGGAATAAGGAGTGAGTTTATGTATGTATATATATAATAGTGCGCTATCAAAAGTAATGTGTATCTAATATTGTAATATTGTGTTCAAAGAACTAAAGTCAACATTAATTGCACTGCTTATGATTCCTTCGAATTACATCAGATGGCGTTAGTATTAGCGGTGAAATTATATCGTAACAATGACACTCTGTTTCTGTATTGAAAATTGGGAGTTGACAAGTTCTCACCTTCAAATTCTCAATTCAGGTTCAGTGTGAGTTAGTTTAAGAAAGTAATTAATTAACAAATTAGTACTTTTGTGAGGATTATTTATTTATATTTTTTCATATTTACGATAATTATTTCTAAAATAATATTTATTAATAAGACTCGAAAATTATTATCAGTACGTTTATGTTTATTTCAACTTATTTAAATTATTATCAGTATGCTTGGGTTGTCTTATAGTTATTACTTATTTTAGGCGACTTAAAAAGTTTCCCAGTCCCCTGACACAACAGCCAAGTCGATATTATAAAAATCCTAGTAGACAATTTCATGATGCTTGATTTTATTACTTTTTATTTTGAAGGTCTTCTTGCTTTTCAAAGTTCGCTTCTTTTCTTTTTCCGGCTTCTCAGTTATGTTTCGATCAGATAACTTGAATGTTTTACAAAGCAGCGTCACTTTAGACCCCCCTGTTAAATTCTCGTCCACTGATTTTATCGAATTCGTCAAAAGGTATTTCGTTGCTAAATGGTTACTGTACCTATTTGCAAAAATATCTTTCTTTATTAAAGCATTTTCTTTAAACGATTCTGACATATCTGTGAGACTTTCTTTTTTATTATCTTCATGGTCCGATGATGAACTGTTGGTGTAATTACAAACAACATCGACTCTAATTACTTGAACAGTCTCAGGGCTTTGAGCTCGGGATATCGTAAGACTTTTCCTTTTTCCAGTTTTTTGATAAGTAATTTTCGTGTTTTCTATAGTTTCAGAGACGTCTCTAATTTCGTCTTGTATTTGTGTCTTAGGGACTTTTTTTACGTTACTCTTAATTTTGGATTCAGTTTTCCGCGACTTTTTCGTTTCATCTGTATTAGTTTCGAGTTGCGTTACTTTAGTCTCTTTGTCTTTGCTAAATTCTGGCAGGAATACGCTGGAATTTCGAGACACGGGTCTTGATCTGTCAGTACTGTACAAATACTTAATGTATTCATCGTAGTAATGGTAAGTTAACTGTGATGATCTGTCATCATCATTTAATTCATTTTCGCTAACAGCTTGTTTGACGAACATTCTATGTTTGTTTCCATTGGTATTTTTCTTATATTTAAAGCTGGTTCTAGGCCGGCTTGTTTGGTCAACGTCTCCTTGGAACTTCAGGGTCTGCACCGTGAGGACCATGTCTTCGGTATCTTGCTGAGCTCGGACGCTGTCAAGGGCATCAGAGAGTTCATCACTATTCAGGCTGCAATGGAATCTAAGCCAAAAGAAAGAACATGCATTTTACGCAGAAACATGCAATAAAATAATAAATATACATAGGCGTATCAAGTAAAACAACAATTTTAGGTTTTCTTTGTTTATGTAAAAACCTTTTTTTTAATCCTTTCTTTGAATATTTGAATATGAAGTAAAATGAGGAAAAGGTACAATAAAGTAAATCATACTTAGAACAATATTTTAATATCCTTTTCTAAGTTAGTAAGACTTAACCTTGACCGATATTTTGGGTTGTTCGGAGGCATTGTTTGGTTTGAAAGGGGTGTTTACGGGCAAGCACGAGATATTGACAGAATTGTTAGATGTTTAATAACTTCTATGTGTGATCAGATCAATCAGAGTCATCATCATAAGTCTTGCCTAGCCATAAACGGGTAATATCCCAGTCTATACTGATGCGCCCTACCAAGGTACCTTTATTAGTATTTTATATTGGACACATAATTAAGTCAGACGTACAAAAGGGCAGACAATGGTGGAGATTCCCTTGTTCACAAACTAAACTAAAATTTGAGAACAGACAGCTAGAGAAAAGGACAGTGACCGTAAGCGGTAACACTAAATATGTATGGTTGTCGGTCAAACCAGAACATTGTGATGTGTAAACTTAATTGTGTTTAAGTAAGATCACTGTCTGTCATCACCTTTTCTTTTTGCCTAAACTTTTTGCATATTTCAATGTTTTTGTCAAAAAAAATTACCCTTCATATATAATTCTGTCCATCTCTTTCTTGGTTTTTAATAAGTAAAAGTTGGAAATAGCATAAATTAAGTTAAGTTTGTGAGCAAGAGAATTGGCACCATCTATACCTGCCAAAAATATCAATCCATCTAGGATCTTCTTCGTGCTGAGGGTTTACCAGCCTCTTCTGACAATATCTCCTCGGTTCCTCAACTAAAGTGGAGTTCTCTCTTTTCATCTTGCTCTTGGCTCTTTGCTGTAAATGTAGCCTGGCACATTTCATTGTTTTCTGTCTGAAATAAAGTCAATAGGATATCATTTTTTTTATACTTAGTGGTTACCCGCGGTTTCGCCCGCGCAATTTTTGGAAATTATGTCCTAACCTAGACCGTGGTCCATCCGTGTGCATCCAAATCCGTTCAGCAGTTTAGGCGTGAAAAGGTAACAGACAGACAGAATTACTTTCGCATTTGTTATTACTGCAGACGATGTTTAGTCACCAATATTTTCAATCAGTGACGGTATCACGCTAATATATGCAGCCGAGGGTAATATACAGTTTCTGGTCTATCTCTTTGGTTTGCTTTGCATATTGAGGACTTCCAAACTTGTTTCAAAAAATAATCTATCGCTGTGAAAATATTCATTTAGTAGTTATTTTCATTTTACGGTAACGGAATAACAGACTAGTTTTCGAGAAAATGAAATTATCCAGATCCCGGAAAAGCAAAGCTATCTTGCGGAATAGGCCACAATTCATTCCTCAACAGCTTATATGGGCGAATGACAACCATTGGTAAGTTAAATTGGAGACTCAACATAACACTTTACAAACCTTCCTGCTCTCAATCCCAACTTTGAAAGTTGAGACTTGATGAAAGTAGGACAGCTTCTAAAGGTAGCTGCGTTTTGTCACCAATTTCACACATCAGTGCAGCCGGTCGGTTATCTTTTAAAGGCACATGAACAAATTCGTAAAAAGTCGGCAGAATCATGCAGTGCTGATTTCTTTATACATAAACTCCGTCCCATAGCCCTCTGGAAAACCGCGGGGGAGGTGGAACGTCTGCTGACTTGTCAAAAAGTAGTAGTAGTACTAGTAGAGGTGGGCGTGCGACGACGAATCGTTTACAAAGTTTGTGTTTTGTGATGATGAAACCGTTTTACGTACTGGGTTCAACTTCAAACAGTCTTCATTGTACAAACCAGTCTTCGATCTACTTGGTGCGATTTTTTAATTTTATATCTAAGAAAATACAGTCGGGTACAATGATTCAACTATCTATCACACTCGTAAAATAGTCCTTCCAATAAAAATTGAACTCTTTGTCAATAAAATACAGTCAATAATGTATTACCAGTTGTCAATGATGTCGTTCGTGATGCGAAAAAACCATTTCATATATTCCAAATCGTTGATAGTTGTAAGAAACTGCGCAGTTTCGTCCTTTAACCGTTTTCTGCAACCGTTTTCGTCGTCGGAAAAACGGTTTAGTCCATCAAAAATTCGACAACGACCCACCACTAATGTCTAGTGTCAATGTCAGTCAGCTTATACAAGTACAGAACATGCACTGCCAGTGACAAAAAATATAAAACTGATTTTAATCGATATGAAATTGATAATCATTATTTTGGTTTTTCAGTAATTAATGATGTTTTATTTAAATTAAATGCACTATATTGTATAAAAGTATATATAGTGCATTTAACTATTTTGAGTTAATTATATTACCTAGTGCTACCTAGTGGGTAGGTTTTCTTTTTGTAGTTGTATAATCGATTACTTTAATCGATAATCTCACAAAAGCTATCTTTATAATTCTTTTAATTTCTCCGCTTCCAGACTGAGAATTGAGCAATTTTTTTGATAGGTATTCAAGGATAAAAAAATATGACTAATTTTTAGATCATATCTCAACTTATTGCATTTGAGCCCACCGTTTTCCATCTCCTTTGCGTTGTTGTTTTTGGTTTACCAATTCTTGTAATTGTGTATTCCGAATTACTTTGACATTAATTTGACTAATTTTATTTTATATTATGAGTTGTTGACACTATATATATATAGCAATCCAAATTATATATATGTAGATATATATTTATTAATTAATATTAATTATATATATTTATTATTATTATATATATATATATATAATTTAAAAAATTATATTTATATATATATTTTTTTTTTAATAAATTAATAATAAATATATAATAATAATTATTATTAATAGATATATATAATTTTTTTTATATTTAATTTGGAGTGTTATTTATTTTATTAGTGGATTAATTTATAATTATTTGATACCTACTTATATTTGTACGCCGTTAAGGCAAAACATGACTGTGATATAATATATTGTAATATCTTGCATGCCATGTGTGTATGTATACTCATGTTTTGGACAAATAAATGATCTTTATCTTTAACAATTATATCCCCTGACTTTACCTAATCATGATTTCGAGTAATAAGTTAACCTGCACAATAACCCACTGAATTTTACATGAACTAACTCCAAAGACAACGAAACTCGTGTTAACTGCAGGTCACAGGTAACTCAAGGTCAAATCAAAACAGTATGAATTAATTTGGCTTTCGTGATTAAGTATCTACTGTTGGAAATTTTATTGTGTTTATGATATTTAGTATTGTTTGGAAGGCTCTCAAGTACCGCCAGGTTTCAAGGACGAGCACGGAACGAGTGCTCCCAAACAGTATACCATGGGGTTTATTGGCTTTCATATTTGGTAACAACGTGATTCGTATGTAAGCAATATTATATTTTGGGCTCACTATTTCGGTATTTCGGTACTACGTGTAATTTCGTGCAAGCTAGCTTCGTTTCTAGATAAGTAGAAATATACGAGTTGTTAGTTAATAGATATTTTCTTTTGCATTTTGTTGTATTTTTTATTCAGAGGGAGCTTTGTTTTAAGTGCTTTGTGGCTAGGGTCACCATCCGTCCGGATATGTCCGGATTTTTGATCCCCCATCCGGACTATGCCCGGCCTTCTCATTTGGCCGGACTTTTCAACTTAAGGGATTTTTTTTAAAACATAAATAGTTACTGAAAAAATGAAGATTATAAAGTTAGATATGCCAACTTTTTTTGCAAATGTCAGGCCTTTTGTCAGAACTTTTCAAATTTCGAAATGGTAATCCTACTTGTGGCTAAATGATAACACATGAACGGGTCGATCGAGGGTTAAGCTACCATTGTCGCGGTCAGTTTGTGGATGGGTTACCATCGATTAATGTCGAGACCCCTCCATGCCACGGAAAGCACGGTAAGCGTCGCGGTCGTTTCGTGGATGGGTGACCATCGATTAATATCGAGACCCCTCCGTGTCACGGAAAGCACGGTAAGCCGACGTCGCAATCGTCATTCGTATGTCTTTGACAGTCGTTACGGATAGTTAGAAGCCCAAAAGTCTAACAACCAGTTTACCAAGGGGTCTCGTGTTACCCAGTACCTGGTTTGTGGAGGTCAGATAGGGATTCGTCTATGTAAAATACTGGTATTCAGCTGCATTTAGCAAGACTGGAAGCCGACCCCATCATAATTGGGAAAAGGCTAGGCAGATTGATTTAGGGAGCTTTGTGTTGATCAAACAAATGATCCCCAGGCACATACATCATTTCTAAGCCATGTAGCCATCAGACCAGAGAGTTAAGGCTCCTACAAACAGGCGCGACACGCGACGCGACACAAAGACACCGCTCGTCGCGCGACTCGACGTACCTTTGTGTCGCGTCGCGTGTCGCGCCTGTTTGTAGGAGCCTTTATTTACGTAAGAACCTATATTACATAATTATCGCGCAAAATATGTTTGAAAATATCAACGATAATTACGTAATACATAATGGGGAAAATCCACCATTGCACTGTTCGCTTGTCCAGTCGTCGTAACCCATATTTTTGCCATGAATTTAATCGATCCACAAATAATTCCCATTTTGATTTACTATAAAATATACAGGTGCGGCGTAAATAGAAGCCCTATTTTAAAAACATTTCCAGTTAAATTATATTAACTGATTCCATTATTTAAACAAATGTTATACCCACCTAGCTATTTATATTAAAAAAGAGTAAAATTAAAAGAAATACACAATTTATTTTATTATGTGAAAACTCTTCTTTTAAAATCAGTTTTTTTTAAATCAATTTCACTCTTCTTTTAAAATAATAACGGCTAAATATATCTTATAATACCTACTGCCGACAAATTTTAAGAAATGTATTGTCTAAAAATAAATAAAATAAATTAAGTGTTAAGCTCAAATTGGCAATTGTACCGTCAGGAGAGACTTCGCGGGACGTTTTGTCATTCTTTCTTAAGACTATTGTCTAACATCTATTCATTTTGGAAGCAATTATGTTTGAAGATGTTCCTCTATACCCATCCTTTTCACACCTCTAGATTTTAAATGGCAGATTAAAGTGAGACAGATGCTATACAGGGTTTTTTCTAAAAGTATTGATAAAGGAACTACAATGTCGGCAGGATGGTGTATTTGATCTAGCAACGTAGCGGTCCACATGTTCTTGGGAATGGCTTTGCCAACGATGCAAAAAAAAGTTTCTTTCTATTTTTGTTATTCACTCAAATAGTTTTGATCATTGGAAACTGCATAATGCATAGCAAATTCGTTACATGATTTATAAAAGCAATTTTAGCGTAGGACTATGCGTGAGTTTTGCCCAGAGTTATTTATGAATACAGTTTGATGTCCTGACCCAGTTCGATAAAAATTAACAAGTTTGCTACATCCATAAACATTAATGCGGAAAAAAGTTTCCTGAAAAAATTCAAAAATTGCTTAATCGTGAATTGACGGAGTCATTATCATCGCTTTGCATAATTATAAAACCGAATATAAACACATTTGGCCCTAACTTACCGGCTGCCATAAACTATACTTTTTAAGTCGAATGTCAACCTGTCACGCAAGCGTGTACAACATAATCAGCCTTGGATGTTGTGCGTTTTGTCGTAGCGTCATTTTTTTCACGTCGTTTTGTAGGAAACGCGTCTAGAGACGTCAGACATAAAATGGCAGGTGGCTTTATCTGATATCGACTACAGTTTACAATACCGATTTGAATAATTTGTTCTGTGGCGTTCCTTATGAAATCTTTGGGAACCTCTGTAATATGATACAATTATGCATACTGATAATTTATGTTTTGAATAAACCTAGATTTGCAATAGAGCCAAACAATGATGCACCAAGATCGACTGCAACGTATCAAATTCACAAAGTCGCACTATTCAAGTCTCGCACACAACGCCAAAATAATAGGCACAGCTGCTAGACAAGACGCACACACACACACAACGAAATCGGTGCATCGCACACGGACATCTTGGATAACAAAAAATGCATTATTATTATCCTAGTGCAAGGAGGCGACATTTCACGGAAATATCAACGCTAAATTCTGACCGTTAACGGTGAGATTAGAAAATCACCTGCTTGTAAAACGATTAACTTAGATTTCATCCAGAACCCGAAAAATTTTGGGAGAATTTATTCCTTGTAGTAAGGAAGATAAAGTTGAATTTCGTGTGGGATGCGTTGAGGAATTTAAGTTTCATAATTATTGAAAAAAAAAAGCTACGTATCTTATAGGCGCCAAATGCACGTTGCATGGCCTACGATACGAATACGATTTCTGTTGAATTTTGTGAGCAAACCCGCGCGCGTGACTGTGTCCTGCACATCAGTTATTAGCTGCGATTTTATATTGGAATTATGCACATTCGGAATATTTATGGGTACAAGCTTAAAATGCTGGGCACGTAAATAGGGCCACATTTTTGTCTTGCTATGTGTCCGGATCGTGCGAAGCGCAGTTTATTTGTATTTTTATTTTAGTTTATTTATAAATACAGAGCGGACATTTGTTGAGACTTTATTATCGTGTATTGCCTTTATTTAAGTTAGGTAATTAGGTATGCATTTGATTTTTACGAACTGGAAGATTCAACTTGCGTTTTGCAACATGTCGTTTTTTTTTTAAGTTATGTATAGAGTAAGTATAATATACTTACATAATTTAAATAAAAGCTAACAGTCTTAAAATAACAATATAAATATTTAAAAAAGGTATTATATTACTGAATTAAAAACTCTTTTGTAAGACAAGTTTCTTCGATAAAGTCACCCCGGTCCCCGGTAATCACAGCGATATCAAACAAAACTACGTCCAAATTCCCATCTTCTAATCGTGTTACTGTAAGATGACTTTTGTATAAACTCAAGAGTTTTGAGAAAAGCTCAAAAACTTGAACAATGGACTTGACCAAAGTGTTTAGATGTTTTGATTTAACATTTTCAACTAAAGCTCGTTTTGTTAAGAACGAGGTTTAGTTAGTTAAAATATTTGATAAACAATAGAAGCTTAGTTGTTACGCAGAATCATTGTTGTTTAAAAAAAATGTACTGTTAGAGTTAAGAGTTTTCGAATTGAAAACTTCTTTAGGCGCGTTGGGCATTTTTGAGATGGGACTAAACCATTGATTTCGCGACACCATGACGACACCTCATTTTTGTAAACGCGATTGTGCTCTTTATTTATATTAAGTTACGGATCAATGATCTATGTAAGTATTTTTACTTTAAAGGTTTTGTAAACGCGGTTGTGCTCTTTATTCAGATAAGGTTACAGACCAATGTTCTATACAAGTATGTTTCTGCCACCAAGGCGATCTTGGTCAAGTTTTCACTTCTGTCGGCCCTCCCGGAAGGCCACCAGTTTTTATGAATGAATTTATTACTTGGTTAATTACCTAATAATATTGTATAGCCAGCGTTAAGAGTTTATACTGCAACTGTTACTGTTGACTCAATATCAGCATACTTTTTCTTTATCAAAATCAAAAGTCATTTATTCAAACTAGGCTGAGAATCAGCACTGTTCTAACTTCAAAATTACATAAGACAGTCCCCCAAAACGCCCGCCCGTCACCACTTCCTAGTGCTTTAGCTGGGAAGAAGTGGCGCAACAAACTCCCCAGTGAGTAATGTTGTGTGTACTCATACTCACTTTTCCAGCGCTACTAACTACCTAGTACGCTAAAATGTATTTAGGGTTCCGTACCCGTAGGCTGCCAAACGGAACCCTATTACAAAGCCTCCGCTGTCCGTCCGTCTGTCTGTCTGTCAGCGGGCTTGCGGTATCTCAAGAACCTTATTAGGTAGACAGTTGTTTTGTTTTTTTTTTATATTTGTTAATTGTATTACAGTTTCACCATCATTCGACTTAAGTGTCTTAATAATCCTAAGTACGTAACGCCACTGAATATTTTGCCGTTTAAAACTGAACATAATAATGGCAATTACATAAAAAATATATTTATCTTTTCTCCACTTGAACTTGTAAACAACAACTTCGACACAGTATACCCACACTACCCCACATCCAAATCTTATAACCGGTTTCTCCAAACTGACCTTATTACACTTGCAATCCCCTGTCCAAGCAAGTTGACCGTACAATACAACCTGCCACGGGGTCAGTGCACAAAAGCAGGTCAAAATAAAAACGTATTGATTACCGCATCCTAATCTCCAGTGCTTCGCGATTATCATAACAATAGGATACCCCCCGGACTCTAAAAGGAACAAGGTAGACGCCTTCTTGTTTTGTTATAACTATTTAGTGTCCTTGATTTATGGGCTATGCAAGTATGGGGCTCGGTGTGGAAAAAAGAAGTGTCGTTGTTTTAAGTTAAGAGAAATTATAAGAAAGCTGAATAGCTCATCGTTTCGATACGACAAAGGTTCAAATGTAAGCATTTAGATACACATAAGATGGAAAGAATTGATTTAGGTACAGCCGACCGAATGTTAGTGGTACCAAAACCAATATAAGCTGGCCTTGATTTCTATTGAAACTCCGCTATAAGCTAGGCCACTTCAAATTCAATGTCTTACCACTGACGTCGTAAGACTTTGAATTTGAACATGCAACCACATGCGATCGACTGTATCGAATTGACCTTGAGCAGATGAAAATTCGAGAGCAGTGTTAACAGCCCCGACTTACGAGTTATAGGCGCTTTACTTTGTGTAAATAATTTCATCACAACTGCTCTCAAAATGGTGAAGGAAAACAGGATGACGAAAGCGGCATGCCCTAGAACCAAAAATTCGAAGACATGTGACATCTACCATCTATTGTGATTTAAATAAATAAATAATAAAAATAATCTACCAACCCGCACTGCGCCCGCGTCGTAGATTATATCCCACTCCGTCTCAAAGAGAGGAGGCCTGTGCCCCAGCAGTGGGAACAGTATAGGCTGATTATGTAAACGAGAATTGCAAGATTATTTATTTCATCATACCATCTAATTTTCAGGCAGAAATATAGAGTACTGTACATGATTATTTCCATTACACATCAATAATGACCCGACCTTGCGGAACAGATGACTTGTCTTGTACATATTTATTATTACTCTAAAAGAGTTCCCATACCCTATAATGAACCAGTTGTTCTTTAAGATCATTTATTGTGATGTTGCATGAGACGTGCATCAATGGTGATTATTTCTATAGAAAATACACCGGCACCGGGACCCCTTGCCCTAAAATCTTTCGGCGGCTAGACAAAGCCGGCTGCGCGAATATGTAGCGACGCACAGTAAATAAAGGGATGATATATTGTGAAGATTGATGTGATTAAAAAAAACCATTTCCCTTAGTGCTGTCAAGGTGCATTCTTAGTAGGGATGTTACGATAGATATCGATAGTTAAGGTATGGTGAATATCGATAGTTAGAACTTGATGTGGTGGTAGTTATCTACTGTTTACTTTTTACTCATAGAAAAAGGGTGCTACATGTTAAAATTCCAGTCCCACAAGATGGACCGATGACCTTGTGAAGGCCGCAGGAATCTGCTGGATGCGAGGAGCATAGAATCTGTCGAAATGGCGGTGCTTGGGGAGGCCTATGTCAAGCAGTGGACGTCTTTCGGCTGAAATGAATGAATGAATGATAAAATTCATCTTCATCATAATCAGAACTTGCAAGTCTCAAACACAAACTCTGCAAAACTGCGAAAAGTCTCCCAAAAGTTACTTGATATTTATTGCCAGAAATAAATTCATTAACCTACAGCTGTTCTGCGAAAGGTATAGGTCAAATTAACTGAGCTGACTTAAACCTAGCATATAGGTAACTTTCAAAATAATTGTATTTTTGATGCTAACTTAATATGCAACCCAATTATATTTATAATGAGATACAACTGAATAGAATTTCATAAACAAACAGATTAAATGCTTACTTGAGCATAATAAAACATTTGAAACTGCTAAACAATTCATTAAAAAGAGATATAAAATATACCTCAGAATGGCAAACTAATGGGCAGAATAAAAGTTCCAAACGAAGTTATTAAATCATTCATATGAAGATTACATCGATATCGATACTTGGCTAACCTTTCGATACATCCCCATTAAAACTCAGGTGAAGGTAATCGTTGTGGGAATTATAACTCCTATCTCACAGTAGTGTATAGTGCTGTCTCTTTCACAAATTGTTCTCCAGACATCCATGATCCAGCTAGCAAGTTGAATGCGTCTGCGACAGACATTTCAATGGCGTTTCTGGTGCATGTGTATTTGATACAAATAATAATTGAGGAACGACTTGTATGAACAAACTTTTAATACAGACTTTTTATTGCATGCTGTTTAATAAAAGTGCATCCTTTTTATTTGGAGTTTTGTAGGTTAAAATTGGTAAAAAGTTGCTGACAGTTTTTATTATAAAGTATAAATATTCCAACATTTTTATACTTTTACCTAAACAGCATAAATACCTAGAGTTAAGTGCTTGCTATACGGTCGCCAACCGCGTCCTGACAGAGGTGACCTTGGTGGTTTACAACCGTGTAGATTGTGGTTTACGACCAAATTTCAAACACCTCTGCCTGTCGCCAACTAAGGTCACCTCTGTCGAAGACGTGGTTGGCAGCCATGTAGCAGGCACTTAAAAGATAGTGCCATGCACGATGACGGGCCACACTTCTCTTCCTAATCGCTTAAAGTATAGCTAGAAAATCCAGTGTACGAAATAAAATCAACGCGATTTTATTACGTCCGTGCGAACGTCTGCTAATCGCGTTTAGGGAGTTGAGTGGGGCGCATCTTCGTGGATAGCACTATCTGTATGGTTACATTTTTAAATGAATATTAAAAAATAGTAGCATATAACAATAAAATACAAATAAAAATAAAGATATAATCACAACGGCATAGGCCATTGTAAGGAGGCCCACGATTACCGGTGGCCATTTACGGGTTGACAAAATTGTTATAAAGCTAATGACCAATATCTTTTCACTCAATAGAAAATAGTTTATCTAGCTTGTTGACCCGAAAACCACGTGAAATAGACTACTGACCGAAGTATTATGAATCAATTGACCATCTTAATTAGGGTTGGTCGAAATACTTATTTTACGGGACACGAAATCTCAATGCGTTATAAATCTAAGTGGTGGCTTAACTGAAAACGTTGGGTTCGTCAGGAAATGTCGGCTACTTGACTTTTTAAATATTTATGATACTGTGTAATTTTTAGGTCTCATCTTTATGTTGTAACGTTTTTCAAACTTTTCTTAGTGAAAATCAATGATGAAAATATTTTTTGTTGTTGTAGTGATTGGCAGTTAATAAAAACACTGGAAATACTAATTAATGCATTGGAGTATTTTTTAATTATTAAATAAATCCTAACATCGACATTCAAAACGTGATTTTTTCAAACTAAATGGTAGTGTTGGGCCGACTTTGGATTTTGCCCATCTTTGACTTGATACACCTAGTGACTGAACTATTGGAAATGATTCGATATACGAAGTTCAATTGATTGTCTTATCGTCATCTCCACCTTGTATAACTTCAAAACTCAAAAGGTTTATACAACATAATTATCGATTGAAGATTTGCTGAAACTTGGTCTGACTAGTTTGCTCAACCCTTTTTTTCGAGAATGTATACAACAAAAAAACCTCGTAGTATTACTATTATATAAACGCGTCTCCAGTTAAGGCAAAATAAATAATGATTAATCTCGTTACTAGTTATCTAGACAAACATCTAAAAATAGCAAGACAGTGTCCCTGGCCCTTGGGGCACGCTACCGGTTGAACAGAAACATCAATTCGAAGATCATTTAGTTAATAGATTTTTATAAGTAAGTTTGTTTTTCGTTCACTTTTACGTCGTAGTCTTGTAGAATCTTAAAGTTAAGTACTTAGATTCACACATAAAGATCACCAAAGAAATGATGGATGGACTGTGTGAAAGATGATATGACTAGAAAGGTGGTGACTTCACTGTGTGAGAAATAGAAGACACGGTGCGCCGCACCCACGTAGATTGGGATAAGGACATGATGATGTGCTACATTTACATTTAGTGACTGACCGATGCGACGGTATGAATGACTTAACCGTAGGTTTCCTAAGAGGTGAACGGTCACATAACGGCTGTCCAAATACAGAGCATTTTTTGACACCCAGATTTCCATGACGGCCTTTAAGAGGATTTATACTAAAAGTTGGCAACGTCGTAAATAGCTATCAAATATTTACCTGTTTTGATTAATTTAGCAATATTACTGTATGGAATTAATAAATTTGGCTAACTAGGGAAATAAAATATTGATTATGAAATGCAATAATTAATATCGTAACACCGAATGTTTAGTTTTAGATAAAAAAAGTATTTGGAAACTTTATAAATGAAAATTGTTACAACATCAAATTCAGTGTTATAATTGCAATTCATTATTAATAGTCTAGGGAACTAGTTAGTCACATTTCTTATTTCCATACAGTAATATTGCCAAATTAATCAAAACAGCGAAATATTTGACATCTATTTGCGACGTTGTCCACTTTCAGAATAAACCAAAGCCCAAAGCCAATATAACAATTATATCTTTTTTCGTCGAATTTTTGGTTCTAGGACATGCCGGTTTCCTCACGATATTTTCCTTCACCGTTTTTAAAAGTTATGTAAATTTCTTTATTTTGCTTCGTGTGTGTACCTATAGGTACACACGGCTACTCATCAAGCTATACATTTCCAGTTTATGCTGATCTCGTATTGTATAGGATTTCCGTACAATGCGAGGTCAGCTTATACAAGAAATGTATAACTTGATTGTGTAGCCGTGTGTACTAAGTGAACATTTTCCTCATAAATGTCGATACACGTATCACAGATGCTATTTCACGATAAAGCGAGTGATTCATGAGTTCATAACACGAGACTACTTCAGAACATATGCAGTGATGACATGTTACTTTAAGCTACACCCTTCTGTGATTGGGGCGACAAAGGCTATTCGTTTTAGTAGATTTATATACATGTATATTTATACAACTGCTCAAAAAAGGTGTAATTGAAACAAATGAAAACCTAAAAAAGAAAGAAAGAAAAAAGGAAAGTAAAATAAGTTTACTAAGGTTGATCCATGATAGCTCGCGAAATTCATATTTTTTTGACGTTTTGTGCAATTCCCTTGATCAAAATATGATAAGCGACCCTAACAAATATATCTAGAATGATTAATACATCTCTCTAATTTAGATTTGTTCCATTAAGAACTTTTCCATAAGAGTTTTGTTTTTATAGAATATAATGTATTATGTAATAAAAAATAAATAAAAATACCTGCTAAAAATCAAAATCAATCTACCTAGCCATTTCCCAACTATGCTGGGGACAGCTTCCTTACAGCTTTATTTACATGAATTTCATAAAAAGTTGAAGTTTTTTATGACTTTGAAAGTGGAGTACAAAACTGTTGAAAGCTTAACACGATTACACAAGACCTTGCGAATATTTTGGGAAAAGTTAATCTAAAAAAATAATACTCTTCTCTTTTCAGTTAATTTAACTTTCGTACATGAGGGCCGTTTAAACATGAAGCTCAAACTAAACAGAGTTATATTTGCTTTAACTACAGTTCTGCGAAACTGCAAACACTACTTAAACAATTAACAAATTACTACATGTTTAACTAAACTGCCGCTCGGTGCAGTAAAGTTAATTTTAACAATAGACTAGATGTTCGGCACCTTTGTCGGTCGCCTTTGTTGACATCAAAGGGGCCGCTCGATACGCATGTTTACCTTGGAGGCATTAAAATCGATTTCTATGTGAAATATATTAGTCGCAAATTGATCGGCAAATGGTTGGTGACGTCATTGGGGTGTTAAACGTTTTATGAGGTCAAGAAAGGATCTCATTTAGATTAGGTTATGTGACTATTTCAGGCATAAATATACAAGTAGAAGCACTTAAACTGGATTAATTTAGTCCTCGTGTGTGTTTTTAATGAAGTCTAAGCCTGTAATTAAGGGCTTATTAAATGTGGTTTATTAATTATGTTCTATTTAAATATAGAATCTTTCTAAGGATTCTTACGCTAATCCAACTTTTATCGATGGATACATGTGATTTTTGCAAAGACAATAGAACGCCTTTGCGGCTTCGAGAAAGTGACAATCCACGGATGATAACGATGTATGGAAAAATCTAAACTGTTGGACTGAAATCTGCCTGCCTAGCCTTTTCCCAGCTATGTTGGGATCAGCTTCCAGTCTAACCAGAAGCAGATGGATACCAGTATTTTACATGGAGCGACTGCCTATCTCACCTCCACAACCAAGTGACTAGGTAACACAAAACCCCTTGGCAGGACTGGTTATCAGACTTTTGGGCTTCTGAGTACCTGTAACGAGTGTCAGAGATCTACGAATGACAGCCGGGCCCAACAGTGTGGGACAAGCTACCGAAAAGCATACTATGACAATCTTGTTAACAATCAAATACGATATGCTTTGAAAGCGATTTCCTAAGCCGTTGCACATCTGTATCGTAGAACACAGATTTCATCAATAATGGGGAAGACGCGTTCAACTATAAGTATCGATTGCGATGCGGATAAATTTTCCAACGCGATATTTTAGTTTGTTAATAGTTTTATTTTTATTTGTTAATTAGGTATATCTTGTTATTTAAGTACGTTTCGTTTTAATTCTGAATTAATTATAACTGAGTATCTGCTGATAACGAATTAGGTAAAGTCTAGTTAAATCTTTTTTCCATTTGCTGTTATTTTCATTTAAACGAATATCAACTTTATTGTAGTCAAAATTGAGTTGGTTACAGAATAACACGTACTGTTGAAAAGACATAAAAATGTTTGAAGTTGTAGCGGAAACTGAACTTAATGCGTCGGTACCAAAACACATATTTGTTTACATTTTTGGAAACTAAATCGCGAACGCAGTTATAGGTACTGGAATCTTTTTTATCTCTTTCAAGTTGTTGCTCAAAGGTAATGACGATGATGAGTTAATACCTACTATGATGACCAATTTTTGTACCCAACGTTATAAATAATTTGGAGGCGGCAATTCTTAGAACATCACGAAATTCTTTCTTATAACGAGTAATGGCTTAAGGCTGGCGAGCAAGGGATTAATTATGTAATGGATACAAGCTTACTAAGCACGTTAACACTACGTGAAATATATGTAGAAAAAAAAATTGTGGCGATGCGACTTTGAATAAAACTACGTACAGACAACCGCACGTCACTGATTACAAAATCCGTTTCAGCTGATCTCTTATTTTATTGAAACGTCGTACTACGGTAGGCTAGTTCAAGGTCATAGTGTTACCAATGACGAGCGGTCAACTGTACGTATTCTACGATGTGACCTAGAAGCTGTAAGTGCACACAACTGGGAAGTCAGAAGAAACGGCAATGAAATAAAAATATTTTTGTGGATATTACTAAGAACATTCAAGTCTAGCAATTCTTTAAAAGGTAAAGAACCTTATGGCCTAAAGTGATACTAATTTACAGGCGGAAACATCTACATTTTACAGACACGCACACAATAAAATAATAATAGATTTAAATAATTTGCAATAATACCTAAATTATCAGTAATTCGTTTCCTAAAAGCAAGTTCAAAATTAATATCATGACCTTTGTTTCCTTTCAAATCAACCGCTACCAAATAAAAAGCTCAAAATTGACAGGTGATTATCCTGTCATATTTGAGCACCTTAATTACAGACATCCAATCAACGCATGCACATGAACAATGCAGCAAAAAAATCTAAACACAACAAGAAAGAAAAAAACACAATCACAAATAATTTTGTCTATAAATCTTCCTTGCAATTAATAAAATTAATAACAAACGACATCGCATTGCTTTCCGAAACAACTACAAAAATCGCACGTGCATTTTTGGTAGCAACTCGAAACAAACAAATATATTTAATGGAAAAAGTATCAAATAAATTGTGTGAAGTATTCGCTTGTACATTATTAGTTGATAAATAAAAGTTTACCGGTTATTCGCGACGGTGGAACGTTTTCAGTGTACCGCGTCGCGCCCTCGTCTACCGCGGAATCACGGCGCGAACATCCTATCATAATAGCCTCCTGATACGGCAAAGGCACGTTCATAATTGGACTACGATGTAACACTAACTTTTCCGCCGACTTTCTTCGCAATGAGCTCACTACACCTAGTTTCTGATAAACATGAGTGCCCATGTAGATAATTATATAGTTGAATTATTTATTAGAATTTGACTCAAACATTGATAAACTTACTTTCATAACTTAGATACTTTTTTTTATTAGTATGATAATGTAGTAATTTAAGTCCATTTGTATGGTCTTGTTGCATAGGCGTAAGTGACATTACAAGTTTGCTACGAATGATTCGTAGCATAGCTACAACGTAGCGTAGAATTTCGTAGCACTTAATTATCGTAGTACCTGTGTATTTTATTATTATTGTGTATTGTATGTCTACGTGTGTTTATTTTATATATTATTTATTTTTATTATTATATTATTATAGTGTCTACCTAGTTCCGTTCTTTTTTTAATAAACATGATTGTGATACATTATTATACTGATTATTAGTGTCATTAACGAACCATTTAGATACAACAAACGACTTTTCTATGCGCTATTTATAAATACTATAAAACAAAGTCGCCATTCGTGTATGTCTGTGTAACCACTTAGTTTTTCTACACAACAGATTTTGATGCGGTTTTCCAGAAGTTTATTCCGGAAGATTTTTTTAATAAATTAATGTTTAACTAAGATATTGCACAAAAATATACATGTTTTGTAAAGTCGTAAATATTGTGCAGTAGCATATATAAAGAAAAAAAAACTGAAAACAAAGCTAGTATTCATTATGCAAATATAAAAAATAATATTTAACATCACCTCGGAATCACTACTAATAAAACGTCAACCCGCTTTAAGAACTCACCCTAGTAGCATGCGAACTTTCATAATTCTTATACAAGGTGTCCCACTTCTAGTTTACGCGACATTTATGTTCTAGACTCATGCTAGACCGCTGGTTCTTGGTACCTACATATGTGTCGTATGGAGCTCTTACGACGCATATCTTTCTTATTTATAGAGACCATAAAATGTTTCTACATTTAAGTCCTAAGTGTGGCTAAAATACTGCTTTAAGGTTAATTACCTCTGTTTGAGTAACAACTTTTTTTTTTCGTAATTTGTTTTGAGGAATTAGCGTTTTCTAGAATATCACTTTTTATAAATTAGAAAAGGTATTGAAAAGAGTCTGAATAATAATCTTCATTACGTCGCTTTGAAATACGGTGTTTTATTCCTTTATTATATCAGTTTCTATTTTGTTTATTGGTCAAAAAACGCATTAGTGCCAAGTCGTAAAAGGTATCTACTGCGTATCGATCGTGTTCATATCTATTCATTATTGCAGCGCGGGGTATAATTTATTGTTTTAGTGTTATAATTAATTACAAATTTCTTTAAGTGTTCAGGACAGAAAATGGGGTAAGCTCTGCATTGTTGTCATAAACGCAACTTAGGTACTGCATCAATAGGACGGACAGTAGGCTTGTTTATCTTCTACTGTTAAAATGGCCACTGTAGACATAGCGTGTATGGTCGAATAAAAAAAAAAAAAATTCCTAATTTAATTAAATCGTAATTTAAAAAAAGTCTGTCTCGCAGTTTCTCTCATGGCGTGGTGGTATGACATACGCACAAAATGTTTTACCCCACGTTTACACCCATAAACAAGTTGTGATACATGTTGTCGACAAGCATTGTAAAAGACTTCTCAAAAATAATGTCAGCTAATCATACCTTCTATAAAACCTGTGATCATACCTCATGTGGGTATGATTGACGTTGTTTCAGATGAGTATTGTTAAAAAAAAAATTTCAATTTATTTAATATTTTTGATAAGTTTTGTAAACAACTACAACTAGTTTTTACAACTTTTTTTAGTTGTAAACGACATTATCGCTAACCAACAATTGAGTTAGTAAGTCAAATGCGAGTAAAATATTACCAGTCTATTATTGTCCCACCGTAGGGCAAAGGCCACTTCTTCCCATACAGATAAACGCACGAGCATTGATCACCACGCTTGCTCAAGACGCATTAAGGCTCCCGCAAACAGGCACGACACGACAACAGTAATTATTCTACCGGGAAGTTTGTTTTTTTTAATTGTTTTGTCGTACATATCGCGCCTGTTTAAGGGAGCCTTTAGCGATTATACATAAAGACAAAAGTTTTGTGGATTTATTTGTAATGAATAAACTCAGAAACTACTGAACCGATTTTAAAAATTGTTTCTCCGTTTCAATTGTCCGTTCTGTATTATCACTGAGTAAAATAGGTTGTAATTTATAAAGAAATCACGCGGGCCGCTGGCGGTAGCTAGTATTAGCTATAAGTCCAGGTTTCCTCACGCTGTTTTCCGTCACCGGTGTCAGTAATGTTCAAGATAAACTTAGAAAGTAGGTAGGTACTTATTATTCAATTCATAAGTAGGTACTTATGAGTTGAAAAGGTCACACTCACTGGTACTAAAAACGTAAGTACCTATACCTACAAAATCACTCCAAAAGTCGTTGAACTCACTACATTGCGGGCCAGTACCCGGTTAACAGTAACCTAAAAAATATTGATTAAAACAATTTATAGGAACATTTACATTTATTGTATTATCGTGTTTCCGAAGGCATTTTAAAGTATATAACTTGTTGTTTATTTACCATCGTTTCGTTAGTTCTCCGCATTCATTTACATAATTACATTGTGCTTTTCTGTGCTGTTTTAGTTTGCAGAATTCAGCGCATTCGTAGTTGCGAAACTAATAGGTAGGTATTGTAATTATTTCGGCGAATTTTTTCACAGGACATATATTAACGTTTTTATTCAGAAAGGTCGGGTGCATAGTACTCGCAATAAGTGTGAGTATGCCCAAACAAAGTAAAAGGAGTCTTAAAAGGAGCGTAGCAGGTGGCTTTCTAAAGTTTCTACCTACCCCCTTGAGAAGAAAGCGTGAGTTTATGTATGTAAGTATGTTCTTTTACAGGATGAACTGTTTAAGGATCATTTTGAACCTCTCTCCGGTTAACACATAATTCGAAATATATTATGAGCCGGTTTTCAAATTGCCAATGGTGCCTTGTTACAAATGCCTCTAAACTAAACTAAAAATCACCAAAATTTTGTTTATTCCTGTCAAACGAAGATTTCCCATTCTGAAATAGACTAAAGTGACACAATTTAGCTGTATTTTAGTTTGATAGCACTATGATGGCACTGAGTTATAAATTTAGTGAAAATGGCAATTTTGCTATTCTAAATTTGACGTTTTTCACTAAAATTTTTGGGCTATAACTAAATCTATTTCTAATCGCGATTAAAAAGGTGTGGAATAAAATATGTTGTCACTAAAATTTCACCAGCACCTCGACTTTTGGTGCAAAAACAGTACTGTATCTTTTTTTTTTTCGTTTCTTTTCTTTTAATCCAAAATGGTGTGTTTTATCGCAAAAATAATGAAAATTTGACCCTTTTATAAAATCCATAAACCTCTAAAACATGTAGGTGATAATTTTTCATATTTTCCATACGAAAAGTGAACAATTCCATATAAAACAAACGTCGAGGCTGTCCACCCAGCGCGCCACCGGCTCTAAAAAAAATCACGGAGTAGGGCAAACAAGTACCACACGTGGAGTCGCGATTGTCAAATTCGATTGTAATTTTGACAAAATCATTTTTAAATTTAGAGTTTTTTTTTTTGAGAATAACTTTAAGATTCTCATAGCCAAAAAAAAGTAAGGAAATTTAGTGATAGTTTAGTTCGGTGTACAAGAGAATTGGCACCGATACACCATCATTGCGGAAACATCCTTTTGAATTTTGGACTCAAAGAAAAGGTATTTACCATCTAAAATTACATAGTTTAAACTGGCATTATAGTCAGTTTAATGATACCTACGGGTGGCGAGCAGTACTGATAGGTGACCAATATTTACGCTATATTTTGAGTTAAGTAAGACTCAAACTCAAATGATATCGGGATTGATTTTGTTCTAAATGAAATTAAGCATCCACTTTCAAATTGATAGAAACTCTAAACCGTCTCCTAAAACTTTGTTACGAACATAAATTGCAGTGAAAAAAATGTTCGACCACCCATATTGTAGCTAAGATTTTCCGTCTCTTTCGCACCTCTTTCTTTTCTTATATTGTCGTCTTTGTCTCTGTCGTTTCAAAACCATTTGTTTGTCTATTATTAACATTGCTGTTTTCGGGTGGCCTTCTTTTTTTTAACATTACTTTAATTTACAAAACGACTTTGTGTAGCGATAATTTTGTGGTTACTTTACAAATATGAAGATAAAAGTGTGTTGGTTTAAATCATTGATCTAACACGATATACCACGTGGGTTGAACCTACTTTTCAAATTATTTAAATTAGATGTAGGTACCTAGTTAGTAACCTAGTTAATTAAAGTGTCTGAATGACTGACAAACAAACAAAACAGGCAGCCGACTCCTTATTGGGACATCCTAATTGTTTTTACCTATTAAACGAAATAAAAGTTTCTAACAAGTTTCAAACGATGTCCTTGGTTTTGAATTTTGCCACCGACTTCCAAAATTAAATTTATTTCTCGCTTTGTATAGTATTTTTTTTTTGAAGTCGGTTGTTTTTTTTTGTAAAATGTTTTTATTTTTCACTTTTTAGTTGTGGTGCCTACCCCACACAAATTCGAATTCCACTTGCTATCATTCACATACTAAGTGGGAAAAAAATACGTATTATTGAAGCCAACTCAAAAAAAAAACCAAGCAAAGTTAATAAAATTTATATGGAACCAACTTGGGAGTATATAACCTTTCAATCAAAAAATTATTTTTTGAAATCTTTCCATAATTAACGGAGAAATTGGTGGACATATATAAAGAAAAACATACGTACGCTACGAACATATTATAACCTCCTCCTTTTTGAGAGTCGGTTAAAAATACTAACACAATCGAAAAAAATATTTGTCCCTTTACTAAAAATATGATAAGCCAAATGCTAAAATTCTACGATGCACCCGGTTAAATCTTGTGTAGTGACTAACAAAAACAAACAACATCAAACAAAGCTTCTTTCGCCTACTGCAGTGCGTTTTAAAATTCTGCAAAATTTTGTTTTTCTTGTTTTTATTGCAATAGTTTCGTCAAACTTCAGCTATTTGTAACGTTTAAGTGCAATTTTTACGGTGCATTTTCTTTGTGTTATGGCGTATTCCTTATCGCGTAAAATGGCTGGAGGTAGCTAAGTGAGCAAAATCGCTTGCGGTCTAGATAATAACCGGGGTCGCACGAACGGGTTAGGGCGGTGGTGCGGCGAGAGCAAAACTTTCCTTATTTTTAAGTTAAAGAAATTTAGAAAGAACATTCATTGATCAAACAGAGTATTTATTGGGACTCGCACAGGAAGAGTAAAAACAACAGTTTACGAAATTAAAACACGTCGGGCGTAAAGCGGGTACGTGCGGCATGGCTACGCTACCGCGTCCTACCATACACGCGGTAGCATAGCCATGCCGTTTTGCCACCGTTTCCGACTGCAAACTTCCATAGTGACCCATAAAATACTGATGACCATGCCTACCTATAGACGGCCACTATCCGAAGTAATTTTTATGGCGAAAAAACATGTGTCCTACACACATGTTTTTTTACAACCAGCCTTACCCACTAGTACTAACATCATTGATCAGAACGCTTGCTCAAGACGGGTTAACGATTTCAGATTTATATTAACAAAGTATAATTACAGGTTTCCTCACGATGTTTTCCCTTCACCGATGTCAGTGTCCAAGATAAACTCAGACAATCAGTTTCATAAAATTGAAAAAAATAATTGATAGAAAATAGTCTCGGTGTAGTCCACACCTTAGCTAGTGGTTGGCACGGCGAGCGCTGTCCCTACAAAGGAACGAACGCGATGCGGCGCGACCGTACCAAAAATATACCAGTGTGTAAGTAGCTTTCTCTATTGATGTTAATTGCTATTGTTAAACCGAATGTGGGCTTTATTATACTGAATAGGAGTTTTTTATACCTAACTTAAATAGGTCAGTTAAAGAAGGGAAGTAGGTTAATGATACTTTTGTATCATTCATAACGTACCTAATTTATGAATTAAAGTGATTTTTCAAGAACTATAGATTTCACTAACGCATAACTTCATTTTATTAAAACATATCTTGTAAATTTCATGTTACCTCTCCATTTTACAAAACAGATAACCTAAATTTCGAAGATCACTAATCGCATTTGCACACCACATGCAAAATGGCTGCCTCGTAAAACATTAGGAATTAAACCTGAGTTTAAACCGCCGTAATATTTCAGAACATCGCTCATTAGCATAGCTCGTGTATCTAATATTTATCCAGCTATCGCTATAAACTGTAAGGCATGCCTAATAGCTCTGCAAGCCTACACCCGTACCCGGTACGCGTTTTAATAATAGAACAGCGGGTATATGTCATCGGTGTGACGTTTACTGGCACAGATTATAAATGCCGCCTATGCTCCATTTACGTCACTGGTAATAGAAAAGTACATTAGTGTCCTGTAACGTTTTTAACATAAACCATAACCAACCACCATAAGCTGAACCAATCCAATAAAAGGCATAGGTATCCCTCCTCTCATACAAACAAGGAGAGGAGGAGCAAGTATTGATCACCGATTTATACTATAGAATCAAGTGACTTAGCTTTCGAATATCCCTGATCCCTAGGTAAAGAAAAATGAAATTCTATTTTATTTAGTCCGTCAGTCAAATATTTTTTGCTTTAACATATTAATAAAAAATGACTTAGATAAAACGCATTAAAGTTGGGGAGTGGGGGTCGCTACGTCACAAGTGAGTATAAAATCTGAATACTCGTAACGTCATGGCACGCTTCTGGCTGGAGGCTCTAAGTGTAGCAGCTTAAGGCACCCACAGGAAAGTCCGGTTAAGCAGCCAAGACCTTAGTGGTCAAAACTGCGAGATGCCAAGTTAAAAAAAATAAACGTCATGGCACATTTTAACTCAATGTACCGCCGCAATCTTTTGATCACGTAAAAAAATAAAAAATACGTGTCCAATATTTTTTAATAATTTACCTGAGGAACAATTTTTTTTTGTCCGCATCTCTATTGTGTACGTGCAGTTGAGTGTACTCAGTTGGTAAGTTAACTTTACAGAGTAGGACTAAGTTAGTACAGTCAAGGAAATCAATTGTTTATAAAATTGACACACTATGCCAATTTACCGTTTACCATTTCATACAATTGTCAAAGAACGACAGTAATTGTGATGTGAACATAACATTACATCAAACCTGTATGCCCCGAAGGGTTAGACAAAGGTGTACCTATAGTACCTACGTCCGCATTACGCCATTTAAGTTTAAGTCCCATGTAACGGAGGCGAGCCTATTGCCATCAACCGGGCACAAATCCTGACTCCCGACTACTACTGAGAAATTTCAGATAGTAAAACCCAATAACATTTGCCCGACCGAATCGAACCCAGGACCTTCAATCAATCAATCAATCAATCAAAAGTTTATTGTGGATCATAGGTATGCATAGTACAGTTCTTAAATATTTGAAAATTTTGATCAGCTATGTCCCGCCCGTAGGGCATACAATAATAATAATTACATTTAAACAGGCTACTAATTAAATTAACATTGTTACAAAATATATTTTTTAAATCTAACAGAATAATTAAAAAATAGGGAACACATTAATGGAAATGTCAAATTCAAATTATTAAATAGAAAATAAAATTATTTGCATTTAAGTTTAAAAAATATAAAAAGAATAAAGTCAAACATAACAAATTAAAATAGGTAGGATGTCAAATTATACAAATAAAATTCAGACCTTATGGTCAAACCTTATGGTCAGTAATAGTTCTTGCAATAGTCTAGTGGACTAGAACGAGGCAGTCATGTGACTTGAATAATGTACTATTAAACAAATTTGGGTTGGTTGTCAATTTTGTGAACAATTAATTTGCCAGTTCTTGCAGTGACGTAGTATAAACAGAGATAGTTTAGTATAAGTACCAAGCATGAACTCCTTTCTTTCATCCCCCCCGACCCTTGCTCGAAAACGAGGTGCCAGCAGTTGTTGCAGCTGAGCACGTAGCTTTAAATACCCCGCCTAATAATCATGATGATAATCAAATTTTGATCCAGCCAGTCCCCTCTTGCTGTCCTCCCCCCAGCGATGCCCTAAGCCGATGTTCGTAGCCAACAGGGGGTGCCCTTAGCGAGCGTTCGCGTAGCTTTAATTTAGTATAGTTTTTTTGCTCCTGGCTGGAGGCTCTAAGTGCTTAAGGCACCTACAGGAAAGTCCGGTTAAGCTGCCAAGACCTTATTGGTCAAAACAGCGATTTGTAGTTTAAAAAAAAATCCTTGCTTTCAATTTTGGCATGAAAGCCTTTCAATACGGTGACCCATAAGGATTATTTATTAAGTACGCACCCCTATTCACTTCAAGTATAACTTAAGTTATTATTATCACATTTACGTATCGCTATTGAAACTAAGATTGACATTGTAAAAACAGTTTAGTATGCGGTTATGACTAGATTTAACCACACAAAACCGTTAGTAACCGTAGTTTACCCATAGCGATTAAGATGGGAGATGGTTTAACTCAACAGAAAACGAAACAATACGAATGGCCATTTCTTTAAATTAATTTTTGTTAATAAGTAAACATGTACAAACGTATTTTTTATGCAACAAAAGTTACAGGCAATAAAAACAATAATTTAATTGTCAAGTGCCTGATAAATCTCTAAAATTATACTAGGTCTAAATGGATCCCTAAACCAAACACCGGCCAATAATGAGATGGACTCGCGAACTAAACTCTTGACGAGCTTAGTTTCGTACGGAAGAATTTGCTATGATATAGGCGAAAATAACACTTATTCTGTAAACAATTGGCTACTTATTACAGTGAACAAGATACATCTATGTGAGGCGTGCTACACATTGGTTCGGTTCGGCATAATTCGGCACGATTCGCCATAGCATGGCGGCTTATTAGATTTTGCCGCCGGTCGTGCCGTTTCATGCCGACCCGAACAAATGTGAGCGCACCCATACAGATGGCGCATGACGTAGGCTTAATAATACGTCCCATTTGGGAACCCTGAAAATCAACGTCACAAAATGCTTAAAGCTAAATAGTCGATACAGCGCAGCACAAAAATAGCTGCAATTTGTAAGCTGGCATTATTAATTAAAGCGAAGCGTGCGAGCGTCGTCCTGGGGCAACAATTATTGCATCGCTGCAGCGCCACGCGATATTGCGTTTCTATCGCGATTGGGGTGACCCCACGTTACTGTAACCACGCACCGGCCATGTCATGGCTTATTCGGCCAGAAAAACTGAATGATCGATGGCTTAAATTAGAATAGCTATGATAGCCATAGCAATCATTAGCAATATTTTAATGTCCTTTAAAAAAAATCTAAATAATACCTATTATTAATGTTTTATCTTTGTTAGCTTAGTTTTTAACTTTATTGTGCATGTTGTGGTCTCCTATAAGTGAAGGAGTACACCTACTTAATACCAGATGTTGACCTTTAATAATGTGTCATGTATTGTGTACATCTTTTTTTGGAGATCCTAAATAAATAAATCTAATATATAAATATAAAATTCACATCCATAAATGTCTGACTTAGCCATTTTCATGTTAATGAAGAGAATAGAGATCATTCAACTTCAATGTTAGCTTCCTGGAGCTACATTTAAGAGATTGACTTGTACGCCACGCAGAGAGTGTTGTTCCGAGTCCTGGTGTTGGTGTGCAAGTGAGTTTTGTAAAAGTTTGTAACCCCTACGCTACAAAAGAAATCTGTAACGAGGGGCGCCATTTTTATCTTATAATCTTTTAATAATTATTATTATTTAATACTTTTACTAAAAGCCATAACTTTAACAATTAAAAACCAACTAAATAACTCAAGTGATGAGTTATTTTCAGAATTTTGCTGACAATAGTCACCTCCTTGTCCTTTTGACGCAGATAACCTATCTATAGGAACAAATATTAGTGTTATTTAAACAAGAAGTCTTAGGATAAGTAAGAAACTTTATAAAGTATTTATATATTGATTAGACGAATAAGGTAACAGAGCTTCATTTAAAAATCATAATCTAACTGCAATTGATAAAATAAATGCATCATTTAAGTTTTCTTACGAATCAAAAGACGTATTCAAGTTATTTATGGGACCTCAATCAAAAAGTTAGCACCTAAAAACAGTACAAGACTTCCAAATGGTTGGATAATTAATTGATCTAAAGTAATTTTATCAAGTTAACTTTGTATTATCCGGTATAATCCGACTTTTAGATGTTTGCCGCAATCTTTTGAGCCTTGAACTTAACCGTGCAACTTATTTCACATCAAAACGGCGTGAAAATCCGTCACACTGATGTCAAACTTTGAATAACGTCGCTAAATATCTTAACTTTGAAATTGAAAAGTTTAACCTTGCATTTGTATTTTGATCATCTTTAGGTAAGAGCATTTTTATTGTAGACTAGGTTCCGATCGCGGCTTCGCCCGCGTCGATAAAAAGTAGCCTATGTCTTTTACTCAGGATTCAAGGTATCCGCATACCAAATTTCATCAAAATCGGATCAGCCGTTTAGCCATGACAGCGTAACAAACAACCACACTTACATACAAAAAATCAAATCTTTTCTCCATAAAATATTAGTTTAGAAAAGTAAGTTAGACTTAGCTGACCAAAGCCGGGTATACAAACGATAAAAGTTTACAAGCAACCTCCTCGTATGCCATTGTAGAAGCTAAGCTACTAGCTTGTGTATGCCTTAAAATTTGTTAATGCTCCTAGTCTAAGTTCGGCTGTAGCGATGAATTTAGGCACAAAAAACCATCAGTTATGTTTGAATCACTATAATAACTACATTATTCATTCGGAAATTCAAAACTCAAAACAAAACATCGGAAACAAAAATTTCATGGAATCCTAATTACAGCTAAGCACATGGTTACCCTAATAACAAGTTTGATTCGACTAAATCGCTTCAAATGTATCAAAAACGGGTCTTTAAAAACATCTTTGTGTCGATGCAAGGCGGCGGCAAAGAAAAAAAGAACAAGAATCGCTTTTAAAGTATTTTATGTACATACGATATTCTCTAATTTAAATTTAAAGTACGTAATAAATATGTTTTGGGAAACCTTTATTCATTTTATATAAAAAAAGAACTTTTTACACATTGATTGAGAGACTAAAAAACTGATAAGGACTTCTTAATCTTAATTTTTAATTCTTCAAATAATATGTTATAGGTATATAGTTGACCTTGTAAGTATCACTTTTGACAACGATCCCCACTAAATTGACACTAGAGTCCTAGCCACCACTGAAGTCCTATTGACGTGGCGATAGTGTCAATGCCATTACATCAATTTGCAATAAAAAAAGATGTAGTCCCACAATTTTCCGCAGGACTTAAATGGTGGTGCGGACTCTACTATCTAACTGACACATGGACCTTGCCGTTTAATAACTTGCAAGTGACATTCAAGTTTACCTAATTATGAGTCTGTTTATGGTGTATTTTAGTCTGCACTACAGTCATAATAATATCACAAAATTACATGCCATTTATAGACCCATATACCAGGGGCTCGTGGTTAAGTAATAACAGCCCTACGGTTCGATTGATCAGGTTATGCTACGGTTGCCGCGGTCAGTCCGTGGAGGTGTGATCATCGTTACATACTGAGACCCCTCCGTGCCGTGCTTGATCCCGGCTGTCTTTCGTGGATCTTTGACAGTCGTTATGGGTCGTCAGAAATCCAAAATTCTGACAACCAGTCTTATATATTTATTTATATAAATATACCTTATTGTACACCAGAAAATACACATAGCAAAAAAATAAATTCAACAATAAAAAACATAAAATGGGCGGCTTTATCGCTTTCTGCGATCTCTTCCAGGCAACCTTGAAATAGATAGTAATTGCGTATGCTGGGTATAGTTTTACCCAGTAACTGGGTTATTTAGGTCAGATTCGCTCCATGGAAAATACTGATATTCAGCTGCATCCCGTTAGACTGGAAGCCGACGCCAAAAATTGTTGGAATAAGGCTAGGCAGATGATACCTACCGTCATTTGTCACTAAATAAGTATATTTATTTAGTGACAAACACTAAACAAGTACAGTATTTCTATTTTCTTAATGTCCCTCGGGAATCATCGGATTTCCGAATACAAACGAATGCTAATTTCTATGTCCATCAATTATTAGATTTATCGTGCACATTAATTTTAATTCAGAACTAAATGTATTGTTGTTTTGTTTTGATTTCCGTGTGAACTATATAGAGCTGTAAAACCTTTTTCCTATCTGTGGTGCTTGCGAGTTTAGCAGCTTTACTCCCATTTTAAAAATAAATTACATTAAGGGAAAAGAGTATTAATAACTCTATATACTTCCAAGTCGATTGAGAGCGTCCGGTCTGCACCAAGTGCAAAGAGCTACTGATAGAAATCCGACGACTGACGAAACACGAAGTTTGACGAGGGACATTAAGAAAATAGAAATACTGTATACTTGTTTAGTTCAAAAAACGTTCCCCAACCGCGCTAGCAGAATTCCTATCCAGAATCTGTTAATAGTGACACGATTACAGTGACTATATTATTTGACTTGATGTTCGATATATAAAATACTAGCTGTTGCCCGCGATTGCATCCGCCGATGAAAAGTAGCCTATATCCTTCTTCAGGTCCCAGGCTACCTATCTGTCAATTTGCATAGCTATCGATCCAGTGGTTTGGGCTTGAAAAGCAAACAGACAGATAGACAGACCGACTTTCTTTCACATTAATTATAAATAGTATGGCTAGTATTCAATATGAATTTTTCAGAGTTAGATTATAAAAAAAAGTATTGATTATTTGATTTTTAAAGGTCTTAATTGAACAGAAAGGTACAAATTAACAAAAAGATCTTATTCTAAACGTTAATTAACATAATCCAAGCAATTTTAAATAGGCTACATCACCTCTTTTAACATACAACAGGTATGATTGACCGGAAGACGTAGCATTGGAAGGTCTCCCACAAGATGGACCGATGACCTTGTGAAGGCCGCAGGAATCCGCTGGATGCGGCTATTTCCAGCAGTGGACGTCTTTCGGGTGAAATTATCATGATGATGATACATGATTGTTAGTGTGACTCCTAATTTCATTTTTAATACCTACTAATTATAAATTTGTGTTGTTATGTAGGGTTTGCAGACCCACGCTTTGAAATTTAAGTTACCCAGGCACTTTTTAATTATTTTGAATGGTTAAATTGTTACATTACAACAACATACGCCTGTATTCCATGAAGGGTTAGGCAGAGGTGTACCTATAGTACACCTACATTTCGCCAGTTATGATTATTTAAGTCCCATGTAATAGAGGGCGAGCTTATTGCCATCAACCGGCCACAAATCCAGACTCCGGGCTGCTACTGAGAAATTCCAGATGGAAATACCCAATAACACCTTGCCTGACCCGGGAATTGAACCCAGGACCTCATACTTAGCAGTAGCGCTTTGCGACCATGAAGATTATTGTAAAATAAAAAGTTAAAATAAAGCATATGTTAAGGAATTTAATTAAAGTACATACGTATTAAAGAGTTAGGTGATACTAATCACCCTGGACAGTTGGTAAGCGAGCTAACGTTAATTCACCAGGAAATGGTGATGAGGCAGTTTGCACTTGTTATAAGATAATCAGGTTAATCGACTCTTACCAATGTGAGAGACCAGAGTATTGCGATGACGTGGATTATTAAAGAGATAGAATTTTCGGGAAACTTTCAGAATGAAATCCTTTATCGGTGAAAACTTAACATCATCATGGAGTTGTTTAAGGTTTGTGTAGGAAAGTGTGTTGAATGCTATTTTGAGTGTTTTGTTCTGAGTGACCTGGAGTTTTGTGAAGTTAGTGTCAAATAATACTACTCTAGACACGATGCGTATGTCATACAAGTAAGGACGTGCCAGTGTGGAATAAATGCGTAATTTGGTTTGAGGGCTCAAATTAGATTTACGATTAAGGATTGGTTTTAAGCTGTTAAAGGACTTGACTCCTTTTAAACGAAGTTCCTCCATATAAAAAAAGTTTTATTGATTATTTATTATTAACAACACCTTAAATCTATCTTTACAGGTTGCCCCAATGCGATAATTAAGTCTACATATTTTTCATACTTTCTAGTCACTAAATATAAATGAAATTAAAGAAAAAACTACAAAACTATAATATTCATAACTAAATTCACATGTATTGGAAAGCGTTGTTGGTATAGCGGTGGGAAGCACGTCTGCTAAACGTGATGTTCCAGGTTCGATACCCAATTCGGCTAAAATGTTATCGGGGTATTCCATTATCTATATCAGATTTTTTGTAGTTGCAGCCCGTAGTCTAGATTTGTGGCGATAGGCTGTGCCCTAATACTAAACTTAAACTTTTGTGGCATTAGGCTGGTGCCCTAATACTAAACTTAAACTTTTGTGGCATTAGGCTAGTGCCCTAATACTAAACTTAAACTTATGTGGCATTAGGCTGGTGCTCTAATACTAAACTTAAACTTTTGTAGCATTAGGCTGATGCCCTAATACTAAACTTAAGGTTTTGTCGACAAAATACAAGCATGATGTTACTAGTTTTTGCCCATGGCTCCACCCGGGTGGAGGTCAGAAATTATCCCAATGTACTACCGGGATAAAACGTATCCTTGTCGTACCTGACTCAAGTCATGGTCTATCCATGTGCCAAATTTCATCAAAATTCGTTCAACCGTTAGGACGAAAAGGTAACAGACAGACAAAGTTTCGCATTTATAACATTAGCAATCAATTTAAAAACGTTGTTTACTTCAAATTCTTACAAGTGATGATGCCATTTTGACCTCTAAACAAATTATATTTCTAATTACGTATACAAGTCTTGTCATGATCAAGTCACAGTATAAATAAATAACAGTATTATGTCTCAGCAGTGACCTCGGAATAATTACCTACGGCTGCGCGGTAGATAAACCATCGACGTCCCCGCGTAACTGCCGCGCACTCGATACTGTTGCGTACTGATATACGTTGAGATTTATTTCAAAGCGCATCGTTTTGGCCGTCTTCTATGAAGATATAATGCTGTTATTTATTGATACTGAGACCAAGTTGTACCGAAAATAAGCGATCGGCTAATGTTATTTGAAGGTTGGTTCATCAAACAGGCCGCAGACCACCGAAGCTGCCGTACATCTTAATAATGCAGTTAGATAAAATAAAATATACGCGGACGCGAGAATTTACCTATAGGGTGTGCATTTTAATGAAGGGGCTCCTGGCTAACTTATAACAGTCACACGGGTCAATTGAAGGTTACATATTGAAGCTACGTTTGCCGAGGTCGGTTCGAGGGTGGGTGATCGACCATCAGAAAGTCTCAGAAAGCACGTTAAGCCTTTGGTCCCGGATATCATTTATAGATCTCTGACAGTGGTTACGGGGAGTCAGAAGCCTGATAGTCTGACAACCAGTCTTACCAAGGGGTATCATGTTACGCAGTAGGTAACTGGGTTGTGGAGTCAGATAGGCAGTATTCATCTACATTCGGTTAGACTGGAAGTCTACCCCAACAAATGTTTGGGAAAATTAGGCAGCTAGGATTTTAATAGAATGCGTAAATCTTCACGTCACATTGTCAAACTATGAACATTTATTTTTTGATTATGAGGCATTTGGCTACATTGTGTGTATTTTACGTATCCTATACTATTAAATGAGCAATATTTGTGTATATATTTGTTTGTACATAGATTTGTACTCACGTTCTCGAAAACGGCTCTAATGACTTCGATGAAAGTTGCAATATAGGGGTTTACGGGGACGAAAAATCGATCTATCTAGGTCTCATATCTGGTAAAATTTGTTTTCTCCGTATTTTCACCCGAGCAGACCTCGGTCGCCCAAAGTTTAGAACAAGAAAAAGTTTTAAAGGTTACGAGATTTTTAAATAATTAGATAGGCTATGTTATGTATTATAAATCCAAGAGTGAGTTTGTTTGTTTATTACGCTTTCACGCTAAAACGGTTGAATAGATTTGGATGAAATTTGGCACATGGGTAGACCATGACCTGGATTATTACATAGAATACTTTTCATCCCGACATTCCCACAGGATCGAGACTTGTGGGGGTGAAACCGTGGGTGCAGCTAATATTCATACTAAATGGACAAGAGATATAGTCTGGATTTGTGCCCCGTTAATGGCAATAGGCTCACCCCCTATTTTATGGGACCTCAACATAACTGGCGAAATGTGGGTGTACGTACTATAGAGACACTTCTGCCTTCCCTTCGACGATTTCAGGCGTGATGTTATGTTAAATAAACAAGTTCTATTACTATGCCGACGTACACACGGACGTAATTAAATCGCGGCGGGATTTTATCGCGCACTGGATTTCCAACTCTCGGTGTTTAGCAGAGCGTTGAGAATCCAACGTGCTGGGACGAGAGTGCGTGTCGTGCGTTGAAAAACACACACTGTCAGATTTTCAACTCTCGGCGCTAAGCAGAGCGTTGAAAATCCAGTGCATGAAAAAAAAACAACTTTTTCCACTATTTAGCATCGTTGGTCTAGTGGTCGCAAGCGGTACTACTGAGTATGAGGTCCTGAGTTCGATTCCCAGGTCGGACATAATGTTATTAGATTTTCTACTAGGAATTTCTTAGTAGTAACCCAGAGTCTGCATGTATACCCGGTTGATGGCAAAGACTCATCCCCTGTTACATGGGACTTAAAAAAACTGTCAACGTGTGGCGGTAGGTATCTTTTATCGATACATACACCGCTGGCTTACCCTCCGAGGAAAAAAAGAGTGATTTTTATTTTATCTGTTATTAAAGGACCACCCTGTAACTGCAAATTGCATGTTCATTATGCATTTATAAATCCTTAGAAACGATATTCGTGATATATGATTGATCTCTTCTAATTATGTAGCTATGTGCTTAGTTTGGGAACATTATAATCATTATTTGAAGTTGAATCATGCATCTTAAATGTATTATTAATTGTTATTAATAATACTAATATGGTTAAAATGCAGTTTTATTTTTTGTATGCACTTGTTTCTTTTGTGTTAGTAATTGATACTTGAATGCCAATCATACTTTTAATCTTTGTTCAGCGAAGATAATTTAACATTTATTATTACATTATATTTATTTTAAAATTTATGACATAAATTTTAAATGTTTAACTCAATGTTAAACATTTGAAATTTATGTCGTAAAAATAAATTAATAAATAAATTTCAAATGCTTAACATTAATCTCATGATAATAATAATTAGCGTTATTTGATTGAAATGAAACACAAATATCTATTAAGCAAATGTAGATTGTTAAGAAATTCCCATAGATATTACTGTACTTATACATAATATGCACATGCATATTTTTGTAACCTTAATATAATAATGTAAATGAGCGAAATCAGTCACGCAATACAAAATCTTTATTGTATTTATTTTTATTGGAATCGAAATGCTCACATGAAAAATAAATAGAAAAATGAATGCAATGTGAAATCGAAAGATATTATAATTTTATTAACACAATTAACTTGAATTGTGGGTTCAATATTTCTTGTCATTGAGCCATAATAAACACCAATAAAACAAAGATTTATGTTCATTGTCAATACATATAAATTATGTTAAAAAAACTAACAGGAATACATTGGCCTCGCACCGCTGACCTATGAGTAACCGACACGTTTTTTACAACAAAGCGAAAAATACTGCGAAATTAGTGATCCCATATTTTTTTTGAGATTGGGATAAGTCCTGGTCAGATAGGAAATGTAGACTCCAATATCCTATTTACAGAGTAAACAAATTAATTTCATTTCCTACTAACGAAATTAAAACAATTCAAAATTCAAAAGTCATTTATTCAAACTAGGCTATAAACCAGCACTTTTCAAACGTCAAAATTACATAAGACAGTCCCCCAAAACGCCCACCCTTCACCGTTCAGCGTTAGGTATCTTATTTTAACATTTCAAGTGTGAACTTCTTAGATTTTATTAGCTGCATACTGGAAAGACAGGAATGATCAGCCAAATGATGAAAGATCATTTGGCGCTCGAAGGACGTTTACAGGGTGGCACTGGTGGTAAAAATTTCCGCAATTTTATAGATTTGTTTTGAGAAATGTATTTAAAAAATAAGATGGCGGCTCTCGTTCTGATTTTGGCCACGCGCCAAAATTAACTTGTAGCGCTATATATACTACTAATGTCCGTGCGTGACACACTCCTGCCATATTCATGGTCACCTCAGTCTCAATCCCGAGAAGCAGCTCAACGCACTTTCGTGGTGACCACACATTGCCGGAAATTATCGAATACTTATCGCTAATAATCGAATAAAGAATCTCCTTGTATGTATAATTAAAAGGCCTATCAGAATGGCCGAAAGCACTATTTTCGGAAACCGGACGCTATATACATAATTTTGGTGGTTTAAATATGTAATCTTGGACCGAATCGGGCGTATTAGTAATACATCATATATCAAATTTATAAGGAGTTATCGGATGATAATGTTATAACAATTTTTAAGACATGTAGACCGTACTTATTTGAATGTCACGTGTTTTGAGATCTTTTCACTACCTAGGGTAGGGATGATTTGACATATGTACCTAATTTATATTGAAAGTATATACAAATAGTAGATTGTTATACGAGGGGCTAAAATAACCCATTCTATCGAGGTAGTTTTACTCCCGAGGTTTAGCGAGGGAGTAATATTTACTCCCTCGCTAAACCCATTATAACTTGGTTTCTATTTGAAACCAAGTTATAATGGGTTTTTAGCGCCGTGTGTTACACTCTACTTTTCACTACCATTGCGAGAAAATAAAATAATCCAATACAATATCAAACAGTTTATTTTATTAAAAAATTATACAATTTTTTCAATCAGAATTTTTAAGGAGATTTTTTATTCCGGTATGCGGTAATACGTTTCCATGGGATAATTTCCGACTTCCACGCGAGCAGAGCCGCAGGAAAAAGCTAGTTTTACATAAGAATAAAGACTTTTACGTTTTTGTAAGCTCATTGGTTACAGACAAAATTAAAAAAAAACCTTTTTCCCTAGAGCAAGATATGCAATTTTTTCCCCGCTCTGGTACGCTACAATGACGGACTTTTTGAGCGAGAGGAGTGAAAAATACGTTTTTATACGCACCTGAATTAAAAGCCTAGAAACCGTATTTCATAAAACAAACGACGATCTCGCAGCACTAGTGCTAAAAAGCCAGTTTAAAAACAAAGGAGCTATCCCAGACGTTCCAACCTTGTGCCCATTAAGCGCGGGTATCAACAGTTAGTCTGCTGTCGTTTTCTATAATGTCCTCTGGTCGGAAACGAGCGCGTTTCGGTGGAGTGACGTCACCCGAGGACCTGAACCGACCAGTTTTTGCTCTCAGCTCCAATTTAGTATTTGATTCTTTATGCATAAGTCGCGTCCTAAGGTCGTCGGAGATTCAAGGACAGCGCTGCTAATTGCTATAGCGCATACCTATGTACATTATACTTATCTGTTGATACTTAATTATAAGCTATTGGTATGTATGGTCACGTTCATTTACCCTATGTGAGTTCGTATAATTAGTTGCACTGATACCGCTTTGTGCTTGTCTCGTAAAGGGCAAAATCTTATTGATTTTCATTGTATCGGTAAAGATGATTAACCCGTTTCTTTATAAATCTTCGTTAGGTATGTGCTGTCCACAAATATGTTAACATACAAAATACATCCTTCTGTTTCAAGTTGAGAGTTGAATTTCCTAAATGCAATCTATTCTTACTTTCATATTTTCCTCCTTGGTTTAGGCTGTGCGATGTCTGACTGTTAGTGAATCAGAGACTGGTTTGAAACATCATCCATACATGATTGAAGATTATATTGAGTTTTTTTGTAGTGTTTTCCACTCATATATATAGTCGACCTCGTAACTGCTTTATCACCCTAAGTGTCCCCCCTTGACTGTAACGTGCACGTCATTAAACGACAACGTATATTGGTCTATGCTATGTGACAGTTAGATTGTTTCAACTTAGTGAAGTTTCAATTTACTGGGCATTGTTGTCAGGAGGGGCTCGTGGCTAAGTAATAACAGCTGCGCGGGTTAATCGATCAGGTTAATCCCCCCTTGCCGCGGTTGGTCCGTCGATGGGTGACCATGCTTAAATACTGAGGGGTTTCAGTATGTAAGCATGATCACCCATCCACGCAGAGGAGGGGTGTCCATGCTTCGGAAAACACGTTAAGACGTCGGTCCAACTGTCATTCGTAGATCTTTGGCAGATGTTAACTCGTTACGTTACGAGTCGTCAGAAGCACAGAACAGATAAAACCGCTTTTATCTGTTCTGTGGTCTGAAGCGACAAAGTCTGTCAACCAGTCCTACCACGGGGTATCGTGTTACCTCGATATAGGCAGGCACTCCATGTAAAATTCTGGTATTTAACAGCAAACGCTAGGTAAATTGATATTGTTGTAAAAGGTGACAATGCAATTACGAGGTCGACTTTACTATAAAGTCACCTTGACCAGCGTCAATAATTTAGATGACATCAAGTACTGTTAGCGCTCATACGCACTAGCGGTTGACCGCCGAGGCGGTTTGTTTGAGCAGCCAGCCGCCTGACGCGATTCGAATAGCGGCTGACCGCCATGGCGGTTTAATATCGCGGTTGGACCGCTCGAAGGTGGAGTAGCTGCTACCGGTCAATGAACAAAATGGACACCATCGAGGTAGCTTGTGTTATCTATTACTACTCCCGAAACAACGAAAGAAAAAAAAATCCCATAATCTTCGTTTTATCATGTCTGGTCTTTCACGATTCCTCGTTTTTTAATTTCAATAATTTTCTCTGTGTTCATGGTTGGGCAACTCACGAACGCGAACTTGCAAACTTACCACGGCGGCTCGCCGCAAACTAAACCGCCCATGAACCGCCTAGTGCGTATAGACAGAACGGCGGCTAGCCGCGGCCCTCCATTCAAACGCCGCGGTTGAAATTGTGTGGCAGTTAAAGTGGGTACAATCATAAGCGGTTGCATATAAAATGAAAAAGCGGTTAGCCGCCCCTGCGGTTAACCGCTAGTGCGTATGAGCGCTTAGTCCAAGAACCAAATATTAGTTCATTTTCTGAAAATCACTTTGAAATTCGAACGGTGTTGATGAGCGAATCCCCGAACTGAAAAACAAATGAGCTGCGAGCTCATTTGTTTTTCAGTTTTTTCGAATTCTGTGCGGTCAATTGAGTAAGGTTTGAAGTGAAGTTTACAGAATATCACTACTTAAGGCCAATAGCTTGATAATCTGTAGAATTGTTTAACATGACCAACATTGCTTGAAGCCATGTTCACTCTGCCCTCATTTTTTTTTTATATTCACCGATATTTCTTTGTTTTTTCTTTTAAAGTCCTGATTGAGACTTGTTTACCTGTATGCTACGTAGTACATAATATAGTAAATGACGCAAATTGCGCAGCAGATGTTGTGCAAATATTTATTTAATTTTTTTATAATTAATTTTGTATGGCGCAATAAAGCAACGTACTGTCATTGTATTGTTTTTTTTTTTGGGTGGGAAATCATCAAATAACTTCTCCCGCTCTGGGCGAAGCGGGAGGGCGTGTCAGACTCTTACTTACTAAAACCCACCCGTGTTCCTTCGGTTGCCCTGTTGCCGGGGGCCATGATCTCCCTTTCGGTTTTCTTCGCAACCTCGGCAGGCATCGGCCCTAGTGGACCCCTTCACATCTGCTGACATCTCTTTGAGGCGCGCGTGGAACACAACGCGCCGTCGACTCGGGCCTGGTCCTTATCGGACGGTGAGCCACCCATTGCTCACCGTCCGCAAGCCCGCGCCTACGGTGGCCGGAAATCGCCTCACGATTCCCGACGCCCTGGGCGTCTCCTCCAGCGGCGATTAGGGGCGTGAGGGCGCGAAATTTGCCTCTCCCACACGCGTTCCGCCTCCTCCTTCGCGAGCATTACCGCTTCACAGAAGGAGGTGACGGCTTCCCATTTCCTCTCGCTCCGTACCATGGCCTGAACCAGGACCGATACTTAACTTTTTGATAATTTTTAGGGTTCTATACCCGAAGGATGGCAAACGGAACCCTATTACTAAGCCTCCCCTGCCCATCTGTCTGACAGAGGGCTGTATCTCTAGAACCGTACTAGGCAGACAGTTGAAATTTTCACAGATTGTGCATTTCTATCTGTATACCCCTATAACATTTATTTTTTGCCAAATATTGAACGGTGGTACAGAACCCTTCGTGTCGACTCGCACTTGGCCGGTTTTTGTATTTTATTCAAAATCTTTTACTTGAAGTGAAACGTCTATACACAAAATGAATGAAAAATGAATACATGAGTGAACCGACCCAAAAATGCTGGATTTCGGCATTCAGCATCTTTCACTCGCCTACTCAATAATGTAAAAAAACTTTTTAACAAGAAATACAACCGACTTCCAAACAACAAAGTGAAAAATAATTTTAATTTCGGAAGTCGGTGTCTTTGGATCAGTATTTTAGTTTTTAAACACCAACTTCCGAAATTAAAATTATTTTTCACTTTGTAGTTTGGAAGTCGGTTGTAAATTTTGTAAAAAGTTTTCTTTTTTTCACTTTTTAGTGGGTTGGTTTGTAATTTATCCAAGGTACAATCGCCTAATGACAACTGCTCATCAAAAATACTCAAATCGCTGTAGATGTGCCTATAATATTTGAAGAGTTCCCTCGATTTCTCCAAGATCCCATCATCAGATCGTGACCAAATGACAATGGGACCAACTTGAAAGTATACCCTTTCAAACAAAAAAAGAATTTTTCAAATCGGTCCAGCCGTCTTCTAGTAATCGGGGAACATACATAAAATAATAATAAAATATTCCGACGAAATGAGAACCTCCTCCTTTGTTTAAAAAGTCGGTTAAAAAACGAAACGGAAGGAGCAGATGAACGTTCATTCCTATGTAATCTTGTCAGTGTTTTTTTAACGTTGAATAAAACAAAAATGAACTTTAATTCGAGTGAAATGACATCGGCTTAACGAGTAGGCGTCGAGCCCAAGACCTCTCACTGCACAATCTACACCTTAACTATTAGGCTATTGCCTCTCAATTGAATTCTGTATTATCAGAAGCAGTCAATTGAATTACAAAACGGAAGGCATCAAGGCTCAAAATCCTCTGCTCTCTTGGTAGCATCGGACAGTTTCCAAAGATTTAATTTAAACAATAACTCGAACGATGACCAGCGTCATCGTTTCCGGAACCTACTGATAACGCCTGGTTGCTGTTGGGCATTACTGAAAGCTGGATTAAATCAGCTATTGTTTAGGAGTATTTTTTATATACCCACTGCTACTACCCTACTGCTGTGCATGAGATCCTGCATTTGATTCCAAGGTCGGACAGTTTGTTATTGTGTTTTTCCAACTGGAATATCTCAGTAGTCCGAAGTATGGATATGTGCCCGGTTGATGGCAATAGGCTCGCACCTATTACATGGGACTTAAAATGAAAATTGGTGAAATGTGGGTGTACTGTAGGAACAGCTCCCTGCCTATTTGAGAAATACAGACTCGATGTTACTTTTCTATTAGATACATTTAGATACATTGCAAACTATAGTTTTGTATAATTTAGAAGCATTTTTATTTTTGTAAATGTGAGACCATGGAGCCGTTTATTAACTTATTAAGATGTATGTTGACTTGAAATAGCATGGCAGTTGAGAATATGTCATGCTCACTTAAATGTCTCGCTGATGGTGGCGAGTGTGTTGGATCATTCGGTTCCCTACAAAATGGTTGAGCTGGATGGTGCTGATCCACGCGTCATGTTCGTGAACGGGCGCCGTCAGTTGAAACTGGTCATCTCTTATCTGCCAGGGCTTATTTTTAGTCTTATATTTTCAATTGCTTTTGATTATTTTTTGTACATTGTTCTCACATATAGAAGCAACAAGAATGATGTACCCAGGATTTTGTAATATCTATATTTAAAAGTGTCCTTGGAGTTTCTTGCCCGTTCTTCTCCATAGAGATCTACGTTTTGGAATGGGCAATTAGCTTCAACTTTCTGACTAACTGACCGACTCTTTGACAATTCAAAAGTGCCTGTAAATGGTTTAATTGAAATAAATGCTTTGAGTTTGAGTTGAGTTTGAAAAATTATGATACACCCCAACCGTGTGTTTGCACTGGCAAAACATTCGTATAAAAACATGTTGAGATCTCTGTTTTTAACCCCCGACGCAAAAGGAGGGATCTTATAAGTTTGACCGCTACGTGTGTGTCTGTCTGTGGCACCGTAGCTCTTAAACAGATGAACCGATTTGAATGCGGTTTTTTTTTTTATTTGAAAGCTGGTTTTCTAGTGGTTCTTAGATATATTTTATCAAAATCGGTTCAGCCGTTTGAAGATTATCAGCTTTTTTTCTAGTTGATGATTGGATGTGAGCGTCTTCCACAGGTCTGATCTATTTGAAATTTGGTATTCTGTTACTTCAATGATATATAGATACTTTTAAGAATATAGTAATCTTGAACTGATGCTGCAGCATCACCTGGAATTTATAGGATACCCAACTCCCTTACCAACTTACAGCGCAGGTATCGTGTTTGGGCTCATTGGAATGGTCTCAATGAATAGGTTATAGATAGATGGTGAACATAGTCTGTTGATGGAGTAGGAAAGGGAAATGAGGAAATGTTTGAGTCTGGATATTTTTTAAATTTTAATTAACTTGTCTGTCAATGTATCGGCTCGCGTTCCCATTGTCACGTAAGTTGTTGACGCTAAATAGTTTGACGTTTCTTATTACTTGACATGTATATCAGACAAATTGCCAAAATGTATATGTATTAATATTGCAACATGTTGTCCACTACATGTTTCAATGTTTGGAAAACACTAACATGACATATGACAAGTTTCGAAACATCTACACGTTGAATGTTTTCTGTTGCAAACGCATAGTAACGCTTTCAGTAGGCTATCGTTTTCACAAGTATTTTTTTTGCTCTGTCATTTTCAGCACGCTGTGAAGTGGTGTACTACTTACCTACTTTATTGGGGTTTCGTATATCCGAAGGGTGCCACACGGAACCCTATTATTAAGCCTCATCCTCTGTCCGTCCGTCTGCCTGTCAGCTTGCTCTATCTCATGAAAAATAGTAGGTAGTTGAAATTTTCACAGATTGTGTATTTCCGCTATAAAAACAAAGAACAAAGTTAATAATTAAAGGGGGTCCGTACAGAAAAAGTGTTTCTTTTTGCGTTTTTGCTCAATCTTAATACGGTACGAAACCCGTCCTGGGCGAGTCCAACTCGCACTTGGCCAGTTTTATAAAACGTATTTAGTAATTACACCCACATTTTGGCTATAATGAAATGAAAAAAAATAAATAGAAAGTAAACTTAAATCCCTAGAAACATAATTATCCAAACTCCGGTCTGCAACTGAGAATTTATTATTGGACAAAACCAACCAATAACAGTGGCTCGTAAACTAGACGCCACGCTCAGACATCACGCATACTCAGATCACTCTCATTTGCAGCTTGCTGGAAACTGTATGGTCAAACCTGTTTCTTAAATTGTGAAGAAAAAAACGTTAATTTATTGATTTTTCCTCCAAACTGCTTCAAAACTTGTAACTTTGAACAGGCGCAGCACTTTTCGAACTGCAAAGGAACACAACAAAAATAAATGGTTAATTTAGAAAATCAAAAACCCGACTGCGTAAAAAGTGAACTTGGAAAAAGATGGAAACAAGATGACCTATTTCTGTCTCCGATTCCACTTTAAGGCCTGTTCAGATTTAGTGACAACGCTTATATCTGACTAGGCCTTAAGCCGACGTTCGCGCGGACGTAATAAAATCGTGGCGATTTTTTATCGTGCACTGGACTTTCAACGCTCGGCGCTAAGCCGAGAGTTTCAAATCCAACAGTGTGTTTTTTCAACGCGCTTGGACGAGAGTGCGTCCCAGGGCGTTGGATTCTCAACGCTCGGCTTAACACTGAGAGTTGAAAATCCAGTGCACGATAAAATCCCGCCGCGATTTTATTACGTCCATGCGAACGTCGGCTAATACTATAAACAATATAATGTATGTCTCCGACTACATGAGATTGTTAATAGTTAATACTGCTTCACTAAGGCCCGTATTACAGAACCTCACTCGTAACTCAAGCATTACTTAAAACTCGTTTAAAGGTTTTTGATTGGTTGAAACTAGTTAAACCCTATAATGCCCCACCGTGTACATCAGTACTCGACCGATACACGCGGCTTAAATCACTATTTCCATTGCTAAATAAGGTATAATATCATCTGTGGGCTGTTTCACTCTATGGCCTGACGGATATTATCATTAATAAAGAACTAAATTATTCAAAAAATGACTGATAACACCGAAAAATTATGAAAAATGTCGAAAGTGACGTGGAGCGCGCGTCAATGTCAAACCGCGGGGCTTGACAGTTACAACGTTACATTAGGGAAGGGGCTTTATCGGTAGTAACACTTGAGTCTTCAGTGAAATTCTGTAATACGGGCCTAAGACTGGTGACTTCCCAACATAACTAACGATATTTGAATACTATAGTACACCTCTGCCTAACCCACCTGGGAATACAGGCGTGGTGATACTTCCTAGTTAGAAATAATCTACATTATTTCTATTTTCTTAATGTCGGATTTCTATCAGATCAGTTGCCCTTTGAACTTAGTGTAGATCGGACGCTCTCAATCGACTTGGAAGTATATAGAGTTGTTAATACTCTTTTAACTTAATTTAATTTAAAAATGAGAGGAAAGCTGCTCAAGTCGCAGGCACAACAGATAAGAAAATAATTTTGCAGCTCTATATAGTTCACATGGAAATCAAAACAAAACAACAATAAAGTGCTTAGTTCTGAATTCAAATTATTATACTCGATAAATCTAATAACGACGGACATGGAAATTAGCATTCGTTTGTATTCGGCAAAACGATGATTCCCGAAGGACATTAAAAAAATAAAAATACTGTACATATAAATTTGAGAGAGAGTATTTTAACAGTATCAAAACTTGGACAAAACGTGTGCTTTTGTCATACTTTACGAGGCATAAGTGTCTGTGAGTGTAGACGCGATATTTATCTACCTATAGATGCATTATCACATTTAAGTAAAGTAAATGTAGTATAATGTATTTGGCAGTAAGTAAAACATAATACTTACACAGTAGGTATGTATGTTTGATAAATTACTGCGCACCCTGCATTAAGTCGCCACAACAGAATACATAATGTAGGTAAAACACGTATATTTGCATGTGGCAGTCGGTGCATTGACATCTAGACAAACGAAGGGAAGTATAATATTAATGTATATCTATCTATGTATGTAAGTACCGTCGACCCCGCGCGAGTGGTAAAAAACCTCTAAAATGGCCTTATATTATATTGAAACTCAGTAGGTACTTCGCTAGGCCAACTCAAGGTCAAAATTTACCACTGACGTATGGCTGTACTACGTATGTTCACATCTAAGGAGACCTATATAACTGCAGTGTTAAACAGCAGAGTAAATAAGTGCGTGAGATGCGCAAGCGACTTCAATATAGGTCGAGGACCCCATCCCCTTGCAGCCTCCTTGAAGCCGCACGGCCAATCACCACGCCAAGCGAACTTCTCTTTTTTTACCGAATCAAATCATTTTTATTTACGTAGGTACTACTTGACCGGGGTTATCTGGTCATCAACAAGGACAAATTTAAATATTACCAATTTGAATAAGGAAGGGCCTAATATTGAATGCGCAAGATTGCTAAATGTACAATTTAGCAATCTTGCGCATAAAAACAAACTCGGTGTGCTCTTGCGTCGGAATTTGAAGTGTTTGTTTAGTTAAACGTAAGTGTTCCTCAAGGATTCGAAAGATGCGTCGGGGTTGTGTGAGGCATAAAGGTTTACCGAATGATATCTTAACGGTCACCTTTACTTAAGGTGCGTGCAGACTTAAATCAGACAATTTTATTTCGAAATTTTCTTCTGTTTCCAGCAACTATAAATGACGCATTGCTTACACTAATAAATCCACTAGGATATGTTGCTGTAGTTAATTTGCTAGCACAATTGCAAAGCGCACGCATGCCCTTAATTGGCATGTGAGTGTGGTGCGACCATCACCAATTTTATTGAAATTTATGTATTTTACTATGAAGCCAAACGCTCATTACAGTCGCAACGAGCCGCAACGCAACGTATTTTCAATAAAAAAAGAGCGGTGCGGTTCATAGAAAATGTACGGAAGTGATGAAGGAGGATTTTTGCAAAGCGTTGCTCGGCCAGCTGCTTCAGCCTTAAATCTGTATGTTTTTTAAGTTTTCTTTAAATATCATGAACCAACCGTTATACCAGTTTTTCCATAAAAAATTTGGTACCCCCGTTTTTGGCGCCTAAAGTGTAAAGGCCTATGCATACGATGCGATGCGGCGTCGGTCGACGCGGTGCGGTGACACTGCGGCGTTCTATACAAATATCTATGGTATGCCACACGATGCATTCCGGCTTCCGACGTTGCACCGCACGTACACCGGATTTGCAACCTGCTAGACGAGGCGGGCAGGGGTGTATTGCGTTGCGACGCCGGAGCTGCACCGCTCAGTCTCACTGTGAGTCCACCAATGCGGCTAAATCTTTGCGGTGAGGCACCGTAACACACGTGTGAACAGGCTCTAAGACTTAGGAAAATGTTCAGTAGGCCCACCTTTCTGAAAAGATTAGTTCGGTGATTATGGCGACCGCCTCATGTGGGTTCGAAACCGGGCAACTACCAATGTAACTTTTTTAAATTCATTATGTGCTTTTACCTTCATCTTGGCCATGTCTCACATCGGTGAAGGAAAAACATTTCGATGAAATGCGAACTTACAATAAATATAACTCGGAAATCGTCTTGAGCAAGTGAATTGCAAATAGTGCTCAATGCGCTTGTCTTCTCTGTATGAAAAGAGGCCGTTGCTCTGCAATTGGAAAACATAGGCTAGTTATTATTATTTAATAAACTGAGTTAAAACAAGTGAAAGAACGTGTTGATTCAGTTTGCAGTTTTTGCAAAACTAGTATTTTTCACCAATGATACTTCACTTTCGACTCCACCCACTTTTCATAGAACTCATACGCCATGCCGCCATACATATTGGAAGTGAACCCTCCGGGAGGGTTACCGGTATTACGTTTGCGCTAAAGTTAATCATCGCGGACGGTCAACGGCATTAGGTTTAAAACCGTATTATAAAACACTGTAAAACGAAGTAAAATTGTGTCTTCAGGGGGTCTTGCCGCAGCGAGAGGAAATGGGAGGCCGTCACCTCCTTCTGCGAAGCGGTAATGCTCGCGAAGGAGGAGGCGGAACGCGTGAGGGAGAGGCAAATTTCGCGCTCTCACGCCCCTAACCGCCGCAGGAGGAGACGCCCAGGGCGTCAGGAATCGCGAGGCGATTTCCGGCCACCGTAGGCGCGGGCTTGCGGGCGGTGAGCAATGGGTGGCTCACCGTCCGATAAGGACCAGGCCCGGGTCGACGGCGCGTTGTGTTCCACGCGCGCCTCAAAGAGATGTCAGAAGAATTGAAGGGGTCCACTAGGGCCGATGCCTGCCGGGGTTGCGAAGAAAACCGAAAGGGAGATCGTGGCCCCCGGCGACAGGGCAACCGAAGGAACACGGGTGGGTTTTAGTCAGTAAGAGTCTGACACGCCCTCCCGCTCCACCCAGAGCGGGAGAAGTTATTTGATGATTTCCCACCCTCAAAAAAAAAAAAAAAGGGGGTCTTGCCGCTATAAGTAATTTGCAACTTTTTGAATATTTGTAACCGTAAACGATATAAATTAAAATGCTTAAAATTTTAAAACCAACGCACGCATAAACTTATAAATCTTGTTAAAATATACATCAGATTTTATTTTCACGGTTCATAATGCTGTATTCGCTAAGAAAAACCTACATTTAAAATGAGCCCTCTGCGAGGGTTCCCGGCATCCCATATGCGACTATGTGAACACTCCAGGAGGGCTACCGGCACTGAACTTGTTAAAAAATACGATTCTATTGTAATACATTCATATTAAACTGTAAACACTGTCAGGGCATTGCATTTGTGAAGCAAATAGCTCAACTGTATACCTAACACCTATGTGCTAGAGTTCCTTCACTTCTTAATATGCTTGTTTATTTTCTACGCTGATAATTATTTACGATGAAGTGGAGGGAATCGACAATCAAATTTGACAATCGTTACGGGTAGTCAGAAGCCCAATAGTCTGACAACTGGTCTTACCTAGGGCTATCGTATTACCCAGTAACTGGGTTGTGGCAGATAGGCAGTCGCTCCATGTAATCAGGTTGGACTGGAAGTCAACCCCAATATAGTTTGGAAAAAGGCTAGGCAAATGAGGTGGAGGGAATCGAGTTTAAATCTTCACTCGTATCGAAACGAAGTTAAACGTATAGTCGACCTCGTAATTGCTCGTACCACTTTTGACAACAAATCCCAGTAAATTGAAAGTTCAATAAGGTTGAAAATATCTAATTTTTACTTAGACAAATAGACCTTGTCATTTAATGACGTGCTAGTGACATTCAACCTCAGGGTGGTGAAGTAAATACGAGGTCGACTATACATCGATCGCCATTCATGGAGGTTTTTTTAATGCTGGTTCCTAGTTATTTACGCATTTTTTTTTGTGCTCTATTTAAAGTAGTAGGCTCGCCCCCAATTACATGGGACTTAAAAACATAACTTGCGAAATGAGGGTTTAGGTTAGGTTCTAAAGGTACACCTGCCCAACCCTTTGGAGAATCAAGGCGTGATTTTATGTTATGTTATATTTTATGTTGTTATATTTTACGTTATGTTATATTTTACGTTATGTTATATTTTATGTTATGTTATATTTTATGTTATTTAAATTTTTCTATACGTTCATAAAAAAAATATTTAGTTTAATAGGGATGATGACATATTGATAGGACGTCTCTATACAAATTCTTACAAAAGTCTACTCCGTTACGTAAGCATCTATTCCAGTATTACTCTAAACGTTTATTAATTTTGAAATACAAAGAAAACAATGGACTGTTGAAACGCTCGTCTGTTTGAACGGCACCTGCAGCCAATTTTGATTAATTATCATTGTTATTACTTCAACTAAAGGTAGTAGACTAGTTAGCCTTTTGTTCCTTTTTTAATATTAATATAACGTAACATTAAACTAAAATTTTTCATAGGGTTAGGCAGAGATGTATGATGCAAGCCTATTGCTATCAACCGAGTACGAATCCAGGCTCCGAGCTGCTCAAAAAAAATCCTGATAATAAAAACCCAATAACACATTGACTAACCGGGGAATCAAATCCAAACTCCACGCTCAGACTAATATAATCAAGTACTATTTAAATAGTAGGTTAAAAAAATGCATGATCAGCACAGTCACACCGAAAAACATCGAAATCAATTTGAGTATCGATTCCAAATCGATGCTTAAAGTTTTCACTTTCGCGAATGGAATCCTTGAAATGCTCGAGTAAGTTTGAGAGAGAAATCGATTCCTTCGGGGGCTCTGAACTACGTACAGCCAGCAAAAGAGGTAAGTGTGCAGGCAGCTGAACGCAGCAAGTTTTTAGTTCACGTTGTAGCCACCACTCATCATACCACCCTTTGATTTCGTTTGCAATAAACATGGATCACAAAAGTTCTCAAAAGAACTTTTTGGTCATAGCACGTTTTTTGGTCACGCCAGAATGGTGGAATGCGCATGGTGAGAGATATGCCGGCAGCTTCAGCCTTCGTGACGGTGTGTGGAGTCGATGGGTTGGACTGTTCTTCCGCTGGACTGGGATCTGGCATCTTGAAATTGGATTATTCTTCGGCAGTTGTATAATTTTCTTCAGATTTGTTCTGATCGGGTGCGTTTTGTTCGGGTGCGTTCTGTTCAGGTTGTGTTCTGTTCGGGTGCGTTCTGCTCGGGGTCACCACTTTGAAGGCGTCAGCGTCCAGTGAAGGTGTGTGTGCAGTGCTCGTGCGTGCGGCAAAAAACTGGGGCGAAGCCCGGAGTACGATGGTGACGTGTGGCGTCAGCAGTTCCTGTCATGTACTCCTGTACTATACCTCTAACAGTTCCCTGTTTCTTGTACAGAATGTCTCAAAACGTGCTATGACCAAAAAGTTCTTTTGAGAACTGTTGTGATCCATGTTTCTTGCAAACGAAGTCAAAAGGTGGTATGATGAGTGGTGGCTAGAACGTTCTTTGTTAATGAAAAGTGTTTTTATCGTTTGTCAGAGCTTCATCATCAACAAGCGGACACAGGCAGGAGTCTTGCGTAGGAGTATCGTGTTACCCAGTTACTGGGTTATGGAGGTCAGATAGACCGTAGCTCCTTATAAAATACTGGTATTCAGCTGCATCCGGCTAGACTAGTAGTCTACCCTAACATAGTTGGAAAAGACTAAGGCAGATGATGAGGCAGACACAGGCAGGAGACGCGGTCGTAGCAAATCACAAAGAAGGTGGAGGAAAAAGTTGAACAAATAAACTGTAAGTCATAGGGGGAGGCAAGGTTCTCCCCTTATGACTTAATAATTTAACTAAATAACTTTGTTAACTAAATAATTTTGCCTTATCCTTAGAAGGTTAGGCCCTTGCCTAACCTTCTAAGGACGAGGCAAAATTATGGCAAGACAAGGAAATTTAGGGCCTTACAGTGATGATGTAAACTGGCAGTAATACATCGTCATGGTTAATACAAGTTACACAACACTATTTCAGCAACATGTTTTCGTGTTGCTAAAAACAAGTTACTAGTTTCATTTCAGACAAGTTTTTCAAATAATACCAGCCTATTACTGTCCCACTGCAGGGCAAACGCCTCTTCTCATACAGAGATGGTATGAGCATTGATCACATCGCTTGTTTACGCTGCTTTTTATCAGAAGTACAGTTTTGTAGCAACCCAGAGTCTGGTACTGTGCCCGGTTGATGGCAATAGGCTCGTCCCTTGTTACATTGGACCTAAACAGATAACTGGCAAAATGTGAGTGTATCTACCAGCTACTATAATACTACAGCCAGAGGTATTCCTATGTACACCTCTGCCTAATGAGATGTTATGTTTATGATGACGTTTTATTTCTACCCCACAAACCAAACTCTTGCGTCGACTGTACACACATCGTGTCCATGCATCGCCTCGTTCACGATCACGTCCATTCTCATCTAAGTTATAATTGCAAACACAATGTCGTCAGCACGCCACTGACCTCCGTCGTTTCAAGTGCGAACGGTCATTAACATCAACGCGATACCATATTGAAACGCATTCAACAAAAAGAACAAACTGCATATTTTGTTTTACCTACTTAGTTTTTGGTTTGCTTGATAGGAAAAATTTGGGTTCAAGGTGAAATAGCGGATTTTTTCTGTGATACAGACGCTTTACTTACACCATAGATGTATTATATATCTATGCTTTACACTGTTTGTCCACAGCACCGTGAACGTCAACGAGAAAAGAGATTACGCGGTCATAGTAAATGTACTTTCGCTACTACGGCGTCGTCGTCATCTCGTTCTCGTTGACGTCCAATTCATGGTGCGGTGGACAAACGACCTATGTCTTTTTGGTTTTATTAAATTGTTGGAAATGCAGCTCTTGTTTTTAGAAAAAGCTTACCTAATGAAAGATTCCGTTATGAAACAAAAGCCATTTAATAAAAATGATTCTCCTATATAAATATTATCAGTAGGTATTTTTTGGCTATTATGCATTGTTTTTTACGGTTAAGGTGAACAATCGATTAATGGTTATCTTGTTTAGTGGAAATTTTTGTCTTGTCGCTGCTACCTAGATATAGATAGTGCCAATCTTCTTCCTAAATGCATTTAAAGTATGACAAACGCATGGACGTAATAAAAGCGCGGCGATTTTTTTTCGTGCACTGAATTTTCAACGCTCTGCTTAGCGCCGAAATTTGAAAATCCAACAGTGTGATGTTTCAACGCGCTTGGACGAGAGTGCGTCCCAGCGCGTTGAATTCTCAATGCTCGACTTAACACCGAGAGTTGAAAATCCAGTGCGCGATAAAATCCCCCTGCGATTTTATTACGTCCGTGCGTACTTCGGCTTACAATACGGTAATCGCGTTTAGGAAGAAAAGTGGGCGCGTCTTCATGGATGGTACGATCAATACGTTACTTTACAAGAAGGTATAATTATTAAGGCTCTTGCCAATAACCCGCCTCGTTGGTCTAGTGGACGCAAGTGTTACTGATGAGCGTGAGGTCCTGGGTTCGATTTCGGACAGTGTTATTGCGATTTTCCACCTGGAATTTCTCAGTAGCAGCCTGGAGTCTGTATTTATGCCAGGTTAATGGCAATAGCCTAGTCCCCTTTTACATGGGACTTAAACATAACTGGCGAAATGTGGGTGTAAAATACACTGGTTCACCGCTGCGTTATGTTATGTAGGTATACGGCAGAGCTGGGCGAGAAAAATAATATACATTCTATTTTTGCTGCCCGGCCTGTGCCGAATCATGCCGACCCGAACAATTGTCTAGTTCCTAGGGCATAGAGATGTGCAAAGAAAGCATTTTTCGAAACTCCTGAGCAGGCCAAACGTTTGTCATACTTTAAATGCTAATAAATATGAAATAGACAACTGAGATAAAAATCCCTAAAGGTCGAAGCGCACGCTTATGCAAGCAAGGGATTGGCATCGCCTCTCCTCATCAGCCCGTCGAGCCGAGACGATGCCGTTACGATGCTTATAAAAGTGGGTTGCCGTAGAGTTAGTAATAGATAGAATCACAACACATAAAAAGACAAACAATCGCAATGCTTTTTATTTTGACAGTTCAGTCAAAGTATGTTACGTAATAAGGGTGCTGAACGGCTCCAGTTGAGATGCGATGCTGATCCCCTGCATGCTTATACGTGTGCATTGTCCTTTGGTCGCCGAACCAACATGAATCACTAATAAAAATATATACACATTTGTTTAACCTATCGATCAACGCACCAAGGTGTATTGACCACTCCTGGCAAAAACAAATGCACTTTATTTAGTCATTGTCATTGTAACCTTGATTTTAGTGACGATTCGGTTTGTGATGATAAACAATACTGTGTGCTAAATTTCGGCGAGTGTTACTCTGTTATGTTCATTAACACATACATACCTACTTTTTGTATGGGGGTAGGCAGAAACTACAGAACACCAGGTCCTATATTGTGTACAACAAAGTGATCGGACCATTTTAGCGCCTATAATTTATTTTATATTATTTGTCATGTTTTGTTCCCGTTTTTGCGCCAAAAACAATTAGTGGGACACAGTGGACGACGAAATAGTGAACATTCCACTTTGTCCCACTGGTGGGACAGATTGGTGGAACGAACTGGAATAATCCAAAGCAAGTTTGTATTTGCTTTGCATACAAAGTTATTACTGCGGTTGAACCGAAACTATATATATAACCATTTCTCGAAACCTGTTTGCTTAAATGAAAAGTCGCTTAAAAATATCATCGTCTGTTAAATTATGGAATCCAGCGATACCACACGGTTATGTGCATATGTTTTTTTTATTATTTTTTTGTGCCACATTACATGTATGGGGAAAACCACCCCTAATTGTTTTTGACGTAATTTCACTATACAATTGTTGAGAGTTGCACAGAATACACCTTCTTTCCAACTGTCATCGATATACTGCAAATAGTCTTCGAGTAAAATAGCTGACGGACTGGACGGATGGACAGGTGAACAGATTGACAGACGGACAGACAGATTTAGCTAGAAATGGGCTACTCAGTATTTATTTTTAAAAATCTGCATGGAAACACAAAACAAGGTTTCCTCATTTAACTCAAAAAAACTCAATCTGTAGTTTCTAAGTTTATTCAAAATGTTAAAATCTCAGCCTGGGTACCTAACCGCATCAAAGCCTACCGTCCGCCCACGAAGAATAATTTATGATATCAACGCACTGCGCGTGAGACCGGATATTAATTGAATACCGAATAAATTACTATTCTCTTCTCTAGTAATACGGTTTATGATACTTTATTTCATTCACTTAGAATACAATTATTCACTTCTACGAGGAAAAATTATAATATGTAGTTATTGTAGCTAAAATTAAGTTATAAAAATCGTCAGTAAATCGAGTTTGAATCGAACCAACGAATCTAATTTCAGAACTTTGCAGGTGGCAAGGACATCGAAGCACTAACTGTAACTATAAATTCAGCACATGATTTTAGAACCCTTGGTGTACAAATTTATCGCCGGTTATCAAAAAAAAAATCCGCTGTTTCATAGAAAAGTGCAATAGGTACGCGGTCAGAATGTATGGCACAGTCGTTTTTTTTTTAATAACCGGCTAAAAATTTCAACGCCAGAATGATGAATGCCAGAATTATGTACCTACTGAATCCATGGTAACAGGTTGAGCGTCGATGTACACCCTGTATACAAGGTGTAATTGAAAACCTGAAAAGGGATACTTATCATAAAGAATAATTTGTAACTGGGACCAACTCTGACATCGTGAAAAAAATCAGCTGCTCCTCATATTTATTTATTTTATTTATTTATTTAACCATTTATGCACACACATATAAACAGACAAGCAGAAAGGAACAGAAAAATACGTACAAAGGCAATGCTTATTTCTAGAGAAATCTCTTCCAGCATACCTGCGACAGGAAATTATAAAAAATGAGGTGTAGACAACGTGTGTAACCGTAGAAGATAAAACAAAAACATAAACCAAAGAAGAAAAAAAAAAGAAATTACAATTTACTATTTATACAAACTACTTACAATACAAGAATATACTTACATACACACTTCTAAAATAAATATCACTACAATATATAATTATAATGTGATTTAAGATAACTATGCAACTATGACGAAGTGGAAAGATAGTGTTCTTAGTGTTTATGTTCGCATAACTCGTCAAAATAATAGGGAACAGTTCAATTTTCGCGATGTCAAGGCTGTTCTCGTAATAAAAGTTGTTGATATTAGATATCTTTATTAGGAACAACCACAACCCCTTTTCAGGTTTTCAGTTATTTCAGTTACACCTTGTTTACGAGTACTTATCCAAAACACTTTCAATTCACGTCTATAAACTCAAATCATTTATTTTAAATTAACCAATTACAGGTACTTTTGAATTGTCAAAGAGCCGGTTACTAGCTATATTCCCTGCAAGGGTTGGCAGAGATAACTCATTTGCCTTAAACTTTAAGTGAAACAAAATTAGATACAAAATCTTTCGGCTGTCTGACAACTTTCACAAAATCAGTACAGTCAGGGAAATGAAATGTTTATCAAATTGACACACTGTATCAATTTGCCGTGCTATAGACATTTTATACCAGTGTCAAAGAATTAAAATTTGAATATACGCGCAACTTAAGTTGGTAGTTTTGGTAAACAATTTATTTCCCTTACTTTAACCCAGCAGAGAATGTTTACGATCTAAAAAAAATAGCTCAATCAATCTATTCAGCCTATCGTAGTCCACTGCTGGACATAGTCCTTTCCCAGGTTGTACCACAATACCCTGTCCTCAGCATCCAGTCGGTCCCAGCCGCCTTTTAAGGTCGTCGTTCCATCTATACTGCATTCGCGATTTAATTTCTAAACATGTCATTGTATACAATTGTGTTTTTTTTTAAAACAACCTTAAAACCCAAGCATAAAGTTGCATTTGCGCGACAACTCCCAACATTTTCATGACTTTTTCAATAGAATAAAAAGGTTATTCAGAAGAAAAGTTTAATTGACTTTAGCTTTAAGTTGATATTCTTCAACTGGAACTAACGTCAACTGGAAACAAGGATTTGAATGGACTTTAGCTGGCGTGTATCCCACACTACGCTTGCCGATACGCGGTCTCTGCTCGTCTGCTCCACCGACCATCGTTAAAAAATTCCTGAAAACAAAGTAAGAAATCCACAATCCTGATAAGATTAAAACTAATTAAGCTAAGGATTATAACATTTATAACCCACCGTGAGTTGACGTTTATCAGACTTTAATTTACATGCATTGAGTTGTAAAAAACTTTTAATGGCTAAGCTCAAACGCCTTCGGCAGATCGTAAACACCAATTTATTTGTCTTAAGCAACGATCATTATTGCTTAGTGTTTTTCTTGATTTTTATTATTACTGACTTAAATTGCACATGATTTTTATTTAAAAACGTCCCAACACTAGACAATTATTCTGCATCGTGGGGGTCGCAAACAGTAATCACTTCGTCACACAGAAAACAAAAAATCATGTCCGCCGGTCTAGTGCCGGTGTCGGTGAAGAGAGTTTGAAGTAGGTTGTCATTCCTCCCAGGGATTGACACCTTACACACTCACTTTAAGCCAACTTGCACCTAAGTTTTTACATTGAGATTTTTACATAATAAACCGACTGGATTTTTTTTGTCTCGAGCAGGAATCAAACCTGCATACTAGTGTCCGACCGAAACTAGTTTTTATGACCGAAACCGAAACCGAATTTCGGCAGTAGTCTCAATTTCGGCCGAAACCGACACCGAAACCGTAACTTCCTTACAAGGTCTTTATTTTTATTTTTTTAAATAAATCACTAAAATCACACGAAAACTCACAACAAACAAAACAAAACATGATTAGGTACGTGGACGCGGCAAAATGTCTTCGTCGCTTACTCGCTTGGATGGAATTTAACGCGCCGAACATGACCGATCAGAGCGCGAGAACTCCCGAATGCAGTTTCGCCTTCGGTCGTAGTTTCGGCAGGTTTGCCGCCAAAACCGAAACTAAACCGAAACTCGTTTTTTTGCCGAAACTCGACCGAAACCGAAACCGAACTTTCGGTCGGACACTACTGCATACCACACTAACCAATCGCTTAGCCACTGCGCCAACCGTGCTTCCAATCTCATAATTTGAATTTAAACTTGAGGTTTGTATCACAACTGCTATATTCTGTGTGACGAGGTCCTTTACCTCAGGCAACCAAGCGTTGTATTCACGAGAGATTGAATCCGATATAAACGTGTTCAGTTCATTTTTTTTTTGTGGATTTTTTTTCTATTTCATTATTATGATATTTGGAAACTGAATCTACTTGCACCGACAAATATAAGCTTTTTGCGAACTACAGAAACTGAATGCGTGTACTTAGACATTTGTTACTTGATATAATAGTAAAAGTAATTTACTTCCAAAACTTCAGTAACGTTATTCAACGTTATACATTCATCAGTGTGGTCTCCTTGAACTAGGATATCCTGCATGACGAGGGGAGAGGATTGAGGTTTCTCCTGGTTCATATCAACGTGAAAAGGCTCAGACGAAATACTAATTACAGGGATTTTTAAAACCATAGGCATTTATGATTGTTTTAATAATGTAGGTTTGTAGATTGTCGGTATCTCTTAGAAGAGGTAAAATTAAAAACTTAAAACTACTAATGCAACGCTGTGGCTGAGTTTTAGATGTGCTTATAGGTAAGTTTTTCATTTAAGGTAAGAAAGAAAACTATCATGTGTAGTGTGTACATAATTATTATTGTTTCATATCGTATTTGTTTGTAGTATATACATTGTACTTAAAAGAATTGAAATAGTATCGAATTTAATAGGTACAGGGATTTAGAGAAATATTATTTTACCTCCATTCCGTCTTAATCTCATTAAAGCTAATAGAATTGAACTGTCATCGTTGTCTTTATCAAACATTATCAAATCAAATATAATTATTTTATTAGTTTTCAAACATGGGTAATTAGCATAGCTGTTTTTTTATACAAATTCACTTATGAAACGTCAGAAGCTAGGTGCACGGTTCCAAATGATCGCTTCCTATGGAGAAGAGCCGGCAAGAAACTCCGCGGTTACTTTTTTAAAAATAAATGTTTTCTACAATGTTTTCAAATAACAGTGTTATGAGAGGACAGTGTAGGCTTATCAACAAGTACCAGGTACTTAGTAAAATAGAAAATGGTCCACAAGTCTAAAGCCTACAACTTCCTCACATTCACAAAATCTAAAAGAAAATAATCTATAGAAAATATAAACAAAATAATAAAAATAAGGACCTATTTAAAACAAATGACATGATTGCTGTAACAAATCTAATTTGATAATAATGTATAGAAAATTGTAGGTCTATAATGTCAAATAATTAAAAGATTATGTCGAAGAAGTATGTATTATTATTGTCCTGCATATTCTACTGTCGCATGAGCATGCAAATTTTAAATAATCACAACTCAATCTCAGAACATAATATTCATATCATAAAGAAACGTACACAAGATCGGTGTGTCATATAAAAACGTCCAAGTTATCACATAACCTAATCCAGTTACTGCTAATATATATACGTAGATAAATAAGGAGCGCAATATGCCTCGACAAATATGTACAGAGTTTGTCGCGAACATGTGTTCAATTAAATAATGTTGCTATTACAACAACGAATCTCGACGTTATTGGTAGCCAGTGATGTGCGCTCGAAAATCAAGTGTCGATAAAAATACAAATTTTACTAAGCCCCTTTTAAAAAAACTCTCAAGTATTGTGCGAACTTATAAAATTAAAACTTACAGAACGACCCTGTACTTATTTAAACGGGGATAATTCACGACTTAGGACAGCTACAGAGAATTTTGTTATAGAAAAACCCAGGACTCCACGCTTCGCGGTCACCTTTGCATACCTACAATAGACTACCGAGGTAGTCGAAATTTATCATTTGTCGTTGGAATATAAACTAAAATGCGGCGTCAAATATACTTTCCATTCATTTCCAAAAGTCCTATCTATGCTAACCTGAAAACTCCCACACAAAAAGAACTATTCTCTGACCACCTATTTAGCGATAAATAATTCAGCCACACATCGTCGATATCCAAGACGGTGCAGTCACCTCCCTACTCGGCTCTGATTCAGTTGTGACCTTCGAACGAAAGCGAAACCGGTGTAGGTCATCGCGCCGGGACTGCCGGACTGCCGGCACCCGCCGACTCGCCACGCGTTCCCTTTCAAGCATGCACCGACGATATCAAACTGAGCTTGTGTGACTACGAGCGAAGTAATTGTTCTAGTCTCGCGATGTTCGTGACTAGTTTTACTCTCGATTTCTATGTCCTAGCTTCGTATTAGTAAAAGTTGTATGTTCTTCGTAGTTACACTAGATTATTTTGTTACTGCAGGTATTTATGACATTGTGGCTGTATTGGGTACAGTAGGCAGCACGTCAGTGGTAACACTTTGACCTTGAGCTGGCCTAGCGCAGTACTGAATTTCAATGGAATAAGTGGCCAGCTTATACCGGTTTTGTTTTTTCAAACGTCCGACCGTACCATGACATGTGTATAATGACATGACATGTGTCTTTCTTTCTAACTACCTAAATCTTATACAGTAGTATAGTATGGCGTATTGGTCGATTCGTACGAATTTATTCGCTCGAAAGAGGCGACAGTGTTTTTTTTTTTAAGGCGATTCGCACGATGTTAATTTATTTGTGGGTGATTCGACAACTCCAGAAATACGTATTAGGCAATTGGCACATTCTGAACATTCTTTTATATTTACTCATAAACATTTGCTGAATAAAATATAAAATTGTACAAAAATAATGAGTAAATGTAGTTTCTAGTGTACTTGTTTCTTAACTTTATTGCATTAAATTCAAAATGTGCCAATTGCCTAATACGTATTTCTGGAGTTGTCGAATCACCCACAAATAAATTAACAATAAATTAACAACATCGTTGATTCGCCCACAAATAAATTAACTTCCTGCGAATCGCTTACAGAAAGAATATTGTTATTTTATAGTGTCAATTCACCCGATTCGGGTGAGTAAATTCGTACGAATCGACCAATAAGCCTGTAGTATAGTGTAGCATAACGGGCTGGTGTCCGCAACTCCACATCCAAGCGCGTACAATTGATATAAATAATGTTTCGTACATGGTCTACTTAGCAATAGGACACACTTTTTTTTTTTGGTGGGAAATTATCAAATAACTTCTCCCGCTCTGGGTGGAGCGAGAGGGTGTGTCAGACTCTTACTGACTAAAACCCACCCGTGTTCCTTCAGGTGCCCTGTTGCCGATGGCAACGATCTCCCTTTCGGTTTTCTTCGCAACCCCGGAGCAATAGGACACTGCAGGTGCGTTTATTATGCATCAGGGCTCGAGCAAGCTTAGTTGCAGAGCCACATTTTTTTTTTTTTTTTTTGTCTTTATGTGCTCTTCGACATCATACTTTTAGTAATTTACGTACTTAAAAGTTACTAATATAGTGTCCCCTCAAGTAAATATGGGGTCAAATTTTCGTAATAATTACAATTTTATTTTATTACAGGGTGTAATGCTTTTGTTCTAGTGATATTGAAAACAGGCAAGCATGAGTTGATTAGATAAATTAAAGATTGGCATTTACGAGTCAATTATTTCCTTTTACTGAAATCTATCTAATCTATTCGACCACCCCGTTTGGTTTTTAGTTACATTAATAATATTACTTATTCTTCCACAGACGAAGCGGCACAACCGAATAACGAAAACAAGGTATCGTTTCGAGCCCCAGAACCAACAAAAAGCCCAAACTCGCTGATCAAGCCCAGATTATACTAAATACCTACTTGATGTAGTTTTATTTAATGTATTCCCTTCATCTCATTAGCGTCATCACAAATTTAATTTAATTATAATGAAGTTTCGCTCATTAAAAGTGTGACAGCTGGAATTATTTTGTATAAGTATTTTGTACAAAAATCTAATTTTATAAAGTTCTTTGTTTTTGTTTCTCCAGTGATGGGATAAACTGTTCAAGTTAGCAATGTCTTAAACGTTTACTAACAATGGTCTTTTCTAAAAGTATCTAATGAAAAGGTTAAAAAATCCAATTCAAGTTAAATTCATAAGCATCCTTAACTAAAGGAAATTAGTAACACATTAATCTTTATTTAAAAGCTTACCCATGTTTCCAACAGTAAGTAGTTATTGTTTTAAAATTGATATTACATTTACCTCAATTGTCACATGAAGAAAATCTTTCAGGTGATTCAAAATTAGAATCTCGGGGATAAGTATTCAAATGAAATCAAATCAAAGCATTCAATTTGTAAGTGGCACTTTAAATTGAAAAAATATTCTGATATGTAAAGAAAGAAAATACATTTATTTGCGGTAAATATGACGCAAAATAAGATATAAAAAAACACGTAAATAACAAATTGGGGGAAAAGATGCGTCACAACCACGGAAAACGTACGTATATGTTTTCTGATCCATTTGTTTACAGTTTCATCAGATACTTTTAGAAGACACAAAAGTAAAATATTTGTGTAACCTAATTAAGGTGACGAACCAACTGGCGGAAGGCCATTTCCTAAATGAAGATGCCTTGTGTAATTTTAGTTCTAAAGTTATTTCCTACTTCTCCAACATTCTTCAATGATTAATTCTGTAGTCGGTTCCTGGATAGTTAAATCATTTCTCTATAAATCGACTAATCGCTCTTTTTTCGTTAGTCACTAATGTTAATGTGGTTAACTGAAGCGGCAGTGGTTGGGAAAAGTAACATCGTGGCAGTATTCCCTGAACGGGTAGACATGGGAGCATTTAGTACACCCCAGCCGCCGACCACCCACACAGTATGTACAGGATCAACTTAAATTACCTAGCCAAACTCTGAAGATGTGATGGGTTACCCTTTCAGAGTTTCGCTAGATGATAAATAATTGAAAAAAAAAATGGCTGATTTTTTGGATCGATGACCGCTAGTAGTTTATTCAGAATAACTGTTTTTTTTTATTTGATCATATTTAGATCTCAAGTATACAAAAAAAAACGTGAACTGATAGTTTATTTGACCCTGTATTCTAATAGAGGGTGAGCCTATTTCCATTAACCGGGCACAAATTCAGATTCCGGGTTACTACTAATAATTTCTTTATGAAGATTCCTATGTTATTGTTACCGGGCAGGGCATTGAACCCACGCTCAAAGACCACACTTGCAACCTTTTAGACCAACGAGGTGGTCCATTATTTGTAATTGTAAAGTCACGGATATCATTTGTTTACCAAATTGACTATCAACTTAAATTATCTAGGTATACAGGGTTATTGGTTATACGAACCAAATTACCCTAGATGACCCCTATGCCAATGTGAACCGTTTTCGAGTAATTTGACATTTTATATTTTAAAATGTATAAAATAAAAATATACAATGGACCCAATAACCCTGATAGACAGGGTGATACGTAACCATTTGCAAGTAATTTGACATTATATATTTTAAAATTTATGAAAATAAAATATAAAATGTCAAATTACTCGAAAACGGTTCACATTGGCATAGGGGTCATCAGGGGAAATTTGGTTCTAACCAATAACCCTGTATATTCCAATAGCAATTGCCATTCTTTGACGATTGCATGTATAAATTAGCTAGAATTACGGCAAATTGACGCAGTGTTAATTTATTAACCAATTAATTTTCGACTGTATTAGGTTTATCAAACCATGATTTTACCTACAACGCTTTCGTTTAAGTACTTTATATTATTAAAAGCCTTTATATATACTGCGAGTGGGCAACGTTGCAAATAGCTGTCAAATATTTCGCTGTTTTGATTAATTTGGCAATGTTATATTAATAATGAATTGCAATTATAGCACTGAATTTGATGTTGTAATAAAGTTTCCAAATACTTTTTTTACATCTAAAATAAACATTCGGTGTTATGATATTAATTATTGCATTTCGTAATCAATATTTTAGTTCACTAGTTAGCCATATTTCTTATTTCCATACACTAATATTGCCAAATTAATCAAAACAGCGAAATATTTGTCAGCTATTTGCGACAGTGCCCACTTTCAGTATCAACGCTCTTTAAGAAACCTTTGCCCACAGATTCTTCATATATGTACTTAATAGGTAGGTACTTATTTCTCCTTGTGTTGATATCTCCAATGGTCAAACTCCTCACCCTCGTACATGAAAACAGTTTTGCAGTTTTCCAAACTTTTAATACCTATGTAAGTACTTACACTTGCAAATTCTTGAAGTTTATTTATGTACAGTCATATTCAACCGCTTACACTTGCACCACGTAAACAACCCTTACTGCTGCGATGTGCGGTTAATTGTACCCTACTATATGTAGGGTTTTAGATACTTAGATTTTGCTTAAAATTTCTATTAGTTACAGTAAACTAAACTAGGGCTTAATAGTTTGGGCTAATTGTTTTATTTTTTTTTTTAAATATTCTATTGAGTAACCTATATATAATCTGAAGCATTACATGTTTGTTCATGCTAAAGAACTAACTGAAGCTACATATTATGTGCAGTCAGCCTCAAAAACTACATACAAAAAATACATCGGTAAAAATGCATTTGATTGTCTACAATTTGTGTTTCATAATACTCTCCATGTGTAGCTACTATTAAGTACCCAATGTGTAATATTGTGGTTACACATTGATACAATATTATTGAACAAATATTGACAAGATTGTAGACAATATAATTAATTCTAGTCGATGTCATATTTTTATTATTACTAAAGAAGAACGTGTTCGTGATTCATGACATATTAAGTATCATTTGAATTGTAACAATTCATTGAATAAAAATTTCAATTCTCATAATAATTATTTATAGTTTAATTTATTATACTTATTATTCTTATCCAGTATACAAATAATAAAAAAACGTAGACATAAAATTATAGAAACAAAATCTTCAATATTTCACTAATTACTTGGTGTTGTGCTATTTCGTTTCACATTACTTCTTGCTAAAATAATAATGCGACACAATTGCATATCAGTCATTTAAATTGCATTTTATATTAAAAGCTTATTTAATCTTTTTTTAATATGACGTGTAAAAGTTATTCCAATATTTTATTTACAGAATAAACAATTTCAATTCATTTAAAAAATGAACAATAAATGAAATTATTCGAAGATGTGTAATATTCAAATTAAATAATTTTGGCACATTCTAGAGGTGCTCTATGGCTGGCCCGTTGAAGTCTTTTGTATGAACGCCCGAATCACTACGCCGCCGCGCTACAACCTTTTTGATCTATTTTAATTTTTAACATTAATGTATCTGTAAAATGAACATTGTTTAAATAATTTATTTATGTTTTAGTTTTTTTTTAGATTTAGTTAATTTAGGTTATCTTGTAATTTATGTATTTAATGTAACTAAGAAAAAAATTGGGTGACCTGTATAGATTGGGAAAATTAAATAATTTAATATGCACCCATGTAATATTTTTAATAAGAAAATCTGTTTTATCTATAAAAAATAATTTATATTATTGAATATAGTTTTATTTCGATTTTACGGAAGTAAACTATTTTCTTTTCTATTTGTAACGAAACAGAAGTATCTATTGTAATTTTCTTTTTATTCTTCTCCTATTGTTCTTTTGTTACCTACGTAATAAATAGTTTAAGTTAATTCAGGATATTATATTTGCATTTTATTAATGAATTAGATTTTTTTTTTATGTTTTACATTTAATTTTAATTCTGAACAAATACCCATATTGATAGTACTTACTCAGTTTCATTCGTTCGATTTCTATGTGAAGGTTCTAAGGGGTTATTTTTGTAAGTGGTAGATACCTACCTATTTAATGTGAATTGAGTCTACAGTAATAAAACTATCCAAAATCCCTATAACGCTGGGGCTACATTGTCGCATTATCGCGAACTTTACTTCGTGCGCTCTCTGTTACTCAGCGAGACGTCGAGCGGTTTTTGAGAGACACCGCACGAAGTAAAGTTCGCGATAACGCGACAATGTAGCCCCAGCCTTACAAACAGTTTAAATCCTGTCTACCTACTTACACGTAGTGTAAATTATCTTACCCTTTTATATTTTATACTTAGACCTCTTCTACGCCCGCTTTCCACTTGCTACGCAGCGCTGCAGTTCAGCTACGCAGCGTAGCGCAGCTCAGCTGTGCTTCACTCCGTTCATATTATATGGTGAAGATGTCGTGGCCAAATCTAACAATTGATTATTTGATGAAATGTACATCGACCGCTGGTCACATCATGATGTGGTCTGACCGTATCATTGAATTCTTAACGTTTGACGATATGGACAGATTAAACGCACGATTACTTCATGATGTGGCCAAACATTTGTGATCATATCGTAAAATAGTAAGATTATCCACCGGTAGAGGCGTTGATGTCGCTTTGTGTATGTTGTACATCATGGAGACGGCGGCATACAACAAATCAAACAAAGCAGGGTGACCAGGCAAAAAAAAATCCAGTTTCCAAATATGATTTGATGAAAAGCGATCAACTTGGAAGTAGCGCTTGCCGGCCGCTGCCACGGTGTGAAATGCAACATAGCACTTCAAAATAGTTTTAAAAAAAACGCCGCTTATGTATATCCCCGACCAAATGAGTTAGGTTAGGTTAGAACTGTGACCAACCACGCGCGAGCCGAGTAAGCGGTGCCGCGGTAGTGGCCGGCGAGCGCTACTTCTAAGTTGTTCGCTGTTACTTGGCTATTACCTTACATTCATGATATAGCCAAACGTCGACTGACATATCATTAAACGTTGACGTTTAAACAATATGGCTAATTTTAGCTGGCCATTTCATGAAATGGTCAATTCTAAGATCTGCCCACGACAAAGATACAATCAACCGGAGTCAATTTTATTTTTAGCTTACCGTTTGTCTATCTTGTTTGTTTGCTTAGCTTATTTCGAAGCCTCGATTGAAGAATAGCCCAGTGGTTTATTGTTATTATTTAATAACTTTAAGAAATTATGGTAGCTCATTTTGATTTGTTTTGAAAAAAAAATAACATAAAAATTTGAAATTACTCAATATCATAATTATTTCTTCAATTCGAGGCCATGAACAAATATAGGAACTTTAGGATTAGGGAATCTATGGCAATTTTTATGAATCACAATTATTTTAGTTTGCGATGACATTATTTTTCACTATCAGTTCGTGACTATGTTGTTAATTACTAATGTTATTGATAAAACACGGAAAATGGGCCTCGTTATTAAAATAATCTCATGTTTCAGAAGGTAGATACAGCTTTGATTTTAGTACAAAGTAATTAAAGAAACAAAGTTTATTTTAGCTGTTACAACAAAAGTAAACTTTGAAAATGTTGTATATTTTCTATTACTGGACCCATTTTTATTGTTACAATCATAAACATGTTATCAAAGCATCATTTCAGCTGTTGATAACTAGGTTATATCATTTACCAAAATATTTTGGCAACAAGTTTACAAGAACCACAAAAAGTAAAACAAAATTGCTCAGCATAAAAAATCGCACATGGCAGGGGAAACAGGGAAATGAAACAAGAATATTTTCACATTAAATTTATATTAACTCACAGATCTGAAACGAATACTACTGCTACAGCGACATCGGAGACATTGCAAACCTTACCAGTACGACAATGTAGACATTACCTATGTTCCCGTCCAATATTCTGGGAAATGACAAATACATAAAAATTATAAATCGCTTTGCTGTTAACATACAAAAAGTTCGCATCGGAATAGTTCGTGTGGCTCGCTCATGTTTGAGAATCTCGTAGATAGAATAATCTAGGAATACGTAAAATAAGATCTAGATGTTGCACAAGATATTTGTCGGTTCGGTAATGTATCGTCAAGCATGAGCGAGCCGCCGCAGAGCACAGAGCCTTCGCCGTAGCGGTGTGACAGATCTGTCGCCTTAAACTAGATATATCTATAATCAAGACTTATCTCTATACTTAGACAACACTCGAGTGGAAGCTCTTGAAGAAAACTTCAGATCATTAAAAGTGTTGATTACTTACACTGCTGAGAGGCAAGTGGTTGCTTCCACCCGAACGTCACCTACTGATGTTAAATTTTGTCGCTACGCTAACAAATGTCAATAATTAAAAAAAAATGAAATGCATGCAATATCTGTCACCGCAGACATACAGACACGACTGGACGAGGGAACAAGATATAAAGAAAACAACATCTTATCGTATTTAACTCTTCCGATTTTACTCAACTCAATGTAACAGAAATCTTCTGGTAACTGATTATTAAATTAATACATTATACACAAATATTCATCACAAAAATCTTACATCTTATCGTCCTTAATACTAATGTTATAAACTTGAAATCGCTACGTTAAACTTATTTAAAAATAAGTCTATCGATGAGTACGATAATAGAATATGATAAATAACAAATTTATCGTTATTATATATTTACATAAGTTAATATCTAATTGATACTACTAGTGTGTGCTTTAAACAGTATGAGGGGAGACATACATGCCTTCTAATATATATATATTGGTAAGGGGCTGCGGCGCAGGTGTCGCACCGATGGTTCTGTATATCGTATCACTCTCTAAACATAACATGGAAGGCAAGATGAGGTATATAGTTGGGGCTGTACAACAGCCGCGCCGCAGCCCTCGCAACACTCTAACCCTATTACTCGTTACTTGAGGTAGTTAAGTTTCATATATTGTTTCACACATTATTATTGCTATAGGAAAAAAACTGTTATACAATATTCTCAACAATATAACATTTTTATGTATTACTTTTCACAAACAGCTCATATAATTTATCAGAAATTGTATATATTGAAATCGTGCGATACGTTAAGCCTGAATCCGTTTCATGTGTGTATATTGGCAAGTATGTAAAACGATCTCAGGCGTCAGTTGGTAGTTGTACTGACAATCGCACTATATAGTCTTACATTTCATTAAAAGTTAATTAATTCTTAAGAGGTAGGCCATATCGGTCCGAGCTGTTCACAGTTTATTGATCACTGGAATGCGCTAAACAATATCGCTTTACCGTACAATATGTTCTCGGATTTTAATTATTATATAATGTATAATTATGCGCTGATGAGGTAGATCAACGTTGTTAGTGTAATTCTATGTGTATAAAAATATTTCTGCAATATAATCAACATTCAAATACAAACATTATCAAAAATTAAATCGATATAATGTTCATATTGCACATTTTTGCCTTGACAAACGGATAGTTTGTGTTAGATTTGTGTATCGACCGATGATATGGACGCGGTAGTTTGACGTGTCAATGTATCGCTTGATGCGTCACCACGACCGCGAATGCACTGCAGACACATGAATGTGATCACCGGGTTCAACATTAAACAAACTTGCATCGACATTGACGCGCAAGACGAGTATATTGACACGCCAGCGCGCGCGCATTGGGGCCTTGATATGTCCTTCATAATCTGATTTTACCGTTTTTCATAATTCTATATACAAATAATTCATGATTCCCTTATAACTTGTTCGGTACATAAATCAATAAATCGTGACCATTTAATTTTAATACTATACAAAAAACATTTACATTATTACGTTAAATTATTGCTAGAGAATTTCATTATCATTAGGCTAAAAATTATTAAAAATTAAATCGTTTCGCAACAGACAGTTGGCGGAATCAATTTGGCAACGTTTAGGAAGACTACTTTCCTACCACTAACGAAACAGGAATGTATAACTAAATTCGTTCAAATAACGTATGGTAACTTAATTGGACATAAATTAGTATCATTTTAGGAAAAACTCAGAATTTTAAACAAAGAAGTCAACTAGCTTACAATATTAAAACAAATGTTAACAGACAAAATAATAATAGGAAGCACCGGGAAAATATCAATACGTAATAATATAATCAATAGAAGATTTTACACCTAGAACAAAAACGCTAAATAGCTACGTAGCAGAGGCGCGCGGGCCGCGTCCCGCCCGCGCGAGCGCAGGCGAAGCGACGCGAGCGTTGCGTCGCCGGCGCCCGCACCGCTTGCACTACCGACCTATCATCATTACAAAGTTTGCCATTAAACCTATATTTTGGCAATTCATCTAAACCGTTTTGAAATTTCAATTTGTACCCATCGTATAATTAAAGCATAACACTTATCTCCGGCGTACGATTTGTATTTTTCCAGTTCCTACTTAAAATAAAATGTCTGGCAATCGTGTCCCAATATTTACAAAAAATACTCCTAATACTTTCAAAATACACATACCTATCGTACGTAAACTTCAACAATCATAAGAAAACATAGAATTTTAACTAAAGTTAAAAAAAACTTCTTACAGTTTATAATATTTTACAATAAAATAAGATATGTGATGTACGTCGCGTCTGATATTTCCCAAATAAAACGACGTTCTTTACTTTATCTAATTATTTCTACGTTTCTTTCCGTATTCAATATGTAAAAATGATATGGTTCGATCTAAATGATATCGTAGAATTACTCTAACGTCATGTAATTATATGTTTAGCGCCCAGACACACAGGCATGTAAAGTCACCTTGTGCCGGCCGGACGCAAGGTTAGTTTGAATGAACAACAAAAAACGAGCTGCGAACTGAACGCGTGCACCGGAGTCGCCCTACAGCGATATAACGCACTCTAAATAAATATGTATCGCGGCGGAACATCAGGTTTTGATTTACTACAGGATCGAAGTAAATGAAATGTCAGTACGAGCTATCTGCATATATGAAATGATATGTGTGTGCGACACGTTCGGACCGTAGCGTTCAGTTATAAGCGACGTGCAGCGCGCGCGAGCTCGACGTGGGCGACGCCGACGTGGACGTCACTGAGGACGACGACGTCGGCGAAGACGACGAGCGGATCTTCTTCTTGTGAGTGCCGAAGTGCTTCACCATGTGGTCTTTCCTAATGAAACCTTTGCCGCAATGGTCGCAAGAAAACGGCTTACAGTCAGAGTGCAAGCACATGTGCCGGCGCAGGTCCGACTTGTGGTTGAACGACTTCGGACACTCGTTACATTTGAACGGCTTATTGTCGGAATGCTTGACACAGTGCCATTCGTAAGAAGCGTCGTCTGAGAAACGTTTGCCGCACCGTATACATTTGAATGGTTTAGCGCCCGAGTGGAACGTCTTATTGTGCTGCGTAAGATAGCAGCCTTTGTTAAATAGCTTGTCGCACTCGTAGCACTTGTGCACAGTGGTGGCTGCCGACTTCTTCATCTGGTTCCGTTCGGCAAGCGGCGTGCTCGGTACGGTGGACGACACCGCGGTGGACGAGTCGCGGCTCTCGTTCTCAGCCTTCGCGCTCTCCGGACTATCCGGGGACTTCATTTGAGTCCCGTAATTTTCTTTATTCGCATAGTCCATGATATCCTCTATTTTTAATATCTGAAGTTCGCCCGAATCTGTTTGTAACATGTCAACTTCGCGCTTTATAGTTTTTCCTTCGACGGCGTAACCGTAAGGATAAACTTTCGTATGTTCCGGATCGTAATCGATCACGTCCACGTCCTTGACTTTTCTCGGTGAAAAGTTATAATCGTACTCTATACTTTGTATTTCGGGATTGCCGTACTGTAACGCTGAGTGGACCGGGTCCACGATAATATAACCGGCGGTCGACTCGTCAGACACAACTTGACCCCCCACGTTAGGCTGCGTGATATAGTTAGAAACATAAACGCTGAAGCTCTGCGTCTGGAGCTGCGAGAAGCTTGGCAGGCGGCCGCCGGCTCGCTCGCTTGACGTTTCTTGTTCCATAACTTCGACTTCTTCAGGTGTTGATTCACCAAAAGTAGCCTGATTGGCTATAGGCAGATTGTTGATAGCCATATCCATAACGTGGGGGGCCATCCCGTTTGGGTAACTCGGTGCTATAGTCTGCTGAAAATTCTGACCCAAATATAAAGGGGTGTGCGTGGGGTCCGGAACCGAAGGCCCCAAAGGATCCGTAGACCTCGGGCTGTACGGGTTGACACCCAAATGACTGAACGGAGGCAGGGTGTGCGCCGTAAGCGCCGGCGTACTCTGCGTTAGAACTGGAGTTGAAATATTGCTGGTTGACACTGATAGCAGGCCCCTCATATGGTGATTTTGAGAAACAGAGGGACCTGCTTCCCCGTTTGGGGGATTCCCTGCCGTTGAAATTGATACACCTTTAGATGACTGATGATTACTATCGTTCGGATTCCCTATGCCCGGCGGTTGACTACCTATATTGAGCGGATGTGACCCGACCTGATGCTGTAAAGGGTGATTAGCTAAAGGATTATTACTGAAATTATTATCTAAGTTACCCTGTTGAAGATGCGAGTACGGTGACTTGGACTGCATGGTGGCGACCCGGTGCGATCGTTCGAAGCTCTGCGATGCGTAGGGCGACTGCAGCGCGGCGTCGTCCACGCTGCGCGCGTCCTCGGACGGCACGGGGCTCTGCGTGTTGGAGTCAGCGGCCTGTTGCTGCGCGCGAGCCATCTCGCGGCTCGGGTGGTGGTGATTGGAGATGGGCATCGTCGCCGGGTCGGGCTGACCCGATGATCTCACCGCGTTCTTGTGCAACGTAGTGTTGTAATGCCTTTTTAGGTGTCCGGAACTAGTGAACCATTTATTGCAAGCGGTGCAGTTATACGTCTTTGGTCTTCGCGCTTCATTCGATTTCCAATTAGCGCCTTTACCTCCAATACTTGGAAGGTTTGAAGATGAAGGATTCGCAGGTTGTGTGCTTGTTATTTGTGGCGCCGCTGGGGAATCGTATGGGCGATATGGTGGTTTCATATCTGGATTTGAAGATGCTACCGGCCCCGAGTAATCAGTAAGAGTAGGCATTTGTACGCCTGGGTATATTTTTTGTTCAACATGCATGAAAGGTTTTTGATCATGATGTACGCCAAGAAACTTGTCTTGTGTGTAAGCAAACTTTTGTTCGGGGTGGAACATTTTTGCTTCGGATTGATACCCCTTTTGTTCAGCAAACATCTTTTGTTCCTTGAAAAGAGATACATCTCCGTTAAGCTGTGGATTACTGTATAATTTCTGAGCCTCCCAAGGCATCATGGGCACTGTTCGCGTGTTAACTTCTCGACCTTGAGGTGGCGCGTCTTCAAAAGTCGCAGTCGGCTGGTCGCCCTCATTTCCTTGGTAAACAACTTTTTGAGAGTCTAGGTCTAATATATCTGACGATTCTTCATGTTCTTCCTTTATTTTTGGGTTTTCATTTTGATAGCCCGAGTTGTTGTATTGCTTTCCCTGATACTGTTGGAATGGCATGGACGCTGACGTAGGAGCAGTGGTGGCCCCCGCATGAGCAGAGTTGCAGTGCTCATTGAGTTGGACGGCGGAGTCGCATACGAACCCACACTTGTCGCACTGGTTGGGTGAGGGTGAGGGCGTCGGTTGATTGAGTGGCTGACCATACAGTGGACTCGACGATGATACCTGCGACACTCGCTCCTGCATGTTGTATGGGTGGAACCGGTTCGATTTGTGATACTCTTGGTTATATTGGGACTGTTCCCAATTGATCTGTTCAGAATGCTGATTTTGTGAGAAGCCAGAATGAGAGTAGTTGTTACCGAACTGTGCTCCAGGCGAGAAGTTGGTCTGGTCGGGGTTCTGGTAGGGCGAGGGCGCGCTGTGGTAGCTCTGCGGGGTCGCGGGGTGCGGGAACTGCGCAGACGTCTCTGGCGTGGCTCGCTGCGGGAACTCGGGGCTGGGCTTGGTGATCATGTTGTCGCTCGAGTCGGCCGGCGCCGACACCGTGGTCTCGATCTTCACTTTCGCACCGTTATTGTTATCGGTATCATTCTGTGAGTTTTGCGTACCCCACTTCACGTATAAGTTCTCTTTATGATATTGCAGATGCACCTCTAATGATTCAACAGTGTCCAAGTAGAGATCGCAAATCTTACAATGATAGTCCCTCGACGATAAAGTCGACGAAACGGCGTTGCTGTTAGCCATTTAAATCATCAATCCAAAGGAGAGCACCGTCTCCTCCAACGAAAAAAAAATAATAAAAAAACGGCACTTCTCGTGTCGACGTACATGTAGTCCTTCTTGATCAGGCGCTACAGGTTAAAGTCATGGTCGCGGTCGGCGCGGTTCCCCTCGCGACTCCGCTCAAACAGCGGCAATGTTTCCGAAGAAAGTTTTTGGCGGCATTTCGCAGCGCGGGCGTGCGTCGCGACCACGTGCGCGCTTGTAAACACTGAGAGCGGCGCGCTCCGCTCGGCTCCTGGTCCATCAACAACACTCGCTGCACCGGCCGATCGCCAACACTTCGCGTCACTCGCCCAAAAGTTTCATCGTAGCGAAGCGATAACTTATTGTCACTCAGAAAAGTCTAATAATAATTAACAATGTCTATAATAAACTAAAATCACAGAGGAAGTAGTGGAATAACAACTTGGCACTTGTTTGTAAACCCGGTATCGCGATGCGTTATAGTTTGTAGTGTGCTAGGTGCGTCGCGAAGGCGTCGCGGGTCAACCGGGTACGGACGCTGCGAACGTTTACTAGCAACTGACAGCCTTCCCGAAGTCGCCTTCGGGGGCATGACTTCAATAACAATTCGCAACGTCGTCCCCCACCGTAGCGCGTGTGCGAGAGAGACCGTCGCACGGTGATGAAGTTATCGCTCCTTCGTCCTTTTGTGTGTCCTTAGTGCGAGCGAGAGAGTCGAGCGGGGGTGGCCGAGGCGCGCGGGGGACGGGGCTGGTCCTACTCTTTCTCAAAATTGAAATGCCCGGTCGAAATGTCCGGTGAAGCTGCGTCCGAGTAGGATAGCGATAGCACCCACCCTTACAATGCGGGCGGACAGAGCCCTGCGACGAAATTCTCTAAATTTTAAATCTCCTTTTATTATGTTGTACGTAAAAAAAAATGCCTCTAAATTCTAAACAATATTTTAAAACTTAGTAAACTGTGTTTACAATTGATTCAAGTATTGTGAACGATGAGGGTCACTCTATTAGGTATCAAAATAATTTCAACCTTTTTATCGACTAATTGATCAGAAAACAAAACAAATAGCTGCGCACATACGTGTTTGTGTTCAATAATATTATCTGTAATATAGATGACAAGCAAATGTCATTTCCTTGTGGGAAGTCAATAACCGAAAAAGATTTGTGTGATTATGATAAAGAGAATAAAATTGAATTGTTCGAGGTCATGTTTTAAAGCGATATTCGAGAGTTTTAAGTTCGTTTATAAAAGTTGTCATAATTAAATTAATATGTGCCAACATCAGTAGCGGTATTTCTATGTGAATCATAGTTTTGAATATGTGACTATAACGTTAAAACAAAAAACCAAAGAAATAGTTTTCCTAACTAAGACTGTAGGTACTTAGCTTATTAAATCTCGCCTCTAAATTTTTACCTACATGCATGTGAAAACAAAATAATTAAATGGTACAAGCGAATCCTAAGCAGAAGCTAGTATTATCAGAATGGCCGAGCCGTGCGCAGGGCACTGAAAATTTTGCATCGTGGACGAGCGAGGGGTGCGGGTGGAGGAGAAGGGGTGGGGGGGGGGCGGCACGGTTCCTTAATTTTTTTCTAAACACGTCGAAAGCACTACCCCTTACGTCCAGCCATATAATATTAATATTTTAATAAAAAATTCACAGATGTAGGTTGGTAGTGAAAGTAAGGAGTTTCGTAGCGTGGTGGTCGCAACCGGACCGTGGCCATGCAAACTATGAGGGGAGCCGACATCGATTTTCTCGGACTGTGCCGATAGCTTCCTTCACTGACATAAAGAGGCTTCCTTGTTCCCGAACACCTCTGTGCGTAGCAGGCTCATTTTACGTTTTGTTTCTCTACCATTATGAATGTCGCTGCCTAAGTTTTAATAGTATTTGCTGAGAAAATTAACAATAACAATTAAGCACGTTAAAAAATATCTTAACACTACATTTTTTACATTCCATAATTCATTAGATAAGCCACGTGACATAATAGATGCGGAAACATAAAATTATCTTAAACATTCAAAACATTACAAGAAACTTCGGAACGAAACAATGTTTCGTAAAGTACCTACGTAAACTTATTTACAAACTGGGTAATACCTTTGCGTCATAACTTAATAGCGACCGAAGTAAGGTTAAAAATTATGGTCATGACGACCACAAGACTAGGAAATTGCAAAAGTGTGCAATCAAGGTCTTAGAAAAGGCTAAAACTAACATAACTATAGTACAAAAGACAGTTAAAAGTTAATAAAAACAAAAACAAAAACAAACAAAACTCCACAAAAGTAAAAATCTCAGAGCAGAGCAGTACTAAAACAATGCACAACAACATTCATGTGAACCTTTGTTTTGCTGTTAAAAAGTGCTCGGGACACCCGTCATATAAATATAGCTGAAAATATTCAACACAAAAAGGTCTGGAAAAGGCCGAACTAAACGTATAATGGTTACGAAACGTAGCTACTAAACGGTTAATCCCTGCCTCGCGAACTGTATCATTCATAACATTTTATGAGGGACGGAGGCAATAAACACACAGGCTGACAAACAAAGTTGAGCTTCGACAACTTTGCGCGGCCCGAGGTCTCATTGTAAGCGATGGATTTAATTAGGGGATTCTTTTACAGGATTTAGAGGTGTGAAAGTGGATTATGAATAAATAATAATGAATGATGTTTTTTTGAATAAACATAATTAAGAAAATATTAAATACAATGTACATGCTAACACTAAAATGTGTAATATTATGAACAAGTACGTGTAAATATGTATAAAAATATTGATTTACTAACAAATAAATTATGAGGATATTGCTATTGTTGTTTCGCTAGATAATAAGATCGGAAGTTATCAATACATTGATTCTGAAAATAATCTCAGTATTATCGTATATCTGATAAAAATGTTCAATTCATGTTTTTGTTAATAATAATTATAAATAAAACATAAACATAACATCAAGCCTTGTTTCCCCGAAGGGTTGGGCAGAGGTATACCTGTAGCAGGTTCACCCAGATTTCACCAGTTATGTTTTAAGTCCCATGTAATAGGGGCGAGCCTATTGCCATCAATCGGGCACAAATCCAGACTCCAGGCTGCTACTGAGAAATTTCAGATAGAAAAACCTAATAATACTTTGCCCGACCTGGGAATCGAACCCAGGACCTCATACTCAGCAGTAGCGCTTGCGACCACTAGACCAACGAGGCAGTATAATTATAAGTATCAATCAAAAATCTAAGATTAATTTTATATCATTATTTTCAAGTCATTGAAATTTAATTCCTACATTAATTGACAAAGACAATAGAGTCAATATATTATTAAATTAAAAAATAAGCAACCAAGCTACCGAAGTAATTTAAATTGCTCAAAATTACTTGTCAATTTACCTTGCATTCTGTAACATACAATATTGCAGTTTATTTTAACAGTCCGGCCGTCGAGAGAATGCGTTCTTGACACCTAACAGTTTCATACTAACGAATATGTGTTTTGCGAATGTGATCCTTATTACTACTAGAAATTGTCCAACTGACAGGTGTCAGGAACGCATTCCCTTTACGGCCGGACTGTAAGCAATGGCGCCAGACTACCAAAAATCCATCTTCCTAAATCGTGCTACGCGCCCCGCTGACAATGCGACGTTGCCCAACCTCCGCCGAGCGTCTAGTCGCGGACTTCTTCGGATGGTTATCACTATCAATCTTATTAGCGGTATTGTACTGAGTCATCTACTTCACGGTCGCTTTCATAATTAATTTACTAGCCCGGTTCTTCATTGAAAAGTTCTTTTTAATTTGATAGTCTTCACTTTTATGCTGACCACTTACATTTTTGTTTAGAATTTTCATTTGGTAAATAACATCTTTGAATAATAAAATGTAGTTAACTGTGCATGCGTTCAAATCTCTTTCCTGTCAAACATTGACAGAGAACAGAGATTTCAACATGTTTTTATGTGAATATTTCGCCAATGGAAACACACAGTAAGCTTAACATTACTTGAAACATTTCTAGAATCAGATAATTCTGAAAAGAACAAGAATAACTTAGAAACAAAAGAACAAAAAACTTAAGCTATTCCTTAATTACCTCTCAGATAACTAAGCAACTTTGCTAAAACTAACACCTGGAATAACAAAAGGAAAAAAATACACTTATTATTAACGTAGAATTATAACGCGATGGTATTGTAAAAAAGTCTTATCTTGAGGAAGAAAGTAATAAATATTTCTGAGTAAATCCGAAGTCGTGAAACAAAGGTAGGTGTATCGTTATCTGTTAGAAAACTTTCTAGCTTTTACGTTTCGTTTGTAACAAGACTTTTGAGCTATTTATTTTATTTTCATTACTTACAAGTTCATTTTAAGGAAATTACTATGTTGTGAAATTATTCTCTAAGCGACTTTTGACGAATCCGTATTTTCGTCATGTCTTTTTCACTAGGATAACCAAAGATGGAGTCAAGTACCTAGTAATGAAATAATTTAGGTAGAAATGTTGAATAATTAGAAATAGAGACGTCATGAATTCTTCTTGAGTCCTGCTATTATAACGGGGTTTTCAATATAAGTTTGGTATGACGAAATAATTTTCAAAATTGAAACGTTTACTTTTTGTAAAATTCCGTCTAGATAAATAGGTACAAACCAGCTGCTTTCAATTGTTTGGATTTTGTGTTATCATTTCATTATTGTTGCAGTGAAGTATAAGGTAAGGTACTTCTAAATAGATAAGCTACGCTATGAAATAACTACTGAAAACAAAATATTGTCGTTTAGAATATAACCTAACAAACATAAACATAACATTACGCCTGTACTCCCCGAAGGGTTAGGCAGAGGTGTACCTATAGTACACCCACATTTCGCCAGTTATGTTTAAGTCCCATGTAATAGGGGGCAAGCCTATTGCTATCAACCGGGCACAAATCCAAACTCCGGGCTGCTACTGAGAAATTCCAGATGGAAAAACCCAATAACACTTTGCCCGACCCGGAAATCGAACCCAAGACCTCATATTTAGCAGTAGCGCTTGCAACCACTAAACCAACGAAGCAGTCTAATCTAAGTACTTAATCAAATTTAAAAAAGCGAGTCGGAATATAATAATATATTGTTTATTATTACTAGGTTATGAATATTTGACATATCACTTAATGAAAAAATTTTAACAAAGTGATCTAAAGTGATATGGAGTTTTGTGTTAAGCGCATTTTGTCCTGTGGGGGATCTCTTGCAACCTATTTCTATCTAAACCCTTAAGGAGATCCTAAAGGAGTTAAATAGGGGTCGAATTTTTCTATGGAATTTCGACATTTGATGATGGAAAATCCCATGGGCACACAGCTTGTACTGTGTAATAAATAACGAAATCGTATTTTATGTAGTAGGGGTTCATGGTTAAGTAATAACAGCCGCACGGATCGATCGATTAGGTTAAGCTACAATTGCCGCGATTGGTCCGTAGATGGGTGACCATCTTTACATATGAAGACCGCTCCGTACCTCGGAAAGCACTTTAAGCCGTTGGTCCCAGCTGTCATTCATGGACCTCTGACAGTCGTTACGGGTCGTCAGAAGCCCGAAAGTCTGACACCCAGTCTTACCGAGGGGTAACGTATTAACCAGTAACTGGGATGTGGAGGTCAAATAAGCAGTCGCTCCATGTAAATTTGTGTTATTCAGCTGCATCTGGTTAGACTGGAAGCCGACCTCAACATAGTTGGGAAAAGGCAGATTTATTTAATTTTATGTCGTAACTTCAGATCAGTCCTTCTGAAATCAGTTTCCATAATTTTAACAGAATTATTAGTACTATAAGTATCTGTTACTAAAATGTACATAAGTTGTAATGTTTATAAATCCTAGTTATATGTACCCCGCACGTCTGTTCTGTGCCGGCTAAACGTAGCCCCGGGCCAGGAGCCACCTCCGCTGACTTTGCCATTAGCAAGAATTCTAAATATCCAATATACATAATAGTTTTATGTTCTTTACTGAGAATATACCAACATATCGAACTTTATATATCCTTTTTACACAGAACTAAAATTTAATTACAAATAGATTATTCCAAGTATAATCAGTGGTGGGTTTAAGTAAATTCAGGGTAGTTAATTAATTGTTGAGGAAATTTACACTTAAATTGCGCTACGCAAATCACAATTTTCATTCTTTAACAAATTTAAGAATAGCGAATTGACGTTGGGTGTCAATTTGTTTAAGATTAATTTACACTGACTGTACCGACATGTAATGTTATGTCGAACGAAATATTGGTCTAAGAGAGACTTTTCATAATACGAAGGAAACAATTAGGAGTATACACTCTACCCTGTTAGGGGTATACTATACATGATGATGATGACGTCATGACCGATTAAATTGAACAAAATACAAAGAGAGAAAGAGAGAGAGAGAGAGAGAAATATGGATGTGGAGACATGGGTCATTATTTAGTCGTTTGATGGACTGAAACTGACTAAAAACGCCATTAAAAAAATGGAAACGTCAAAGATAACATAAAAAGGCAGACCTGCAAGAACTAAGTTACACGTTTCCGCTTTGGACTCATAGCAAATAATAATATCAATGACTTTGAAACCATTTATACAAGATAACGACCTTTCTGAAGTAGCAACGCTAATTATAATTATACTCGATTGACAGGCGGTAAATCCTAATCGTCTACGTATCCGCGGTCCCCAGACGGTATAATACTAAAACATTATAAGTATCATTTGGCAAATATCTCGCTGCACAAAGACGACCGTCTGATGAACACTTACCGACAGCGAAGGCCACGCGATCACACAAAAACTAATGCAATATATCGCTACATGTAGTACGTGCATATATAAAAATTAATTATTACTCTTAGTCACTTCACCGATTTGACTTTGGCTAAGGTCACATTCGAGCTGATTCTACGAACGCTCCCGTTTTTAGTTAGCCAACGCCAGACATGTTATTATTTAGTGATTACTAAACTTCATTTTTATGTCCGAGTTGTCAGAAGATTGAGAACGCATATGTAGTGAAAAAGTTTGCCAGCTAGAAGGCCCGTTATACTGCAGCCTGCAACACGAACCAACCCAACTTTTTGTTGGCATTCATTACGAGTTAAACTCTGACCGATGTTTTTGTTTTGCTTCTAGGCTATTTTTGATCTAGCGGTATATTGGAATTTTTGTGTGGGATCTGTCTGAATCATGGTATTTTTTTAAATCTTCTAATATGCTTTGTGTATCATTAACTTATAACATTAGCACTGAGTGAGTCAGGGTGAGAAGCAGAACAGAATTAGAATAGAAAAGGCTTGTAGACTGGAAGAGGACCACGGTAGACCCTTCAGAAGACGATGAAATACTCATAATTTCTAAACTCCTACTATACTTTGAAGAACGCGAAATATTAATTTTTATTATTATTTATTCAGAAAAAGTCCATAATTGTTAGTAACAATAACAATGACCCATATTCATCTAGCAATAAACGAACCAATAATTTAACTATACAACGTGTTACTTTTGATACCCCATAACTCTAGAGTATTAATGAGACCATGTCAAAGAATCAACTGGCATATGATTTTTTTTCTGCCTTTTCATTTTTCATACAAACTAATTCGTCAGTCACGATTATTTAATTATGTAAGTAAAAGAAAGTAACGAGAAAGAAAAAAACCTTTTAATTCAGACTATTTTTATCCATAAAAAAACAACGTCGCATTTTCTTAGCTTTTATTGGTTTGAATGAAAATGATTTACTCGTATTGATCAATGAAACTTAGATACACACATCGAGAGTATTATGTTATCTTCGAAAAGATGTATTTTTGTAACACATATTCTAGGACTTTTTGTATTATTTTTACATATAGTATTTATATCCGGAACACGTTGTATAATTTAGCAGTCTGACGGAACGCAGAAACAATTGAACATAGCTTAAAATGGTTGCAAGTTTTAGGAACTCGATTAATTCTTTCTATTGCTATTGTATGCAATATGTGCAATTAGACTGCAATCGTTCACCTTTACAAATTATCTCAATAATAATAATTAAACTTGTTAAGTGCATTTACCTTGGTAACTGACATTTCATTAACAACGTCTCCTTACCTAATGACAGTTACATGTTACATAGATTTGGACAGGATAACCAATTGGAAGATTTGATTCTTCTTATTGTATCCATCATTATCATCAATATCAGTATGTTGCCCATTGCCCAATATATTTGGGGTACCTACTCAGCATGTCTACGTTGCTGTTGTTGTTTCGTTATCTTTCTATTGTTATCCCGAATGGTCAAAATAGGCTACGCACCCCTTACCTTATCTATTCATACTTTCAGCTTAATCTAATTCTTCTTTTTGTCAGGTATAATGACTGAAACTGTAAAAGGTAAGAAGATAGTCAAATGATACCGCTGTCTAAGATCAAATAAAATAATGCAGGGATTGAACAGACCAAAGGTTCAATAGGAGTGAGGAAGCACACGCGATGACCGCTCGTGTACTAGTTATTCAACTAATATTAGTTGTTGAAGAGAGGTAAAATGCTTATTCGTCAGTAGTTTATGCTTTCACCGTAAATGCTCCCGGATCAAAAAGATAACGTGCGCAAATATTAGCCAGTCAGCTTGGTGGTAGCATGGCCTAGGTTGTGTCTGAACTCCGGAAGTACTTTTAAATGTCGCTCACCTGGAGGCAATTTCTAATGTGAACTGAACTGTATGACTGATACTTCTACGGGAAGACTGAAATTGGCAAATGGCGAGCTGGGGACAGAATAATTAATATTCTTATTATTTCTTTTGAGTACCGATTGATTTCAGCCTTGTTACTTACTTAGTTTTCAATTATCTAAAGTCATCTATTTTTTATTTACTAACAAAAAATACTAAATAATTAATTTGTAACTTAAGAGTAATTCGGTACGAAGATCTGTGTTTATAAACATGTGCTAGACTTTTCTATTACGGTTGCTTAAAAAAGCTCATTATTAGAAATAGTCTAAACAAAAACCCACACGAATATTTATATAAGAAAACGGTGGATGTTCCCATTCGGTGTACGTATAATAAAAAAACTAAGCAGAATATCCTAAAAAAGTATACATATTGATTACAGCTTCAATTTTATTCGTAATCGTACTTATTAGGTAGAGTACCTACGTATTTTAACTTCACCAGAAACCAAAACCACAAACAACCCCCGCACGGAAAGAGGTGGTGTATCTAAATTGTGCGACGTTGTCAAATTTACATCAGTGCATTTGGATGCATCTAGCAACATCGCATTTACCCGCACGAGAGAAAAAACAACCCACACAGGCGCGTCCGAAACAGGTGTAAAATGCACGTTGTACGCACACTAGGACAATGCGCGTGATTCTCACGAAAGGTTTCTGAGAAATGCCACGCACACACAGTTCCTAATGCGTTTGTGTGTTACAAAAAAAATCTAAGTCGCACGCACACAGCGAGATCGAGAAAACAATGATGCGCCCGCACTGCTCATCGGGCGTTTGGATTTCTCTTGCAATTTTGAATTTTGAGGATAACACCCAGCAGAATTGTTCTTTGTTCCGTAGCCACCTGTATTAAGAAATCAGTTACTAAACTTTTATAATTTAAGATTTGATGAAGGTATATTTATCATATTACGTAACTACCTACTACTTAATTTATACGAAATACTAGTTTCGTCACTGTTACTTGCCATTGTTTTGGTTTATTTTTGTGCACGTGGTGTTAAATGTCAATCGCTCTGCGTGGTGGTAGGTCTGCTGCATAGTAAAACGCAGTGAACGCAAATATGTTTTATTTGCATTCACTGGTAAAACGTTCTCAAATTCATGTTAAAACAAAGTAGGTATGTATTATATTGCGATAAAAATTAAAAAGAAATTTAAAAAAATCCTTTGCTGGAACAAAATGCTAGACAATCCAGTTAATAATAATTTAACAAACTATTTTGTACCAACTTTTTACAGAATTGGAAACAAACTGATACCTGATCTATAGTTATTTTATTCAAAGACATTGACAGGCTTGTGAAAATAATTGTAAAAGCAGTACACGAATGTGAGAATTACAAATACACAGTTGAATTAAACTTTATCTTCAACAGGGGTGATACTGGATTTAATAAAAAAACTTCGATTTCCGAAAGCGTTGCACACATTGTAGAAGATGATAGGGGTGCATAGGAATGCAGCGGGAGTGGTAAAAAACGATAAAATACAGTTAGATGCGGGGGTGGCTGAGTCGAAACCGGTTTCGAGAACCCACCACCACTGCTATTTCTTATTGATAAATAGGCTAGTTTTGGATTCGTAATTTGGGCTAAAATGTTTTATAATATTGGGTTAGTTCCTGGAGTAGGTTTGTTTTATAAAAAGGATATGAAATCAAATCAAAAATGTATTTTAAGGCCGTACAACTTTTATCCAACCCATCAGTTTATTTCTGCCCTGTGCATCATTGTCGACTTTTCTGACAGGTGCTTGTTTTGTTGATTTGAAGTACTTACTGTTTATTTATCACTGTCGAAAAATACTATGTGGCCTTATGTTCAAATAGGTACACTTTATTGCTGTTTTATTTATCATTTATTTAGTTGTTTCAAATAAGTTTCGTCTGGTAATTAGAGGGGGAGAGTCAGGTAAAAAATCACACGATCAAAGAAAGTGAAACATACAAGAAAATTTTAAAATGTGATAAATACTTAGTTTATTTTTCACCTGTTGAAATGTTCTTAGATGTTTTAATGTGGTGATAATAAAAAATCCACAGTATTCGTAAGATGATTGTAAAAGCCGTAGCGTCAGTAAATACTGCAGAACCTTAAATTGACAGTTTCGTAGCAAGCAAGATCTCGTAGCCACTGAAAGTATGTTGAATTAAATGTAAACGTGCCATTGGCTTTTTTGCACATTTGCTACGACAAACAACTAACAAAGAAGCATGAAAATAATAAAACATGGATACTTTGTTCAACTGTGGGCCAGTGCCGGTGGTGTGAAAGAAAATTCCGGAAAGCTACTTAATAGTTCTGAGGTACTTGAAAAATAAGTGTATGAAGGAATTGTGCAATTATAAGAACTTTAGGACTGCCAGGAAATAAATAGCAAGGGGAATAATGATAATCGCTAACGTTTTATGGGTGGAAATGTTTAAATAAAAAAAAACTCAATAAAAAAAAAGAACTATTTGCATATGCGTTCAATGTGTAGAATGTTAGTGTAATTGTTTTTTAGGTTAAAGACACTTTTATATGAAATTATTCTTAGGTTCCTGTTATCCACTCAATATTGGCTATGGCATGGTTTCTAAAAAAAAGGGTTCAGTTACAAGTTACATTACCAACTTCGTTTACTGCCTACTCCGAAATAAAAATTCGTACATAAAGTGACATTAGCAATTATTTAATTTACTCTAAAGATGTGACTAGGGAAATTATTAGAATGCGGGTCTTACAAGTATTCGTTGGAAATTAAAAATAAAATCGGCACGAAGTATGCTAACAATTTGCAAGGGAATATTAATGAGGGAAGATAAGGTTCCGAACCGTTTTACTTTTAAATACGATATGTGTTAAATTTGAACAGATCGCCCTGTGGGTGGCTGGTCATCAATTTGGCGAGTGGAGGGGCAAGTGGGGGGCGCGCGGGACGAGGGCGAGCTCAGCCTCGTCTAACCCCTTATTTTACATTTCACACTCCGGGAAAATCGTTAGAGAAATCTGCGTAGCGTGCATGTCCGAGACATACGCACACCGACGCACGGCGGGCGGCGTGTGAGCGTCCAAGCCACCCTCGCCACCCGCCGCTATATCGACGAAACTTCAAGAAATCCTCTTATACGCACATGTGTACCTAGTCACATATGTAAATCAAAATTACACATTCAATTTCTTCTCATCCAATTGATCGAACGGCACACATCTATGTATCTTACTAGCCTATAATATATCTAGCCTGTCAATGCTTGAAGTTCCGCACTTTTCTGGGAATTTTTCTACTTACTCAACTGGATATTTTGGCGATGTACATCTTTAAAGTTCCTAGTCATCTTCTTATTTAAATATCTACCTTCATAGTTGCTACCACGAGCACGTATTGAAAATCAAATAATATATTACTGTAGATGTATTTTAATTAGAAAGCGGCTCGGGAGATGCTGCGGGGCGCGGGGAGGCTTGGGAGGCACAGAACAAGCGGCGAGGCGATCTATTGAAAGATGTCGCCGTGGGGCGGCGAGCCGAGTGGTCACATACATTATTACCGAACAATGTCACTATGCAAATGTATGTGGGAAGGCTTTGTGTGAACGCACTTACGCATACGGGGGTGGCGCCTCCACATAATCCGAGGCTCACCCCGCCGGCCTGCGCCCGCCGGTTCTCGCCAAAGATGGTTGTACGCATGTGAGTGTACACACGCGGCACTTTCTCTTGAAGCTCGCCACTGGCTTTTAAAGAGGGTGGCCGGGGGGCGGCGGGAGGCGAGCGTTCCGAGCGGGTGACCACGGGGAGGCTCAGCGTGTGCCGGACAGCGCCGCCTAGCGGCACGCAGCGGCACCGCAGCCCTGCACGCACCACGCAACCACCTATGCAACAGGTCCAGACAACTGGTCTAGACGCTGATAACGCGCGATCCGCCAGCCGACCGTCAACATCAAACCCATCTCAATAACTCATCGTAACCCCTGGCTCAAGAAGCCGCAAGATGCTAAACCTTGTGAAAGATGTGCACGAGGAGTGCAGTGTTAGCACGGCTACAGGCTATAGGGTGCTCCACTCGGCCGCGAGGCGAGGCGGGGGCGGCCTCGTTTAATTGAGTGTACTCAGCGCCCTCGCCAAATGATACTCCTCTGTTCCCGAAATACCTGTAAGCCTGTAATAGATGTTAATTAGAGCGCCGCCCCGCGCACGCTGCAAAGAAAAAATAATAATTTGAACAGGTCGTAATTAGAGATGTTTACATAACTGTAAAACAAATATTTTCTTAATTTTTAATATTTTTTCCTCTTTCGGGTCCTTTAGGGTCGGGTTTAAGCATATTTATTTTTCCTCGGGACTTTCTCGAGGCTAAAGAGAAAAATCTGAAATTACATCTGAAAAAGTTCTCTGCAGTAGGTACGTAAGGAATAAAAGAGGCGGTCTTGGCCGGTAGGTGGGTAGATTGGGTAGCTTAGTGCGGTACGGTGCGTGCGATGCGTGCATGCGTGCGTGGAGCGTCACATGCAGTGCGTGTGCAGCATGCGGTGGTGGACGGGTCGCGGCACACGCTATCGCACGTCACAATAAAATGGAGCTCGACAGTGCGGGGGCGGCCACGGCTCGTTTGAATCGAACGCACGTCCGGGCCCGCCACCCTCGGGGTGTGTAGTGGACTTTTCGCTCGGCTTGATATATATTTTCCATTCCTCCCGATGCCGGCTACTGCGGCTGTAGGTTCCGGCCCGTGGTGCCGGTGCGTTGCTCGCATTTACATGCGCTGCTCGGACGCCCCCCTCGGCCGCTCCAGATGAGTGCTTGCTCGCATATCAACATCTCGATCGAACTTAATTAAATTTTCCATCACTTCTCATTAGACTTAGGGCTTTGTTTATGATCCTTGTACGATGATTGGATGGAGAGGGGCTTTGGCTTCGTAATGAGTCTTACACAAAGCTGTGGGCTGTTGGAATGTGTATTCTAGTTCATTACGTAATCACATACGTACTCGTACCTACAAGTAGAATAAAGAAAAATAATAATAATCGTGGATTGAACATCAAAGTGCGTCAAAAGATCTACAGCTTCCTACATCAATCCTTAGTTCAGTAGGACCAATTTGTTATTTCTTCGTCACTACGTGTATTATTTTATATTTACATATATTCGGCTTATAGATCAATTTGAAGCACGTTTTACAGTCTCTCAGATACTCAACGTATGTAACTTGGTATAGGCTTAATACAAGTAAAGGCTAATCAAAATTACATAAATTTCCACTGGAAAAGTTTAATATAAAGTGCATATTTTTGTTTTTAACAAAACTTAAAAGTTTCTTGAATTTTAAACACCCAATATGTTTCCATGTTTTACGAAACAATCTTCTGAATCCCGGAGGCATTTACAAAAACAACTCTTACAAGCAAAACGCTTTCTATGAAGGCCATATATTTTCTTGCGCGGAAATCGAACCCGGTATAACCAGTACAGAAATCAAATAACAGCCACAAAATCTAATAACGCACTGCCCAACCAAAAACACGATAACTTACCAACTAATTGTTCAGACTTCAAAGCCATCATCTTCATCCCAACATTTGCCTAGCCTTTTCCCAACTATGTTGGCTTCCAGTCTTACCAGATGCAGCTCAATTCCAGTAATTTACATGGAGCGACTGCCTATCTGACCTTCACAAACAGTTACTGGGTAACACGATACCTATTGGTAAGACTGGTTGTCAGACTTTTGAGCTACTGCAATGACTACCCGTAACGACTGCCAAAAATAATAGCCGGGTCAAATGGCTTTACTTGCTTTCTGAGGCACGAAGGGATCTCGATATGTAATGGATGGTCACCCATCCACGAACTGACCGCGGCAAGCATAGCTTAACGTTCGATTGACCCGTGCGGCTGTAATCATTTAGCTTTCAAAGTTCAGAAATAATAACAATAATAAAAAAATCTATCTACCTACAATTTATCACAAATATTGAATTGTTTATGACCATAGACACGACTTAGCCGCGCCCGCACTTGACAAGTCTATCGGTCAAGGTTAAGAGCGTTCGTTAAGGTCCCCTTTTTATTGTTTTGGGTTCACAATCAGATATACAATCACCTCGTTCAACGTTGTTTGGGTCAAACACCCTGTACGTTTGTTAGAAATTGTAAATAATTCCTGAATTAAACATGCTTTTTTGTAAGCCCGTGTTCCCACTGCGAGCGACCGTTTGCAATTGCCGTGGCTCGTAAACCTGTTCACAATGTACGAAAAACTGTCGTCAACGATAATTTCACAGTGCGATTTTTCATTCACTAACTTTAGCATACACTCATCAAAATATATATGAAAACAATAGGGTTTCGAGGCGAAGAAAAGGTTTAATAAATTATATCTTGGTGCGCTGCCCAGCTGACGGATGTCAGACGACCAACGTCAAAAAAAGGTGCGCGTCGTCTGTTTATCACACGGCTTGTAGAACATTACGTCCCTATAGGACGAGCGGATTGTGGCGGGAGCGATTCGAAATAAGTTCGCGTTAAACAACTATTTTATTTTCCATTTTAATATTATTTCACTATTATTATAGCATTCTCCTCTATGAAAGCCTCTGGCCAGTGTTGACAGAAAATTCTTGGTATTAGCTCCGTCCGGCCAAGTTTTACTTACAACAAAAGCCTTCCCAGTTTTTATAGTGCTGTGAAAAACCCGATGTGATAATGAACCCTAGGGCTCGGGACAACGCTAAGCGGAAAAGGCGGCAAAACGCACGCGAGGCCGCCCCATCGTAGCAAGTTAAGAAATTACTGAAAGTTCAAAACGCAATATCGTGTTTCCTTGACCGGTCGTTGACAAGAGGTTGCTATAACTAATCATAATTACAAATAGGGTGCTTATTTATGATAATGATTGGTTATTGCATACCAAAAGATTCAAATGCTACCTACCACCGCTCTTTATACATTTTGCATATAACCCTTTCGACGAATGTGGTCAATGTTAAACAAAAATGAACCTTAAGTCTGATGAATAAGATGCTACGTTGCAATCACGTAGATCCCCTACCGTTTGTCTTTTACGAGCACTTTCACCCGCCATCGCGGTAGGTCGACAGTCCTAAGATTTTGCCATTTTTATGACAACATTTTCAGTGACAAAATGTTGGCCAACGAAACTGAAGTAAACCAAATCTGAGAGTGACTCCATCTTCACTGACTGTTCTAAATTAGAACTAGTCAAAGCTTTGACCAGTTTACATATCAAAAGTGTGGTGATATGTGGTAACGCGAAGTTGGTATTATTAATATTAAATATTTCAAATTGAATCGTTGATGGCGTCCTATTTTGGAAGGTTTATTTTACAAAAAGCCAGACATAAAAAAGAGTAGGTTCGTGATTCCATGGCATCGAGATGAGTTTGTATTCAAATAGAATAAATCTGTTATCAAGTTTTATGAACCTACAGACGGCCATACGGAGTTAGTAAGTACCCATTTTCCTAAAACAAAGCGAATGTCATCTGGTTAATTTTGAGTGATCAATTTATACTTTTGGCATCAATTTCATCTAAATACACTAGGAACAGTAGGCGGCATGTTAGTGGTAACACTTTGATCTTGAACTGGCCTACCGTTCTATGTTATGGGGTTTGGTTTCCGCACTTAGTCCGTCAGGTGGACCATTGTGTGTGGGCCATTGTGCGTAGGCCATTGCGGCCGTTTGGTGGTTATTCTAACCAGCCCAACTCTCTCCAGAGGTTATTTAAAACTCCTGGTCTGTTCAGAACATCTGTGAAATATCTGGGTGACCCGAAGGTTTCTGTTCTAATCTACGAGACGCCTCTGCATTCAACAAGCACGTGCGCGACGGTTTCCTCAGCCTCCATGGACACCCTGCACAGAGGACTGTCCGTTATGCCTATCGTGTGGAAGTTTTTGTTTAGCGAGCACTGTCCCGCGATGGTCCCCGTCACCAGGGGCAGGCCGTTCCTGTCCAGTTTCAGTAAAATAAGATGCCGGTTTTTACTTGTTCTTTTACCACTAACATGAGGCATATCGTACTACATGTACACCGAGTCAAATACCAATAAACAGCATATCATAATCACCACATTTTACAGACAGATTGGTGATATATGGTGTAGTCAGAAATCAGGAGGATGCTACTGCTCATCCTTTATCTAAGTCATCCCTTTACGATGATGGACAGTCAGCAAAATAGAAGCCCGCCTGCTCGCTGCCAAACTCAAACTCAAAGCATTTATTTCAAATAAACTAATTACAGGCACTTTTGAATTGTCAAAGGGTCGGTCAGTCAGAAAGATGAAGCTAGTTGCCCATTCCAAAGCGTAGTAGATACCTATGGAGAAGAACGGGCAAGAAACTCCATGGACACTCTTTTAAATCACAATATGTTTACAAAATATTGGTTACATCATTCATGTTAAAGTTATAAATGTGAGAACGATGCAGAACGATAAAAGCGTCCGTGATAAAAAAATAAAACAATTCAAAAATCAATTTAAAATAAGCCATGGCAGCTAGAAGATGACCAGTCCCTACTGACAGCATCCGTTCACGAACATGACGCATGGATTAGCACCATTCAGCTCAACCATGCCCAGCGTGTAAAAGAAGTCGTACAGAGAGAGAATTTTTTTTAAAGGAAATTGACTTGACACCTTACGGAAATTTGACGGGCCATTTCATACAACAATCAAAGAATGACAATTGTGATTTGAATATACGATCAATTTAAATTGGTAGTCAATTTGATAAAGACTTATTTTCCCTGATGTTACCGTACTGTCATCACTCATGTTGACTATTTTAATGCACTCCAAAACTTCTGCAACAGTATCTCAAGTAGGCATTAGCAAAAGAAATGCAGAAAACCAAGTTGACAAAGTAGCGAACGTCATGGCAAAGGAAATTGAATTCAAACCTGCGACTACGGGTTGTTGTTAGGTCAACGAGGCCGTGAAAATTGCTGCAGTAGACTTTCACTAGGTGCTTACATACAGAGCTAACATACTATGAAAATTAATTAGAGCCTTAGAACAAAATTTATACTTAAGAACTATAAAACTGACGTGTGATTAGCAAGGAAGACTAGCGTGTTTTAAACAGCGACTTGAAAAATATAAAATTGTATTATCATTGCTAAAATATTTACAGTAAAGACGCCACTGTTCAAACAATAACAGGACTAGGAAGCCTCGTGACCATCATGCAATGAGAATTCAAATCAATATTACAAACTAGAACGATTTTACGTCCAATAGATCTGATGTAGGCAAATTTCGCAACGTCCCTTTCCCAACCTGTTCCATTTCCTATGTCTGCATAATAGATAAACTTATATACGTATGTAAATAAGTACTCCACAGGCTATAGTATGGACCCCCGATATATAGTTTAAAGCTATAGTTATACATTGGCTTGACAATACTAGCCTCCCCCACACCAGGATATTTTACTTTCTCTGGACGAGGCCCCTTAGGCGGCGTCCTGAACGCCACCCGCCGCCCCCCCGCCCCCCGCCGCCCGTCCACCCTGGACCCCCCCTCACGCATAGTACACCATACGGAGAGCGAACTAACTCTGCTGCCAACCTCTATAAACTCGTTCATACGTGTTCCTGTATAGATAGGTACTTATTTAAATACGCAATTTGGAGCCCACCTATACATACTTACTATATTTAGATGTGTGCCTACTGAGCTTTAAATCAATTTGGCGTGTAATTTTATTTGGTTTAAGCTGATTTAATTTGAACGGACGTTGGCTTTTGAGTTTGTAATTATTTCATTTGGTCACAATGTTACTTGCTAACACTAGCTCTACCTAGCGTCCTAGGAGCTTCCTATTAGTTTCATCGTTTTTATAACTACCTAATATTTAATAAATAGCAGGGTAGACCGTAGCTCATACAGTAGGTATTTTTTATCTTAAAACTTTTTAAATGTCTGCGACTTTCCTTCTTTTAAAATGTATAACTTAGAATGTCCAAAACGGGTTTTCTACTTATTTCTCCACTACAATTTCGAAAGATAAAGTTTGATTAAAAAACTGCGTATTCTACGCGCTCACGTAATGTGAAGAGGGGATGGAATGGGGGTCAAGCGTGAGTCGTCCCTTCCTACTACGGATGCTTTGTGCGTAGTTGAGATTTTAGCAATTTTGTTTTGACTAGATTATTTCAGTGAATATTGATGACTTTAACTTTAGGGTAGTTCGATATTAAATTCAGACGAATATTGGTTTCCCATGGGATGCATGGACAACGCTTCAAGTTTCAAGTTCTACCATGGCACACCTACAATAATTTTTCGACATTTAGTTGATGGGAAACTTATCCCTCTATCTATACAATAGTTAAAAATTTACAATTACTACTTACCTAAGACGTTAATCTTCCTGTGGTTTCCAGATATTGAAAGAAAAGTAGAAGAGTTCTGGGCAGTTCCATGGTTCGATTTGAAAAAGAGTCTGGCCTTTTTAGGGTTCAGGAGCTAAACGACAAAACGGAAATGTTGACATTAATGAATGAAGTAAACGAGAAGGTAACCAAAAAAAAAATGCCAAAATACAAAATTACGATTTACAGTTCAAAACGGGTCCAATTAAATTAGTTCGTATGTCATTAAATTGCATAAAAATATTATTACCTTAGATTAGAAATTTACACTAGGATAAATCTGAGTCATTGTCATTTACCCCTCTACCCTGGTGATCTGCTATACAGGTATTCCTAGGGCAGACACCAGCCTCTCACAAACTATTGTCACAGTTTTTCAAGTTTGTCTAAATTATAAGATGCCATTGTTTAGAAAGAAGAGAAAATAAATTATTTGAATATCAATTTAAATTTATAAAATCGTTAATCGAGTAGTAACATTTTTCAGTCAATGATGCTAAAAACTTCTTTTTAAAATTGCGTATTGTGTCATTTTTTATTATGTCAGGTATTTTGTTAAATATGTAGGTCCCATACTAATAACATTTTTTTCACTCCTTTTGCTCAAAAAGTCGGTAGCGTACCAGAGCGGGGAAAAAATAGCATATCTTGCTCTAGGGGAAAAAGTAATTTCTTTTTAAATTTTGTCTGTAACCAACGAGCCTACAAAAACGAAAAGGTCTTTATTTTTATGTAAAACTATCTTTTCCCGCGGCTTCGCTCGCTGGAAGTCGGAAATATCCCACGGAAACGTACTACCGCATACCAGGATAAAAACTTTCCTTAAAAAATCTGATTGAACAAATTGTATAATTTATTTAATATTGTACTGGTTTATTTTATTTTCTCGCAATGAAAAGTAGAGTGTAACACATGACGCTAAAATTCATTATAACTCGGCTTTTTTAAACCCTCGCTAAAGCTCGCGCGTAAAACCTCGATAAAATGGGTTATTTTAGCCCTTCGTATAACAATCTACTATTACATTGCATTTGCTGGAAAAAAGCGTTTTCCAAGCGGCCAAACTGGGCGGAAAGTGTCACTTTTTTGACTAGTGTTTTTTACTTTTCTGTTTTTTTTTTAAATTTTTAACTTCGTCGTCAGCCCGATGCAAAGAGTTTTTATTATTTGAGAAAAGTTTTACAAATTAGATGATCATGCTGATGATGATGACGATGGCGTCAGTGGCGATGGCGATAGCGATGACAATGGTCGAAGTCAAAGTCAAATCAAAATCAAATCAAAGTCATGATGGCGATGATGATAATGAAGAATATTGTTTCTTTTATTTATGTACGTCAGCCAAGATGTCAGGTGTTACGCGTCATATGCGACTACTGTAAGGTTCGCTCGTTTTTTTTTTTATTTCCTCGCACAATGTATAGTAAAACGTTACATGCGAAAGATGATTTTCGACTCGTTTCGACTTATACACTCGCTCACTTCGCTCGCTCGTGAATAAAAATGCCAGTCGTCGAAAATCACCTACTTTCCGCACTAATAGCATAAATAATTATTTTATCTTAGCACCTCAAACAAGCAGGTTTTGCTGTTTATAGAGAGTTAGCAAAATTCCATTTTGCTGCGAGCGTGAGACAAAGTAACTTTTTAATAATTATATTTTTTATCGCCGAGAACTGTGCTGGGTCTACTTAAAAAATTCGAAAGATATGAACTTCACTTTGTTCTGTCACTTTCACTTCGATACGAAGAGAGCGAGAGATAGAAACAAGTCGAATCGAAGTTCGATTTTAAAATACCATAGCTAGTAGACCCAAAAAAGAAACAACAATAAAACGTTCGGATACACATAAAACAGTAAAATTGCAAATCATTTCTTAAGGTTTTATTAAAATGCTGTTTTATTATATTTTTTGGAATGAAGTTCTTTAACGCGGCTTGCAGTAGGAGTGCACTGGCAGAAATCGTCACGCGAAAGGGCGGTTACGACTGTCTTCTTCTAATTCAAAGAGAAAGAAAGAGAGAGAGAGAGAGATAGATAGTGTAAATTTGGTCAATAAGCAAATCCAAGATTGCGGCTGCGAAAATTTTCACATTTTTCGTCATGGGTGTCGTTTCATGGTATTCGAGGGTGTTAAAGCTGATAGTGGGGTCGAAATGTAAATCCAAGATGGCGGCTCTGAAAATTTACAAATTTTTCATCATGGGTATCGTTTTCATGGTTTTCGAGGGTGCTAAAGCCGATAATGATATTAGGATGAAAATCCAAGATGGTGGCTGCGAAAATTTTGTTTCTGTTTTAAATCATACGTGAGAAGGAACTTCGTTCCGAAGAAAAAAATACGTAGTTTATCTTGTTGTATATTTTTATCTTTAGGTATACGTATATGTTCAAGCTGCTGAGGTGAAAAGTTGTATGTGTTACACGAGACCAAAGTTATTTGCATGTCGTGTCTTTGAATCCCTTGCTGCACTCAGGATTCTAAACTAGAATCACTCGCTACGCTCGTGATTCAATTATTATCTTTCGCTTACTCGGAATTCAAAATCAACACTCGCAGCAAAAACCAACTTTGCTCTCCTGTTGCACAAATAACTATTACAGTTTCTAAGAGAAATACTAAAATACGAACTTATTTTTGCTGCCGATAAATTCAATATTGTGCATGTGAATTCACATAGTTATGTAGGTATCTACCGACTACGAAACCCTTCACAGTGCGTGGCACGACGCACACAGGGCCGTTTGTTTTCTCCCGAAATTTCTTTCTACAGCAATGCGTGAAAGTTACGGACTGCAATGACCTTTGTCCGCTAATATAGATGAGTACTCAGTACCTACTATTCCATGAAATCATGAAATGAGTGATTTTGGCATTTAAATCATTCCTGAAATCATACCTATCAATTTGGTACCTATTTATCTAGTATTTTGTTAGTAACAAGATGGTCGCCATTAAATATTATATATAAATAGACTTCTGGCTTTAGTGGTTCTATGCTGAGCTGTAAAAGTAGCCACTTTCGTAGTACCTAGTCATTTTCGGTTTCAAAATATTTAAGAAGTTTTTGAAACCTCGTTGGTCTATTGGTAGCGAGAGCTACTGACCAATGAGGTCCCGGGTTCGATTCCCGGGTCGGGCAAAGTGTTATTGGGTTTCCCATCTGAAATTTCTCAGTAGCAGCCCGGAGTCTGGCTTTGTGCCTGATTGATGGCAATAGGCTCGCCCCCTATTACATGGGACTTAAACATAACTGACGAAATATGGGTGTAGTTATACCCCTGCCTAACCCTTCGGAGAAATACAGGCGTGATGTTATGATGTTTTGTTTTGTCCTCCACAGAATAAAACATCGTCTTCATTAAGCCGAAAGACGTTCACTGCTGGACAAAGACTTCCCCTAAGCATCACCACAACGACTGGTCCTATGCTTCGCGCGGCCTTCATCAAGTCATGAGCCACCTTATGGGGGGCCTACCCGAAACACCTACGCAATGGCTACGCTGCGTATATGTGGTGGCTACGTAACGTCTACATGGTCTCCATACTATAAATTACCGGCTACATCATCATTTGTCCAGTGAGCAATGTTAGGTATATACTTACCTAATTTTCTATTTAAAATTTAATTTAAAGTTAAATTCAGCCTTTAGACTTTTAATCTAGATTTTCTTTCAGGAACTAGCAATACCAGTTATTTTAGACGTTGCCAAACAAACCCATAGCTTGACGCCTGTCGCAAATAGGCAATGCATAACCTCACCCCTTCAATAACGAGGTGAATCAAACAGACGATAGATGGCGCCATTTTATACACCAACCATCACAACATATAGACAAACAAAAAAAGGTAGACAAAAAATGTTTATTTATCTCCACAAATTTCATTCTTATACTAGTCACATATATATACACAGGTATTTTGACAAAATTTTCTAATTTGTGGGATATCTGGAGTCTACTAGAAGACTGAATTTCAGAACTCCAAGTCCCCCATTTATAACACATAGTTAGGTTAGGTTGTCAACGTGGTACAATTGCGAGTGATTGATGTTGTGTGACCCCGCGTCCTATTTATTTAAAAGCGATCGCCGTGCGAAATACGATCATTCGAACTTTTTGTTCGGTGAACCTGAACGGCTTATTGGTAATTCGCACGAATTTACTCGGCCGAAACGGGCGAATCGAAACTTTTAAATAATATGATTTTTCTTGAGGCGATTGACACGAAATTATTTTTTTTTGTAAGCTAATTGACAACTTCAGAAATCGATTCGCCTAAAAATAAATTAACTTAGTTAACTATAAAATCGTCTACTGATGTCCTAGTGTGTTTTAAATTACCTAGGACACCTAAATTACCTACGTATATCCCAGGCACAGCACTCGATGTAGTGTGAACTCATAGTTCACTTTGGTTCGAAGCACGGAGGTGCTTCAGCAGCAGCCGTCTTGATCATTGAGGCTTCATTATCAGGTAGCTGTCCTTCCTGCGGCGTCAGCAGATGCTCAAGTAATGCTAACAGACTTTCTGACGATTAAGGCCCTTTCCTTATTGGTCGGTACAGTATCGTTTCGGTACCGTTTCAGTTCTCTGTACTGTTTATGTTTCCACATTGGTCGGTAAGCACTCTGTACCAAAACGGTACCGCACGCGCGCACTGCATTCATTTATAATTCCAAATTCAAATTATTTCTATTGGTACGAGAGCCCATGACCATTGCCTTATCGTTTTATGAACAAAATCGATAGATTTAGTTATTCTGAAATTCAAAAATTCTAATTTTAGAAAATTTCCACGTCACGTCTGACCTGACCGCATGTTTAAATATGTCAAAAAATAATAATTACCAAACTGTTTTATAGCAATCTGTCTGATTTTCAAAATGTAGGTGAACGATAGATTTTGGTACGCCCAGGAGACCATAATTTGAGAAAATTAAAAACTGATATTTCTGACCGATACTGCCCACCCAGTCGGGTTCAGAATCATCAAAACTGACAATTTTATACGGTTTTGGCCGTAAAACGATGTGACATGGTTTTGGTCGTGGGCTCTCGTACTATATAGGTAATTTACTACTAGCTTTTGCGCGTGACTTCGCCCGCGTGCATGTCGAAAATTGTCCCACAGGAACATACTATCAGGATAAAAAGTATCCTATGTACCCTGTATCCTCCCCCCTCCCTGTATCCTGTGTCCTGTTTGTGTGTCTATGCATGTGTTGTTCTTTGTGTATCCAGGTCATAGTCAACCCATGTGCCAAATTTTATTCAAATCCGTTTAGCTGTTTTAGCGTGAAAGACGAACAAACAAAAACAAACATACAAACTCACTTTCGCATTTATAATGTTATATATATTTAAGGCACTCTGTACGCTTTCGGTACCGATGCAGTAAAACGCGGTACCGTAACGATCCCGCACCGCAGACGTACCGATCAGTGAAGAAAGGGTCTTAATCCAATCATGAAGCCACTTAAGCAACTGTAGTCGGTACTAGAGTAAAGAAACTTATCTTGCAAACGGATTCTCGATTGAAAGTTCAGCTACTTTCCCTAAGTGGTCGCTAAATGAACAATTTGATCCATGTATAGATAAATATCACCGTCTATTTGAGGGTTGTAGGTAGGTACTGGGTGATTAAATGTTTCGTCGCCTACTTGGATCCGTTTAGAGATCTAATCAATGCCGCTAAGATGTTAGTAAAGAAGTAAGCAATGAAAAGTCATAAAAGGATAGATAAAGATTTAATTAGAGAGAGAGAACGGTAGAAATGTTATTAATATGAATGTGTCTGGGTACTGTTACAGCATCAAAGAATTTGGATTACGAAGAAAATTAAGTCAATTTTATACATAATTAGTTTATTTGAACACCAAACAAGATTACAATAAATTTTATAATAGGTACATTTATAATATTAAAGACTTATAAACGCTTAGGCGAGACTTTTAAGGATACGACTACCATAAGGTTAGAAAATGAAACGTCATTTGAGAGGAGAAAGATTTAATAAATAGATATACATAATAATTTTAATCTAAAACAGAGTATCAGAGCTAGAAGGTCAATTGTAAAGAAAATGATGTTAGGAATCACAAATTGACTACCTACACAGAACAATGATTGCCAAGACAAAATGTATTCATTTAAGTATGCAAGCAAGTTTGCGTTGGAGCCAAAGATTTATAGTCCAAGTCGACGCCGTACTCAACGATATGTTGACACAGTACAACCGCCATAGAATAGGGTGCTATAAGTGATTCCAACATGGATGTGTCTACTTTAAACGCGATCACAAATTGTAATTGTTCAAGAAGCCAACATTGTGTGAATGTGAGAACATGCTGTTTCAAGCGATTTGATATGTAATGTAATGCACAATAGTTAGGAAGCCGGTGATAATACATCTACTAATTAGATGTTGCAGTTAATGCCTACTGTCAAGGTACCTCTCGTTACGACATAGGTTCTCTAGTACATATTGGTCCTTGAAGCGTTTCGAGAGTTGTTAGCACGAAAGGCTTCGCGCGTGGGAGTGAGCGAGCTGACCGCAGCCGGGTCGAAAGCCACTGCGGCCGGGTTCAGTACGAGTCTACTATCTCTGTGGGGCAGTTGAGCTTTACTCATGCGCGTGCGCAAGTAAAGTCGCGGCGACTTATAACAGTGACAAATATTTTCAAAAAATCTTAGTATTTTTACAAGAAGTTTGCAAGACGGACACATGAGACGAGTAACAATCGATCGCCGGCGCCCAATACCGAGAGTTCTAGAGTCAATACTATAGCACCCTGAGTTTAGATAATAATTATAATCCCTAAGTTACAATACATCTTTACATATTAAATAATAAGTTCATATGCTAAACACGGTAGGTATTAATTATTGATACTTACAAAAGAAAAGTAAAACATTTAGACTTGTAGCTTTAGTTTAGTGCAAGATTATGAAATTTGTTAAGCTTTGTACATCTGAGAATACCAATGCTAAATACTTCACTGGTCTTCATTCATAACCCTCCTTTTCCATTGCATGATCATCTGTGCAATACACAGCATTGCATGAACATCTGTGCAATACACAGCATTGCATGATCATCTGTGCAATACACAGCATTGCATGATCATCTGTGCAATACACAGCATTGCATGATCATCTGTGCAATACACAACACTGCATGATCATCTGTGCAATACACAGCATTGCATGATCATCTGTGCAATACACAGCATTGCATGATCATCTGTGCAATACACAGCATTGCATGATCGTCTGTGCAATGAATTGTATAAGTGGAAAACATTTGGAGATAGTTTTGATCAAGCGTAGTACGGGAAATTTTTGTTAGTGCGGAAACTTTCAAATCCGAATATTTATGTCGGCATGATATATTCACTTATCTTGAATAACTTTATTAAAATACCATTTCATCTGATAAGGTACATCTCGCACCTTAACTATCGCTACACATATCTTAACAATCCTTTAATCTCAGAGGACATTTTATGCACCATAGATTACAAGTGATATTACATCATATAGTGAATAACTTAAAAAGGCGATAAGCATATTTGAGGAAGAGCAAAACCGTATCTAATTAGATGTTAGGAAGAAATTGTAACATTATAATACAGTAAAACCCGCTATAGCGCCGCTAAATAAACAAAAAAAATGTTTCAAAGCATTCTAGATCGTAATGTATGTAAAAATTAGCACCCATTTAATGCTAGCAATAAACTAGAGCGGTGCTAAGTCATCTAGGTACGTATGTTTACTATCAGGAATAAAACCTGAACTAAATCATTATTTTTTTAAGTAAATTGAAGTTTAACTACGTACGAAAGTACGTTCAGTCGTCTACTGCTTAAAATACTGGAAGACAACAAAATAATCGTCTGCAGAATTCAGAAAAATCAGCTATAATGACTAGGATGCGGGGCAAATAGCGTATTAAACAGAACCCTATCTAATATTGGGTAAATAATCTATCTATGTAAGATTATATCAGGTGATTCGCTCACATTATGCAATTTTTTCTAACAGCATATATGCTGTGACTAAGCCAATTTTTATTGCGAATTAATAACTAAACATTATCAGGACTGCTTGAGAAATAGCTAGTGTATATCCTGGAAGCACATAGGGTGAGGTCGAATGGCGATGTACCGTTTAGGGCAGTCAGAGAATCCGCGATGTTGCCGCACTGTGTAATATTTCTTACCTACTTTTTTTTTATTTAAACGCTTCAACGTTTTTGTGTATAAGTACCTACATCAAAAGACCTCACCGCCTATGTTAAAGCAATTTCAGACTGAATATAAGAAACTGATTATAGAATCAACTGCACAGTCAGGAAATATATAGAAGAAAGAGAAAAATGCATTGAAACGTCCGATGTCTGGATGGAGAAGTAAGGAATATTATAAATTACTCTTATAAACATCTATTTGCTAAATCTAATTCAAAATACAACGTTAATTCCATTTTAAACACTTAGAATAAAAGGCTTCATTCAGGATGATGTACATACCGTTCATGTTTAGAACTTAATTATCTTATTAGCAAAAATGACACAGATATAAAATTCGACCGAACACCTAGTAATCTGTACACAATCAAAAAATTATATATTAAAAATATTCTTCTTTGTTTTTTTATTTGTCCAGGTTCGATATATTTTACGGAATTTAATCCTACGACACTTAGTTGAACATCGATTTTATACAACAGATATGTAAACTTACTAAATAATATAAAAGTACACGACATCATAATATTTTGTAAAGTTTCAGACACTATGGAATATAATATTAGAAGACTTCTGGATATAATATGTTTCTCTGTTTTTTGGTGTCTCAACGTTACGATAGATTTTTTTTTGTAATAAAACATAACACTATCATTATTGCTCAACGTCAAATACTATAATGTATATAAAATATAATTTAAGTGTATATCATAAGCACTGGCGGATTGGTGAGAATAATGCGGAAAGTAAGAGAACTCGAACACTCAATAAGATTGTAAATTGCAACCGTTGGTATACATTGCAACTTGCAAAATACCATCAATTCCACAATAAATACATAATTATTGTTAATAAAATATTGATACGTACATTAATCTGTTGTTGTGCGAAAACCAAAATAATTGTGCATTTGATTCGATATTCCGTTCAATGAACTAGAGAAGAACTAAAGAAGCAAAACAAAATGTCGATCATAGTGTAATATAAAATATATAAAATGTGAAGTTATCCAAAAATACCTACATCTATGTAAAGCTAATAAATAAATAAAAATAAAGCGTGCTTAAAACATAATTGTTAGTTTAAAAGTTTAGTGAAAACAAAAATAATACAGCCACAACAATAGAGTTAGTGAACAGGCGATACATTGCAAAATCAGATAATTATAAAATACTATACATTATGTATTGTGTAAGTTCTAACTAACTAGGTATGTAGTTATTATAAAAAACAAAATGAGACTCGCTCGGAATACTTTTTTAACTTTATTTTCGTATAGAGATTTGGGCTATCGTTGGCTATAATATAATAACTACATAATTAATTATATTATAAAAAAAATCGTTCATTCCAAAAGATCATCTCAACTAACGTGTTATATGGGCAGAGAACAAGCGCTAAACTATTCAATATTTGTTTAACTGTATATAAACATTGGTGCTCTGTGATAAATACTTTAAATGAACATTAAAATGTAGTAGAATATGTAACCTTTTATAATATTGCAGAGTCAATAACTACCAATAGTGTTTTTCAATAATGCTTTAATTCAGGGCATCTTTCAGACGAACGGGCTCCACCGCTGCGATTAGACACGCGACTACATAAGATAGAGAATATTCTGTCTGGAAGACGAGGTTACACATTCAGTAAGATATCTACACGCATCGGCAGATACGATAGCGGTGCATGTTATCACAATAGGTTGCTTTAAGCATGAAACGAATGAATAAAGTTGCGCGGACAAATATCCATTTATAAATTCAGTCTGTTATATTGCTTTAGACAAGTCTATATACTCAATATTCACTTTTACTTCTACATTTATACATCATTTAACATAAAGGCGGTATCGCAGCGGCGTGACGTTTGTCTGGCGATGCTCTGTCTGCGCAAACCAATTAGTTATTTCAGTCGAAGCGTCATCAAGAGTCTGGTACAGGGCTTTCGAAGAAAGACCACAGTTAACGAGGGGCGGGGTCTAAGTACATAAGTATCTAACATCATAACAATTTATAGCAGTCTTGCCACAATACCTTCATCAATAGAAATTCTTGTACAGAATACATCAATACTATATTATAATGTAAACATATTGTGATTGCTACATACTTTCAAAGTCCTTATTACACATCTTAATTTCAATTTCATTCAGCGAAATCGATCGGGTGGTCCCCCTGCGGCTGCCCTAAAGCCGTTTGCGGATTGAAACGATACTTAGTCACCGCAAAACTCAACATTCCACTACTGTCAATTGTTACTTTTTATACTAACCATATTTAAAAATCCTTACACATAATTTTGCAACAAATTAATTGAATAATACCTAATACTTAGGCTGACTCGGGATAATAATAATGAATTTACATTTTTATCATTCATTAAAACTAAACTTAATAATATCAGCTACGCGAATAAATCAGCATGAATATTCATTATTATATAAATTAATAATAACTGTATATTCGTATTTGTCTGTATCGTTTGTTGCGTAAATGTCTTCCTAAATTGTGCTATATAACGCTGTCTTTTCAGTGCTAGCTCGGTCACACTGCAAGGGGAACGATTTAGAATAGAATAATAAGGCATGTAAAATTGCTGCACAAACAGGTGCAAACATGAGAAAATATACTCAAGGTAGGTCAACGAGTACCCAGTTTCATGGAAGAAAACGAGTTATCGCATGCCAATTTTAATTTAAAATTAAGACATTCTGTGATGACCGTTTGGGTCATGATCTTAGTACGTATATGTTCTCAGATCGGCATACCAATGTACCACACAATTAACACGAGCCATGATCATTATCATCAGAGTCGCTAGCAGTGAGAAGACAGCCGTACAACCTTATAACCGAACAATAGGCGTCGCAACTACATACGCGCCGTGTCCGCACCACGCGGCATCGTGCAGCGACATCTGTGCTCAATTCATATAAACAAGATCCGCTTAGTTAATGTCACCGAAGAGACTGGGAACTAATAACGAACTAATAACCACTGGTCACAAAAAATAGATTTTTTGTAAGTAATATTCGAAACAGATAATTTATATCAATAATTGTTCATAATGGCACTGCGCGTATGTAGTAACTCTCCCATCTTTGTCTTAAGGCTGGACTTAAAATCGTTAAATTATTTTAAACAATATACCTGTTATTCTAAATCATAATTACTTCAACTATATACGGTTATAGGTAAATTTTCTGTCAAATAAGACTTTAGAATATCGTTAATCAAATGTATTTAAAGACACACTTAGAATTTATTTCAAATGTAAAGTCAATGACTGCATTAAAAGTTAAATTGAATCATTAAGATCTACAAACTCCGAAAATCTCATATTACACCCACGTTGTGATTGTTAGAACATTCAATATTTGTAGATATAATAAATTATTTTCGATAATATAGGAAGATAGCTGGATAAAAATTTAGACGCGATATAAGCGGGCAAGTGAGATATAGATATGCGATTTTTGCAATATATTACTATCGATGACGACTGTATCGACTATCGATTAACTATAGTGATTGTTAAAGAGACACCATGTAACCAATCATACCGGGGTACAAGGTAATTTGGATGCAACAATCTTTCAAGAGACAGCAGGGGTATAGACAAGGTACTTAATTATCTATTCTATTGCAAATATATTTTAAATACATGAAAATGGAACGCTACATTAGCAATCGGCTATACCGACGAGAATGCCGTGGGTATGTAATTAAAAAGTCGAACATTCGAGAAGAAGTCCCCGAAAGTACGGGTAACTCGCGAGCCCGCTTATATGAAAAGCCGCAAAACGTTTGTGGGCAGAGAATGTGTATTAACCTAACTAGTATTAAAGTATTAATGGGAAAAATCTTTGAACACTATACACATTAGAGTCGCACATAATTTGTCCTGCTGTTTGGTTGTTTCAGTGAGTTAGTTTTTTTTTTACAGAAATTGAAATACATCAAGATCAACGTATTATTAACTTTCGTATTGCTGTCTGCTGCTGACGTTTCCTTGCCTCCTTTCAGAAGTCACAGATTATGTATAGAAGACAAGAGTTCGTTACCCTACTACATGTCATATCAAAATATTCTTGTTTTCTTCATAGACCTATCTTACCGTAAATATGCTACAATCTTTGGAATTATTGCTGCGTTTTCGTCACTTTGTAATATTTATATTAGCATCTTTTCTCTTTTTAAGCAGATGTCATATAAATAACATTTATATTCTATTTGCACTCTATTTTATACTAATGTTTGTACTAATTTTCTACTGTGATTTATTTTGTAAATATTCACATCTCATTCTCATTTATAAGTCGTATTTATTATTTTCTGTACATTTCTCGTCACAACCATAATGTATTGGGTTATTGAGGAACTCTGTCTTAATATGTATCCTCAACCTCATCACGCCGATCGGTTCGTCAGGTTTTATAACCGTATTTTTTCGTTTGTGAACAAGAATCACAGAGAGTATAAATCTATACAATTTTTTTTTTTTTTTTAATTCTAATAATCTTATTATATTTATGGAAATCCTTAGAATCGGCGAAAATGTAGTAAACAGCCAAGCAACAGGACAACAAACTGATTTAATGTGTAACCAACGCTTTACGACGCGCACTAGCTCTTACAAGCATTGTAATAAGGGTGATATTTTACAACAGTTTTATATAAGTGTGGATAAACTGAGTGGTACTCGTTGAGTACTAAGATTTAATATTTAAGGTATCACTGCGACTGGGGGTCACACTGCAGCAGCCGTACGATGGACGGGTCGCTCTTTGCGCCCTCTATGAACTCTTCGAGGGAAAGCTTCCCGTCTTTGTTTCTGTCCATTTGTCGGAATATTTTGTCGGTTCGCTTCTCCGGCGTCGACTCGTCTTCGGGCATCTTCATGACGGACCCGACCATTTTATAAATAGCCTGGAATCATTATAACATCAAAATTAGTACGACAAACCTAAATTGCCTGGAGAGGTCTCATGAAGGCCAATCATCTTTGCTATAGTGGGAGACGACAATACTAGTACAATTTATGGCGCCGAAACAGCGTCAAGCGCACAACTTCTGTCACGGACGGCCGTTCAAAGCCGTCAGTGCGAGTAAACGGTGACACACTTGGTTTGTATGGAAAGTGTTGCCAATCCCGCCTCTGACAGCGGCCGCCGAGACGTTTCCGTGTTCTGTGGTATATCGGCTTATATAATATCATGATATATCCCGCGAAGTGGTCGAGGCTTTCTAAATACGTAGACACTCCACAGCCGCGAGGTGTGCAATCTCAGAGAGTATTTTTCTAAAGCCGAAGTGGATATGCACCGTGGTTAGGTCCGTTGGACAAGGGGCTATTTCGATGGCTAAAGAGAACTGGCGCAAACTTGTAGTATTTACTACCGGTGACCGCAAGGAGGTATGACAAAGCAAGGAGCTTCACGGGCGCTTCTATTGGGCTTTTCATGAGCCCGCTGTAGATTTCTGAGCGTCCGTATCCTGGCTACGTTTTGGTGACCTTTTCGGGGAATCTGAAGGTTTCGTCAATGCAATTATGGACAGACGAATGGATGGCTATATTGACGAATAACTAAAGGAGACATTATGAAAGAAGGGACTTTTGACGTGTATCGGGCATGCCACCGTCCGAATGAGTTCATCTCTGGTTGTTCTCGTCTGGCTAACGGCGAGTACGTGCACAAGCATAACCAAGTAGCCAGGATTATTTACCAACAACTTGCTTTGAAATACAAACTTGAGGTACCGTATTACAAGCATGTGCCCGACCCAGTTCTCAAAAATGACCATGTCACGTTGTACTGGGATCCGTCTGTCTGATATAGTGGTGATAGATCGATTAGCGCGGTGCGCAATTATTCGACTTAGCACATGAGGTTGTTACACAACATGCAGAAATGCAGTCGAAAGTCAAAACAAAGAAAGTTGCCCGAACTATTTACACATCCTAAAACAGGACATGACTTACTTCGACAAGGAAATCAATTTCTGGATAAACACGGCTGAATACTGATATAAGATTAAGAAGGCTCCTAGCGAGATTTACAAGAAACTTGAAACGATCTAGAGGTCTTGCTACTATCTAATATATAATAGCGAGACCCCGGACAGAGACAGGAACCTGAGACAGAAAAGAGCCGAGAAAGCAGTTTAACCCCACCAAAAGATTCACCGGTGAAGATGGACCTGAAGTAAGACAAATATCAGTCGTCTCTCCACTATTCCATCGCCTACTCTAGGAGACATATACGGTACGGCTCGCAAATCCTTCCATATCCTAAAGACACATCTTCCCTACCATTACCGCGCCCCCCGGTCTACTCCTTGATATACAATGGTCTCTGTAGCCCCATGAAATATGAGGCTCCAGCGTCTAGTGTAAATCTTCGGGTTCATTCGATTAATCGAGTCTGGTTAAACCACGCTGGGTTCGGTGCATTTCATCCATTAATTCATTCGACTTAGCACACGAGATGGCTGCCATGTGGAATGTGAGCTCGGCTGTCATTGAGCCGATAGTCGAATCGGCCAATGGCCTGTTGGTCGAAAGCCTCGATCAACATCTCTCGAGGCTCTCGTTAGGCGGTAGGATCAAGGGCCTAATTCTTAGTGTTCTTACTGCTTTAAAAAAAAAATATACATATATATTTAATAACTATGGAAATAAATAAACGAGATAATAATACAAGCCTATTACTGTTCTACTGCAGGGCAAAGGCCACTTCTCATACAGAGAAGACATGAGCACTGATCTCCACGTTTGGTCAAAGCGGGTTGGTGACTTCAAATTTATATTAATTATAAGTCCAGCTTTCCTCACGATCTTTTACCGATGTTAGGGATGTCCAAGATAAACTGAGAAAGTACTATCGAAGAAACGCATATCTGTACACTGTAAGGACTATTCTTGCTTGCAGCGTTCGGCCGCTATAGTATCGCTTACCTACGAAAAAAAAGGGTCGTGTGCACAGGATTTTGTTTTCAAATTGCTTGGATATGTGTTACCCCGATCGTACATATGCATTGAAAAAGTCATATGGGTAGTTGCTCACATTGTAGCCCACAACATGGTGCAGATTCGTGCATGAGAGTCGAGACCTTAACCACTAGACCATGACGACATTATAGTTATTGAAGACTACACGTACTTAGAAAAGAAAGTAAACTCACCGTGACAATTTCGAGCATCTCCTGTCGCGAGATGTACCCGTTGCCGTCAAGGTCGTACATCGAGAAGGCCCACTTGAGCTTCTGCTCGAGTTTGCCGCGTGACGTCACGCTGAGCGCGCATAGGAACTCTCGGAAGTCTATCGTGCCGTCGCCATTCGCGTCGAATGTCCGGAACACGTGCTCCGCGAACTGAAAATTATTATATGGTAATGTGATGAGACACCACTATCAGAAAAGGCAATGAATTGCTTCGTCCAAATCAATTTACAGGATAGATATTTGAGACGGGGCAGTAAGGTACCTGAACCGTTGTAGCTACAGGAAAACGCTCTTAACTTTTTGACTTATTGCTAACTGCATTCACGGAATTTGGAAAAATGGATAACTCAGCTACAAAACCGTCATTTTCATTATTATTATGAAAATCAATGCAGTGTCGTATAAGGATTAAAAGTATCTTTGGACCAACTGAGGTTACAGTACTAGAAAAGCCACAACTCACAAAAAAAAACGTTCCATATCTATCTATACATTTGTATAATTAAATAACGGTTATTGAAATTCGAAGACTCTGAAGTAGTCATGAACGTTTACGATGTTAAAGATAATATAGATGTGAATGCGAATAGAAAAATGTGTGTAAAGTGAAGATTTTCATTACCTTGCTAGCGTCGCCATACGGGAAAAAGTTTCCGTATATTTTCTTAAATTCTTCTACAGATAAATGTCCACTGGGGCAATCTTTTAGAAAACCTTTGTACCATTCCTGTATCTCAGCGTCTGGAAAATGATTGAATAAAGTATAAGGACTTACTTATTTAATTGACTCAAAAGAACCTCAGAAATATCTGTGGTAAAAGTAATTTATTTTTAAGTCACAGCTTAATATTGACAAAAATTAATTAAAAGATTTGCCACCTTCAGCCAATCACTAATTGTAACAACTAAGTTAAGTAGGCGATTTTTGTAATTCCAGTGTTACTGCTAACTGAAATTACGAAAATCGCGCTTACTGCTACTAGTGGACGAGCGGTTGACGGTAGGTACTATACTAAAGCATGGCTTACACCAGCGCCTCGTGGCGGATGTGTGGGTACCTACGTGGCGGCAGCTGACTGCGTCCGCACAACTACCAAGACCCGCTGGAACATGAGCGCGTACGCACGCATCTGTCAGCACGCTATCATGACTAGAGCGACCAGTAGTGCAGTCAGCGAGGACACCCGAGTGCACGCGGCAGAAGCCGAACGAATACGACCAAAAGTAACGGCAACAAAACGCAGCTGTCCGCGTACGCGAGGAGCCGAATATCGCGGCATGCGCACGGATCCGAACGGATTACAAGCTGTGTGAATTCTATGCAAATATGACATTTAACTACTTCATAAACGATTAAATTTCCTTTAACACATTGTAAAGTGCGCTCCGATCTGCGCCTGCCTGTGTTAATCGTACATTAAAGTATAATAATTGTATATCTACCTGAAAACTCAGTGTTCTGCTTCAGATCCTCCAGGACCTCTGGCTTTAATTTACTATTTTGTTTGCCCATTTTGGTGTCTGCTTATATTTCGGAAAGGACGTTAAAATATTACACAACCTGCTTGCTTTTAGTTAGTAGTCAAATCTTGTGCCCTAAAACATAATAGGTATGTAGTGACAGCTGAAAATTTAAACTTGTGTTATCATATAAATGTTGTAAGAAAACTGCGAAATACAAATAAGTAACTTAGTACTGTTTAAACTGAAAAAATATCAGTATCCATTTAATTTATGATCAGTGATCAGCCGGCTATCATCGACCGGGCATTTATAAAACCATTTGAATCTTTGTTGCATTATGTGTAAATACATATTTCCAATCCAAATGACGATGGATAGAGTCTAGAAGACTCAGGAAAGGGTGGGTAGATGTGTGAACCACGTCGGCTGATAAGAGAATAATGTATGGGAGAATAGATACCAATGCTGCATCGTCAGGGCAGAATATATTGGCGACGAATGCAATCTAAACGAGTTGAAAATGACGGTATTCTAGAAGTTCAGATAAATAATTAATCTCAGAGTAGACCAAATTGTATCAATATCCTTTTGCAGAAGAAAGAACATAATCAAAATTTGGATTGATGATAATTTTATGTTGTAAATCCAATTTTGCAGGAAAGTAACTCATCCTAAGTTCGTTTTGTGACTTAGGTTTAAGCTATAAGATAAATGAACTATATAGTAAATATTGAAATACTGAGCTATGTTCATACCCGCATGCGGTTACACAATATACCCGTATCACTATCTGTGTTGATTCGACCCCATAACAATAGTTTTTAATGTCAAATTAGTGTTAAAACCGATCAGGTTCCCCGATTAAAAGGTCGATAATACTTTACTATCAATCAGTGAAAGGTGGCTGCAGTTTTCTTACAAGTCAAATAAAATGTTAAAATATCAAACTGCAAAATCTATAAACTATCATAACTTTATTTACAAACGTTATTTTATAAAAATACACTAGGAAGCTCTACGTTTCACACAAATGTTGATGAAGAACAATCTTAATTTGATCGATTAATAAGTCTAACCTTTGTAAATAAAGTCAACAAAGTCAAAGAAAAAATCTGACCTTATGTAGCCTTCGCAATAACGCTATTATGGGTACTTTGGAGGCATGAATTCAAAAGCAAAAATAAAATAATAAAAACCAAATCATGGCGAATGCGCACAACACTATAGTTTCCGTAATTAGTCAAAATCATGTACGAGTCCTAAACGAACAACCTATATTTATACGTAAAACATTAGTTATGTATTTTTGTGAGTGATGAATGTTTCTGGGAAAAGCTTCAAATAAGAGTTCGGAGCATAAGTTATGTACCAATCTAATATGTGTGCGTACTGCAGGTATTGTTGTGCGACTGTGTTGTCGGCGAGGGGGTGAAATAGAGACGAGTGGGGAAAGCAAGGTGTTGAGTTAACTCCTAATATGAAGTCCAATCAAATAATTTTCATTTTCACTTTGTTGAATAACAGTGGGTGATGCCGCACTGCGCTAGCGCCAGTTAAGAATACTCAAAAAGAAATTAAAGCTCCTTTGGTTACGTGGGATTACATAGTAGGGTTGTTCTTGTTTATTTTTGACAACACGCAAACATAAGAGGGGGTATGGGAGAGCGGGGAGACTGGGGAATTCCAGGAAAAAATCTGAAATGATATAGGAAAAGGTACGGCTGATGGAGTAGTGCATTTTATGTTGTTTCTGTTTAACACCACACACATAAAAGCATATCCATTTTAGAGAATGACCATCAGGGAGGGGTCAGTTGCATTGCGCTTGCGTCAATCCCAGAATAAATCAGACAAACATTGATTGTATGAGAATTGGCAGCCATGATTTTATAAAGAATGCAGGTTGATTTTATTTGTGTGTACTTTTAACAGCACACAGACAGGGCCGGCGTCACTGCGCTTGCGCCAATTTTAGAAATCATTTTGATATGTTGAATAAAGGTATGTCTATGCCAGATTCTATTTTTAAAATTGTGTTGTTGTAGTGCTCTTTGTGTTAATTTCTTTATCTTTTCACAATGAAGTGGTTGAATCGGGAAGGGTGAGGGTGAAATAATCACAAGGATTGACTCTTGGTACTTGTTAGAGAGTAGGCTATACAGTAGAAGGTTGTGTGTTGTTTGGGTCGGCTATAGGAAATCGTGTTAAGGGTTTTGGATAAGTTTATATATAAAAAGAAAGTACAATTTAAAAAAGTCTGGTTAGCTGAACAGTTTTACCAGTCAGTGAAAAAATCGGGTTGAGGATAAAACATGGAGATGATTGTTAAAAAAAAAAAAAAAGTATCACAATAAAACGTGAAAAAAGCACTGCCGTATTTTAAATTATTTAATGAATCCTACATTCCCACAATTACCCCATTTACAATACAGAATAGAGTGACTTAGTACATGATTTTGATTATATCACTTACTGAATAATTAAACTACGTTGTCGTGCACACTACAATAATGAGACAAATAATTATGAACTATTTGTTTTATCTTGTATTTTAATTTATACATAATATGAATAGGCAAAATGTGAATTCATAAAAACTATGTATTCTTAGAAATACAAAAAGTTGAAATGGGACACATTGTGGATACTTTTATCTAATACATAATGCCGAATGAATGTTACAATATCGCCTGAAACGACTTTACACAATAAAATAATGACGAAGCCTCAAGTTAGAATATAAATAAAGATTACACGATGGGCTGATAATACTTTACTCAGACTTCAACAAGTAAAGCGGGGTCCACACAGTAGGTATCTGAAAAGTAGTGTTGGTTCATCTGACTGTGAAGTGAACACACTATGTAGTTCTACCAAACTCTACCGATCAGTTGTGTTACGTTTATCGCGAGACTATCCACAGCGTATCGCCACCGCTTCGGTACAGTTTTGTCAAGACAACATTCAATAGAAACTTAACTTAAATTTCGAACTGCTCGAATTTTCACACATGGTATACAATACAAACTAAACGAAATTAATTATGTTTAATATTATGTATCTGTATTTTCGGAAAATAATCTAAGTATCTGATTTGTGCGACTATCGCAGCTAGTTACAATAATATCTTAAATTATATACTACACTAGTACTTGTATTATAGAAAAAATATTATGGCGTGAGCCAACAAATAGTGATTGAAGCTTACTACTAAGAGTACTTTTACAAATTATAAATTGATTAAATCAAAGGTAACTACTCTGTTAGTTTATGTAAAATTATGAGAAATGAGAGATGCCATGTGCCACCTGAAATCGATGTTGCCAGGAGTAACGCTGTGCAGCGAACTGCATCACTGTACACATGGATTTGATGGTCAAAAAGAAACGGGGAAACGCAAGACATCTCCCAAAACAAAGGTACACCTAAATTAACACTCATTACATGAAATATTAATGTTTATAACATTTTTAATAACTTTAATAATTAATATATAAAATGAATAAAAATAGGCTAAATGATTCCTAATTATTTTAAAATTCATTCATTGTAATTTCAGCTAAATATAAAATCACGAGTTGATTATAGGTTAACTATGTAAAATGCCTCGCCTAGTTAGAACAGAGTAGTTCCTTACTTTCACAGATTGAGATTTCATTTTTGAGACCAAGAAGAAAGTATTCACTTATGTCCTAACCAATATTTAAGTATAAAAATGGGCGATAATGCACAAAGAGAACGAACCGTCTCACTACGAGATTTAAAACGAACAGCAAGCCGCAAGTGGCGCCCTCTCTTGGGTGTTGATCAATGCCTTAAGTTGCCAATTTTCGCCCTAGATTTTAAATATAATGAGAAATACATGGCCCAAAATGTGAGAACTGAAACCACAAGCGAACATAATATAATTCACATTGATTTTACGACTCTATACTTGAGATTTAAAAATCTATGATAAAAGTTACTATACGTGGTGCGATAACGTGCATACATAAAGCTTTCTTCCGAAGTGAAGTGATCGAGTCAAGTAGTTAGATTGAATTTAAGGTTTGGACAAAAAGGTAGTAGTAAAGACTGCCAATTGAGCGGCAGTGCCTAACTAACCATAATTACAAAGATCAGTAGCAACTGACTCGTAGGCCTGGGTCGCGTAATAATAAACTTTGTCAATCAAAAATGTGTCACAAATATTATAATTGACTGAAATTGTAATTCGTCATTGTTTTGTATGTAAATGTACACGGGCATTGTTGAAGCCATAACTAATTACTTGTAAGTAAGACAAAGTACGTTACGCCTAGAGCGAATTTTTCTACGAAATTTGTATGTATTTTTTTTATAATTTAAGGGTTATTTAAAGTTTAATATTTCCAATCGAAAATGCTTTTTTTCTGATATGTCACACAACACCCTGTCTGCGAAGCTACCTTCGGGTCCGAGATGAGAATTATTGATCCCTCTGTTTGTATAAAATTCAGTCGATTTATGATCGTGTTTACACTGTTCTAATAATGCAACGTACTTAGTCGTGGCAACCAGGAGAATTGCATTATATTACAATTTATTCGTCCGATGACTGTTACCGGACGGGTAGTAAATAAATGAATACAATTCAACTGAACTTATGGGATTGTAAATAGTGAATAACAAAATAAATTAACTTTCATTTACAACAAATTCTTATAAAGCATCAAAATACAAAGGAAATAATTGTACACTAAAAATTAAGTAAACACTTAAATGACTATAATGCAATTGCGTTACCATATGGAATGTCTTAACAACACATTAATGCAAGAATATTTAGCTTCCAGTGCACATAATTATGAAATAGTGAACTAATTATGTAACAAAACTAGCAGCTTTACTCTCCTCGGTATTACTGATCATAGTTTATTGACTCCTCATCAAGAAAATAATGACATATAAAACTGGTCGGGCGTTATCTTTACCTTTAAAGTATTGGTGTGGAGAGGTCATTAGTGGTACTAGAGAAACAGTTTTCTTAGCTTTAATACAAAAAAACAAAGTTGTGCCTCGTGATGTCGTGTGAGCGTGATTCAAGTCAGCGACAAATGAATGCGTTTGACCCGACTACTTCATTGTGCGTTATTTCCGCGCTGTCTGTTTTACTTACAAATAGTTACATTAAATAATCTTACAATTATGCACTGAAAACCATTGACAAAACAACATAGCTTAAGCATTATATAATTTAAATTAATTAATAATATCGCGACCCTTCGACTGTGTGCGGCCAGTGGCTATTGGTGAAGATTGCGACGAAATATGATAAAGAATGCTAAACTTAACTATAACACAAATTATGGGACTAGGGCACACTAAAATTTGGTTTAAGTTAAAGATCCAAGGTTTTGGCCACCTTTGGCAAAGTTGACGAGGATAACCAAGAAACTTAGATGGTAGGATTTAAAATAAATAATGCTGAATCGGTAAACTATTTACAACGGGGAACTAGAAGGCACAGTAGTGGGGAAATTAACTGGGATATACATATAAATACTCCGATTAATTAGAAATAGTAGGTAGGTAATTTATTACAACGCCAAGAAACTGATTAATAGTATCACGAATAGAGAGTATACCAAAGCGTTGAAACAATATGAGGATAAAGAAGCGTGTAACCTCCCGGAGGAGCCGGGCGGCGGAGAAGATCCCTGACGAATTTACGAATACACCAATTATAAACAACACCGATACTAGAAACGATAATAATATAAAGTTTACTCGTGTACAATATTACGGTTATTTTAACTTACATAAATTGAACTTAACGCCGACAGAAGTGATCAGATTGTTCGTGTTGTTAGTGATAGTAATATCGCGTCGTGATGCGCGCTACATTCTTGTTAGCGTACTATTGCGTGCAACTTGTCGGAGTTTGTTCATCCAATCTGACCGATTCTGTACATACATAGCTACACTAATTTTTCCTTAATATTAGAATGTAAGATTTATACTGTGCAGTATATAGTAATCCGACATCGGACTGAATATAGCGTTAAACCAGATAGACCGCGAGTCACATAGGAATAGTCATAGACACTACGAAGTGAATGGTTCGGACACAATCTTATACTATTAGCGAAGTGGACAATCCGACAGCGACATATTCCACATACATTATATTATCATTCATACATTATCATTAGGAATGGACAATTTTTAACTCGAGGATATATTGACGTCAATTTCGTTACATCAATAATAGCTTAAATTTTACAATACTTTTTTTTACAATCGACAAATTCACATGTGTCGTGGGAAAGCAGATTGTGAAGCGCACAACCGCGCCGAAACGTGGCGGGCCTAAAATACCTCCAGCCGAGTAACAACTGCTAGGATACATTGTTGGTTTGTATCTGTTAAATCTGTAGTTGTGGAGCGATGAGTGCAGATCACACGCGGGTGCAATCAATAGATTCGTACTGAGTTTACTCGGCGGTGTATAACGACATTTTAGCTCAGTTTGTGATTCATATTTAGCTTTGAGCAGATGTTAGTGAACAATCGGCGGCTGCACTTGCCGCGGGCGGGATGCGCAAACACAATGTGAGTTACACGGACACATGCTACGTACTAATGCCATGTCAACACGACAGCAACACCACACAACCGCACCGTTTACCGTGTTAGATCCGACTCGACGATACAAGCTGACCCGGTTTTACTACCTCCACTTACACCGCAACGATTAAAATTTCTCCAAATGTTAAAAATGCTCGCTTTTGATTACAAAAATTTTGTACAGAATTGAAACTACTGAAATGCGCGGGTGAGTTTTAATTTTCGAAAATATATTTACAGTGAGAATGTACGTTAATGATCGAATGATTGACTGGAATTATATAAATTTAGTTGAAACGATTCATTCTCTAATGCTGCCGTGTGGACAAGACGACGCCGTCGGGTTATCGTGAGGCATACAATGGGGGTGGGTATGTGAGAACGGATCGCAGGGTTAAAAGAAGCTGAGCGCCAATTTAAGGTGCCAGCATTTTCGAGAGCTCCTCATCTTGCAGGCATCCCTTGAGGAACTCATCCTGCGTCAGCTGACCGTCGTTATTCTCGTCCATCTTAGCGAAGATGTTCTTAGCGCGCTCTTCGGCAGAATCAGCTGGTCGGTTGCTTGAGCAAGCACCGAGCATGTCATAGATGGCCTGGAAAGTGCAGAAAAAACACAAATTGTATAATCATAAGAAGCCAAGGCATGATCAGCCATAATTTTGATGTTCCCGGAGCGGATAGAGTTAAATTAAGTGATTACCTCAATCTAGTTTAATAATTAAAACGTCTCTACAAAATCGAACGATTTTAATCACTCCATCTCCAACTCACTTGGTAATTTTACCAACATTTTTAAGTCGCTTCCTTTGCCTAGCATCGAATCAGTACCTAGCGGAATATTTAATTGTTCATCCCTTGCCATGCCGTTCTAATTCTATCCTAGGTAATTAGGCTAGAGCACAACAACTACATTTATCTCCGGTTACGGTTCTTGATCGGTCAATTACACTGGGAGTTCGATTTATCACTACTAATTTAGACTGTCGGTGTCGTGATCGTGACGCCTCGTACGTGCGACCCTATACTTACCTATCGTAGATACGTTTTGCATTTGTTTTGACGTGCTGGTTCGGAACCTCGACACCCGATCGACCTGCTCGGAAGGCGAATTCCCGTAACAAATAACGTTCAAAATCAAGTCGCAATCTCATCTCATCGATAATCAGTGTCATAAAAATTGACAAAAATATATGAAGATTAGAGGTATTATATATTGACAGATTGAGAAGAGGTATTATATATTGACAGATTGAGACTGACATTAGAATGCGAACGTTTTAAAAAAATACGGGTTTGCCCGTCTGGTATAATACCTAGTTTTAATTTTACCCCAAAGTTTTATATAATTATGCGCTCAAGGCATACACATGCTTTGTTGAACAAAACTCTTTGAAAAGAAACGAATAACGCAGTCAGAGCCGAGCTATGATCCAGTAATCCAAGGCTCAATAGGTACCTAGCAGTTCGTGAAAAGTCGATGCAACAAGAGAAAGGCCGATGTATTTTAGAAGCCGGGTTCTTTTTATTTTCGTTCGGCTTAAAATATCGTGGGCGAACACTTCGGAAACGGCTGGCAGAACAAAAACATCGGGACCTATTCAAACTTTTTACGTCAAGTCAACCGATAACAATAATTAGGTACAAGAAAATATAACTCAACTTTTGCCCGCGGCTTCGCCTGCGTGGAGGTCGGAAATTATCCCACGGGAACATACTACCGGGATAAAAAGTAACCTAAGTTCTAACCCAGGTCATTGTCTACCTGTGTGCCAAATTTCATAGAAATCTGTTCAATCCTTACAGCGTAAAAAACTCACTTTTGCATTTATAATACAATTGTAGGTACGATTTCCATCTCAGTTAGTTAAATCCGTTAAAGCAATTATTATCTTTAGGATTTGCTTTAAAAATACTTGTCACGTCTAATAAATCATTATTGTAGTGTACAATGATCCTCATCACTGTACACGTATTAGGCAAATAACCCCTGTATCTACTACAACTAACTATCATGGCCACGTCAAACCCAGCTACGTATCAAGGTTGAATGACTATATACAGTATATGCGTGTTCAGTGTCCCATCTTTAAGGTTATATGCTATAGGTAAAAATAATATAAAAGTCCTAGAAAAAGTGTTAAAAAATACATAGTTTCGAAGATAACATAACACTAGACTCTCGATGTGTGCAAGTATCTAAATTTCATTGATAACTACGAGTAAATCATTTTCATTCAAACCAATAACTCATATTAAAAGCTGAGAAAGTAAAAAGTTCTCATAGTGTTTTTTATCGTTAAAAATTGAGTTTTTTTTTTTTTATATTGTATATTTTACGTAAGCGTGTTTTACATTAATAATCGTGACGTCGAATAATTAAGAATGAAAAATCAAACATAGGTATTAGAGTTGATTCTTTGACATGGTCTGATTTATACCCTAGAGTTATGGGATATCAAAGAACACGTATAGTTATAAAAGAAGACTTAAGTAACAAGCCGGTACTTGGAAAACGGAATACTGAAATGCATGAATTCGTAATAGGCCAGTGGTTAGCGATAACAATGAGGGGGTCGAAGAACTTATACCGTTCTTTCTATAAATAAGTGATTGAAGAAGCTTACAACCATAGTAGGCTACAATATATAATGTAAGGGGAGGTCGTTATGTGGGTACTACGACCCCATACATTGTATTGTAGCCATGTCGACAGACGGCACGAAGACGATGAGATTCTATAAAGAATTGTGAGAATCAGCAGTACTTATTGCTAGCCAATGCTTATAATCAATAGTAATTGTAAAAAGGGACCGTTCATTTGCTTGCAATTTCGCAAGCTTTTATGACTTAAAAGAAAGAGCAATAGAATATTGAATAGTTTAATGGCATAAGACAATTATGCAATCGATGATGGTCGAACACTGAACACTGACCACTGGTCTTTCTATCTATATTGTGAGGTAAGTTATAATGCCGTCGATATTGATTAATATACTGTTCAGGAACTGAACTGCCTGGTTTCTGAAAGTTCGTAATAGGCTTATTACGAACTTTCAAAATCCAGGCAGTACATTTTACTGGCAGTTTTGTTTACTTTAAACTGCATGGAAATAGTTGATAATAGGGCCCCAGGTGTCGAGGGATAGAATACCGCAGATCGGGGGTATTTATATTGTAACTGTGCGAGAGGCTGTATCTATATCATGTAGGTGTAAACTCGTTTGTGCTTTCGTGTTCAAAGAGCAAGTCAAAGCAAAGGCGCGTTTGCCGTCCGGTATTGCCTACATGTACATTAACAGTTCGATATGTTATGTCCGCCTTAGATGTCACACACACCTAAAGCGATTAACTGAGTTACTGATGTTGCCGCCCCGACTGTGATTCCGATAACATATTTATCTCGAAGCTCCCTCGAAGTGCTAATTCCCGGTAGTGTTAAACGTGTTATCGATGGAATCTACCGTTCAATTGATGCAAGCAGCGTCGAAAAGTTATGACTGCATTGGATGTTGCGAGACTGGGATAGGAACCTTATTTCCGTCAATATTTCGATGGCTACTGTTGGTAGTTGTGCAACCATCGATAATCCAATATTAAAAGTCTCTCACAAAACAAGTAAATAAACATATGAATCAAAATGGCTTTTCCAACTATAAATGTTACTAACATGAAATATCAATTAAAATTGTAAGCGTATCTATAATAGGACAGGACGCTTATATCCATCAACTCAAGCTCAGAAATTCTCGTTATCTGAAATGGTGGTTGCCAGGCCTGTCCAAAACCTGCTACTGCATTAACCGTCGACGGTAAATGATTTAGATTGAAGAGGATCCTTTGAGGTTATAAAACCTTTTAGAGAAATATTGGTTTCTGCTACCGCCGAGCTCGGCAAATAGTGTCCGTTTTTAGCGGGATGTCGTACACTGTTATTTTGTATGGAGGTCACACATTATAACAACGACTACTGGGGACGTAACAATATCAACGCAACGCAAGTGCTCTGTAATGAATGCCTGTCAATGGAGTGTTCATATTTCGCAAAACCAACCAAATAATAGTTTGTGACAACGCACTATGATGGTGCGATGTTTTATTTCATTATGATAGGTAGATAGACTGCTTTCTTTTAAAAGCTGATTAAAGTGCACTGCCGTATTATATCGAATGTAAGTATTTTTATAATCAATCACATTCTGTTTCTTTTTGACAGTTCAACCACATTCATTGCGTTATTTACGTTATTGAATAGACATTTTTTTCCAAGATATGAAGCAATAGCTTTCAAAATTATTCAGATCGTAGTTGATCGTGAGTTACGCAATTAAAGTGCAGGTATAGAACTGCTCATTTGTTAAGCTTCATGTTAATAAAACTTGTAAATCAATTACTATAGTAATCGTTTACCTGAGACTAAACAAAGCTGCTTCTTAGATAAAAATATAGATGCTGTGAAACGTAAAAATTGCTATCATGACTCATCTATAAGACTATCTTATATGCTCCGGGAACATTCAATGGCTGCAAACTTTTGTAAGATCACATAGCAATGTGCTTCAGAATAGGCGTGGTTAATTATCATCCCCGAATCTGCAAATAGCGCGGTGAATGTTTCGAATGGTTTCGGGTATAATTAACCTGCAGACGCTGCCGTTAGAAAGGGCATTGCTCCGTATTGATCTGCGAAATCTGTACTATGTAACAAACCTGCACGATTTTCGTCATCTCTTGAATGTCAATGACACCGTTGCCATCGACATCATACATGCGGAACGCCCACTTCAGCTTCTCTTCAGGCGTCCCACTTGAAGTGACGTGGATGGCCTGCAGAAACTCCTACAACAAAGTAGTTCTTGGTACACCACGCGGGTCGAGGCCAATACAAACAAGAGCTCGGTGGTCTCTTGTTCGATGAATTTTAAATACTGTTTACTGCTGACAGTAAGAAATTATGAATTAAGAACGCAAGCAAGAAAGAAACTAGATCAATCATTCGCAAGAAGGTTATAATTTAACTAAGGCACCTGTCCCACTGCCGACGAGAAACCGACTATGTATGTATCGACTATTTTATCACTCAAGAAACGTATATACTTAATAGATGTAGGTCCTATGTCAGCAAAATAAATACTGACATTAATAGTTGACCACTGATAACAGTCAGTGATCAACTATTAATATAAGACAGTGCCGACAAGAACTCTCTCTCCGTTAGTTTGTCGCAGCGACAATAGCTATCAAAGAAAAAAACTCGCTCAGCGACGCTAGCTTGCGGGCAGAACACTCGCTGCTCGTCAACTCTTTTCTAGTTGCTAGTTCGACTCACTTTTCGTTTATCATCAGCGGTGGGGCAGATGCCTTAAGCAAACCATTCGCATTGCTGCGTTGCAATAAATGACCACTTGCTATTCAGCCAAAAAATATGATGGTGATGAGATAGCCAGCCCTATCTAGTAAATTGTCACAAATAATCGCATTGCTTTTACAACTATACCAATAGGTTACCTTGAAGTCAATGTATCCGTTCTTGTCCATGTCGAATGTGCGGAACACATGGTCGCAAAACTCCACGGCATTGCCGGATGGGAAGAACATCTTGTACATGTCCACGAACTTGGCAGGAGTCAGTCGGCCGTTGGGGCAATCTTGCTGCAGGAAGACAGGAAAATAAATTGTAAGCGTGATGGCAGAAGTTAGGAGTGTGTATGAGAAATGTGTCTTTAAAGAATAATATACGTTTTATTTCGAAAGATGGAGAAAGAACAAATACAGTATGTAAGCTATTGCACTATGCAGATGTGCTGATGTGCATGGTGAACCGCTGCCCTAAACTAAACATTGCATGTGGGCCGAACGCGGTCGGTACAATCGTGTAACTTCGTGCAAATGCAAATTTGTCTATTCATCGATGTTTGCGTGTTTGTTTATGTAAAGAGAGGGCTGTGCCGGTGGACGCAGCCGTGGCTCGTACTATCATGATTGAGTGATTAACACATGTCTTCTAATTTGAACAAGCTTTTTGCTGCTAAGATAAATTTTAGTGAGTTACTTTATTTATTCTCCACATTCTAAAAGTCGATTCATGTGCAAACTACCCACATGTACACCTATTTCTATTTATGTCGACTAATAAAGCCTATTAAAGATACCTATACTTTTAACTATTATAATAATTAAAGAAAGGTACCAACGCGAAAACTTTAGTAATTATTTATAAATTCGAGTGCGTTCAGATTCAGATTTGAACCAAAGACATCCCTATCTACATCGAAACCGTTTATGAGAAAATAATCATCATGAAAAGAAACACCATAAAATTTAAGCTGCAGTTGACTACAAAAATTAAACGCTGAACGCGACCCTAGCACACGTAGTAAAAATAAAGCTGGCTTTATTATTTCAGCGTTGGCACTTAATACCTAGGTTTTATAAGATTGGATTGAACGCTTTATTTAGTACAACACAGGAAAAACAGTATAATTGGACATTGTTTGCATTAAAAGAAGAAAACAAAATGATTACTGAATTTAATATCCTAATTAATATTTACATGCTAATTATCCATTGCAGGTAATATAATAATAAAATAAGAGTAGTCTCTGAATCTAGACAAAATCATGCAACGACTCCTCATTAGTCAAAATCGTGGTACATTAGTTTAAGTTGCATTTACGAGGTAACAAACTGTCTCTCACATATTTTTCCGTAGTAGAACTATTCAAGTAGAAACTCATCATTTGCAAGAATCTCAAGAACTGAATGTAATTTTATTGTATTTACAAGCTCACCGAGCGGAGACGCAGATTCCACTCACTTCCGGCTGACTGAATTGTGACACAATTCAAATATATTTATCATAAAATAGAGACTGAACAGTAGTCAGACACATCACCTGTCCGGTCGGAGGATCCTCCCTTTCATTGGAGTCAGAACAGTATCGTAATACCTAGTTACTGCATGTTGAGCTAGTCGCTCCATGTTAAATACGTACTGGTATTCAACAGCATCCGGTAAGACTGGAAACTGACCCCAACATAGTTTGGGAATGACTAGGCAGATGATTATGATGAGACTGAAGGAGCTGGTCTCGCAGGATTTTTAAATATTGATGTCCAATCATTTATAGTACACGATATAAAATCCCTCCGTATCAAAACGTCCTAAAAGCAAATCGTCCTATGAGCAAAATAATGAAATGGTACAGTCTTACCACACGTAAATATGTATTTAGTCCTTTTATTGAATTTATTTATCTGAAAAATAATTAAGTTTAATAAAAAAACTGTAACCCGACAACGGGAAAATAACGGGTTAAGGCACTTTCAAACAGGCGCGATTTGAAAGAGCCTTTACAGTTTTTTATTAAACTTTTTATTTTATACTTTACCGTTTTTAAGCTTGATAAACGTTATGATAATGTAAATAAGAGTAATACAATAAATAGGTCAGTAATTAAACTATTTTATTAAAATTCAAATGGCAATGCATAATGCGTTGGACGAAACCATAGCGCGATTTATTTCTATCCCAAAACCAGAGCTTCGAAGAAATCCAAGATATAAATATTACGTTGTACTTGTTGCGCAGTCTCACTTTTGCTTGTTTTTAACAATTTAAACATATTTATTTACTTTGAAAATATGACATATAAATATATATATTTGTAATTTGCTTGTCAAGACCTTTTTTTATACCAAACATGTCATGATCATCTCATTTTATTTTTTTTCGAGGTTCGAAATTTACCTGTAAAATCCACCACATTAAATTTAGGAAAAATTTATATAGCCTATGCCACCCGGATCATTATTACGAATCTATTGATACCTCATTCATCAAAATCGGTTCAGTAGTTTAGGCGCAACGGTGGAACACACGTAAAAGCAAACATACATACGTACTAACATACATACATAGACTGCTAAAATCATAACCCTTCCTTTTGGCTTTGCCGTAGTCGGGTAAAAATAGTACCTCATGGATCATGATATAATATTTTTCGGATATGGGATTTTTTTAAATGAATTTGAAAGGTTTTATTTGCCTTTCATTTAACTTTACTAGTTCTCTATTATATTTTTTTCAATAACCATTTGGTCTCTTCGCCGTGGTTCTCTCTTAAATCTCGCCATTTTGCTTCTTTACGGAGAGCATAAATGAAAGCGAGTAATGTAGTGTCTCCTTTGACCCTCGAGTTGAATCGACGATTCCATCCTTCTAGGCTGTTGTTGGTCCGGTGTTCTCCGACACAACTGATTGTCCCTGGGGACATTTTCACACATCACACGATCACCCATTAATCACCCCAATTCATCCATCCGCTCTGAGTGATTTTGAACATGAAATTGCCCTGTGATCGCTTCCCAGGATTGCTATATAAACTCCGCGGGTACTAAGGGCAAATTTGCACATAGCCCAACAATTTTTCGGCATGTGCTACTACTTATAATGTTTAACTTCAATGCGTTGCGCCAAATAGCCTTGCAGAAATGGTAGTAGCATCCTTTGACTTTTGACGATGGATATGCAGATTTGCAAGCATTCATTAACCCTATCTCGTAATCACACTTAAAATTTTGAATTTCAATGCCAAATTTTACTTTTATTAGGTTAAACAATACGACTCGTACATACATACAGGTCAAACACATAACCCTCCTTTTTTTGGATTCGCCTCAGTTGGGTAAAAAACGATAGTGATTTGTCAGTGTTACTGTACTTTACAAGTAGGACGTTCTGCTAATAGGACCATTTGCTCATAGGACGATTTGCTAATAGAACATTTTGCTAAAGTGTCGTTTTGATTATGGGTCGTTTTGCTAATAGGACCATTTGCTTTTAGGATGTTTTGATACGAAGGGTATAAAATGGACTGAACTAGTTTTCCAGTGCTATATGTTTCTCTACTCATCCGGAAATAATGTGGACAAAGTGAAGCAAGGTGTCGGAAAATCGATAATTCTCGGTTTCAAAATCAGTTTCAAGAATAATGGTTTGTTTCACCACCTCCCGCTATGTAACAATTAATTTTTCTGAGTTTTACATTTCTATTAATTCTGGTCCGTTTGTAATTGATCTACTAGATGCTGTAGAGAGTGCCTATGCAGAGGTTGAAAATGTTCTAAAAGTCCTAAGTGTTTTGTGTAAGTGAGTATGACAAGTTTTATATCCAATCTCCATGTCGTGTCATATCATTACCTTGAAGCCCTTGTACCATTCTTTGATGGTGGTCTCATCGTAAGAGGTATGCGTTTTTAGAAAATCCATGTCCTCTTTGGTAAGCTTGTCTTTACTGACGAAGCACCCCATCTTGGATTCTAGAACAAAGAGAAAAGATTCATTAGTTAATTGTTGACACCTATGTTGCACATATCGTCGGTCATTATAGCAAACAGTTTCAGAAAGAAAATTAAGAAACCGGAATTGAAGAGAAATAACTAAAAGGCTACTCTTTAATTAAAAGGTGAAGAGCATCAGCTAGTCCTCTCAGCTGTCCATTCCAAAAGCTTTGAAAGTCCGGTGTAGGCTAACTTCAGTAAAGTATTCAGTTATCATTTAAGTGTTGTTCGTAGCCTCCTTGTAATATTAATTTACACGATAAGAAAGTTTACCCCCAGACGGTAGTCTCGAGTCTAGACTACGCTAATCTATGTATAGACAGTGCCATCCATGAAGACGCGCCCCACTCTTCTTCCTTATCACTTACTGTACAGTTCGCGCAGTATCGCGTTTAGGAAGAGCGAACTAACTGAATTGTCTATAAAATTGCTTTTACACTCTTTACCAACCAACTACCAACTATTTCCAAAGCGTAGCCTTGAGTATTTTAAATTTTCATTGACTCATATTACTCACTGCATCCACATAAAGAGAATTTAATCATCTAATTAAATCTATCACGACCCTTACCAAACCTCGGCGTAACATAAAAAATTACCTATTGATACCGAATTCTAAAATAGTTTTCAAACCTATGAAAAGGGGTAAAAGAAATCACAAAGCACCTGTTTGTTTTCCCTACTCCAATCGATACACACACTACTTGAAAACGTTTAAGTCAGTGGTATTAAATATGCAAACCATGCAACTACACACACCCGACAAACGAAGTAAAGACAAAGAAAAGTACGATTTATTTACAAGTTTATTTCAGTCTAGACTGGGTTTAACATTTGTTATTCGGGAATGGGTATTGTATCAGTGAGTAAAGGATGGTATTTGATGCGACAGAGAGCTTAGGGCGTGCAAATGTCACGGACACAGCGATACAGATAAAACGAGCCTACCGCCTCGGGCCTCCAACGGGGAGGCTCTCAAAACTCAATGTTTGATCTGATAACGTTTGTCCTAAAAGTTACAACCGAAGGTAGTGCCGATACTGTGCACCACATGGCACGACCAGTTTAATGTTATAGAGAGTTACTGAATATTCAAAAGCCTGAATACATAATTTTGATTAATATCGCTCCACCTCCATATTGCCCTTCATAACGAAACGAGCGAGTGGTTCAACGAAATTCCAAATATTAAGACAATCCGAAAACTACGAAGAACCGAAGCATTGAACTTAAATACATAGAGGCCTAGAAACTGTACGAGTAGAAGTAAAACAAATCTATAGCAGCTATGAAATTCATAATTGCAATACAAGCGAAAGCTATTGTAAAACTCATGAAGCGATACGGAAATGAAGCTCAAAGTTGCCGAGCGCAATTTGTCTGCTCGCATATTTCCCAACACGTGACAAAAATAACTTTATTTAAAACGATTTGCATGTTACAACTGACAGGGCCTACACTCGAATAGCTTGCGACTCGCGGAAACAAAAGCATCACTTCTTCCGTACTGTAAACCAATCACAAAAGCTAGTGTGGACTTAATACAATACCTTGGACTAAGGCCGAGATCTATAAAAGTTACTTTGCACTTGCTTTGACTGAGGCACTACGCCGTCTCTATCATGTCCTTGTAATTTGACAGTCGTGCGACAATCTCTAACTGTCTAATAAGGCTTAGCCAAAGTTCGTGTTGAATGTGTCTCGACCTTAGACACACTTTAAATAAAGCTCATCGAGTGTAAAAGTTGAGCTTTGTGAAGTTCACCAACAAACTAAAATTAGAGGATTATCAGCTGGAGAAAGGACGGTGTCAGGTAAGAGCTAAGTTGAGATGTCAAATTAGATTATGCCTTAATTGAACTCACTTGAACTTCGCCGTATTTTTTGTCGATAGGTTCAGACATGTCAACTTTATTTGTATGTCCGTCACTCTCTTGTCTTATTAGAGGGAAAAAAAGATCGAATGAGTCTAAATTATGTTGAGCTTGTGCGTGTGTTCTAAACCTCGGTAGGTAAGGGCATTAACATAGCCCGGTAAAACCACTAGAAACGAGAAAATAAATATTATTTTCATAATATTCTTACCTTTTATATTACACTTTTGTGCGGGCGGCTATGTATGACAGAAAAAATAATAGCCGCCACGCTGCCACATTATTTCATTATTTAGGTGCTTTTTAGAGTTCCGTAGTCAACAAGGAACCCTTATAGTTTCACCATGTCCGTCTGTCTGTCTGTCTGTCGGCGGCTTAGCTCAGAGACTTTAAGTAATATAAATATAAGGTAACCACCTTGGCCGTAGTGTAGACGGCTCAAGATACGACCCTATTTAGGAGTACTGCTCTATCTAGGGTGACCAGATGTCTCGTATTTTACGGGTTGTTTCGTATTTCAGGCACGATTTTTTCCTTGTCCCGTAATTTTATGATTTAATAGCATTTAATGATAAAAATACCTATTCGAACAATATTTATTTTCTCGCACACAGCCCTGAACAGCGCGCGATCCGCGCGAACGCATATTCAATCAAATGACGTGGGTGAGAGTGAGTTAGTATTTTAAGGGTATTTCATTGGGAAAGTCCGAATTTGTTTGTATATGTTATTTAGTTTATTAATTAATCCAAATAATTAACAAATTGTTCATTTATAATTGTTTTAGGGTAATTCATAATGAAAAACAAAGTTTGTATGTTGTATAGGATATTTAGTTGATTATTTCACATTTTCCTTTCCAAATAATATAAAACAGTTGTGTTTTTAAATATTTAATATTGTTTTTTAAAGTCTTTTATTAAGAAATTTAGCAATTGTATAGGTTATTTAATTGATTAAGTATGCAAAAACTTTAGTAATAAAAAAAAATAAAGTTGATTTTTAATAATAAAAAAATCGGCCTGTCCCGTATTTTAAACTCTAATCCCGTATTTTCAATGCAGTTGTCCCGTAAAACTGGAAATCAGATCAGGTCACCCTAGCTCTATGATCAGGTTCTGTCGTTTAAGTGAAATGCTATACAGTTCGTATAAGCACTATATTAAAAATGAACCCCCACGGGACCCGTTCGCTCAGACCAGTGCGCAGTAACTTGTATGTATTTATTAATCATGCCGACAAAGCGGTAAAATAAAATAATGAAAAGAAAATTCAATGTGCGGTTTTTTTAAATTTTTTTTTATTCTCAGTTATTGTATTGGATGTCCAATTTTCTTACTCGGGAGTAGTAGTATTGTTTTTTACCTAAGATTATGTTCAAGAAAGCGGTCAAATTGATTTGAAACCTTCAGACGTAAATCCATCAGCTCTGTAATGAGCTGGAGGCGGGAGCTCCATTTTAGTTCAGACTTCTAGTTAAAAATTAGATTCTGACAAAGAAAGACCTTAACTTGCTATTTTGAAGACACGGGCACGGGTTTGCTCAAGCAGTAAGCAACTAATTTACAAGTAACTGACTGACTGCTACCAGAAGTCCACTTAGAGTTAATGTAGCAGAAAGACTTCCCAACGTGCTAAAATAAAACATAAAAACTACGTTAATCTTAAACAAAAAACAAATGTCATATCTGCCGCCCGTGATAAATATTGGAAAATGCCGTTCAATTAAGCCAATACTTAATAAATATTATAACATAATTAAATTGACTTATATTAGTTACGATATGCAGCTTCTCAATTCTTTTATATCCAATGATTAATTCAAAAAGTGTGGAGCGCTTTGTTTATATTAATTAAAAGTACACAGCCAAAAAAAAGCTTTATTAGCTAGAGAAAACGTGTTTTATTAGGTTTTTATAATCTTATAAGTACAGTCTTTTTTTTGTCTTGTATATTCTTCACATATGTAGTTAATAAGTCTACGAAGTAATGACTTGAGCGGATTCGTAGGGGCCACTGAAGAGTTCCACTACCAACCTCTTGGTTCCATCATTAGACCCTCAACACCAAGTGTTATCTATTGGGCTCATCATATAACATATACATACAAAGTTTAATTTCATTACGACAATTAGAAGTACGTTAAAATTGAATTCCAAGATTTTATTTCATAGTGAAAACAAAGGAATATTATAAAAATCTAACGAAAACCGGTGCCGCGGGCATCGCGGTCGGGGTTAATTTAATGGGGGTAGGTTTCAGTCGGCATCGAAGGGAAATTCGATAAAAAACTGCAGAGTCACTGCGCAAATCCATCATACAGGTTATTTAGACATCGACGATCACCTGTCATGGGGTCGACTGCCCCAAATATAGCAGCCGAGACTCGGATACGCGCTCACCTTGATTGGATAATTTCTAATTAATCTTATCGATTTCTGATAACTGAACCAAACCTTAGCGAAAATGTTGGCTACGGAAACTCAAGTGCGGCCTGTAGTCTTGTTTTAGTAAATAATATTATGAATCATTTCAAACATTGACATTGAAAGAAACTTTTTAATGTTTCTCTCAATAAACTGGCGGTCGAACTTGCGTTTTATATGGATTCGGATTATCTTAACAAGGCGCAACTTTTTTGAACTCTACTCTCTGAGAATTGTTAACAGTCTACAAAAGAGTTATTTTAGAAAGTTTCCAAAGTGCTTTATTGGTATGGTGTCATTGTGTTAAGTGTAGATGCTGACACTTTAGTCAGATCGTGTATTAGCATTCACTTGTTTCCATTGTGTTTCTGTACGAATGCACGATAGGCATATATTATAGGCACATACAGCCTGAGAGCTGATACAACCAGTAAATCTATTGAGTGCAGTGTGTCGGCGCATAAAAGTTCTGAACTTGCGCCGATAAAAATGGTCTCACTATTACGCACATAGTTTTAAACGGTATCTAACTTGCAAACAACGAAATTAATTTTGTGCTGTAAACAGGATATCAAAATACTCTGATATCTTTTTTGTTCGCAACACGTAGATGAAAATTGTCGTACATTTATGTGCACACCCTTCATGGGCGCTTTAAAACAACTGTATTTAACGAGGAAACTTTTACTAGCGTCGGAACTCTTAAAAAAAATTTCTTGTTCCGTGATAACTGTAACCCTAAAACTGCTGGCAAGTCAGACAAATCGATTTATGTCACAACCTCTTGGTCACCACTGTCAGATCCAAACGAGATATAACTGAGTGTACCGCAATTCCGTATCACGTTCGCCGTTGCCCCACGGCAGAGTTACGTCATAAAAAGCATACCTACGTGAATAGCTATTTTGAGATGTTTCTAAACGCTATGGAAAAAATAGCCTAAGTGATTTACGCGCACTCTACAGTCGATACACGAAAATAGATTTACGATAATCCAAAAGCAAGATCATTTGTTTCATTCAATGTCGATTTGACGAAGCAATTGGACGTGTCCATGCATACGACATCGGATATTTCAGCATTGAGTATATGAGGAGACGCGTTTTATAGACATTGAAATGAAGCGCGATCACGAACTGTGTCGTGTCAACTCGTGTCCTGTTGACTTCTTTGGCTTACTCTCATTTTGCAACCATTACACGCAGACTGGCTTTTGCCTACTTAACTCTTTAACTCTTTTATAAGTTAAAATGGTGGTGGTTCAATATGGTAATATGGGTAAAGGAAAGAAAAAATAAATACACGCTGGTTATCTAGTACTTAGAACATTTTTTAACACAAATTTTGCGGATGCGTTTATTTGTAAAACATGCGGACGCGAGCGAAAGCCCTGAATTCCCATCTGGTTCGTCCATAATGGATGTGTCCGTATTCACAATTATGAATTCCCGATCTAAATTCATGACGAGTTATTGCAGCAGATACCTACGAATTTATCAGCGTACTATGGCATCATACTCGGACGAGGAATTATTGGAATCTGAAATTCATAAATTGGAGCTGAGTTTATGGTAATATTTCACTAGACAATAATTACGATAACGCAATGGAGAGTCGATTGCACGAATGCTCTAATAATTTTGCGTACATATTATTGCTATAATGGTGCTATAAGTGCAGCTTCTTACATTTGACTGATTAATGTTTTTAGATAGAAATACAAGATCTGCGATCGCTACTAAATCTTGTACTTATGTGAGTGTTCTAATTATATAGCGTGACGTAAAATCAATTAATTTATGTACGTAGGCAATGATCTACTATAAGATTGTTTGTGCAGACAGCTTTATAACTCAGTGACCTGTAAAAAAGAAAACTTAGCTGCAATTTGTATGCAATGGCTTCTATTACCATAGCAGAAACGTTTATTTTTCTACCAAGAAATATTCAGTGACTTCAATGAATATTATCTGACCGGAAGCCTCTTCAGCTGCGTCGATAACTTGAAGCACTAGATAGAAGGACGCTGAAAAGTGTTAATTTAGCACGGTCAAGGCAAGCGCTCGAGCTTCATCGAGATAAATACGTTTGATCTGTTGTGGCGCCAAGAATTGTGGCAAAACCGCGCCGCCCGCACTTCTCATAATGTGCTTTTATTGAGGAGTATTATCTAAACATACGCTCTCATTTATCATTGCTGAGAAACGCTAACAATTTCATTGTTCTAGGAATTGTAACAAAGAAACAAATACCTTAATATTCTTTGTTCCTTTCTATTTAGTAATTAACTTACGTTTTATGAGTCATATATTAGACGAGGCACTCAAAATTTTTCATTAATGTGACTAAGATTGATATTACTTTTCGAATTAGCCACACAATTGAGCAGCTTACGTCATGGCTAATGAAGACGTATTAGGTTCTCAAATAGGTTCGCAACTCTATACGCGTTTACAACAATAGCGTAGTTTACAATCCGTGCATGTGTTAAGGAAAGGTTGCAGTCGTGGCGTCTGCTATTGGAAGGATGCTAATGTAGTCGACAGGGATGCCGGTCACGTCGCGTCGGCGCGGCGTTTCACAATTTCATGAATGCCGGGCGCCTGACATTATTACCGCAATTAAGTGACCATAACAACCTCACGAAGACACTGTATTTATAATAAAACTGGCAGTTAAAAATATCAAAACATCTCAGAAAACATCGTTTTACACTCTATAACCGTTCTTACTAGTAAAGAGCCAGGCCACAAGGGTACGGGGATAATGAAGGCAATATAAAGTCCCGACAGCGGCTTACCACGCCACTAGAGCAATAAATTATAAAAATAAAAACATTCCGCTAGTCGTGTTACTTCAAGGTCTTGAATTGTTAGTCGAAGTTGAAGAAAGCCGCAGAATTAGGACTAACCATCCTGTGGACAATTATAAGCGCGTTTTATATTTTTATGATAGATTTCTTGGGAGATCAAATACACTATCGCTGCGTCGGGAATCGCAGGCCGATTTCCGGCCACCGTAGGCGCGGGCTTACGGACGGTGAGCAATGGCTCGCCGTCCGATAAGGACCAGGCCTGGATCGTCGGCGCATTGAATTCCACGCACGCCTCAAAGAGATGTCAGCAGAATTGACGGGGTCCGGTAGGGCCGATGCCTGCCGGGATTGCGAAGAAGTCCGAAAGGGAGATCGTGGCCACCGGCAATATGGCAATTGAAGGAATACGGGTGGGTTTTAGTCAGTAAGAGTCTGACACGCCCTACCGCTCCGCCCGAGCGCGAGAAGTAATTTGATAATTTACCACCCAAACAAAAAAAAGGAGGTCACAGAACGAAAGGGTTCTCTCTTGTATTATGCACGACTGTGCTGCACACGCTGGAGAATATCTCGGTATATTATAATTGCGTTCGGTGTACAGTGCAATAAAGGCTTTGTGTTTAAAACCTTAGGTGTGAAGAAAAGTGCACTTGGCAAGGCACTCCCGTGCCAGCGTGGTGACTATCCTTCAGTCACAATGCTACCTAAATTATAAAAAGCATTCAGGTCGCGCTCCAAGAGGTGCACACTTATTGTTATTCTGTTCGTCCTTTGACTCTTGTGGAGCACACTCAAGGTTTCTATCCTTTCAGTCTCGCTTAAATTGCACAGTAGACTTAATCCTATGACATACTCAGTACTCACATACTGGGAGCTTGTTAGTGAAATAAAATACGAAAATAAAAAAAATCGTAGGGTCTCGTTTGACACGGTTGGAACAAAGTTCCTTTCGCTGTGTATTATATATTAATATTGAGCCATCTAGTATAAGTTCAGTTAAGTTTTTAGAAGCTAAAAACTTAAAAAAAAAACAAAATCTTTGATATTTGAAAGTCCTTGAAACTCTCTTTTTCAGGTATAACGCTTTTTCGTTACGTGGCAATTTCTACCAGTCAACTACTACCGCAGCTGCATTAAAGAACTTCGTTCTCATAATATCATATACCTAAAGAGCTTATAAAATTGGACATAAAATATTTGGTTTCGGTACAAAACCAGAACTAGAAGTTGGACATGTTGAATTTCAAACTCTAAAATGTAGAAATAATACAAAACTCGACGTAAAGCACCGCTGCCGCGGTGGCTATTCTAGAGGGCTACTAGCGCATCTGAATTCAACTGAACCTATTTGACAATTAGAATAATTTCTGAAACGAAAAACCTTGTTCCTATGAGCAAAAAAATAACTAAGTTACGGATGAAAACGAAAGAAATTAGAAGATTTTCATGTATAACTATTAAAAGTTTTGATTAGTTCGATGTCAATTTGTTATAGTTCTTCCATGAAAGAGTCCAATATATCTACTTCTAAAAGGAGGTTCTCAATTCGATTGTTTTTTTTTGTATGTTTGTTACGCGATTACTCCGCCAATTATGAATTGATTTTAATAATTCTTTTTTTTTTTTGGTAGGTCATACTATAGAGGTGGTCCTATATAAATTTTATTAACTTTGCTTGGGTAGTTTTTGAGTTAGCTTCAATAATACATATTTTTCCCACTTAGTATGTGGATGATATGATAAGTTCCTGTCACTGTTATTTACATAGCAGGTAATCGTATTCGAATTTATGTGAGGTAGGGACCACAACTAAAAAGTGAAAAAGATAAACTAAAAAAAAAACGAATTCTATAACAACACTATAAGTAGGTAGTTTTGTAGTACACATGGCACAGAGCAGCGACTTTCAATGTAATAAAAATGCAAAGCAAGCCACTCGGCACAATATAATTAATTTACAACAAAGAAAATATCGAATTAGCTACATACGTTGCTTTTCGACCTTGTTAGTACATCTACTTGTCGTGTAAAGCCTTTGAGAATCTAGACCTCACTTTTAAACAGACACAACTCGAACCCGATCCAATCTCGATTTTCTTCCCCGTTGAACAGTGTTACCAACTTGATTTTAAGGGAGGTTCTATTCAAGCGACTCCTACTTTAATAATATAGTTTTCGAGAATTTCTTTTAAACGATGTTAGATGAAATCAATCTTTCGTATGGATGATACAGTTTCCAGACTCAAGAGGTGACATTCGGTTAAAGAAACAAAAGAAATACGAGGGGACTACAGATGGAGTAGTGAAAGCGTCGATACAATAGTTGTCAGAGGTACAGCGGCTCGGAAACGTAAAGGGGCTTTCACAGCAGCATAATAGATCGACGCGTGTGAAACTAACACGGGGGGAATAAAAAGGCAATTTTCTGTGTCTATGTGAGCGCTAGTGTTAGGTCGGTTTGCCTAATTGAAGTTGAAAGTCACAATCATTATAGCGATAGTCGGCGCTTTCCGCGTTCACGGCACATAGGCACAACGGGTGACCCGGAGACTTATATTAAAGCGCGAGTGTAAAAACACAGATGAAAGAGCCCACGGTAATGAGCACTGACATCAAACAGTTTTATAATTGATACTTAGTAGCATCAATTATAAAAACGTTGAACTAGTGTAGTAATCCCTGCACTGGTGCACAGTTTGCCGAATTATTAAAAATTACGATCAGTGTTCGAAGCTCATTCATATTAGTACAATAATGTGCCTTTCTCGAGCTACATTTTGGGTACATACTGCATTATCGGTATGTTCGAAGGGGGCGCAGGGGGAGTCACATAAGGTACCTACAATGATAACTGTAAACAGCAGTAATTGCTGGATTTATCGTATTTGCTTTGAACCGACGCTCTTCGAAACATTCAAAGGCTGTTTTTCCGCTGAATGCTCCCAATAGCGTATCGAACGAACCAAAAGAATATTTTATGCGGTAAAAGTAAATTACGTGTTGATATTCGTTTGACTGTTTTTCGTTTGAGGTAGTTTTTCCGAGATTTACTGAAAAAACAGACCAACAACTTTTATTAACAGCCCGCGTAGCATGACAACCTTAGAAACGGGTTTTCTCCGGATTTTGTCGACGGAAGAGTCGACAAAATGACAGATTGTGATTGTTATTTGTCATATTGTCTATTCTTCCGTCGACAAAACTCGTTTCTATTGTGGTCACGTTAAGCGTGCAGTTGTACCTGTATACACCAATTTGATTACAATCCGAGTAGTGCAAACTCATCACGATTAATACGAGCATGAATCCAATTAAACAGCAAATTCCTACGTTTTCCTTAGACACCCACACAGCTTGAACTTTCAAATTGAGATTGACAGAATATGATAGTTAATCAAGGGTAGTAAGCAGGTAGCAAGCTAGGCGAGGGTGGTAAGCCCTCACTCCCGAAGTAAAATGTTGTGTAAATCTGCTTTGCACTGAGACCCAATTTGTAATTTGAAACTGTAAGCGGTAAACACCGCCGTGATAGACATGGTATTAATCAAGAAATGCACTTTGCAAGTAATTAACGTTAAGTAACGGTATGGAATGTAGCGAAATTCCATGTGGTTATTATTAGTGTGCGTTGTATCACCTAATTACCCATTAGATACGTTAATTGCCATTAGCAAAACGGAAACAGACGGCGAATGATAAAATTAATTTTAGAAAGTTTAAATGATCTTTTTATATTTAAAACTCGGTTTTTTTGTAAGTTAGTCCCGTAATAACTTGTGAACAACTTACCTATCCGCTTTACGTAATTCATCGTTTTGTTCTCCGGTTAGGCTTGAGCCTAAGCCCACGTTCGCACGGACGTAAAAATATCGCGGCGGGATTTTATGGCGCATTGGATTTTCAACTCCCAGTGTCGAGCCGATGACGTTGGGAATCCAACGCGCTGGGACGCACTTTCGTGCCAGCGCGTTGCAAAAACACGCTGTTGGATTGTCAACTCCCGACGCTAAGCAGAGTGTTGGAAACTCGGTGCACGAAAAAAAAATCGCCAGTGCACGAAAAAAAATCTGGGCTAAGTCCAGCAAAAGGCACCGCTAGTTGTGAATAAACTAGCTGTGCCTCTCAAAAACCCGTCATCACCTTGCCGCGAAAATGTTTTATCTAGCGATACAGATATCCGAAACGTTTCGTTCTTTCAATACATAACTCAATCTAAAAAATATTTCCTTTAGCACGATTCGACATAAACTTTTTTACATTTGAATATTTTTGCTTTGATTTCCCAAGGGCGCTAAAATATTGACGAAAATGTTAAAATGGATTTTCTCTTGTCGTTATAATCTTTTGTATGGCTAAAGTCAAACAGTTCTAACACCCGCTATTTATTTTAATACATTTTAATACTAAAGGAAAATAAAACTGCAACATAGCTTTAAAGCTCATTATTCCCGTTTCCTAATTTTTCCTAAAGTTATGTTTGAGTCGTACCAAAACAATAAAGAAAATAAAAAAAACGGAAATCTACGTTAAACAATTTATTTGTATTAATAAAACCCAATTACTACTTTGCCGTTTAAATTATCTAGCACGCTATCTAGAGAAGGCGAAGAAAATTCATGGTAAACTTTGCAAAGGTATTTTGTCCCCTCAAAAGGTTTTAAAAACTAAAGCTTTGGCAAATATAGCCTAACGACTTGCAGTCCCGATAGAAAAATAAAATGATCGGCTGTATTCATTACACGGGTATTTAGTGAAATATCTCCATTTCAATAAAATATTACAGTTCTCAAAGTCACCTCGTTTTACCAGTAGGTTAACGATTCTATAAATTATTTCCGTATCGTTTTAAACTATCCCTCGTTTCATGAACGTTATAAATTCTACCGATTTATGAAATCAACTCCTTATGAAATGCAAAGTTCCGTCGGCAATAATCCCGACGGAACTTTGCAATGAAAAAGCTTCAGTTCGGTGACGCGGGTTTAGTTATTTTACCTGTACACGGAGCAAAGGTCGTTAAAAATTTACATGTACAAATTCTAATTGGAAAGCATTTTAACTACAAAGAAACTAGATAATTATCACCAAATATAATCTGCGGGAATCACAAACACTACGATATTGGGGCAAAGGATTTAAAAATACAAAAACGAAATAATAAATTCTGTGAAATTAGTATTATTATTCAAATAAAAAAAAAAAAATATTCAAATAAAACAGGAATTTAAAAAAAAATTGAAACTAAATAAATATCTATTGCAGAACTAAATAGTACAATACATACTGAAGTACCGGCACTGACTTTATTAAACAATAAAATATTTTGCGGTATAAACTTGTAAAAAGTTACGTACCGAGACTTAGCGATTTCTACAATGATTGAGAGAATTCGGAAATGTGGAGGTGCGCGGTCGGCAAGCGAGACGTAATATGTCACCGAAACCCGGAATGCGTTTGACTGGTTGCAATTGCAACGCTGGACACTTGTAGCGTCCAACCGGAGAGAGGCGGCGCTTAGCTGGGCCCAGGGGCTGCGCGCGCATCGATATCGCATCGTTTTCCCAGCTACCGCTACGCTCCCGCGCCCGCTCCCGCTGACCAGGCTTGCGGGCCCGCCTTCCACTTCCGAGAATTACTGTAGCGAATGCAACCAGATAAAAAAAATTACCGCCATTTAATTATATTGGAGGGTACTTATACGGGGTTCGAGTATCACGGAAATCATGATATTGGAAACATTTGCGGTTTCAGACCAAATATTAACTCATCTCTCTCAAAGGTAAATTATAATGTTAATTATAAATTCGAGCTAAACAGAAGGGGTCTACCCCTTCTGTTTCGTTTACATTTTTGGCTACATAAATCCCGGAAAAAATATAGAATTCTTTCAAAATTTCATACAGAATCGAAGCGCTTAGAGTTTCGCAAACTGAAAGACAAATAAACTCCTTAGTACTTGAAATGTAGTGTGAATCGGAGCTGGCGATAGCTGTGGGGAAACAAAAGAACTCCAATCACTGTTATAAAGCTGCGCCTCCGCCGCCGTCGGCGTTCTTATCTAAGGCTTTATACACAACAACTGGCGCACACATCCGACGTTCGAAAGAACGCTACCAGAGATATTTCATAGGCATCGACCGCCGCTAACTGTGACACAATGATAAACTTCGTATCACATTGCTCCAAATTTTTATAATCATGTAACTGAGCATAAACGATGATATGGCTAGAAAGGGGCTCTGACTAACGAGATGACGACCAATAGATAAGGTATGGAAGAATAGTAGATTGTTTGTAAGGGAGCAAACAACTATTTTAAATGCGAGAGTGTTTCTTTGAATGCAGAGAACAATTACGAACGAAAGCGGAATGCATTTCGTGCTTTTTTTTTTTTTCATCTTTTTTTATCTGTCTCGCGTGCGGTTTACTTTATCATACAGCCCGTTACTTGTTCATACAGTTTCCGTGATTTAACCGTTTGGTAATTTGAACTTTTACTAACAATATCCACATTCCAAATTCAAATCACTTTTAGTCCCTAGGGATTAAAAGCTATTTTGGTCCCTGTTTACTAAGAATAAACTAGCTGTTTATGAATAGATATAATAAAAAAACATGTTGCACCGACCCCAAATAAATTGGGATTAGAGCAAGAGAATGATGATGTAACTGAGCAGAAAAACGGTCTTCAAACTACTTGGTAATTTGAATTAAATATCATTGGATCGTAACAATCCAAAATAATATTTTCTTCTAGGAATTGTATTAGTTAGTTTCTATTTTGCAAGTGTCGATGGTACTTGAAAGTTTGCGGGGGTATGTTAAAATCAATATCTATTTTTACATGAAACAAAGCATTGTACCTGTACCCAGTACTTATAACATTTACTCCCGGGGACCAAGTCAGGTAAAATATAACACCCCTCTTTTTGCATCGGGGGTTAATTAAAAAAGAAAACAAAATACAGTTTATTTCCTTTAAATACATCGAGTAGTTTCGAGTGCTTCAACGGGAGCACTTATAACTGAGCGGCGGGCGCCCGTGCGCGACCATAATTTTAGGAAACAAGGCGCGAGCTACATCGACGTTGCAATAAAAAATGGGTCAAGCACATATTTTTTTTTGTAGTCACTGGATTGATGTATATATTTGACTATTACTTTTATAACACATTAACTTCAGTAACACGAAGTTTTCAAAAGTACAAACAAAATTAAGACGTTCATCGAATTCATGCCAAAAATCTGTTAGCAACGATTGCATTAATAAAAATTTCTAGCAGGCTAAACACTTGATAAACTGATAAGTTTTACCATAATACAAACGAGCCATATAGGTTATCACAATAAATTGGACTAATAGTAATAGCAGCTAAAGCTAGAGGCTATACGATGTGAATAGTTTAGAGTAAATAAGAAAGACAGTACCGTAAAGGATGAAATTTGTTAGAGCTGATATCAGATGTACGGAGACTGACGGAGTCTCCGGTGTTAGTACAAGGCTTTGTTTATTTCAAACTAGCTGATGCGACAGACGTTGTCCTGTCTGAATTTCAATGATTCATACAAATTTCCCATAAAAAATGCACTACAGTTTTCCCAAATTTTCCTGGTAACTATTTTTTTTTCTCTCCGTAAGAACCTAATTCGGACTATTAGGCTTCCTGTACATGAAGCCGGACCGCATGTTTGTGTTTAAGAATAAATATCACCCATGCGGGCCACCGCTGCCTCCGGCGTGCGCCGCAGCCGCCGCCGCATCGCATCGGCGTCTAACAGCAAGATGAAAAAAAATACAGTATATCAGAATGATCATAAAATCTACGCGGGGCCGGTGCAGCACCAGTGCGACTCCGGCGTTATGTACCGAAGATTTTAAAACAATAAATAGCCAAATCGGTCCAGCCGTTCTCAAGTTATGCGGTTACGAACAGCATTTGATTTTCCATTAAACATATAGATAACGCATTACATACTATATTTAACTTCAATCGCTAAAGTCGACATGACCATTTTCGCAAGCTATAAAAATGTATTAAAGAAAAATACATAGATAAGTATTTGCTCCTCATATCCGCTCATCGTAATTTGTCTAAGAAATTATTAGTACTCATTATTTTAGTGGCACTGGTCTTAGTGGCACATGACACTATCGAAAGACACTGGTCACTAATCAATTTCTGCCTAAGAGCGGGTCGTGCCGTCCGGATCTTCCAATCCCAAATTTTTAAACCAAAGTATTCGGAAAGCAGACCGTTTGAAATTGGCTCCTATCTGTCCTCCTATATATAGCACGGATATTGATATGATATAGACATGAGTAGATTGTTAATTTTAGGCGACGGGAGTGATTTTTTGTTGATATTTGAGTATTGTAGTGAACTTGGTGGGTTTCGAGCTTTTAAAGGTTTTGTTTTTGTAAGGAATCGAATAACTATTCGGCCGTAATAATTTAAATTGCCAGTAGGGGTTGCCATACTATTAAATGTTATCAGCGAAAAAACTTCGATATATACTTTTAGGTACACACGGCTACACATCAAGCTATACATTTCCAGTATAAGCTGACCTCGCATTGTACGGAAATCCTATACAATGTGAGATCAGCATAAACTGGAAATGTATAGTAGCTTGATGTGTAGCCGTGTGTACCTACCTACCTAGGTAAGTACAGGAAAAGTTTTTGGAGGACAAAGTAACAATGATTCCTTCACCGACCCATTCAATTACGCTAACTAGAAACAGAATGATGGATGGCGACAAGATTTTTTTAAAGTTTCTACGTTCAAGGACGACACAAAAATATACTTACGTTGGTACTTTACAGTACCGCGTGTCTTAATTATGTAATAAGTAGGTACAGGAAATGATATTGCGCAGACTTGTGATTTAAGATGTATTGCGAAGCTATACCCATATAAAAATCGTCTTTCCCTTGTAGTAACACAAGCAATGAAATCAAGCCGGATTTTGTATTCAGAAAAAGCACTTGTAGAATGCTCACAAGAGCACAACAGATGTTTTGAGCATTATCTGCGTAAGAGACGCCAGCAAAGCACTATAAAGTTTATATATTTATTTTTATAAAAGTATATAATACAAGCTGTTGCCCGCGATTTTGGCTGCATGTATTTTGTATTTCATGATTTTCAATACAAATATAGCATATAAAAAGTAGCCTATGTCCTTCTGCAAATAATAGGCTACCTATCTGTCAAATTTCATAACGATTGGTTCACAGCCGAACCCAATAACATATCTATCACCGGTCTTGGCATACTGGTGATAGAAAAAGCTATCTATTTACTGGTTTTAACTAGGGATGTAACGATTCCGATTTCGTATGTCGGCCGAAATAATAATTGGCAGGCCTATCGGCCTGTCAATTATTTATGCGGTCCCGATATATCTATCGGGATCGCCGATTATTCACAACCAATTTCAATTAGTTCGAAAAGCGTGAAACATTGACGCGCGCGCAACAGTGTCGCTCTGTCGCCAAGCGGGACAGACAGGAGAGAGGCGCAGCGCGTGCTTAATGACATTGCAAGACGACAAAGGGCAGTATTTCCAGTTTTCTGAGCGTTGGCCGAGCGATGTATTGTTTCATGCCTGTTTCACCTCAACACTATTAGTGATTCTGTTTATTCACAAAGTGAGTGAGGACAATAGTCGATTCACTTTGTGAAAAATAAAACAGTAATAAGACTGTTTTATTTTATGTAAGTAAATAAAATGGCGACGCCTTTAAAACATACATACTTCAATATTTATTTGATTTAGTATCTACTAAGCCATCGATATCGGCGTCGGTATCAGTATCGTTGATTATTTACTAAAATAATCGGTATCGGTATCGTATCGGGAAAATTATGTATCGTTACATCCCTAGTTTTAAAACCCAATAATCTGTCAGAATAAGCACCTTACGGAATTGTGAGACGAAATTCAATGACAGATAGAATTATACTGTCTACCATCAATAGCGATCTGTCTATTACTGAAAATAGGTTATTGGGTTCGGCTGTCAGTGGTTTGGGCAACGGGTAACAGACAGATAGTTACTTTCGCATTTACAATATTAGTGAGAATAATTAAAATTAGAATAGATATTACTAAAGTAATTATTCCTCCAAATTTATTGGGAATATTAAATAAATTAGTTGAGGGGTCAAAAATTTATAGTAAGTTATTTATCATTTTCAATTGAGAATTTTTAAATATTAAAAACATAATAATTTATTATAATAAAATTTAAAAAAAAAATAGATATAAATAAATCAATTAATTGGTATCATCTGTGTTTGCATTTATAATATCAGTATGTAAGTAAGGATAGGAACATATTAAATATTCGATCGCGAGCCGAAAAGTTTAAAAGCTGTTGTTACAGCTGTTGCTAAACCCTATACCAATATAGCAGACTACAGAATATCAAAGTTATAAATTTTTGCTATTCATTATTATTTCAGGTGGGCTAACATGCCGAGTCTATTTCCATGTTATGCTGCCCAAAATAGCCGTTAAGTGCTATGTTTTTATTGAGCAAAGTAAGTCAAAAACGTAAAGCCATCGCATATAGCAAAAACTTTTTTTATAGGCACCGGAATAAGCCTATCTGCGTACTTGGGTAGCCAGTGTTTGTAGCTAATTTTAAATCAATAACAGTTGTATCCATATGCTCATTAATCATAGGGCACATACAGGTGCATTAATAGCAGTACCTACCTGGTCAACCGAGCTCTGCTCTGGTGAAAATAGAGAATGTTCATTTAATAGTATAGGAAAGTTCATACTAATTTCATGTATAGAAATTTCATGTATAGACACTAATTCCATGCTGCCATGATAGTTGGCACTTACTAATTCCATGCTGTCATGTCATTATTCTAAGGTAGCCATCTTGTGTCAACTTTGGGCGACCGAGCTCTGCTCGGGTGAAAATACGGAGAAAACGAATTTTCCCAGATATGACACCTAGCTACATCGATTTTTTGCCCCGTAAACCTTTACATTGCAACTTTCGTCGAAATCGTTTGAGCCGTTTTCGAGAACGTGATCACAAATATATACAAATATTGCTAATTTAATAGGATAGGATTCCAGCAATATCTACTTTGTCTGCAACAGGTAATATTGTACTAAAAACTGAAAATCCTGATTAATTAATTACTGATTTGATATTAGTTATTAACCATAAGGCGTACATGTGCCCTATGGTTATCAAATCATTAATTAATTAGAATGTAAGTGCATTCAATTAGGAATAATAACAGTCCTGCAATGTCTGCTTTGTCTGCGACGGTAAGTTATTGTACAGATTCTGAATTCCTGATTAGTTCAATTCCAGTGCAATGATAATTGTTATGATTGTTTCCTTCATTGTTTATCTGAATCAGGATTACAACTAAGTGATCGACACAGCATACAGATTGCACGTATATATCTAACGAATTATCGATGGTAGATAACCTAATTGATCAGACAATACGCTAAGTTCATGTTCCAGAAGAGAGGAAGGCTCTATTGTATTAATCTAATTGCAATTACACCATATCTAGGTCTGTTTTATCTAGATTGTCTAATCATGTAATTCATGATAAGTACCTGATTATTTGTTGACGAAGAATCCTTGACGTCACATCTTTTTTTGGACACATTCTTATTTTATTAATCATACCTGTTAGTCAAAGTCAAATTCAAATCATTTATTTCAAATAGGCCCATGTATGGCACTTTTGAACGTCAAAATTTACAAAATTATATAATTGATTCTAGTCGCCCCATCCAAAAGGTAGTTTTCGTATGGAGAAGAATGGGCACGAAACTCCACCGCTACTCTTTTAAAATGTAGTACCTGTGGAAGATGTAAAGTCACCGTGACATGGTGTTGTTATCATTATTTCAATATTATAAGAAAAACAACGTCCGTTATAAACAATACTTATAACAATTATCTAGACATATTTTATTTTTCTATTTATCTCAGATATCGTTCTGTCTAGTAGAATTGGAAAAGCACGTGAAAATATAGTGTACAAACTTATTATCCATGTTAACAAAAAATTTAGCAATTTTTGACGCAATTAGAGGAAAGAGTAGAAAAGGAAGTACGTTGCGTCAGGAAAAGCTCAATTTCTTGTTATCAAGGATAACATTTTTATATTAGATACTTGTTTTTCTAAAAAATATATTGAACTGCGTAAACAACATAGGTACTATACCTGCTTAGTTACCTAATTATTGGAAACGACCGATGTTTTTTTTTCTGTTATTGTTTTTCGTAAATTTTCGGCAGAAATATTTTTTCTGGCCATTTTCGTTTCCGTCTGAAGAAATGTTATTATTTTCGCCCGTTGTCAAAACAACAGGTTCCGACAGATCAATAAGGATTTTCTCTACCTACTTGATGACATAAGTAAGAACCTAGTGCTACAACAACTTTAATGTACACGCTTTTTTCGGTACAATTGCTTTGTCCTGTGTAACAATGGACTTCAGTAAGTCATGGTAATCTCCTGGAGCAACCCTATTTACAATAATCCATACTTCTATTCAAAAGTTTTATAAATGCGAAAGCATCTGTCCGTCTGTTATATTTTCACGCCTAATGAACTGATCGTTATGAAAGACAGATAGGTAGCCTGGGGACTGGAGACGGATACATGATACCTTTTTGCATAAAAAAACCAAATATACGCAGACGAAGTCGCAGGTTACAGATAGTTAATCATAAAAATAAATTAATGTCGATTATGTCAACGAATCACAAATAGTCGGACGATGTTTGGTGGTATATCTGATTTGATGTAATAAATGTACTTAAGTAGGTACTTACAACACCATTAATAACAACAACTTAATGGTGACAGAAGGTAAAGCTGTATTTGTATTTTTTTTTATAGGAAAAACCAACATAGACGTAATAGTCATGTTAATGATCTTTTTGTCACATAAAAACATGAAAACCTGAAATTGTAGAATATAGGTACTAAATCTAACAATCAAATAAATATACATTTATGCGGAATAAATTCCAGTAACGTCCACCACCAAGAACGGTTGCATTCTCGAAATACATTTTATCTTGTTCCGAAAAAATTCAATAGACGTCTCCAGCTAGAACAGATAAGTAAAATCTCGCTGAAGATTCGTTCAAGAACTCAAGAAGACGACCGTAATTATATTAATTCAGAAAAAGGTTTTAAATGTTACGATATTTTAGCGCGACCCGGTTTCTGTTGGACCTACGTAAATTCTGTTACGAAAATAGAATGATATCTGTCAATTAGAAGGAAAATTGTCGGATTGGACTTAAGCATACGTAAAAAAAAGCGCTTCTCTCTTGCTACTCTTCGTGGCGGTACCAACACTATCTTTAGTTTATTCGCAGATAGATGGGAGTCTCCAGTGCTGCGACATTGGATGAAACTCCACACTGAATAAAACTTGTATGTCTACTAACACTAGTTTTTAAGACCATTGTTAGTACCACTGTGGGAAAATCACATATTAGCTATCCTTCCTTCAGCTATCCTTGAAATAAAATCAAAATATCTTCATTAAGTTAACCAAAGGCGAAATAAACCATATTTTCGAGAGCGCAAAAGTGATGCACCTTTTAACAGGTGCTGTGACTGACACGAATGGTTTAGCACCACGAAAACTGTACTTTTATACTCACACAGACTTAATGTTTTAATTATTTCAAGCTTTCTTACAATTAGATAAGTTATTGACGAAAAAGGTTTTTTTTTTCGTGCACGGAGCCTTAAGCAGTTCTCATTCGTTTATTTGGTCAAAATAGTGCGCGCCTTAGCAATTTCTCAGCTCTGATCTTAGTATATTCCTTCTATATCTAACCCAAAACATTGTGATGTATATTCAAAGAGACGCCTCACTCGACGGCAACAAGGAGCTATTCTTACAAAGTTCTGAAGAAACTTGTGTCACTTGCGTTCTTATAGAAAACGTGGATTCATTAGTAATACTGAGAGTAGGTATTTTTCGGTAAAAAATAACATTAAATAAATAGTCTTCTATTACCTACAAAATCTCGAATTCACAATATTATACATTCATTTGAATTCGTTCTTTTCACATTAGGTAAGTATTTTTTACAAAATTAAAATAAATACCTGATGTAACACAGGTGCAATTCTTTTTAACTAGTTTAAGTAAACATCTAACTTATGATTTAACACGATACGGTACCTGAACTTCTATGGAGCTTTAACCAACTTCAAGCAACAGTTTATGAGTAGGTACCTACTTACCTGCTACACCAAAGTACTTATGTTACTTATATAATGTAAACTTAAACCTAGCTAACAGGGTCATGTTCTCTTAAGATTTAGCCTAGCCTGTAACCGAGTGTACATTATGCAAATGAATAAATGAAATCAGCGTACAGTTGCGTACTGATTACTTTGATTAGTGAGGCATTACTTATTAACAGTCGCTGTAAATACTACGTAGGTACCACGATATAGTAAAGATTCTACTTCCTACATATAATTATACTTATCATACATAATCATACATAATCCTACTATCCTTTCCTACTAATATTTATAAATGTGAAAGTTTGTGTGGATGGTTGGATGTTTGTTACTCTTTCACGCAAAAACTACTGAACGGATTTTGATGAAATTTGGCAGGCAGGTAGTTTATAACCTGGATTAACCCATAGGAGACTTTTTATCCCGATATTCTCACAGGATCGAGACTTACTTGAGTGAAACCGTGGGGCGCTGCTAGTGTAGGCATATGTAGGTAAGCAAGTACGTGAGGACTGATGATGTCGACGTGCTCGTAACTACGCGATTTGTGTTAACAGAAATCCACGCTAATCGTTGCTTGTTTGAGGCTGCGAGTGCTTGTTTGAAGATACTTCTAAAATAATGCAAATTTCTTGCAAAATTAGACAAAGACTCAGGAGTCGCGCTTGAGCAAGAGGCGAGGCGCGAGCGCAGCTCTTATAAAGTTATTATTTCGCAGAAGCTCAGCATTCATCCGTTTTGAAAGAACTTTCTAGAGAATAAGTGTTCAACCATAATAACGAGTACACTCAAAGCTAGCCTTACAACTTCCAGCTTTCTAAGTGCAAGATGAATCTAAATGAAACCGTTTCTGGAAACAATATAATTCTACAGAATCAGGGAGCTGCTGTTGCGAATATCGTGCAGATTAATATTTTTCCTTCACATCCTATACTATTAAATGAGCAATATTTGTACATTTATATTTGTAATCACGTGTATCATGTTCTGGTAAACAGCGCTAACGATTTCGAAGAAAGTTGTTATATAATATAGGGGTTTACGGGGCGAAAAATCGATCTAGCTAAGTCTCATATCTGGGAAAATTCGTTTTCTCCGTATTTTCACCCGAGCAGAGCTCGGTCGCCAAAAGTGATGACAACCTGTCAAGACAAGATGGCTACCTTAGAATAATGACATGGCAGCATGGAATTAGTAAGTATCTACTATCATGGCAGTATATACTGGAACATGGAATTAAGTATGAACTTTACTATAGTATTAAATGAGCATCCTATATTTTCACCCGAGCAGAGCTCGGTCGACCGAGCGACTTATTAATAATGAAGTGAAACAATTTCTAAGAGAATAAGTTATTAAGAAATAAATAGCGTAGGAATCAGCTTCTTAAAACATATGAGAACTGAATGTAACAATAATAACTTGGAAGAAAAGAGGCTTTGGAGAATTATAAAGCGGTCCATTAGTTCTAGGGCTTTAACAATGACGTAAATTCATTTTCAAAAGTCGCACAATTGAATTGATATTTTAGCCTCTTATTAAATACGTACGTGGCTGTGAGCGTTTTGCGGTTCTGATGCACTTCCCTAGTTTCCTGTTCTCGAATCGAAATAAAATATAAATGTTGCTATTTCACTAGGCTGATAAAGTTTTGCAGAAGCTAATATAACCTAAAGCCTACAAATACTTATACCTTAGTGTAGGTACGAACAAAATGATGTCTAACTCTACATATAAATACAAAACAAAATTCAAAAGCTACGCGAAAATTTTCGTTGTTAGTACAATATTACGCAAAGGCTACGTTATGAATAGCTAATATCTGCCTAATATGCAAGTAGTACCTATTGGAGTAGTCAGTTTTGATTTGTTCCGAACTTCATTGACTTCCAAAGGGGACTCTTGTCTGCCGGCCCGCTAATTAACAAATGCACAAGAGTCCACCGAGCTCAAAGCTCGGTTGTTCGAACCCAGCGGACTCTTCGGACGTATTGAGATTTTAATCCGCTGCGTAGTTTTTTTTAATGTCTTTTTTCGATTTTACGAGTAAAATGAAGACTGAAACGTTTGATTGTCATAAGCATAGGGGTAGACCTTTAATTAAAACTTTCGGATATAGGTGCACGTATCTTATTTGTTGTGTTTTGTGTGCGGACAATTCAGAAAAAAATGGTAGTCATGAAGACAGTGCATTTGATTGGCTTATTTATTTTCTGGATTATGTACAGAAATTAAATTTCCAAAGTTTCGATAGGTACCATTTAGTTCATGTATCCGATTGTTCACGGTAACAATACAAAAATTGCTCCGATTCGGCAAACTATTGAAGACAATTATTTTCGCGGCTCAGTAAATAGTCCCCATTGTGCGCGGCTTTGCCAGTTTGTGATAAGAACACGTTAGCTATTCTTATATATTGTAGTTACGCAACAGGAGTAAAACCTCATTTACTCGACTGAAGTAAGAATACATTTTCCCTCAGTTTACTCTGACACTTTACTAATGCGGTACCTAGCTGTGATTAGAAGTAGGTACGTAAGACTAAAAAAAACTACAAGTTAGTGCCTACTTGGCTTTATTTACGGGTCTAGGTTTAAAAATGCGTTATGATGCTTAAGGGGGATGACCTGAAATAGAATGCGAAATTAAAATTTTCTTACTTTTTTTGCAATTTGCAGGTCAGTGTCAGGTTACGTGTTGCTCAAAATACGATTGGCGACCGTAACTAATGTGTATTTATAGAATTAAAATTATTAAATTTATCGACACAACTCTCTAAGTAAGAATTAACCAAAAATGTCACGATTTCATGAAACAGTCATTCAATTGAGTAATCTAAACTTAGATAAGTTGTATTGATGACTTTAATGGTTAATATTGACCTGAAAATTGCAAAAACGTAAGAAAATAAGAATTTCGCGGGCTACCCTGCCACCTTTCACTTTAAAGGTTCCTAGATTCCCGAACAAAAGTGTAGGGGTAATTTTATATCGGCATTCATGTGGCGTTTATACCCGCAACGCCTCGACACGTGTCATAATTCCATCCGTGTGCCATCAGCTGCCGTGGCCATGGTTCGCTAAAGCTATTAGCCGCAACACTCCACTTTTCCACGCCTCGTGACTATTTTATCGTTTAAACACCACTGAATTTATGAGGAAAATCGGTTATGTTTAATGAATCTTGTTTTTAATGTAATTTTCCAACCTATACGGTGGTTATATTGACATGTTGTTCTGCGTCAAATTTAATTTGAAAATCTATTTATTTACGAGATTGAAAAGTGAATTTTGGTGCAATTATTTCAGATGTTGTTAGTCGCGGTGGCAGGTGCTGTCCGTAGAGTCCAGCTGCAGCTGGCTCACTCGTTACTATGTTTTTACTAGTTTGCAGCTGAAATCAAGGCTGCGGGGTAAAATTTCAATTTCAATTTAACATTTTTAGAGCAGGCACGTCTAGTTAATTGACGGAGAATTGAGAGGCTGAGGAAGAGGGTGGCTGCTTGAACACAAAAAAATCCGTTCCCGAACCGGTACGCAAAGCGATACGTCGGCACGGATGTCGACTGATCAGTGTTCGTCTATCGACAAAGATAAAACAAGCAAATCCGCAGGAATAATTTATCAAGCAAAATAGACTGACTATAACAATAAGTTCGTCGTTTGAGCAACGTCGCTAAATTTAATCACAAAGGGTAAATAGTTCGTAGCAAGCCGTAAAATTTCTATCGGACTTCACCGGTGCAGAACCGAATAGCTCTACAAATCTAGTCTTTGAAGAAAACTTCATGAATGGTTCATTGAAATCCGAATTTCTAGTCCTCGAAAATATATTCAGAATTTGCATTCGACATTTCTACCTGCCCTTTTTACGCCAGCAAATTGGGCTTTGAAATCGTGTATGAGTTCGATTTGAGAGAGATATCAGCGGCCAAACTTCAGTATAGGTATACGAGACCTATTTATGGCTTATTTTTATAACATAAAACTGTTGCGTCGTAAAACTGGAATTTCCTCGCTATCAAAGTTTATCACCTGATTGACGTCCAAATAGTGGTGCGTAGATGCCAAAAAGTTTAGAGGTTACGTCTTCTATTAATCTAGTTAGAATCTATCTATACCACAAAGGACCTCTATCGAGTCACCGCAATATTTAGGCGTGTCCTCTTATTAAACTAAAATAATAACCACACACAGTCGTCTCAAGGCTCATAATTCTTGAGAGAATGTATACACCTCGTTTTCCGTAGCTACTATTGCCATTTCCTACGACAGACAAAGGATGTCAGTTGACTTTGAATTTACAGACAATCGGAGTTCACAGTAATAAATCTTATGAAGCCATTTCCCTGAGTTTACCATCGATACAATAAAGCCGGTGCCAGACACAGCAACAATATTTGAACACTTATTCGAACATTGTTTAAACACTTGTGAGACTTGGGAATTTGTTTAAATTTTGATCACTTTAATAACACTTTGACATTCCGTGTCGGTTTTTCGAGCGCATCTAAGCGTTCATAGTTCAAATGTGTGCCTGCTACATTTGCACAAAGTTCAGTTGCTAGGAAATCACTGAGGGGAACGGTCACTTTATTCAGTCGCAAGATAGACTGGAGCAACGAAAGTGTCCTGGAATTTATTGAGTTTATTTTAATTTTTTACTACATAGACAATTTATTATTTTATTTAATAAGTATCTAGCTCTATTATGATACATTTCACACACCCACTCGCGCCTTTTCGAAGTTTTTAGTTTATTTTTTGCACATGTAATAAATAATTACATAAACTTAAATAATAATATAATACAGGTATACCGCGTCCACAAAATCATCGTCCATCCTGTTTGTTGTCTATTTGATAACTATGAAGCGAACGTGTCTGCAAAGCATGTCTGGCAGGTAAAACAAACATGTGTTCAAATGTGTGAACAGTCTTTCAAAGCCTTTGTTCAAATATGTGCCAGTGTCTGGCGTCAGAATAAGAAGAGGAAGCACTACGCCAGTACTAATAGCCTCTATTTATAATTTGAAAGCAAATATTAAATAAAAGAACATTCGTTCAGGGTAGTAGGAGTCGGCGGAAAGCGAGTGGCTTTTAACTGTGTGTTCGCACCCAACAGGTACTAATCACACTTAACAAAGACCAACTGTACTATGTGGTCGAGTGTGTAAATTGAAAGTTATGTGTCACATTGGGTTGAATTTTTTTGGCAGGGAGTGTACAGGATTATTTATGTAAGACAAAAGAAATGAGAAAATAGAAATCCAATCAAAAACATAACATGTAAAAAAAATTTAAGTCTCGCAACGAAGTTCTTATACCGTAAAAAGATGTGAGATCTAATGTAAAACCAAGTCTATTAATTTTATTCAGTACCTAGAGTCTGGTCACGCTAAGTCTGCAATGGAAAATATGGGCAACCTCAAAAATTTTTATATAACTGACTGATGTAAAAGTATACCATATACTTTTACATCAGTCAGTTATGTCAGTTTCGGGGTGGTAAGTAGATCTAATGGTTTTGATATTTTGCCTTTTGATTTGTGCATAATAGATCCTGTGTACCTATGTGTGTGTGTGTGTGTGTGTTAGTGTGTGTGTGTGTGACTATGTCGTAACTATGCTCTACCTCCATACGATGACAAAACTGTATCAAATCCACACTAAAGTGACTATTCTTTACCAGGAATAAATCAGAATATAAACAGACAAAGTATAATAAAAGACAAACAAAGTATCAAATTCTTTTTTCGTAGGACTGGATGGTGTTGCCGTCTATAGATTTTCAAATGCCACCGTTTTATTTCACTTATGCAGACTTAGCGTGGCCAGACTCTATCGGTTTGTCATCTTTATTGCTTTAATAAATATAATGACTTGACCATTGCACGGCAACATAATCACATAAGAATAACCTACTATTTTAAATAGTCCTAATTAAATAAAGCGCAGCGCTAATATTAGGTAGATTTTGTTGTATGTAGAATGTAGATTCTATTGCCGTGTGCGATTACCAAATCATTTTATTCAAATAGATTGGTACTGAATAAAATGAAAAGACTCGGATTTACATTAGATCTCACATCTTTTTACGGTAGAACTGCGTTGCAAGACTTGCATTTTTCGTTCAGATTCATTTTCTCCGTATTTTCACCCGAGTATAGCGCTCGTTCGCCCAAAGTTTAGAACAAGATTAATGACAGAATAATGACATGGCAGCATGGAATTAGTATGTACTACCCATACTATTAAATGAGCATTCTCTATTATTACCAGAGAAGAGCTCGGTCGCCCACGTACTTAACATAAAACGAGAATAAAATAAGTCAATACCTAAAAGAGCAATATTATAGGTTTAGTTAATGTCCAACTGGGTTTAATAATCCGAAACCGGCGACTGTTTCGGATTCGGTTCTAAAATTAATTGCGCTCTTTGCATCGTCTGCCACCGACTGATTACATAGTAAAGCTAAGACTTACAAAGCTTACCTTAACCCAACATAGTTAAGCAAGTAGCAAGTGCTTACTGTGGCAACCGTGTGATTATATCAATGTTATTTAGGATCTCTATTTTAATGACAAGTGATATAAATTGGTGGCAACACAAAGTATTTGTTATGACCAGAGATCGGAATTGGGTGTGTGAAAATACATATCATAGAGCTATTACAACCACTTAAGTTAACCGGTTTCTTGTTTTACATGTTCTTTACCATTGAAAAACCGAACTATAAACATTAGCAAGCTGCTAATACAGTTTTAAATTAATTTTTGTTTTGAACTTTTCCGGTTCAAATTTGGTTTTTAGTCCTAATTGTTCTTTGTCGGTCAAACACAGAATTTTACATATCTGCAAAATGCTAATGCGGTTTTAATTTCTTTTTTTGATCTGTATCTTAAGTTAAAAAGTTTTGCTACAGATTGATTCAAGGAAAACGAACATCTTCGCGCATGTAAGCGTGGCGTTCACTTTAATGGCGTCGCTCCGTTTTTACTTGCCCTGCTTACTGGACCTCAACGGAGTTCAATTCCGACTTGTTACTATTAGGTATTCTGTGACAGTGTTCGTCCTTCGTGCATCGATCTGTATTAAGGGGTTTACTATGAAATATAAGCAGAAAATTTAGTAGAACATATTTATTTCAATCACTTCTTTGTTCTTACTTGAACGAATCTAGGTAAAACTGTTACAAATATACGACTAACGATAAATACGATACACAATTTCTTTAGAGCAATTTCCAAATCTAACTGGCTGTTTACATACTATATTACACTATTTATTAATTAACTATTTACAATATTTTTATATACATATATTTATTAATTATTTACATTGGTTAATATATAATATTTACTACCTTTCCAATGAGAGCTCAATATTTTCTGAAGGATCAACGTTTTCAAAATCAATTTACGACTCGGGAGCGTTGAGACCTTCGACATTGTTAAGGGAATTGAAATATATCACCATCAGTTATTCTATGTTCTCTTCTTTTAACATTCCCTTAACAATCCAGGCGAAGGTCTCAACGCTCCCGAGTCGGAAATTGATTCTGAAAACGTTGATCCTACTGAAAATATTGAGCTCTCATTGGAAACCTAGTAAATATTATATATTAAGCAATGTAAATCCACCAAAAGAAAATTTAATTGATAATTTTCCGCATTATTTACTGCTGTCAGTTTTCATCGTTTTCTTCGTGTTGGGGACCAGCTTTACATGAAAATCTTATACCGTGGGGGCAAAGCGTTGCAACAACCCTTAAACTCTTTTGTTATTATTTAAAATTAATTCCCAAAGCCATTTATTGTAAAAGTGCACATAAGATCGTCACAAACATTGGATTTATGGCACTGTACTTAATACCGTCAAGATTGCATTAGGTTCAATATAAGTTCATTAGATTGATGATGTAAACCTATCCAAAGGGAAATCATATTTCTTGTTAGTACCTACCTGGTCGACCGATCTCTGCTCGGGTGAAAATAGAGAATGCTCATTTAATAGTTCATACTAATTCCATGAATAAGTACATACTAATTCCTTGCTGCCATGACTGTAGGTAGTTACTAATTCCATGCTGCCATGTCATTATTCTAAGGTAGCCATCTTGTTCTAAACGTTGGGCAACCGAGCTCTGCTCGGATGAAAATACGAAGAAAACGAATTTTCCCAGACATGAGACCTAGCTAGATCGATTTTTCGCCCCCGTAAACCCCTATATTGCAACTTTCATCGAAATCGTTAAAGCCGTTTTCGAGAACATGATTACAAATATTGCTCATTTAGTAGTATAGGATAGGATGTACCTGACAGACGTAGGAAGAAGCCATTTTCCCAATTACATTTTATTCAAGTTATTAAACAAAGGATATTTTTTTATTTGCGTTGCGATTCGTTTTAAATTAGTTGTAAGAGTGTTTCGATGGAGATTGTTTATCGAAATGAAAAATAAAGCCTGTAAAACTAGTGTAGGTACAAAATTTTCCTAATGTTTTAACACGCAAACCTTTTTAAACTACTATACTATATATTATCTAGAACAAAGCGTGGGGCGAATCGAGTATCAGTTAACCAACACTTCCTTCGTTTTCTAGTTAGGAAATTACCCATTTTATGGCTACCCTGTACCCCATTTTCTTCTACTATCACAAACACAAAAAATGGAAAGTGAAGCAACGGAATAAGGAATATGTTACACGAATGAAATATGACGAACATAAAGCTGCTCGAGAGACATTGCGTATTCATCAGACTCATTGAAAATGGTACATTTATGCGAGATAAAAAATTGTAGTCATAATAAGAGCAGCTTTTAGACTCATTACGGCCCTAGGGGGTAATATTGTGTGAACCCATAACATTTTTCTTGAGCTGTAAGCCCAGCGCAGTGGAAAGATCTTAACTTAAGAAGACACTACATTTTAGTACCGTCTAGAGGCACGTTCCAAGAGTACAGAAATATACTACACAATACAAATCCACAAACTCATCGAGTTTACTTTCACGATGTTTTGTCTGATTTCGTCAGCAAAATGCTAGTGAGAGTCTGATATTAATATGATTGTAGAGATTGTCAGTCGGAGATCTCAGACCAAGATATGGCAAATGAAAACGATTTGTGTAAGGCCAATATCATCAGATGAGAGATAGAAGCGAATAGGTTGGGTGGTACCTCCCTGTCACGTAATTACCATTTGTTCGAGATCGTTCGCAAAATATAACGTGTAAAAAAGAAACGTGTCGAGCTCAATGTCACAAAATGAACAATATATAATGCAATGAGGAATTTAAATAGGTATCTTATTTCTAAAGAATGGAAATAGATTTATGTTTTGAAGCTACGTCATGGCAATAAACCTAGAAATATTTGATTGGGTGCAAAATCGGAATTGGATGTATCATAGTCCCTTTTTTGATCGATTCACAATACATGTACAATTTTAACAGTTAAAATTAAAAAAAAAACCGGCCGAGTGCAAGTCGGACTCGCGCACGAAGGGTTCCGTAGCATTATCTATAAAAACGGCACAGAAAAAATCACATTTTTTGTATGGGAGCCCCCCTTAAATGTTTATTTAATTGTCTTTTAGTATTTTTTATAATAGCGGCAACAGAAATACATCATCTGTGAAAATTTCAACTGTCTAACTATCACGGATCATGAGATACAGCCTGGTGACAGACGGACAGCCAAACAGACGGACCGACAGCGGAGTCTTAGTAATGTGGTCCCGTTTTACCCTTTGGGTACGGAACCCTAAAAACCCCCGACACAAATATATCCTCATTTCTCTTTCCTACTCCATCAACAGACGCTGTTCACCATCTATCTATAACCTATCCATTGAGACCATTCCAATGAGCCCAAACACGATACCTGCGCTGTAAGTTGGTAAGGGAGTTGGGTATCCTGCTATGATTGACTGCAAAGCTCCATAAAGATATACCGTGATGATAATCATTTAAATTTTTAAATCTGTAATTATCTGCAATAATCTATTGTTTTAATTATAATTGCGGTATACTGAAAGAATAAGAACATAAAGCTTTATTGCTCATCGCCCATAGCAAATAGCGTGACAATTTATAGCCCATAGACTGACCCGAGTTATAGGGAATATTTATGCAAAATTTGAACAAAATCTATCGGGTAGTATTTGCGTGACGCGATTGATGATGTAAACCTATCCAAAGGGAAATCATATTTCTTGTTAGTAACTACCTGGTCGACCGAGCTCTGCGCAGATGCAAATAGATAAACATAATCATCCAAGTATAACAACATTGTATCACATCCCCGAGGCTGTGAAAATAGAGAAAACGAATTTTCCCAGATATGAGACCTACCTAGATCGATTTTTCGCTTCAGTAGCTATATTGCAACTTTCATCGAAATCATTAGAGCCATTTTCGGGAACGTGATTACAAATATATACATAACATTTAAACAAATATTGCTCGATTAATAGTATAGGATAGGATGTATAGATATCGTATTTGGTCTGTCGTATCTCGTGCCTACATTTGATTCCGTCAGCCAGACATACAATGGTTACATAAGCGTATCCATTTCAAAGGCATGTTACTTTAACACAGATACCGGTATAGCTCCCCTTTGGTCAGGACAGACACAAAACAAAATTCGCGTAGTATTCGTCGTATTCCTTATTTTGCTATATCCCCTTTCAATCAATACATCCAGTACCTACAGATCATGTTACATGTTCGAGCCTGGCTTTGTTGAGTCTATGTGCTTAATTGAATACGCGGAACTTCGAATAATGAACTTCTTCTTATTGTTGGAACTATAGTTGTCAACAGAGGAGTAGGTATTATTCGTTATAATTATAAAGGTTCATAGAGAAGCTTGTGTAAAAGAATGTGCACACTGGTGGTTCAGTTACAGAATAACTTTATAGTTTTTGAAGTGAAAACTTCTTTAGGCGCGTTGGGCATTTTTGAGATGGGACTAAACCATTGATTTCGCGACACCGCGATGAAACCACCTTTTGATCATTAAAAAGACATCAACGCGTTGATTACCGCGGTGCGTGGAGTAAAAGACATCAACGCATTGATTACCGCGGTGCCGATATTTTTTCAAGATTTCACTTCTGTCGGCACTCCAGGAGTGCCACTGTTTTTTTATTTGTTCAAACTTAGTGTTAGTTATTTGATTTCAGCAACTCCCTATTGAAGAAATTTGAGAAACTTTGACTGTTTCAGAATATTTACACTCAGAATATTTACAAAAAATAACCAGTGTTCTTGTGTTGATACATTTTGATGATATAATACCTCCGTATTATTCAGTGCAGTATTGTACAATACAGTACAAAAAGTAGAAAGCACAGTACATGGCTAATGCGAAATATCAGAAGGCATTTCCCAGACTAATATCGGTAAAAAAATAACGCAACAATATTCAAAACAACACCGTCAATTGATTGGCTATGCATTTTAATTAACGGTGAGGCGAACAAATACTAGCATAACTCCTCGACATATCAGTATAGTTAAGTAGATAGTCCAGTTAAAAATTGCTGATGTACGGTCAACAATTAAATAACATAAAAATTATGATTTATAAAGCGTTTCATATGTAAAAACGTTATGTTATTTTAAGTATATATCAATAAAAACTTCAATTACTATTATCATTTTAGGAGCATTTTTTTTGGCTTCATTTAATTTCGAAATACTACGAAATAGCCAATGTCTTGTTTTGTTGACTGTACTGCGCTTTCAATTAGGTTTATCGGTTGGTACAAAGGGGATAAAATAAAAACATTAAAACCATTGCATTTGTCGTGGAACCCACTGCATTCCATTCGATTGACGCCAGTGAGCGTGAAAATTTCAACCAATTGATGTTATTTTTACGTTACAATAAATAAAATACTGTTTCGTTCCATAAACAATCAAATTGAAGTGGTGCGTTTTTAAAACAAATTAGTTATTGGTTCTATTTTGGGACCACAATTCTTCGTTCCTGGCTTAGCGTCCCTTTGCCCGATGATTGAATGATAACGATCTATAAATAGGAAACACGATTACTCTGATAGATAGTAAATTGTAATTTTTTTTTCTTCTCTGGTTTATGTTTTTGTTTTATCTTCTACGGTTACACACGTTGTCTACATCTCATTTTTTATAATTTCCTGTCGCAGGTATGCTGGAAGAGATTTCTTTAGAAATAAGCATTGCCTTTGTACGTATTTTTCTGTTCCTTTCTTCTTGTCTGTTTATATGTGTGTGCATAAACGGTTAAATAAATAAATAAATAAATATGGAGATCTGCACCCTTATTTTGTAAAACACTTTCTACCAAAATCAAAGAGTTTTTAAGGATATTCTTAATCCATTGCTTCATATGTTTGAAAAATTCGTCTGTTCAACAACGTAAATAACGCAATGAACGTGGGTGAACTGTCAAAATGAAAGACATTGAGATCAATTGTAATTTTATATGTGTCACACAATTACCCTGCTATACTTTATATATAAAGTTATTTGTTTTTAACTACAACTTGTGGATCCTTCACGTCACCTGATGGTAAGTGACTACTCAGATGATGGCTGATCACACCTGACCAGTCATCACCTGAGTAGTGATCAAACAAGTACGAAGGTGGAAGCGAGCTTCACCCGGTATCCTCAACCACAGAGGAACTGGCTATCTTCTTACCTCTAACTGTCGAAACACAACAATGCTGTTAAAATTGTTAGTGGTAGCTAGCTAGGCGGACTTAGAACAAGCCCTACCACCAACCAAACCGAGCAGAAATTTTTGTTCCCGCTGGGAATTGACCTGTGGGTCTGAGACAGGTGGTATTGCCACTAGACCACAGGGGCGGTTGCTTTGGAGAAATACCGTTTTGTAATATTATTGTGACTAAGTTTTCCTCAATTTCTATTTATCTTATTCAATTGACTGTTTCCTACGTCGTTCCATAATTTGGGGTAGTTTGACTTATTTTTGAGGTAAGTAATTTAACTTCAGATAATCTTGTAGGAAAAAGAACCTAAGTACATTCCTTCTAACCTTATTATTTATTTTAATCAAAAAAGTTCGCTGTGTTGTATGCGTGTACGAAAAATATTAAAACTTGTTTAACCTGGGGAAGAATATAACTTTCCTACAGATAAATAAAGTGAAATAATCTCCATTCTATGACTCAATCGTTCACAAACAGGTACTGTTTATAGAACACTCACTGCATATATGGGACCTTATCTGGAACATTTCTCCACAGAATGTATTTTCTATTTTCTACTGAAAAATATTTGAATTCACTGCATTTAGAATGCAGATGTGTCACAGCCTGAGGTTTTATTTTTAGCCAGGCAAATCGAGATAAATGTTCAAGTTGAATTCGTGTTGAATAGGAATCTTAGGTATTCTTAGCGTTTCGATGGTTGTGGCAACTTACAGTTATTCTTTTGTGTTAATTTTTTGTAGGTTAGTTAGTCCGCAATATTTTTCAGCTCCAACACCTTTATTACGGGAAGGATGTATTCGTGTATAGATCTACAGCTTAACTGAGTCCGTGCGCGGTGCGGGAGGGGTGACAGTTGCCACAAGTTGACGAATCACTTAGCTCTCGCATCACGACACCACACCCCTCCCGCACCGAGCAGCTACCTCAGGAACGGACTCAGTTAAGAGGAAGGCTCCCTAAATTGTATGTCAATTTGCATTAATATTCTGAAAAAGTCACGCATACAATCATAATGAACTTTAGTATATGATTTATTGGATTTTTTCTTTCTAAATATACGACAGTTACGTAATTGGAATATTTTCACTCGATTCATTTTTTATTCGAAAATAATGTATTTTTATTTGAAACCAAAACATGATTACTCGGCTTTTACGTCTAAAATAATGATTAACAGTAAGAAAATATAGTTTATTATCCAGATATAAGATATTTTTTCTCTAGATCAATTATTACTTTAGTTATAAACGAAATAAGAACTTAGACTTACGATATATATAGTACCGATTATAGATATACAGTAGATATAGTACTCGAACACGACCTAAGAGCACACGCGATATTCAAATTTATTACTGATGTGTTAACGTTTAGCACATAGTGGACCGGTGGGAGTGCATGGAGGCAGAATTTGCGTGGAAATTGTCTTTGGAGTGCCTGTCTTAAGCGGTCGGCCTTTAGTTCTACACCTTATAAGTACTACGTGATCATGTGTAGTGCGTTCGTATCGTGACGTTGACCGTGGTTTAGAACTAATTACATATTTTTGTGACTGTCTATATAACAATTAACTGTCTTGATACCTAAGTAAAACGCAAGATATATGTAAATACGCGCTTTGACGTGGAATGGCGGATAGCAGCCCGTATTTCCTAAAAATCAAGATATTTTTACCGGTATATTGATACTTAACTGCAGCGACGGGAGTTTGTATGGTGACGTCATCATTACGTGACAAGTACATGGGTATGTAGTGGGGGTATCGTTTGTAGATAATTGTAATTAATATTCAACGAATTCTGCAAGCGCGTCATTGGTTATACACGATGATTTTATTTGCTTGTAGTGAAAAGTAGTTAGTAGGTACTTAGCGTCGAGAGCAGATGAGGCCCAGTGGTAACGGTCGCGACTTACGAGTTGTAGTAGGTCGTAGGTTCGAACCCGGATAGGTGCTTTACTTTGTGCAAATTATTTCATCACCACTGCTCTAAAAGGTGAAGGTAAAACATCGTGAGGAAACGGGCATGTCCTAGAACCAAAAATTCTAAGACATATGACATCTACCAACCCGCACTAGGCCCGCGCGGTGGATTACGGCCCACTCCCTCACACAGAGAAGAGTCCTGTATCCCAGTAGTGGGAACATTATAGGCTGGTTAAGTGAAGTTTTCTTAGAAATAGTTTTTTTTTTTTGAGTCGTATCGCGCTGTCGCATCGCACAGTCTACACGAGGCTTGAGTCTTATTCTGACTCCGTCACTTTAAACTGAAGAACGTCCCACGGGTACGGTCTAGCATAAAAATCATCCCTTAGAGCGAATTCGAAATTCAAAAGGATTCGAATATTAGATTTCGATAGAAATACTAAAAAAGTTTCTATATCCGAAGGACAATTCCCGTTTTTATAAGAACGAATGCATTTTAATCTCGGTTTCAATATGACAAAAATTTCTCTAATTTACCTAAATTTTTGACAAGTTTTGACATTGAATGTTGCATTCAATGTCAAAACTTGTCAAAAATTTGAGATGAGATGAGATTGCGACCAGTCGTCATTGAACAACAAAGCTGACCCGCAGCAATTACATATTCGGCATATATTCGACTCGTGCCGATCGGCAAACTTCGTTCGCCATTTACCCTCGCTGCATTAAGGCTCACACGCGACGCGACACAAAGATGCCGCTCGTCGCGCGATGAGCGGTGTCTTTGTGTCGCGTCGCGTGTCGCGCCTGTTTGAAAGAGCCTTTATGTTCGGGTGGGTTTGGCACATTTCAAGCTATACTGAGCGACTTTTTCCCAAACATATGTAGACGTAAAAAGTACACTAGGAACTATATTTGCCAGTTACTTTTCTTAATTTTATTGCATATCATTCAAAATGTGCCAAATGTCTAATAAGCCCAAATGAATCGCCTATAACCAAAATAATACTATTTAAAAGTGACGATTCAAATGTCAAATCTCAAATTCTTTATTGCGTACCATAATGTATATAGTTGATAGGGAAGTAATTATATTAGTCACAATTATGGACCCTGTCGGGCACCCCCCGACATATTAATATTGGGATTTATTTATTGGGGATTTTGTTATTATTGGGATTCTCCCGTTTCGGGCGAGTAAATTCGTGCGAATGGACCAATCCGAGTAAAGTCGTGTTATGTTCTGTATATGTTCGGTTTGAGGTCTCGTGCTAGATTCAAACGTCGAGTAAAGAGGAATATTGGTTTCATTTGGACTTATAATTCAATACCTACTTAGTTGCAAATCTCAGAACTTGTCATTGCAACTGTGAACGAAAACATTACAGAGATAAGGATACTATCATCATAATATGGGGCACGGACGTGTGTGTATGCCTTCACTAATCGCTAGAAGATTTATGTTAACAATACCTACATGAGTGAGTGAAATGGAATTTGAATTCTGCGCGAATCACTAGAGATCCAATAAAGGCATTCTTAGTTTTATCGCGCGTGTTTGTTTCAATCGATTATTCTTTTGCATTCTTTATTGTATACGCTTATACAATAATAATAATTAGACTAATTATTATTATTTAGAATAATTTACATCACACATGAAAAATATGGCTTGAACAAAGGCGACTAAAATGAGTTTTACTACTAGCAAAATCTTTCGAATGATACAGAGCCAAAACCAGGTGAGTAAATCCTTTTTTATAGAAACATACAGTTTAAGTAAAATACCTAAAAATATAATTAAAATCGTTACTATACACTATGTCATTCCGAATACAAATGCTCCTTAATTTTCCTCTTGAAAGCGTTCAGATAATATTAGAACTCACCTCAACCAATTAGCCACAAAATTATCCAAATATAACCAAATTAAAAATATATCTGTATTTCTCACCCTTCTACATAATAGGTTAGAAATATGCACTATTTTCTTTAAAACGACTACACTACTAATTATAATATTCTCTAACTGTTGTTATCTTTATTGTGCTCTTAGTTCGTCTGCTGAGATTAGATAAAAAGATTTTGTTCGGAATGAGGACGATTTTAGTTAGAATTTGTTTTTATCAGCCTGTAGATTTCAAAAGACCGGTTAACTGTTTTTATAAAAAAAAAAAAATTGTGTGATTTCGGCTTGCTGAGAGAGCAGGGCAGAGCGGCGGGACAGAGAAGGATCGAACGCTCAAGGTCGCTCACTAGGACAGGGTCTTAAATAAAACAATCCCGAATTATAATCATTCTCTTGCCCATCCCAATTTATTTGGGTTCGGCACAGTATTGTCTTCTTATTCAATTCTTCTCTATTAGTTGTCTTATTGTAACACCGCCGAATAGGGAGTGAAATGGAGTGTGACATTGCAATACCCATAATACACGTGGACGAAGCCGCGGGAAAACTGCTAAATGAAAACGTTAACAAGTTATAAGTAGGAGTTAAGTTATAAATTAAGTTTATTATTTTTCCCAAAGGTCAAACGTTTTTGCTTATTTTTCTTGCGGTAGTGCCGTTACTTTAACCTTTAATTAAAGAAATTATATGAACGCCTTCAACGGCAGGCAATTTTAAGTTAATTACTGTTACATACATCAGCGTAGCATAAGCAAGTACCTTGGTTACGTCACATTGTACAAATATATTCCATTATTAATTGTGCTAATGAACAGCGACCCTTAGGTAACTTTGTAATACTAATGCACAGTTAAGATAAAGCCTAAAATCGCTTTTGATTCGATAAAGTAACCTGTCATTTTAAGCAAAGAGAATACTAACTAATAACTACATATTTACAAACACAATGTTTCAAGATATCAAATCAATAGCACTATCGAATAGATAACCTCTGGTTATGATTACCTCTGAAACTAGGTATTAAAGCTGGAACCAACTATCTGTCACATAAACAGTTGTGACTTACGTCGCATCCGATAGTCTGTAGAGATTTTCTAAATGTTCACAACTTGCCCAATAACCCGAATAAACCGAAGAATGGCATTAAGAGGCTTACAACAGTTAAAGCGCGGTCACTGTTGGTCTGCATAGAAAAGAAAGAGAAGCGCGATGACACAACTAAGATCATTTATTGCAAAATATGAAGCAATTATCAATTTACAAAAAAATCTATTGATTGGACTAAAAAATTAAAACACTATTACGCTAAATGTTGCTTGTAGAATAATCCCGGCAAAAAATCAGAATAATTATGATATTTGAAATCGTTAAAAGAAAAAAAGTAGGTTCTCAAGTCGACACGTATATTTTTTTAACCTATCGTAACAAATCAGTTCTATTATGACACATTCAACATACTATCTTCCTAGCATATATCCTGAAGAATATCATATATTTTTCTGCTTTTGGTTACTGCAGTGAATCATATACTTTTAGCCATTATTAAATTTGCGTTTGGGCACGTTTAGGTCTTGTAGTCCTCCCTTAAGAGGAGCTCCCTAAATTGTATGTTAATTTGTCACGCATACAATCATAATGAACTTTAGTATATGATTTATTGGATCTTTTTCTTCTCAAATATACGACAGTTACGTAATTGGAATATTTTCTCTAGATCTATTTTTTATTCGAAAATCATGTCTTTTTTAAAGATTACTTGAAACAAAAACAAGATTAGTCGGCTTTTATGTCTAAAATAATTATTGACAGTAAGGAAATATAGTTTATTATCCAAATATAAAATGTTTTTTCTCTAGATAAATTATGACTTTAGTTATAAACGAAATAAGAATTCAGACTTACGACATTTAGTTCCGTGCTTGAACACGACCAAAGAGCGCACGCGATATTCAACTTTATTATTGTTGTGTTAGCGTTTAGCACATAGTGGAGTGGTGGGGTGCATTGGGGCGGAGTCTGGGTGGAAATTGTCTTTGGAGTGCCTGGTCTTAAGAGCCAGCACGGTAGAACCAGCCGGCTCGGTTCACTCTGACCGCAGTCAACCTTTACTTACTTACATTTCAGATTGGAACTAGCTATACATATTATACAAGAACAGAAGCAGAAATAATAAAAAACGGTGACTCTTCGCATAAACGAATGACAGTTTGCCAAAATCTTGTCGTATTTTAATAAGCAGAAAAGCTGTTTAGAAACATACTGCATGTAGGGAAGGTAGGTACTATGCAAGGCATATCGGAATTTAGTTGACAAACAAATAGTACTTTAAACATTTAAAAGAACAGCCTTTAATGTTTCCACTGCTGGTAAACAGACACAGGCTAAAAGAGGGAGAGATCGGAAATCCACCACGCGGGCCCCCCAGTGCGGGTTGGTGGATGTCTCATGTCTTCATTTTTTTTTAGGTTCTAAGACATGCCGGTTTCCTCAAGTTGTTTTCCTTCTAGAAGTCATATAGTCTTGTGTTCATAGAAAACAAAAATTATTGCAGAGCTTTCCTTTTGCATCCTTTTTGTAGAAATCATTCAACAATCAAATCAACAAAATAATCTTGCTGCATCAATGGTGTGCAAATTATGGTATCCATAAAAAAACTTAAGCCCCGTAGCCTAGTGTTCAGATGGAATTGAATGCTGATAAAATGAAAATAAAATATAGAATTATATGACTATTCTAAAATCATTCAAGAGATCTAGATCGAACTAGTTTGAAACTGAAAAACGTCGGCATCGAAAATGGTTCGAACCGCATTTTTAGATTCTCCACAAACACTGCAGACGGTGGCGGAAAACTGTTCAAATCAAGTTTTGAGTTAGGGCTCTACCTAACGATAGGTAGTACCTACGTAACCTAATCAAAATAAGATTTATATTTTTTCATGTCAGCCTGCATTATGCATCGATCAAAGGAGCGCCAAAAAGGTCTGACCTTAATTGATGTTTCGTTATTTTTTTTTTTTATCAATCGTTTTATGTTTGGCCGTTCTTTATGTTTATTTACTGCCAGCTAATAATAATTTTTTTACTTATTTACGTTCTGTATTTATCAGTATCAGCCGGTAAGTGTACCTTCTTATGCAAACAGTTCTATTAGCCGATTTATCAACTACATTTTTAGTTGCCATAAACTCTCAAGTTGTCCGTGAAACTTCATTCCTCCAGTATTGTAGGTACCTACCGTAGACAGATATTTAAGAACGTCTTTAAAAGTTAAGTGACGAATCCTCAATTCGGGAGAAGTTCGATATTTCATGAAACCTATGCATAAATTCCCCTACGTTATTTACTCAAGGAGCCCCCCCCATTGAATGCTACATAAAAATACTGTAGGATTACATTAAATTGCGCATCCCGCACCCAAGACTCCACCTTTTGTTAAAAGATTTCATCACAGATCCTTAACTAAGGCCTTATTTCCATAGAAATGTAGTACACGCAATTTTCTTAGAATATTTCAGTATAGAAAAGACTGTCGATATGTAGTGGCGAGACATTTTGCTGCCGTTTATGCTGTTTTTATAGCGATGATGACGCATGCGCAGCGTTGAACAGATTGTGATGGTAGCTAAAGGGTTAGCAAAACATTTGTATATTAGGTAAGTAAATGGTAATAAGGCTATTGTGTATCTACAAGTACAAGTGGAAAAGTGATAATTGGAAAATCACGGAGATACTGTGAACTTTGAATAGGTCCTGGTACATAGTTATATTTATGTAGGTACAACAATAATAGCCATAACAACGTGATCTAGGGACGGCTAAACACCGTGTGATCTCTCTTTGAAACGTCAAGAATGCTGCAAAGATTTCAACAATCTTGTTCGAAGGCTTTAGGTGCCATTTAAACAAAGTAGATCTACCATTTACTAGGCTTTTTCCTTTCCTCGCCCTCGCTCTAACAATGTCGCTAAACAGCCTCTGCGGGTAAAGAGGCTCCGTGTAGGTACTCTAAAGAGGGACTTCAGTGTAGGTAGGCACTCCATTTCACTGGGCCATTCAACACGTACTTACGGTTCGACTACAAAAAAGAATTCTGCTCTAATTTAGATTGGAAAGTAAAGAATAGTCTCTATTGAAGATTACTCCGAGTACAAAACCACCTATTACCGATTTTAGGAATTCTATTGTACAGATGTATGACAAATAAACTTGAAAGACATGCGCAGTATGAATAAGAAATACCTCACGTGTATAAAGCCCTTTCAAATATTTTCTGAGTGTAATTTTAACGTAGTATTTCTCTAAATATACACTATGGCGAATGCTCTAATACAAATAGGATTATTTGTATAAAAAAACCGGATGGAATTTGTTCAGCATAGTTAGGATGGAGTGCGTTCAACAAACCGCTCGCTCTGTTAATACCTATGTACCGATGATTCCCTGTGGTTTACGATTTTACAATCTAACTTTAGAATATAAACCAGATGGCCGGCTAAAACACTCAATAGAAATATTTTAACACACTTTAAACACAGATTATAAACCTACGTGGAACGAAGGAACAGAATCATAAAATTATAAAATTGGATAAAATACCAACTAAAAGCCTAACGAACAGAACGTTTAGTGTTAAAAACTTAGCAAACATTCGCTCCGATCGCAAAAAAATAAAATGCAAAAATAAAGTAAAGTTCGGGCACGTTGGACACTAAAAACTGGACTTACCGAAAGTTTCTCAGCCCTGGAATTGTATCAAATACGTCGACGGAGCCTGGTGCGGCTCGGAGATGCGCTCGCGAATGCGTGTGTCGCGTTATCAATTAGCTCCGGTGAGCATGATCGCGCGGATGAAATAAATATACACTGCGCGTAAACAGTGCAGCAAGGCCGGCGCCGACGGCGACCACTGGGCGAATATCCCGAGAGAACGTCGCGTCGTGCACGAGCGGGCACACCAAACGCTCAGATCGATACCGGCGCTGCCGCGCGCTCCCTTCCCAGCTCCCAACTAACCACGGGACCACAGTTGGTACAGCACGACGACGGCACGACCCGCGCTGCGATCACTATTGGAACGCTCGTATCAGCCACAATCCGGACTGTGACGACGTAGAGATAGAATGTACGCTACTTTGCACCGCATATCATTTTAAATCATGACGTAGTGGGGACGCAGGAGAATCGCGCTGAGCATGCGCAATGAAAGGTAGGCGCGGCGTCGCGATACGAAGCGACGGCGGCGGTGGAGGCAATGGTGGCGTCGACGGGCGGCGTGGAACAAAGAGAAGCCACGTCACGGCGCTCTACCGGTGCTGGATGAGGGTCGCACGGAGCGCCAGCGGGCCCGCGACCTCCCGCTCAGCGCACGCAACAACATCGATCATAGGCACGCATAGCCCGCGACCTCCACACCACATTGCTAACCAACCTACTTTGCATATCGATTTCCGCTGCTCCTTACACGACTCCAATCACCAAAAATCTTGGCGAAACCTTTACGTGTAAACACTGACTCTTAAAGTCCTGAAACTTTACGTGCAACATTAAAGTTTAAAAAAGAGGGTGGAACTATCCTCCAGGATTTCCAACGTCTTTACGGATAAAGCGACCAAATCTTTACAACTTTAAAATCAAGGGAGTTAAAACTTCATAATTGCCTCAAGGTGAGCTGAAGCCCGCAACACAAATATAGTCGCAATTCTGGAACAGGTAGTCGCGAGTAGAAAGACGAAGGAAAGATCCACAAACGGTCATTGATCAATCTAGTTCACAAGCACTAACGCGAAGGGTAAAAGGCGGTGCGGTATCAGGGGTGCTCAATTAATGCACAAGCAACATTTATATTTTATCTATTGATTAGCAAAAGTATGTAGATATACAAATATGAAACATGTACCTACATACAATTTCGCATTTCATTCAATTTCTGATTTTGTAGGGTCGCACGTGCCGCCATCTTCACAATAAGACGGGTCGGAGCCAATAACCTCGGACACATTTCAATGTCAATACATACATTATTATGTGCCGAATATTATTAGGATTTTTTTATTCTCTGTATCTTTATACAGTTTGAAATAAATCTGGGAACGTTTTGAGATATCTTGCGGCAAACCTGCTTACCTATATGAATAACGCTCTTGTGAAGCACCCCTCGAACTTACGACTGGTTTTTGCTTTACATTATTCTCACCCTATTATTGAAAAAGTATCAAGCAAGTTTTAACGACATAATAATGGTTATATTCAATTTAATTGAATCGCTTTGTATGTTTAGAATGAAACTTTTTGTTAGCTTTACTAATAACTTGTAGAGCGTATATTATTTCAATGCAATGCTGGAACCTCACGGGTATATTTTCTAAAAATGTCAAAATATTTTTATTCCACATAAACCTACATGGGCACTTATAAAACTTCAGAAGCTAGGTGCACGGTTCCAATTGATCGTTTCCTATGGAGAAGACCCGGCAAGAAACTCCACGGTTACTCTTTTAAAAATATTTTTACAATTCTTTCAAATAACAGTGTGACTAGTTATGGGAGGACAGTGTAGGTCTTTCAATAAGTACCAGGTACTTAAAAAAAAAGAAAATGGTCAACAAATCTACAGTCCACTAAGCCTACAGCATTCTCACATTCACAAAATAGAAAATAATCTATACAAAAAACAAATAAATTAATAAAAATCTATTTTAATTAAACGCAATTTCATGATTGCTATTACAACTGTAATAAATCTGAATAATTATCATGTCCACAAAAGCCACTAATAAAGAGTTGAAATTAAATCGTAGGTATATAATGTCAATCTAGTTGTAAGACAATCTTAAGATTACTCAACGGTGACGGTAAGCATAATCAATATAACATAGGTAATCATCTTGTTAATAGTAGTCACACTCAAAGTGACCAAAGTGTTTTTTTCTAGAGTAAATTCAATAAGGATAAATGCGCAATAATAAGATACCAGCTGAAAAGTGACGCAGTTCAAACCAGTTGTTATCAAACTGCAAGTAAGATCGTCATCGAATTCAACAATGATACTGATAACACTGTACCTACCTACTATTTATTTTTCGAGGATAAATGCAAGGAAAATTATAAGACAGATACTTAGTGAGACATAAAATACCTATACTGTAATCTTAGTGCAAGCAAAATCTTCTTCAAATGCTTTCAATGTATTAATATACTGCAAATAGAATAGTATGTAGCTGAACGATAGCTACACCCTTCGACATGCGACATTCTGCACTAACAAAGTGAGCGATCGAATGATGACGCAGCGACAGCGACGCGACGTCACCTGCCTTTCTTCATTCCACTTCAGTGGGCTTTCCCACTGAAGTCAATAAAATATAAAACCTAACTTTTAGTTAACTAGCGCAGGTTTCCGAATTGATAATTGGAAGTTGTACTTGCAATCGTCTACTTTGGGATTACTAAGGTGATTCCTCCTTCATAGCTCTGTCTGACTGTATACTGTAACTATAAGTTAGTCAAGGAGACGAATCCAAGGGTTCAGCATTAAGGCTCTTACAAACAGGCGCGACACGCGACGCGACACAAAGGTACGTCGCGTCGCGCGACGAGCGGTGTCTTTGTGTCGCGTCGCGTGTCGCGCCTGTTTGTAAGAGCCTTTAAGGCTTAGGTACCGTCAAATTACGTCGGCATAGGTATTGCAATAAAAAAAAAACATCACAATAACTTATGTGACAATTCAAAAATAAGCTAAAAATTACTTATTCATTGTAGTTTCCAGACACTCGCCCCGACACAATATCCACCCTATAACAATAACAACAACCGTACCTAACTACAATAAATAAACGTTCAATTCATTCGAGTAACAATTCATCTTTCATACGAGATGAACTTCAAGTAAAAAACGTGTTATGGAATATAAATGACGCAGGCGTTTTGTCTTTGATCAGAAAGTCCAGTAGAAATGCGAGAAAATCGATGAATATTCCATTTTCATTTTACTAGTACAAACATACCGTGGAAATGGATTATGATTTCCTATCAAAGCCAAAAACGAGTGCCGTTTTATTAAAGTATTTACTATAAGGCATTAATGTATAGAAATAACTTGTATCAAAATCATTTGCTAAGTGACTGGTATTATTAATCCCCGACGCAAAAGAGAGGAGTTATAAGTTTCACCGCCATTAGTGTGTGTCTGTCTGTGGCACCGTAGCTCTTAAACGGATTTTTTTTAAAATTCGAATGCGGTTTTTTTAAAAATATGAAAGCTTATTTTCTAACAATGGTTCCTATACATGTTTTATCAAATCGGTTCAGCCGTTTGTAGATTATCGGCTCTTTTCTAGTTTATGAATGAATGTGAGTATCATCCACAGGTCTGATCGATTTGAAATTTGGTATTCTGTCACTTCAATGATAATAGAAAAACATAGTAACCTTGAACTGATGCTGCAGTATCACCTGGAATTTGCAGGATACCCCACTCTCTTACCAACTTTCAGCACAGGTATCATGTTTGGGCTCATTGGAATGGTATCAATGAATAGGAAGAGAGATGGTGAACAGGGTCTGGAGATGAAGTAGGAAAGAGAAATGAGGAAATATTTGTGTCGGGGTCTTTTTAAACATTTTAACTGTTAAAATTGTACTTGTTAAAGCCTTAAAGCCTGCGACATAAACAAACAAATTGTTTAGTATTAGGTTTGTATTCAACCAGCGAGCGAGCAGGTATCTAACCGGTCCATTTGTAGCTCCATATTTGCAGATCAAGTTACTGAGCCATCAACACGATATTGTGCAAAACTTGTCCATGGCAACATCGAAAGGTTTAGAAGATTTAGTTGCTTTGAGTCTACACAAATACCAGCTGCAACTAAAAGAAGGTAAATAAAAGTCTTTATTAATGAAAGCTACTTCTAATTCAAAGAGAAAGTTGTCGGAACTACCTAATTTGCTTAGTTAAAAAATAAAAACAAATAAGGAGTTTTAATTGTGAACATGTTTAAAAGAATTCATAACCGTAGTCACGGAAGATAATGCAAAAGAAAAACTATTGTATATAAGCATGGAACCTAGAAAAAATTAATAAATGCTTTACGGATTCCTTATTCATTTTATTACCTGCTTCCAAGATGGAATTTAATGAGAAAAAGAGAAATAAAAACCAGTGTCGTGTCTCGTCTTACGGAAATTCATAGAATATTGAAGGGATAAAGAATTTTCAGCAGTAAAAAGTCCAGATTGCTTTTCAATCCCTGAGCTGCAAGTGCGACCACACTTTTTTAATAGAAAAAGAGGGTATTATGACAGCAGTGGCCCAAGTAGCTCTACCTACCAATTCTTAGGTCCACTTGCATCACAAATCGTTCGTTTAAAGCTATTTCTGGAACATAATGTTTTGTGGTGCAAGTGGGCCTAATGACAAGTATTATTGATGCCACGGGTTATTTAATATTTATAAGTTCACTTTTAAACTCAGATTCTCCTTGCTTTCAAGGAAATTAATTATTGTTGTGATTCTAACTTACAGTACCTACCTACAGTCCCTGGCAGCGTTACGTTTAGTGTCAAACCAGCGGAATTAGAGTGGAATAAGTACCACACATTCTTCTTCTTTTCATTTCGACGGTACTTCTTTATTATACTGATGACAAGGTGACCACGTTTATTGCGGTGTCAGAAGCACTGTTCAGATTGTCAAGGGTGCAGATGAAAGGTCACAAGGACAAAATCTACTACAATACCTTCATGAGTATTACCCGAAACTAATCCGACGTGAAAGTCGGAATAGAATGGAGTCAAAGTCAAATCAATCATTTGAAGTCACCACCACTAAAAGGCACTTTTAAACGTCACAAGAAAATAGAAGTGATGCTAAGCGTCCAAAAGGTAGTTTCGTGTGGAAAATGGATATCTATAATATTCGTTGCTAATGTCAGACAGTCATAGTAGGTAGGGTTTAGAGTCAAAGATTTGAGGCATTCCACTCAGAGCACTGATTTCATCAGCACTTGTCCAAACCGCACCTGAGCACTTCCACTAACCGCACTGAAACAAAATTTTGATAAGTGCGATTCGGTGGAACAGTTTATCAATGTTATTTTCAGTCCCCTAACGGCATCTACGTAAAATATTTGTTTAGTGATCAGGAGAAGTGAAGTGAACCATGTGGCATGACGCGCGATGGAATCCAAAAGTGCACTACGCTTTAACAAATATATCTGCCTCTCCAAAGTGCGATTGGACGACCGCTACAAATCTACAAGCATTTCCATTTTGACAATATCTAAGTCTACATACCGGATCATCAGTCATACAGTTGCCCACGACTTCGTCTGGCGTATTTTGTATTTCATCATTTTTTCATACATATATCCAGGATGAAAAGAAGCCTATGTCCTGCTTCGGGTCTCAGGTACTAATCACTGACCTTTTAATCAAATTTCGTAACGATCTGTCCAGTAGGTTATGCGTTAATAAAAAAAGGTTCAGGACGGGCTGAGTTAGCCGACGTTCGCACGGACGTAATAAAATCGCAGCGGTATGTTATCGCGCACTCGATTTTCAACTCTCGGTGTTAAGCCAAGCGTTGAGAATCCAACGCGCTAGGACGCACTCTCGTCCCAGCGCGTTGAAATAACACTGTTGGATTTTCAACTCTGGCGCTAAGCAGAGCATTGAAAATTAAGAGCACTAAAAAAAATCGCCGTAATTTTATTACGTCCATGCGAACGTGGGCTAACTCGCATTTATAATATACTAGCGACCCACTCCAGTTTCGCACGGCTTTTACGACTTGACAAAACATCGAGATTTCTTAGATAAACGTGACTTTAATACTAACGTATTATCCACATAAACCTTCCGGAATAAATTCTCTAAACGCCGGTGAAAACTTCATCAAAATCTGTTGCGTGGTTTAGAAGAACAACGCGGACATACTGACAAACGCGAAAAGTGACTATTTTATAATATGTATAGAAGTATGGATATCTTCGAAGTATGTAGATTTGGGTGAGTAGATCAAACGAACATAGAACCAGAACAAAAGCAAGAGCATTCTTCTGTTGACATTCTTGACATTTTAATAGGGACAGATCAACGAAGGAATGGTCTGTTCCTGTTTACACAAAAAGTATTAGGTGGAGTGGGTACAGAATGTGCATGCGCTCGTTTGATCTAAATCGACCTTTAGGAGAACGCCCCGCATTTTATGACTGAAACTATCCAGCATTGAAGGTACAGGTCGTGCCATTAAAGATGAGACTTGACCGCGCCTCCCGCCACTCTTTCCCCCGCCCCGATGACGCCCCAGCGGGGACCTCATACCGCTAAAGAGACCCATAAATCGTCTACTGCGCAAGTCAAACCACGTGGTGCGTCAAGTCTTATCTTTAATGGCACGACCTGTACTTCCTAAATCAATTTAGCTAATCAGGAGACACAAAAAAAATACTTTGTAGAAAAAAAAATGTTCTGAATACTGTCAATGTATTGTAACGCCAAGTCTACAGTTTTTATTTCAGTTTAGATATGAATGATTAATTGAGCATATTGAACTAACTGTAATTTTGCAACAAGTTGCATCCCTGCAATACCAAACAGACCTAGTAATTTAATTTGGCTGTCGATTCAAATATCACAGATGCATCAAATTGACTGACAATCGAATTAGAGCTTCGCTGAATTCATAGCATTGAGACCGAACCAAAAATATTGAATACCACACATGATGAAATTTAATTTCCCTATTCAATGAAAATTTAACATGAGATGCAAGTACAGTCCAAACAGAAACATATGCAAACAATTTCCGGCGAATAATTATAAATGCTAGATGAAATATTTGGTAAGTATAATATTATGTGGAATGAATAATGTTGATCATACGGAAATTAATTCGCTTCGAGCAGAAATAGGAAATTTAGGTTTACATGAAATAACACATTTCAGTTCGACCTTGGGTATCTAAAAGCACTTTTGAGTTTTTAACGCTTTTTATATGAGGTCGATTTGTAGCACGCCGCCGCCGGATACTAAATGTTACAAAGACAAAAAATCATAGTCCTAGTGTCAAAATGTACAAAAGTGTTAATGTATATGAATGTGCAAATGACAAAAAAATATTGTGACATAATGCGTAAGGGTTTAATATTGTTAGATTGTCAAAATAGGCACTTGAAAAGCACGTGAAAGCGCCAACTAGTGTTAAGAAAGAGAAGTGTGGAACTAATTTCTTCCCATTAACGATTGCTTACACGCCAAAAATATATATCTAGAAATTTAAAAAAATAACTTAGAACAACAACATGATTTCGTATTCAAAACGAATAATGATGTAGTAGATGTAGATACGCATAGGCGAAACCTAGGACCTACGCAAAAATTCAGTTTCTATAAATGCAAGGTTTTATTGCAAAATTTACAGGTGCCTGCATTCATTCGGGTGATACACGTCACGCATATAAATGTCATGAAGACAGGTTATAAATTAATGCAATCGTGTCCGTATCAGCGTTGCCAGATTTTTATTTTTGTCAAGTGATTCTGAAACATTTTGAGTGAAAAAAGCGGGATTCTTTCGTCGAAAGCGGGACATAGTAAAAAACGTATATAATCAGAAGTTTAAAAAAAAAAATCTTTTTATTTGAGTTTTAAGTTACCTTTACGTGGTAATAGATAGCAAATATAGCCAGAGAAAATGTATTTTAACAAAAATATGATAATTTAAATCAGATTTACCTAGCGTTAGGTAGTTGAGACTTTTTAGTCTTATGAATAAAAAATAAAATAAAAAGCAAAAATAAGGGGAAAAAAAGCGGGACTGACCCTGTCCCGCGCGGGAAATTTAATTTTGATTTAAAAATCGAGACGGCCCGCCAAAATCGGGACGTCTGACAACGCTGGTCCGTGTCCACGTAAATAAACAAACAAACGTTACCGGCGGATTCACGAGCAAGGGTACCTAACTTTTTCATGTATTTTTACAAAAAGTAACCTATGTCGTTCTTTGGTACATTTTTAAGCTCTGTACCAAAGTTCGTTGAAATGTGACCAGTAGTTTCGGCGTGAAGCTCAAACTTACAAACACACATAAATGCTTCGTTACGATTTTATTGAATGTAGAGTTTTGCAAATGCGCAAGCGCATAAAAACTAGTTGCATTCCATTTAAAAATGTCACCCGCCGATAAAGTGCAACATCCGTTACGTCGACAATGTAGTTCCGGCGCTAAGTAGATAAATCGAACGTCAAGCTTTCACCGCATCGGTGTTCGACGAACACTTGATTGAGTGTCTGCATGTTTACAATGCTCGGAAAACACATGACATTATTATGATGCACACGGAAACATGCTAACATGGCTTTGTGTATATTGCATGAATATTTGACTAAGTATAGGGCCGAAGTTCCTCGATCGCGTGTCTTAATTGTGAGATTTTCTGCGGGAATACTTCAGCCGTAGAGACAAAATTTATCGAACTTCAAAGCATACAATAGTGCACAAGTCGTCTCAGTTTTCTAACTCATAACCTATATCCGCAACCTATTTCCCTCAGTGGAAGCGTCGCGACGTTGCAGCATATCAACTGATACCCTATTTAATGTTTTACAATACAAGTAGTACCGCACAAAGATAGAGAGCATGATTCAGTATTGAGTTTGCGCTCCATAAATCTATACATCTGTACTAATAAGTATTATAAAGAGGTAAAATTTGTTTGTTTGTTAGTTTGTATGTAGGGGGTAATCTTCGGAACTTCCAGTCGGTTTTGAAAAACTCTTTTTGCATTGGATAGCCTAATTCTTGAGGGAGGTTATAGGCTCGTGGACGCAGTCGCAGGCAGAAGCTAGTTTAATATTACCAATTGACCAATGTTCTATACTTGTATAGAATATTGATCCGTAACCTTATCTAAATAAGGAGCACAATCCGGTTATACACAAAAAAAAAAAAAAAAACCGAAACCTTTACAGTAAAAATACTTGCATAGAACATTGATCCGTAAAGTAATATAAATAAAGAGCACAATCGCGTTTAGAAAAATGAGGTGTTATGATGTCGCGAATTCAATTGTTTAGTCCCATCTCAAAAATGCCCAACGCGCTTAAAGAAGTTTTCTCTTCAAAAAACTTCATGTATTACAATATGGGTATCTTATTGAAGGCCTTGATGAGCACATTTCAAAACTAAATAATTTATTGGCATACATTTTATATAGGTAGGGTGTACATGCAAAACAAACATTTCACGCCGTTAGAGTATAAAACCACCGTCAGTGCTTAAAAAAATATTAAAGCCACCTAGCATGTTTTAAAATAAAACTTGGCACTAAAATGTATAAAAAAAAATCTAACGGTATGAGGAACAGGGTGTAAAGTTCACTCATCCACCATAGAAAAGGGAGGATCCTCCGACCAGACGGGTGTTGTGTCTGGCAACGGTTGAAGTCGGAAAATATATGTCGATCGCTCGGTAAACTCAAATTGCGCCATGCAGGATTTGTGTGACGTCATGTCTTTGATGCGTAGTTAATATGTGGCGGTGTAACCACTACATTATCAATTTTTTTTTTTTTTTATAATTTATCTGGGATAGACCTATGTCCCAACCCATGTCATGGTTTACCCATTTGCCAAATTTCATCCAAATCAGGGCCAAGTCATTTTACTATGAAAGCGTAACAAATAACCCTACAAACAAACTCACTTTCGCATTTATAATATTAGGATAATATCATAATTAATGCGGTCAATTTATCTGTAATTGAACGCATTCATGATGATTACCTACCGCAACATTTAACTAATTAAATAATGGTCAATTACGAAATAGTCGGATATCAAATAAACCTCAAATCAGAACACGATTAATTATAAAACAGGTACTTGAATATAACATTTCAAACTCATGACCTGATATAATTTCATTAATAACTAGCTTCCGCCAGCGGCATCGCCCGCGTGATAACTTTAGCCTATGTTACTCCGTCATAATATAGCATTCTACTGATGAAAGAATTTTTCAAATTGGTTCAGCAGTTTTCGAGTTTATTCATTACAAACAAACAAATTTTACCACTTTATAATATTATTATTAATTATATCTTGGCACTATTTCATACTATTATTATTTTAAACTAGCTGACCCGACAGACGTTGTCCTGTCAAAGTTTCAATACTTCACACAAAATCCGATAGAAAATGCACTTTAAACTTTCCCGAATTGTACAACTTTTCTTTCCGTAAGAATCTGATTCGGACTAATACGAACATAAAAAAATAATCCAAATTAGTCCAACCGTTCTGAAGTTATGCGCGTACCAACAAACATAATTTAAATTTTATTTATCATACAGTGTCTTTATAATTTGCACATGTCGAAATGAATCTATCCTTAATTTTATCAACGGAAGAAATATTTTATAAATCTTCTTTTTTTGTTGTTGTTTGGCGTCTTATTGAGAAATGTTACGATTATTGTAAAAATTTATGAAAAAAAATTGTTTATTTTTCCACAATTTCATTTTATGAGGACGTCTAATTACTTCCAATTATTATGGAGTTTGTTTCATTGCGATAGATCATTTCGCACGCTTAAATCAATACTGGCACTATCCAAAAATTTTTACTTTTCAGGAGAGCCAAAAACGATTTTTGTTATATGAATATGATTGATACGCATGAATCTATGCACAATTAAGTTATTCTTTAATATAGAAATTATGGGTAAAGCTTGTATCTCAAATTATGGAACAAAAAAAAAAATTATTTACTTACTTGTATGTATTTACATTATAGCGTTATTTAAATTAAAGTGTCACTTTTACTTTCATTATTTGATTGTTTTTTTTTAATGATTTTAAAGCCAAACTGACACTAAACTAAAAGTGTCAATATGACGTTAAATTATTGAACTAATAAAGTGATTAATGCAAACGTGACACTAAGCGAAAAATGTCATTATGTTATCAAACTAATGATCCAATTATCAGAAAAATTTAGTGCAAATTTGAAACTTTTAACGCAAAATGTCACTATTTCAATTAAAATAATGCATAACTTACTAAAAACATGACTAGTAAAAACCGGTTTAATAACTAAAATTACACTTTTGCACTCAAAAATCGTCAATTTTGTTCTCGACGGCACGTACTTTTTCGTTGTAGGTCAGTGTTGTTCTGAGGGCAGGGGAATATTTTGTTTAGTGACAAAGCGGACCACTACCATAAAGCGCTTATTTGTGTTACTTTAAGAATAGTGTAAGCGCGATTACATGTAGTTAGTTCCACGTTTCCCAACAGATGGCATTAAAAAGTCGATTTGGTAAAATTTTGGATAGTGACAGTATTTGATTAAGCGTGCGATTTAGTTTAAAAGTTACACCGTTTTGTTACACTTTTTTTAACACCTTAAAAAAAACCGTTGTTAAAATTAAGCAATGATTCACTCATTTCGATATATGCACATTATAAATACTCACAACTGTATAGAGAAGAAGTGATGTGGGTAACACACGCATATTTTTTTAAACCCTCTTTGGAACAATATAACGTAAAAGATAGTGTCACGTCGACCACTGTTCAGGATCTCGGTGACATAGGACAGGCGTGCACAAAGGTTTGTTGTATATAATAGGTATTATAACAGCCGTAAACTCTGCGGAGCTTTGAATAGGGTATCCTCCAAGTTTCAAGAGATATCGATTTTCGACTGCGATTCGTTCGCCCACGGCTCCTCACAGGGAATTCTCTATTAGTTCACATAGTGAGATAAATTTTCATATTGTTAAGTAAGCTTAGAATTTTGTAACATATTTTTAATAATAATGTGTTACTTTTTTTTAAAAGATGAATACATATAAATTGGTAAGAGACTAAAATACCTCAAATTGCTTAGAATGATCCTCCATTATATCGAAAAAATACTGCAGACTTAATAATGAAATAAATATATGGTAAAGTTAAGGATTAATGTTAAGTACCATGTTTAACAAAAAAACGATTCCATATATTGAAAGAAAATCCAAAGTTACCTCCAAACCGAACCATACACCGCTGGTATTAAAAAACAGTGGCACTCCGGGAGTGCCGACAGAAGTGAAAACTTGAACAATTTTAAGGTGCAGGAAATAATGTACCGCGCGTTGATGTCTTTTTAAAACTGGTGTCGGTAACTCAATGGTTCAGTCCCATCTCAAAAATGCCCATCGGGCCTAAAGAAATTTTCACTTAAAAAAATACTTCAAATTAGATATGAAAATTTGCATAATAACTAATAACTGAACTAGCTCTACAATACTTAATATCTACAGCAGATCCCACGTTTTTTTTTTTTTTCAATTACGTTATGTTCGCCGTAATAAGAAATTCCCTAAACTATTGACGCCTAGGAGCCTTCTCCCCTCCGCTCAGTCTCGCTCTCACTCAGTCCGCGAGCAGTATCGGGCGAGCGAGATAATGAGTGAATTTGAGCTGAGGTATTATGGAGTCTTTAAAGGTAAACGTATAATCTACAGTTTAAGTGATAACGTACCTTACGTTATCACTTAAACCGAGTTCTTGTTGGAATAATGACCCCTTTGGCAGCTCATAGCGGATGATCTTCTCAAAGCCGGAACAGTCACAGTGCCTCCTCGGTGTTTGCTCGTCTACTTTATGACAGCATAAAGATGTGGTCGGTTAATTTAAAGGTCAATGTTCTGCTGTGCTCCATTTTCATTTTCAACTTTTCATGTTTCTGTTTATGCCTAAGCGAAACCAACGCTAAAGTATGCAAAAAATCATTCAAAAATAATTTTCACTAGGATCTACACAAACTAGGCTGAATAAAATATCACTCTGTATTAAGGCTAATTTACAAGGTTTGATTTAATTGCCTGTGGTATACCACTTTTATTGTTGCTTCACAACAATAAAAGTTGCGCAGTCTAAACAGTGTTCAGACGATGCAAGCCGTTTGCCTCAAGTTTATTTTATGCCACAGGCAAGAAACTTGCTACATGTAAATGAGGCTAGTCTTTCGTGCAGAAATCTAGGAAATTCGAAAGATCAGAAGTCACGTGAAAATTCCTAGGAAAGTAAAGTTAATTGCATAGATTGTAGGTACAAGAAATAAGATGTGAGGAGTAGGAATATGCTGATAAATGTGATGTAAAGGTATGGAAAACTACTAGCTTTTCTTAATTATTTCAGTGACTTTTAAACCGACTTGAAAAAGAAGGAGGTTCTCAAGTCGACTGTTTTTTTTTTTTAAGTGTAAACTTCTTTAGGCGCGTTGGGCATTTTTGAGATGGGACTAAACTATTGACTTCGCGATACCATGACTACACCTCATTTTTGTAAACGCGATTGTGCTCTTTACAATGTTCTATGCAAGTATTTTTACTTTAAAGGTTTCAGAAGTTTTTTTTTTTTTTTTTCTATAATCGCTATTGTGCTCTTTATTTAGATAAGTTTACGGACCAATGTTCTATACAAGTATTTTTCTTCCACCAAGGCGATCTTGTTTAAGTTTTCACTTCCGTCGGCATTCCCGGAGTGCCACCACTTTTTTTTTCGTTCGTTTGTAACGCGATTACTCCGTCAATTATGAATTTATTTTGAAGATTATTTTTTGTTTGGTAGGTCATAGTTCAGAGGTCCCATATAAATGTTATTAACTTTGCTTGGGTAGTATTTGTGTCAGCTTTAATAATACGTATTTTTCCCAATTAGTCTATTTCGATGATGTTATAATAAGTTCCTGTCACTGTTATTACAAGCAGGTATGGTATTCGAATTTTCCAACAAAAAAAAAACACTATATAAAGTGAAAATATTTTTTTTTTAAACCGACCGACTTCTAAAAAAACACTGCAAGTTAAAATAAACTTTAATTTCGGATGAATAGTTTTTAAAATGAAATATCTTTGATAAAGCGTTTCTTAAGCGCCGTGCTATCTTTGTTCGTCGGACTCATCGGAGCTTCTATTCAAAGACAATTAGATTTTGTCCAACTTCTCAGTTTTATTTCTGTTGAATATCAAACAAAGTCAGCAATGTTGTTTGTATTTCGCTCTTTGTTATGAACTGGACTTCTGCAGCTACTTATTGCAAACACAAATACTACCCAAGCAAAGTTAATAAAATTTATATGGGATCTCTGAAGTATGACCTACCAAACAAAAAGTAGCTGTTCCATTGGGGCCCTGTCGCCGTCGGTGAAGGTAATATTTCAAGGCACACATGAATGTTAGGACCATTTAGCTTAAAAAACTAGCTTACTATAATCAACATTCATTGTGATCCCTTAGATTCTATTTTGGCTGATGTATTTACACAGTTAACGATGTTTGTCTACAGCCCTTTAATGAAGCAAGTTTGCTTTTGGATTGTTGACTTTGTTTGTGCCGACTGATGACGTTAGACTGAGATGAGATTAAAGTGTCAAATTAGTGTTTCTGTAATTTTTATTTCGTTATACTCTCGATATCTGTTGTTCGGACCATGTGCGACAACCGTGACTAGAGATGGGTATTTACCCGGAAAAAACCCAAACGTGGGAAAATTAGGGGGGAAAACCCGAGCAAAAACCCAAATGGGAAAAATTTGGGGGGAAATCCCGGGAAAATGCCCGATTGGGAAAATATTAGGGTATTTTTTTATTCTCCATCAATTGTGGACCAATTTTGAATTTTTTTTTCGTTTTAATGGGTATGCTATCGAGGTGGTCCCATATAAATTTTATTAGCTTTGCTTGGATAGTTTTTGAGTTAGTTTCAATAATACTTAATTTTTCCCACTTAGTATGTGGATTATGATCTGATAACTTCCTGTCATTGTTATTCACATAGCAGATAGTGGTATTCGAATTTGTTTGGGGTAAGTTACACAAAAAAAAACCTGGTATTTGTTGATAGGCCTACACTGTCCTCTCATACCTATTAACACTGTAATTTGAAAACATTGTCGAAACCATTTATTTTTAAAAGAGTAACCGTGGAGTTTCTTGTCGGCTCTTCTCCATAGGGAGCGACCAATTGGAACCGTGCACGGTGCACGGCTTCGTTTCATAAGTGCCCTTGTAGGTTTTTATATGTGAAATAAAATATTCTGAATTTAACAAAGTTCTTTCTCACGTAAGATTTAAAACAAAAACAAAATTTTTGCAGCCGCCATCTTGAATTCATATTTTGACCTCACTATCGACTTTAGCACCTTCTTAAACTATGAAAACGACACCCACGAAAATTTTGAAAATTTTCGCAGCCGCCATTTTGGATTTACATTTTGACGTCACTATCGGCTTTAGTACCCTCGAAAAATATGAAAACGACACCCATGACGAAATATTTCAAAAATTTTCGCAACCGCCATCTTGGATTTAAATTTCGACCCCATTATCGGCTTTAACACCCTCGAAAACCATGAAAACGATACCCATGACGAAAATTTTGTAAAATTTCACAGCCGCCATCTTGGATTTTCTTTTTGACCTCACTATCGGCTTTTGCACCTTTGAAAACCATGAACTCATGTTGAAAAAATTTTAAAAAAATCTCTTGGATTTTCATTTTGACCAAATTTACACTTTCTCTCTCTCTCTCACTCCTGTTTTCATCGTATACGGGCCGATGTGTACAATTTTATCCCACGATACTGTAATCACTTTACTCTTTTCTTTTGTTTTTTCTGCCGGCGTTCTCTCTCTCCCTCTCTTTTTTTCTCTTTGAATTAGAAGAAGACAGTTGTAAGTATTAACACTTTTTAGTGTGACGATTTCTGATCATTTACAAGCCGCGTTAAATAACTTCGTTCCAAAAACACTACAAAGTGAAAAATAACTTTCATTTCGGAAATCTTTGGCAAAAAACGAAAATTCAAAACCAAAGAATAACTTCGTTCCAAAAACACTACAAAGTGAAAAATAACTTTCATTTCGGAAATCGTTGGCAAAAAACGAAAATTCAAAACCAAAGACAACGACTTCCGAAATTAAAGTAATTTTTTACTTTGTAATGTTTTTTTTTTTTGGAAGACGGTTGTTTTTTTTTTATAATTAACTACATTATACAGAGAGCAGTCTAAATATATAAAGAATGAAATAAACAACTTATAGTAAAATGTAAATGTATATATATGTAAAATGTAAAGGTCATCCGCTATTGGCGACCAATAAGCCGCCTCATGTTTCGGGCTTGTTTTACAATGGGACTGTGAGTTCCACAGATTACCGCGTTTGAACAAACAAAAAATCTCTTCAGTTTTATTGTATTAGTGTAGATAATGAAAATACCCGTCTATTGGGTTTTTTTCCCACGTAAAAACCCGGTTTTAACCCAAATTGGGTTAAAACCTGGGAACTTTCCCGTCGGGTTTTTCCCACCGCTCATCTCTAAGCGTGACGTAGGCATGAGCAGTTATTACCAGCACATGTTCTTTAAAACGTTGGTCAAACAATCGAATAATACCTACGTGCCTTTTGTAATTTATGTACGAGCGCCTGCAATTACATATAAATCCTAACAAAGCAAAAGTCAAATTAATACATTCTGTTGTTGGTATACAATTGTTGTTGGTACTAAATAATAGAGCGATGTTAGGAGTTAGGCTAAAATCTACTTGTGTAGATAGGTAGGTACTGCAAATATTGCAAGATTAAGCCTAAAAGGTTGGATGAACTAGTTACTAGTTAGAATATTCTTTAATTAATATTTTCTTACGAAGCTGGAGGTATTAGAATTCGTATTTATGTAAGTTGATACTGTAGAAGTTTTAACCGGAATGGCTCTCTCATCCAACATTCGAAAACTTAAGAATTTTATGGTATATTCAGAAATATATTTATAATATAAATAAACAGAGATACAGGAACCCTCTCTGTACTTATTCGCTATTTCTTCTCTCCTTCCTCAGTTTCTACGTTAATTACCGACTTCCCTTTTACAGCTAATAGTTATAAGACATCTGATACCTGGGTGCCATTTAAATTGGCATTGCATTCCTTTGTGGCTCCACAGAATTTACCGTAGAAATTCTCTTGGGAGTTTGAATTTGGCATGAGAATTAGGACAAGCGGTTTAATAATTGAGCTCGAGGAATAATCTGCTATGAAACCCGTGTAGACATTACATACAGGTATTATGGTTATAGTGCATCTCTATTGTGTGGCATCCAGTGGAACGTACCAAAAAGTACCAAATTACCGGTAATTATTAAGTAACAGGTTCTCGAATGTTGAAGGCTATTAGTATTAGGAGAATTACTTAGATAAATATAATATGATAAATGTGCTAATTAGATACTAATAGTTTAATAAGGCCTATGTCCAGCGAGGTTGAAAAGATGTTGATGATTTCTTATGGATTATGTTTGCAGCTAGCAGCAGTGGCAGTGGCACGCACTACACAACCCAGGGTCATTAGGTAGAACTAAAATAAAATCAAGGCAGGAAAAATCTTGTAATGGAGTTTTGTACTATGTATTACAAATATACGTAGGTACCTTATTGTTGATCTATCTCATCAATGTAAAATAAACACCCACAAAAATATATGGCATTAGTTCAAAAATTATTGACTCCGAGTGATGAAAGAGCTGGGCGGATCGATACTCAATGACGGCACCTATTATGTCGCACAAATAATTTTATGGATAGAAACAAACATACGTATTACATACATATATTTATGGATATGAATCAAGTGTATGCGACAGCGTTGAACGCGGAATAAAGCTTAGTTACAGCTACGGGGAGTTTCATAATGTTCGTGGGTTATTACGTGCAACCAAGTAATTTCATTTGCCGCCGCCAACCACGTTACCCCTAAGCTCGCATAGGTAGTGGCTTCAACGAAGCGCGACGTTGTTTTATATATAACAAAGTCAACTTAAACGACCCAAGTTTATAATTAAAGCCCAAGGCCATCCTCAGTCGATAAGTCAGCGATTTCCAAGGGGTAAACGTGTCTCACAACTTAACGTAAATACGTATTTAAGGCGCATATTTATGACAATGTTACGGTGGAGGCGTTGCGAACTCGTTTGGAGAAAAATACAGGTTGCCGTTTCCTGATTTGTAGATAAAGTAATTTAGCGCTTAAAACTGGGGTGGCGAGATTATGTAGGCAGATAATCTTGTAGCCAGAGCGATAACGAGTCTTGACGTTGTCTTTAGTGCGAATTGTATCCTAAAGGAACGTAGCTGTGATGAAGTGCCTAAATAATTTATGCGAAGAGAGTAAAGACTCAGACGCGGAGCTCTCTGACCTACATCGCATGCTTCAAGATCAAAATTTGCCAACCATCTCACCACGAAGGAGAAAACCAGTTTATAACTCGATTGTTCTTAAAAATTCATAGCTTTCAGTATTGTTAGTGTGACCTTCAACTTTCAGCGAACAACATGCTATGGCAAGGAGTAAGACAAATACAAACTCACGAACTAAGTTAAATTAATGCATTTTGTTTAGGGTCCACGCCCAAATTACGACGGGGGCACCGAGACCGACTTTAGTATGAAAAACATGTTCTATTCATAAGGATTGCGTACGGTCCGCTCTATTCTAGGTTGATATGAAAACTGGCACAATTCGCTTCCCTTGCTTTTTACTCAGACATAAAGCGTGACAAATGTTTGTTTGAAGCAGTGCGCTAGCAAAAATTCACAAAACCCGACATGAAAACACAAGCGTCGGATTTAAAAGGTAAAATAATATGTATATATTGTAAAATTCATGTGTCAACACGCAATTACATACTCGCACAGTTGAAATCAAGTTTAGTGAAAAGTAAATGTGGGTTTAGGGATCCGTTTCATTTGTTATATCGATTTTCAGGTTTTCATACACAGGAGGTTCTGTCTGCCGTAAGCTTCAGTACCAGGATCTGACTAATATCCTTCGTACAACTATCACAAGCTTTTATCTCGGTATCTACTACATCTGCAATATGTAGTTCTACAGTATCTACTCATTTATAAACTATACACATAATATTGAAATAATGATAGCATGAATTTTAAAAATAATAATAATATAAGAGCGTCTCCCACAAAGCGTGGGTATTTTGACAAGCGTTATAGACGTGATCTTTCTTTCATGCGTGGTTTTCGCCGCGCGTAGGCCGCTGTTACGTGGCGTAGCAGTAGGCAATAAGCTTCAGCAAGCAGATTTTTTGCCTTGCCGTACGGTAAGATCCCGCTTAGTCCCACAAACGGTAACTGTACATGCACACTCACTTTGCTACTATAAAGCGGACAGTAAAAATACCACATAATCGTAACATCAAGTTTTCATGCGGTTTTACAGCTAAATCGTGTTCGACAAAACAAGTGGAAGAGCTTTTTAATATCCTCCATTTCAGCTTGTTAATTAATCACTATTATCTACCAAAAAATATTATAGTAAAGTTTTAAATTATGCATGCCACTTAAATAGTGACACACGTTTTATAAGTTAAAAGCATGCGAGGAAAATGCTTCACCTGCACTGCGTAGCTTTACGGTAAAACAAAGAGTTCTACATTTATCGATATTTGATACATTTTATATCGAGTGCAGTAAATGGGATATTAGAGAATGAAGCCGGATTTATATACTGTGTTAATCAAAACTCGTTGTGATTTGATGTAGTCGTCACGACACAGTAATGTATCGGTGGCTTGAAAGTAGTTTAAAAAGCCAACCCATCGTCACAAGTCGATAATAACTAGAAACTAATTGGGGTAAAACCGCGGAGGAAAACCAACAAAGCGGAGCCTTGGAGGAGCACAATAACTTTAATAAAAACTACTACAAGCAAATCAAATACACTTTAGTTAGTCCAATTAGGAGAAAACAAACATTTCCCAATATAATTGGCTATCGTTATGAACATGATTTTATATCCTTCAAAAGCAATACTGTTTCTACTTCTGCTTCAAAGCGGAAAGAACTCAGGTGTAGGATATAATTATTGCAAGAATATCGATTTACTTCAATTCAGACGCTATTCGTTTACGAATAGTCTTTTTTAGTTGCAGTTTTTAGAAAGAAAGAAGAAAGAAAGAAACTGTACAATAAAGAAACTACTGTCATGTATAACTCAAAAATTCAGGCACTAATAAAAGAATGGCACAGATCAATTGTAAATGAATTTACATTGAACCTTTCAACACAAAATTATAATAATATCAAACTACAACATATTATGATAACGTTACATTTCCAGAAACTAATTAATTGGGCGAGGGACGCTTATTCTGACAACTAAGTACAGTATATCTATTTTTTTAATGTCCCTCGGGTATCATCGGATTTCCGAATACAAACGAATGCTAATTAATTACCACGTCCATCAATTATTAGATTTATCGTGTATAATTATTTGAATTCAAAACTAAGTACTTTATTGTTGTTTTGTTTTGATTTCCGTGTGAACTATATAGAGCTGTAAAACTATTTTCCTATCTGTCGTGCCAGCGACTAGCAGCTTTCCTCTCATTTTTAAATTAAGTTACATTAAGTTAAAGGAATATTAACAACTCTATATACTTCCAAGTTGATTGAGAGCGTCCGGTCTGCAAAGTGCAAAGGGCAACTTATAGAAATCCGACAACTGACGAAACACGAAGTTTGCCCTCACATTAAGAAAATAAAATATAGTAGGTATATTGAACCAAAGGGAGATAATTTAACACGAAAAGCGCCAATCTTAATTATTCGCTCATTAGATACATTTTCATACAAATTTCCGAACGACAAACGCGATGTATTGTTTTGTAAAATTAACACGACTGAGCCGTATCAAAGCTACCATATGAAAGACCAGCAACCCAATTTCGTAACACACTTTCATTTTGAATGAAATTCCTAATCCATAGCTTCATGTTTGAAAAATTCGTTTGCTCGACAACGTAGACAACGCAATGAATTTTGTCGAATTGTCAAAGTGAAAGTTATTGCAATTGTTAGTGTGTTATGCGAGCGCCAGACACAGGCAAATATTTGACTTGAACACACATTCCAACACATGTTTGCTTTACCTGCGACACATGCTTTGCAGCACGTTCGCTTCACAGTTCTCAAATAGACAACGAACAGGATAGACGACGATTTGTAGACGCGGTATATATAATACCTTTAATATTTGAGTGTAGGTATGTAATTATTTATTCCAAGTGTAAAAAGAAGGCGCGAGTGGATGTGTGAAATGTATCGTAATAGAACAAGGTAGGTACTTATTTAATTAATGAAATTATGTATGGTTTTTATTGATAAAATATAATAAATATTAAATAATAACAATAATAACAAACTCAATAATTCCAGGACACTCGTTGCTCCAGAGCTCCAGTCCATCTTGTGAGTGAACAAACCGACCGTTCCGCTCAGTAATTTACGAGCAACTGGACTTAGTGCAAGTGTAGCAGCAGGCTACGCACACATTTGAAGTTTGAACGCTTTGATGTGCTCTCGAAAAACCGACACCAAATGGCAAAGTCGAAAATGTAATCAAACTGTAAACAAATACCCAAATACCTGTGCCAAATGTTCAAACAAGTGTTCAAATAAGTGTTCACCGGCTTTACTTAATTACCCCGCGGAACTACAATGGAGCCTCAATCAATACACACAAAAGAAATTCCAATAATTCTGGATTTGTGCTGTCCATTGTGTTCATCACAAGTATTTCATAGGTATTCTCGATCAATGTGGGAAAATTGTGGTACCTAGGTATTTATGTTCTTCACAGTTTATTTTCCTGTCGACCAATATGTATTCGTTCGGTTTATTACGAATAGCAACAGAATTAAAACTATTTCTGAAAACGCCATTCGTAAAAACCCGTAATCGGCATTAAAAATTGATAATTACAGTACGCATATGTCATATACTGGGTGGCAGGGACATCGACGCGAAAACTGTTACCATGGATTCAGTACCTACATGATTCTGAAACCCCTAAGTTGAAATGTTTCGTCGGTTATTTTTTTATATCTGCTATTTCATAGAAAAGTGCAAAACCTACGCGGTCAGAATGTATGGAACAGCCGATTTATTTAAAAATATCCGACGAAACATTTCAACATTTAATATACCTACATCTTGCAGCATACCTAAGTACATTTATGTATCTGACAGACAGGTAAAACCTTCGTGTATTTTTTTTCATGTAACATAATCCCCATCCCATACCAGACAAATTCTAATTCTGCAATAGCTAGCGACTAGCGAGGGAGGGCGAACCGGAGACCACAGCATGTTTTTTTTTCCGTACTGCCGCTAATTCTGTAGCTGGCGAGGGGGCCGAACCAAAGAGCAGTAAGGCCTCGTAATCTGTGCCTCGGTCTCGAAGTCAGCGGGCAGCGGGGCGGCGGCAGCGGTGCGGCGGCGCGGCAACGCATAGTTTTATATGGAACTGAGCTGAAAACAAACTGTCCCAAATATAGGCTTACCCATTTCCGTCGTGTTGTTACTACGCCGCTATTCATCATACTCAATTATGCCGTAGACGTGGGTACGTACCTGCAACAACAAAAACACAAATTAATGGCCTGTCAAAATTCAGACCTATGCTACATCGTTAGTCTAGTGGTCGCAAGCGCTACTGCTGAACACGAGGTCCTAGGTTGAATTCCCAGGTCGGGTAAAGTTACGGTAGAGGTCTTCCCGGCTTGGGCGGAGCACCGCCGTGTCCTCGTGGAGGCGATCGCAGGCAGTGATCTCTCGCGTCCGGCCCTGGTTCAGGCCATGGACGGAGCGAGAGGGCATGGGAGGCCATCATCTCCGTTTGCGAAGCAGTAATGCTCGCGAGGGAGGAGGCGGAACGCGTGAGGGAGAGGCAAATTTCGATCCCTCACGCCCCTAACCGCCGCAAGAGACGCCCTGGGCACCAGGAATCCTTGGCCAATTCCTGGTCACCGTAGGCGCGGGCTTGCGGACGGTGAGCAATAGGTAGCTCGCCGTCTAATAAGGACCACGCCCGAGTCGACAGCGCGTTGTTCCACGCGCGCCTCTAAGAATTGTCAGCAGAACTGACAGGGTCCGCTAGGACCGATGCCTGCCGGGGTCGCTGGAAAGTCCGAAAGGGATACCGTGGCCCCCGGCAACATTCAGGCAATGGAAGGAACACGGGTGGGTTTTAGTCAGTAAAAGTCTGACACGCCCTAGCTCCGGCCAGAGCGAGAGAAGTTATTTAATAATTTCCCACCCAAAAAAAAGGGCGGGCAAAGTGCTATTGGGTTTTTCTATCAGGAATTTCTCAGTAGCGGCCCGGAGTCTGGATTTGTGCCCGGCTTATGGGAATAGACTCGCCCCCTGTTACATGGGACTTGAATATAACTGGCGAAATGTGGGTGTACTGTAGGTACACCCACACCTAGCCTAACCCTTTGGGGATTACAAGCGTGATTGTTATGTATGTCCACGGTGTATGTACAGTTGCCATCCGTCCGGATAAAGCCGGACAGTATTAGGTTTTTTGACCTCTTGTCCGGGCCAATTCGACTATGTTCAGCCCGTCCGGCTTTTTATTTTCTTACTTCCATCGTGGAATTTAATTTAAGACATGTAACTTGCAAAATGTTTTACGATCAATTATTAAGGAGGTTGAGCTTTTTAAGCAGGTTTCTACCAAAGAAAAATATACAAATGAAAATGATAATACCGATTAAAACTTTCTTATAAAAAATGTATGTTTTATAACAACTTTTTTTTTGGCGTCCGTCCGGCCGTGGAACAAGTCCGGCTTTTTTGCGGGTAAGTCCGGTTTTCTGATTTTTAGAGATGGCAACGCTAGGTGTATGTTAGTTACATCACATTGATGAAAATTCCTAGCCCAACTAGTCGATAGCTAAATTCGTTTCGAATAGTTGTGCTAGCGGGCGAACCGTTCCCAACAGTTCGAGGTCGATGCATGTTAGATATGCAATGTAAGCAATTTTGGTGAAAGCTGAAACTTGATAATATCGGACGAGGAACTTCGCTAATTAGAAATCCCTAGAACACGTTAAAAGCTCTGGAATACCTATTAAATTCAAAAAGCACAACAAGCCCATTATTCATATATGTATGAAAGAGACCGATGTATTTGGAGCGCCTTCTGAACACCTTAGTGTAGGTACAGTTAGGGAAATTAGTTGTGAAGCAAATTGACAACATACGTCAATTTGTCGTGTTATTGCCATTTGATACAAGTTAAAGAATGACAGTTGTGATTCGAATATACGGACAATTTAATTTCTTTCTCTTAATTTATCCCTGACTATACATTACAGATTGAGGTTAAAAGAAGCATTTCTCAAGTTACAGGTTTGATAAACAACAACTTTAAAGGTGACTTTCACAGGATCATATTCTGCGCAATGAGTTAACGCTCTTTGCGACACTGGTGCCGGCGCCGTGCCCGCGCCGCGGCGCGGGCACGGCGCCGGCACGGCACCAGTGTCGCAAAGGGCGTTAACTGCCTATTTAAAACGAACACCCACTTACTTTTCAGGAAAAATAATTAATCGAATTAATGGGTTATACTGAAGGGAAAACACCTTAATTAATTCTCATTCCTCATTTTCTTTCATCTTTTTACAGCATCGATTTCAATTAGTACCTGTTTTAAGTACATTGCCTCCATAATCGAGTTTCGTAATCAAACGCAAGAAAGAACTGTTGAAATCCAAACTACGTAAAAACTGTTATATTTCTCTTCATTTTTTTTTTTGCAATTACGTAATTATTTTGCCTAATAGTAAAGCACTTCCTGTAGGAATCAACTTAGCGTGAACGGCGTCCCATTTCTTTCACAAATCAATTGGTGACCATAACAACAGCCAATCGGCTAGTTGCCTCATAAGTTTATAAAAATATGTCATTATTGTTACTACAATAATGACACATTTTGCTGCTTTAGTGTCCTAGGAAAGCGGTGAACGGTCACACATCCTATCCTATACTATTAAATGAGCAATATTTGTATATTTATGTATACACATATACAGGTTGGCAGGGACATGGACACGAAAACTGCTACCATGGATTCATTACATGATTCTGAACCCCCCTGCGTCGGAATATTTCGTCGGTTTGACCGCGTAGGTATTGCACTTTTCTATGAAACAGCAGGTATTTTTTAATAACCGACGAAAAATTTCAACGCAGGGGTGGTTCGGATTCATGAACTCAATCCATGGTAAAAGTTTTCGCGTCGATGTCCCTGCTACTGTATATTTGTAATCACGTTCTCGAAAACAGCTCTAACGATTTCGATGAAACTTGCAATATATTATTATGGATTTACGGCGGCGAAAACTCGATCTAGCTATAGGTCTCATATCTGGGAATATTCGTTTTCTCCGTATTTTCACCCCAGCAGAGCTCGGTCGCCCAAAGCGACCGTTAGAACAAGATGGCTACCTGAGAATAATGACATGCAGCATAGAATTTGTAAGTACCTACTATCATGGATGCAGCATGGAATTAGTATGTACTGTCCTTTACTGTTAAATGAGTATTCTCTGTTTTCACCAGAGCACAGCTCGGTCGCCCAAGTACTAGATTAAATGAACTAAGGTCACACAATAACAGCCGTCCAAATACAGATCGTTTTTTGACACCTTTATGTCAAATACTACTGAAAATGACAGATTTTCATGACGGCCATTATAATATGACGGAATCACTTTCCTAGGAAACCCCAGCTTTATAGATGAAACGGTAGCAAGTACACACGCGAGAATAGATATTGCGCCAAATCAGCTCAATGACAACCAGCCTAAATAAAACGAAACTAGATAACGTAAAATAAGGCTCCATTTCGACGTTTTCCCAGTTTCAAATTTCGATGTAACTGAGTCGAATAATATAGTAACAAGTCAAGCGGCATCGACGGACATGCTCAATTTCATATTTGTTTCTATTCGCTCTGAAGGGAGCGAGGACATTATAATTTGTTTTGTTTGATGTTCTAAACCAAACAGGGATGCATTCAAATAGCCTTTACGAGAGGCGGTACGTAGATGTGTAGTGTGTACGGATGCACTTTCCTGACTGACTATATTTTGTAACTGGCTAATGATCAGGACAAGCCCAGGTTTTCCTCACGATGTTTTCCTTCACCGATGTCTGTAATGTCAAAGTACATAATGAATTGAAAAAGTCACATTAGTACTTGCCAGGATTTGAAGTCACAACCTCGTCTGAAATTGCTTTCTCAGTATGAAAAGAGGCCTTCGCAATGAGGCAGTAACAGGCTGGCATTATAAATGAGCAGGACACAAGAGAAGATGACCAACCAGCTTCCGTATCTCTTCTCTCTTAGCCATCCACATTCATACTCAATACTTTTTCCACGACATGGCGACATGACCCAATTTAACTTCTACAAAGAATAACTTCTACAAAGTAGGGTGCGTCGCAAGGGGACGTTTGTATGCTCCTTCGCAATATGCGCTTGAAGGGTTTCATAAGCATGGCAAAATACTTAAGAAACTGTGGAAAATGTTCACGTTAAAAAAAAATATTGTTAAGTGAAAAAAAAAAATTCTTAAGGTAAATCCGCAGTTGTAGCCGAAATTAAAATTTCCTTACGATTTTATTTCTTTGCAATTTGCAGGTCAGTGTCAGTTTGACTGTTGATCAAAATATGATTCGCGACTACAAATGCGGATCCATCTTAAGCCGGATTTGCACTGCAAAACTAGTTGCGCAAACTTAGTTATTCATTGGTAGTTTCACGTGTAAATAATTATCTATTTAAATGTGAAATCCGGCTTTAAAGTTTTAGTTTCCACAACATATCAGTTTATCGCAAGAAGGCTTCTGAAACAAGGTTATTAAAGCCGACCGTGATTGCTTGATGCCTGATTACCTTCATATTGCCCATAATAAGTGTGGGTAGGTGAAGCGAAACCATAACAATAGCTGTCAATATTTAATGCTACTTACCGGACATCTGAGGTTGTATGGGGGGCAGACATAAGGTTAATGCTAATATTCATTTTTATTATCTAGACGAGACAAAGGTTATGTCTCAACAAATTCAATCTGCATTGATATTGAACAAAACTTCTATTCATCTTCAGGTAGGGTGTTTTATTACATTATTATAAGTACCTGGACGACCGAGCTGCTCTGGTGAAAATAGAGAACGCTCATTTAATAGTATAGGAAAATTCATACTAATTCCATGCTGCTATGCATTATTTTAAGGTAGCCATCTTGTTCTAAACTTTGGGCGACCGAGCTCTGCTCGGGTGAAAATACGGAAAAAACGAATTTTCCCAGATATGAGACCTAGCTAGATCGGATTTTTCGCCCCCGTAAACCCCTATATTGCAACTTTCATCGCAATTGTTAGAGCCGTTTTATTATAAAATGTGTGTAAGATTACTTCCTTAATGAATACACCTGCGTTGTTGACAACCTTCATAAACGTTACTTCTTGAACATTTATTGAACGTAAAAAAAATCTTGATTACTAATGTCGTCTTTCCACCTTTTTAAGCTACAGTTGCAGAAACGAACTTTAACTTTTAAAGCTGTCATTAAATACTAATCTTCAATTAACTTGTTTTAACTTGTTGCAGAAAGCAACATTAGACTCGATTTTAATGGTTTTTTGATGAAATTAATTATCCATTACGTAATGCTAATGGGGCATTAATGTTTGTCTTTGTACAACGGGGTGTCAGGCTTTTTAGGGTTCCGTACCCAAAGGGTAAAACGGGACCCTATTACTAAGACTCCGCTGTCCGTCCGTTTGTCTGTATGTCCGTCTGTCACCAGGCTGTATCTTATGAACCGTGATAGTTAGACAGTTGAAATTTTCACAGATGATGTATTTTTGTTGCCGCTATAACAACAAATACTAAAAAACAGAATAAAATAAATATTTAAGGGGGCTCCCATACAGCAAACGTGATTTTTTTGCCGTTTTTATAGATAATATTACGGAACCCTTCGTGCGTGTAGCTACCTACACGTACAAATAATACAATATATAATCGGTACCTATTATGCACTTTCTCTATCAAATACACGAACATTTATATTTCTTATTTATTTTCTAATGATGTCATTTCTACCCCATCCTACAGTATAAAACGGTAAATTAATTAATTTAGGACAAACGTAGCTGGACCTCTAATTTCGAGATTTATCTGCACGGCATTGTACCTAAGTCGGTAAATAGTTGATTAAGGTCCGGTTGTTCGTACATTACAGTAAAGTAAAAGTTAAAATTTAACTGTTGTCAATTTTGACCACAGTTAAAAAAATAACGTCGGTTATCTTCGCATTCAGTTGCCCAGAAATATTTTACACGGCGGTTAAATTTGACGAGGGTTAAAAGTGTTGTCAGTACAATTTCGTGTACCTTCCCTTAATTTTCGATGGGTAATATTTTTTCGACTGTCAACATTGTGTTAACTGTCAAGTTGTCATTGTTGTTTCGAATGAAATATTATTTGCTGGTGATTATAGTTTCAGTATTTTTTTAATTCTCTTGCGTTTTCTTATCAATTGACATAGAGTTTTGTTGATACGGAAGCAAAATACCATTTTACACCTACTAACTACAAGTGTATTCGCCAGAATGGACGTTAAATCAAAGTAAGTGCATGTTATTTTTTAGCAACCGTGGTGTTTTTATAACATAGCTTTTGGTGTCTAATATAATTGTTATAATACATGTTTTGTTCCAGGGAAAGAGGATCTAACTTTTCAAGTAATGAACTTGAACTTTTTAAACGATTAATTGATGAATACAAACACATATTACTGTGTAAGAAAACAGATGCCATTTCTCAGGCACAGAAAGAAAAAACATGGCTTAACCTTCACCTGGAATTTAACGCAAGTAGCTCGAGACACAGGACACTAAAACAATTAAAATATAAATTTGATAATATGAAAAAGTGTGCACGGAAAGTAAGTACTTAAATAGTATTTTTCATGTGGTGGTGTTGTTAAAATTAGCAGTTCTACATGCCTAGTTGATTTACATAGACGAGTTTTACCAGTAACCTCCCTCCCTAAGTAGGTCGAATGCCAAAGCATTAAATATACGCATTTAATTATTTGTAGGAAGCAAGTAAGGAACGTCAAGAAAGACGAAGGACTGGAGGAGGTCAAATACCAGGCACATCAAACAGTGACCACGACAAAGACTGGATGAGATCTTTGATGGTTTTATCTGCAGAAGGTCTGGAATCAACATATGATGATGACGCCCTACCTTTGGTATGCACCTCTATCTGTACCTACTAAATGTGTTAATATTTTTAGTTTTTCAATCTATATTAATATCAAAAGAAAGCAACAAAATTACAATTAGTTTCCTATGTATGTTGGATGGCTGGAATACTGTCAGATCAGAACCTTCCTGGTGATAGATGTAGACTTTGGAAGCTCTCATCATAACTATAATCAATTAACAAATTATGTTTTACTTTTTATTAGAATGTTGAACCTGCTGGTAGTGAAGGAAACCTGGCACCCCTAGCTCATGTGGTAAAGTTGACTTTTTATTTGTATTCTGTATCTTAGCTGGTATAAAAACCTTTTCTCAAATCTTTGTGAATTATGCAATGTTAATATTGTTTTATTTTGTAGAATGTTGATGAAATAATTGAATCACATTGTGTGATGACACCGCCAGCAAAAAAGAAATTGGAGTGCGTAGAAAACTCTCAGGTAATCCCTATAATTATTCAAGTTTCACACATTCACATAACAATTTATTTGTGTATGCAATGTAGAAGTATTACACAAAATAATATTTGTTTGTATGACAATCCACTTATTGTTAATGAAGATACAATAATGTACAAAAAAATAGAATATTAATTTATTGTTCAAATATGTGCTTTCCTTTTTTGTGTAATAAAGGGATATTTAAGTTATTATTTATTTCTTTTAGGATGTGCTGCTACTGTCTCATGATATGATTGTCACACAACCATCACGTACACCAAGCCCATCAAGCCAATTTAAAATGCCTAATACCGATGTGGTAACATTAATCCCATCTGGTGAATTGGAAAATGTTGTGAGTATCAAGGTGATTAATTTATTGCGTGCTTAAAGGAATATCTCTGCATTTTATATTACTTCACAAATTTATTTATTCTGTTTCAGAAATCCTTAATAAAAGATACTGGTGCACCTGGGTGTTTATTAAGACAGCCAGTGTCATCACCCTTAAAATGTAAGTAGACATAATAGAGAGTGTTGTCAGGTGTCGGTTGTGGTGTGATTATGAATAGAAAATTGTTTTTTTTTAGGTCGGAAAAGAAATTTCGGAGCTACTCCTGTGTCAGTGAGGAGATCAATAAAGATGCTGAGTGAAGAGAAACTTCAGTGCACAAAGGAAAAGGAAAGAGTAATTGAAGAATCTAATAGACGTGCAGAAGTTGAGCACAGAGAAAAACTAAGACAGACACAAGAACTGCATGAACAACTCTTAAAACACAATGAGGAACGCCACCAAAAAGAAATTCAACTTCTAGATTTAAAAATAAAAATTGAAGAGGCACAATTAAAAAGATTGGTTTAAGGTTTATTTATTTCTATTGTAGCATCCTGGATCCCTGTTACAATTAATTTTTGTATTTTGATTTACCCTAAATATAATAAAAGTAATTAGTATAAGTTTAGTTTAATACTTTGTAATTAAAAAATTGTTGTATATTTCAAGGTCAATAATTATAGTACAAAATAAAAGAGTCTGATAAATGAATATTTTTTATTTCATTTTTTTTTTACTTAATAAGACAACATTTGTCATGTATAAGTAGCAGCTAATCTGTCAAAATATGTTGAAATTAATTCTCCTCTAGTACTATCTTGATAGTTTGGAGCAGTTTCATATACTGTCTATCTCCTCGTAAACATGTACTACATCTGGAGGTTGTTCCTCATTCATCTTACGACAGATGTTGTGTAAAACAGCTGTTGCAATTATTATTGCTTGCATATATTTCAAATTGACTCTCAACTTGGATCCGATTGCAGGAAATCTTCGTTTCCAACAACCAAATGTCCTCTCAACCACATTTCTCGTCCTTATTTGGCTTTCATTATAGAGATGCTCTCCTGCTGTTGTAGGGTTGGCTAGTGGCGTCAAAAGAAATGATCTCAAGGCATATCCTCTATCACCTAATAGCCATGTATCACCAAATTCCCCATCTTCCATTCTACCTTTGATGTTGCTTGAGTCAAATATGTGACTATCGTGACTTCCTCCGGGCCATCTTGCAACAATATTTTTGATGTAGCAATTAGCATCAGCAACAACTTGGACATTCAATGAAAATGAGTCCTTTCTATTGCGATAATACTCTGCATTATTGCCACCAGGTGATTGTATATAGACATGTGTGCAATCTATAGCACCTATAACTTTTGGAAAGCGGCTAATATTGTAAAAGTTGTTTACAGTGGCTTTCCTCTCATCTTCATTTCTTGGCATATAAATAAAATGGGATCTAAGTTTAGCTAACTCCTTGCTCACAGTATGAATAGCTCTACATACTGTCGATTTGTGCACTCCTTTTGAATCCCCAACACATCTGAGAAATGATCCAGATGCGTAAAACTGTAGAGTTAACAAGACTTGATCGGCAGATGTCATTGCATTGTTTCTGAAAAAAGTGAATGAACATACATCATTAGTTGTATAAGGTATTTTAAAGGTTTTACTATGAAACTAAATGTTTCTAATAACCATATCTATTAATTTATATGGATTAAAATTGACTCACCTCCTGGTCAAACGTTTGAGACGCGAATCTAATAAATTTACAAGCACTTTAGCCAAATTCCTCGACACTCTGTAGCGTGCTCTAAAATCTATTTCTTCCCATAAAAAGAAATCAGTTCGTGGCCGAAAATTTCTCTGTCTTTGTCGGACTACTTGTCCAAATATGAATTCGTCATCAGAAGAACTGTCTTCATTAATTAAATCCAAAAGAAAACGCTCCGATCCCATTTTAAACGATATTCGCAAAGAAATATTTTGTAAATTACCTAAAAACTCACCGTTAACTTCAAATTCTACTAACGTCAAAATTTAAACCACCCCCACCCTGTCGGTAATTTTGACCGCCGTTAAATCGGTAATTTGACCGCTCGTTAAAGTAACCGCTGCTTCAACAACGCTTTTTAAATTTGTCCCCCGGTTAATTTTACTTTAACCAAAAGTTAACCCTAAAGTTGACGTGACCGAGCTTCGAGCAACCGGACCTAAGAATTTAGTTCGTAACCTTGTTTTTACTTGTTTTTTTTTATCCTCCATTACGAATTGTACGTTTGTTTCGAAATTACCTTGTTGGTAAATAATAGTAAGTAACTAGGTAGGTAAGTACAACGTATGCACTGCGTAACAAAATGTTTAACTTTATGAACTAGAAAATAAGTATCAAGTAGTCGTAAGCTAGATAATAGAAATTACATTTACTATGAAAGACGTTTAATGTCTCCCTTAGCTTGAATTCTCCGGTCATAAGCACTATTTGTCATGAAAAACATATTGTTCTCAGAATCTAAACACTTTGGTGCTACTTAAAAACAGCAGTAGCCAAACAGGTACAAATATTTCCACGTATTACAGTGGGTTGCACCTACACAAGGAATTGTTTTTTTATGTATAACATCTTTCCTCACGCTTTCCTGCAATCAAACTCAAAATCTAAATAATCAAATTTGTGGGATTGAAGGGACGGAAGTGTGTCACAGAAAGCCGGAGAAGCGCGAGCTTCTTGATTTCACCAATGAGCGCGCGCGGTGCTAGAGTTGGCCGTCAGTAACAACCTTGATGAGGCCGCCCCTTTAATGTTGCTTATTACCAAGGTGAGATGTCAGATGTTACACATTTTAAGCGACTAACGCCCCTTTAATGTTGCTTATTACCGAGGTGAGATGTCAGATGTTACACATCTTAAGCGATTAAAGTGCTTACATTACTTTAGTTGCTTAAGATGTGTAACTCGTTGCTTAACTGTGTGCCCGCTTGTTTTTTTTTTTTTTTTTTTAATAAGGTCCCATTTTCATGCAAACCCTATATTGAGACACTACTACCACAATCTCTGCTACCCACGGCCACTGGACTAATTTTAGACAAATAGGCAGTGTACGAAAAACCTGACCAATTAGGTAAGTTTCGGACCATACTGCAGGGTTTCTAGTCAATACAGCCTTAGAAAGACTTAGCACCAAAATGTCAGAACATAAGCTAAAAGTTAAAAAAAAACTTGGTTATTTCTGTAGTTGATTTTGTAGTGAGTCATTCAGTAGTATAAAGTTTACAAAACAAACCATTCATGAGTTAGTAAACTCATAACTCGTTAACTAATCGAGTTTACTTAGCCGTGATACTTTTCCATTCAATTTAATTACAAAAGCGATCATTGTAAGTACTTTTCACTTTTTAGATATTCAATAGTGGTGTAGACTGTAGGTAGATGTTTCGTTGATATAGGGACCAATATCTTGTAACATTTTTTTTATTTAAAATACTGTCCGTCGAGTTTCTTATCCGTTGTTCTCCATAGGTACCTACTACCCTTTGGAATGGACAACTAGCTTCATATTTCTGATTGACCGATTCCTTGACAAATCAAAAGTGCCTGTAAATGGTTTAATTGAAATAAATGCTTTGAGTTTGAGTTCAGAGATTTTATTAAATTATTATTGTAATTGAGGACTGTATGGATAATTTAATTTTTTTCAGTTATATTTAATGCTTTTTGCTAGTTTGAGTACTTTATTCGGCCTACCCAATCGTCCTTTGGTATTGTTCGTTGAGCCGTTGAGCTCCTTAAGTTCTGAATTGAGCTACACGATTACTGACAAATGCGTGTACTGACTGGACAGGTCCACTCAACTCAGAGTGCTTCATTCCTCAAAAGGTCATTTCAGGTCCCACTAATCTACATGGTCCTCACATGAATAATTAATCATGTCGTATTATTTAATGCATGTAGGCAAGTACTCGTTACTTGTCAAAAATGAAAATACACTTTGTAAGTAGTTAGTTTGATTTTCATTTGTTTTTAAAGTGGCAAAAACCACGAGAAACATTGTTATTGTTAAAATCACACGCACAAATCACACTGTAACTATAAAAAAACAAATAATCAATAAGTAACTATATAGATATCTCAGTGTTAGTTCTAAACCTCAATATGCCTAGCCTTTTTCCCAACTACATTTCGGCTTCCAGTCTAACCGGATGCAGCTGAATACCAGTATTTTACATGCAGCTACTTTCTATCGGACTACCACAACCCAGTTATTGGGCAATACGATTCCCCTTGATAAGCCACTGATTGCCAGACTTGGGCTTCTGACAAAACGACTGTCAAAGATCTACGCTACGAATGATAGCCGCCGGGACCAACGGCTTGACTTCCTATCCGAGGCACAGAGGGGTCTCGATATGTAATGGATAGTCACCCATCTACGAACCGACCGCGGCAAGCTTAGTTTATCCTTCGATCGACCCTAGCGACTATTTACTTACGCCAAAAACTTTAAACTTTATTTTTTGTCAAAGAGCAATTCGAAGATTTTTAGCACCTTTGAATACTTAGTATTGATTTATCAGTTCAGAATTACCACAACGCAACGGTATGCTCAAATATACATTCACTAATGTTCAATAATTAACAAGCAATTGGAACTTGTCAATTAGCATTTCAAAATGAACAGCAAATAGGATTCCGAAGAGAAAATTGAATTTCTGCACTCGCTTTTGCTACTATTTTAATTCCATATTGACACCGTTCGATCCGAACGGCGAGAAAATACAAATAGTGTTAATTGGTGCTTAACACAAAATGCATTCAATTATTATTGGAGTTGTTTTAAGATGTCCGTATAAAAGCATATTATTGTCAACGGCTGTCTAAAAAAACCTTGCCTGGCCTGATTCAATCACGGAAGCTTTTTTGTAGTCACCAAATCCTGATATTGTCAAAGCGGTAGGTAGCCAAAAAAATTATAATACAGGTAGATGCATCTAATAGGTACCTACCTAACCTACATATGTATTTAAACTAGGTCCTCGGTAAAGTCATAATTTATTTTTATTATTTTTAGTGTTTGAATTGGGTCTATTTCTGATATAAGATTTAAAACAGCTGCATTAAAACTTTTCGGTCAATCTTAAGGTTAAGCTCGCTAAATGCGGTATTTGCAAAAGCTTTGAACTTATAGAAAGCAAATTGGTTTGGTTCCTATTTATTATTACAGCACTAGTAATAAATTTTATAGAAGTGCGATAGGTACCCACTTCTATATCTACACTTGTTTTAGTCGCTTTTTGTGTCTGTCTGCTCGCTTAGATCTTCTAAACTGCACAATGGATTTTCATGCGGTTGTCACCGTCGTAGATGGATTGTCGAATCCGCTGTTTCACAAAACCGCTAGTTATTTTATAAAACAGCTCCATTATGTAAAACTTGATTTTTGGTTTGATTGCCATTGCGCTACCAACTGTGAGAAAAGGCAAGAAAATTAAAAAGAGCCTCATTTATTCAAAAAAGTATTCATCATTAGTACAGACATTTTTTTTAAATTATTTATTTAAAGAGCGTCCATCATTAGAAGGTCAATAATTTTTTAGTGGATATGTTAAATATTTCCCATTATTTAATTGATAGTCATCTTGTTATTCAGTGCAAGTTTTTTTTTCCTTGTACACGAGTACATAGGTTTCATTATCACGGACATTGATAAATGAACCTTTATTAGCTATTGCAGTAATATGCGCGAACAATGGCATGAGTGTGGCTTAAAACCTTGTGATAACGACGCCGACGTAAAATATATAACCAGTAATTATCACTCGAGTGCTTTGATCGAACTAGATAACGCAGAGTGTGACAGATAACATGCCTGTGACACGATTGATTGAGAATGAGATGACAAGTATTTAATGCTTGGTTCCTAATGACTAACCGAACGTTATTACTTAGGTGAAGTTATAACAAACCGTAATTTTTTCTCTAATATCGAGATGTGCTCATAGACCAGCACAGAGATTCCATAACGTTGACGTTAGTAGGTATAAAATACGTTCCGTGTTTAGATCTTAGGAAATTATTCTGAATTTATTAAGGGTGCGCTTGAGTCGTCATCGAAATTCAAATCGTTTTTTTTTTCAATCTGCCCATTTGTATCAGGTTGCATGTTAATCATAAGTAAGATGCGCCCGTAAAAAATGTGTAAAATTGGTCGAATACCTATATGAATATTTGAATGTTTGAGACCAATTATAAATGGCTAGAATGTTATACATGCCATGACTCAAAGGCAATTTGCCTTTAATGGCCAACAAACTTCCAAGTTCCAAAGTGTGAGAGGAAGCAATTGCGTGGCATCGGCCTCGCCTGAAAGCACTAGGTATTCTAAGCTAAAAGGAAAATCGAGAAAACGGTAAGGTAAATTAATTCAGGAAATCTTTCACAAGATCCGAGACGTAAAAACCGTTATTCGAGTTCATTGAATAATATAGCTATACGTATCGAGGAATAAAAATTTAAAAGCACTGTCAACATTAATTTATTCTCCATTTCTTAAATAATTGTAGATATTAGGTACCCATTACACGGCACTGTTACTTTTATATAATTTCTAGCCTCATTTTATAACTAAGAATTTGGATTACTCTTTAAATTTTATATCAGTTCAGATGTTTTTTGAATATTTTGCTATATCCTACTAATATTATAAATATGAATAATAAATAAAAACACTGAGTGTCGATCGACTTTTGTTGCCGACTGTACGAGCTATTTAACTTCAAAGGACATTTATTTAATGGAGATTTAATCGTTCAACACTAGTTGCTAAGAGTAATTTTACGAAGGTTGAGGATATCGATAACAGATTAAAGAAATATTCCTACTTCTGAAATGTCCCGGGAGGCAATAGTCGACTTTCGGAAAATGTTTGTTCAGGAAAAGTTTTCTTAGCCCTCCCGAGGGTTTTCCAGGGCATAAAAACAAGAATTAATGAGCAACCCAAAGATATTACTATCACACTACATATTATAACAAAAGTCCCGCCGCCGCGTCTATCTGTCTGTCTAAACACGATGAACTCAAAAACTACCGAACGGATTTTCATACGGTTTTCACCTATGGACGAAGTGATTCATGAGGAAACTCTCATCAAGACTCGGATACCGGTTAAATTTTCAAACCGTTATTATGTACTTGACGCAAAATCCTTTACATTCGGTTTCGCTCGCAGAAACCGATTTTTTTACCGGTTTTGGAGGAGTCTTTACAAAAATTTTTTTTCGTTTAAAACGGTTTAGAGCACCATTAACCAGTTTTTGTTTAGTTTTTATGCAGCGCGGCATCCTCACAAGTAGTCACAAGTTGCAACGCGTTTACCGACATGCCGCTCGTCGTATGAACCGGTTAATTTAGGTTAAAATAGTTCTTAAAACGTTCACGTTCTTAAGAAAAGATCGGAGTAAAACCCAAATAAACCGGTTTCACCGGTATTTTTACTAGGAATGATACGGAGCTTCGGTTCCAATTCCGAAAGGTCGGAACTTCCGATTAATTTTAGACCTCCGATTCCGATTTCGGTTTCGATAATTTTGAATCGGAGTTATACTGAAATTCGAAACGCAGCGATGCACGTGACAAGAGCGCGTACAAACAAGTTTTAACTCGATTTTTTTTATATACACGCTCGCTCTCGAAGTCTCAGTTGATTGTTTTTTTGTGGATGTTATCGCTAATATTTGACTGATTAAAGAAACTGATTAGAGACTGAATTATATTTCTATTGTTTCAATAAGCCTTCCCTTAACACATCTTTCTTCTACTTCCGCCTCTATTTCCGGTTCCGGTTCCGATCAATCAAATTTACAACCACCGATTCCGGTTCCAGTAAAACGACTTCCGTAACATCCCTACTATTAACACAGTAATTTGAAAACATTGTAAAAAACATTTATTTGAAAAAGTAATCGTGGTGTTCTTGCCGTTTTTTTTTAGGGTTTATGTGAATATGTGTATAAATCATTATGGTTTTGTGTAAATAGGCAGAAATATGACGATGATTTTTGAAGTCGTCGGAATGCCATTATGCCGAGTGGGAGCATTACTGGCGTGGAATTCACGATAGTATAGGATAAGGATGAAATTTGGCACACAGATAGTTTATAACCTGGATTAATACATATTTATTATCACGGTGGTACGTTCCCGTGAGATAATTTCCGACTTCCACGCGGGCGAAGCCGCGGGCTAAAGCTCGTATTATATAAATGGTTACGATAACTGAATATTTTAGAACTACAATATTCAATAGGTAACTTGGAGCTTTTGTATATATTTCTCTCATTCTTAGGGTTCCGTACGTCCGAATGAAAAAACGGAACCCTCAGGATCACTCGTGTGTCTGTCTGGCTGGTTGGCTATCTGTCTGTCCGTCTGTCACAGTCCATTTGTTCCGAATCTACTGGACTAATTTAGTTGAAATTTGGTACACATGTTATGAATTTCTGTGACCCAAACACGAACGTGTAACGTAATTAAATTAATTTTGAATATATGGGACGTTTTCGTGGGCAAAATGGAAAAAATAAAAATAAAAACTAGCAAACTGTACCGTGTGACATATCAAATGAAAGGGCTCTAATTTTAGTCTTTAACTAAATTGTTTTTGAGATATTTAAGAAAATAGATGAAAATTGACCATTCGGCCCTTATTTACGAAACTGTTGACCATAAAATTTTGAAAAAAAAAATATTTTTGTACGTGATCAAACATGCACGTGGCCGTTCTTTTTCTTTTACGTACCTAACTGTCCGCATCTTGTCTCGACCAAGGCTCGGATACCGGTTAAATTTTCAAACCGTTATTATGTAATTGACGCAAAACCCTTTAAGTTCGGTTTCTCTCGTAGAAACTGGTTTCTTTTAAACCTATTTTGGAGGAGTCTTTACATAAAGATTTTTTCAGATTGAACGGTTTAGAGCAATACTAACCGGTTTTTTGTTCAGTTTTTATTCAGCGCGGCATCCTCACAAGTAGCCATAAGTTGCGACGCGTTAACCGACATGCCGCTCGTCGTATAAACCGGTTAATTTAGGTTAAAAAGTTTTTAAAACGTTCACGTTCTTAAGAAAAGTTCGGAGTATAACCCAAATAAACCGGTTTTCATCGGTAGTTTTTAAACCAGTTGCGAGCCTTGCTCTCCACGGTGTGTAACGCTCCGTGCATGAAAAATACCCTTTTTCGTCTATAACTTATCTCATTGTAAGAAAGCTTGAAATAATTGAAACATTAAGTCTGTGTAAGTATAAAAGTAGTTTTCGTGGTGCTGAACCATTCGTGTCAGTCACAGCACATGTTAATAGTTGCATCACTTTTGCGCTCTCGAAAATATGGTTTATTTCGTCTTTGATTTACTTAATGAAGATATAGTTAGTATACCTAATCATAAAATACATTTTGATTTTATTTCAAGGATAGCTGAAGACTAATGTGTGATTTTTAAATTTCTTGATATGGTTTTCTAAATAATAGAAAAAAATACATTACTGACAGGGTATTTTACTTTGTATGGAAGTTGAAAAAGTGGTTCCCCTATGTCCAAGTAGACCTAAAATGATGATGATGTAATTTTTTACTTTTAAAAATCAAAAGTAATTTCTTCTAAAGAAACGATCAAACTTGTTGCGAATTTTAGTGATTATCCACGAATCCTTAATTTATTTGAAAATCCCTTTCCCCTATATACAAGACAAAGAATTCCACTTTCCAAATCACAAATATTTTTTTTTAAATTCTGTTTCCCTTTCTCACAACGAAAGAACAAAATTGATCAAAATCAGTCGATTACGTGCACGGCCCCTTAAGTATAAAAGCCATTTTAAAAGTAACTAAACGAATCCTCGTAGTTTGTAAGTGCCGGAATTTGAAAATGACAACAATGTGGCTTATTGCAACTTTCCACTCGACGTCGTCAATTATTTTCATCAATTATTTATTCTACATACATACATAAACTCACGCCTTCTTCCTATGGGGGTAGGTCGAAACTACAGAACCTTACATAGTTACTCCTTTTTTTTTTGTTTACTGTCATATATCTGGTCATACATGCATGCTGGCTGCGAGGACTACGCACCTGACCTTTCTAAAGAACATCACCAATAAGGTCACTATTATGTAAGGACATATAGAATAAAAATTAACTAATCATACCATGCGCTGAGAAAAAAGAATTATGAATAAATAGCTTGAAGCAATACCTACCTACAACATATCAAACGAGTACAAGTAGCACTAGATACCTACTGTAGGTGGGTAAGTTTATACCTAGATGATAGTAAGAAATCTATAGTAAAATAATGCCGTGGCCAAATGATATTCCGTTTTCACCCGGTAAGTCGATGACTGACGTAACTACGTTTAGACTTGTTAAAACAAGGTGCAGTTTAGAGACATTAATCTTATGCCCTGTAAATAATTACCTGTGCTTACTAGTGTTTCCTTTAGATAGGCTTACTTTAATCAAGGCACAATACCTGTATCGTTAGACTTCCATGGCAAAACAGAAACACCTATTCCAGTATTTTTTCAAAGGACCAAGGCTTATTTGTTACGTATCTAAGTTTTTAAAGGGTACTTAAGATACTTTTTCAATTATGTTCGCACCGAGAGAACTTTTATTATGAAATGAATCTTACACCCAAGTTTTTTAAGGTAAAAGTTGAACTGTTGATATAATCAACTAGGTTGATACTGATAGTAATTATAAGACGGGTCGGGACATTAAAGGGGCCGGTGTGGGTACTTTGAACCAACGGCACCGAAACTAACGTAAATTGACGTAATTACTTAGCGACCTAACTCTAGTTACCTGAGTAACTGAGTGCTGGTACTTGTAGTATAGGTAGTCACGTTATTTCGTATTGAAAACCAAATATTTAATGCCTTTGATGCGGCATGCAGTAGCGTACCTACCTACCTACCAATAAAACATTGTAAGTCACAGTCAACAGAAGATCTTTGGGGAATGTCTTTAAAAAGTCTGTCGATGTATCATCGAAACCATTGCGCCCTATTTAAGCTTTTATATTTAACACCAGGTGTAGATCAAGTAGTCTTTTCGGATCTCATGAAACACAGTAAATTAGTTTAATGGTTCAAATGCGGTGATAGTAAAGAACCCAATAATTATATGCGTGTCAATTCTGCCAGTTCTCGGTAAGGTGTTTGAAAAGTTGATGCTCAATCAAATTTTACGTCACTTTATTAAAAATTCCATCTTTCATGAACAACAGTACAGTTTCACCAAAAGGCGTTGTACAACTGACGCCGGTGTCACCCTAATAATGAACATTTTTAACGCTTGGGAAGGAGCACAAGATGCCATTGGAATCTTTTGCGACCTCTGTAAGGCGTTCGATTGCATTAACCAGGAGATACTTCTGTTGAAACTGGACCGATATGGGATTAGGAATACAGCTCTTTATTTACTAAGATCATACCTAAAAAATAGGAAGGTTTTAAGTTCAGGTAAACGACATAAATTCATTACGATCTGAAATGAAAATGGGCGTTCCTCAAGGTTCGTTATAGGATCCATTCCTATTTTTAGTTTACATTAATGATTTACCCCAATTATTTCGAAATCAACGAAGATGTTTGTCACAAAATCTTGACGACGTGAACTCTATTCTTCAGGTCCAAGATTAACGATAAAAATGTTAACGGTAAATAATTTGGTAAAAAAAAGAAAAAATAACCAAATACATTATATTTAAATGAACTAATGTTAGAAAAACTGCAATTTATTAATCAAACGGTTTTACTAGGACTCACGCTAGACGAGAAATTACAATGGAGACCTCGTATAACATCTTTTGCGGCGGGGGTAAGCTCGGCCGCTGATTCTGTTAGAAAGATAAGACAGTTAACAGATGTAGAAACCGCGCGTTTGGTCTATTTTAGCTACTTCCACAGCATTAGGTCGTATGTCATTTTACCGTCGGGATGCTGACGTCGAATCCATTTTTATTTTGCAAAAGGGAGCTGTCAGATCCATTTATAATCAACGTCGCCGCGAATCTCTTAGAAAGATTAATATTACGATAGTACCTTGCCTATTCATTTATAAAAATCTACATCTTTTCATAAAAATAAGTGGTAGACATATTTTAATACCAGAAATAAAGATAAAATAGATCAACCATTTTTCAAACTATCTAAAGTAAATACACACAATTATTTATGTAAGTACTTTCAATAATTTTAAAAATTATGGGGTAGGTACTGTGTTAAATGTGACAATATCTTCTGATAAATTGAAATTATAACATAACATAACATCAAGCCTTATTTCCCCGAAGGGTTGGGCAGGTGTCCCTGTAGCAGGTTCATCCACATTTCGCCAGTTATGTTTTAAGTCCCATGTATTAAATTGCAATTATATGAAAGAAAATTTTAACCTCACATTAACAGCACACTTTGTAAACAAACATACTACAAATTAGAGGGTTTTATACAAAATAAGAATGCCTGGCAACATGCTGGTTCTGCTCTGCTCCATAGGACAATCTAGAGTCGAGACAAAATCATAATCATACTGGTCGCTAATTTTATCGTATAATTTATTATTTTTGTGACATTAATTTACATTCTGTGATTACTTTTAACTTACACACTGACTTATAAATTGCTATTTATTTATTTTTTATTCTTATAGTTTTACAATATTTGTAAGCATGTGAGCACCATGTATCTATCACATAATATTAATTTATCTGTCATTGCTTCATTTTTAATTATTTTAAGCATTGTGATATAGTTATTTTATTCTTGGTATCTACATCGTCTTCACATATGCGTATAATTAATGTATACAAAATACTATCAACATTTTAAAAGAATAAGTGTGGAGTTTCTTTCCCATTCTTCTCCATACGTTACTACCTTTTGGAAGAGGCAACAAAAATCCGTACCACCACTCAAGTCCGGTAGACGCGGCGCTAGTGCCTATGTCATTGCATTAATAAAAATGTAGTTCCACAATTTTCCGCCGGACTTCAGTGGTGACGCGGACTCTAGAATCAATTTTATTTCTTTTGTAAATTTGATGTTCGTAAGTGCCTTTCATGTGTCTATTTGAAATAAATGATTCGACTTTCAGAAGTGTTGTAAGTAATTACATAGATATACCTACTATTATTTTTTTGTTAACAAACAAAAGATTGACGAAAGAGAACGCATGTTCTTGAAACCGATTTCAAGAACATGCGTTTCAGGTCCATAATTTATTTAGATATAATCGTTACACACATTTACAATTCTTAATGACATATCCATTAATAATATAAAGGCTTCTAAAACTGCACCTGTTATGAATTTTTTATCGAAACGGCGACGCGGCCGATGCCCGAAGTTTGGCAGTGACATTCAGCGTAAAATTGAAGATATTTTTTATTTTTATGAACTAGAATTTATTACTACTGATTTATTACCAAATTAACATAGTAATGTTTTTGAACCATAAATTACCATTTATCAGCAAACCAAAACATAGAAAGCGAATTAAATTACGTAAATTTAAATCATTGTGTAGTAAGTAGATTACATTATTAGTATAACGGAGCTTTTCATAACATTTTCCTAATCTCTTGGCATTCTATTACATCTTTATTGATATTGGTGTTAGGTAAAATTCAAAGGAGAACGTTCACCGTCCATACCTTTTTGGGCTAAATGTGAAACGGCCGGCCAAACAAAAAAAAAAGTTATGTTACATTAGAACATATTATTCTCTTCATTTTTCATTATGGGACCAAATCGAATCAAAGAATTACAGTAACCTAATTATAGTAATAGCTTTTTATGCTAATTATTAACCTAATTATAATAATAGCTATTTCTTTGGCCAAAAAATAGGCCAGCCCTCTGGTCACGTGAAGGGTCGACCAGCCGCTTGGCGATGTCTTGAAAAACTAGGTGGGCATTCGGACCCCATGACCCTAATGTTTCAACCCGAAACGGCTCAAACATATAAGTCCCAATAAGATTGAAGTATTTGCGCTGTTTGAGGTTTTCTGCACCTGCAGCAGCAGCCCCAGCATAGCCGGCCAGGCTAGGAAGATATAGCGCAAGGGTGTCCACACACGTCAATTCAATTTTTATTTCAATCAGCCAATAATAGTACAATCGAAAAAAAATATTTATTTCGCATACTGTTGTTGTGGAGAATAACCCTAAAGTTTTAGTTTTACACTAAAAATTTATATTTGTAATGTTTACTGGTATAAAAAGCGATTACTATTCGATTATATTCTTTTAACTAAAACATACTGAAAACAGTATGTTTTAGGGAATGGCCCTACATTTGGTCCCATAGTGAAAAGTGAAGAGAATAACATGGTCTAACGCAATATAGATACTTTTTGTTTGGCCGGCACTTACATAATTTAGCCCAAAATGAATGATCTCCTTTTACCTAAATTCAAAAGTCATTTTATTCAAACTAGGCTGACAATTAGCACTTTTCGAACGTCTAAAAATAAGAACCTACATAATAACTAAAGACAATATAACGTACCCGATTATGTTAAAGTAGGTGATCTAGTGTATGTCATTAGTACCTACTTAATGCGGCATACCCAAGTGATCCATCTGATGATAATCATCGTCGGGTGGTGGAGCTCCCTAACCTAAAAGTTGAGATCAACAATGACTGGCTCATGCGTGCCAACCAGATCCACCCAAATCTGTAGATACGGCGGCATATTCTTTAAAGGATCAGACTCGGACACTATGTGCCCTGTACGAGTCTCAAATTCTCTGATAAAAAAGTCAATTTGAACTCAGCTTTCCAAACAATATAAAAAAAATATATTTTCCAGGACCCCGTAACAACTTATCAAGGTGCAAATTCCCCAGGCTATATTCCGTCGTCAAGTAAACATTCAAGTTTATTACTCCATTGAATTGAATATATATTCATTCCCTGATTAATCCTATTGTCAACAATGTGAATAAATCTATTTGTCTATTTAATCTTTCCACATAAGAGCTTTTGAACCGACATGTCTGATTATAGTTTCAGTACCTACCTATTTAATAGAATGTCTGTCGAAAATTCAGCAGGGCTAACATACACACACACAGCGCGGCTATGCTCTCTCTAAAGTTTTGTCGAGATTTGTCTACATACTACAACTCGTTTTATTACTTCATCCTAATGTCTTACATGCACGCCAAGCTCGAGGAACAAAAAAAGCACTTCGAAACTTCGTTTAATCGCTACGACAGAAATTTTACGTTATACTTAGGAACAGTGCTGATGATCACACAAACATTCAGCTTGGGTTGCTTTGGCTATTATACCTAAGCATAAAACACTGAAAGTTGTTAATCACCACCTTTGGAAAATGAGCTGGCGATCCTGGGCATTATTTTGCGCAGGTTGATATTGCCATAACTTCATCAATCTTGTTAATCACCATACTTGGCAAAGTGACTGGTTATTATTGAAAGTGATGCTCATCTATGTAAGTAGAGAGCATCCGTACCCTTATTGCGTAACTTATTTTCGTAAACAATTATGCCTAATTTGTTTCATTTTGACAGTTCAACGACATTCATTGCGTTATCTACATTGTTGAGCAGATTTTTTTTTCCAACTTATGAAGCAATGGAATAGCAATCTATTTCAAATCGAAACAAATTGTAATTGTGTTGTATTACGCAATTAGGGTACAAGTCTATAGAAGTGATCATCGGGTTTACCCCATGAAGAGTGACAAAATAGACAAATCTTTTCGTCGTGATAGTGGATTATTGTCGAATGGCGCATGTTAGTTAGACCGGCCGCTGAGACAGACGCGAGACTAAAAATATAAAAAAGAAAGAGGTATCTTTATACAATATTTTTAAAGTGAAGAGCAAGACAGAAGTGGATTGCGAACAGATCAATAGAGACTCCAGAGGCTTCATCCGGCGCAGTTTTGTGGTGAAAGAACGTTTCACGATAGTATGTACCAGAGCAGTAACACTCAAGTATCTATTATACAGGGTGGATTTTTGAGATGGGGCAGTAAGAGCAGATACCTTTACCGTTGTAGCCTCTGGATAAACGGTCTTAAGAGGCTGTCTGTCTTTATTTTTTTTTAGATGTTTTGATCCCAATTCACAGATTTCGAAAAAAAAATGTAGTCAGCAAAAAAATGGGCCATTTTCACAAAAACTGTTTTTGATGCTAGTTAAACCTGTTTTTTATAAGGATCAAAAAACTATATCGGACCAACTGAGACTTGAGTTGAGTGCCTACTAGAAGAGTAAGAAATTGCAAAAAATATTTTTCCCAAGTAACAGCGCCATCTCAAAAGTCATTGATATTGTAACTATTTTCAGTCTATGTAACTTTACACACAACTTGATTTGAGAACTCGGAAAGCAGAATTTTGCTAAAATATTGAAAACTACAATAAATGGATACAAGGTTGAATATTGTCTTCAGTAAATAAATCAGCAACAAGCGTATTATCAATAAACCCATGCCATAATGCTAAGCAAAGCACTGCATAAGCTTCTCTCTAAAAACCTCGGTAACGTTAAGCGATCAATAATGTTTTGTTATATTGTTGATCAGAAAATGCCTGAATTTTATTGTCTCGAATACAATTCCCTAATAACGATGTCTTCTTGCTGGAATATTAACAATAACTTGTCGGAACGCAATTAGTGAATCGGGCAATTTTCCAAACAGAATTGACAATGAATGGACAGTTTGACATTGACAATGAACAGTTACTCAAACCCCAAAAATAGGAGCCCTGCGAAGCGTAGTTCCTTTGGCTTTAAATTGAACAGATGCATTCGGGAAATTGTCTATTCCGGAAACTGTCCATTATATTATACTTACCAGAGACTGAAACTGTTCATTTGGGAGACTGTATACGAGTAATTGACAATCGAGAAATTGTATTTCGAGGAATTTTCCGCAAAGACAAAATGAGAACACCACTTGTTATGAAGTTCGCTTAAATCTGTGCCGCGTCAATACGCGTGTCAGCCTATTTTACTTACACGCATGAAAGGGCACGGGAGATATACTTACACGGCATAATTTTATCAACCACCGTAACAGATGAAGGTCGAACAGCTTTTCTAAATGAATAAATGTAGGAGAAATTAGACCATGAATAAAATATCTCATCTCCGTCGTGTTTTAATAGATCTGTTAGGTTTGCAGGGAGGCGATAGACATCCGTAGAAGACATTAACTGCTACCGGACTTATTCTAAAGATTAGCACATAAATCTTAGCGTCCTCGTTTTCTGTTTCTTTTCACCTTTTGGTTACGACTGTGGATATAAATTTATTGAAGGTAGATTTAAATGTGGGAAAAGTGATAAAACAACTTAAGATATACCAAAGCAGGTAGATGCAATAGGTCCTGCAGTTGAAGATATCACATCGACTACTATTGGAATTCCATAATAATAGTTGTTTTATGTAATGTTATAAAAGTATGTTAGGTAGGTATATATTGTATGTTACACTGCCTGCATTTTTCGAAAGAATTATTATTGTAGGTATTATGGTCTTCCTTAATGTCTCGAAATGGTTGCGGTTTAGTGTTTGTCATTTTGTTGGCAAGGATTATCTCAAACACGAAATGTAGTGGTGTCAGTTTTACGTTTGTTAATGTTCCCAATAGAATCGACTTTCAATGTGCAATGCATCAGCCCGCTCGAGCAACGCTTAGATATCAAATCTAGGCGATAGGTAGGTACAAATATCCTGTTTTTTCAAACGCATTGTTTTCAACGGAGAAGTACGATTTCACGTTGGCTTTTGCATTCAAATATAAATAAACGACGCGACGACCCTTTCTCGCGTAATGGAAATCTGACTGTTGCGGAAAATTATATTTTTCTAATAAAAATTAAATCGGGTGTATTATTGGAAGAACAAAAGGCTATAATTATAAAAAAAAAACACTTAACCAAAAGCTGTGGTAAAACTCTTTTTATTTTTAAGCCTTAATCTGGATTAGAGTGTTCCAAGTTAATGTAGTAAAAATATAATGTAGAAAAAACTGTTTTCTACGAATTCATTGTACGTAAGTACCTAGGTACCAAGGTAACCGACATAGTCCGAAGAATTGCCAAACTTAAGTGGCAATGAGCAGGGCACATTGCTCGCAGAACGGATGGCCGATGGGGCCGAAAGGTTCTGGAGGGGCGACCCTGAAGACGTAGCGTTGGAAGGGTTGGAAGGAGCTTGGGGGAGGCCTATGTCCAGCAGTGGACTTCTTTCGGCTGAAATGATGATGATGATTAAGTACTGAATGAATCTTAACAAGTACAGTCGCCCTACACTTGCCCAAGATTCAAAACCGTCTAGCATTTCTGGGTCGGCTTCCAGCCTAACCGGATGCAGATGAATACCAGTATTTTACATGGAGTGACTGCCTATCTGTCCGAGTTACTGGGTAACACGATAATCCTTGGTAAGAGTGGTTGTTAGACTTTCGGGCTTCTGACTACCCGTAAGGACTGTCAAAGTTCTAAAAATGGCATAACATGCTAAGTATTTTATGGTATTATGAAAATACTTACGAAATAGGTATTTTCTCAAAGATGCAATCGCTTTTGACTTTTGTATAACTGTAGAATATTTATACTCGTGGCTGTACCTGTAACCTACCCAATGTAAATAGTATGTAAAAAGTGTAGATAACAAAAGTTCACAGAAACGTTTCCAGCTTTTGACACTGACCTTTGCCAGATAAAAAGGTACCTATTACATAATTAAAAACTTCTACGATCCAGCCCAAATAATATTTTAAGAAACGGCAAAAATACTTTGCTCTTTCTAGGGCGTGCAAATTAAAAATGGACTACACACCTATTACACCTATACGATTTCGATAACCTTTTATAATCAGGAAAAAAGATAGATTTACCGAAAGGGTACTAGGTCATCGCAGAGAATTAAAATGTTAAGGGATGACTTTTTCATATTGCAATCTCCATACTTATCTTTCAAATGTCGGAGTTTTTCCGTATCGGTTAAAGGCTCTTTCAAACAGGCGCGACACGCGACGCGACACAAAGACACCGCTCGTGGCGCGACGAGCGGTGTCTTTGTGTCGCGTCGCGTGTCGCGCCTGTTTGAAAGAGCCTTAAGTCATCTGTATGGAATGTGTTGACATAGATTTTGCATTCCCGCAAAAGAGAATATACAAAATAGGCCAGCCGGTCAAAGCAAATTTAATTTATAGGTACGGAAATGTAGATAAACGCACTAATGATCAGTCCAACTAAGAGCCGTGTGTTTTATAATGAAAAACAAACTGTGCGTTTGTACTGGCGAAACAAACAACTGGTGAAAATTTCGCCAGTAAAAACGCACAGTTACGGAAGAAGGAAATAACCTGAACATAGGTACGAGAAATTTTATAAAACTCTCAGGTTAACATCGTTAGACGGTAAATAGATAGGAAGCCTTTGTTCAGTGCACTCTACGGAGACGTAAACGCAACGAGGCTCATATTTACCCAGCTTTTATGTAAATTGATTCCATGTAGCTACATTAAAACTTTAAAAGCAATCAGACCGTATGTTAAAGCCAATTTTAAAGTAACTAGCGGTAGTCAGGTTAACGACTTACTTACTCAATATTTCATTAGGTAAACTCCAATTTAAATACTTATGTTTTCAACCGTTGCTAAAAAGTAGGTAGGTAGGTTTATAATCGATATCTATAGTCTGTATAATCGATATCCATCTGTTTAGGTCCAGAAATACTCACATAAAGATTAGATACTGGACTGTCCAGAAACATAGACTAACAAGTTGATCGTTGGACGATAAGAAAGAATAACTAACGCAGTTTAGACCTAGCCATGTTTTATCTAGTTCAGCGATCTCTTCTTTATCATCATAACTAGTTAAAAACGAAATTAACCGCAGTCAATTAATTAAAATAGGTCATGGTCAAACGCGACAGTTCTGATTTATTTACATTTTAAGCCCGGTTACGAAATAAGCAATGTGCTTGGTAAAGTAAAACATATTAGACCCTTTATATGAATAAATCCGACCTGAAGGTACCTAAAGTATCTTGGAATATGGAATAAAAACTTGGAATAAAGAAATCTTTACCTTTTCTTCTCGAGTACCACTCGACCTAATTTCAGAAGTCGAAGGGGAAGTAAAAATTAAGAAGTGTTAAAAAAGTATTTCGAAAACTAAAATCACTTGGTCGTACGTTTTTCTTTCTTCCATCTTTAGTTTGGCTACAGGTTTAATTTGTGCTAGCCATAAGTCCTTTATTCCACATAACGTTCGATAATTTATTTTATACTCAGCCTAATTTGTAATAATGCAACTTTTTGTGATGCTTATTGTTACTATATTTCAGGTACAGTCCATGTAACCGGCAAGACAGTAATCTACAGGGTGGCATACTGTGTACTACGACGGTTATTTTTACATACAGTAGGCGCTCGGTAATCCGGCGCTCACTAATCCGACACGTCCCATAGTCCGGCGTTTTCTAACTTAGCTCTCCTACCATAGATATCCGTCTCCTACTTTAATCGGGCAGGTTTAATACAAAAGTAGTAAGTACGGATTACAGAGCGCGCGCATTGATAGTTGTCGTTCTGCAGTCCGGTCCGATTCTACGAGTAGTTTTTATTTGCAAATCTATGTTTAAATTATTTCTTATTAACTGACAATTTCTACAGAAATACAACAGTCCAGCGTTTCCGATTATCCGGCATTGGCGAAAATAAATGGGTGCCGGATTACCGACCACATATAAAAGATTTCTAGCAAACTTGATCCAAAGAAAAAATACAACAGAAGCATGAGTAAACGTCAACATCAAGATATTATGTAAACTACCATGAAGGCTTGGCCAAGCTAACTAATAAAAACATCCATATTAATTACATTAAGGGCTGATTTTCAATCTTCAGATAACATTTACATAAAGAATAACCTTATGTGTGAAAGAATGTCCTTGCTACCTTATTTTTATTATTTTATTTATTTTTATATAGATTCATTTCTTTTAGATTTTGTGAATGTGAGAACGTTGTAGACAGTAGACTTGTGGACCATTTTCTATTTTGCTAAGTACCTGGTACTTGTTTATTGATAGGCCTACACTGTCCTCTCTTATCTATTAACACTAATTTGAAAACAATGTAAAAACCATTTATTTTTGAAAGAGTAAAAGCTCGTGTAAACTGGCGCGATATCGCGGGCTCTACAGGTAGCGCGACTCTTGTAGCCCCCGCGTTATCGCGCTGGTCTGCACAAGCCTTAACTGTGGAGTTTTTTGCCAGCTCTTCTCCGTAGGAAACGACCAATTGGAACCGTGCACCTAGCTACTGACATTTCATAACTGCCCTTGTAGGTTTATGAGAAATAAAATATACTTTTATGAAAATATGTCAAATTGACATATTTATTAGGGTTCTGTAAGTACGTCCGAATGATAAAAAGGAAACATTATATAATCACTCGTGTGTCTGTCTGTCTGTCACAGCCAATTTGCTCCGAATCTAAAATGGACCGATGAAGTTGAAATTTGGTACACATAATTATGAATTTCTGTAACCCAAACGCGGACGTGTAACATAAATTAATTAATTTTGAATATATGGGACACTTAAGGAGACAAATAAGAAAATTAAAAAAAGTTTTGCAATCTGTACCGTGTGACATATCTAATGAAAGGGCTTACTGTTAGGGTTTTAAACATTTTTTTTTTAAATAGTTTTAGAATAAATAGTTTTATTGAATTTATTAAAATTGACCATTATCTCCGAAACAACTGAAAAATAGTTCAATACTTACAGATTACAGGAAAACCTATAAGAAGTCTATGGTTTTTAAATAAAATGCCAAATCTCTCAATATTGTTCGTACAAACTTACATTTGCAGTCGGAATGTATGGAAGAACATATTTTTTTCAACCACAATAGTAAGTTTGTTCTTGAATAAATTAATCCCAACTACGGAACCCTTCATTGAACGTGGTGGTCCGTTTTTTTTTTACATTATTAACATAAGGAATTGAGAAACTACAGCAGCTCTAGCCAAATAGTCTCATCATCATCATTTTCTTGCCCTTGTCTCGTCGTTATAATTTTATTAGGCTTATTGTCATTTCTATAAATAAGCATTTTTAACCTTAAATTAAAATACTGTCTTAAAAAGTCAATATGCCGGCGAAGATTGTATGATTCGTCATTTTGAACTGGGAAAAATAGGTTAGGTTAGAATTGTGACCAACCGCGCGCGAGCCGAGTGGTGCCGCGATGGCGGCCGGCGAGCGCTACTTCCAAATTGCTCGCAGAAATTTTTTCACCATTGTCTAATTATCTAGTCTCGCTTGTTGCATGCATGGTGTATGCTTGTTTGCATGTCTGTATGAAATTTCTGCAATATGATGATTCTACTTTTTAATTTGAACAAAATTATGAGTTCTGAATGAATGCTAAATGAATTTTCTGCGAAATGAACATTATGCTATCCGTTGTTATACAAAATAATATTATGTCATAAAAAATTCTACCATAAAAGGTAGACCCATTACAGATATTATAAAAAAATAATTTGTAAGCTTATTCAATCGAAATTGGGATAAAACTGTGTTTTCAGTTAAGCCGGAAATTTCGTATTATAAGCATTCAGTCAGAAACATCCTGATAGCCAAATTGATTGATACAGTTTAAATCTAAAATTCATTATCGACATTATAATTGTTTTGTGAAAAGGTCTGTTGGCACTGGCTTTTTCGGACGTTAATCCGAAAGAAAACTCCCTTGTCAAGAAAACTCTGGTCATCAGCGTAGACAATACAATGTCATTATTTGATGATATAGCACTTATTCAACTACAATAAATGGGGCGCAAATTCCATTGAGTGAGCATTTTTCGAGTCCTTAAGAATTTCCCAATCTAGTTTGGTGTAAAAACACAGCTAGAACTAGTTTTTTACTTTTACTAGACTAGAATATCGTCAAGCATATATGTGACCAAAATATTGTATCTAAATGCTTGTACGTGTACTTACTTTATATGCACGTTTCACTTTCAAGCAACCTTTAGACAGCACTTTGCTTCCATATATATTCCACCCGTAGATATGTACTATCTATCTATGCACAATCTAACCTAATCAAATATTAGCTAGGTCAACCTATACATAACGTAACGAAGTTTGCTTGCAACAATATGTTTTCAACAGTATACCTATGCGATGTTATGTTCTTGTTATTAAGTGGATACGTAAATTGTTTCAGTACATTATCCAAAAATTTCTGTCACTGCTATAACGGTTTGCACAGCAAAAGATCCCTGTGGCCATTCCAAGACCAATTCAAGTCAAACCAACAAGATTTCGTGATCCGAATGTTCTAATGTACGAAAGCAAATCCGAAATATTGAATTCAAATTCAGATTTGAATCAAATTAACGCATTGATTTCTAAGCTCTCGAGCTTTCTCTTGAATAATAATCTCCACGATTCTGAGAGATACTACTAGAGTCCTCTGTCCGGATTTTCCAGAACTAAACTCAACAACGAAGTTCGTTGCGGCGTACACAGATGGCGCGCTGTAAGTTTTACTGCAGTGGATGGAAACTGAAACTAGTGAACGTTTCACAAACTAAGGGAGGATGTAGGTCACACATCCGCCCCTAGAGGGTGCAATAGTCAACTGTTACATCTGATTCTTTTCATGTAAAGATTCAAAGTTACCAATTATATCAAAAAATACAAATGAAGAAAAAACAAATTCAAATGTTTGTTGTAATCAACAAACATTTGTATTTGTTTTTTCTCAATAAATTATTAGAACAACAAAACATGGTCACTAAAATAATGATATCCAGGTGCGTAATCACTGCGGTCGCAATGATTTATTCCCCTAATACTAGGCATTCGAGTTTGAATGCGGTCCCAACTTCCAACTGACCTTGCGTTTGTAACAAAATAAAAGTATAATGTATCGATTAGCTGGCGCGTAGCCCGCGCCATTTCCACTTTCCACCAAATTTATTAAATACACAAAACACAGCCATTGTTTTACGTATGCAACTATTATTAAGACTATTACTATTAGAGATAACTGTGATTCACAGATCACGAGATCATAGGTAATATAAATACTTCTCAAAATTATAACATCACATAGCAATATGATGAGTAAGCATGCATATTAAAAACTTACTTAGTATTCTTGCGTTGGTTTTTAAATTAATTAAGCGTTTGAAACTACATTGAAGAATAGAATAAAGATGAAAAAAGTAGAGTGGAAGTGTAGCGGTAGGTAAAACCATACTAGAGGGTGGGTTACGTACCTACCTAAGAATTTTTATTTAGGTAATAGTAAGTAGGTACTGGTAAGAAAACGAACTGACCTTTATAAATCAATGTTTCAAATATAACTTTATAATATGCTGATCCTAAAACAATTCGTCGAAAAATGGTGGTTAAGTACCTAGGTACCTTAAACAAGTACCTACCAATTATAACGTGCAGATCGAAAATAGCCGAAATCAAAACGTAATAATTTGATGATTTCGAAGGCCTTAGTTCTTAGTGAGAGGAATAATTCAACTGATGCCAACAATTCCTATAAACTATGCAGTGAACCACTGCAACAAAAGATTGCATCACACGATGTCATACGGAAAAAATGCAAATTCTGCGGAATTAATCCAACCTTACATTCTCAGCATCTGTTTTACAACGTCGATTCCGAAGGGTAACGAAGGACAGTGAGCAAGACACAATGCAGGGCATGCTTATGCATAATGAAACGAACCTTAAATAGTGAAGCCTACCTACCCCCAATCTATAAAACTTGATCAAGTGAATTCTTACGACGGAGATTGCGCTAGGTACATGATTAATTTGGGGTCAATCTAATATTTTGATCGGGTTACCGTCAGGTAAACAGATCATGAAATATGTAGATTGATAACGGATAATCCGGATTGGGGAATCTTTTATTAAATATTTCAAGCATTTTCGCTGATCTCAAATTGCCTATCTTGTGTTTTGTTTCCCGATTGGTGAACAATACGTCAAGAAGTTTATTTAAGATTCGACGAGAGATTAAATTGAATATCTCTTCAGAAAGGAAGCTCTTGGCTTTTCAAACGAGTCGAGAACAGCATGTTGAAAAGAACCAAGTACGTAAATCTTTGTGGACCTACTTGCTTCTCCCGATACTTAATGCTTTCAAAGACAAAGAGGCGCGACGTTTACAAAGGATTTAAGTTTCCTGTAAATATATGTAACTTGAGCGTTTTTTACTACTGCTACATATGATAACTATGTATTACACATAAAAAGCTCGAGGCTTGCGCGGTGCAGCCCGGAAACCTGCAAACATAAGTGGACTTCGCGTCGTGCCCTATTCAAAGGCTAGCGAACTACTTAACATACTTTTTTCAATTCTATAATTATTACAAAACCAGTATGAAACTCAAAAAGTTGTCCACCCAAATTAAATTCACATATTTTGTATTTAATAGGTGTGGGTTACCACAGGGTCAAAACAAACAACACCTCAAAAATGCTTATTTTTTTTAAATACATTTTGTCAAAGGTCGTCTTTAAAAGATCGCTTTTAGCGAAAAAACCGCCCATTGTGTAACCCTATGTAAAATTTCTATTTTTATATCTATTATTAATATGGTATACATAATTAAGAGTATTTTATTCTATCTAACCAATACATGTAGGTAATCTCAATGCGCCTTAGTGCACTGCTACTCCTATTATAATGCTAACAAACGAGGTGGTTTCACCAGAACTATTTTGCACTTTTCTACATAGGGTTTACAATCAAAGTCAAGATCTTTGGCTTCGCGAGCCAGACGCCTAAACCGCTGGGCTATTTTCGCTATAGTTTATCAGTTGTTTCAGCTTAATCGATCACAATTTAAACTTGGCTCAGAGTTCGGTTCATTCATCGAATTTAGGTTGTAACAGGAACTTATAAACGATTAACAGACTACTAGAAGTTCGTAAAATGAGGTTAATTTACTAACATAACATACCCCAAAGTTGGATAAATTATCTTGAGTCGAAAACAGACAAGTAACTACACTCGAGAGCAATGAATCCGGGTCACTTAAAGAATGTTAAAAATCTCGGAAACTAAAAATGATAGGTTAATGCAATAAATTGTATTTAATAGACAATGTAATACTCCTTAAATGAAAGTAAAAAAAATATGAGTCACCATACATTTTATTAACACAAAATTACATAAAGAAAAAAACTGCTGATCTCTCCTTAAAACAAAAATAGGAAACATGAAATTTTTGAACTTTATTACGATTTTCTTGAATTTTAATACTTCGTATTGCCTCCTCGTGCTTCCATTACTGCGTTTACGCGGTTTGGCATGCTGTACACCAAGTTCCTTATACGATTTTGGGGAATATTCTCCCATTCCTCTGTGAGAGCAATTTTGAGCTCACGAAGCGTGATTGGGGGAGGGTTTCGTTGTTTTACGCATCTGCCTAGCTCGTCCCAAGCATGCTCGATCGGGTTGATATCCGGGCTGCGCGCTGGCCACTCCATACTAGTAATGTTCATCTCTTGAAGGTAGTCATTCACAATCCTACCTGTATGAGGTCGGGCATTGTCATGCATAAATATAGCATCCTCACCTAAATTGACCATAAATGGACCAACGTGATCATTGAGGATTTCTTCCACATATCTTACGCTAGTTAAAGAGCCTTTTTCTATGATCACCAGCTCTGTGCGACTTTCAGAAGAAATTCCGGCCCACACAAGTACAGACCCACCACCGTAAGCTACTTTTTCTTCGATGCATGCTTGCTTGAATCTTTCCCCTGGTCTTCGATACACTCTGTGTCTTCCATCGTGCTTGTAGAGCATAAATTTTGATTCGTCGGAGAACATAACTTTTGACCAATCTTCAATACTCCAATTTACGTGGCTCTGGGCATATCTTAGTCTTGAAATACGATGCCCACGCTCCAGTTTAGGGCCGTTTGCAGGTCTAAGGAGTTTTAAGTTAGATTCAGCAAGCCGACGTCTTACTGTCCATGCACTTGGGTTACTTCCTCCGAGGCGTCGAAACTGATTTGTGAGTTCAGTTCCTGCGAGAAAGCGATTTCGAAGCATGGTGTTCACCAAGTATCGGTCTTCTCCTGCTGTGGTATACCTGGTTCTGCCCGTTCCTGGTCTGCGTAGGTTAGAACCAGTTTCTTCGTAACGTCGGAGAACTCTTTGTACTGTTGACAGCGACACACCGACAGTCCTGGCTATATCGCGCTGACTCCGGCCGGTTTCCAGCATTGTAAGTATTCTGGTGCATTCTTCAGGCGTAAGCGACATAATTTCAGCTTGAATAATTAATATAGAGCACTATCAACATGGTTTATGTACCCACATAAATGACAGATTACAAACAAAAGCAAAACCAAATGCTGTAATTTCGTAGTTCCATCTTCGAAAGTGGCCCTTTTTCAAATTTGATTTTTTTATGATATAACTTTACAATAACTAAGAAGTTTTAATACCTTCATTTAAGGAGTATTACATTGTCTATTAAATACAATTTATTGCATTAACCTAGCATTTTTAGTTTCCGAGATTTTTAGGATTCTTTAAGTGACCCGGATTCATTGCTCTCGAGTGTAGGTAGGTATCGCTGTTATGGCGAATTAAGTAAGATGAAACGCTGGCAACAAGATTTTATTCATCGCACTTTACTAAATACTGCGCCAAATAACAATTACGTAGTAGGTACCTACTGAAATTTAAGAAACTGAGTATTTCCTAGAAAACTCGACATATATCAAAATATATATATACCTACCTAATTTTAGACGAAAATTGTTTTTAAGATGTGAAAAATAATCCGCGCTATTTAGAAAAGTTCATGACCTGAATTATTTTGCACAATAAATAGCGAAGAGTTGGCCGCTATCCTCATGGGAGTTGAATCGTAGGTAGTTTGCAGTTATCGGCGAAATGTTGAAACGCATAGGTTCCCTACGGCAGGATAACCTTCACCGTGTAAAAATTGAAATCTCGGCTATACTGCACAGACCTCCACTGGTGGGATAAAGTAATGGAACCAACTGTTTGAAAGGAAATAAAAATAAATAAAATCAAACAGATGTAGATCATTGGCGGTTTTTATTTCCGGTCTACTATTTACAATCTACAGTAAATAGGTAATCTATACCTACTAATATTATAAATGCGAAAGTAAATATGTCTGTCTGTTACCTTTCCACGCCTTGGTTAACCATTTTCATGATTATATTCAAAGGTTTTGCCTGGAAGAGCTCGCAGAAAATGATGAGGCCGCCTATTGCATGTTTTGTAGTGTTATATTTTTTTTTGTTATGGATTTTCTGGAGTACGATAAAGTATATATGTATAATTAAATTAACCCCTGAACCTATTGCCATGGAATTTAACAGATAGGTACGATACGTACGTCCGACCGAAAATGGTTTGAACGTATTTTTTTTCGGCGTCGTAACAGCTGAAAACAATACACTTTTGTTCGGCCGCAAACAAAATGTCCGAAAATGGATATTTAGGCCGCAAATTGGCGAAAACCGGAAACCAAAACGAAATTCGGGCGGATTCTAGAATCAGGCTATTTCTCATTCTGGATGTTTCTATTATGATTAAAATGCAAAATACACGAAGATGAAGTCGCGAGCAATAGCTAGTCTGATGTAAATATCTAATTATTAACTCTAGCTTCATTTGAAATACCCTCGTTAGTTAGTTCTCAACAATCGCAACTCAACGCACAACAACAAAATATAATGCTAACTTATTCTGGGAACTTCTGTACCAGTTAGTAACCCAGTTTAAATTCATTTATTTTATGAATATAGAGGTCACATATCTACAAGATATTAAATTGTCAAAAACAAAGAAGTAAAATTTTTGAGTTTGTGTGTAGGGGTTAATCTTCGGAACTACTGATCCGCTTACGGAAAATCTTTCACTAATGGGAAGCAGCAGCTACAGTATTGCCAAGTGTCCTAGGATAGGAACATACATACCTAATTTATGTTAAAACAATAAATTTCACGGTCGACGAAAAAACGGGCAAAAACTAGTTTAAGTACAAAATAAAAATATGAAAATAGTGATGAATATTTTATTATATTTATATTTAAGTTTCACAAATAAATTCGTTAACTGAGTATGTTCTTTTTTTAACCAGTAGCTCTAGTTTAACAGAACAAGGTAAACAAATACGTGATTCGTTTGGTTTTGAGCACAAATATAATATAATAACGTAACATGCATTTATACATTTTTATTATTTTTCTACATAAATTATTCTTATTCTTATTCTTACATGTGCACAAGCAATGGAAGAAAACAATAAAAACAATTGGCATTTTTATCAAAGAGATGTTACTGTGTATTTCTCTTATTTAAGGTGCAAACTGGCGCGATATGGCGCTGTTCTGCACGAGCCTTTAATCATGTGTATTAGTACCTACGTAAATAACCGAAAGTGGATTTTTGTTTTTGGTTGATAACGAAATCGATTTTTTTTCAGGCTGCATTTTCATGTGAAAACCGGAACTGAGACGCAAAAAAATATTATTAAATTATTTATAAACATAATTAAAACGATCGGCTATCAGTCAAGTCAGATACCTATCTACCTACCTACATGTATAAAGAAAAACGGAAACCGAATTTTGGACAGACTCTAATTTCTAGTTGTGTGTTTAACTGCTGTTGAATAGTAGATAAATTGTAATTAGACGTCTATCCAATCCCCCTAGTAAGACTAACTTAATAAGTAACAATAATAAAAAAGGTAACCAGCTTTCCGCCCGCAATTTTAACTGACGTAGCAGCGGCATGTTAGAAAATCCAAGAATGCTTCTCTATAGGTAGATATTAGGGAAACAATCTAGCTTCAACAAAGCATATAAAATTTCAGTAAATTCATAAAATTACGGCTTTCATGTTCCGTGCTGCAGGTTTAATCATAAAATTGCATTGTAGGTACAGTGTTGTGTACACCTGTAATGATTACAGCGCACTGAAACTGAAGTAATTTGTACCTGTATTGTATAAACCTGTAAATAAATCGATGCCGACTTCCCCGTGGAACTAACAATAGCAACATACTAATATTATTTAGGTATACGAACGTATGTTATAAAAGCAAACTAGCGTGATCTAGTCATTCATTAGGCACATTAATTCGTCTTGCAACATTCATCATGTCTTTCAATCTCGATTTGTAATGAAACTAGAATGACTAGAATAATTATTGCTGCTCGCGAACCAGCACGCGTAGCATGATCACAATAGAAACGGGTTTTGTCGAAGAATAGACAAAATGACAGATTGTGATTGTTTATCTGTCATTTTGTCTATTCTTCTGTCGACAAACCCAGTCTCTATGGTTGTCATGCTACGCGAGCAGTACATATCATCTGGGAATATACGACTGCATTCACATTTGCGACAGGACTCGCTAAAAATAAATGTTGAATGCCGGAAAGGTGGAACAGATTATTCAAATTGATGTACCTAAATAAAAAAAGTTCACTATTCGGTTGCACTTCACAAGGATCTCGCGCACTAGACGGCCACGACCACGACAACACAATCACAATCTGTTTCGATTTGAAACAGATTGCTAATCCATTGCTTCATAAGTTGGGAAAAAAATAGGCTCAACAACGTAAATAACGTAAGGAAACATTCCATAAGTTATTTAGAACTGTCAAAATGAAATAAATTAGGCATTATTAGTTTACGAAAATAAGATACGCAATTAGGGTACAGGTAAACTATAGAAACCGATACGATATATGATGATAGATGATACGATACGAATTGCGCACTTGGTCGCAAGTCGCAACGGCAAACTAGCCGCAGATCGGGCCACGGACGACGACTGGCCAAAGTCGAGGCCGTCTAGTGGCTAACTTCTGCCGCGTGAAATTTTTGAAGAGAAAACTTCTTAGGCGCGTTGGGCATTTTTGAGATGGGAAAAACAATGGAACTCGCGACACCGTTACCGACCTCATTTTTGTAAACGCGATTGTGCTCTTTATTTATATTAAGTTACGGATCAATATTCTATGCAAGTATTTTTCTTCCACCAAGGCGATCTTGTTCAAGTTTTCACATCTGTCGGTATTCCCGGAGTGCCAATGTTTTTTGTTCCCGCGACCCACCGCGTCGCATCGCATCGCCCGCCCACGCTATTACTTGATTTTCGCTTAGCGTGCTTTTTGACTTTTCCTCGGTCCCTCTTTGAGTGAAGAATTGGGCTATTAAATGCAAAAAGATTTTTTCAAATCAGACTGGTAGTTCCTAAGATTAGCAGATTCAAACAAACTCTTCAGCTTTATCGTCAGTATAGATATAGATGGATGAAGACTTTTTGAAATACCTATTTACAGTTAAAATTAAAGCCTGGATCAATCCACTGTGTGTGTTGTATAACCTAAACATGTTGGAAACGTCAATATAAATGAAAGAGGAACATTGGTAATCAATTTTATTAGCTTCAGTGGATGCAGTGAATATATTTAGAGCATGTAGGATGAAATTAGATTAGTGCACTAGGTGGCTCCCAAGAGGTAAGGTTCTTAACGTTATTACGGTACGTAAGCAACAGCCTCGAATGCTAATGAAAAGGGCTGCACTACTATTAAATAAATACCTAAGATTTTATGATGTATGTTCAAGCTTTTTCAAAACGTGTTCTTTATTTCAGTTCGAATTTCACCAATGACATTGAACGCGATCAGCACATCTAAACATCGTCCAAGAGCTGTCAGTGTCATCATTGCTGTCGAATATTGACACTGATAGCTCTTGAACTCTGTTTAAACGTGCTCAGTTTATTTTATTTGATAATAGGTACAGCATCATTTGGGTGTATAGGGTGAATTTTCTAGATGGGAGTTCTGAACGAAACTATACTACTTTGTACCTACGTATGCAATACCTGCTAAAAATAAAGGGGTACGTGGGTTATGCCCTGCTATAAAAATAAACGTCAATACATTGATTTTATGAAAAACACCTGAAACGATGAATGCTAATCAGTAATTTTAGCTTTCAGCGTACCACATTGAATGAATTACATAGTTGGGTACGTACCTACTATCCTAGGCACTAGGCACTTAACGAATGTAGAAGCGTATATTTTATAGATCACAATCTACAATCGAATAGCATAATCAGCCTATAATGTTCCCACTGCTGGGACACATGCCTCCTCTCTGTAAGAGGGAGTGGGCCGTAATCTAACACATGGGCCCAGTGCGGGTTGTGAGATGTCACATGTCTTCGATTTTTTTTGTTCTAGTACATGCCGGTTTCCTCACGATGTTTTCTTTCACCGTATTGAGAGCAGTGGTGATGAAATAATTTACACAAAGTAAAGCGCCTGTCAAGGTTCGAACCTACGACCTACAACTCGTCCCTGCCGATACCACTGGGCCACCACTGCTCTACAATCGAATATAATAAAATAAATACATAATACTTACGTATTATCTTTATTAAGTAAATAAGTAGGTAGGTACATAATTTAGTTTATGATGATGGTACAAGATTTTAGATCAATGTTATATTAATATGATAATTATATGGATAATTGACCCAAGCAGTATTTAGGTAGGTATTCTTACGTACCTATCGTAATTCGTATTATTGCACTGTTGGTAATAATCAGAATTTAAATCAATACTTTTACACCGTAGATACTTATGCGTTGCAAGATAAGATTAGAATTTTGCAACATTTTTCCCGAAAATGCTTTGAAAATTCGTTCGAAACTTCGGAAAGTTATAATAGGCATATTTTTTGTTACCAGAAATAACCTTCGCGGAACTAAGAAGAATTTAAAAATAAGAAAAGCACAAGGGATTCGGTGCCGTCATAAATTAGAGGCATTTGAAAGGTGACCGTTATAGAACAAAAGACGTTTAGTAATAACAGGAGAGCAATGAAAACGTAATGCAGCTGTCGCTGCTAAGAGATCAATTAAATATTTTAGCATGTCAGAGGTCGAATCGTACTTTTTTTTACACATTTATGTTCAGTGAGATAAGTAGGATGCAGCTACGAGTAAAACAAATGAATGCCTACAACGATTGTTAAGAGGCAGCAACGGATATTTCAAATAAGCATTGAGAGAAATCTTGAGCTTACTGAAATTCCTATAAAAAATTCCGAGCTTTTTAATCAGAAGCCACAAGGGACTTCTTTCTTTGTCGCAATTGAAAAAGCGTGACTTAATTATATTAAAAAGCGTACGATGTCGATTTGAAGACATTGGAACAAAAATTGCAATAAATTAAATGCGCTTAGAGCAAACACTAATCTCTCATTAAAAGGTACATCTCGTTAAATCAATATATCAATATTGAACGGAGATACGTACTGCCGAGCACGTCTGCCAACAAAACATCACGAAGAATGCCAATTGGTATTGCTGCTTGCCACTTCCGAGACTGTCATTGTTAGTAAAAATATGGCCACTACATTAGGTCACAAGATGAATCCATTGTCATGGAGTGATGTACTTTAGATGAAATGTTGCTCGTGGTACATGTAAGACAATGCCAGAAACTGGCTCGAACATACATTACATACGTGCCTATCTTCGTCAAGGTGCTTATAATAGCTTATGTTAGATAGTTCCGGAGACACGCTGAAAATCTCGTTCCTTCTCCAACCGTCTGTCTATCGACGACGTGCAATATGTAATCATTATTGCCACCAGTTTGTTTTAAGTGACAAAGGAACGGTTGTACGAGATGATGACTGTTGTTTAATCAATACAGTAATGACAAAACAGGATTATATAAACTGACATATTTCTTCTACAATCTTGAATAATAGTAACTGAAACATAATTTTTGTATCTAATGCATGCAATTTGTTACACTACACAGAAGATTAGGAAGGCAAGTCGTTAATAACCGGATACATTACTACCAATAGGTAAATCGTTCGAATTGCCAGACAATAGAAAGCAGGAACTCTGTACGGACGATAAAGTAACATTTAATTAGCATGCGACACTCGAAGCAAAAAGAGTTATCTAGCACAACTACGTGCACTACTAGTTGGCTAGGATCACGGAGTTAATTAATAAAATCTCATCCTTTTTTATGAAAGCAAGTGAACGTTTCTCGACCAAGGATTTTTATTAATCGGATAATAAAAAGACTGCACCATTCCTGAGAAATTAAAGTTCACGCGTCTCCACAGGGATAACAATTTGTATCTACCTACTTATTGTTGGTAAATCAAGATAGATCAAATTACAATTATAATTATTGTAAACATTACCGGTAGGTACTTTAAGGTATTACCTATGTAACGTAATTAATATAATAAGATGTAACGTGACCGAATTTGGTAATTACAACGATAATTTCACCCTGTACTTAAGTGTGCTGTTGTTGTCTATATCATGAACAATATGCAAAATTTGTGAGCTATCCCGCCAACTGATGCATTATATGATCTTCTCTGTTCTCACTTGATCCTTCGTCTTCTTACGCCGATCACAAGAATGAATGCCTACGTGGTCCGCGATTATTCGCTAGAAGCATAGACACTCGCGTAAATAGCTGCTCTTGCCAAATCTATGTTAGTGAACTTTACATTTGGCACTCGAGAGTGTGTCTGCGCTGTTTGTTACGTTAAAAATATGCGGCGTCATGAACGAGTCACAGTAGTTCTGAGTGGGCTGGCCCAAGTCCAGGCTAGACACACACCAGCATCTATTGGTGACTATGATTATCCCGATTATCGTGGGTCGCGTGTAGCATGAACGCCAGTTAACTAGAACAGTTAACCTTCAAACGTCACTAGCAGAGCCCGCATGGCGCGAACGTATGTTGCCGGACTAGCAGCCGAGTGCAGGGCGATTTAGTATCGCAGAATTACATGCACGGAGATACCTAGAGCAGCTAGTGACGCACTCCACGACGTAACACTCGAACGAAAACAATGCCATGTTGAGGACAACATTGACGGGCCATCCACTGTTTGTGTGGGTGTTGTTGGAACATAAATATTTTGAGTAGTAGCTAAAATTAGGTAAAGATTTAGTAATAGTTTGATAAGCACAAATAAACAACATGCGAACTATAGTATCCAGGCGATATCGTCTATGAATAAAGGCTCTTTCAAACAGGCGCGTCGCGTGTCGCGCCTGTTTGAAAGAGCCTTAATGTAGCGCATTGAATAAGGTGACTACATCATCGGGAAGCTACGACTAGCATTTAAATAGGAGCATTAAAATGTAAAAGGACTATGTTGTAAGTACCAACTAGACAATAAATATAATAACGTCCAGCCTCAGGGCGTACACCGTTGATCAAAAAACCGTAATTTAAGCCAAAATAATTGAAGCCAAAAACAATACATATTAGACGACTTTATACCAGAAATAATTAGCAAGCGTAGCAGAAACAACCATTTTGTCTGTCCTTTACCGTTTTGTGGTTTTTATCTGAGACCAACAGCCGGATCCAACCGCTAATTAGGTATCAACTGCGATAATGGGTTAGCCAACCTACATTCTGCAAAATCCATTTAATCGCAGCTCTAGAAAAAAAATACAGTGAATCACAAATGGTGGGAACTGTGATAATAATTCAACGGGCGAACAGATGATCGTGGCGAGGAGAACTGATGTCATACTCGGATGCGTGTTGGATAGGTACGTAACACTTTTCATGACATCACACTGGCGATTTATTTTTAGTGTTCGCTCAAGCCTTAAAATAATTATTTCGACTCGTCACTTCTTTAGACTGTCTTCATTTAATGCGCACGCACGTGTAATACCCGCCGAACGTTTCTCTTTCTCTAGTGTCCCCATTACTAAGGAATTAATTACGGGCATTATAGTGTACCTGCTATAATACTCTACGTTGTAATCGTTTGGTAATGACCGAAGGACTTAACTTTATTGTGTCGTTTGAATACCGAAAAATTATTGAAAACTATTCGTAATTTTAATTGATGAGAAATAAAATATGACGACAATGAATTCAGGAACAATTTTATCACATCCAAAAGCATTGACATTAGCCGTAATAATTACAACCAAAAATTTTTTTTACGATAACCGATGCTTCGGCGCAATGTGTAGGTAGTGTGCGTCGCTCTCAACAGTTTCCGTGATGCGGTAATCCATAGTCATACACATAAATAAAATTGGAGCGTATGTCCACTGACAAACACTTTAATTTTGTTTATGGGTGCTCCAATTTTATGTGTGATCTGCGCTCAGCAAAGAAACAGGGATTTCTTTTCAGTCAATACCTCGCAGCTAATTTGAGCTATGAATGATTTATTATCTGACTACGGAAAAGGAAAGCTCATGATGAGTCAGTTTAATTTTAGATGCAAAATGCAAATCCGCAGTACCTTCGGTGCACGTGACAGTGTAAACTAGCTGCAGGAGACTTATCTTAAATCAACACTTCCATGGTCGGCCACGTTTTACGAAAACTCCAATTATTGCTTTCTAATAAAGGAAGAGGGAATACAATTTATTGTGTAACCTAGTTCCTTTTGAGACACGATGCAGCTGTTTTAAAAGACGAAGAATCTGAAAACTGACTATGAATACGTGTAATTTCGACTAGCACAAGAGTATTTTTAATGTTTACTATTTGCACCCTTCGAGGTAAACTGGGTTAACGTAGATAAGGCTCAGAAGAGTTTCCGCCGTAATTCTTTTTACCAGACTACGGCAAAGCCAAAAGAGAGTTATGATTTTAACAGGCTACTGTATGTAGGTATGACTGTTCCCTAATAACTCAACGGATTGTGATTGATCGTGTGTTACGCAATTAGGGTGCAGGACTGATAGTTAATGTAAGTCTGAAAACGCCAACCCGTCTTGAGCAAGCCTGGTGATTAATGCATGTTTTCTCTGTATGAGAAGAGGCGTCTGCCCTGAAGTGGGGCAAAAATAGGCTGGTATTATTATTATATCGTGTTTGGTACCTATCTAATGAAAGGTTTTAAGAACTACTTTCTGAAAATGTATTCGTTATCTATAATTCTTATCGATATCTCTAATATTTATTCTTACATATACTCCAAGACCTTTTCTATTAAATGATCAATATTTGTACTTATATATATTTGTAATGACCTTCCGAAAACGGCTCTAACGATTTCGATGAAAGTTGCAATATAGGGGTTTATGAGGGCGACAAATCGATTTAGATTTAGGTTTCATATCTTGGAAAATTCGTTTCCTCTATTTTCACACCCTCGAGAATGTGATACAACGTTGTTATACCTGGCTGATATATTTCTCTATTTTCACCCGAGCACAGCTCGGTCGACCAGTGACTAACAATAAAACAATCATGTTTCACTCTGATTGTTTTCAATAACTTCTATTTGCTACCTACCGCGAATAATCCCTAAACCCCAAAATAATTGATTAAAAAAAAGAAATTTAAAAACCAAAACCCAACTACAACAAAGACGCCAAATATAAAGGTACTAAAACCTTACTTAAACTAAGGATGGGCCGAAATTCTTTTCACATTCGGTTTAACCGAACTTCGGCATTCGGCCCAAATTCGGTTTAAATACCGAACATTCGGTACAAGAAGTAAATCATTTTTAATATTAAAATAGCTTAACTCTTCTGACTAAAATAATAAAACTGGTATTTAAAATACATTTAACCTACCGTTATAGTGCAAAAACACCAAGGTTTCTGCATTATCTGGCAGGAGTCTTGTTACGTTTTACACAAGTACAATAACAAAAGTTCCGAACTTTTTATTTTTACCGAATGTTCGGCCGCAGTTCGTATTTAGGGACTGCAATACGGCGTCATTTCCAATCCGGTCGGATCCGGCAGGATCGATGAAAATCCAGCCGGATCCGACCGGATCGATCAAATCAGAATAATTTTGCCTTTTCGTTCCAAATGGACTGTTATTGAGTTAATCGAGTAAAAGTAATAAAAAGGTTGTTTATTTTAAATAAAAACTTCTATGAAATCAACTTTTACTTTTCATGTTAGAACTTAAAATTATACTTAGCTTTATAAAATCTTTCATAATTTAACCTTGCGTCATTACTATTTACTGATATCACAAGTGAGTTTGTATTATAAAATATAACTCTTTGGTTTGATCAACTTACGATAAATAATTATTTTGAGTATATCAAAAAAAAATAGTTTAGTTTTTTTAAAAAGATCGTAGAAAACAAATAGTATTAATTGTGTCATCTGCCAATCGACTTCGAATAGAGCTAAAGATATAGTCTGCGGTCGAAAAGGCCCTTTCGCTTCTACACTGGCTTTGTAGTCGGCAAATAATCATGCAGCGAAAAACAAAACAAAAAGTCAAACTCAAATAATTTATTTCAAATAGGCCCTTGTAATGGCACTTTTGAACGTCAAGAATTACAAAATAATAGAATCGATTCTAGTCTTTTAAAATGTTTTACAATATTTTATATAGGTACCTACATTAGTTAAATAATTATACAATATGTGAAGACGATGCACCTAGAATGAAATTACTATACAACAATAGGTAAAAATTATTAAAAATGAAGCAATGACAGATAATTTAATTATGTGATGGTGCTCAAACATTATAAAAATATACGATTTTCCTAAAATTTTATAATTAATAAGTCAGTGTGTGAGGAAGTAATCACAGAATGTAAAATCAATGTCATATACTTAACCAAAAAATAATAAATTATACAATTAAATTAGCAACCAGTTTGATTTTGTCTTGATTCTAAATTGTCCTATGGAGCAGGACCAGCATGTTTCCAAGCACTATATCTTGGATATAATCCTCTAATTGTGACCCGACACAATTGTGATCCGAGCGAAGAGTGGATTAATACTGAGCACGTCGTAGTCACGTGTTCCGACTTGGCGGCGCCGCGTGGTGGAGCGGGGTCCCCCCGCGGGGCGATTCAGCGTCGAACGACTCGCACGCAGACGCACCACGCATTTAAAGTACCAACTCTTGCAACAGAGCGATTATATTGCCAAAAATTGCTATCACGGGATGCGGTATATTGATACTGGATCCGGTAAAGGTTTAATGACGCCGGATCAACGGATCCGGTTTTCCGTTTAGTTAGTGATTTTCCGTTATAAGTGATGGGCCGAACGTGGTTTAAATCGAATAAGAATAGGGATTGCAATCCATGGTAACAAAACTACAGCGGTTTCGGTTTTTGTACAACGGAGTCACACGTAATTACTAAATATGTCATGTAATTATGGCACACATCTTACAGATTACGTCAAATTACGTGTGACTCCGGTTATACGAAAAACCTAAACAGATGTTATTTTGTTACTATGTCTTGTATAGACCATATTAGTTGGCGTTTATGTAGTCCATAGTTAGGTTTAAACTTTAAAAAAGTAAAATCCAAACTACTACACTTTCGGCGTCAGTCAGCGCATCTACTAACGACAGTTTGCGTAGGTAACTGGTGCAACAGTCGCTAACAAGCAATCATAACTTCCGGAGTTCACTGAAGATATACGTACTTACTCATTTTTTGTAAAATACTGAGGTATCTATCTAATAGGGACTGTTTTAAAAAGCGCTTGAAAAGCTCCCGACTTAAGCATTAAGTTTCATTACTTAGATGTTTGAACTTAGCCCATGAACTTGGAATTTCTACATTATGCCCTTCAAAACAATCATGATCAATTCGCGACGATTTGTAGTAACAGGGCTCGATCAACAAGAACAAACACATTGAAACAAGCGCGTCTGGGGGACCTATTGTCGACCACAATACAATACGCAATCTTAGTTAGCACACACACACGGACAGACGTATGGATATAATACCACACAAGGCGATGGGGAGGACCGGACCGTTACTAACCAAGGTCACACGACAATCAAAACTAATTGTGGCAAGGGGTTCATATTCATGATACAGTGTTCGATTTCCAATAAATAAATACAAAGATTTCAGATCACTAAACTGAACTTTAGGATGAACAGACGATTATTCATACGTTTCCAAAGAAGCTTCTTTGTTTGGGCCTGGCCTATGACTAAACTGGAGATTTTTTATGGCTTGTTTGATTATGAAAACTTCCAGGTCGTCTTTAAGACCATCTTTATTTCTGAAAGTTGTGTGACGATCAGAAAATACGTCTTCCAGCACACGTAGCACGACAACCATAGAAACGGGTTTTCTACGGGTTTTGTCAACGGAAGAATAGACAAAATGACAGATTGTGATTGTTTATCTGTCATTTCGTCTATTCTTCCGTCGACACACCCGTTTCTATTGTAGTCATGCTAAGCGTACAGTTAGTCTTTCCATTGGATGCCAACGGTATCTTCAATTGCTATAAAACTTGGAACACATAGCGAAACGGATTTCGTATTACATAACAAAGCGTTTATAAATGCAGAGTCCAATCCAAATGGGGTTACATTAATCACGGAAATTACCACGAAGGTTAAATGCGGCATAGACACGCTAACTCCACCTGCCTGAGAAAATACCTAATTACTATAGTGAAAAAACGCGATGTACAAGACTACTGTTGCATAGACTTTTTTCGTTTAGAACAGTAAGATGTTTATCTCAAAACGTGCAGAGAGATGGGTAGATCACGAAGTTTCCGACGAAAAACACTAGGTATTTCAATGATACTTACCTACCTAATTTATTATATTATTAGTTGCGCCCCGAGGTTTCACCAGCATGTCTCGATCCCGTGGGTATATCGGGATAAAAAGTATCGTATGTCCTTCTCCGGATCTTGGTATATCCATATACCTAATCTCATCCAAATAAGTTCAGCCGTTTTAGCGTGATGCCGTGACCAAGGGAAATACGGATTCATTTTTAAATATATAGATAAACACAGATGAGAATGCGAAAATCAAAATATAATGTTATCAACACTACAAATGTTAAATGTAAGTTATTATCAACTGTATACATGACTTGTCCGCAGTGAAGTTGCAACTATGTCTCTATTCAATCTGTTTCCAACAACTTCAACGGAAAAATGCACTACCTATCGGCATTCATCTCTGTTGTGGTCTCATCAAGCCCCACTCGTCAGTTTTTTCCGCATCGCACAGTCCGCATACGCAATTATAAAACCGCAGCGCGATATACTGTTTTCAATATTAACTGAATGATACGATTAGAAGTTGAATTCCAGTTCCTAAAACTTGCGTAACGTGATATAAAGGCTAGATAATAAATATTCCTTCCTTCTACTTCATTAAATAAAACTGCTTTCCAATTTTCCATCCATCATGTAAACATGGAAATTTCATCGATCTTTTAATAAGAAAAACATTTGCGAGATAGGATGACATTTACTGTAGGAGCGCTAAGAAAACTTGTCCTTTAACATAATCTCCATTTATATCGTACATAAATATGGCAAGATAAAACTGGGTCACTTTTATATTAGTGCCCATCCATGACTTCATTAGTTATTCGTGGTAAATTATGATACACGCAGTCAAAGTGCTGTTAACTATTATAACAAACATTTTATTAAATTTTATTTTTTCACCGAACTAGTGTTAATAGGTATACATAGAAACGGGTTTTGTACGGGTTTTGTCGACGGAAGACTAGACAAAATGACAGATTGTGATTGTTTATCTGTCATTACATCTATTCTTCCGTCGAAAAAACCCGTTTTTATTGTGGTCATGCTACGAGTAAGCGTGCAGTAAATAATAGAACTGAAGCCGATCGAAAGATTCGTTTCTATGAATTTTATTAATCGAACGTTATTAGCATACTCCAGTCATTCCATGGTCTTCGTTCGTAAATAAAGAGGAAATTGCATCGATATTTTTCTTCCCCTGACAATTCTTAAGTGTCTAAATCAGGACACAAGCGAATGCCTGAAACGTCTGTTCCAGTAGATTGTTCTTTATTCAGACAGTAAACCATTTAACAATTTCAACCAGAGCATTAAAATATTTCCTGATGGATTCTTCCAACATAAAATGTATGTTCATTGATTCAATATTGCGATTGCGACCCAAGCCCGGAACCACTGAACAAATTGTAAATACAGAAATCTATTAGGTGCACTTTTTCAATCTAATTCAGCTTCAGCTGTTTTTTTGTGGTACATAAAACCTGAAATATATGTATTTAACTGTTGTTCCTGTTCATCTTGAATTAGTGACTTTCAAATCGGGAATGAGTAAATAACGATTCGTCCAATGCAGCACGTGTAACTTGTTATTGAGTAAGTTTATTTACCTAATTAGACTTTTCTTTCAAAGTCATATTTTATGTAATCATAGTTTTATGTCAATAAAAAGATCCAAATTAGATCTGTATGGGAAGAAGAAAGCGGTAAGCAGCGCCATGTTAGCATCAGAAGCACTTATCGTGAATCAATATTTCGTTGGTATTTCGTGAAATAATGGTACCCAGACCAAGACGGAGAGTGTGGAATGAGCTGGACTCCTTTAACAAAGTGTGGTCCATGGCAGCTCTGAACTGAGAGAGGTGGAAAGAGAGAAGGAACGCCTACGCCTTTTTTAATGTAACCAGTAGTCTTATAAAACATGAAAAAAAAATAACACAATTTCAAAACTACCTCTTGAGTGAGGCCGCACTCCGGAGCCACTCGCTACACGCATCCAACATTTACATCGCCACAATTATTAAAGCGCTACATTTTAGCTCAGAGCAGTATCGTGTACACGCACAGTCGCACACCGGACGAACAGTTGTAGCGCAGCTTCCTGAATGTCGGACATCATCGTCCGACGATATAGATTTCTTGAAGTGGCAATTAATGAGAAATATTGGGTTCACCCGCATAATCAAGATACTACAATTATGGTAATTTCAAAATTTCTCAAGAGTTACGGTTCGACGAAGAAAAGTCTCAAAACTCATACATGGTTGTATGATATAGGGTTATTTCAACCTCTGCAATTAATTCAACGTAAAATTCAATGTTGTCTTTCATTTTTGCAAATCATCGTGCCACAAAATACGAACGTGTTCTATCTTGAATACGTGTTGCGTGGCAAAAGTCTCGCCACAAACTGCACCCGCTGCAAATGTGTTCTTGATGTGCGTGCTAGCGTGCATATATACGGGAGCGTTAAATTTGGCGCGTTTCAAATGTGGCGCCACAATTTTAGTAATACAAGTGTATGTCTGGTGTGCGGCCTGCCTTAGCGTAAAAGGTAAACGGACGACCTATATTATCGAAAGCTTAACATACTTGGGAAGAATTCTAGAGAACGCCATCTGGTAGGCATTGCATGCTCTAACAATTTGCTCGGAGCGAGACCACTTCCACCTTCGTAATAGGATACCGAAGGTAATAAGGTACTGAAAGAATGCGACCTATTATAAAATTGCCCAAAACAAAACTTTCGGGGAAAGCATGGAGCAGAATTTTATTTCATTTGAGAGACAGGAGAGACAAGTTCTCCTCCACATTTTATGGGACATTAAAACAAGCAATAAAATGTGTGGGTATATATTTATTTTTTATATCACTCGTATAATATGCAAACAATAAACGCTCATTGCGTCCCTACCCTACGTGAGGCTGAAAATAATACAATAAAACCTAAAAAGTATGTCCGGACATATTTATTTATAAGTATATTTATGTTTGTAGATACGATAAATAATATATTCGCTTCGAATTCAAGCGAATATAATAATTCGAAATCAGTTTTCATTAAAAGTTGTTTTACATTAATCATATATTATTTAATGTTAATTAATTTCATTATAAATCTACATTAGCACGACCGACACTTCACAAGTCGACAACTAGGTAATTAGAAAGCACAACGCTAGGCAACCGTACTCTTACATGTGCAATAAAACATAACAATGCTGGTGAGCATTATTATGTTAATTGGTTCTAGCATGCCGTAAGCCGAGAGATTTCCAGTATAAGCTGATCTCGCATTGGATTTCCGTACAATGCGAGATCATCGTAAACTGGAAATTTATAGCTTGATGTGTAGCCGTGTATACACACATCGATAGTCAACTCAAACTAGACAACGCGTGGCCGGTTTCTCTCTACCTGACCACAAATTCCGACCAATCTAAGTCTTTCTTGAAGGATAATGTACGAGTCACAACTGGCAATTGACCACATCTTGACTACTGTACTTGGACGTACTTGTACCAGGTTTTTAGGAAATGCGTACTGTGTCGGCCCCATTTAAATTGGGTTAAGAGTAGGAAGATTATGACGTTCTTAGTCTTTTGGACATTCTGCCGGCTGCCGCGGAATCCACGAGCATACGCCCGGCACAGTCTGCCAACAGCGAATCGGCTGCGCAAACCACATCCGTTGTTGTTTTCAAGAAAATCCGCTAGTGTTCGGATTTATGCAAGAATGCGCGGGATTTCAGACCGTGCCCCAGTTGCGATCGCTGGAATGCACGCGCATGCTCTACGACGCTCGACCTCAGGTATAGTAGCTTTATGGCTGTAACGACATTTATCGAATAAGTATTGGAAACAGCGAAACATTCACAAATTAACTTTGGCATGGGAAGTCATGTCATAGTTGATTCGGGCAGTCCTGTCTCTCGAGTTTATGCCATGAACAATAATCATTGCGTGGTGGCTCTTTAATTGCAGTAAAATCATTATTGCAAACAATAACAAGTATCTACACGCTTATGAAGCTTGTATTTTACAGTACTCGGTATGTTTATGAGACGTTTTCATAAATAGTTTCAGACCGAGTAGCGTTTTAAAATGAAAGTGAAGTAATAAAACTACGCAAAGAACCAACGCTTTATTTTTCTGAGTATTGCTGTCGCCCCTCGACCGCTAAGCACATGTATAAGACGGGCGCACAAATATAGTATGTAGTATATACGCAGTGCCTTATTTATCTCGATTCAAACTGTTTTCCCGTGAAGCAAACTGACAGAAACACAGATAGACGTCAATTCTAAAAATTATTGATTTATGTTGTTTTGTTTATTGCTAATATCAATCCCCAGCAGAATTTTGCTATCGATTCTTGGATGCATCTCCGCGGCCCATATCCGCTGGGAGACGAAAGGCGGTGGTATGATTTGCTCCATCCTTGATATAGAGCTATGCAAGGATTTTAGAATCCAAGTGTAATAATTTTACACTTTTTTATATTCCTTAGGTCCGTATTGAATTTTAGGCAACGATTCCAGAAGATCCACAGACAGATTTTAAAATCCCTAGGACAAATCAGCTGTCAAAATATGTGTGTAAATTCTAAAATGAAGCTAGTTTTTTTGTGCTGATCAAGGCCTCCCCCAAATCTTTCCAGATAGATACTCTTTTCACAGGCGCCGTCTCAATAGAGAATCTTACGCAACGCTGAGAAAACAGACCAAGCAAAGAATAAATACCAATGTACTATTTAAATGCCCAACGCGCCAAAAAAAATTGTCGCTTCAAAAATCGTATTTCAAAATGTAAAAAAGAGTCACAAAATAAATACAAACAATAGATGGGAATCGAACTTACAACCCCATGTTTGCAACGTCGTCCGTTCGTCCAACCTCTGAGAAAGAAAGAAAGAAATAAAAACATTTATTTGGACACAGTTCGTGAAATACAAGACACAAATAACAAAGATAAAATAAAAAAATAATGTTTTAAAACAATAGTGTGTGCCTCACGGCTGCGTCAAAAAGGTTCATTTCAGCATTAATGCCAGACAGATGCTGTCTGACGCTGGTTTTCTAATGAACCCATAAGGACAAGTGACGGGGAATACAAACAGTTTCAACATTCCTAATACATAATTTGTATACTTAAAAAAAAAACTAAATAAATAAATAAGCACATAATAAAACATAAAACAAAAAAAAAACCTAATCGCTTTGTTGGTAACATTTACCCAAAATAGCCGTTCCTATATATTTCATGATCGACTGCTTAGTTCCATAAAGGTATAGGGTGATGATAATCATTTAAAAAGTTAAATCGATAACCATCTACAATATCCTAATCTTTTGGCGCGTTTTTTTTTTAAATCGATCATAATATAATATTGCTCATCCCCCATAGCAAATAGCGTGATAGTTTATATATACCCTACAGTTTGACCAAACTTATAGCGAATATCTGTACAAAATTTTAACAGAATCCATCCGATAGAATTTGCGTCATGCTAGAACATACAAATACGACATTATGTAATATGAGCAATATTACATAATGTTCCCCATAGCAAATAGCGTGATATGTTATAGCCTACAGTTTGACAGGATCTATAGGGAATATTTATGCAAAATTTTAACAGAATCTGTCCGGTAGAATTTGCGTCATGCTGGAACATATATACAGACAAACAAACAAACAAAAATTCTAAAAATTACTTTTTTTCAAAAATGTACCGTTTTGACTTCGCTACGATTTTATTACATGTATAAATTTGATGCTTCCATGTTAGGCGCCTATCTAAGTGGTTGCTAAGATACTTTACACAATCTGTGTGTGGAAGTTAGTTGGCTTATTGGTTTTTCGCACGAATTTACTCGCCCGAAACGGACGAATCGACACTTTTAAATAATATTATTTTTCTCTAGGTGATTTGCACGAAATTAATTTATTTGTAGGCGAATCGACAACTCCAGAAATCGATGAATAAACCAGCTAGTTGACATGCACGGTTTTTCTACGGCGCAATTTATACGCCGTGTGTAGGCACGGTCGTCAGCAAGGGCGGTGGCTATGAAAAACTCGATTCCCACCGGCTTCCCTTCGGAAATTCGGAACACAACCACTCTATCGTCACTGAATAATCAAACTATAAGTATTTGATACACCATAAAATTAAAAGATAACAAAACGCCTACATATTTTTTTTTGTCTTAATATCCCAACAACAAAACACTGCGCTAAAATAACTCGTAGGCGCGTCCGGCTTATTGTGAATTCAATTTCTTTAGGAACTAGTAAAGTCATCATGACGTCGGTCACGTGACACCGGGGTTTCTTAGCAGCCGGGTAAGCCGATCTGCAACAAGTTACAATAGGGATAGTAGTAGTGGCACACGCATTTGATTCAGTTGTATTCGTAGAATTTTGTAATGCGTTCAGCTGGGAGTTCGTAAATATTTCATCATTCGATTGACAAAGTGTGGTGGTTTTTTGACGTAATCGCATTAGAACCATATTAATTTGTATTTTGTTCGCTCAGTATTCATCGAATTCATCAGTTTATCATTACTAGTAGTAGTAGTAAAGTAGCAGTTTGTGATTTGACATCCATGAGGCTGTGAAAGGGAGACGGAAAATTAAAAGTGGGTAGTTTTCGTATCTCATATTATGCCAGAATTCATTATTTGTTAATTAAGTACATCAAATATTTCTATTATCGACTAGCGCTTACCTTTCATCCTTTTATGTTTCGTTTGTTTGTTTTTAATTTCTTTTCCACTTTCGCAAATAGTGTTTTAGCTGACTTATTTAAAGACGTCATATTCTTCGTATTTGGTTAATCCAAATGCAAACAACAGCTAAGACAAGTTCAAAGCACACACAAGATGCAAACTGTCCGAAAATAGTCCGCCGCGCTCGGCTGCTTGCAGCGTATTGTGCGATGACATTACAGTGCACGGATTAATAAATTATTATAACAATGTGTCGGAGCATGGCAAGTCAGGCATCGTTTAAATTAAAGCAGGTTTCTGTTCTGACTCATTTCGGAGAATTTCTTTATTTGCATAAGAAGGTCTAATCATGCGGTCATGTCACTTATCTATTTATCAGTATTTATTTATTTATTGTTTAGTTTTGCAATGTTACTCAATATCACGCTTTTTATACATAGGTACCTACTCGTTAGTTTTTATGTGACACTAATTTATTTTAATTTATTTATACAATTATGCATACACATTACACACATCACGATGCAGTATAAAACTGATTTACATTCGTCACCTCACACACCAGGTCCAGTTGAAAACCAGCGTCAGGCACCAGTTGTCTGGCATTTTTGCTGAACTGGGCCTTTTTGGCGCAGCCGTGAGGCACACTCTCCTGCTAATTTCTTACATCGGACTTTGCACTTTTTATTTTTATCTTATTTTTTTTCCTGATGTACGACTATAATTACCTAACTATCTGGTGTATTGTGTGTCTCTTAGTCTGTGCTAAATAAATGTATTTTCTTTCTTTCTTTCTTTCTTTCTTAATATTTGTTTGTAGTTATAGAACAGTGATTATTTTAATTAAGATGGTATTTGTTTTTTGTGTTTTGAGTTTAGTGAATGTGAAAGTGTACGTTGTAATTAGGTATTTGGGTAGATAGTTTATTATGTTAAAAATTACTTATTTAGAGTAGATTTGAAAAGTAATTAATACGATCAGTAGGATAAGGAATGGTAGTTTGTTTATTGACAGATTATTTACTTTGTGAGGAAACATGCTTTTCAAGGTTATGTTTGAAAATATGAAACACATAAGTTAGGCCGTACTCGCCCAGATATGACTATAAATTACAAACGACGTGATGGTTTTTTCAAACATTTTAATGATTCCCTTTACGATAGATATCAATGACTGACTGGCAGTCGTAAATTAAATAAAATGTATTGTCCCCGTGTTTACTTTTCATTCTAGTAGTTTATGGAATAAAGTGTTTTTTACATTGTAATCTGACGAATTCATCAAAAAAGATGTGCAGATTGAAAAACATATTTATGAGTTCGGGACTGGAAAATAAATGAAATAGGAATTTAATGAAATCGTTTCTTGACACCGTTATTTGGATAGGTAAACAAGAAGTAACTTTTCGCGGCCACGACGAAATTCCGAAGTAATTTTTTTTTTTTTTTTTGTTACTTTCGTTTACGTCTGTCGTTTTACCACGCTTCGCCACTGGTGTGGTAGGGTATCAGGACCAAGTCTAACAGGAGGGATGTTTCCGTACCTGAGCGTGAAGGTGATATGGTTATTCTTGGATGCAATGGCACGTATCCGTCACTTACAGAGCCATTTATGAGTTTTGTATAACTGTTTTTGAAGTATATTGCTGGCCATTTCTGGGTTTTCGTCTTCTGATAAATAAGCAATGTCTTCGGTATATGTTGCTATTTCTTTTTTATCATCCAATGTGGGTAGATCTGATGTAAATATTTTGTACAACACTGGACCAAGAACAGATCCCTATGGTGCACCAGCTTTTTTTATTTCAAACAATCTTGATCTAGCTTCGCTCTGTTCCATTTGGAAGCAGCGGTCAGAAAAATACGACTGGATGAGCAGGAACATTGAATGCGGAAGTTTTTCCTTCACTAAAACCAACAATCCGTTATGCCAGACACGGTCAAAAGCTTGTTGTACATCAAGAAATACGCTGAGCGATGCTTTTTACATTCAAAAGCCTGTCTTCTTGTTTGGTAAACTCGGTGAACCTGTTCTATTGTTAAGTGAGATTTCCGAAAGCCAAACTGGTGTGACGGAACAACAACATTGGCATCCATGCACGGTTTCGTTTGATTAAGGAATATCCTCCACAGTTTAGTTAGTCTCCACAGTTTGGAGAGTCAGGCTTAACGCCTGACTCTCCAAACTGTGGGAGAGGAGTTTAATGGCCGATTAAACGAGGCTTCATGTTCAGGTTTACCTAATTTGTGGATCATGACAACTTCTGTGATTTTCCACAGGTTAGGAAAGTGAGATGTTTGAAAGATTGCGTTGAACAAACTAGCTAGGAAAGAAATGCATTTTGTCGATAGATTTTTAAGTCTAGTTATACATATAAATAACTTTTTAAATGTTGACTTATATTTCCTATCGAGTTTTATTCTTTCTTTTCATCGCTTTTCCTCCTTTACTAATTCTCAGTTTCCAGTTCAAATCGAAAACCGTAGCAAATAATTATAACACTATGCTGTTTGAACTAAAGCTCTCAGCTCGGCAAATAGTCACAAACAACCCACAAACACAGTCTGTGTGTACTGTGGGTCCCGGAAACGTATTTTCAGAGCACGCCCAGCACTCAATGTTTGTAATCCTAGAGATCTGATAGAAACGAGCACTTGTTTTATTTACATCTGCGTTTTCAATGTAAACTCTTGCATCCAATTATTTTTTTCCATTTTATTCAGTTCATACAAAGGTCAACTTTGTTGGCATATTAATTAAACTTCGAGGTAAACTAACGGTTACGGTTAGAGGGGGGCGGGGCGTTGTGGGGGCTTTTCCCGATACAAACACTCCTTTATTGTTTTATAATTGAATAACATTGATTTATGAATGTTTTGATATTTTGCGTTTGACAGTGGAACACGCTTTCCTAGAAGTAGTATCTATTCACTCTCGACTTAAGCATCCTCAGTTTACAACTATCAGGAAACACAAACCCCGCAGGGAATTCCAGTCCTTAGCTTGTACGCACAATAAAAATGTTCCTAAAACGTTTTGTGCTTATGGGTGGGATGTCCAATTGTCCACGACGTAGCGGTGCTGCATCACCGTACGTCTGTGAGGGTATTCTGTAAAAATCTCACCTCAATTCAGTGAAAACTCAAGTGAACTGAGCTTTCAAGTCCCTAGGATCAGGTGAAATGACAATTCACCTAAGTTTGCACGGTGAGGTTTTTACAGAATTTATTCGTATATATTATATATTATTTACAGAATTTGATCAATTATTATCCGATGGTGGAATGGGCTTGGCGGAATAACCTGTGCAATTCCAACTTCCAATTTACATTTCGGGGAACAGTCCCCGAAATGTAAATTGTACACGATAGAAAACGACGACGATGTTCAAGGCTGTTGTTGATAATGAGCCTCTCGGCCCGTTTCTCAATCGACTCGAAAGTCGATGGCATCTTCTTAAATTTCATAATAGAGACCTATTGCCTTCTACTGCATGAGATTGCTTAATAAAGTATTAAGTGGGATTGGAGACAAATAGATCATCTTGTTTCCATCTTTTTTAAAGTTCACATTTTACGCAGTCGGGTTTTATTGTTATAATTTACTTTTTTTAAATTTGATTTTAGAAGAAGATCAGGAAGATTTTAGTTAGATGTAAATACCAAACTAATTTAGCTAATAGTAGTAATGGTATGTTTTTCGTACAATATTAATAATTACACGTCAGCAACACCTGCGTACTGTAGTTCTATTTTCTTAATATCCCTCGGCATACTTCGTGTTTCGTCAGTTGTCGGATATCTATCAGTTGCCCTTTGCACTTGGTGCAGACCGGACGCTCTCCATCGACTTCGAAGTATACAGAGTTATTAATACTCTTTTAAATTAATGTAATTTATTTTAAAAAAATGGAGGAAAGCTACTAGAGTCGCAGGCCCGACAGATAGGAAAAACAAAACAACAATTAAATACCTAGTTCTGAATTCAAATTATTATACACGATAAATCTAATAATTGATGGACATGGAAATTAGCATTCGTTTGTATTCGGAAATGCGATGATACCCGAGGCCGAAGGACATTAAGAAAATAGAAATACTATAATACTTCAAAATGTACGTCGCACGGGTTTTTGCGTTACAGACTGCGTTGGGTAGGTCGGCTTATCGGCAAATGTGAAAAGGCCCTGTAGCATATTTGTTGCCCCTGGTTACGGAGCTCAAACTGATAAGTGGATCGTTGAACTAATACCGAGATTATGACGTAATTTTGTAATATGCACGCGCGTTATGCGCAAATGCTTACAGCAATAATGATAATCTGGTAGCACTGTACGCAGATTTAGAAGGAATAGGATATCTTTAGGTAGAAAGCTGAAGGATTATTACAAAAGTTAAACCCAGCAAACATCATAACCAGTCATAGCCATTTGTTATGAACGCAATTTTTTATAAAGTGACCATAAATAGAGGGTGATTTTTTGAAACGGTGAGCGTCGGGTAAGAAAACAATAGCGGCACCCATCGACGCGAAGGTTTCACAATAGCTTACCTCGGCAAAGAAAAAAAAAAAAAGTTGTTTCTTGTTTTCTTAATATTCTTTGTTACTTTTAAATACTTGTTTTCTACGGAGTACCTCGTCACGTAACACCATTTTTGCTTAGTCTCAGCAGAAATCTTTAACCAACTTTCGATCAGTTATTTATTCAGATTCATTATTATACCCCACCCTATACCGTTAAACAAGCAATATTTGTATATATATTTGTAGACACGTTCTCGAAAACGGTTCTAATGATTTCGATAAAAGTTGCAATATAGAGGTTTACGGGGGCGAAAAATCGATCAAGCTAGGCCTCATTTCTGGGAAAGTTCGTTTTCTCTATTTTCACCAGAGCAGAGCACATTCCACCAGGTACTTAAGTTAAGACATAAGCTGTTCAGGGGCCTTACTTAAATCTATTAATTTACAAAAGTTGCAATGCTCGTGACATTGTTAGTTTTTGACAGATTTTTATAGCAAATTTGTCAAAAACTCACACTGCTCACAAACTCACTAAGTTGCTATTTCGGTCAGAAATAATTTGCGTTGATCCATTGCCACGAAAAGAAAATTCATTTTGGTAGATAACTTTTCATTTTCAGTAACTGTATATTTTACAAATGTATATTTCATTGGAGGATAAAGACGAAATCGGACGGATAAATAGGTACCTACAATAAATAATAAACTGTTTACTCTGGACCTGTTCTTCAGTTACCGTGCGTCCATCACTCATAATCTCGAGATGTTTGATTCGATCATCATAATTCTGTTTAATTCTGTTACATGTTAGGTTAAATAACAACAAGGTGTTTCTTTGTTTGTCTTTCTGATTTAAAAAAAAATGGTACCTATACTATACGTGTTTGTGACAGCCGTCAACTATCAACTACAACATAAACGGGGATAAACAAGAATTCTATGTTCTTTGAAACCTATTTTTTACCTTCCTCAGTTCTTTGAAAATCACGAAATAATATGTTCTTGGATCCATATTATTATTGCGTAGTTTTACAAAATTGGACCTAATTTTCTTATATTAAGGACAGTTAATCGTCTCTCTCATTAGGGATACGGAATTAAGAACTACCGTGTTCTTTGGAGCGCGGGGGTGCACCATGTGGCTAATTAAGAGAACGCAACACGTGTGTTGTTTTACTGGCGTTTGTAAGTTTTTATTTTATGTAAGTACCTGAAATATTACACTTTATTACTAGTTTGATTGAATGGTTTTATCCTGTTGAAGTAAACTATATTTTTGGCATAAATAGTATAGTCACGATCATAAATATATTACTATGAACAGCTCGGAAATAATATCTGATTTCATGATTCATGTATCAATATCTGTAGTCAAGATGACGACAAATATATGTGATCATTCAGGCAGCACAAATATGTGACATCGAAGGAACACCAAAAATATCTGACGAGCAAAAATCTATTGTACCTTTATTGCGTATTATGCCTTTCACAAATGATCACATATATTTTCCGTCATATTGACGACAGATGTTAATGGATAAATCAATAAATCTGATATTATTGTCAAGCTGTTCATTGTAACATATTTATGCTTGTAACTGTACAGTATTTTTATCTCACGATGCGAAACGCGCTTTACTTGCGGTTACGAAGTGTACAAACACGGTGTCAATATGTGTGTAAGCGCAGGAGCCGGTGCCGTCCGAGACAATGGAAAAGTCGGAAGTGTGTGTGTGCGTTGGTTTGTTATGTGCTGACGCTACTCGTCTTCACGCACACATTCACAGCATGTTTCTAGTTTTGTACACTTGGTTACCACAAGTAAAGCGAGTGACTGTTCGTGAGATAAAAATACTATATCTCAAAAATATTTATTTATTCATATAAACTTATTTAATTTTTCTAAGTAACATCTCGATGACAATATTCTGACAAATTAATGGACTATTACAAAAAATAAATCCTTATTATAGTACCTATACCAGAAAAAAAAAAACACTTTAAAACATACTATGGGCGGCTTTATCGGTTTCTGCGATCTACAGGCAACTTTGAAAAAATATGTAAGACAAGCTGCGCCCCGCGGTTTCACCCGCATAAGTCTCGATCCCGTAAAAATATCGGGATAAAAAGTATCGTATGTCCTTCTCCGGGTCAAGGTCTATCCATATCCCAAATTTCATCCAAATCCGTTCAGCCGTTTTAGCGTGATGTCGTGACCAAGGGAAATAGGGATTCATTTTTATATACAGGGTTATTGGTAAAACACCAACAACCTCTTAAGGGGTCATTATACTCATCATTATGAACAACTTTCACTATGGGAACAAAGCTGATATCGCAAAAAAAAAATCTGCTGCCCATACATTTATGTTCGCATAAACTAGTAAAAATGTTGGGAGCAGCTGATTTTGTTTTCGCGATTTCAGGTTTGGTCCCATAGTAAAAGTTGTTCTTAATGATGAGTATAATGACCCCTTAAGAGGTTGTTGGTGTTTTACCAATAACCCTGTATATATAGATAGAGGTTTTTAAGGGTTCCGTAGTCAACAAGGAACCCTTACAGTGTCGCCATGTCCGTCTATCTGTCTGTCTGCCTGTCTGTCCGCGGCTTAGCTCAGACTTCGGTTCTAGAAATCTGTAATTTGTCATTAGTATACATTATATTAATCGCGCCGACAAAATGATAACATAACACAATGAAAAAAAACTTATTTTAGGGTACCTCCCCTACACCCTACACGTAAAATAGTATGTTTTTTTTTCTCATCTAGTTTATGGTGTGGGGTATCGTTGGAAAGGTCGTTCAAAAATATTGGGAGTTCGTTTTTGGATTCAGGGATCCGTTTGCGAAATATTAAGCTTTAAAGTGCTAATTTTTGTTAGAGTCAAGTGTGTCTCCCCCTGCCAGCTAGACACACACACTTGACTCTAACCATTTGGTTGGTTCTCGATATGTGGAAAAATTTACAGCAGTAGTATATAAAACGAAATTAAAGGGAAAACTATCACTTCTAAGTAGGCTCTACCAGTTAACGAGTAATAATCGACCAACTTACATTTGCAGTTGAAAAAACATGTTCTCCCATACATTCCATATGGGAGAACATGTTTTTCAACTACACTGTTAAGTTTGTTCTTCGGATAAATTCATCCCATCTACGGAACCCTTCACTGTGCGTGGTCCGACACACGCTTGGCTGTTTTTTTATTCTTTGTAATTAAATACTAAAATCTTGTTACACTCATTAAAAAATAAATACAGGAAAAAAATAATCAGTGCGCAAACTTAAACACGTGACTTTACTCATAATTATGCACAACTTTTACTACGGGACCAAACCAGAAATAGCGAAAAAGAAATCTGCTATTCCCTATATTTTGACGAGTTATACGAACATAAATGTAGGGAACAGCTGATATTTTTTCTCTTAAAAATACGTAAACAAACATCTATCTATACATATTATAAATTAAAGTCGCTATTCATGTCTGTCTGTGTGACCGCATTGTTCTTCTAAACTGCGCACTGGATTTTGATGCAGTTTTCACCAACACTAAGAAAAAAATCCGGGTAGTTTAAGTGTATAAAATATTCATATTAAAGGTACATAATGAAGATATTTTGTCAAGTCGCAAACCGTACGAAGCAGGGGCGTGTCGCCAGTTACATTATAAAATCAACCTCTATTTTACCCCCTTGACGGATGATTTTACAAAAACGCTGAAACACGTCATTCTTTATTTATTACCAAAAGCTTAAATTTGAATTTTTATATCCCTAACTTAAGAAATTATGGGTTTCCCATACTAACTTTCATCCTCCTATCCTCTATATCACCCCTTGTAGGATTATGGTTTATGGACCCCTGAGACAAAAGTAGCCTATAGTGTTCTACACCGGGATGTAGTCTATCTCCTTGCTTTTTCATAAAACTGTTCAGCAGTTTAGGCTAGAAAAGGTAACAGACAAAGTTACTTTCGAATTTTAATAAAAGCATAGATTAAACTTATTTAACTGAATTACACCAATTAGTTCTACAATGAAAACAAATAATCAGCCTATAAGATTCACACTACTTGGACTCACATATCCTCTCTACTAGAGAAATTGGTGCATTCACAGTCCACCACGTGGGTCCAGTGTGCCTGTATCTTGCCTGAATGTCCCATAGCTAGGCAGCTTCAACTTTGTGACTATCTGAATGACTCATTGACAATTCAAAACTGCCTTGTAAGGCCGATCAAGCAATTATATCTAGTATGTAGCTGTATCCAAAAATAAACTGTGAATATTTGACAGTTTTTCCATACAAAAACTGAAAAACGTCAAAAATTTATTTGCAGAAAGACTAACAATTATACAAGTTTGGTCGAATTTGCCCTGAATAGTTTAATTGAAATAAGATCTTAGACTTTGTCTTAAAAATGTTTGTTTCTTAGATCAATAAATACAGTGAAACACCATTTTAGGATTTAATTAAGTACAAAGATTTTAAAAAATCTCTCTATCTTACCTATTTTTCCAAGCTTGCCTGGAAGAGATTTTAATGACTGATGTGATTTGGATGAAAGGCTAGGATAGACCATGACCTGGGTTAGGACATTGGATATTTTTTTATAAAAGCTAGTGAAATATAAATGACAAAATGCTCTGACACCTAAGCAAATAATAACTTGCATTTTGGAAATATCAAGAAGATAGGTTATTTGCAAACGATATAAATCTTCATAACTCCCATCTTGTTATATTGTATGTAATGTAATTGGACTCCATTTTCTGTACTTAGACTCTCACTCAATCCGTTATGTGTGTTGAGTCCTAGCTTATATAGTTCCACCCAGACACAATAGCTTCCTGGGGGCTCCATAGGCTTCATGCAGTGCCTTCACTGTTCTGAAGATTTGTTCTTGTTAGAAAGCCATGGACTTGCATTCAAGGATGATGTGGGCGACTGATTTATCTGCGCTAAAGCAGCCTCTACAGAGTGTGATGCTTGTTGAATAGATGTTATTTTTCATGTCATTATTCTGAGGTTGTACCATCGGCATAGCCATTTTTTACTATGACCATCTGTTGATGTGTAGTTCTGTTGATCTTTGGCAAATCCCTGTATAAAACTGTGAGAATAGTATGGTTAGAAGTGGGTATGGGCCCAGAAGTTTCAATAGAATATTGCATAAGCAAATCAATCTTTCTCTCTCAATACTAGTTTAGTACAATATGATATTAAATAACAACACCGGCTGTAAAGCCAATTAGCATTAAATTGGGTGCTGGCTATCTAAATCTATTGAAACTTTTGTATACCTACATTATTTGAAGATTTGCTTACAGCTGTCCTAAAGAAAACTAAGAGTTTGAGTAGTTGTTATACTGCAGGCAGGCTGAATTAAAGTTTGTTAAATATTTTTTTGCATACTTACATAAAATTATAAGTAAGTAGTAAGTCCTTAAAATATTTTTAATGGAAATCATTAAAATAAATGTATCTGTTAATGTTTGGACCTGAAAACGAGTGAATGTATGCCAAAATACATGTAACTGGAGTAGTTTTCACAATAAGTTATCTTAAAAAGTATGTCAGGTAGTTAAATTTTTCTAGAAGAATTGCAAACTTTGCATTGTTGGGTCCAATACTTAATGATTCCTGATAACATTCATAATGAAAGATAATTGTCTTGCCTTTTGTTTGATTTCTAACTGATGCCGCATTTACATAACAATGATGGGGACAAATGACCAGCTCAATTAGAGGCCCGATTGAACATGTTGTGAAGAAATCATGCAATGTGTATGGAATAAGTAATAGGATACAAGTTGGACCTTGTTAAAAGGTTTTAATAGGTAATTGATCATGACGTGCCGGTTGCAGACTGAGAACAGTTTCATAGATTCATAATTATGTCAACATTTTACTTTTTATATTTTAGTGGTCATACATACTGCAAAGGTTGTAGACACAGTTAGCATTTTCACAAGTGTGAGATACATTATTTAATTAGACAACAGTACATTTGGTGTTTAATGCAGCTGTATGTTGTTGCACCCAGTTGAATTCGAAAGGTCTTAAAATTAAAAGGCATATAAAAACACTTACCTTTATATGAGGCAGCATTAGAAACCCGACCAGGTGTCTTCTTTTATTCATCTCCATCATTTTCATAAGTTAGAGTCCATAACACATAAGTACTTAAAACTACATAACAAACATGTTTAATTGTTGGCGTTCAAAATTAACAAAATGTAAAGAAAATTACAGTTATCTCTTAAAACATTACATTATATAAAATGGAAAAAATTACGTTTGATAGTCCCTAACAGATTGTAATCAAAAACGTCTTGACAAAACTGCACTAAAAATTATACAAACAATGGGCTAACGGTCGCGACACAAAAGACAAACTGCAATACGTAAACAAAAGATCGTTTTACTAACAACAAACGACTAAGCGGAGTAGCGATAAGACATGAAATTCCTAACTTATTTTCGAATTAGAAAATTATTTAGTTATTGTACCTACATTGCGTAAAATTCACATTTCACTGTTAATACTCGTCTAGCACACTATAGTCGATTGAAAAAGTCTTATCCTAGATACATGTCTTTTTAATAAATTTCAGAATTGACAAGTTTATCAAATATCTCCCACTGCATTTTGTACAACTCTACGCCATATTTGCAAAGTAGGTGACGGTGTTGCCTCATTAAAGAAATAAAAACTACCATACTAGTAATGCAGAGAAACTCAAGATTTCCTCAGGCGAACAGGCTGAAACGTTGTCTTTCCTATCGTATAATATAATTCCTTAACCTATCTTTCAGAGTAAAGGCTCTTTCAAACAGGCGCGACACGCGAAGCGACACAAAGACACCGCTCGTCGCGTGTCGCTCCTGTTTGAAAGAGCCTTAAAGTTCTAACGTTAATCTTTTACAATAAACGCATTACCTACAAACATACATACATAAACTCACACTTTTTTCTCATAGCGGTTGGCAGAAACTACGGAATACATCTGTTACAATCTGTACCATATCCTTCTGCTACTTCCACGTCACATATATCTGGTTATACACGCATGTCGGTTGCGAGAACTTACGTACCTTACAACTTCCCCTCCTAGCGTTTTGCACTTGCATTGTAAATACAATTTTTTACTTATGTAACAGATTAATACAGATGAGACATTTAGCAAAATCATTTAAATAAAAAGCGACTTTTACTACGACAGAATAAAGTGCAATTCAGGTCACACAGCGCTAATTACCTACAGTTAAATTCACCTAGAAGTTGCCTCTCTTTCTATCGCGTAACTTCTGACTACGTTACCTTCACTAAAACCTCCCAACAAGTCGAAGCCACCGCGTATTTGTAGCTTCATACCTAAACTACGGAGTGTCCCTTTTTGTATTTATCTGTGCTTATGTTAGTCGCATTTCGTCGTTGTCGCATGAAGTGAAGAATTAACTGTCACACAATCATGAAATCTACCATAATTAAAATAATGACCTACATAGTCCTCATAGATTTCTGCAAAAAAGAATGTATATATCTTGTTGTTTTGCCAGTAATGTACGAAAAATCAGCTGATATAAAATACAATGCTTTCTTAACTGTGCGTTTGCACTGACGAAACATTCACATAGAAATATGTTGAAAACTCAGTTTTCCGTCGATGTATGAATCCACGTTTATTCAAAACTTGTTTGACGATTCATAATTATCTCTTGATATGTTTTACAAACAAATATCAAAACAAAATGTTTCTGTACGAATTGTACACTACATGTTTTGATGTTTACCGTCTTATTTGGAAAACACGTTTCGCCACGTTTGACTTTCACACTGTTGTTTGTTTTTGTCTTCGAAACTTATCTGTAGCTAGTGCACAGAATACTTTATAATACACTGGCTAGTGCTTACTGTACGTTTGCGCTGGCGTAACATTCACAACAAAACGTGTTTTTAATTTTAATTACTTTTTTCCTTTTTTTAATCATGCACACTTGCTTTTTCCAACTCACTTTTGACATAGGCAGAATAGTTGACATCGGCTTTGCTTGCCATTTATTAAAAATAGAATAGAATAGAATGTTACTGCAAGGTGTAGTAGTTTCGAAATAACTAGCTCTAATTTATAAAAACATGTTGAAATCTCTATATTCTATCAATGTTGACAGGAACTAGAGAAACATGTTTTGTTGTGAATGTTTCGCAAGTGCAAACGCACAATAAACAAATAAGCGGAAACATGTATTTGACAACATGTTGCGAAATTCACACAGAATTATTTTGTTTGTAAAACATCCACACGGTATGAAGTGTAAAATAAGTTTTGGTTCAACAAGTTGTGTAACAATGCAAACGCGGTTCGATACATTGACAAAAAACAGAGTTTTCAATTGTTTTATGTTAATGTCTCACCGGTGCAAACGCGAAGTTTTCCATGCGCATAAAACTGAACAAAATTATGAAAAAAATATAACAAATAAAAAAATTGGACTTCTGTTGTAGTTTTTTTTTTTAAATATTACCAGTAAAGAAACTACTTTCGATGTTGGCAACCCTGTATTTACATCTGTCATCGCGATGTGTTGTAGTGAGGAACCAAACTAAAATGGTAAAAATCGACTTCGTAGGGTGCTTTTTCAACAAGTGGCGACAAAAATTGAGTAACGATTTTAGTTTGTTGCGTGAGTAAAATCATAACCATTGATTTGAATCAGAAGCTCTGAATAATGACTCGAAACTCTTGTAATCTACGCCTCCTAAAAGTACTGGTCCTCACGTTACCGCAATGGAACATTATACTGTGCAAAACGGGTTTATATGCAGTACTAGCTTCTCTTTGTATGTATTTATAAAGCTCAATAGTAGAGTAAACTTGCTTGAATCGTACCGGCTCCTAAATCGAACCTGATGTGTTTCTCTTAACATAAGGTTAGGAGAAACACAGCGCTACAAACGGCGCAAAACGTAAACTTTAGTCCGACATCTTGCAGGAAACGAAGCAGAACACTGTGCGGCTGTTAGTTATAAAATTATCCAGAAAATACTTTTTTATCGACAATCTCAGTAGTTTTTATTACATTTCATAAGCTCGTAGTTCTATAACTAATACACTTTAATTTCCGTCACTTAGTTGTTCTCGCCCGCGTCATTTATTCACATGGGAGATTAAAAAAATTTGTAAGAAGTCTGCCTAATTTATACTCAGGTTTGTTCTAATTCGTAACGAAAAGTCTATACAAAAACGAATAAGAAAGCAAGTTATTTATTGAAAAAAAAAAAAAAAAAAAAGATTAAGATAAAGGCCAAGACTGAAAATCTTAGAAGGAAGAAGAACAAGGAAAATAAGAATGTTTCTGGAAAAACAAAACAACCTAAAGAGACTGAAACATGGCTGTCTTTTATGTAATGAAGATCAGATAGAGGACATGACACAGCGCAATGAATGTTAAAACATTATGTTTGTGCAAGTAGGTACAGATAATACGACTTATTATTATCGTTGTATTATTTGCAAGACGAACTCGTAAAGTACAATTAAGGAATATACGGGTACGAATTAAGACAATCATAAATCGTACTTTTGAATTTATTTTGTTATTTTTTGCTTATTAAGATGATTATTTTTGTTATTTTGTGTTATAAATTATTTTAGGAGAATAAACAAAGTTTTTATTTTTAGTAGCTTTATTATTTGTTTGCTTGTATTTAATCCAATAACAGCAATTATATCTCAACGGGTACGATTTAGGCATGTTTACCCTATTCTGTATTTATGGTCGTAGACGCGCACTTACACCTCACGTTTCTCATTTCATCCAAAAACATTGCTTGCTATGATATAATGTTTAGTCTAAATCATTTACAAGATCGAGTTTGATTTCAGAGTGTTTATCTTTCTTTTCCTTGTTTTTTTTTTTTCGATTTCAACATTTATTCCATGGTACTGTAGATATTTTATATTTTAACAACAACACAATGGGTATGACAAAACTAAAAAAATATAATATCCTAACCTAACTAAAACTATTAGACTAAAACTAAACTAAAATTAAACTAAAATATGGCGTCGAAAAATTCCTCCGCGTCGCTGTCGACTGGTAATGTACCCAAGAGACTGGCCGCATTGCCACGTTGTATGGCAATGCTTAGCCGCTGGCCAAGGTAAAAACCAGCCCTTGGGGTCACGGGAAGTGTCAACCAGTCGTTTGGAGATTTCACTGAACAGACCGTGAGCACTCGGACCCCACGGCCCTGGGGTTTCAACCCCAAACGGCTCGAAAATATAGTGACCTATAAGGTTATTATACTTTCGCCGCTTGAGGTTTTCCGCAGCCGCAGCGGCAGCGCCAGCACAGCACGCTGAGCCAGGAAGATGGGATGGCGCTAGAATATCGACACACGTTGCGTCCCACACTAAAGGCCTACCCACCTTCCATGGAAATAAAGACATGCCGTCCGGTCTCTTGCCATCGTCGCGTGCCAAGCCGTTGGGTTCTAATACAGCTGGAACGCCGACGGTGACAAGAGCTCGTCGGATGATGTCATTAATGTTTGCATACCGCGCTAAGCGACCCGCACTTCGGCTGCAAGACAGGCCGTGGTGTCCAAGGCTGTTGACAACTTCACCACAGTGACAGCGATGAGGAGAACAACAAGGAGCTCCTAGACGCAGGGAAGCAGCAATGCGGAAGGTAGTGTCGTCGAACAAAGTGCCTAAGTGCGACGACGGTAGTGCATGAAGCCACAGGCCCGACTCCCACTTACCTACAGCCAGCAGGCGCGCACGCTCCGCAGTAGTAACAGACGTGTCAAATAAATTGTTCTGTACTACTCTGCAGAGCGGCTCATCCCACCGTCTCTGGGAAAATGGATTGTCGGGCGGATCTGAATTCGGGCAAGCGAGTCTCCAGGCATCCATAGCCTCGGTGAGGCACGGCACATCAAAATTAATCAGTGTGGAAGCTAGGATTTTCCTGATTAATTTCTCAGTACCGTGAACCGAGGATATGAAAGCCGGTAAACTAATACTAATACACATTGTTTTTAATGATTTTTTATACCTACAAAAATGTATTTGTTCTACTAATAACTATCTCTTAAAAATATACAACACTGTGCATTGCAAAGAATCTTTAACAAGTCTAACATAATTTAGTCGATTTTTTCTGTCTGTGCTTGATTATAGATGAAATAATGTATCGATTACAAATCATTCTGTGGTTATACTGGCTCTTGGTCGTTGGTTGGCTGAGTACTGAGCACACTAGAGATAGGTTGTAACAGGAGCACACATAGTTAAACATGATATCTGTTATCACTGTTACTGTTACACAAAAATAACAGATCCAAATATCTGTTATTAAATAACCAAATATCTGTTATTTTTGTACGGACGATAAATACGTATTTAAATATCAATTGAATAATGGTAACTGGTCAGTAACAGGTAACAAGAAACATGACCTAATTTAGGAGTCACTTTTTTTTAAGTGTTTGTTCTTGTAAGACCACCTGTATTTTTAGGCACAATAAATACTAAGTGCTTCTCTTTTTAGCGTAGTTTAACCGCTTTAATAAGAGTGAGAAATAAACATATTTCGAAGTAAATAATAGGTGTTTCTCTATTTAGCAAGGGTCATTCCTTAATGAGAAAGAAAGATAAATTGTTAACCTTGCAATATTTCTTTCTTTGTGTGATTGTGTATATAATATATATATATATATAACTGCCGTAGTAACAGTCTGTGTAAGATTGTTATAATGAATTAACAGTAACAGCAGTGGTAACAGTCTTTGAGGGTCTGTTATTTTAAGTAACAGATATATTGTTAGGAACAATTGTTATTTGTTATTTTTAAATATCTGTTATTTCTACCTGTTACGATAAATACGCCTCAGGACTAGCTAGCTTGTACTGAGTACTACTTAGTCTGTGGTATTGTGGTTGGCTGTGACTGATTTGACTGACTGACGTGATAAAAAAAGTTTATTTGTGTTGGGCTTTTTTTCGTGAAGTTGTATTGCAGTTGCACATTTCCTATTTTTTAAATTTATTTTTTGTTAAAGCCGTTTATTTATCATTCTTTTAGTGTCTTCGGCGGCATTATGGGTAAATAGTGTTAACAAAATAATCAGTTTAAGTTATAATACTTATTTTTCTGCATAAAATATAACTGTTGTTTGGGGATGTCTTGTTTGTTTCCAGAGTCCACCACTGTATTCGAAGACCGTGACAATTTAAATGAATTTTTGGAAGAGGCAGAACTTCAACAGTATTATGAATTGTTTAGGTAAATATAAACAACTTCGTGGCTCAGTTTTGTTTATAAACCCTTAACTTTCGTTCTGAAAATTACTTACCTGCTTGTTAGGTACCTAATTACCATTCACCGATTTGCTTGTTACTTTTTCGAATGAATAAGTGATTAGTTGTGTTTACTTATCTGCGTTTGCGAGTATTTGTATTCATTTTTAGTGCTAAGTAAGTTAATATAACCATATGCTCAATACTTTGGCTGATGCGAATTTTCATCAAATGAATATGTCCAAAAATTTAGAAAATACCATTTATTCTGAGTATTACGTAGCAATCACGATTTATGAATTAAAAACACAGCTTTTATGTGAAAGGTTTTATGTTACTTATGTGTTGATTTTATCAACCCCAAGTAACTAAACTTAAGTGTCCTGCGACACAAGCACCTACTTACTATCATGTTATCATAGTAAGTATAGATAGTGCCATTCACGAAGACGCGCCCCACTCCGCTCCACTCTGTACTTAAGTGCAGCTTACGATACAGTAATCGCTGAGTAGAGGGCGTCTGTGTATTACACATTTATACATTTGGATGATATGTTTGTTTCAGAGACATATTGAAAGTTACAAAAGTGTCACAACTTAAGTTTGTATTGACTGAAGACTTAGCTCAAATTGGCCTGTCAAGGCCAGAACAAAGACGGTACAAGAAGATATACTCGAAGTATTTTCCTAACCCATATATATCAAAGATACGGAAAATGCTGAAATCAAATAAAAAGAGAGACCAGGTTAGTGCTATTATTACAAAGGAAGCTGTCATACAATGCATGTTATGAGTTTAAGTGTCATGAACGAGACACAATATAATTTTTATTGTTATCAACTTTTAAACGCAAATTGATAGTTGAGCAAATAGTTCTCAAATATTAGGTAGTTGTGCGAAATAATTAGTAGTGATAAACTACGATAACATGGCGTCCCCTCTACTTTACTGTTTCAATGGGTCTAGTGACTAGACTCATGAATAAATAAATCCTCAGATTTATTTTTGTTTGATGGTCGTCTCAGTACGCACACAATGCGTTGTGAGTCTTGGTGGCGCTTTGTAAATACATTTCACAAATACTTTCAACCGTGTAGAATTTTGGAGGGGCGCGCCATGTTATCGTAGTTTATCTCTAGCAAGGAAGCAGTCTTTATTTTGTATTTGTGGCTGCTTAATGGCAATAAATTTAATGTTTTATGCCTAACCAGCTAGTGTGTGTATCTTCACTGTCCGGCCAGATGTCTAAGAACGATGTGAAAAGGATGTGAATAATAGGCCTCCAGTTGTAGTATGAAACTTGGGAAGGCCATAGCCAGCAGTAGACCATTTGATTATTAAATTGATTTAGTTTATATATTTTAAAAAAATGATTTTAATGTTAGATTTCATATGCTTCTTTACTGTTAGAACTCCTACATACAGCTAGTAATTTATATATGGAGCACCTGCAACTTGTTATTAGCAGCTATTGCTGGGGTACTGATTGATGAGCCCATCACAAGCTCGGCAACAATAAATAAAACATGCTGTTGACGGGTGACCACTGAAAATCAGCGTTCTGCCGTGGGTCCCCATAGCACAGCATCATACTGAGTGGAAGCCTGCTTGTCACAGTCATGACGTGCTGGCAGCTGCCGCATATTTCTGTTTTGTGCTTATGATTATATTTAAATCTATTGTTTTATTTTATTGTTCTCTTCTATTATGTATGTGTTTCTGTGACAAATAAACTTATTTTTCTTTGTTTCTGTTTAACATAGATAAAAATAAATTTTGCTTCTTTTCAGAATTTTCATGGACATTCATCTATAGCGTTAGACACCCAACCAGTTTTTGAGAACAATGTGAAAGTACCTACTAAACACATAATTTCCATAGAAGATATAACTATCAACAAAGAGCTTGGTATGGGTCAATTTGGTGTGGTGCAACAGGGAACATGGACTACAGGGAATCAAAGAGTAAGAACCATTTATTGTTCTATGTTCTATGATATGGGGTTTGGTTTCCGCACTTAGTCCGTCAGGTGGACCATTGTGCGTGGGCCATGGCTGCCGTTTGGTGGTTATTCCAACCAGCCCACCTTCCTACAGAAGTTAATCAAAACTCCCGGTCTGTTCATCTGTGAAAGATCTGGGTGACCCGAGGGTTTTTGTTCTAATCTGGGTGATGACTGTGCATTCAAAGAGCACGGGCGTGGCGGTTTCCTCAGCATCCATGCACGCCCTGTAGAGGGCTGTCCGTTGTGCCTATCGTGTGGAAGTATTTGTTTAGCGAGCAGTGTCCCGTGGTGGTCCCCGTCACCAAGCGCAGGCCGGTCCTGTCTAGGCATAATAAACGCCTGGTTAGCCTGCTATCTAGGGATGGCATAGCTTCCTGGGGCTGCCTGCAGCCCAGTGTCGAAGTCCACCAGTACTCCGCTTGAATGATGGTGAACTCCTGTAGCCACCTGCGTATTTGTTTGAAAGGGATTGGTACGATAGGTTCGGGTCCACAGACTGCTGTGCTAGATCCTCTTCTAGCAAGTTCTATGATCCATTTATTGTTTTCATTATTAATATCTAGTTTTTACCCACGGTTTCGCCCGCGTGGAGGACAGAAATTATCCTATGGGAACAGACTACTGGGATAATAAGTATCCTATGCTATGTCCTACTCCAGGTCATGGTTTAGCATGAAAGCGTAACAAACTCACTTTCGGATTTATAATATTAGTTACGATTTTACTAGTATGGATAATAATATCCTCCTGACCTTATTCTGGTCGCGGCGGTCAATCTCAACGGAGATTAGCCAAGTTCGCAGGAGATTATGATAGGGCCCAAGCATGTGCGGAGGACCAACGGCTTTACGTGCTTTCTGGGGCACGGGGGTGTCACAGTCACAGCACCATCTTCCATACTTGGGGCTGCTACTGAGAAATCCCTAATGGAAAAACCCAATACCTAACACACCTTGGAATTCAGGAAACCCAGCTAATCAGCCGCGCTTGTGACCATGAGACCAACAGGGTAGTTAAATTGCCGTCATGAATAATGCATTATAGTAACTGTTTTAAAATGAGAAATAATATAGGTATTATTGTATTAAAAGTTAAATTTTTATTAAAAGTGTAACTAACAGTAGGTATAGCAGAAACTTGTCCCCTTTTCAAACTGTAATTTTCTAACATTGTAATTTTCTTGAATTCACTGCGGATGACATTCGTGTGTGCAGATGCAAGATCATCAGAGATTCATGTCTGTTGTTACTTTATCAATGCAAATATGCGTAAGGTCGTATTGAGGTCAGGGCTTAGATACTTGTTGAAATAAATGCACAGAATGCATTTAAGGATTATGTCTGCTAAATACTCAGAAAACAATATTTTTATTCAGTAGTAGAACTTTTTGTGTACTGCACCATACATAATTATGTACTTAATCACTACGGCCGCGCAACGTTGCTGTTTGAAGAAGCAAAGGTTAAAAGCGTATCTGAAAAGATTTGGGGGCGGCCTTTGCCCAGCAGTGAGGTATCGTAGGTTTATTTAAAAAAAAAGTGGTATTACAACTCTCCGTGTACTACCATCATGACATTACTACCGCCGAGCAGCGATGCTCTTTTTCGGTTTGAAGAAGCGTTGCTGTTTGCCAGTATAATTAGTAGCACATGAGACATTTCAGCGTTGTCTTTGGGATCATAATGAACATCGGTACGTATAAGAGCTATATGCTGAGATAGGAGCCTTTTGGCCTCGTTCAGGACTTTCTGTTATTTTTTAAATTTGTTTTTTTATTTTTTTTTATTAATGTTTTAATGAGTGTGTTTTAGTTTAATTTGTGATTTCCTGTGCGAGTGTCAATAAATACTTTTTCTTTCTTTCTAAAGACGTTTGCTTCGGTGTGCTACACACTAGACACATTCGGTTTTCGTTCGGGTCATGCCGATCGGTAAACTCCGTTTGGCATCTACCCTAGCTGAATCCTATTCGGGTCGACTCGGCACAATTTATGCTATGCCTAGCAGCTTTTTCCGTAACATACATCTTGATATTTTCGTATCGGCTGTGCTGAATCATGCCGACCTGAACAGTGCGTAGTACTCCATACGGCTATGTCCACTGTTACCACTTTTCTTCAGATGGCTTGCCAGTTTGACATCCAATAAAAATATTAAAGCCAGACAAAACTTAATAAGCCTTATTTACTATTTCAGCTGCAAGTAGCAATAAAATGTCTGGGGCACGAGCGGATGACGTCAAACTCAACGGAATTCTTGAAGGAGGCAGCCGTGATGCACAGTATTGAGCATCCAAACATCGTCCGTTTGTACGGTGTGGTACTTCATCTGGATTCCTTGATGCTGGTACGTATGCAAAGACACAATATTTCAGGAAGTGCCAGGAAGTCATCAGCATCTTCCTGCCTGTGTCCTATGTTACTTTGGGTCTGTGCAGCACATTTTCTTGAAGTATCTAGGTCAGAAAGTAAGTTGAATGTTAGGAAGTATAGAGTCATGTGAAGACGAAAAAGAAACGGACTCCAAAGGGGGGGTTTTTTTGAAGTGAAAACTTCTTTAGGCGCGTTGGGCATTTTTGAGATGGGACTAAGCCTTTGATTTCGCGACCGGCGACACCATGCCACCTCATTTTTGTAAACGGGATTGTGCTCTTTATTTATAGTACGTTACGTATCAATGTTCTATACAACCATTTTACTTTAAAGGTTTTGTAAACGGGATTTGTGCTCTTTATTTATATTAGGTTACGGATAAATTTTCTATGCAAGTATTTTTACTTTAAAGGTTTTGTAAACGCGATTGTGCTCGTTATTTATATTTCGTTACGGATCAATGTTCTATGCAAGTATTTTTACTTTAAAGGTTTTGTAAACGTGATTGTGCTCTTTATTTAGACAAGTTTACGGATCAATGTTCTATGCAAGTATTTTTACTTTAAAGGTTTTGTAAACGCGATTGTGCTCTTTATTTATATTTTGTTACGGATCAATGTTCTATGCAAGTAATTTTCTTCCACCAAGGCGATCTTGTTCAAGTTTTCACTTCTGTCGGCACTCCCGGAGTGCCACCACTTTTTTCAACCTTTCGGTTTTTATAACTCATAGAAGAGAAGTAAAGAAGTGCTCATGCGTCATTACAAGTTGAAAATTACGAATGCTTGGTTCAAGTTTACAAAGTCAATGTGGAGATTTGTTTAAAGGTACCATGTCGTAGCCGACCGTAGGCGGCAGCTACTTTCCGTATCTAGCGACACGTCCGTTTCATAGAAAAACATAAAAACCAGTCGTGTCGCGACGACACGTCGCCTGTTGCTGCCGCCTACAGTCGGTTACGGAATTGTTCCTTTATATAATATAATCTCGACGGTCTGAACCAAAATGTTCTCAGTATAAGTTATAAATAAGTCGTGGCAATAGCTTAGTCTCACTATGACTTTTAATTTTGCGTAAAATATGTTATTTGATAGGCTTTTTGGGGAAAACCTTTGTTCAATAACATAAGGTAGCTTACACTAAAATAATACATTCACATTCACCCACAACTTAAAACAAAATACACGAAATTTCTATAAAGCAGTTGGGAACGTTGTATAACCCTAAAAATTTCGTAATTATTTCAATTTTTTGCTCCTGTTTGTCAAACGGTATTTTTAGAACAGATGGTGCCCGCTCCCCCACTAAGCTGTTACGCAGTGGAATTTATTAATGTCTCTTTAAACCTTTATCACATTATGTTGAGAATAAATAAACCACGTTGTTTTTTATGGTTCCGTTGCGAAATGGCAAACACAACAGGATAACACACACATCCATTTTACGCAGAAGACTATATCGATGAAAATTGGAAAGAAGCTGTATTTTGTGCACCGTTAAACAATGATGTAGTGCATGCGTAAATATACAACCCAATTACGTAACCCTTTACTGCGGCGGGTTTTGTCCTTTGAGTCGTCAAGAATTTTTATCAGGAGGTAGGAACTGTAGGTAGAAGATGTTTATGGCTGCATTATTCAGCAAGCTTGTGACGCATTGGTGTGCCCACAAGTAGCGACAAATGTATACCAAAATTTGCAATACGGCGGGCGAGAAAGAACGCTGACAACGTAATTTTCATTTATATTTCGGTATAGTACCGACCCTCGCCCGTCAGCGTCGCTTGTTTGAATCTAAAAATTTCAAAATTTAAACGATGGTAAAAACTGCAACGAAGTCCGTCCAATAGTTTAGAAGTTACTCTTTCGAGACTAGTTTCTACGGCCGTGTCGATAAGGAAGTTGTAATCTCTCGAACTGTTAATCCTGATTTACATGATTTATTAAATTCAAGCAACTAATTACTTTTAAACACTGTTCAGTTTAGACGATGGAACTTTTAATGTTGCTTCAACTTATAGTAAGTCACAGGCACTTAATCGCACTTTGTAAATCAGGCTTTAGTCTCAATCTTTCAAAAATTTTCAGCAGGAAAGGTTATCAAAAGTTTTTTTCCGATTACATAAGGACATAATAAGCTTACTACATGAAATACGTTTCAGGTGACAGAGCTGGCGCCTCTTCGTTCGCTCTTAGAGTGCCTTCGGGAAGTGTCGTTCCGGCTCAACTTCCCGGTGCCGAATCTCTGCGAGTTTGCAGAACAGATCTGTGATGGGATGACTTATTTAGAAAGCAAAAGACTGATACATAGGTATGTAGAATGTAAAGAGATGAGTGTGCTGGTAACTGTTTATATTTACAACCGCTTTTTGTCTAAGCGTTTCTCTATCATCATCAACAATTGTCTTCTGCTTAAAAAAATATGATACAAAATCAAAATGAACGTTGGCATTCAACTAAAGTTATAACTATGGTTATAACCTAACTGTGCTACCGAAACCGTGAACTTAAACCCTGGTTAGAGAAAATACTCGAGTCTGGATTTATAGTAATTGCATGTGCAATAACCGAGTGCAGTAGCGCTTGCAACCGCTACTGCTAAGGTTGAGCTTCTGGTTTCGATTCCCAGGTCTGGTAAAGTGTTATTGGGTTTTCCATCAAAAATTTCTCAGTAGCAGCTCAGAGTCTGGTTTTGTGTCCGGTTGGTGTCAATAGGCTCGCCCCTATTACATGAGACTTAAACATAACTGGCGCAATGTGACTGTATTTCTACACCCCTGCCTAACCATTCGGGGAATACAAGCGTGATGTTATGTTATAACCATTTTAACCACTTCAGCATATCCATCATAGTAAAACGTTTAAATTATTATTTTACAGGGACCTTGCAGCAAGGAATATATTAGTATTCAGTAAGGATAGAGTGAAGATATCGGACTTTGGTCTGTCGCGTGCCTTGGGCGTCGGAAAGGACTACTATCAAACAAATTACAACGTGAATCTAAAGCTACCTGTGGCATGGTAAGTTAATAAACTTAATATATTATTAAGCTAGCGATCCGCCCCTGCTTCCTACGGTTTGTCGAATTGACTAAATTTCGAGATTTCTTTATTATAATTATGTAAGTTTAATATTGATGTACTATATCACATAATGAAGAAATGTGGGTGAACCTGCTACAGGGACACCTCTGCCCAACCCTTCGGGGAAACAAGGCGTGATGTTATGATGATATATCACATAAATGCGGAGTTTACCTGTAAGTGATTGTTGCACTGTTGCATATACATTTTTGCATGTTACTCTTAAGCATTAATCCAGTGTAAACAATTGTTGGTGAACCTATATATAAATGAATAAATAAACTCCGGAATAAATTCTCTAAATGGTGCTGAAAACTGCTTCAGAATCCATTGTACGCAATGGATTTTGAAGTAAACAATTGTTGGTGAATCTATATATAAATGAATAAATAAACTTTCCGGAATAAATTCTCTAAATGGTGCTGAAAACTGCTTCAAAATCCATTGCGTAGTTCAGAAGAATAACGTCATAGACAGACACGAAAAAAAACTTTAATTATCTAAATGAATATTATAGAAAGAGAACAGGGAGCCTAAAATGGCCGCTTTGGCAGAATCATAATATTATCTGCGTTCAATTCATATTACACAATTCGTCTTTTTGACAGTTTTGTATTATAATGAAATAACATTTAAACTGTAAAATAAAAATCTCATTTGACTAATAAAAACTGTAAAGAAATATTATCCGCTAAAATACGGTCTTCATTTTTTCATGCGGCAATATTTGCACCAAATATGATTCTGATATGAATTGAATTGAATATGATTCAGCTGAAATATGTGTCACCATAGAGGAATTGCTAGGAATTCAGAAAATTAATTTCTTTCAGAGCAATTGCTTAATGTGGCCGTTTTAATTTTTTTGTATGTTTGTTTGTTCCGCTTTCACGCTAAAACGGTCAAACGGATTTGGATGAAATTTGGCACATGGGTAGACCATAACGTGGGTTAGGACATAGGATAGTTTTTATCCGAATATTCCCACGGGATCGAGACTTATGCGGGTGAAACCGCGGAGCGCAGCTAGTAATTTACCATATATAAAAATCAATTGCCGTGCGTTAGTCTCGTAAAACGTCGAAAATGGCTCGACCGACTTGTGCGTCTCAATACTGGGGTGGTTTAGGAAAAAAGAAATTAGGGAATACCCAAAGAAACAGCTGAAAAATCGGAAATATCGAAATTTTGTCTCACATGGTACGAAGTTCTTCGAGTCATCTAGTATTTTGATACAGAGAGAAAGAAAGAAAATGAATACATTTATTTAGCACAGACAAAAAGGCACACAACATAATTATAACACAAGTAAAAAATAAAAAACGAAACAAGAAACAAAGTGTAAAATAAGAATTTAACAGGAAAGTGTGCCTCGCGGCTGCGCCAAATAGGTCCAGTTCAGCAAAAATGCCAGACAACTAGTGCTTGACTCTGGTTTTCAACTGGACTTTAAGAAGAGCAGCATTTGTATACGACTTGCTTATGGGACTTGAACGAAACTTGCTAAAAGTTCGTGCAGTATGCACCTCTGCTGACTCCTTCAGGGAATCCAGATCTGATGTTTTAACTCGGTTTTTCTAACTGTGCGCCTGTCAACGTCAAAATATTACAGTGTATGTTTATATAATAACAATAACAACTTAATCAATAATATAACAGAACTGTGTGGGCGATACGAGTTGTATAGACCGTACTGAGCGTCGCACGGGACGCTGAAGAGGTAAGCGGGCGGGTGAATTCAATACCGATAACCTACGACTTTGACAGCTCCAAGCACAGTTAAAAAAATCGAATTATACTGTGTTTACTTACCCTGTGTGCTAACCGAAAGAGGGTGTCGCACGAATACGCGATTACGCGATTACGCGATCGTGTACTTGAATGACGTACATACGCCACTTGAACGATCGCGCGTGTATGTCATATTCATACAAACGAGCGCGGTGATGACGTACTCGAGTGTCTGCCACCTTCGGTTAGGATGCGGCCTTACTATACCTGTAAGAATGTTCTCCTATTCAGCTATACAATGCACTCAGATTTTTATAATAATAAAAAGCATCATGCGAATTTGTAGCATGTAACAAAGTGCTCGCAATGCTGTTGCAATTTTATTTCTCTGCCCTGTTTTTCCCTAACTGCGGCGAAGACAAATAAAAAACTGGTCAAGACCGAGTCGGACTCGCGCACCGAGGGTTCCGTACCATTTTAAATTTTCATCGGCGAGGCTTATATTCGTCTGAGAATTTTAACACCGCTCACTGCAGCGGTGTAGAATATTGCAGTTTTAAGTCAGCACCATCTCTTGAGCGATAGTTGAACTAATGTAATTTTTGTTGATGATTTCTGAAAAAGTGTGCTATTTAGAGACATCGTTTTATGTTTCCTGTAATCTATACCTAAACTTCTATCACATAGAATAATTTCAGATTTTTCTCTATGCAAACTTGGAGAAAAGGGGACATTTTTTTTTTACATTTTTCGTTAAACTTCGAAAACTATGAGGCCTAAAAAAATAATTGAGTATGTGCAAATAGCGCTCTTTCATATCATACCCCACATACCTTAGTAGGGCTACTATTTTCACTTCGAATTTTTAAGATCCCCGATCAGTCAAAAAAAAAAATATATCTCATTTGCAAAATAGTTGGGCAAACGTCATCTAAAACTATTCAAAATTTCATGTCGATAGCCTTAATAGTTCTTGAGATATCCAGCTGTGACAGATAGACGGACTGAGTCGCACCGTAAGGGTTCCTTTTACTTTTTTGGTACAGAACCCTAAAAAGGTATTTTTTTTAAACTGGTGCTTTTAAAATAGTGTCGTAGACTATTTATACAATACAAAATACAAACAATATGTATTGCAACTTAAACATTGTTTCATACATAAATTGAGGCAGCCCCAGTAAGTTACAATAGCACTTGTGTCGGAGCTGTCTCACTCTTTCCTTAAGTGATAGTTTTACATTTATGAGGCTAATAAGTAAAATGGGACATCATCATATCATTTAAATGAATAGTTTAAAAGAAATCACAGATTCAAAATTACGCGTAACAAAAGAATTAATATTATGGTTGACGGCAACGCGGGCCCAGCGGTAGGAGTCAATGACTTTTTCCTCCGCTATTAGGTATGTAATCCCGGTAGTACTTTCCCATGGGATATTTTCCGACATCCACGCGAGCGAAGCCGCGGGCAAAAGCTAGGATAATATAATTACATTCATTTTTTAGGTGTGCTCCAGAGTGCATCCTGTTCCTTCGCTTCACGTCTGCCAGTGACGTCTGGGCTTTCGGAGTCTGCCTGTGGGAGATGTTCACGTATGGTTTCCAACCCTGGGCTGCATTTTCGGGACAGCAGATCCTAGAAGCTATTGATTCTCCTAACTTTCAGGTTAGTTGTTTATTTGGTTATAAAAGATTATATCAAATCAAGCCTGTTGGCAGGCAGAGGTGATCACATCCACATTTCACCGGTTATTTTTAAGTACCATGTAATATGGGGCGACCCTACTGCCATCAATCAACTTTATAACTGTGCTAATAAGTTGATTTCAGACTTGACTATTGAAAAAGTCATAATTGTTTTGTGTCTATTAAAGTTATTTTTACAAAAACACATTTGTTTTCATGTTTGGAAATTAAATTGCAAACGCAGTATATTAACTGTTACTCAACTGCATCTAGCAGCAGGGTAATCTGCAAATCGGCTCTATGAATTAATGGAATTCCACATTCCACCTCAAGTACCACTTCTACCATTATGCATGAAAGTAATACTTTAAAGAAATTGTGTAGTGATTGGGAAAAAAAATCGGTTGTTTTATAAACCGATTCTCAGGACATATCGATTTATCATACTTAGAGTTTTTAATCGACAATTTATCTACATTGCTTAAAACTGATTATCGAGGCGTATCGTTTCATTACACGTCACCATCAGGTAAATAAATAAATTCACAAAATTTGTAACATTTTTATTCACTTTCGTCACTGAACCAGAAAAATTATCATCTGTTGAATAACTTGTCTTCATCGGTTCCCCATAAAATAAATTCATTTTCAATCATAAAGTCAAAACGTACGTCTCTTCTAAAGTCTTCCGTTATAATTTACTTTCGATCGTTTTTCTTTTTCTACGTTTAAACCTTTAATAATACCTGCAGTAATTTTACGTATGTCTCTTTTCTAAATGTAATGTTTGTAAAAGTATCGATTTTTCAGAACATCGATTTTATTCGGTCAAAAAACAACTACGGCAAGGACCCCTTTTTTTGACGGCAAGGATCCCTAAGACATGACATTGTTATAACGTCCTGTCGCAATAATCAACGATTATTTCGTGTTTTTAGTGCATTTATCCAATATAAAGTGAAACTTGGTGCTTAAGAATGATACGATGAATGACGTCATGTATAATGTGAAACGTCAAATCGTGCTTCTTAGATTGTCCCGAGTTTAATTGAGTACTGCTTGTGTCGGTAAATGTGGTTGTGGGGCGCTTCATTTCAGCTTAGTCGAGCTGTACCTTGTATTCTGTCCGTCATAAAATAGTAACTTGGGAGTCTCATTTCCTAGGAAATGTATCGGAAAAGTTTTCTGCGATTTCTGAATTTTATAGTATTCAAATCTCAGATGGTCCGACGAGTTTTTTTTTTATCCCTATAAGGCACAGGATCGATTGGCATTAAAGTTTTTGTGAAAATTTACCATTTTCTTGGCGTCTGTACAACTTTTTCAAAATCTGTGAATGGGGAATATAATTTCTCAAAAATATAAAGCCTGTTTTTTTCTGTAACTACAACGGCCTAGGTTCCGTCTTAAAAATCCATTCTGTTTATGTCATCATGCTCCTCCGCTGGTCCACTGCAGGCAAAAAGAGACCAAAGAGGCCTTTGCCCTGTAGTGGGCCAGTAATAGGCTGATATCATTATTATTTATTCATTTGTTGTCAGACAGATAGAATAGTGCGCTATAGTTGTCACACAGCTCATATAAAATATCTTCAATTTGAGGGCTCGATCGGTGGTCTGATCACGTCTGTTAATTTATATCATTTTCAGAGACTAGAGCGGCCGGAATGCTGTCCCGAAGCTTACTACGCTGCGATGTTGGAGTGTTGGGCTCACGACTTTAATAATAGACCCAAGTTCAAAGACTTGGGACCGAAGTTACGCAGCATCCGACCGGAGCAGGTGTGTATTGCCAATCACATTAGTCAAAAAAAAAAATATTATTTATGATGCACAATTCATCCTACACTCATCTCACAGAACTCCGTGTGACAGTGACATGATCGTCTTTCATTCGTCGTCGCATACGTCACAGTCAGGTTTAGCGTCCATGAGATTATTCATTGCGTAGAGTTACCTTGTTGTTTTGTTTTAAACAGATGAATAGTATAAATGGATAGACTTTTCCTCTTTAATAATGAATAGAACGACGCAACACCATCTGAGAAATCCAGGAACTTAAATTATCCATGTTTGAACTGTTTTTCTAAAAGTACCTTAATATCATGTTTTACTGTCATCATTCAGCCGAAAAACGTCCACTGCTGGACTAAGCCTCCCCGAAACATGGCCACAACGACCGTCACAATGATAATAATTATGTACGAATATTTTCGGCTCGCTTTGAAATCTATATTAGCATTCATTTATCATCCAAATTAAAAGTACGATCCGGAGAGATGGCTCACCCTTCGGTTCGGCATGATTCGACACAGCCGGGCGGCAAAATCAAATTTTATGTAGATATTATGTTCGGGAAAAAGCTGGTCGGCTTAGTTCAAATTGTGCTAAATCCACCGGAATATGATTCGGCAAGGGTAGACGTGGACGGAGTTTGCCAATCGGCACGAAACGAATGAAAGCGTAATCTGTGGAGTAATTGCTTCGGATCGGCTTGTTGTTAAAAAATACTGCAGAATCGAATGTGCCAACGTGAACAAGTGTGTAGCACCCCTTAAGATTTATTATTTGTCCTAATGGCGCTAAGTTGCCTATTTCTTCTTTTTAGGTGCAAGCAACAGTGAACTTCCAGAAGCCAGAAGACGGTCGTCGGAACAGTTTCCTAGACTACAAATCTGGACAAATCATAACAATATTAGGAAAAGAGTAAGTATGTCTGTGTAATATTTGTAAAAGCGATCGCCGCGCGAATATACGATCGTTCGAACTTTTTGTTTTGTGAATCTGAATGCGTTGTTATTTATCGGTTTTCCGAACAAAAACTGACTTATGAACGCGAACGATTGCGTATACACACGACGATGCTTTTAAATACTACGTGACAGTGTACTAATCATTTTAACCGACTTTAAAGAAGGAGGAGGTTCTATATTTATTGTATATGGTGTACAAATATTATTCAAATGTCATTCATAACTAATTACTATCAATTTCAAGCTTTAATTTTAATATGCAAAAAAATTAGTCCGATCTCAAATAATATTATTATTAAAGGGTATCCATCAGCCTGAATGTGTGAAAAAAGAGTTTTATGTTATGATTTGGTTCTGCCTGCGATTTATATAAGTATGCATTATGCAGCCAATTTAAACGTTTTTGCGGTCCAGTACCTTGATCTTCGCAAGCACCTTGACTGCAATGGCCGTCTTTGAAATCTATACTAGTCCATATTAATATTACGAAATGCGAAAGTAACTCTGTCTGTCTATCAGTTAGAGCCTGAGCACACGGGCGTTACGGCGTCGAAACGTTCTTACGCCGCAGCGGCGCTTTTGTTTTTGTTATGTCATCATCCGTCAAAATATTACAAAATTCGAAACAAACAGTGTGTACCCTTCTGCCCCATAAACAACTGAGCGGTGCTGCTCTGACGTCGCAACGCCTACCCCTCCCCGCCTCGTCTCGCGGGTTGTAAGTCCGGTGTAAGTGCGGTGCGACGCCGGAATGTACCGTGTGGCATACCATGGGTAAACCGTTCATCGCATCGTGTGTATTTGTATGCACAGGCTTCTTACCTTTTCACGCCGTAACAACTGAACAGATTTCGAAAAATTTGGCACAAATGTAGACCATGAATTAGGTTAGGTTTAGATAGGATATTTTTTATTCCGGTTTTACCTTCCCGTGGGGTAATCTCCGACCCTCATGCGGGCGTAGCCGCGTGCAAAAACTAGTATGTCTACAATATACCTTCGATGCAAAGGATGCAGCTTGCAGAACAAATGTCGAATTTCTTGCTTAGGACCTTATCAATCAATCAGCCCATCGTCGTCCACTCCTGGACATAGGCCTATCTATGGCTGCCTGTCCACTGGAGTGGACCTGTGTCTATATTAACCAATAAAATCTAAACTCCGCTCCAGAGTTTAGATTCTATTATTCGGTTTCTGCATGTGATAATTTTATTTAACATGTAATTTACACAATGTTAACTGTTAATGAATAAATAAATGAAATGAAATGTCTGCCAGTGAATTTAAGATTTTTATTAAATAGGTAGAAGTAGATTTTTATTTTGATGGTTAATTTCGACAGACTTTAAGACGTCTGTCTGTGTTAGGCCCAAGACATCCTCTCTGAAAATTTAATTTCTAACGTCAAATAGTTTCAGAGCAGACGAACGGGGCGGAGTGATGTCATACCCCATAGGGGGTGCCCTTAGCGAGCGTACACCTAGTTTTAATTAGCATAGTTGAATAATTCCTGGCTGGAGGTTTTAAGTGTAGTAGCTTAAGGCACCCACAGGAAAGCCCGGTTAAGTAGTCATGATCTCAGAGGTCAACTATGAGATGCCATACCTAAAAAAAACAAAATACGCTAATATACGCACAGAACAATGAAAGCATATGGCTTAATTAAAAAGTATGTTTAGTAATCATGCGATTAGCTTTTGTGTATATTGGGTAGTCCTGCTGAGTGTCAAACACAAGAACTGATTTGCGCACTAATTTTCTTTTTGCAAAAGTATGATGAATACCCCTGAATTTGAATGGAACTCAACCATTTTTTGTCTGTAACTATAATGCCAATATTATTATATTGTACCGGAGGGGACTATTAACAGTATTAAATAACACAGATGCTAAATGATTTCTCATTTCAACAGCTGTGTATACCCTATTTTTTTTTAAAACTTGCTTTAAAATGTCGCTCCAGATATAAATCTGCTGCAGAAACGTTTAAATTCAAGGGCAAAATTGCATTATGGGGGCCTGCGATAGTTGCTTACAAACAAGCAGCTATTTATGATCGCCATAGCCCGTTGTGTTATTTAGTGCACCGCTGACGGTCGGTACGTAAGGCAGGTGCAATACGCGGGCGTGGGTTCGTAACTTGGTGCGAATCATCGTAGAAAGAAGAAAAAAATAAAGAAAGAAAAAGTATTTATTGGGACTCGCACAGGACATTACAAATTAAACTAAAACACACTCATTAAAACATTATAGAGAATTAAAAAAAAAACTAATTAAAAAAATAATAAAAAATAACAGAAAGTCCTGTACGAGGCCAAAAGGCTCCTATCTCAGCATATGTTGCGACATTTAAAAAAAATGTCGCAGCGCTGGTATTCTGATAGGGCCCGCAGTGATGTCACGGATAGATAGATACAGAAATAAATATTAAATAAAATATAAAATAGATGTAAATAAATATTAAATAAAATATATGTGTGAAATACTTTAAAAATTAAATAGAAGTAGTCCGCGTGTCTGCACCCGACGTAACATCAGTTACTTGTCTATGCCTTTAGTGTCTGTGGTACTCTAGGCATCGTTGGGACAAGTAAAGAGACGCAGACGCCGACACCGGCAAAAAATTGTTATAAAAACATTACGGCTGTATAATGCTTCTAGCACAGTGTTTATTATAATAATAATGAAAAGTGTATCGTGGTAACCAGTTAACGGCATTTGGATAAGGAGATATACAGATAAGCTAATGTTGTGAGTGATTGAGTGGTTTATGAATTTCAAAATTCACCTATGACAAACAATGACAAAGAATAGTAGATAGAATCGTAGATAATTACTTACCCCCTTTATTAGTACCCGTGGAATAAAGTTACAAGTTAGTGTGAGTTTGACTGGACGATGGCCCACTTGTTGGAGTATCCAAAGTGTCTCTACTCCTGCGCATTAGAGGACGTAAAGAACGCTACTGCAGCCGCAATTAGAGTGGCCACCTACTGAGCCAAAGTAATCTAGTTAACTCAATGCATTTTGTATCATCAATTTGAAAACATAAAGAAGTTACAACCAGTTTATTATTAAGGGTAGAGCGGTTTCGCACTACGTCCGATCCGAATCCGATCCAAATCCGAATTCAAGATCCAAATTCAATCCGAATTGGGAATGTTCTTAATTCGGATCTAGTGCACAACCCCTCATACAAATAGTACTATGTCTACTTCGGGCCGACATATCTCGGATTCGGACCGGACGTAGTGCGAAACCGCCTTTAGTGTTTAGTGTATGCTTACTCACAATTATGCTGTTAAATCAGCCGTGAGCGGTACACACGATGCCTAGAAATGCCTAAACGAAAGATGCATATATTTTCGATGTAATCGTACTAATCATCAATTCTAGAAACATGACGAAGTCTTCACTATGGTACGGTGTGCTCCCCGGAGGCGCGTGTGGTATGCTCGACCCCACACAAACGAAGCCGTACATCCCAGAGGTAAGTTCTTCAATTATTTTTACTGTGTTATCGTTCACTGTCTTTACTTTTGCTCGAAATTAATAATGTATCACAATCCCGATCCTTATCTGTAACCAATCAACGGCCGAGTTTCCCAAGACGTGTCTTTGAAAGGACGAATCACAAGCAGTCATCAAAGGCCGCGGATCAATATTTATCATTCATTATCAAGATAGGATTGCAATACATTGTTAACTTCAGGCGTTAATCCGTTTCTAAGTGTGTATACAGGTTGGAAAGTTGAAACGGACCCCGGAAGGGAACGTACCTTAAACATTGAAGTTACCCCATTTCCCTCAAAGGAAACATTCCTTTGTTTTTTAAGTAAGTAAAACTGCATATTGTGTAGTTGTTTGCCGCACCTGGTTGTCGAACCGACACAAATGCGAAGAAAAAAACATCCTGTATTTGTATGACGTCTTTCAAAAATGTTTGAATGCAGTTTTACTTACTTTAGGAAAAAATCGAATGTTTCCTTTGAGTAAAAAGTTTACGACAGTATCAATATTTAGAGTACTTCCCTCTAGAGCCCTTTTTTACTTTCCACCCCATATTTTCTGCTCTTAATAAATCACCAGATCATTCCTTTTCACCTTTTTTGGTTTGCGTTACACGCGTTTTTCACTGCTAGAAATAAAAACCATAACTATATGTAAAGCACTTAAAACGAAAAGAGCTTTCTGGCACTGAAAACATTTTTTTTTTGTGTGTAAACATGATCTTTTTTCACTCACAACTGCATCATGGGAGCAGCCATTCAAGCTGAATGTTGTTAAAGAAAAACTTATCCAACACATAAATTCAACCAACATTAAGCTTCCATCACCCCCATTCAGAAAAATCTATGTTACGTGTCGGGCTCGTTGTCACCGAATCCGATCCGCCAGTCGGCGCGGACGATCCGCCCGTCACTGTTGCGGACGGACGTCAAACGTCACACGTACACCGGCAAGCGGACACACATACAACGCAGCATGATCTCGAGCCCGCAAGGAGACGTGAAGCACACGGGACACGTCGGCCTCGATGGCGCCTACTTCGGAGATATTTCATTCCTGGACCCCGCTGGCTGCGTAAGTACTGGAATGGTGCGATGGAACCTGCGTGGATGATAAGAAATGTTGTTAGTAATTTATGTTTAGATTGGTTATAATAAGGTATTAAATAAAACCGCTCAAGCTCAAAGTAGACGAATAGTCCGTTTGTTGAAGATAGAAAAGTTTGGAAACAAATATACGATGATAGCAATAAACAATATTCTAAAGCTGGACTAAAAACTGCTCGGCTTTTAAACTTCTTTGTTTTAAGAATTTCGCCAGAATTGTCGATTCGGTCGAACTATCAGATTTTGTTGATGAAACCATACAGTGACTTTACTAAATAATATTTAACAAGAAAATCTAGCACATATTTCTACCAGTATGTTTCGCCTATCCACGCGGGCACTGTAATCGTTCTTTTCCACAATTCATTAATATGCTTTTCATTGGGACACATAAACATTTTTCGTTTTGAACTTCTCGCTTTTGTGTAATGTGGTGGAGGGAAACTAATTTAGTGATCCAATTTTGATGTTGTATTGATGTTATCTTATCTTAGTATAATTATTGTTTAGGTTTTGATTCAAAATATTGTAGTAGGTTTCTAAAGAGCCACTTAATGAAGCAGATAAATGCGTATCATATTATAAAGTAAGATGTTATTATAAACCTAGCGACCCGCCCTTACATTGCACGGGTGCAACCTATTAATCGCCATATCAATACTTTGCACCCGAGCAAAACAGGGGTGGATCGCTAGTTTATACTAATGTAAACACAAACTGTTAATCCTGCAAGGGTTTTCAGTTATTACGCATATGTATTGATGAGTCCGACTCGCATTTGTCCGGTTTTTTTACCGCACTAACTCATAATTCTCTCCACAGCCTCCTCGCCAGATCGTGACGCCATACAAACCCTCCGAAGACCTGGAACAGGTGCCCCTCATCAACCCGAACTCGCCATCACACCTCACGGGCGCTTCCGGCACCACTCCGTACCACATGCTAGCTTCAAACAAGCCAGACAGTAGACCTGACTTCGAAGAAGTTGACTTATCTTGTATGTAATCTGGTATACAAAGAGCTCTAAACAATTTTTTGAAATACTAACTTGTCAGAAATTATGCTGGGCCCCTGAAGTAGAGCATATAAGTTGATTTTTGAAAGTGTTGGCTTAAAACAGTCCTTAAAAACTTCATGTAAAACCTTTCTGACATAAATGACTTAGCTATACAACTTTAGTCACTGTCATTCATTACTATCATATCGTCGCGATCTGTTTATTTGCCACCAAAAAACATTAAGGAGTTACCTAGCAAAGTTGCAGTAGGAAACTGAATCGCATTTTATCTTTTCAATCATCAACCTTTATTGCTTGTTAGTGTTATCTTAAGTTTTTAACTGTTTAAACTCAAAGAAACGTAAGTATATTTTATGTTCCCTAGAAACGAATAATTGGAAAAGTTCTGTTATAAATGTCTTGTAGTCTCTGCCTACCCCTATGGGATACTCGTTATATTATCAGGCTGGAAAGAATGCAGACAAATGACGGGACCTCATAATTATGCTTTCAATTAAACATGACATTATTCAAGATAATAAGACTCTGTAATACAAACATATAATTACACCAACAATATTAATAATTGTCTTGGATAGCGAGGCCAGCGGACTACTCTTCCCAATGTGTCGATTTTGAAGCCTTACACATAATTCTAGATACATTTCCTGTAATTCAAACCAACTCATTCAATAGTGTTCAGATTATACTAGAACATGAATGAATGGTGTCATGTATAATAAGCCCATTGTGAAGATAACATAGTGTTGTCACGCCGGGACACCGGATGCCGACGTAACCAGACACAAAACTTATGTCATGTAAGGTCATGGCTTAGTTTTAACATGACCCGACAAAAATATGGTAGTCGTAACTGCACATATTTTGTCATATTTTTGTTTAAATATAACTTAATTTTACGTGGTGTTTTCTATTTGTTAGGTGACAATCAAGCAAGAAGTTTGAGGAGGAATAACCACAGGACATTATCGGAGCCGACGACAAGCAAAAGTATTCTTAGTAAGGTAAAAATACAGTTTTTTTTTGGAGAGCTATATCTATGGGTTAGAGTATTTTAACAGAAATAGTTGAACGATTCTGAGCAGGAATGAAACCTTTATCTGTAATTCCGACTTTCGCTTAAATTCTCCGTTAAAGTAATTTTTATTTTGAACGTACGTACACTACTACTAAATAGCCGGATTTAAAAGTTTACCTGTATAGTGATTATTAAAGAAAAATCTTAGATATGTGCTACTTGAGATTTTTTTTACACAGACGGTCAGGACAGATACACAAATAAATACATATTTTATTTAGAGTACGGAGACGCTTTAGCAGTCGCTGCCAGCTCGGAGATTCCGTGCTTTGTGATATTAATACACAATTTTTTGGAAAGTTGTTATCCATACATTATGCATAACTAATAGAAAAACGTTTTTTGCAATAAATACAACCGAATTCGAAAAAAGAAACACAACTTAGTGCAAAATAACTTTAGGTTCGGAAGTCGGTGTCTTTTGTTTTGTTCCATTTATTTTTTTATTTTTTTGTTGTGATGCACAAGTTCATGGACCAATACTTGTTATGTGAATATTATAAATTAACCTAATCAGTTATTTTATTTCATTTTCCGTTATACTGTTCGTCATTGAGGAGTTCCGTAGGTAATCTTCGAAGTCCATGAACAGTAATTGACCATGGGTAGGTAATCAACAATTTCTTCCAATTTCATCAACTTCCTCAATAGTTCATCAAATCTTCTCCAAGTTAATATGGGACCATACGTAAAGTATACCTTTAGAAATGCCAAAGAACCTCCTCCTCTTTTAAAGTCGGTTTAATACAAATGTGAGTTGTATTAATATTTATGACTAAAGACTAAAATCAAGCCGTGATATAAAGAAGTCGGTTAAATATTAAAAAACTTTGTGAATAAGTTAATTTACCTTAGTATTCATTTATCGGTTAACATCTTTTCATTCAGAAGAGCACAACAACTTGTAACGATAAAATAAAAAGATAAAAAACTGAAAGGTAGACGTCAACTAAAAACGTATGTAAACAAACGATTTTTCCACTTAGGTTCGCTGCACGACGCTCGGCAGGTCCCACAAAGGGGACAACGGCGCTGTGCCCAAGACAGATGAGGTCCATGAGTATCATGAGATCTCGGATACCGACACGGTAAGATAATATGAAAAAAAAAAAAAAAAATACACCAATTGTGGAATGCTGCAGACTGCTAGCCGGCTGACGAAAAATGGATATGATAAAAAATGGATAGGGATAGGATAGAATCGAAATATCAGCACCTTCGTGCTGCCATCTTTGGATTCTATCCCATCCTAAGTTATTTTTGTTCAAGTATTTTCTTACACACGTCCTATCGCGGATCCAACCAAAGTAAAGTAAATTTTGCGACGCGCACACGAAGTTTTACGTAACCTTTTAGAAAAACGACCCGAGCGTCCGACTCGCACAATATTCATTCAATATAAGGCCGTTGTTTGCTTCCTTTCTGTTATGTTCATGGAACCTCTCGATCTGCCTCAAATTCTGGCCTAAATCGCTGAACGTACCAAACGAAACGCAGCCTTCTAAAATCGTTTTGGACGTCACTATTTGGACTATCCTGTAAAGGCTGTGTAGGTTTTGAGATAAATCAAAATATCAACACATAAACCTACAAGGGCACTTATGAAAAGTTAGAAACTAGGTGCACGGTTACCTACTCTTTTAAAAATAATTGACTTTTACAATATTTTCAAATAACAGTGTTAATGGGTATGGGAGGACAGTGCAGGCCTTTCAACAAGTATCAGGTACTTAATAAAATAGAAAGTGGAAATAAATCTGGATTTAATCATCATTAGCAAATAGGGGACTGCCCTCCTGGACATAGCCCTCTCCAATTATATTCACGCAATTTATTTCGTGACCATATTAAAATCAGTTGTATTTTAAGTAAGTAAATAAATTATTCTCTTGTTGCAGGAGGGCACCGCAACTTCGTGCAGTAAATCTGACCGCTTAGTTTCAAAAGCTGAGAATGTTGATGCTCTAGTAAATACCACTTTTATATCTCTAATAGTAAATAGTCGTAGTTATCATGTTATTAAAAATGTGAAGATTAGATTTTGGAACTCAATTACGCTTTAACGACTGAATTTTGAATGAATGTGGATGGGCACACAGGTAGGTTATCATTTATTAATTGAATTAGGTTTTTTTTGTCTCGAAAAACTATCACTGCTGGGACACAGACCTCCTCTCTGTGAGAGGGAGTGGGCCGTAACGGTGACACGGTCCAAGTGCGGGTTGGTAGATTTCATACATTTTCGAAATGTTGGTTTACTCACGATGTTTTCTTTCACCGTTTTGAGAGCAGTACAGTAATAATTTACACAAAATACAGAGCCTGTCTGGGTTCGAACTTACGACCTATTCGTAAGTCGCGGCCGATACCCAAGGGGCCACCACTACTCTCAAAAGGTAATAGTGAGGAAATATGCACTTTCGTACATTTTCAGGATTGTTCGTCGAAGTCGATGTTCAAAAAAGGAAGTTCAGTTTATTTATAAGTAGCTACTTCAAGGTCGTAAGTTTTCCCCTTACCCCTTTAATGAAATAATAATATAATGAATTTAAAAAAAAAATGTTCCAGTACCGAAACTAGTATGATCAATACGGGTATTTTTTCGGTTACATCATTAATTTATTTTTTACAGGTATTTTTATAGGTTACCTTAAATTTACGCAATTTAAGGTAACCTATAAAAATACCTGTAGCCAGTATATTGATACCGGTTACCGAAATAAAAATCACCTGTATCTTACACGAGCCGTTGGTATTTGTCAAAGGGCGCGCATTGTCGAATTGTGTGTAACCAGTATTAAAGGGTAACCTAAATAAGGTAACATGTTTCTTCTTCTTGGTTACCCAGATAGCGGTAACCTTAGTGGTAGAAGTAACCAAAGTTCTTCCATACCTGTATCGTAATTTATAAAGGTTTTCGATCCCTGATTTGTTCGAATATATTTGTAAATCGTGGTGGGTTGAGCGTGGGAATTTACTGGTTTCCACTTTAAAGAGATCAAACGCGTTCAGTAGATACGATTTCTACACTTCTGTGCGTTGGTTATTCCGGTTAATAAACAACGCTATGTTTTGACGAGGATAACATACCGGTTGTTATCAAACGTCACACAAAAAGTGGAAGCTTTTCTGATTTTAATGTTTTGTTACAGAAAAGCTCTACGGACTTCAGTCAGAGTTTACTTGAAGAACTCGAACGGCTGTTCGAAAACGTCGACATGAAGAGAAGAGAAGAATCTGTGAGTACTTTTACTGATGATTGTTGAATATGATTGATCTTCTCTCATTTCCTACATCATACACATTGTATTTTAATTCTTTGGGGGTAAAATTCAGGTAGTAAATAAGGGTGAGGGGTATTTATTGAGATCTTATTGCAACTTAGTCCGCGAGAAAGTTGGAAATTTTATAACGTTTTGCACCACCCATTATTACTTGAAGTTAAAATGAATAGTGATGTTGCAGCTCGGGTTTTAGCTCGTGTTTTAATGATCCTTGTTATGCAACAATTTTATAAGCTACAATTAAAGCTAAATTTTATGGATCACTTTTATGTAGTATTTCCTAGACTACCAAATTATTTTTACCAGCACATAAAGGCATTGTGTTCTCGCAGTCTAACGACGGCCAGTTAATGATTAAAATCGCTTAGCAAGTGAAAAGGGGCAATAAAGTTTATAAATAACTAGCTTTCACCTGCGTGGATGTCGTAAAATATCCCACAGGAACGTGCTACCGGGATTCAGAGTATCCTATGTCATAACCCCCAGGTTATGGCCTATCCGTATGCCTTTCATCTAAATCCGTTCAGCCGTTACAGCATGAAAGGTATCAGGCAGATAATAAATCTGTTTTAGGATTCGAAACCTGAATTAATGAAAAATTGAAACCCTTAAAGGATGACTTCGTTGTCTCTCAAGATCCTTTTTCTCAGGAACGCGTAGATATAAAATCTTAGAGCTACGGTCTCTTGGAGCTGTAACGAAAATCAAACCAAGTGAACGCAATAAAAACATACGGCCATTTATGCCGCACATTTTGACACTCGCAAATAAACCAGTCTATTTGGTATTTCCATTTGGCACAGCAGCATGAAGTTTTGCGAGAAACAAGGTCAAGTAAAGAGAAATATCCGAAAATTGGTCATTTATAGTTATTATAATTATTAACTGACTGCCTGTACTGACTTGACTGACTATATTTAGTGACTACATCGTTGGTCTAGTGGTCGTAAGCGCTACTGCTGAGTATGAGGTCCTGGGTTCGATTCCCGGGTCGGGCAAAGTGTTATTGGGTTTTCCATCTGGAATTTCTCAGTAGCAGCCCGGAGTCTGGATTTGTGCCCGGTTAGTGGCAATAGGTTCGCCCCTATTATATGGCGAAATGTGGGTGTACTATAGGTACACCTCTGCCTAACCCTTCGGGGATTACAGGCGTGATGTTATGTTATGTGTATTATATATATTAACTGCAAAGTTAAGTTTGTTCTTCAATCTGGGATTAAAAATTCATAGGCCGTGTCTTGAAGTAACATTTATTCTATAATTCATTACTCTATTAAGTTCTTTTTCAATTGAAAACTTAAGTTTGTCCTTCAATCCAGATTTGGAAATTCGGGCAGCCGAGCAAGCACAGGTTTGAGACGGAACCCCCAGGGGGCCATTCCTACTCACACTTGTTCAATTTTTTTTAAAATATATATAAAGCAGGTTTTACCATTATTTTTTTGTAGTACCTACTCTAGTACCGCCATTGAACGCATATTACCTACATGTTAGAAAGGTTACTTTATGACTTTAAATTGTATAACTTTTGACAGTGTGGGCCGATTTTAATGAAATAAAGATTTCATGTTAATTCAAGATACGGGCTATGACTATATTTCCAATCCCTTTAATCTCTTGAAAAGAAGACACACAAAAAGCAATATTACATGTTAATTTTAAAATCATCCCCTTTTTACCCCACTGGGGAATGATTTTACAAAAACGCTGAAACGCATAATTCTTTATTTCTTGCCAAAAGCATAAATTAGAAATTTCCTAACCCTTGCTTAAGAAATGCTGGATTTTCCATACAAACTTTCATCACCTACCCCCTTTTTTTTTTTTTTTTTTGGGTGGGAAATCATCAAATAACTTCTCCCGCTCTGGGCGGAGCGGGAGGGCGTGTCAGACTCTTACTGACTAAAACCCACCCGTGTTCCTTCGGTTGCCCTGTTGCCGGGGGCCACGATCTCCCTTTCGGTTTTCTTCGCAACCCCGGCAGGCATCGGCCCTACCCCCCTTAGGGTTGTTTTTGAGAAAAAAAAGTACCTATGTCCTTCTCCAGGATGACATCTATATCCTTGCCAAATTTTATCGAAATCAAATTCGTTCAGTGGTTTAGCCTTGAAAAGGTAACATAAAGACAGACAGACAGAGTTACTTTCAAATTTATAATATTATGTAGTATATATATATATATTATATTATGGATAAAGTCTCTGGCAATGGCTATATCTTATTTGAACAGCATTGATATTTTAATAAACATATTATTCAAATAATATAACTACCCCGTAAATATTGTAAATTCACGGAAATTACAAAGGTAAACTAACTAATTCAAGTAGATATTTGGCAACTAAAAGAAGTAAAAGAAGGTTAACAAAACGGCCCACTCCCTCACACCGAGAAGAGCCCTGTGTCCTAGCAGTGGGAACATTATGCTGATTATGCTTATGCTAGCAATAGCGTTGCCAGCATAAGCAACAGCGTTGCCTGCATAAGCAACGCGTAAACAAGTGCCACAGGATCCCTGTAGTGCTACAGGGATCATTCCATCAGCCATTCGAAATTTCATGATTTATGGAATTAATTGATAAATGATTATGCTTAATACGTACGCTTTAGAGATAGTTACATACACACAAAATAGCTTCTGTAGCAAGAACTATAGTGTCATTTTTTATGTTTTCAGTCTCAACACCCCAAGCAGGGAGACGCGGGTCCGAGGTAACTATCTTTATTTTTCCTTTTAATACAATTGTTATAAATAAATCTCTTTCAAATGATACCTAACACGAAATATTTAGTAAAACAATTTTTGATTGAAATTACCCCAAAAATAAATTAAGTAAGTTTTTGGTCTAGGACTGGTTAGACCTGCGAGACCTTACTATACAATGTCGCTCATGGGCATGTGCACGCCCTGTATTTTTCTGAATATTCATGAAAAATTATCGAAAATTAACTTTTTAATATAAATCGATAATCTGATAAAATAGCTTTTAGAAATAATAAATAGAATCCAAATCGAGCCAATAACATCGGAGATATGGCAAAAAATGTAAAGCAAGGTCACGAACACTACTAAATTTGAATAACATGAAAAATATTAAAGATTTAAAACCCCCCTTTTAAAGTTAATTTTCAATAATTTTTCATGAATATACAGAAAAATACGGGCGGCCCCATGCCGATGGGCCACATTGTACACTAACATGCTAATTCTTACATTGCATATATCGCGAGAAAAGCCTGTGTCACAGACAAAAAGTAATCAAGGTTTTGTTTTACCTTCGGAACCCTCATGAGCATAAGTAATAAGAATTTATAAATATGTCGTGGTATAGACTGCTAACTATTTCATTTGGGTTGGTTAGCACACTGCCACGCAGCAGTTCCATGACTCCGCGAAACCCGTAACTGACCACGAGCTTAGCATCCCAATTGCGTAATTTTTATTCACAATCCATACATTTTCACATTTTTCGTCATGGTTATTATTTTAATAGATTTCGAGGGTGCTAAGGTCGATAGTGAGGTCAATTTAAGATGGCGGCTGAGAAAATTTTGTTTTTGTTTGGAATGTGAGATGGAACTTCGTTTCTGGCGGGGGGGGGGGGGTCCTTTTAATTGTATATGCCTACATATTAAATCATACTTTTATGAACATTTGAAAATGTATAAACAATAGTTACCCACCGGCAACAGGGTCCAAGTTGCCAGTGGTCAAGGCTAGTAAGAGGCCTACCTTCCCATTATTTAGTTTTATTATATTCGTAAATATACTTTTCTTTCACTCGTACAGTGCGCTGGGTTTCAACACTAATTGGCATATGGATTGTTTGCCACTGTATGTTAAAAAAAATGTCAATAACAATTAATTGTTTTGTGATACACTTTGTATAAACAACGTAGTTCAAGTGTAGAGAAGAGAGGTTTTAAAAGGCAAATCAAAACAAAAATGTTGACTAATGTTTTTGGCTGACTAAAATAACAACAGTCTATCAAATCATTTAAAAGACTTCAGACACCGGGATCTTTAACTCGCTTGTATTATTTCGATACATCAATAATGGCTACGAAACACATGTCATGTATTTCGTTCGTCGGTGCTTAATGCATAATGTTTTGTTATAGATCGCAGACGCTTTCGAAGGCAGAACGTAAGAAAGGTTTTTCCACAAGTACGATGAAGCCCATGTCCGCGGCCGACGAAAAAACTCTGAACACGGCTGTCGCGATGGCTAATGAAATAACTTCGAAGTAAGCACTTTAGTGGTATAGTTTGACCGGGACCGCTGTTACGCTCCTTAGGAATGCGCGGCGAAGCGGGGAGCAGCGTTGACGAATGAGCGGCGGGTGAGACGCCGCTCGCCGTGAGTATTGATGAATGAGCGGCCTGCACAACCCCCCCTTTCCCACCCACATACACATACTTAAGGCGCGGAACAGCGGTCCCGGTCAAACTATAGTTATAATCCTTACATATTATAAAAATTAAAAACACATATCCCTTATCAAGCTGTTAAGACTTTATCAGATGGTTAATTTTTCGTTCGTTATGGTCTTTTATTTTTCTTCTTTCACTTTAAATAAAACGTTTGAACAAAGAATGAGAAGAAACTAAGCAAGAAATGAAAGTAAATAGTTCGTGCTTGCAGGTAATTTGGCATATAAATAGTTGTATAAATATCACAAAGTAGTTCAGAGTATCCTTCCCTGACCGTTTAGCTTAAAATTCATTTTTACTAAAATTGTCACCTACTTTTTCCAGGTCCATGAATGACCTCGATGGGGACAAGAAGTTCCCCCAGTCGCCAAACGAACGTTCAAAGTTTCACTTCAAGTTTCCGCTAACATTACATCATGGCCATGAACCTGGTGAACGAGACCAGGCTACAGGTAAATAAAACTAATCATTTCTGACTCTAAAGCCGATACCAAACGCTTCACTTTTCGTTCATTTGTTTCCTTTCATTCGAAATCTTTCACTCCAAGTGAAACGTCACAACACAAAATGAATCGAAAGTTAAAAATTTACTCATTAGTGAACCAATCTAACGATGTTCGATTTTGACCCTCGGTCTCCCAGTCGCCTACCGAATAATAGAAAAATGAAATGAGCAGATGAACGTTCTTACCTAACTAATATTGAAAAAAAAATTAAACATTCACTCGAGTGAAGCGTCGGATATCACCTATACCTACTCCATTTATAATACGGTGCCTAGTGAACCGATCCAACGATATTGGATTTCAGAACTCAGCAGCATCTTTTACTCGCTTACAGAATAATCGAAGTATGAAATGAAAGGAGCGGATAAATTCAATTCTATACAATGTCGGTGTACTCGAGTGAAGCGTCTGATACCGGAATTACAACACTTAGTACGATAGCGTGAAATTGGGGCGTTTTCAGATTTTAGAACAGGCACTCTAAACACAAATTCCACGCAAGCTCCGCCCCCATGCACCCCATGGGGGCGGAGCTTGCGTGGAAATTGCCACTCCACTATGTGCTAAACGCTAACACATTAGTAATAAAGTTGAATATCTTGTGCGCTCTTTGATCGTGTTCCAGCACGAAACTATATGGCGTAAGTCTCAATTCTTATTTCGTTTATAACTAAAGTAATAATTGATCTAGAAAATAAATATGTAATAGCTGGATAATAAACTATATTTTGTTACTGTGAATACTTATTTTAGACATAAATGCCGAGTAATCTTGATTTTATTTAAATATATCTTTAAAAAAAGATATGCTTTTTTTAATACAAAATGAATCTAGAGAAAATGTTACAATAACGTAACTCTCTTGTACATGGAAAGAAAAAGATCCAATAAATCATAAATACTAAAGTTCCAGAATATTAATGCAAAATAACATAACATTTAAGCTCAACACACACAAAGCGGGTGAGTTTCGGGCGCGGGTCGGGACGTGAGTACTGTCCGCTCACGTGTCTCGTGTGCTGGGTTCTATATAATAAAAGGAATTACAATATATACAAGCCCGCCGTATTCCCGTCCCGACCCGCGCCCGACACGCACCCGCTTTGTGTATGTTGAGCTTTAAAGAACCTCCTCTTAACACTCCAACTCATTTCTTAACAAGTCCTAAAATTGACCTTAGTAAAATATCTCACTAGTTTGCTTCCATCAGGATCACACTCGTTATTAGTATTTACGGTAGGTATTCATTCGCACACCTTGATTATCCTCAAAGTAACATTCACGGTATTGTAAGATTCACAAGCTTTACCAAATTTCTACAATTATGTACAATCAAATAAGATTATAGCGTTTCGAGAAGCGAACTTTGAAAGCGCACCTCATATTTTCGTCATAGTAAGGCATTGTAGTTATGTCTTGAACCCATAAATCCAGCCCTGAATCAAAACCAGTAGATTGGCCTTTCATGTAGTTAGTGCTTTACTTCAATAGTCTGATAGTTAGAACATCTTAGGTCTCACAATGTGCGCTTTTATAATTTCTAATGCGACGGTCATTATCATGGACGTCCCACGTCCACGTTGTAACATGTAAAAAAAATGTATGGATTTATGTGCACGTTATAATATTATTGTGGATAAAAAAGAGATAATTAAATTTGTGCTAAAATATAAACAAAAATAACGTTTTAATCCGTTAAAATATATTATTACTTTTCACTGTGGGACCAAATCTGTAAGGTGATTCCCTGCGCCATTATACGCGTTTGCAAAATATTGTTTGCATTCATTGTAGTGTTTTTTAGTTAAAAGAATAAAAGTTAGTAATCTAATTATAGTAAAAGCTTTTTATGCCAGTAAAAATTTACATTTATCAGTTTTTCAGGTGTTCAGCTGTCATTCTCAGAAAATATTCTCGAATCAAATACCTCTCCTACTATTATACCCATTCGTGATTACAAGATCTGCTAATCTATTAATAGTTAATCTAAGACTTATTCTTTCATTTATAATTGTTAAAAACTTATTGGCGTGTACATTATTTTCGACCAGGACGTGGAAGTCATTCAAAAGAGCTGTAGCAAATTTTATATGCATTACGTCACCGTAGTCTTCAAGAGGACCTTTAGAATCTCTGAAGCCAAGGTCTAAAATAAATACGTCCCCTTACCTAAATACAACCAATGAAAATCGCCTCCTTCATCACCAGTTGTGTTTTTCGTAATGGTTGCATCAGAGGTCTTGACAGCGTGTGGACCAGACACCTCAATAATGCGACCATCACAGGATAACAGTGGTTTTAGGAGATTTCGAACTTTTTGACAATAGATGTTCCATCACATATCTTCATAGTTGAATGAATTGGGTAGCTTGGATTTCCGCAAAGACACTCAGGGATCAATAAGTTGCGTTGCTCCACTTCTTCACGAGTCATCATGTGATAGAATCTGACTCGAGATGGCACATAATCTGCACTAAGAACTTGAAGACCTTGTTTCAGCATCCTTTGGAACCGCGATTCTTATGTTCTGAAAATCGAAGCTAACCTTTTATTTTAATTGCCCGTTCGTAGTTTTTTTTATGTCCAGGAGTGGAATTTCAAACTGGTCAAAGTTTAACAAAAATCGAATGTGATGTGTCTTCATTATATCAGAGCAAGAAGTATTTGACTTACAGTGAACTCTTCAATTCGTCCGCCCTTTGCCAACAAGATCGGCAAATAAAATTCGTAGATTGCACCTGAAACAGGAAATGACTCATGGTGGTAATATTGAAATTCATATTCAGTTAAGGTAATTTCAAGGAGCTCCTATTACATAGAAAATAGTTAAAAAATGTACGTATGTCTTAGTTGAGAAATAACTACATAATATTTTTCCTTAAAAACATCCCCACTTTTTAGCCATTTGCATGGACCGTATTAATTTGTCTAAAACTGTTTTACAGGTGCCCGCGAGCCGCGTCGCAACTTCAGTGAGGAGGCGAAAAGCGTTCCCGACATACAGGTATCACTGGAAATTTATTTACTTAAGAAGCCGTGTATCCGGTGGGATTTCACATCAGCAAAAATAACAAACTTCCATACAATCTTTCATCGTGTGTTTAACCTTTTTTAAGGGATAAGATTTCAAAAATCTTTCCTTAGTACTCACTTTTGTTATACAACATGCCCCGGAATTAACGCACACCACCAAATACCCCAATATTAGAATCATCTGCCTAGCCTTCTTCCAACTATGTTGGGTTCAGCTTCTAGTCTAGCCGGATGCAGCTGAATAACAGTATTTTACATGGCCTATCTGTCCTCCTCCATCCAATTACTGGGTAATACGATACCCCTTAGTAAGACTGGTTGTCAGACTTTCAGGCTTCTAACTAACCGCTGTAACGACTATTAAAGATTAACAAATGACAGCCGGGACCAATGGTTGAACGTGCTTTTCGAGGCATGGAGGGGTCTTGATATGTAATGGATGGTCACCCATCCACGGACCGACCTCGGCAAGCGTAGCTTAACCTTCGATCGACCCGTGCGGCTGTTATTATTTGGCCACGTGCCACCACTCATCCAATGATGATACCTGCTGGGAACAATAAACAAATTAATGTTTTCTATGGAACTTCTTCTGTCTAGTACTTCTACTATCTCGTTGATCTAGCTAGTGGTAGGGGTTCTGGGTAATTTCTCGGTAGCAGCCCGGAGTCTGGATTTGTGTACGGTTAATGGCAAAAGGCTCGCCCCCTATAACATGGGACTTAAACAAAACTGGTGACGTGTGAGTGTAGTATAGGTACCATCGCGAAAAGCCATAACTCACCACTGTAAGGATTATACTTGCTTGCAGCTCTCGGCCGCTATAGAACCGGGAGGGTAACAGATATGCTCATCGTGTGCAAGGAATTTTGTTTTCAAAGTGGTTAGTTATGGGCTTCCGCGATGGTACACCTCTGCCTCAACCTGTATTCCACCTCTAACGTAGACACGCACTTTGTTTTCCAGTCCACCATAACTGAAGAGTCGAAGATGGCCTACACGAGCCTCATTGAAGAGCCAACTCCTTCAACGTCGCTGATGTCTCACATCGCCAAGGAGTCGGGAGCTGTGATGAAGCCTACTACTATCCCGAAGCCGGCTCGTATGACTACACATGTGCAGTTTCATTCGCTGCAAAACCCGCCACTCAAGTCCCGGTATGTTAAACTTTATTCAAAACTTGTAGCTAGATACATAAACTCTCGAATTTTGCCCAGGGAGGTAGTTAGAAGCTACAGATCGCCACCTCCTATGATCCTTATATATTCCTTTTTCGTCATTAACGTTGCGAGTACTAAGCACCTGACCTTTAACATCACCAATAAGGTAACTGTATGTTCTTCTATGGTGTTCTCTTGAGGCGTTTCCACACACATCTGCCTTGCAAATACCTTTTGACCCCTTTCATTCAGCCTCGCAACGTGATCAAACCATTTAAGCATACTCTTTTAAACCGCAAATTGTCTCATTACATTACCTCATCATTCCTCAGTTTGTCATTCTTAGTTACACCACATATGCTTTTTTTGTTGATGCCGTGTTGGGTATCAAATGAAAGAACTTAATTAGCACATTCCAAAAATATATATATTATAACCGCGTACAGCGTACCGTGGCGACCGCGTACCGGAAGACGTAGCGTTGGAAGGTCTCCCACAAGATGAACCGGTGACCTTGTGAAGGCCGCAGGAACCCGCTGGATGCGGGGAGCACGAAATCGGTCGAAGTGGCGATGCTTGGAGGAGGCCCATGTCTAGCAGTGGACGTCTTTCGACTGAAATGAATGCATGAATGATGAACCCCAACATAAACTAAATAAAAGTTATAAAAACTAAAACTCAACTACGACAAAAAGCCGTTCACCCAGCTTTTTAGCTTAGTTTTGTATGCCCCTGGCTGGAGGCTTTGAGTGTAGCAGCTTAAGGCAACCACAGGATTGACCGGTTAAGTAGTCATGACCTCAGAGGTCAGCTACGAGATGCCCTACAGAAAAAAAAAAAAAAAAAAAAAAAAAAAAAAAAAAAAAAAAAAAAAAAAAAAAAACGACAAAAAGCCAACTAAAAAACGTATTCTGTTCGATTTATGCCGTTACACGACGTGCGACTCCGGTTTTTAATTTGTCTGTTTGTGATGTCTTGTTTATACCTTATTAGTAGGCATTTTTGTCGTAGTTCGGTTTTTTGGTATTTATAACTTTTATTTTTTTACAATATGTGTTTCAGGGCATACACGGGTGATCCAACCCACGACGAAGTGATCTTTGTAAGTATCAATAACTAATATTATTATCCAATAATATTTTATAAAGTTTTTAAAAACGAATGCGACTAACACACTGTATTAAACTTCTGCCACAGAACGTGTTGCCGTTACCTCCGAGATCGTCGAAGCCTAAGCTGGTTGACAAGCCGCGGCACATTCGCAAATATCCGTTAAAGCTACTCGCCGAGCCCAAAAAAGAGATCGAGCAAATTGATGAAACTCTCATATATCAAAATACTTCCTCAAAGAAAGAGGCTTCAATAAAAACCGATACCAATGAAGCCATTGAAGACGTTGTCGATTCAGCCCCGAAGGTTGATACTAATCCCTTCTCCAATGGAGCTGAATCAAACTCGGCCAATCCATTTGGCGACTTTTTCATGAAAGAAGATGTTGGTGTGCAGGTCAACATCGAAAGCTCGGACAGCAGTGACAATGAGAGCAATAAAAAGCTTGAAAAAGGTAATTGATTCACTACTAGCTGACCCGACAGACGTTGTCCTGTACAAATTTTAGTAGTTGTAAGTCAAAAGTAGCACTTAACATTTTTCTCGGTCCACTTTTCGATTTATTCTTATACTAAAAAGTAAAAACCGTATTCGGACTATTCCAGTTGTTCTCAAGTGAACAGCATTTAATTTGATTTAAATGCTAATATTTTTGCCCTCGAACTCTTTCATCCTTAATACTTTGTGGTGTGTGCACCTTTACGATCAGTTTAGCTGTTGGCTCTGACAATCCACTGAAAGTGCAATCTTGAGTTGAAACTGCCAATTAATTTTACACGGACAGAAAAACACCGATATAGGTTTGCTTCCACGATCTCTCCAAAGCGTTTGATTTGGTTTGCAGTTTATAGAAGAGTACAGTGTGCACTCTGTATGTAGATTTATGAATAAATAAATAATTTCAATTCACATGTCCTTTCTAAGTTTATCTTGGATATCACTGATATCGGTGAAGGAAACATCGTGAGGAAACTTGAACTTATAATTAATATTGGTTTGAAATTGCAATGCGCCCTTGAGCAAGCGTGGTGATCAATGCTCATGCCTGCTCTGTGCATTTGCACTGCAGTGGGAAAATAATATTCTAGTTTTATTATATTATGACTATTTACAAGAACTTTACGACTCCTGGCGCTCTAACAAACATTTGCGGAACGCGCGTCTACATACATTTTCTAATATAAGTGCATCACTTTTTCAACTGTTGTTTTCAAACATTTTCAGAGCGCAAGGATCACGTGTCCGTTGAAGATCTGCTGGAGTTTGCTGACCAGAAGCCATGCGGCCGTCAGCGTGGGGAAGAATCTGATGAAGTCCGCATCATGTGCAAAGTACTTAAAGAAAAGGTGAGTAGATTCTTACAAAGTATATCCTAATTTTCAAAACTAACTTATATTATAGGAACTATCTTAAACCTTCAACTGACAGCTGTCAAGCGCATAAAAAGTCTGCCCGTGACCTTGGCGTGGCTCCACCCCTTTTGGAACTGCTTGCGTTTAAGCCCCGATTTCTCGCTATTTTACTATGAAACCCATATAAAACTGTTTCGTAATCTGTACAATATTTTCTATTGGGTCTTATAAGACTTGTAAGAATTTGGTTTAAAATAAAACGAGCATGTTTACATTAAATACAAGTTTTGTTATTTTCACGCATTTTTTTTCATTCAAGCACATAAATATCAAAATTCTGCATATCTTTACATTAGAACATCATTTTTATACGAAGTTATTAACCTACTAATAAGAAAGAACAATATTGTAACCTAAAACCATTTAAAAATATGTCCAACAACCCGGCTTACGCTCTGTAATTATTGTAAACATATCAAAGTTGTTTATGATGACAGATTAGTTGGAAGTTAATGGGATTATCATCATATCGCAGTATAACATAACTAAAGAAAACTTCTTCAAAAACCTTATCTATTTAAATTCAAATATATACAGGCCATACTTATTAACCTTCCTCCCGTGAGTATGAATTTGACTAACAAAAATACGCTCTAGTTATGCATACCAGGCATTAGTTCCCATAGTAGTAAATCACTCGATACTCTGTTTCTAACCTCTTGTATTAATTATTTAGTTAAATAGCCATGTCACCGATTGCAGTTATTTATTATGCATCTCTTTTGAACACTTTATCTTTTTCTAACACGTGTTAACGTTTATCTGAAGTGGTCTGGTGGACTATTTCAGAAATATGTTTTTTTAGATTAACCTTTTTTATAATTAAATATGTACCAATAGTTCGTAAGCATTCCGTCTGTATCGCTCTAACCGAGCACACCTCCTAATTACTGTAAATATTATAATTAAAGTTTATTTTCAAACTAAATCACTGGACATGTATGCTCAGTAATTATTGGCATTTCGTTTCGAATATTTTCGCTGAATACTGATGCGGCTCCGGTATCAGTTACCTATGTTATGCAAAGTGCTGCAGCACTTTCTAAGTTGTTCTACACATATGTTCGAGTCGGCATGAATCGGCACAGCCGTGCGGTATAATGGAATGTATGTAGAAATAATAATGTTCGGGAAAAAGCTGCTCGGCTTAGCTTGAATTATGCCGACCTGACCTGAACATGATTAAACGAAGGTAGATGCCGAACGAAATTTGCCGATCGACAGGATTCGAATGAAAACCGGATGTTTAGTAATTGCTGCGGGTCGAAATTAATAATGATGAACGTGCCGACCCGAACATTGTGTAGCACCGCTTACGCGCGTCAGTCGCCCAATTATGGTTCTTTTAAAGTTGCTAACACGGGCCCATAGATTTAGATACGATTCGCGCGCGCCTTTCAAATTTGCCTAACACAGTGAGTCAATCAAATAGATACTTCTTTTTATGAAGAATCAGTGTTGTATCAAATACAGCTAGATATTTTTAGTTCTTTTTATGAATCTTTAGCAAAAAAAAATTTTTCGTCTAGGGTTACCCATTCAGCTTGTATATCGAAAATAAATTCTATAATACTCTGATATTAATATGGCACATCGAGATTTAACTAAGGATTGTCTCACTGCGTGACAGAGACGATGAATTTCAAAACCAAACTACTTGTAACACTCAATCAAAATTCAAGAATTTATATCCGAAAGGAACATTCCGATGGCACCTGTACAAAATGGTGTTCCCTTTTATTTAGTTCCATGTTCTTTTAAATGACATAAAATATTATGATCTTTTTTTTTGTAATATCTTCTATTTCCCGCATGAAACGCAATAAAAAAAATTAGTCCTTATTATTTTTGTCGGTGTAGACCAGTACCCTAATTGGGTAATACAACACTAATCATAATCTGTTTCGATTTCAAACTGATTGCTAATCCAATGATTCATAAATTGGAAAAAAAAATCTGCTTAACAACGTAAATAACGCAATGAATGTTGTTGAACTGTCAAAATTAAACAAATTAGGCAAAATTGTTTACGAAAATAAGTTACGCAATTAGGGTACTGTTTCACGTGCTTACTGTGCTGTGTAACTTTAGTTATTAGATAGTTAGTAAAGCTTTCGTCGTTTGATCTAAATCCCAACTTAGATGTGATTTTAATAAAAATTGTTTGTATTCCTCAGGCGAATCAGTCGCAGTGTTTAGAAGCCCTGGAGTTGAGCGGCTGGAACGTTCACAACGCCATCAAATTAGTGCGGGTGAAGGTGTCAGTGGGCTCTGACGTCACCTTCGACAAGTGCCACGAACAACTACAAAAAACAAACGGAGACATTGTCAAAGCAGTTTCCATGTTGGTGTCTATAGAGTAAAATAGAATTTAACAAACCAATCGTGCAAATTTTTATGAAATAAATTAATCTAGCTTTAAAAATGCTGTATTTTTGTTTACGTCTAAACAACTTCTCATAAAACATTATGTGCTGCGAAAGCAGGCATAACGCTATTCAACGACGTCATAACGACGATATTTTTAGGGAGGCAGCACCAATGCGCATACTACATTTATGTTTGTGTCACAGGCAGATTAATATTCGTCATTATACAACGGCGCCGTAGGTTTACAAACGCAAAATCCCGAAGGCAAATTGGCAACTCAATTTGTATATACAAAACAAGATGGCCGCGTTAGTTCCGATTTTGGCCACGTAAGTGAACCTTGTAGAGACAACAAATTAAGAAGTTTAGTGCAGAATTAAATGAACCAATAGAGATTGTGATGTGGTTATGTTTCTCTACAAATAAATAATATGAAGTGTCTGTTTGTAATGTCAAAACAACAGCTTTTTTACTAAATACTTTTGAAAGGATGTACGGTACATACAACAAAAACAAATTAAAAAAAAATGTCTGTCCCTCTGTCTGTTTGTCTGTCTGTTCCGGCTAATCTCCGAAACAGCTTCACCGATTTTGACAAGACTCACTGGAAGATATGTGATGTTATAAGGAGTAACTTAGGTTACTTTTGTTTAAGAGAAATATTTAAGAATCTACGCAAAAAAAAAAAAAACGTGGTGCCTCCGCTACCAGCGCCGGTTCCCGAATTGGGTGCCGGCGCCGGTTGCTGAATTGGCTGCTAACGCCATATTGGAGTAGATAGGCGGGGTAGGCATAATTAAAAAAACATGTAATAAAGCATTATATTTTCCATTATTATATTTCCACAATCAATTATTTTCATATTCCAATAATCAAGTACTAAGTACCCGGAACCGAACTAGTTACATTATGTTAAATATTTTTATCCGCAAAAAAAGGTTAGGTTAGGTTAGAACTGTGACCCCCTGCGCACGAGCTGAGCGAGTGTAGCGAGCGGTGCCGCGACAGCGGCCGGCGAGTGTCAAAAACGACTAGAATATATAGAAAAAATTACTTTACTTAGGGTTACTTAGTTGAAGTTCTGAATACTGGAAGGGTTTCCATAAACACCGCGCCGCCGGTGTCCATTAAGGGAGCCAGCGGTGCCGGCCACAGAATATGTAATGTGCCGGCAGCAGATGTTTTTAGTCTCGGCTGCCGGCAGTAATGTCATGCCGGTTCCCAATGGCGTTATTTTAGGAGCCGGCGAAATGAAATGAAATGAAATTGTTTATTCCGTAAATAGGGTATCGGAATCACTATTACACGTCATATAAAAAAAAAATAAGCTAGTTGAGTTCGGCGTTTCCTATCTGACTACTCTGAGAAGAAAAGCCGAAACAAACTCAGAGGTCACAGTCTCTTTTAAAGTCCAGACATAATCTTGGTCAGGCCATATGAGGACCATGTAGATTAGTGTCTGAAATGGTCTTTTGAGGAAAGAACCACACAGATTTGAGTGGACCTGTCCAGTCAGTGCAATTTGTCAGTAATCGTGGAGCTCAACTCAGAACTTAAGGAGCTCAACTCGACGAACAATACCAAAGAAAGGACATTTGGGTAGGCCGCATAAACTACTCAAACTGCCAGACCATAATTAAAACTAACTGAAAAATGAAAATAATAATGATATCCACATAGTCCTCACATTCACAATAATTAATTAAAATAATATAATACTTTACAAAGTAATCATCTCATTTTGAATATAATTTTCAACAATGTCAATGTGTATATAAAACTGGTATATTTTGATGATTTTACAAAATAATTAAAATGTTAAGTTTTATCACAAGGCTTAGCAGAGCGAGCAACTCAATCCCATGCTTTTTTATCTTCTAAATAATCTGAAATTTTATAAAACCCTTTTTTACAAAGTTTGGTTTTTAATACAGATTTTAAATCTATGAATGGTTAAGTTTCGAATGTCAATAGGAAGTTTGTTGTAAAAGCGTATACATTGACCCATGAACGAGTTGCCTACTTTGTGGAGACGTGTGCGATGTACAGCAAGGTTGTGTTTATTCCTGGTATTTAAACTTTGAATATCGGACATTTTCTTAAAATTTGATATATTTTTGTGTACATACAATAGGTTTTCAAAAATATATTGTGAGGCTACAGTCAGAATATTTATTTCTTTGAATTTTTCTCTAAGGGAATCTCTTGGACCTAGGTTGTATATGGCTCGAACAGCCCTTTTCTGTAGAACAAAGATGGTATCAATGTCCGCACAGGTTCCCCAGAGAAGAATCCCATATGCCATAAGACTATGAAAATAACTAAAATAAACAATTCTGGCTGTATCCACATCAGTTATCTGTCTAATTTTTTTAACAGCATAGGCGGCCGAACTTAGTCTTCCTGACAATTTTTCTATGTGTGGGCCCCATTGTAATTTACTGTCAATAGTGATTCCAAGAAAAACTGTCGACTCAACAGGGTCCAACTCTGTTCCATTAACTTGAACAGTGGTAGATAGCTGCCTGACATTTGGCATTGAAAATTTAATGAGTTAATGGCGCCGGCAGCGGAGCCACTCCCAAAAATAAAACTCATGAAATCTGTATCTATACAATAAAATAAAATTTAAGTGTCTGTTTGTAATTTCAAAATAACAGCTTTTTACTAAATGCATAAGAAAGTATATACGGTTCATACAACGCAACAAAAACACAACTTGTATTTTTTTTTGCCTGTCGGTTTGTCCGTTTGTTCCGGCTATTCTCCAAAAACTTTCACTGCTAGCTATACAAATAAATTAAATTAAATTATAGAATTCTACGCGGACGAAGTCACGGGTAACAGCTAGTAAACAATATAAATTTAGACGGGATCATTTTTAACGTCCCGTATAGATATTTTTTTTAAGAAATGATTATTTAGGTATTATTCAATGAGCAAATAGCTAATCGTTACGCACGAAAATATTTTTGTTGATTCAATCCCTTTTAAATTTCGTTGTCCAGTGAGAGAAATATCAGTCATGAAGAAGCTGGAGTTACGCACATCTATAATTCACCTTCCATAAGCGATTTTGTAGATTATTTTATCCGGTAGGTAAGAAATTAATCGTACCTAATCGGCTCTATGCATTAGTTCTACCTAAAGGTACCTATGTATATAAATCACAGTGGATACATCTGTTACCTACTAACATAGTGAAACAGGGTCGCCCCTTCGTTATTTAAAACGTATAAAAGCGACGGCCCAGTTACCTACATTTTGGATTAAAAGATATGGGTCAGCGCTATCGAGGCTGGCGCGGCGAAGAGGCGGCTTTAATGACTTGAATCCCGCGACGACGCTACGCCTCCTCCACTTGTGAGTAGGGTTACCAATCTAAATTTGAAATGTCATGACAAAAATTCTGGACTATTGCAAAAAAGTCCGGACGTTTTTCTTTCTTTTGCAGCTTCGTAACTTTTTTTATTTTCTGAAAGAAAATAAAAAAAGTTACATACACGCCCCCCCACCCTCACACAGGTAAGGGTGGGGCCCAACATGGGCATTAAACATAACTGGCGAAATGTGCGTGTACACTGTACCTACTATCAGTGCACCTATGCATAAAGGCTCGTGCAGACCAGCGTGATATTGCTGGCGCTACAAGAGTCGCGCTGCCTGTAGCGCCCACGATATCGCGCCAGTTTACACGACCCTTTACCCTTCGAGGATTAGGTACAGATGTTATGTTATGTATTTGGTAAATCACCTTAAATCATAAGACCGGTTCAATGACAATGCCGGACAAGTCCGGACGGGGGTCAAAAAGCCGGACAAGTCAGGAACAATCCGGACGGATGGTAACCCTACTTGCGAGTCGTGTAGCTCATCCGTCGTTTGATAACCATTGACCTACTTGCTGGAGATTGCTAGATCGTCGTTTCTAGTCCACACTATTGTAAGATTTATTCGAGTAGTTCAAGGTTTCTGTGTTTTAGTTAAATATTAGGTATTGTTTCAGGGTCTACTTAGAAAAAACTACTTAAGACTCTACTTAATAAAATTACCTAAGTAACATATACAAATTAATTATTAAACTAAGAAGTATACACTAGTATACTTTTTGCTCAATAAAAATTGAAATTTGGTAACAATACCTAAGCAGGTTAATTACTCTCCAGCGAAAATAATTATTAGGCCAGTCATATAAAACACGCAGGTCGCAAAAAAAAAAAAACACTGTACTGGTTGTATGGAATGTAACTGATTTTATTAGGATAGATACCAATAGTGTAAAACCAGTACCCTAATTGCGTAATACACGATCAATCACAATTTGTTTCAATTTGGAACAGATTGCTAATCCATTGCTTCGTAAATTGGAAAAAAAATCTGCTCAACAACGTAAATAACGCAATAAATGTGGTTGAACTGTAAAAATGAAACAAATTAAGCGCAATCGTTTACGAAAATAAGTTATGCAATTAGGGTACAGGTTTGCAGCTAACTGCGTGTTACTCGAAAAACCTTGAAAATTTCGGACTTGAGTTTTTGACTCATAATTTCTAAAAGGTGCATTCTACGGAAAAGTCAACTAATCTTTTTTTACAGTACCTATCCATAATTGGAAAAGCTTCCCAAAGATTCAGGTTTTCTCTGTTTGGTAACTAAGCAGAAGCAAAGACGTTAACACTGTTGAGTTTCGACTTTAATTGTAAACAGGTACCAAGGTAATAATGATTGTAACCAGGGTCTAATATATTATAATAGGGGTCATTGAAAACCTCAAATCTGGACCTACGTCAGTACCTACATAACAATTAAAAAAAAAACATTTATCTGTTTCTTATACACGCAAAAATCCTAAATTGCCTAAATTGTGCTATCTTCCGCCAAAAATATTTAGGTAAGTAGATACAGTTCCTACCTACATTACCCGAATTCCATCCAAGCGCTCATCTGAAGTCAGTTCATCAGTTAAATGTAGGACCTAATTAATATTACCTACCTAAAATATAAAGTACCGATCTTGTGAACGTGAATACTTCCTACGTGATTCTGCTCCATTTCAATTCAGATTTGTTCAAGTTTGAACGGAAAAGTTAGTACCTACAAAAGGCTTTAAATAAGTACCCCACAGAAGTAGCCCCAATACATAATACGGTACCTATATTATAAGAAGGTATATGGGAGCTCCGAGGCACGTCGGGGTCACTAATTTGGAGCATATGAGACGCAAGGAATTGGGTCACTGGAAGTGGATCGTAGGCCGGAGAGCCCGGCGGGCGCGCTCACTCCTCACACCATCCTCGTTAGGGTCACGTTCCGAGCATAAGAACGTCACACAGGGGAAATTTATTAATAAACGCTGGAATAAACGTAGATGGAAGGTGGAGAAATTTTAATTATTTAAGCACCAAGTTTATTTAAAAAAAAATGCATATCAATGATGAAATTGCAAACTATTTCTTCTTCAATCGGTCCCTCATTACTGAGGAACATGGCCATTGGACCCCTTTAAATGGACAATCTGCTTACATCGACTCCGGTCCAAAGTTGCCATCAGCACCTGTTGAAATTTGCTTGACGACGTAGCTTCTTTTACTTGGTCGGACCATCGTGTTGGCGACCGGCTTCGTGCTCTCTTTCCTTCGGTATTGCCAACAATGACCAGCTTTTCAAGGCTGCTATGTTCCCTTCGCATTATGTGGCCAAAATAGGTCAAAATATGCTGTAGGCAAACTGTAGACAATCGGGTCTTGATGTCGAGTTGGGAAAGGATTGACACATTTGTGCGTTTGGCTGTCCATGGAATTCGGAGCATCTGCCTCCAGCACCACATTTCGAAAGTGTGACATCCTCTGTCTTTCTCTTGCTTGGATTGTCCACGTCTCAAGTCCATAGAGGAAAATCGGGAAACTAGTGCTCTGACCAATCGGGCTTTGGTTTTATAGCTTATACTAAGGTTTTTTTCAGATGTTCTGGAGGCGTGTCGTAGCATCTTTAGCAATGGCTATCCGCCGTTTTATTTCTGGGTAGCAACTACCTTCATTATTAATATTAGAACCCAGATAAACGATACTGTCCACAGTATCGATGCCTTCGATGTTATAGGCGCCCGATAGCTTTCCGGCACGATCGATCGTTTGCAAAAACACACGAAACGAATTAAAAGTTCAAAGCAAATGACTTGAAAATAATTCATGTAGGTACAGATCTGTATATCATTGTGCTGTTGCATGGAGAGGCCAATTGCAATGGCCAGCAGTAAACGTCTGGTGGCTACGATGATTATGAAGCTTCAAGTTAAGTATCAGATCTGAATGCTGTTGCTTCTCATTATGTTGGCGTGATGCTGGAAAATGTTTTAAGCAATATTTTGACCAGACTTATGCAAAACAACGATCACATTCCGCTGTATTGTTTATTTACTTCTCAAAGTAGATATCTACATTATATAAATTTTATAAGGTAGATATTTCCAAATTAAAACTTTTGGCACCTACTCTGGCTGGTTTCAAATATCCAAGTAGCAGTAAACAACCCTGAAATTTGTACGGCTAACTAAAATTACGTCCAGATTGATATTGACAGTTAAATATTCTAGGTTTACCTAAGAGGAATATTTCAGTTATATCTTTCAAATGAAGCTGCCGATAACATCGATCATTCGTATTGACAGCGCAAATATGTTTGGAGACAGAATATCGCTCGAAGGCTTTGCGGCGTCGTGCAATATTAAACTTCTAGGTATTAACTACAGATAATATTGCTTGCTGCTGTAGCTTCAAGCACGATTGTGGATTTGGGAATTATTATTTCTTTCTTTTTTTTTCATGTATTTTTTGTAGGTGTAGAGTATTTAGGTAATGATCCTTTTCTTGATCAAGATAGTCTCGACGATAGATTAATAGTACATTACTTCAGAGGGAAGAAAGTGACAGTTCCATACCGAGATTATGGCAAGCATCCATATAACGCAAACCATTTGAGGTATGGAACTGTACTTTATCCTGAGGGATGTATAGTGCTTTTTATTACACCTACGAGGAAAATTATGGACATAAATGCATAGAAATGTTTATATTTAGTTAAAAGTACAATTTTTAAAAGTGCAGCTATTATAAGATGTTACATTTTGTCCGGGTATTTATATACAAAAATAATTTCGTTTTTAATTTTCTGTATGCACCAAGGAGGTTGGTAACTGGTAAAAAAAAACTGTAAGTGGCCAGTAACAATTTACTTGAAATTTAATTAGTAGACAGTTAAAGTCTCTTGGCAGTATGACTGCTGACAAATTAAAAAAAAAAGAAAAACCGGGTATGTAATGGAATTTCATACATACTTCCCACCCTTGGGTCGGAAGGATTTTCATACAAACTTCCATACCTTGGGATGAAAGGATTTGAAGGGCGGGATAAAGGCGTTTCTTCCCTCTAATTTGTATAATTAGTATGTATTTTCAGAGCAGGTGTGATAAAAAGTATTTTTTGTAGTACCTAAGTACCTTAACAATCTACACTAGTAGGTACCATATTGAATGGCTAAATGACGGCTCTTCCTTTATTTTTTTTCCCATTGCTGGACAAAGGTAAAACCCCTAGGTATACCTACTTTCCTTTTGGGATTTCTAACTATGGTTGTAAGTACCTAGGTATACGAGATTTTCCTTGTAAGTACCTACATTTTCTAACACAATGTAACAACTTTTCAGAAGTAGGTACTGAAAGCTCGTGTACTGAAACCACGGCTTAACTTATCTGGGTCACCGCTGAAAATCCTCAGCCCAATCCGTTTAAGTGGGTTTGTCAATATAACTGTGCTTATACAGAGCCTTTTGTTTTAAATACTGCCGTTTTCCATTTATACAGAGTTACAGAGGTACCCAAGTAGAGAAAACTTTTCATCTTTATACTTAGGTAGATACTGCTCGCTCACCTACTTTAAGGAAAAAGGTAGAGTTTAATTCTGACCGAGATATATCTGCCTAAGTATCAGTTCATTTTATACTTTACCTAATCTTCTCGTGGCATTCTATACAATACCAAGGAAATAAAGAAAGAAAGAAAAATAGGTTTATTTGTCACAGAGACACGTGCATACATAAAAGACAAGAGTAAACGAAAACAACAAAAAGTACATAATAAATCACGAGCGTAAAACAGAAATTAGTCAAGGCATTGCATACATTGACTAGGCAGGGTATATAATGATAAACGATAGATAAAATATTTTATACAATGATTAAACGTTCTCGGAATGTATAGAATCACTAGGTATTCTATGCAAAGCCTGAATTATATGCTTTGCCGGTAACATCTATATTTATAAATATAAAATTCGTTAGGTATTTAATTACCTATGAATCACATCTATGTCCCTAGTTAGGTTGGACGCCAGAAGAAGAAGATTGAAATGTTAGAAAATTATTAGGTATTGGTACATTAGGCTCTTTATAGGGTTCCGTACGTCCAAATGAAAAAAACGGTTCCCTTATAGATCACTCGTGTGTCTGTCTGTTTGTCCGGCTGTCACAGCCAATTTGCTCCGAATCTAATGGCCGATTAGTAAACTGTACCGTGTCACATATCAAATGAAAGGGCTTACTGTGAGGATCACATTTTTTATTTAAGAAAACAGATGAAAATTCACTGTCGCCACCCCCCAACTTCTCTCCGAAATTACGAAGCCTAAAATAAAAAAATAAATGTAGGAAATAGTTCTATACTCACAGGAAAACCTATAGGATGTCTATGGTTTTAAAATAACATGGCAAGTCTCTCCACATTGTGGGTACAAACTACAATGTAAAGTTTGTTCTTGGGATAAATTCATCCCAACTACGGAACCCTTCTTTGTGCGTGGTCCGACACGCTTTAGGCCAATTTTCTTACGCATGCCATTGGATACATAAAAGAAGGTATTTCTGTTTCTGATCTTACATATTTCTGTTAGGTACCTGCAGGAAATACCTGTGCTAGGTAAAAAATAAATTAAAATAATACTAACAATAAATGATAATATATAAATTCGTTTATTTCAGGTAAATAATACCCATTGCCAAACATAAATTCATAAGAATATATTTATTTGAATTAAACATGGTACTATAATGGTCTTAATAATAGGGTTATGATCTACATGTCTCGCCATGGACTGGCATACAAATATTTTAAAGGAAACGCGTTCTATATAATTATGCAACTAGCATCAATAAATAACAGTGTAGGTAACAGTTATTAATTCATTACTACTAGTGCAAAATGGCCCCTAATTCAATGTTTAATAACAGTTTTAAATGTATGCGCTATCTATCTTAAATATCAGTAAATCAGTAACAATATTCAAATATATATAAAATAAATCAAATAAAATCAGATAAAATCAAATAAATCAAAAAAAATTAAAATATTATGACATATTCATAGAATATTTATATAAAATAAATCAAATAAAATCAGATAAAATCAAATAAATCTAAAAAAAATGAAAAATATTATGACATATTCATAGAATATATATAAAATAAATCAAATAAATCTATACAAATGTAAAATATTATGACTGAGTAGTAAGTCCGTAAGTTCATCCAAAAGTGTAAACATTTTATAACTAAAGTGAGTGATATAAGAACGTGACTGTATATATTAAAGGTAGTTTCCTATATAACCCACCGATGGTGTTTCACTTTCAATCCGAAGACATGGTACCTACATACTCGCTAACCTTTCGTAGGTGACGTAACTAGCGAGTCGTGTCGTAATATGGAAAGCGCTGTTGCTAATCAAAAAACAAACAAAACTTACCTATAGCAATGGAATAGAATGGGAGCGTAGAAAGTAATGGTAAAGGTAGGTATTAAGCTTTAACTGAGGTTGCATAATTTCATTGAGAATAATTACTTTGAATATTGGTGTGAGCTAGTGTTTTGTTAAGTAGTACCTAAATAGCAACTGTGAGTGGAGCGATGTCTGAATGCAGCCAGCACCGCAGCGCAGGACGGTCGTAGTGTCGGTGCTAGGCTCCTATATGTAACAGTTAAGATGATGATGATGAGTGTTTTCAGCCGAGTACCATCCACAAATTAAGTACTTCACACGACATGAGATTCGTGTTTGTGTTTCTGGAGCATATTTTTTGAAATCCCTTGGAGTGATGCTACGTATTTTGCCATTTTAAATTAAACATAAATATATTCATAGAGTGGGTAGAGTCTGTCTAATGAAAGCTGAGAGTGGATAAGCTTTTATGATCATAAGGTTGTAAGTTCACATCATCATCATCATTTCAGTCGAAATACGTCCACTGCTGATCATAGGCCTCACCCAAGCACCGCCACTTCGACTGATTCTGTGCTTCTACAACGGATTCCTGCGGCCTTCACAATATCATTGGTACACCTTGTGGACATTCTGAGTATGAGGTACGCCACCCTGGTCGGCACACTCGATCTTCGCCACGTTACTCATAAGGGACTTATCACTCTGACACTCTCAGCTTTCATTAGACAGACTCTATCTAATATTTTAAATTATTTCGTTAGAGATGAAGTTTATTTACGGTTTGAATATTTTAGATTTATACATGTCATGTGACGTCACAAGGCTTATGACTCCCTCCTTCGTCAAGGCTCGTGCAGACCAGCGCGATATCGAGGGCGCGCTGCCTGTCGCGCTCGCGATATCGCGCTGGTTTGCACGAGCCCTTACACGTTGTGGATCCCTCTCCCTTACGTGTGTCGTAATTTATGGACAGCTCCCTATCTTAGGTACCTTCTCTTTACCTAAAGTAAGGTAGCGTAGATTATGGATAGGTTACCCAAGTAACTTTCTACCTAAAAATAGAGAACCAAAAGATGTTTTGAAAATAGCTTTACGATGCATCCATTATGATCATAATCAGCCAGCAAATGTCGTTCTGTACAATAGTACCTATATCAAAGTATTCGATAATGGCCAGTGCCTACACTAAACTATTTCTAAGGCAATAATCCTCTTCTTATTACAGCCAGGCACAAAATAACAGCGAAATTTCGAAACAATCTGTACCTACATTAATAATGAAAATGTCTGAAATAATCTAGCTGCCGCACAGAGGCAGGCGCATAAGGTCGATCCATTTTTACAAAGAACACTGTTTTAGGAAGGACCTAGTTTTAAGATTTTTGACAGATTTTTCTACTTTCCTAAGCTGGCATGTATTTAAGCAACCATTCTACTTATATCTTTTGTAAAAAAAAAAAACTGATAAACCCTTTGCAAGCTATTGCAAGGTAAAAGAAATCACTGACTGCGCTGTTTGAAATCATTGAAATCACTGTTCTTTTTAATAATTTATATTTTATTAAGCAGTGGAACAGCATAGGCGCTATTCCACTGCTTAATAAAATAAGTCTCTTTGAATTTCTTCCAGGTACAGACAGCGTCAGTATGTGCACTCCTCAAGTTAACATTGAATTTGTTGCGTTACGGCTTTCATAAGAAATACTTTCAAATAGAGCACGGCTTGACGTTGATTCGAACCAATGCATCGCCCAACGTCGCCATTCAATACGCAGTACAATACGGCATTTTTGACCAACCAGCCTATGAGCTTGTTACGATCTATAATCGTCCGTTCTATTTTGTCAGACAGTCTCTGTCTAACTGATGGTTATTATAATTTGAGGGTAGGTATTTATTTTATTAATTGAGTTAAATATAAAGTAAAGTTAAAGAAATTTATTTCTCAATAAGAAATTACAAAGACTTCACTTACTTGAGAACATTTTTAAAACTTAAAATATATTAATATAAGAACTTTGACACATAAACTAAGCAGCTATTGTTTTTTTTTTTTCTTTTATAACAAATCATTTACGCAATAATATTAATTTTGCACGCAAATAACATTACACAAGTCACAAAACTCAAACATTTTTAATCCACCCGCAAAATAAATAATTAATGTGGTTGCAAGTATTCATAAGGAATGTGAACATAAGTATAAAATAAACATTAGTGAATAGCACCTTTTTATGCTCAACTGTGTAGCTCTTGACCTGCATCTCACCTGATGTTAACTGATGATCAGGCCGAAGGTGAAAGCGAACTTCATCCAGAATCCTCAACCACAGAGGAACTGTCTGTTACCTCTTCCTGCCGAGACACAACAATGCTGTTAACTTAACGTTGTTATAGCAACAGACTTAGATAAGATGATGGTAGCTAGCCAGGCGGATAACCAACAACAAAACCGAGCAGAATTTTTTGTCGCCACTGGGAATCGACCCTGGGACCTCTGGGACCACTAGACCACAGAGGTGGATATGCCTACCTACACCACCGTTTACTCTTTTGCAGCACCAGCCGTCGCAGTGACCGTCCGGGTTATCTAACACCTGCTAAGGGTTGGGGTAGTAAAATAAAAGATCGTAACTTGTATGCATTGTTTAGTACAATAGACCTCATCATAAAGCCACATTTCGATTACTGTTATATTCATTGAAATTCGGTTTTATTACCGTGACGTATACTAATTTTTATTTTATACATGATTGTCTTTTAGAGACTGACCTTAGGCACTACCTTTTAAAATCTTTCCGCCTTAATCTCCAATTAAATTGTTATTTTTCCATGAGAAACAGTTTGCTTTAAGCTTTTAATTTAATGTTTTCAGTCATACGAAACTTTTTTAAAGTAGCGTATATTACCTATAAATATAAATTATTACGAATAATAATTTTGCAACCACTTTTAAGTTGTAACAGAAGCTGTCGATATGTTATAATTTTTTTATTTTGTCTTACTCAGAAATTACAATTTAGGCCTAATGAAAAATTCCAAAGCTTTGTTCCCTCTGATATTAAAACCCTGACTAGTCCTTGCTATTGTACTGTATACAGGCGTAGAGTCTGGCCACGCGAAGTCCGCAATAGAATAAATGGGCAACCCCAAATGGGTATACTTTTACATCAGTCAGTTTCAGGGTTGTAAGGAGATCTAATGATTTTGATATTTTGCCTTTTGATTTTTGCATGATAGATTATGTATAATAGAAGATGTCGTACCTGTTCTACTTCCATACGATGACAAAACTGTATCAAATTCACAGTGCATCGTGCTAAACTGACTTTTCCTTACCAGGAATAAATCAGAATATAAACAAAATAACCTATCAAAAACAAAAAGACAAAGTATCAAATTCTTTTTTCGTAGGACAGGATAGTGTTGCCGTCTATAGATTTTCAAATTCCACCGTTTTTTTACTTATGCAGACTTAGCGTGGCCAGACTCTAGCCAAGATTTTTGTGGGCGGCCCAGAACATCACATGAAACATTATGAGAAAGAGAAAGTTTTTACGACTTACATGGCATCTTTATTTATTCGAGTTAAGAAGACCCGTATTCAAAGAATTTTCAATCATTGTTATTTTTAACCGATAAAAAAAAGGAGGAGGTTCTCAAGTCCACACGTATATTTTTTGAAGTGAAAACTTCTTTAGACGCGTTGCGCATTTTTGAGATTGGACCAAACAAATGATTTCGCGACACTGTTACCGACACCAGCTTTTAAAAGACATTAACGCGCGATACATTATTTCCTGCACAATAAAATTGTTCAAGTTTTCACTTCTGTTGGCACTCCCGGAGTGCTACTGTTTCTTTTTTTCTCCATTTTTTTACGTCAAATATGTTCTTGTATTTTTATTTATACCTAATTTTATGATAAAACCGTGTTTTTATAAGTCTTTTTCTATTGTAATGTGAAACTAGTTCTAAACATTTAAAAAGTATTAGGTACCTTTTTTAAAGAAACGTTGAGAAAATAAAGCCTACTTTTGGCCACTTATGCTTATTTGTAAAACATTATAAATAAAGCAAAATTAATTCAAAAAATTATTCTTCAGATATTTTTAATTAAAAACATTTCGATTTAGGTACGTAATTATAGAAACTGCTACTCTAACAAAGCTAAGATTACGTTTAGTAATTAATATTAGTGTCTTATACACTTATATTAATTAAATAGGTTAGTTGCCTTAGATATGTAAGCCGATTTATCTTTAGAAATATCGAATTCAATCTAACACAAGTACACACGGCTACACATCAAGCTATACATTGTATAGGATTTCTCTACAATGCGAGGTCAGCTTATATTGGAACGGTATAGCTTGATGTGTAGCCGTGTGTACATAAACACGTATATAATAAAAAAATATTAATATATTAGAAAATATTAGACATCAGATTAATTTTAAAAGAAATACATTTATAATCATATTGACGCCCGAATGGGGTCTCCTTAACTCTATTTTGTATTACTTATAGACCTGTCAAATACATGCTAGTTCTATAGCGTCGGCCTGGTGACGCTACCTTAATAATACAAAGAAAAATCAACCTTAAGGGATGTCATTAATCATGTACGACCTATTTATTGAGATGGTGCCTCAAGAAATATAGGATAGGGAACTTCTAAAGCAAGTACCATATTCAATTTTCGAAAGTAAGAACACGTAAATGTACCTTTGTGTGAAGATACTACATGCTTACTTCATAATTTCTTCAATAAATACTTTACTTGTCGATAATTATGCATAGTATAAGTAATACCTACATAAATTATCGGATATTATAATTATATCCATTTAACTACAACTACTCATGTTTGCGGGGCGAACATGGCCTGAAATCGCACACAATAAAGAGATTTAGAAGGAAAAAGGGGAGGTCTTTGCCCAGCAGTGGGACACACTATAGGTTGATGAAAAAAAAAACTACAACTACATCACAAAAATTTAAAAGTAAATTGTCTAGATCTTTTATGTAAGTAAGTATTTAAAAAAAAACAATTTCGAGCAGAGGCGTTCATTTATTTAGTTCGTAGGCTAGGCATTGCAGTTGTAAGGAATGTTCCAAAATCGGCATTCAGCGTTGTATTTTAGTAGGTACCTATAATATGTAGTTGTGAGCGCATGCGCGAGTTTTTCGGCCTAGTTAGTGACGAGCGAGGCCGAGGCGACTCGGACGGGTGCGGTGTTGCCGTGTGCGTGCCGGTACGTTCGCGCCTGTGTGCGTTTGGCAGTGGGACGCGCTGCGCGACCCAGATCACGCTAGTAACACGGACACACCGGCATCCCGAATGCCCAACCATTATTTGATTGGACGTGTACCGTACTTACAAAATTATCTCCATCTATGTACAATATTTAGGGAAAATTCCGTAGCATTGCTCCTGTAAATCTTGCTACATGGTTTTTGATAAAATAAATACGCATGTAGCCTGTTTTGCAGACCACTAGGAATGAATACATTTTGTTACCGAAGAATATCGAATCTGTGAAATCGTGAAGTCATCTTAAATAATTTAAATAGAGGTTTTTAACTTCAAATAGATTAACAGATTGCAGATGTGACTTGAAACGCCGGGAGGAGACGCCCTAGGAAGACATATACCTACTCACCTTATTGGTGATGTTCTTCAGAAAGGCCAGGTGCGTAGTACTCGCAACCGGCGTGCGTGTATGACCAGATGTATGAACGTAAACGAGGCAAAAGGAGTATGTAAGGATCGTAGCAGGTGGCGTTCTGTAGTTTCTGCCTACCCCCATGGGAAGAAGGCGGGAGTTTATGTATGTATGTATGTAACTTTATAAATTACCTACTCGGTGTTCGCGACTTCGTCTGCGTGTATTTGGTATAATAATCACATAATAATTTATTACAAATATCCAGGATGAAAAGTGGCCTTTGTTTTTCTCCAGGTCCCAGAACTGCCAAGTAACCCACCTATCTGTCTTTCGTATAACGATCGGTTAGTGATGAAAGGTAACAGACAGACAGACGAGTTTCGCATTCATAATAGGTAATTAAGATGGATATTATTTAGGCCAATAGATACTTCATAAGTGCATAAATTATTATTTAATAATTAATAATTTAGTAATAACCTAAAGTTATGGTTGGGCCTCAATCTCTACTTTGATAAGCAAATTCTTCGGCATAATAGAAAATAGTTTAGCTTTAGGAAAATCAGTCTTTACTTTGAAATAGACATTTATAAATATGTGTAACTAATATTCTTCTTAAGTGCAAAAATAAGTATTAAAATAATAAGCATTAATTTTATTAATTAATTATCCTAAATTATTGTCCCGATTACCGACAATACGTACGTAACCTTTGCTAGTTTCAATAGGAACTTCATTTTTAGGCATCTTACCCAAAGGGTGTTAACGGGATCCTACTACTAGGCCTATGCCCGTCTGTCTGTCTGACGGACTGTCTGTTCGTCTGTCTGTCACAGAGCTGTATGTTTTAAATCTTAACAGGTAACCAATTGAAATGTTCACAGAATACTTCTATAATTTGTCTATAGTCGTATATAATTTTTATACAACCATAGATGGCTGTCCAAAAAATATACACAAACTAGCTTTTGCCGGCTTCGCGGGCGTGGATGTCGGAAAATATCTCACGGCCGGGATTAAAAGTACCCTAAGGCCCGTATTAATAAACGTTCCTCAATGACGTACTCAAGTACGTAATCATTTGATACGCTATTATTACAATATCAGCATCTCAAGATCATTGCTAATTAATAAACACATGAATACAGTATCTCAGTTACCAAGATCAGCTCCTCAATGCGCTCCGCTGTACTTGATGGCTTGATTTCGTGAACGATTACGTCACATTGACCACACACTATAATTATATATAGGACATTGAGCGAAGTTTAGAATAACATTCATCACGTTTCGTTATTGTAATGTCGTAAGATTTATTGATATACTTTTATTTTGTTAAAACTTTAATGAATAGCGCTGTATCACGTTATAAAGTTGTTTTCTACCCAATAAATCCTGAAATTGTCAAAAATATCGTGTAATTATTTCCCAATATGACAGAAATCATTACTAATCAACTCAATAGGTACAAATAACATAACGCAATAAAGCGTCCTGCAACGAGGGCCGAAAAAAAAACGCCAAACAACAATCAACATCATTTTGTTTGTTTAAACTTTATTCATTTAACATTATGCAACTAAAAAAGTAGGTACATAAGTGGATTAATGCCTTTATGTGTTATTATAAGTACCTATATATAAATAGTAATTAAATAAATGACACTTATATAAATGTACTTACAATATTTACATAAGTAGGTACCTACCTGAAATGATGCTGTAGCATAAAACCTTAAAATTAATAGAATGGCTATTTCTGGGGAAATTGGAAGACCTCTGTTACTGTATTTCACGAATTAATCTTTTATTAATATAAACAATACTGACTCTTGATGAAATGTGAATCATTTTTTTTTTTCAATTTTCACTTGGTAACTCAAAAGGATTTGAGGCATCCTTTATGTATATTCTTTGTAAACGATTTCGCAAAAGCCATAAAATATCGTCATAGTTACTCTATTTGATCGTAATAACTAACTTCACCCAAAATATTTTCAAATTCCATGTTTCGCGCTACTAATCACGACCTCAAGTCATGTACGGCCTACACTCAGGTTTAAGCATCATGAGTACACTCACTTATTGTATACTTAAGTGTGAGTTTCGTTTATTAATCAGTCCATCACTCGGCTGATAACGTAAACCCAAGCCGTAACTTGAGTACATCAATTCTTATGTTTATTAATACGCTCGAGACCTCAAGTTTGGTATCAAGTGCGAGCTCATGGGCTGAGTAACGTTTATTAATACGGGCCTATGTGTTAATTTAATTAAAGTACCTCTTTTCAGGACCAGGGCCTGTTTTTTTTTTTTGTTTTCTCGTACATTAGAGATTCTGCCCCAGGTGCTAACACAACCAAGCATTTTCATTAAACCCCCTGCCATCCCCTTTAAAAGCTAGTTTTTGAAAATTGATGATTATCAAGTTTATAAGTCCTTTCATTTCGATAGGGCTTGTTTTTATGAAAAAATCGTTTGATACTTTTTAATTATTTGACTTCAACATTATTTATACCTGTTTTTGCAGTAAAATCCACCTCTTAAACTGCCCCGCTAGGGGTTGATTTTTTAAAAACCCTGAAACACATCATTCGTTATTTTTGTTAAAAGTATAAGTACCAAGTTCCAAGTATTCGCTAAAAATTCCATACAAACTTTGACCCTTTTTGAGCACTTAGTATAGTACGAAAAAAAAAAAATATTTACTAACCCTTCAACTCCTATAGTTTTCGAAAATTATTGATTACATTCTTATTATTATTTAGATATGTGCTTTCAGGCCAAGTTTCAACTTTTTAGATCAAAGTAATGAGATTTTTCAAATAAACTGTTATTATCCCCCTTATCACACCCATTTTTGAAAAAAGTCTTCTGTGACTTTTTCTTTATTTGACTTATAGATTGAAAAACAAAAAAAATATAAACTTTATAATTTATTTAGATGCAACTTGAAATTAAGCACGAATACTTACCGTATTCGTGCTTAATTTCAAGTTTATTAACTCAAGGAATAAAATTTTTCATACAAACTTTCATTCCTTGACCTCCTTGACGTCCCATCATTTGACTCCCTTAGGGGTTGAATTTCGAAAAATTATTCCTTATTCCTAGTCTACACTATAAAGGGAATCTCTGTGCAAAATTTCAGCTTTCAAGTCCAAGGGCTTGGGCTGGGCGTTGACTGGTCAGGAATTTTCTTTTTATTTATATAGATAGAAGATCACGGTGAGTACCTACTTCTTATCTTAAAACGATTTTGTAGGTATGGAACCCGAGATTATCACGCATTTGGCCGGTGCTCACAATTTTTTATACCAAAAATAGGCAATTTTGTTACGAAAAATTCAATTGTTCCTCATAAAACTGCAATACCTAACTGATAGACATGTATGCAGCTTATTTTACCACAGGTAGCGCTCCCAGGTTGCCTAGAGTTGATTCCGCTGTTGTTTACTGCACTGTTTGTACGCGTTTAGCCCTAAGCATTTTCTGATGAATGTTTCATCAGACATTATTTGCGTTATCATAGAAAGTAGTTTTCCTTCGCGAAACTTTAATTGTGGATCACAGATCGCATTGTTTTAAAAAAAAACTTCAACTTTTTTTTGTGAATTTTGCCTGGTTGAATAAGGGAGTTAAACAAAATACTATCCCCGCCATCACTAGACCCGTATAAGAACGCCGTATTATGCTATTTTATTTATCTATATACCAGATTCCTTATTTCTGTAACGCAGATTACATCATAAAAGGGCTTAGAAACATAAATTAAGCAAACATGTTTGTATTATAATTGGAGACGGAATAACGAAAGTCCTTGCCATGTATGTGTTCTAGAACCCTAAACCACCCAGTATGGGGTATTCCCCCGCCCCCTTCTGTCATTATAGTAATGATTCTGGACACGTGATAACCGGGATCAGCGATCAATATCCCAGGTCTTCCGCTGAGTGAGGCGCCTACCATGAGGTGCTCCTTGTCGGGCGCGAGCATCTCGTATGGTGAGTCCGTAACGATCGTATCACTCCGCACGCCCTGGGCGGACTCCTCGTAGGACATCTGTCCCGTAGCAAACCTCAGCACCGGGAACCTATCCTCTGAGCATTACCAGAGAACCAGAGTCGCATTAGCTCGAGCGCTAAGCCGATGCAAGTGTAGGCTTGCGGACGCACCACCAGCACAAAGCTCCGGTACACTTCACCCAGCGAGGTATCCTTTTTTTTGGGTGGAAAATTATCAAATAACTTCTCCAGCTCTGGGTGGAGCGGGAGGGTGTGTCAGATTCTTACTGACTAAAACCCACCCGTGTTCCTTCAGTTACCTGTATGATGCCAGGGGCCACGGTATCCCTTTCGGACTTTCTTGCGACCCCGGCAGGCTTTGGCCCTAGCGGACCCTTTCAGTTGTGCAGACATCGCTTAGAGGCGCGCGTGGAACACAACGCGCCGTCGACCCGGGCCTGTTCCTTATTGGACGGCGAGGTAACCTGACGTGCCTTCCCGAAAGCATCATACAAAGCAAAAAAAAAAAACTTAATAAATCATTGTTATCGGTTACTAGCAGACGCCTCAAAATATTCTCAGTACAGCCAATCAGCCTAGTGTAGGCGAAGAAGTCCACATACAGTGGATGGGTGAGCCCCAGTGGCCCTGGGGCAGCAGCGCCCAGTTGAGGACATGTGCCCCACTTGCAGCTCCGCCGGGCCGCGCAGCCCGACCTAGTCGACAAGGCCAACCCATTAGGCCCGGTGATGGCTGCTGAGGCGGCAGCTGCCTCTCGCTCCAGAACCAGTAATTGGCTTTTGACCACCTAGTAACAAAAATATTTCGACTATAATATTAATATTTCGAATATTAATTACATTTTGATACAAGTGCAGTCATTGCACTCGAAGCGGGATTGCAGCCCGAGTCGTAGACGAGGATGTAGTGGAACCGAGCCTGAAATTACAAATACTCACGCCTATAACTTGGGAATCTAACGACGATTTTCAACTCACTAGTGGGGGATAAAACAAATAAAATTCTATAAACAATATTTTGTAGTATCAAATGTTTGTTCAAAAAGGCCCGTGGATTTTTTTCGCGCTTTGTCTTGACGAAGAGGTCAGCGCCTCTTTTTCTAAATAGAGTAGAGTAGTAGAGACAAAGTCAGCACTCTAGAGCCTCCAAACGGCCTTATTTTCAAATATAAAAACTAAATATTTTTATACTATGTAGGTATATAACGCAAATTAATGTTAATAATATGAAAAAATCAAATAATCAAAATTAAATAAATATTCGAGTCCAGAAACACACTGTGTTATAAAATAATCGAACTTATAGCATTATCGAATGAATTATGTCCTGTTAACTCTGAACCTAAACCTTAGAAACTGGGCAATACTCGGATTATCAACAGGTACACAAAGCGACTCACCTAACTATTATTGTTGTTTTCCTATCACTCGAATATGCAGTCGCAAGAGGTGCAGCTACATAGTTTCCTATTTTAAAAGGAGTGGAGAGAGAAGTGGAAGTACACCAAAACGTTACGAAATCTTAGCGATGTTGAAGTCAGCCATAAATATACACTAACCTATGGCACAAAAAACATTGCTTTATAAAATTTTCCAAAGTTGTGTTATACATTGTGCGTAGGCAATAATCGCCAGCATGACGGAAGCGGAATTATACCTGATCGTTACGAACAGTAAAGGGCTGCTTATGAAGGCTCCAACCGACTGTTACCGCCCTATCTGTCTGTCAAGAGGGTACATCCCACGCTTCGGAGACCGCTTGTGGTCCCCTTGTGATATCTCTCTTCAGAGACGGTTGTCAGTACCACGAACCATGGTTATGACGTGCCTTGCCAACGCCATTGTCTTTCCGATTCTTTTCGGTTTTACCGTTCCGCAGAGAGGTCTATGTCTAACAACGTACTCCACATAGCGGGTACCTGTTCAAAGGCTTACTTAGAAATGAATTAATCCACGACGTAACTCTTGTATGTGAATATATTTTTATTAATTCTTTAATTGCAGCTTTTTTTTTCAGGCGGAATAACATTGAATTATTGAGCTCCAAATAAGTATCTTCACGACTATGAAACAATATATCTTGAATACAACTCTTCACTTTCCGAAAGTGGCTAATTCATCAATATGAATGACTCGTCAAGGATGAGGAGCATCGTCTACCTGAACGTGCTGTTCAAGGTGAAGCGTGGTGATTATTGAACGTCATGATAATGATTATAAGGGAAACTCTACGACAAAATTAACTGCCCATCAATCAATGACTCGTTGGTTTCTCGTAGTGAATGATCTTAAAATCATCTTTTGGGAGTTCCAAAAGATGATCAAAAGCTTATTGACTCTGACCTGGATGATTCACGCTCATTGAATTGAATCATTCATTCTTATAAGTACTCAATCCACATAACTACACCTTAGAGTGAAAACCTCGTAAGTGAAAAAGAAGTTATTTTTCAGGAGGAAGAAAAAACTACGTACAGTAAATTTTTGTAAGGCGTATTTTATGTTCGCAGTTAAGGATATAAAAGCGGGTTAAATTTCTATATTAATTAATTTAAAAAAAAACATAAAAGACGCCGTACAAAAATTTTACAGCACGCAGTTTTTTCTTCCCTGATAAGTTACTTCTTTTACACTCACGAGGTTTTCACTCTAAGGCTTCGATAATTACTTATTTATTTAATTAATGAATAAAAAAGTGGTTGTATTAAGAAGGTATCTAGGAATATTTTTTATGGAATATTTGATACTTTGATGACGTTAATATTTAGACTATTTTATAAAGGTGAAACTCTTTAAATAAAACGAATACTAGCTATATTCGTTTTATTTAAAGAGTTTAGTCATAGTAGTTATAACCGTAGCGTACTATAGTTATAGTAGTAGCAGTAGTTATAACCAGTTTCTTAACCGGTTATATTTAACTTATCTTGTAATACTTATTGCCTTGAACTTTAGTAATAGGTAGGTATAAATAGTTACATTGATTTATTTTTATAAACTATACGACGCGATAAATTGCAGTGATTTATAGAAAATATTTAATTCTGTGACATCATTTTATTGTTAACTGATTATATGCCATTCGAGTATTTTTATATGTTTTGTAAATACACAAGTTGATCAGGTAATAATATAAACAAATTATAATAATTAACAGTGTTTTTAGTCAACGAGACTATCTGATGTAAACAAGCAAATGATTGGTGATGGTTTTGATTACATAGGTACTGTGAAATGAAATGAAATGAAATTGTTTATTCTGTAAATAGGATATCGGAATCACTTTAACACGTCATATTAAAAAAAAAATGCTAGATAAGTTCGGCGTTTCCTATCTGACTACTCTGAGAAGAAAGGCCGAAACAAACTCAAAGGTCGCAATCTCTTTTAAAGTCCAGATATAATCTTGGTCAGGCCATATGAGGACCATGTAGATTAGTGTCTGAAATGGTCTCTTGAGGAAAGAACCACACAAATTTGAGGAGAACTCGACGAACAATACCAAAGAAAGGACATTTGGGTAGGCCGCGTAAACTACTCAAAAAAGGCTGCAAAGGCTTTAAACCTTACATGGTTTTAGCATGCAACTGATGTAACCTCCACGGATGGCATAATTATAAACATTGATTTATATTTAGAATAGAAGAAAAAACAGTGGCAGTTAGCTGAAGAGCTGACAAAAGTAGTCATGATTCTATAAATATATTATTTAGTATAACGCGCCCGGATAATTAAAACGCATGTTTAAAGTTGCGTTTTAATTATCCGGGCACCATTAGCAACACTCCGATACCAACCTACTGAAAAAACAGTGTTTAGATATTAAAACAGTGTTTTTCTATATGTATATAGAAAAACACTGTTTTAATATCTAAACACTGTTTTATACCCACTATTAAATGAGCAATATTTATATATATATGTATATTTGTAATCACGTTCTCGAAAACGGCTCTAACGATTTGGATGAAAGTTGCAATATAGGGGTTTACGGGGGCGAAAAATCGATCTAGCTAGGTCTCATATCTAGGAAATTCGTTTTCTCTATTTTCATTCGAGCAGAGCTCGGTCGCCCAAGAACTAACTTATTAAATGAGAAATACCTACACAAACCTCATAATTAAATACCGACTGTGTATCATTAAAATATATATATATATATTTCTTTATAGTTAGCCAAACATGAATATTCAATTTCCGAAAAAAAAACCTGCAAATCTTGGCACCAAATTAACATTAAGTTGAATAACTTTATGATAAGGTTTTTGATTTTCAGCCTTCAATTATGTGAGCAAAATGTAATTATTACTTTATTAAATATTTTGCTATGTTCAGCTCTCATGTGATTTCTTTACACTATTTCATGGCACTACACTATATTTGAAGAAATACGTAGGTATAACGGAATGCTAGCGATACAAAGATTACAATGAAACTAAAGAAATCTCACTCCCTACCCAGACAAAGTTAATAAAATTGATTCCGTACACCTTTGTTATTAGGTAACATAAACCGACCGACAACTTCAGGGGACAATCCCAAAGTACCAGTTATACTCGTATCTCATTCGTTTTCAGTCACTGGTCGCGAATGTGAATCCAGTAATTCCTGTATTGACAGAAAGGCACACATTTGCGCAGAAGGCGAAATGGGGCCCATTCATAGCGCGCTAGATTCGCGAACGTGTCAAGGGGCCCATTGTGCCCGGGCCAGACACTTATCTATAGAAACACGTGTGCGACTCACCTATTTTTAATCCAAAGAGGTCTTTCTGTTACGATTGAAGCTGAATTTTTATGTAGGCATGAATATATTTGAGGGGCCAATTTGAAATAAAAGTGTATTCTCAGTGTCCTCTCATTATATAGTAATTTTACCTATAAGTTCCCGCGTTGTATATGTGACTGGTGGACGTGGTACCTATTCACAAATTAAATCTTGAAAAACACTCTTCCCTATAGACATACTGCAGGTACAATAAATACAGGATGGCATCACATCGACGCGAAAACTGTTACCATGGATTCAGTACATGATTCTGAACCCCCCGCGTTGAAATGTTTTGTCGGTTATTTTAAAAAAAATCTACTCTTGGCTGTTCTTGGCTATACATTTTGAACACGTAGGTATTGCACTTTTCTATGTAACAGAAGATTTAAAAAAAAATTGACGAAACATTTCAATGCAGGGGGTTCAGAATCATGTACTGAATCCATGGTAACAGTTTTCGCGTCGATGTCCCTGCCACCCTGTATAGCTTTAGGTACGATATTTCTTAATGAAAAATATGTTATAGCAGCGTTATTTATATTCACAAAGTTTACGTATGCACCTGACGACGTTCGAGTTTATAAACCGAGGTGCACTCCTTCGGAAATGGCTTGCGAAGAAAACTCGCAAATCTGTTAATACAAAAAGTCACTAAGTTCCAGTCAACCGAAAGTTATAGGATATAGACTACCATATCGTAATTGAGTCTGTTAATGATTGCGCCAGTGACAGCAGTCGTGACGTAGGAGACCGGAATGTGCAAATCATAACACGCTACGTGTGAACTGACTAAGTAGTACGAGTAACTTGCTCGCAACGGCATTCGGCAAGGCAATCAAACCGATTCAAGACAGTCTTAAATCTGAAGAGATTGATAGAGTGCCTAATTAATTCTTACATACAGCAAAGTAACGAACTCTTTTGCTGTGTGACGTTGACATAAAGGACATTTTATTTTAACAAGACGATAGGGAAAATGGGCTTTCCTAAAGTTTTATAATACTTAGAACAACAAAATGATACCCGCAGTACCTACTGGTGCCGCGGGCGGGATCCTCAAATAATTCATTCGTGTGCCCTCGATGAAAAACTGTTGTGCAGCGAAGCGGGTTCTGTGAACATGTAGGCCACCTAGTTCGGCAGCCCCCTGCTCCGCTGGCTCCATACCCCACCCCCCTGGCTCCATGCCCCCCGCTCCGAGCATCACATTGCCCACCCCAGGGAATTCCGTGCCCCCGCGACCTATTTAAGTATTTCCTGCTTTACGTGTTCAGGATCGCCGTCCTTCGTAGGTCCACATTTGTTCTTTATCTTTAGCTACCCGCTGCTTGACTACGTATTTTATAGTTTACAAAAACTATGTCAAATCACTGTCCATTCCAAGGTTGCCTGGAAGAGATCGCGGAAAGCGATAAGGCTGCCCATTGTATATTTTGTAGTGTTTGATTTATTTTTGTTATGTATTTTTGTGGTGTACAATAAAGTATATATAAATAAATAAATATGTATGTAAGTACCTACCTATGTTACATCGACACTGAAAATGGGCCTTCAACTATATTCTGGGCTGTAATGTAAGAGTCCCGCGCGGCTTGTCGAAATAATATTTATGGTTGCGGCAAAAAGAATCGAGAGCAGGGGAAAGTGAAATAGATAAACGTTGGAATTCAATCCGCAACAACATAGGAACTTTCTCTTTCATACGTTCGCCTGAGAATACAAGGGTATTAGTATTGACCTTCTTAATATGAACAATGAGCTGGTGCCTATGAACCTGTGTGGTCTCCACTCACATTGCAATGGTACTACATCAGAAGCACTTGTATTATCTGCGTAAGCAATTTCGATGCACGGAGCAACTTCTGAGAATACTTCTTTAGGTATGCTATGATAACAACGGCTCGTTCATAATACACACGGCTTGATCATGCGGTAAGTAATATTGTGATTTTTTCAGAGATCTCTGAAAAATCTCAATATAATTCCCACGTATTGCCCATTTTCTTGAATTTGATTTTATGGAAATAGATTGATATTAAAGAAGAATTTAGACTGTTCCTACCGTGCAAATAGATATAAGTGTTAAAAATTGCAATTTTCAGGTTCAAAAATGTGTACGAAAATGTATAAGTCACTGGTGATCATCACCATTTTTAGAAAGGGAAGCATACATTACAAACAACTTGTGCTAATGCCAACCAAAGTTAAGCAGAAGTAATAGAATTAATAATTAAGTATTTTGGAGTCGATATATACATGTGTATGAAATGTTAATTTGAAATACTCACCTCATCGGAGGGTTTTACGTCTATGTCCTGGCCTTCGACAGAGGCGTTTTAGGCTTTGGCAAGGACAACTTGGGCCTCAACGCAGGCGGCCGCTGCGGCAGCTCGCTGGGCGAAGTGAGCGGCTTCAAAAGCGCGCTGAATCGCGCTGTCGCTGTATTATTGAAATAATGTCGATAATTAACGATGTGGATATGGTTATTGGTGTAGGTGTAATATCTAAAATACTAACCGGATCAACGGGTAACTCCTCAAGGGCCGGAGCAACTTTAGAAGCAGCGCTTTGCGCCTGTGCAACTTTAGAAGCATGCTCCTGGGCATGGTCTTGAGCATGCGCATCGGTAGTACGTTTTGCGGCAATGGTGGCCCGCCGTGGGAAGTTAGTCTCCTCCGCGGCGCGCGGGGCCGAGCCAGCGGCCCTTTTGGGAGCCCTTCTGGCAATCTAGCCCGTCGGGTAGCCCTTGCGATTAGCCGTGCGCTTCTAACAACACAAGTGCCCTCGGCTGCATCGTCGGGAACGCGAGCACGCTGGTCGGCCATAAAGACCGACCATTCATCATGTATCTGAATGAAATACATGATTATAAATTAAATATACAACACTAATAAAAGTACTAAAATAGTACTGTAATAACAGTACTAGATAAAATCACTTTATATCTCATTATAAGCGAACTACTAGTTTGAAGTTCTTATGAGAAATAAAGTTATTTAAACCTCATATTGTCGATAATAGACTATTTTATATCAGCGTATCGAGTAGACGAACAATAACCAAGTATACTGCTACTTGGTTATTGTTCGCCTATTCGATATGCTAAGTACATTCCTATACTTACGGGGTCAATTGGCAGGTCATCTTCATCCAGAACTGACGCACTTGCGGCAGCTTGGGCAGATGAGCCATCAAGTTTCTGTGGGTCTGCGGCTATCTTGGACTTAGCCACCTCTTCGGCAGCATTGGCGTGTTTTTGTTTGGTGTCGGCCTCGGCGTGGCAGGCTGCGTTGTCAAATATTGTTACATCTATGTCACCGGTATACTTGATCTGGCCAAGATACACTATCAGAAATGAAGTATCCTGGACTTTGGTTTGACTCTATTCTCCTTATTAATAAATGCAGAGTAAACTAACAGCAATACTTATCCCAGGAAAAAATACTAAAAATATATTCCTAATAGAGAACGTCCTCGTTTTTAAAAGTCTGTTAAAAATGTATGGTTCACCTGAAGGTTGGTTGGTTTGAAGGTTGGTTGGTGGCTTTAGCTTATTAAAAAGTGGGGTTTACGTTTATATCGCTCCATTCCTGGAAAATTCCCATCGGATTACGTAGTTGTAGGACTCTATCAACTCTTTTAACATGATATTTTAGTTAGCGTATATATTTAGGCAATGAGTTCTTCAACCGGTAGGTACTGTTAGGATTTTAGGAACTCTGGGAACAAGCCCCAAGTCTACGAAACAGCAAATAATAGTAGGTAAGTACATAATAGCAACATTTTATTATTCCTCAATACTGACAAACTGTAAGCATGACTCCATATTTATATTGTGGCATGACAGTATTTCTGTTTGAATGCTAGGATAAAGCTAGGAATTTAGTTGACATAGTAGAATTAACAGCTAATGCAACATACATCCGTAATTATTTTATAAATACGAGAATAGTATAATAGAAATGAATTGCAAGAAACAGTCAGTTCACAATAAAATAGTAAATATTATGTTTGATAGGAATATATCGTTTATTCGTTTTAAGCCTGGGTTTCAATACACTTTACTGTGATAATCTAGTTTTCTATAACTAAAGACGTGTTTTAATGAGTTTATATCGATTATTTAGACGACGGATTTTTATAAAATGGATTACCTATAAAAGTGTAGTCACACATAGGTAGGCTACGCTACGAGCTGACATGCATGAGAGATATTTCAGCATGCCTGAGAAAAATTTCACGACGGCATGTGAATCCAAGTCAGAGGCTCATAAAACTCTGACACCAGGTTAGTCACTAACCACACGAAAAAAAAAGAAGAGAACATATGTATGAAGTAGTCAGACTAACAAGCAAAACTATTCGGTCTGCGGTAGAGGAAACTGTTTCAACAATGGTATGTGCACTCTGAATAAGATTTCATCCAATTGTTTGTGCTACAATGGGATTTCCCGGCTCGGAAGCAGTGAGTAGTCAATCGCTTGGAAAATTTACTTTAAGCCGTAATTCATACTCTCATTACTCTATCGGCGAAGGTCCCAGTTTCTTCAATAATTTTCTTAATGCCTAGTTACTGTGTTCAATAAAACCATTTTTTTTCTATGCCTTTTTATAAAGAATGGTTGAGCGAGGGTTATCTTATTACGGATTTATTTTTATCTACCTACAAAATGCGATTAAACAACATGGCATGATTTTATTTGTTTCCATTTTAAAGATGTCTGGTCTGTAATCTCCTGTAATCGATGTAATCAAGAACAATCGAGATTAAGAAAAGTCAGTCAATTTAAATTTAATCCTTTCCTAAGCCTCGCTCAACCGTTCTATATTAAAAGGCACAGAATTTTAAAGAATCATTGTACGCTCCTACAGAACTGCACTCTTTGGAGAAAATTCAATCAGAGGCGACCTGGATTCTTGCTAAGCTGTTAATCTGCTTTTTCCAGTTTAATTAATTTAACTTGGTCTTCTTTAGTTAGCAACTTTGCAATCTAATGATTTTCTTAGCTAGTTTCAGTTCAACTGCCTTGGGATAGCTTGATTAACTTTTTAAATCCATTTACTGTTCAATACTAAATCGTACCTATTCGAAGGGATTATCATGATTCAATGTGAAACATTGGTAGGTAGTGGCTTTAATTTTAGGGATAATAATGTTAAACCTATCTACTTACCAATACATGAAAATGATCTGAAGAAAACCAAAATAAATCTAGTATCAAGTGAACTAAGACTTGAGACTAAAACTGAAGATCAGTACAACTAAAAATAAAGTAAGTAGTACCTAAACTTAAATAAATTAAGTAAGCAAGTACCAAAACTTAAATAAATTAAGTAAGTAAGTACCTAAACTTAAATAAATTAAGTTTGGTTCGGTTGTTCAAACTACCTGATCAAAAGGGTATCATAGATAGGTACTTGAAATATTGCTTGAACCAGCAGGTGAAAACTGCAGCATTAAAAGAACTGGAAGAAACCAGTCTATAATAGTTTCTAGACAAAACGCAAGAAACTATAAATTACTGAAAATTATTAGTATGACGTTAAGATATTTACCGATTTTCCGGGAACATCATATTCGGATTGGGGTCTTTGTTCCACCGCCTCGCAAGGGCAGACAGGGTTCTGAAACATGAGAAGACGTCATGTTAATTTTCCCAATTTTACAGAAAATAAAGAAATTTTTTATTTTGAAATTTGTAAATTATTTGTTTTACAAATAATTAATAATTTGTTATTTTATTAGTACCTTTGTAACATTAGTATATTGTTATTTTCTAAACTAATATTATAAAGAAACAAGATTTAATTTTTCATATGTTTGTTTGTAATGAATAAACTCAAAAACTACAGGACCGATTTAAAAATTCTTTCACCAGTATAATGCTATATATTATCACATGAGTAACATAGGCTATAATTTATAAAGATATCACGAGGGCGACGTCGCAGGCGGAAGCTAGCATTAAATAATTTAAAAAATTAAAATTAAATGTAAAGAAAATGAATAAAAGAAACAATAATTAAAAATAAATAAAATAATAAAATTGATAAAACATTGCCTATGTGGAGGTAGCCTTGACTGTAGGCGAGCTCCCATCGGAGACCCAGGGGTAGTGAATTTTGTCATGTGGATTACAAAACTAAAATAAATAATACAATAGTAAATATAAAAATTAAGCAAAAATATTGTCTGTGGTTCTCTTCAGTATGTTTATTCAAAATGTGTCACAAAAAATGGAATACTACAATACGCTTTAGTTGAAATTGTCTCAACATCACTTTTTTTTTATTGTTTATATTTACTGAAATTTATTATTTTAGTTATAGTTTCTTTTGTATGGAGTTTTATTAGAGATCAACTTCCATGCGCTCAGTGTCCGTTCTCAAGCAACGCTTGAAAAACTTGGTTTATAGTTGTGGCACTGAAAACTCTTTATGTGACTGTTCCTAAATTACCCTAGACTGATAATATTTAGATTTTGCTAATTGTATTAATATTAATGTTTAGGTCAGTTCCCCTGAAGTCTTATTCAAAATAATATTTGTTCAGATGTTTGAAGTTTTAATTTTCTTTTCCAGTAATTTAACCTACTTATATTAATTCATTCATTCAGGTAATTGCTTGGTACCTTCTAAGATAATAATCTTGGAAGGTACCAAGCAATTACCTAACGGAGGACAATTATTTTACTTTTACATCATGAAGACAAATCAATAGTTATATTATAATGGCTTAGTGAGTCATTTGACGGAGAAACGTTAATTTGATAAAACTATAATATCCTATTAATTAGGTCCGCTTTGTATGCTATAAAGTGTGTCGCATGATAACATGACCCCACTGACGCCCGCTAGGCCAAATGCGAGTGAATTCGGCGCGTTGAGTTTTCGGTACGAACCAAGTTATCGACGACTTCTGCTAACGTAGCAGACAAATGCCGCATAAACCATTGCAGCGTTGCCATAGAGATACAAACCTACCATTTCTTTCAGACCCGTTGGAGCTTGAAGAGTCAATTTCCCAGGTGATATGTTCAGTTGCGGTTACGTCTTTTTACTCTCAAGCTCGAGGGGCGGAGGAGTGCTGTATACGCGGGGGGGGCCTCCTGGGCGCGCATACGTATACAGTATAGAACACAATGCGGCATCGCTCTGCGTCGACGTGGTCTGCGCGCCAGCGTACTAACCGCCGCGACTGTCATAAATATACTTAAAATGCCAGCCGTTACTGGCATAACACAACCGACCGAAGCACGAGAAGCCGCGTCGTCTCCAGGTAAGTCCCGCTGCGCGCTCACACTTCAACTTTACTTTTTATCGGCGATTTTTAATTTTGGCGTACTTTTTTTTGCTTGCGAAATTTCAGTTACTAACCTACGTGTTATCGGGCTCTTATCAAACGCCGCGTGTAAACCCGCGTTTTTTTAATTTCCTTATTTTTTACCGAACACGGCTGTTTTGTTAATTACATCGTATGATTTGGGTGACTCAAGATTAATCAAGATTCGGGGTGTTATCGTTTCATATTGAGTGCGAGTATTTAATACGTGACAAGTTTATAATAAAATACGTTCTCTTTCTAACCTTCTGTTTACTATCATGTTACGAGTAGTGGCCGCCGGCGGAGTACTAAGTGGAACGTTTCGGCGCTGGATCATGTCGCGGCGTCATGTGTGTGCGGCTCTATTCCACTGTGCTCTTATCAGTGTGTTCCGCGTATCGTTACACCGTTATCACTGGCGGCTCGTGGTGGCGTGTTCAAGGCATTTTCAGTACCTACTTTGTCGCCTATCTAATATTTAGTTAACACGATTTAGGTTTTAATACTGTGCCCAACTAACGTAAGCGACGTATGAACTCAAATGATCTACCGCGACTTGAACGCGACGGTAAAATCAGATCATCCTTATAGACCAAGAAAACAAAAGAAAATTGAATACCGAATAATAATGGTAGAGATCTAGAGTGCAGTATGTATTGTTTGATAATAACATGGATGGAATGCGTTCTTGTACGAATCTCATTGGTTCTCAATTGTAAATAATACCCAATGTTGGTTCAACAAAGTTTTTGAATACAAATTCATATTCTTTTGTCAATTTGTGTGCTGATTGCATTTAAGTTGTTTGCAGATAGGCGCAAAATCTTTTCTCTTTATAATATTAGTATAGATAATATTAGTTTAGGTGTTATTTAAGTTATGACAAAACTAAAAATATAATATCCTAACCTAACTAAAACTATTAGACTAAAACTAAACTAAAATTAAACTAAAATATGGCGTCGAAAAATTCCTCCGCGTCGCTGTCGACTGGTAATGTACCCAAAAGACAGGCGGCATTGCCACGTTGTATGGCAATGCTTAGCCGCTGGCCAAGGTAAAAGCCAGCCCTTGGGTCACGGGAAGTGTCAACCAAGAGATTTGGCGCAAAATTGGAACTTAAAAGTCTCTTATCTGAAATAAGTAGTAAATAACTCTTGTCTCATTGCAAGGCAAAAGGGCTCATTGCAAGGCAAAGAACATACGAACATAGATTGCGAATTCAAAATTTTAAATATATTATGAAGAGATGATAGACCTTTTTTTTTTAATATTGCGTTAGAACCGGACAGTCAACAAAACCGAAACTTGGTCTTGTCAGTATAATATAGGCAACCTGATAACGAATTACCATCATATATGTAGGCAAAATTCTTTAACATTTAACAAAGAATGTAATCGATTTAACTATCTATTGAACGTCGCACAACGTAGTTTAAAGCATTAGCTGTTAGCTATCACTTTTTTGATTGTACGGTAAGATAAATTAATTGTTAATTACAGCCGATTTGCAATGTCAATTTACCGTGTTATATCTACTCTATGTCAATTTGGTGTGTTATAACCATTTCGTAAAACTGTCAAAGAATGACAATTGTGCTTCCCTGACTTGAAGCTGTTTAATGTTTATGTTATTATGGCTTCTCTATATTTTCTTTTGCGATTGTTTAAGTCAACTTGCATTGTTTAGGAGTACAATTGAGTGAACTTATTATTTTCAATGCTTGAATATTTTATTTAATGAAATCAAAAGCTTTGTTGCAGTTTCACCAAAATCAAGTACACTTTTAATTTAATTAGACAGAGTTATCTTGATGATATTTCAGCTATTTATTTATTGATATTGCTAATCAGAAAATTAGTTTCCCAAATGAAAATAATTACTCAATATCAAACAATTAAAATACCAGAGAGCATCATTCAAGTAATTATTTAGTAGGTATGTATTTTCTTTCTGAAATCCATATTTTCGTATGAAACAATCTTGGCAAACAAAGTGGGATCTTCAATGGAAATCTTAATTACTATTTTAAAAGCAAAATTTGATGTATAAAATATTGAAATAATTATGTCTCGTTAATATCTACGTACGTTTATCGGACTGTAGGTATAATTAATTATTGAATAAGGTATATATAATATACATATATTTATATAAGAGGAACATAAGAATGTTAGAGTTAAGGTTAGAAAAGGGAATTTAGAGCATCTCGAATATTTTTCCGTTCTTACTTTTCTCCTTATTTTGGGGATAGGAAATATAAACGATAGTACCTAGTTATTTTTAAGAGTAATATAGGGATTTTTAATAATTTACAACTGCTTATTCTTAAAAAAAAACTTTGAAAATATTTATTAATAAATATAAAGGTAATGCTAAATAATAATGTTAAATTAGGTAATTATTACATAATAATGTGCTTATATTTGCTAAACATAATTAACACAGATTAAACCAAGTTTAGGGGGTATATTATGAAATAAAACAATTTGATGGAAAAAAATTATGTAATGCTGTTGGTCGACGCTCATCTTAGACAATCTCTGCGTCCTAAGTAAACCAAGAGTCATATTATATTATAGATCTGAATCTGAAAGTAATTAATAAGTATTAATGCTTACTTCGAATAATGTGTCGTTACTGTCCTGAAGGCTCCGATGGCTCAGGAGATCATAGAATGGGGTGCCGTGGCGGTCCGCTATGTAAATATATCTTCAATCTTCAGCAGAAAGTTACTTTATTATTTCACGAAGGAACACAACAGTTTCCGATTCTAACAATTATTGAAGGTTTTCACCAATTCCAGCACAAACTTGAGCAGAATCGGGGTTTCAAAGCACGCAGATGCGTCCTTGTACGTGACCTAGGGTCAAAGTGAACACAAAATGGAGTCCGTGATGTTCAAATATCGATCGACGTTGTTGCGACGTATACGATATTACACGATATTCCGCTCAAATCTAAACAATCATTGAAAACAAAAACCGTCAATCACACCCGTACGGGGAATGCCTATTAGAATTCCCAATTACTATCGCCGCGTTACCAATTAACATACATTTTGGCGTTTTAGAGAACGGACGAAAGTACCGTGGACAGGTCGATTTCGGAAACTGAACTTACCACTGTCGAAGAGCTCCCCCTACCGCTGCGCGCGCCTCTCGGGACACGCCTCGCTCGTAAGGCGACGTAACTTCTCGCGGATCTTAAAGTTTTGGACGCCTCGCCTCGTCACGCCAGCTATGAGTTGCGTTAGCAGCTGCGCAGTTACCGTGCCCTAGTTATTTCGGGTGCCGTCCTAGATACAACGAGGCCGAAATGCTGTTTTAATCAACAGCAGCGACTTTTATTCGGAGAGGCCACGTTGGGCTGCCCGAACTCGTAGAGACTGACTTGGATCGTTAAATCTGCGTCATTTTCACTGCGCAGCTTTTTTGTCATGCGCACTACTGCTTTGAGCCGACCAATCATTCCACCTGACAATTATTTTATCCTTCCAAAAATGGCGAAACTTTTTCATTTATTAGAAATAAGCATATAAGTGTTCAAAATACATCGCTAGTTCTAACGAATATGTACTTGAAAGCCCAAAACTAGTTCCTATTAGAAAAAATATGTGGCGTTCGTTAGAAGGAGGAGCATATGCCACGCCCTTTGTCAGTCCTTTGTTATGTAAGATAATGTTAAATCTTTTTTTTTTGTTTGTCGCCTAATATCTTCCCTTATATCGTTACAACTAAGTACAAAATCGTTCATAGGGCACTAATGATAATAATTTATGAAAAATTTGGAAATGTTGACGATAGATTTTCCGGAAAAAATACTAAGAAAATTCATCGATTTTTGTTAATGTCTTTTGAACGGTTATGAGATTGATAAGGAAAATCCGAAGGATGAAAGAAAACTTATAGGAGAAGATTTAGATTAATCCATTATGTGACGATCACGACGTCACACAATCTTGACGCCAAACAGACACTACTTACACGATTTTATTTTTGTTATAATACGTAAAAATATAGTAATCCTTGAATGTCAAGTATTTAGTTTACTAAAATTAATTCCATGTATAATTGAAAGTATTACGAACGAATGAAGTACAAGATTTTATGTTGAAAATTTTAAGTGGCTGCGAAGCGAGCAATAGGAAATATTAATAAAAGTTATGTTATCATAGTCGTAGTATAAAAAAAATACAGGAGTAGGTCCGAGGGGTATATGAGTCCGTACAGTTGGTGCCTGTGCATGGCTCGGGCTCTCGCCATACCCAAGAAGAAGGGGAGGTGAGATGCCATTTAGTCCAAGTAAGCCAAGGCCGGTCTGGTGGGGATAGCGTACACGTGTGACCTACATAGGAGCCGAGGGGCTACGAAAACGCACGACAGAGCACGCCGAGTGCGCGCCCCGTCGGCCGTCAGTCGTCACCAAGTACCAAGCCAACTGATCGATATCCAACTGGTACTAGCATTATCTCGACCACCCATTTGCTTTAAACAGTTCTAATACGATCGCAATTTTCTGAATATGACCGAACTGACGCCATTAAATTACGGATATCGTTCCAAAATCATGCAGCGTACCCTATGAGTTTTCTTTGTTACTCACGTGAAATAGAGCACGTGTGTATACTACGGTCACTGACCTCATAATTTATTTGCATAGAATCCGCCGTATTCGCTACTCCCACGGCCACAGATCAGCAATCTTCCACTTTATCACTACTTATTTAATACGTCACAAGGTGTTTTCGCCGAAAGACTTAGTTCTCCGCAGCGCAGTACCTAAGAGGATAGTGAGTCGATAAAGTGTGTACCTAAGTGTAAGTGCGCGCCCCCCTGTAGCAGGTATGAGGTAGTTGCTTAAAGCTGATCAAAGGTGGCGCCCGGTACGGCGATGGCAGAACGGAGTGCATCGATCGCGATTACATCACCACTTGCGTCCTTTCTCTGCGCGCGCAGCACGCCCCGTGGCCCCCTCCCCGGGCCCCGCGCCGCGTCCCTCTCACAGCAAACGCCAAGGCTCGCCACTACGTGCCGCCATTCGCACTTTGGTCGTCGTCCGCTTCAGTCGTGCTCTCGGAACTCTTAGTACCCTAGTGCAAGTTTAACTTTAGTTGAACACTTTCAAACTTGGTATTCTTGCGTGCGATGTGAGGCGGGTTAAAGTTAACTGGAAATAGGGACTAATAGTGATCATAAATCAACTTAAAAGTGAACAAAAATAACTTTACTTTGGATTAAAAAAATTGTGAGATGTTCGCGACCTACTTTTACAACTTCCGTATAGGTAGTTGAGTTTCCACTTCGCGTTTTTTTTTATCATTCGCTCAAGGAGTTATAACATTAGCAAATTCGGTTCGCGTTCGGTTGTGCGCTGTTACAGAACAATTAGTAATATTTTTCCTTTTGCTTTGTCATGTGACTCGCGTCTCACTGTAGCAGTTCGCGCACGTGTCGCGTTTACGTTTAATATTTTAATTACAGTTGGAGCTGAACATTGCTGGACTGTGAAGACTAGAAAGAAGAAAATTAAAATGTCAGTCGTGTCGGGGGGAGGAATCGACTCGACTTTAATATATACTAGTCAGTCTTTTTCTCTCTCCTATATGGTTGGCATGTAACCGTCGTTATCATACACATGCTGTGCTGCAGTCGTCCGCTCATCAACTCCCAGCATGGCTAAGTCCGCAGTGACGTCAGAGATTACGCAAGCTGTTATTTGATTCGGCTGCGAAATCACTGAATTTTCTGCTTGAGACAAGGCCGTTTTTAGGATTTTCACCGTGGAGTTATATATTTTTTGTAACTGTACTTATAATAATTCTTGTGTCACTATTTCTGTGTGATGTCTTTCGCTTTAAATATCTGTGTCGTAACGGTTGGGTTTGAGTCATTGCACCGAATGACGAAATGGAAATAATCGTCGGCGCGGCACGCTCGTGGCGGGAATTGGGCAATCTGCGAGCGAACGGATGTCTTGCCCGCCGCACCGCGCACCGCCGCCTCCCCGCTGCCTAAATTTTAAACTTGGTCGAAGAACGCGAATTCAACGGACAGACTACGATTTCAAGCTTGTTTAATTTTCTTTTTGTTCCAGCCAGCATCATTGTGACGTCACGCGGTGGCCTCTATTTGTATAACGTGCACGCCAATTGCGATTGATGTTTAGCATAATTTATTACTGCGCCTACTATGTACTATGCAATGCGATTTAATAATAAACCTGTTTTTTATTGGACACCTTCTTGTTTGTACTGCAACTTATTTTTTATTTTGCATTTTTTTACTCGTTTTTAAACCCCTACAACACTGAACATGGTTAAAGTTATATAGGTAACAGAGTTACTCCAAAAATACAGAACACTTAAAAGTTAGACTAAACTTTCAAACTTTGTGGGTGGAACCCGGCCCGCCCTCAGCGGAAAGGCCCAATAGCAAGCCACATCCTTGTCCTTGATAACCTTCGAGACTTCCGTGAAACCTCACGCCGACACTTAGAAAAAACACAATGGCTTAGCGAATGAATAGTTTCATAAATAATTCTTCTATTATCGCTAGAGAACAATACACTATTTACAATGGAAATATCAAAATAACAATTATTGATAAAATGCTCTAAGCGAATTTAAATTGCCATTGGTTTCAAAGCTGTAAAGAATTTTATAGAAGCAAGAAAAAGTTTGCCTCATATATAACATCTCTAGACGGACTAAACCAAAACACAAACAAGAAAGGAGAGTTTAGTAATGATGAAATAAATCTTAATAAAGTAGGAAATTAGTTGATCACAGCTTATAAATTATAATTATTCATTTAACAGTTGCTTTAAAAACAGTCGTAACTTTAGATAAAAATAAATCGATCATTGACCAAGGCACCACGTTCAATGATAGCGGTAAAGCCGTTTTTTCATATCTTCTTTTGATAACGTTAAACCATTTATTTAAAAGAAATTTAAATAACTGCTGAGAGGAGACGGATAGCATATATTAAAAGGTACCTAAACGCCATTATTATATTGCAAGGAATTAGGAAAATAGGAAAAATATTTTTTATGTGGCAATAATAGTATAATGAATAATACCCTGATAATAAAGTCAGGTAAATTCATTCGTTTATTCAAATCACAACTGTCATTCTTTGACAATAATTGTTTGAAATGGCTACAATACGGCAAATTGACGTAGGGTGTAAGTTTGTTCAACAATTAATTTCCTCGACTTTACCACACATATTGAAGTATAGAATCCATGTAGTTCTAAATTAAAAATAGACACCGGAAGTGTTTATAATAAAACAAATGTGTTACATAACCAAATAGGAATTAAAATTCCAAATTGATAGGTTATGTAATTTGGTAATTTCCCTACAATTTATTAAATATATCTAATAAGTGAAAACTGTTGAACTAAATGATATATAAAGGAGAAGATATAAACTCTACGGACCGAATCGGTCCAAACTCCAAAATAAATATAAAGACATCGGAAAAATAAAAAGCAGTGGTTTGAGTAAAAGAGCAGTAAACAACAAAATTAAAACTTTTTCGAACAAATTAGAAACTTCATGGACAGATGGTCATCAGGAAATTAAAATCATTCACAGATTTTTTCAATAATATGAATGCAATAAATAACAATTAATCACAGAAGTAGAGAACTCCAAAAAAGGCACATCAACAAAAATTTAAAAAATCAAAATAGAAATGTTTGGCTTACTTCAAGTAGTTTATAATATTGAGACAGATTCTGAAATCAATTAGCTTCCTAACACCGATCTAGACAAAGGAATCAGAAGACTCCTGTTGTGCAGCATCACGGTAAGTACCTAAGTTTCGGTATCTCGGAAATTAAAATGTATAAAAATTTCAAGCAATGGATAATGACTAGAGTACTTTCTTTTCATAATACGATTATTTTTTTTATAATTGAAAGCTGCACTGCAGAACTACTAGATTTCTTTGTTACTTTTTCAGGTTTTTCTACTGTTCTTGGATTTATTAGTGCCTTTACCAATAATTATGTTGTGCCTTTCCCTTTCGTTAAGTAGGACCTAGGTGAAATGAAGTGAAATGGTGATCTTTTAATTTTAGTGCAGTCTCTCCCAAAGTAACAAATCTACATAATTTTTCAAAATAAATGAGTTTATCTTAAAAATTATGCAGATTAGTTAAACAAATGCAGTTTTATGTTTGTGAAGAAAAATAAAATTCATAGACGAGAAAAGGAACTAGCGTAGTAAAGTGAAGTCTTAAAAGTGAAGTTTTATGAAATATCAGCCCAAAATAAAATAACCGATTTCGTTTCCCAAATCAGTCACGACTGTCAAAATAAAAATTAATGAAGTATAGTGAAATAAGTGAAATGTTCGATTATCGATGTTTTTACCTGACTACGGCAAAGCCAAAGGATTTTAATAAATAAAAAATGATGTGTTTAAAATCAGTGATATTTCCGTATGAATGAATGAATGAATGAAATGTACCGATCCCAGCGTGGTTTAACCAGACTCGATAATTCGAATGAACCCAAAAATTCGCACTAGCCCTGGAGCCTCATGTGTCATGGGGCTACAGCGGCCATTGCATATCAAAGAGTAGACCGGGTGGCAGGGTAATGGTAAGGAAGACGTGCCCTTATGATATGGAAGAATTTGCGAGCTGTACCGGATATGCATCCTTGAGTAGGCAATGGATTAGTGGAGAGACGGGTGATATTTATCTATGGATGGGGCATTTTTTAACGACGTTGCCGCCAGATTGGTTCATGTCCAGTTTCACCGGTGCATCTTTTGGCGAGGTTAACTGCTTTCTCGACTCTTTTCTATGTCACTACTATGCTGTCTTACACGTTGCTGTTTCCATTATCTTCGTCTAGCTATAATCCATTTCAGGTTTCTGGTTAATCTCGCTAGCAGCCTTCTTAATCTTATCTCGGTCTTCAGCCGTCTTCAACTTCACAAATATTTAAATACTAGCTTTTGCCAGCGGCTTGCCCGCGTGCATGTCGGAAATCGTCCCGCGGGAACGTATCACCGTGCACCGGGATTAAAGTAAGATTATGTCCTAATCCAGGCCCGTAGCAGAAAAAATAATTAAAAGTTACATAAGTCGGTAACGCAAAGACTTGCAGTGTAGTTGGAATATTACAAATTAAAATGTATATTTCAGTTTTAGAAACATTTACCTGCGGTGAATTATGGAATGTAGTTGAACTGTGCTGCTGTGTCGTAGATTTTTCCCTATTTTCTTTCTAATATTTTGACGTTTTCAAACCAAAGGCCAATTCTCGTACAAAAAACGTTCATAATCAAGTCGCAATCTGTAAAATTTGTCAAAAATGTTGGTTAATTGATTGTATTTTTGACAAATGAATGAAAAGCAAATAAGATAAGAATGCGAACGTTCTCAAAAATTACGGGAATCGCCCTTCAGGCCAATTGATAGGAAACGAAGCTCTCAAGTTTGACTTCTGCTAAAACAACAGCTGGTCGTAATTATTAGGTAACTCTGATTTTTGTTTATAGGAGGTACCGCATTTAGATCGTGAGAAACAGCACCCCCAATTGCGTAACACCCTTTCTAATCGTCGTTCAAAAATGTATTTGATCGACAACTTATTTATCGCGATGAATGTTCTCGACAGAAAAAAACTTTGTTAAAGATAAATATTTTATGAAAGCTGCTGAAAAAGATCTTACGTCAAAGGGTTGGCTAAAACAACGAATTATGACATCTGAGAGGCTCTGTCGAAATATATAAGATTTTTATAATAATTTAATTTAATGCCCAATGAGCTTTGCCTCTTTATTTTTTTTTCCCTTAATATACTTGTACATAATATAGATACTATTTTAGTGCTAGATTGTATATTACATTTAATATTTGTCAACACACATTGTATGTTAACCCAATAAACAATAAATTTCAACTTAAAAAAACAAAAAATAATATTATTTCATTTAAGTATCGTAGTAATGTCATATATTTTATTTTTGTTTTATATTTTCCTTTAAAAATATAAAACCTTTTTCCAAATTTTATCAAAATTGTTTCAATCTCCCCTTGCACATTTATAACATTGTTTACTTAGTTGTTAACTTTATTGTGCATGCTGTGATGTCCTGAAGTACGTACACACGGCTACACATCAAGCTATACATTTCCAGTATAAGCTGACCGCTGACCTTGCATTGTACGGAAATCCTATACAATGCGAGATCAGCATAAACTGATATGTATAGCTTGATGTGTAGCCGTGTGTACAACCTCCTTAATACCTGAAGCCGGGTCTTGTATGAATGATTGGATGAAGTATTAATTATCTCTTAGTTAAATATATAATTTAATTTTTAATTAAAAGCATAATATAAATGAAAAAGCCGAGAGGAGAGTTTTATAATTTATTTCATTAAGATTAAATTTTTTTTTTTTTTCCAAGCTTCAAATAATATCCTTACGAATGATTGCAGCGAGGACGAATCGACGACGCTATTGTGATTGTCACTATTGTCAGTAAAGAGGATGGAGCTTCATATTCATACTAATTTACTCTTGGTGGTCTACTGTTCTGATTATAATCTGACCTGCCGATCTATTCTGTAAAAATCTTACCCACGAGCTTGAAGTGAGCTGTCATTCCACCTGATGCGATTAACACCACTGACATCTCACTTCACCACTCACATCTCACTTCTCACTTCGATTTTAGGAGCAATTTTTGCAGAATAGACCGGCTGTTACACCACATTAGGAAATGTTCAGGTTAAGTCATACAGCTGATCATACAAACTTTGTGCCGCTCCAGTTTAGAACTAGTTTTTTGTGTCGCTCCAGAAACAGAAATATGTCATTTACGTTATGAAAGATTTAATAAAATACGTTGGTAGGTACATTTCTATTGGTAAAAGTTTCCGCATCATAGTTTTCAAGTTACACTTAAGGCTCCTGCAGATTGGTGTGACGCGACAATTCCTATGAAAACTTCATGGAAGTTGTTCTACTAGATTTGCGTCGCGTGTGTCTGTGGGAGCCTTTAAATGATTGACACACAATGAGTGCACTTAAGCCCCGTGCCTACCAAAACGTGGTCATACTATGGAACGGAGCATCAGTGATATCTGGAAAGTTATAAATCCCAATAGCTTCAAGCCTCTCGCATTGCCAATGCACAATTTTATCTCGAAATTGCATTTGATTTTCGAGTGGCTTGCGCACTCGGAACTCATACAGTTTTGCACTCTGTTTTGACTGTCAGAAAAGAAGGGCATTACTGTTGACAGACACATCGGTAGACAAATCACAAATAGATTTATTTACATACTACCTTTCAACTCAAAAATGTAGGTATGTACTATGTACACATTTTTTAAAGAAAACATATTGCAGATTATTAAAATTTCATTGTAATTGGCCTATAATAATTAGTTATTGAAAACATAGACAATGATTTAAAATAATATCTACTCATAGTACTCATTAATTAACATAATGAAAGAAAACAAACCAATAAACACACTAATTGAACCACGAACAGTAAGTAATCTGTAATTACGAAAATAAACTCATGCATTACTGGTGCAGAGGTTATGTAATCAAAGAATAATATTAATAACTATAGCCATAAATCAGTTACAGGTTACAGCCAACATTTAGGTAATGGAAACTTATGGTTTTTTAAACGAAGTTTTATATCGCAGCTTAAGGTAAACTGGTAGAAACCGTCACGTAATGAAAAAGCGTTATGCGACCTTTCCCCTCCATGCCTCTTTCTTTCTCTAGAAAGTGTCAATTTGGTCAAAATGAAAATCCTAGATGGGGGCAGCGAAAGTTAAAAAAAAATTCTTCCCAGGTATCGTTTTCATGGTTTTCAAGGGTGCTAAAAATCCATGACGGTGGCTTAGAAAAAATACAACTTTTTCGTTAAAGGTGTCGTTCTCATAGTTTTTGAGGGTGCTAAAGTCACAATTGAGGTCAAATTGTACATTCACCGCGCCGCGAATATTTAGTTTTTATTTTAAAGTACTTATGTTTGCAATTTGGTATATTTTTTAGTCCATCTCGCATCAACGGCTAAACGGATTTTAGTGAAAATTGGTGCGCACGTAGAGCATAACCTAATACAGATACGTTTATCTGGGTATATGAAATAATTACCCAAGGCGCCGATAAAAATGACGGCCGTCAATTAGTCTAGAATATTTTCACGAAAATAGCAGATGTTGTAGTTCGGAATTATTCCGTCATCAAACTAAAGGGTTTTTTTCAATTAGTGATTGACCTGTGAACGTCTAGCAACAAGCTGTCGGTGGCTGCGGTTCATTATCAAAGGCATGTAGGTCGTGGAATGCATATCACTGCAGTCTGTCTAGTCACACGCATTGGCGAATCGGCTTTTTAGCTGTGATTATGCTGCAGCGGACAGTTGTTTTTCTCTATAGCTGTACAGTACAACGGAGTAATTGCGTAACACACTGACAGTAGGAATGGGTTTCATTTTGTCAGTTCAACAAAATTCATTGTGTTAGGTACGTTATTGGGCAGACAAATGTTGCGAAAATAGAAGCAATGGATTAGCAATAGCCTTCAAAATCATTCAGAATGTGACCGAAAGTGCAAATGCCATGCACCAAAAGAATAAAGAAACCTGCACCCCGCAAGTATCTTTATTCTTTTGGCGCGTGGCCAAAACAGGAAGTAACGCCGCCATCTGATATATAAGGCCTGTTTCACCACAACCTCCGACTAGGTTCTCGTTAACTTACTTGTCAGACAATATTCTACAAATCCTGTTCCATTTTTTAATTTATTCCTACTTGACTATTCGGACATCGTGAAAAAATAGACCCTCACACTAAGTAGGGACATTTCTCAAAACAGAAATGTTTACCAACAGAACCCCTTTATCAATGTCATTTGTGCGCCAAAAGATCCATAAAAAGAGTGCGCGTCACGAAAAAAGGCCCGCGGAAAATTGTGAAACTACATTTTTTTTTTGCAATGAAAGACACTAGCGCCGCGTCAACTTGTGAACTTCAGTGGTGGCGCGGACTCTAGCTGTAAACACCACTTTGAAATTCGAACTTCGCAAGTACTTACAAAAAAAAGTGAGTTCGAAGTGTGTAGGTACGACCACTTGTGTGACGTTTGCAGTGAACTTAAAGCCCGAAGTACACGTTGGGAAAATATACTATATAATATAAATTTAATATAATATAGATTTGCAAATATATGCAAACCAAACGGCATATAATACAAACAGTCCCAGTGTACCTTGGCCGAGCGACGGGCTTGCCCAACGTGTACTGGGGGCTTTAAGGATCCAGCAAACACGACGCGACTCTAATAAAACAATTACTAAGAAAACTTCACGGTTCACAATTACCAGTGTCACGTCGCGCGACAACTCGCCCCTGTCTGCACGAGCCTCTACAGAATAAGATACAGTACTTGCTAGTTAATTTCTAACTTCTAGTGACGCCATTATTTGTTCAGAAAGTAGCCAGCTATAGACATCAATAATTTTTAAAAGTCGTTATCAACAATAATACCTTGTTTCCATTCGTTTCTACTAACAAAGTTGGAAAATTCATGACCATTTTTATGTTCTTCGTATTTTTAAAGTATAACCCTATTTATCATCTAAAATTTAAATACAAAGTTTTTCTTCAATATTAGTTACAAAGAAAAGCCAGTCGCTTGACGAGTAAAGGCGCTTAAACCAATTAAAATGTTTAGGTAAACATTTTCTGGCAAATGTTTGTGAAACTTTTTATTAAGAAATAATTTTATGAGATCCAATAAACAAAATATTGTACAAAACACGTAATTCTTAGCTTCAAGAACACGTTCCTCCTTTTCACTTGACACCGCCGGAGTCCTTACTTAAACCTTGTAAGTAGTAGTAGCGTTTGTGATTCTTAAACACGACTCTTTTTAGAATGTACTCGAACAGTGGTAATATTCCTTTATCTGTTTACAATCTCAAATAGGTGAAGTAGCCAGGCATAATCTGCCTATAACTTCCCACTGCTGGGACACAGGCCTCCTCTCTGTGAGAAGGAGTGGGCCATAATCGACAACACGCACCCAGTACACGCACTGGGCCTGCGTGGTGGATTATGGCCCCACTCGATGGGTTTACGTATTATAATAGTTAAAGTTATTCTATTTTCGAGACAACTGCGCTTGATTCACATATGTTCTGAACGCATATTGGTCGACTAAACTACTGTTTAACTTACATAATTTTGATTCAACTAAAATTAATCGCACTAACGGACGATTAATCTAATGATTTATTAAGATATTGGATATTACAACTACGTATGAAATACCTAATGGACGACTCGCCTATAGTTTATTAATACTGCGCGTTGGATTGATTGCTAAGGTGGTGGGTAGTGACAATGTCAATGTCTTCTGTATTGTCTATTTATTATTTTATTGGGTAAATATAATTTTTTGTCGTCAGCGTAGTCGATGGAGCCCTGCATAGCGGGGCTCCTATTGCTGTGTCGCTTGCTCTTGAAAATATCGAAGTACAGAGTATCAAATGTCCTAAATATCGTAATATGAATGAAATCACACAATATTACGACACGATATGATACGATAATTAGGACATTTGATACTCTGTACTTAGATATTTTCAAGAGCGAGCGAAGCGAACTCGGGACTTGTAGGCACCCCGACTCGTACAGGTTAGGTAAGAAATTTTTATTTTTTTAAACCACGCAGAAAAATGAGCCGCGCAAAGCGAAGCTCCATCGACTACGCTGAATAAAATAATTACAAATATTGACTACAGGTAAATCAACAGTGATTTATCCGTTAGTTGAATCAACAGAACTGACGGGGTCCGATAGGGCCGATGCCTGCCGGGGTTGCGATTTTGTTCGAAAGGGTTACCGTGGCCCTTGGCAATATAGGCAACTGAAGGAACACGGGTACGTTTTAGTCATTAAGAGTCTGACACGCCCTCCCGCTCCACCCAGAGCGAGAGAAGTTATTTGATAATATCCTACCAAAAAAAAGTTGAATTTATTGTAGTTGAATAAACCGTAGATGAATTCTCCTTTATGGATTTCGTTCATTAGTTATTACAAAAATCGGTGAAACGATCTTTAGGTATTTTAAACGGTAGGTTCGGTTTTGTTTCTAAGACATGCCGGTTTCCTCACGATGTTTTCCTTCAACTTTGTATGAAAAAAATATATGAATAATATCCCCATTGTTGTTAATTTTCGATATAATTTGTTATCCTATGGAAAGCATTAGTTTTTGATTAATTAACTAATGAACACGTTGAGTGCGATAGTAAGTACCTAAGTATGTCTACAAAGAGCCAGAATTAAGGTTTTCACGTACTTTAGTGGGGATTTTACTTATTTGGCACTTGTATGGTAGCTACTATTCAAGGCTTGTGTGGTGTTACGATGTATATTTTAGTTAAGCCAGTTACGCTAAAAAGAAAAAGAAATAGGAACATAAACTTTAACAAGTAGAGTCACTTTTGAGGCCTACACACTATTGATTAACCGTTTATGAGTTTTGGAAAACATATGCATCTACTTATAATTTTTTAATTGGCTCATTTAGAAATCGAAGACATTTTCCGAAGCAATAATAACAAGAAAGTCATCACGCCAGCGTTTCCTAGGCCAGTCTTAAGACAGATTGATTAGAAAAGGCAAAAGGAGAGCAAGAAGGAATATATGGGACATTGTGAGCGCTAACTAGATAGGTCCATTCAAATCTGTGTGGTTGTTTCCTCAAAAGACCATCTCTAACACTGATCTGCATGGTCCTCACATTATTTAACCAACATAATGTCTGGACTTCAAAAAAGACTGACCTCTCAGTTTGCTTCGATGTTTATTCTCAGAGTATTAGTCGGTTAGGAAACACCGACCTAAAATCTTATTTTTTGACGCGTAAAAGTGTTTTTTTTACAACCAATTGACAGAAATAAAATATCAATCAATCTGCCTAGCCTTTTCCCAACGATGTTAGGATCGGCTTCCAGTCTAACTGGATGCAGCTAAATACCAGTATTTTACATGGAGCGACTACCTATCTGACCTCCACAACCAAGTTAATTGCTGATACCCCTTGGTCGGACTGGCTGCCAGACTTTTCTGCTTCTGACTAAACGTCTACTACTTCAGTAATAATTCTACTACTAAAACAGAAATAAAATATCATTTACCATTTATTTCCCAGGAATGAGGCATAACTAGAAAAAAGATACATTATGCAGTTCAACATATTCACCGTCCTACAACTATGAATCTCATACTAAACTATGGATCCAATACACACACGCAGACTACAGCGCATACACGATATTATCACCTCAAGTAATCTTTCAATTTGCCTGTAAACAGCTTCGTCCGTCATCGTAACAAACCTACGGCTACTTCGTCCGACCCACAACTGGCTAGGCAAGCTCTGGACTAGCAACACTAAATTGATTTGCATTTCCTATGAATAATTAGGAGACGACGGACTTGAAGATTAATTTCGTTAAGCCGTTGGTCCCGGCAGTCAGTCTTCTCTAAATCTCTGACCGTCATTATGGATAGACGGAAGCCCGAAAGTCTACCAACCAGTGTAACTAAAACTCAAAGCATTTATTTTAATTAAACCATTTACAGACACTTTTGTATTTTCAAGGAGTCGGTCAGTCAGAAAGATGAAGCTAGTTGCCCAGCCCAGCTTAGTAGGTTCCCACGTACAAGAACGGGCAAGAAACTCTATGGAAAGTCTTTTAATTTAAAATAATGTTAGGTACAAAATATTAGTTACATCATTTATGTTGAAATTATACATATAATTATATGAGAACGGTTCCTCGCGCTCATTTGGGAGTGGCGCGAGGAGGCGAAACGCCGGGGCTTAACTCCGCTGCCGCGAGAAATCGCGGCACAGCGGACAGAGCTCCGGCGGGATCTCATGGTGTCATGGAGAGTGCGACTGTCGCAACCCAGCGCTGGGCACGCCACACTGGGCGGCGATAAGACCCCTCTTTGAGGAGTGGCTAGAGCGGCGCCACGGCGTCCTCACCTTCCGCCTGACGCAGGTCCTCACCGGACACGGCTGTTTCGGGAGGTTCCTGCACAGGATAAGGCGGGAGGAAACACCCGGGTGTCACCATTGTGTGGATCGCCCGGAGGACACGGTGGAGCATACGGTGGAGGTCTGCCCAGCTTGGGCGGAGCATCGCCGTGTCCTGGTGGAGGCGATCGGCGGCGGTGAACTCTCACGTCTGGCCCTGGTTCAGGCCATGGTACGGAGCGAGAGGAAATGGGAGGCCGTCACCTCCTTCTGCGAAGCGGTAATGCTCGCGAAGGAGGAGGCGGAACGCGTGAGAGAGAGGCAAATTTCGCGCCCTCACGCCCCTAACCGCCGCAGGAGGAGACGCCCAGGGCGTCGGGAATCGCGAGGCGATTTCCGGCCACCGTAGGCGTGGGGTTGCGGACGGTAAGCTATGGGTGGCTCACCGTCCGATAAGGACCAGGCCCGGGTCGACGGCGCGTTGTGTTCCACGTGCGCCTCAAAGAGATGTCAGCAGATTTGAAGGGGTCCACTAGGGCCGATGCCTGCCGGGGTTGCGAAGAAAACCGAAAGGGAGATCGTGGCCCCCGGCAACAGGGCAACCGAAGGAACACGGGTGGGTTTTAGTCAGTAAGAGTCTGACACGCCCTCCCGGTCCGCCCAGAGCGGGAGAAGTTATTTGATGATTAACCAACCCTCAAAAAAAAAAATGTGAGAACGGTATAGAAAGACATGTACCTTAAAAAGTCTTACCAAGGGATATTGTGATAAGTTGATAACTAGTTACTGGGTTGTGGAAGTCAGATAGGTAGACGTTTTATGTATTCAGCTGCATCCGGTTTGACTGAAAGCCAACCCCAATATAGTTAGCAAGGCAGATGAATAAACGCGAATATGCATAGAGATTTATTATACATATGCTATCAAAATTGACTTTTTGCTTTTTTTGACTTTTAGTTTTAATTTTTGTCTGGATTAGGTACTGTGAGATGAGCGTATGACAGTAATAGTAAAATCTCAATAATAAGATAAGGTATATTTAGCAATGTAATAGAACCCTGGATGACACTGACGCAACAGCATAGAAATACTATGTAACTGGCACAAGTAGAAAGTGAGCAGTCATCATGTGAATGTTGGATGATGAACCAATGTACCTAATTACCAGTTTAATTGAATAGTTTATGCATTTGTTTAACAATACGACAATTGTTCTTCTTCACAGCTGTGCAGCTGAGGAGTTTGTTATATATGATTTTGACGTTGAAAAAGTGCTGATTCTCAGCCTAGTTTTTTTTGGGTAGGTAATACCATTTCTTTAACGATATGAGAATTGTTGAACCAATCTTCGTATTCCATCATTTCAGCCAGCTGTGCTGCTGGGGAGTTTGTTGCGCCAGAAGGGGTTTTGGGTTACTGTAATGTAATTTTGACGTTGAAAAAAAAACTGATTCTCAGCCTAGTTTCATAAAATAACCTTGATTTTGATTGACCAGCTTTAAACGTTCTTCTTTGGGTTCCGTACCTAAAGGGTAAAACGGGACCCTATTACTAATACTCCGTTGTCCGTCCGTCTGTCACCAGGCTGTATCTCATGAACCGTGATAGTTAGACAGTTGAAATTTTCACAGATGTTTTTCTAGTTGCCGCTATAACAACAAATACTAAAAAACAGAATGAGATAAATATTTAAGGGCCCATACAACAAACGTGATTATTTTGCCGTTTTCAAATCCTGAGATTTGAAAACGGCAAAATTCATCCACTTTCTAGCCATATCGGCTTATTGGTGATTCCGTATCATTTTTCACACAGTCTATTCCATCGTTTCTTATTTTTAGTAATTCAAATTCACACTCTAAACTTTCCTCACGACATTTTCTTCATTCATTTATTTAATACTTCAAGCACAGACATGAAATCACATGTACAAACCATATTTGTGTGTTTCTGTCACGTGTCACTTTCAGATTTCCTCTTATTCTATCCATTCGCGTTTTTAATGGAAATATTTGTAAAAACGTTAATAAAATAAAAGACAGAAAGTGTGATGACTTCAAAGGGCTTTTCGATAAAATAGCTAATATCTAAGTATTTGTTAAAAGCTTTTATTAGTTTTGTATTTTGAAGTAAGAAATGACGTATTGATAAGATTATAATCACAACAAACTAGCCAAGTTCGGGTCATGCACGTTATTTATGTTTTCGGCAGCAAGAATAAGTTTTTACGCTGGTTGCCAAACTCAAAACCGCTGTAACCGAAAATATCCCATAACTATCTCAAAAACTGCACGACATACCGTGTTCAAACCAATTTTCTTTGAAGGCGTGTTTTAAGTTATACCTCCTTCATTCTTTCTTAGAGTTTACCACCACAGGTACAAAACTGAGTTCAAAAGTAAGTGCAGCACACATTTTTTACGTCTTTCTAAGCGCATATCTTATACCCCAACTATTGACTTAAACAAAATTGTTTAAATTTATTGTGTTTCAGTACTAATCATACCCCATACGCTTATGTGCACTGATTTTTATGGTTCCGTACCTCGAAAGGAAAACGGAACCCTTATAGAATCACTCGTGTGTCTGTCTGTCTATCCGTCACAGCGTTAGCAGCATCATAAACATTTGAGAACATAGAAGAGTTAAATTTAATTTTGATTCTGAATGGTTGTTAGACGTTAGCACAGGTCATCTCATCTGTTTCTCGATGCTAGATGCTGCAGCCATGAATGTACCTCGTTTTGAATTCACTTTCTTTCTATTCTCACAAATCGATCTATGAATAAATAAGTATCTAACAATTCTTTAAAATGATTAAATAAAGAATTCTAAAGGGACATAAAGGAAACGAGTATTATAACTATGTTAACTGAGTATGAATAACTATAACTAAGTACTTGAAATTCCTTTCTAAATATATGTAAATACTCGTTTGGAAAACAATCGTATAAAGTAGGTAGATGCTAAGTATCTGCATAATCTATGAATATGATAACAAAGTACATTTTCAATCCAATAGTAGGTACCTATCCGTAGTTTGCAAACACAAAGTAGGTAAATTGAATTCAAACATTCATACATGATTCATAATAGAATTTCATAGTATTTAATGAAATCGTCGCTCTCGTTGCGGATGGGAGGGAAATGGATTTTGCAAAAGGAATTTTCTAGTAAGACCGTGCTGTTGCTTTCCACCTAACGACGCAAAGCGACTGTGTCTGCCGTCACAAGGAAAATTAGTTCTGCGCCTGACATATGTTTTACTACAGTGTCGGAATCGAGTCGTGTGTGGAATCTCATGTAATCCTTATAGTGTCCACTCCTGCGTTATTCTCAGGGGAAATAACCGTTTTTAAAGAACTATTAAATTTACAATTTAACTGTAGCATGCAGTAATGTTTGGCATTACTGTATAATACAATACGTAAGATTGTTCTCCTAACAATAGTTCTATGATGAAATTGCTAACAATAATCGTAAAAACTGATACCGTTTTACGTTCCTTATCACTGTTACTAACACTATACTTTATCTTGAAAGAATAACAGCGAGGTTATGATAAGTGCGTGCCTATTTCTGTTTGTATAGGCAACGTAGTTTTAGTTTATGGAAACAAAATCGAATGCCAAAATTAAATTTTTGCATTTTTCTAAAGGAACTCTCTCGGACAATTTGAAAAGGTCATTTTCAGATCCCCTCTTTGATAGATAGAGCTTCTTCATTGTAAAAAAAAACTTTATGTGCATAATGTTGCTCTTTTCAGGTTTTTTCGACAGAAGCAGTAAGTATCCAGAAATACTACCTCCCCATTGCGAACATAATATTATCCTTTGTTTCGACATTAACATTCATTTCTTTTATAAGTTAATAAATAATATATCTACAGAAAAGCTACAGATATTATAATCAGCTTGACTCGATGTTCTAATTAGAGTACCTACTAATTCTAGATGTTCTGAAGCATGTAGTAGATCTTTTACTTACCCTGTTCTTCTTGTATAATGTAACTGTTATGAGGATTGCTTCAAGCCACACATGTAAATTATAAAGTGTTTGCCACTTGAAGTATCGAATTAACATAGTTTTTGCCGTCGCCGTTACCCTTCTCTTAGACTTTTTCTCTTTTTACTTAAGGTACGACGATAAGTGTGCCTACTATGAATTAAATATGAGCAGCCTTGCAAGTTGTAAGGAGTGGCATCATCAATTTTTCAGGACCTGCTGGTTTGTCCTGAATTTTTGGTTACCTTTCTTTTATTTTCAGGGGATTAAAGTACCTCCCAAGGTAAGTCTTTGCACTTTCGTATTGTTGTGGCAGAGTCGATTCGGAGAGGTCTTTGCTTTGGTTTCCAGTAAGTAAAACTATTAAAAGTATTTCAGGAATCGAGACGTCTATTCATGGTTTATTTTCATTTTCATCGTATTAATGTTATTGTTCAAACTTGCCCCAGTTTGCGTTAACGACTTCAATGGATCTTCAAATAATTTTCATCATGAATTATGTTTTACCAGATTGAAATTCGTCGGTACGTATATGTTTATTTTTATTTTATTTGTGTAAATTGACAGTGATTAACAATTGTGTAACAAAGTAGGATGAAGCCAACATCAAATGAGTTGCCATGAGTTTTTGCGTCGGGAGCCGAAAACCCACTTCCCCCAAAAATTTTCAGAATTTAATCCACAGTTTCCTACTATCAATTAAAATTTCGCCAACATTTTCTAGAACAGTTGGGTGCCCTTACACAATAAGATCGAGTAGGAGTCCTTCGCTATCAGAATGCGTAACATTTCAGACAAACAGCCGGAATGTGGCTGAGATAGTCGGCTAGTAGCTCATGCGGTATGCAGGACTTCGAGAATGCATGTTGAACGCAGAGCAATCTCAGGGTGGCTGGGCAGGCAGTCCATGATGTAGCAGATGCGATTAGAGACACTTCAGAGAACCGACACACATGATAGGTATTGAAATCAGATATTGTTTAACTGATAGGTTAAAATGTCTCTCTAATGAGCGTTTTCTAAGTATTCTACTTTTATTTTCTGATTAATTTCGTTGCGGGTTCCAAGAAAGCTGAACCATTTCTATAAATATAGATTTGGCAGTTATGGTAATCTCGTAATTAAAAGGCATCATTATGATTTTCCGATTGCTTATCTCGTACATAGTGACTAATAATTTCTAATCTCCTATTATTTTAACATTTCTTTTGATCGCTGACCCGCCATTATGAATTTATTATGCCTGGTTTATAGGATGGCAGTGACTGGACCCAACGACTCGGACCCAGTTAGTGGGTTCATGTAGACGAGATCGGCAGTAAGTCAGTAACTTAGGCGGAGAAAGCTACTGGGCCCGAAAATAGACGGGTAGGTTAGTCAACTGAACTGACTTGAGGGCGCGAAGTCAGCACTGGACTATTTAAACTAGCGTCGACACGAGCTCAGTTGCGAGTCAGTGCTGGACTGACTTACTGTACTGTCACATTACTGGGCTCGTATAAACCTGCCTTTAGGTGATTACGAACTTTTAGCAAAACGTTGCCAGCGTTCCCTTGATATAGTTGTCATAATGACCAATCATTAAAGATTGCCTTGGCCACCTGGACTCGTCGAAACAGTGAAGCTCGACGAGTCCAGGGGGCCTGAGGGTTTCAGGTGGCCTCTATGGAGTCTAGCTAAAAGGGTTTGTAGTGATTGTAAATAACAGGATTGATTACACTTTCAAATTAATTAACAAAATTGCACACACAATACGAAAAATAAATAAAAAAACAATGAATCAGGCGGTAGACAAACAAGAAAACTGTTTGTATCCAACATTAATTAATTAGGTACTGCGAATATGCGTACCAGTCAGGACAAGCAAAATATGGTTGTGGTTTTAAAACTTGTTTGTGCAAAATGTGCACATATTAAATATTATAGATCTATAGGTAGAGCAGCTTCAAGTATTTTTGACATAAATGTTTGGTTACTTTAACCTGACGGATAAGTAATTGTTGTTTACATGATTGAAATTATTTTGCTGGTGCTCGGTCAGCAAACCGTTCAAAATGTTTTGAAAAGCGTTTTATACTAATATAATGAATTACCTAATTCCTGATAAGAGACAAATGCCAGTTAAAAGATATTATAGAGATTATAAATACTTACTAACTGATATTTACAAATGCGTTATGTTCTTTCAATTTCTGCAGTTTTGTAGACAGCCAGTTTAATTTTTTGGTTTTAGAATCGAAGACTTTTTCGGCAAATGCATTTTTTTTAAAGAGTGAGTTCAATCAACTTACTACGGTACCTCGATAAAATAAATTCCATTCAGGATCTAGATCCCCAGGGTCACAAACACCAATCAGCTTTTTCCCAACTATGTTGGGGTCGGGTTCCAGTCGAACTGGATTCAGCTGAATACCAGTATTTTACCTAATACTGGTATTCCGATAGTAATACGATACCTCTGGGTAAGAATGGTTGTCAGACTTGAGACTGACTACCCGTACACCTGTCAAAGATCTATGAATGACTTCATAAAACTCAGATTAGCTTAAGCGGAACTAAAAGCTTCATTAGTATTCGTGACAGTAAAATCTTGCGTTGATTTTTGAGACTCTACTTCAAAAACCGTTATGATTTTTGAAGTAGAGTTTATACCATCACTCGAATTCCAAATAACATCACGTCTTGTTTCCCCGAAGGGTTGGGCAGAGGTTTCCCTGTAGCAGGCACACCCACATTTCATCAGTTATGTTTAAGTCCCATGTAACAGGGGGCGAGCCTATTGCCATCAACCGGGCATAAATCCCGAGTCCGAGTTGCTACTGAGAAATTTCAGATAGAAAAACTCAATAACACTTTGCTCGACCCGGGAATCGAACCCAGGACCTCATGCTCAGCAGTAGCGCTTGCGACCACTAGACAAACGAGGCAGTCTGCCGAATGCCAAATAGTTTGTTATTAAATAGACGGCAAGGTACAGTCAGCCTCAAACTCCATTGATAATAATTCATTTAATTGTCTAGAATCCTTGTTCCATAATATTTTATTAAAGTGTATCCACAAAATATTGGGTACTCAATTGTTGGTAAACGTTGATACCGTATTATCGAACACAAATTGTAAACAGTTAAAATGAATTCCTTTCTTCCTCAAATCTTTTTGAGGATTACCTCATTTATACGTATAGATCTCTTTACAGACAGCTTAAAGTAAACTCGAACAGTAGTAGGTACTAAGCAGCCAGCACTCGCCACTTGACTTCGTCAAAGAAAGGGGCATCGCATAAATCGAATAAGCGTCTCCACTACACTTTGCCAGTTCACAATAGGATCTCACATTGTTAATAATTCCATTTTCCGCCAACTACTATTAAGTCTTGAAACTTTCTGCATATCGGAGTCCACTTGATATGCCTAATTAGTCTCGAGTGGACTCGGTGAAGAAGGGGTTGAACAGCGCTGTCTGCCACAATACTCTCAATTAGCAACCTTAACTTTGGCAGTTGTACAATCCTGTCTGCAGACAACTTCAGTTCATACGCGATAATCCTCTTAAGTCTGGCCCAAATAAGATTTATGACCACATCGAGATGAAACGTTGTATCCAGTTACGAATCTCATTTAAAAAAAACTAGCGAGCCTTACAGTATTCGCATAAGATGTGTAACATCTGAATATTACACATCATATGCGAATACTGTAATACTGTAATCTTACCTTGGTAATAAGCAACATTAAGGTACAGTACAGCAACATTAAAGAGGCAAGGTCCTACTCAAGCTCGTTTCTGACGGCGAACTCTATCACCGCGCGCGCTCATTAGTCAAATCAAATAGCGTGCGCTTGCAGGAAAGCGAGAAGGAAGATGTTACACATCAAAAACATCTTTAATTACCTAAATCAACATAACAACCTTGCACAATTCATAAATCGTTGACTGAAAAACGTTTAGTTTATTTTTTTATGTTAACGTATGCACGAACGAACAAGAACATGATGAACACGAACATCAAACACTTTGTTATAACGAACATCAAGCACTGTGTTCGTAAAAAACATTCGTGGCGATCCAATTTCGAATCCATGGCTACTAAAGAGAGCGGGCCGGTTGAGCGCGAACACAAGTCGAACTGTGTTCGGATGATGTCCGTGTTCGCTTTGCTAATATTTACGTCCACACAAACGGACTAAATGTTTCGTGTTCGATGTTCGTGTTCAGCATGTTTTGTTAGTTCGTGCGTACACGCCTTTAGATGTCTGTACCGTTGAATGCATGTGATGTTTTTAACAATTTTATAAGCTTCTCCGTCGTTGACATAAGGTCTAGGACTATTAAGGTTCACTAACAAATAGTGCAACAGCACGCCTAGCATGATTACATTGATCACAATAGAAACGGATTTTGTCAACGGAGGAATAGACAAAATGACAGATTCACAAATACAATCTATCATGCTACGCGATAAGCTTTATTTTCATTGTTACATAAATTTTACAACCTTTAAATTACGCAGAATACAAAGATATTTAAATTTAAAAAGTGCAAATGAAATGACATAATAAAACATTCGATGAAACGTATTCAAAAATACCTTAGATACGCTGCAAATGTAACAAGTTCAGCATGAAAAGGAAAAGTGATGAATTCACTTTGTGGTTGTTAATCGCTCAGAATAACAGATTGACAGCATTAGTGCGAACGTATTCATATCTTGATACCTGTCGGACGTCAATGGCCGACACTAATCCTATTTCTTTTATTCAATTTTGGTTATCATCTATTTTGAATATCTACATCTCATGAAAGCCTGAATGAATCTGTTTTTCCAGGATTGCTCCACGATGACTGACAAATGTTTGCACTGACTGGCCAGTTCTACTCAAATCTGTGTGGTTCTCTCCTCAAAAGAGAATTTTAGACGTAATCTACATGGTCCTCATATGGCCTGACCAAGATTATATCTGGACTTTAAAAGAGATTGCGACCTCTGAGTTTGTTTCGGCCTTTCTTCTCCGAGTAGTCAGATAGGAAACGCCGAACTCACCTCGCCTAATTTTTTTTTTAAATAGCTCGTGTAATAGTGATTCCGATATCCTATTTACAGAATAAACAATTTGATTTCATTTTTCTGATCAGAGGAGAAATATGCGTTGCTATTACGTACCTACAGGTTCGCAATGTTCAACTGCTAAGTGTGTCATTGTCCTTCATTGAACTATTATTGAAATATTCAAGCTAATAACTGTTGGAGCTATAATTATTTATCGATAGCGGGAATTGGGACTAATGGATTATGAAGTAGTAGTGGCAAGCTGTCACAACGATAGTGTCGATTGTCGCCCTAAATAGCTGCAGTACTTGACTAACATTTCTATAATGGAGATCTCGACGATCGATGAATTTATGGTTGCAATTTATGCCCGCAGCTTTAGGGACATGTCAGCCATGTCTGACTTCCAACTTTTCTAGACATGTTCCAACTGTACTAATCATACAATCAAGCTCAAACCTTAATTCAATTAAATAATTTCAATAACCTTATTTCAATTAAATAACAGGCACTTTTGAATTGTCAAGGTGTCGGTCAGTCAGAAATATGAAGCTAGTTGCCAATTTCAAAGCGTAGTAGGTAACTATGGAGAAGAACGGGCAAGAAACTCCACGGACATTCTTTTAAATAAAAAAAATGTTACAAAATATATCATTCATGTTGAAATTGTGTGAGAAAAATGTAGAAAGATGTGCACGTTAAAAGCGTCCGTAATAAAAAGATAAAAAAAAAACAAAGATTAAAATAAGCCGTGGCAGTTAAGTGATGACAAGTCCCAACTGATGGCACCCGTTCACGAACATGATGCATGGATCAGCACCATTCAGCTCAATCATTTTGAAGGGAGCTAAATGATCCAACACATGCGCCATCATCAGCGAGACATATGAGTGAGCATGACATGCTCACAGCCGCCAGGGCACATTCAATCCCTTACAGATATAGGACATCCATCACGACGAAAAAGCAAATCCTTGTACCTAGTTGTGTTCAGACCGCACTTTCTGTTCAGTTGATTATCTTTTGGCTGACAGACATTTGGTGAGAAAATGTTTGGTAGACACAACGAAATCATTTCAGCGCAAATGAAAAAGTAAACAGTAGGAAAATGGTAAATGCATTTAGTACATAAATACGACAGACGAATGACAAATGACGATAGAAGAGAAATGAAGTGCTGCGCTGACCCTATATAAATTAGGATAAAGAATTAGCATTAAGAGCCGATGCACACGATGCGTTGCGGAACGGTATCGCTGCAGACAGCGTCTTACATACAAATATCCATGGAATGCAACACCGTGCTTTCCGGCGTCGTACACTGGATTTGCAGCCCACGAGACGAGGCGGGGAGAGGCGTACGCGTTGCGACGCTGCCGGAGCGGCACCGCTCAGTCTCACCGGCGAAATCTTTGCGTTGCGGCGCCGCTGCGGTGTAACAACGTTACGGCACCGCAACTTCCGTGTGACCGCCAATGCGGCGAAACTTCGCAGTGCGGCGCCGCAACACATTGTTTGGACAGGTTCTTACACTACTTAAATAGTGAGGGATGACATTTAACGACCAGAAAATATTAAACGTTTAAAATGACAAATTAAAATTACCATGTTTCAAAACAGTCCACGCCCCGTGAGAGCGCTTTATAGCGTGGTGACGCCATTATCGGTTCAACGCATTAATTAATAGCACTTTAATGAGACATTCGATTGCATATTACTTAATAAAATTGTAATTACTAAGTTTATTATGCCTGTGACGGTCGTAGTTAGAGTCGACAAAATGGTACAAAACGGCCGATGAATTTTGGCCGATCCGAATTTTGCACTGAAGGCTGTGCAATAAAATTTTTAGGGACCATAATGGTGTTATGAGGCGAGTCTGAGAGAGAGTACAAGCATTAAAGTTCGGAGAGGCTATGTTCAGACTGGTCATGATTCATCGGCCGTATTGTACAGCACACATAGCAGCAATTTGACATTGACAGTGACAGCGCCATTTTATATCGTTTTGTAGTTCATACGGTTTACCGTACCGTTAAGGGAATGAATATACACTCACTCATCAATATTCAAAATTGTTAATTTCTCTTAGAGTATCGGTTCTAATTTTTTAATGTGATTCAATTTAAAAAGTTTACAATATGTGCGAAGATCACCACAGCTCGTTTATTTCAATAAAAACTAAGAATCATTGTTGAATTTCACGGTGTTTACCGACATATTTTTTATCTATGACTGTATGGAAAAAGAAGACACGTTGCGACTATCCCAAATAAAATTGAGATAAGGGTAAGGGAATGATGATGACATATTTTTATATTTCGCTTTACCTACTTACCATTTTTATAGATAGATAGATATTATGATAAGTCCATTCTGCATCCGCCGACGTCAACGTCCGGATCAGACTGCGCCGTCGGCATTTTACTGAAAAATGCAGTGTAGATAGAAAACCTTTTCGCATAATTGAAGTTCAGGAAGTAACTGGCAGTTTGCTTGGTTTGTCTACGCAAATTCAGCATCATTCGAATTTCGAAATCTCTCGCCACAATTTCTCCCGGATGCGTTCTACCAGTGTGGCGACATGTCAAAATATCGAGATTTCTGTGCTATAAATATGTTAAATATGATGTATTAAACACCCTCCAGAATAATTCTCGAAATGATGGTGAAAACCACATCAAAACCATTGTGTAGTTTAGAAGAACTAAGCTAGCGGTCCCACAGACAGACATGAAAAGCGAATTTGTTTTACACATACCTACTGTTTAAAGAAGATTATAATTATATTTTGGTAACTATAGAGTTCTAAAGCCTACTAAGGGCTGATTTTTCAACAGTCGGATAATTTTTATCTGAAGAATAAATATGACAGTTTGACATTTTTTCCATACAGACGCTATTACCGCAATTTTTATTCTTTAGATACAACTGATTATTGAAGATTATTATCAGCCCTTAGGTCAAATACCTGTAATAAAGTCATTTTTAAAGAAAAAAAAAAATCGTAAAGAAATCCCAATAAATTGGTTGCAATTTTAATTTTGAAATATCTCTGACATTAAAATACCTAATATTTTTTAATACATGGTCGTGTGTGGTTTCAAAAACATGATAAAGAATATACAGGGTGTAAAGGCAGACAGAAGAAATGACAGGCACATGACTCCAAAATGTAGTAGAATGACGATTTAAAATAAAATCTGCTGTTCCATACATTTTGACCGTGCTTTTGTAGGTGTATACTACACCAAATCATGATATTTAAAAATTTCCACACAAAATGTTCCCAACGAGGTCAAACCTCCTCTAATCCATAGCAAGGATCTGCTCGTATATTTGTTTTAGTGGACAACAATGCCAAACTTCCTCGCAAGCCATGACGTCACCACCTGACGCCAGAGAGCCGCGACGACGCGTCGACTACTCGCGCTTAATCGATCAATGATAAAAGGATTAAGTGAGCGATATTCTAGGCACACACCCTTCTGAGTGTGATTTTTCTTTTAACAGAAGATAGACACATAACCTCACGCGTTCTTCCCATGGGGGTAGGTAGAAACTATAGAATGCCACCTACAACGATGCCTACATATTCCTTTTGCTTCGTTTGCGTTCATACATCTGATCATACTTACACACACACCGGTTATAAGTTCTACGCACCTGACCTTTCTGAAGAACATCACTAAGATCACTATTTGTTACCCTAGGGTGTCCCCTCTCTGCCGGGGTTGCGAAGAAAACCGAAAGGGAGATCGTGGCCTCCGGCGACAGGGCAACCGAAGGAACACGGGTGGGTTTTAGTCAGTAAGAGTCTGACACGCCCTCCCGCTCCGCCCAGAGCGGGAGAAGTTATTTGATGATTTCCCAATCCCAAAAAAAAAAAAAAGGGGTGTCCCCTCTCGGCGTTTCCACTCAAACAAAAGGAAAGGTGACAACAAAAGGTATTAACCAGCTGCCTTGTAAATACCTTTTGTTGTCGCCTTTCATTGATCCTCTCAACATAACCAAACCATTTAAGCACTTCTCTATAAACATTTTGTCACTACATATTCTATAACCCCCACATTGCCTTAACACATAATTCCTCAGTCTAAACAATTTTTGTCTGTCTGTTTGTTCTGGCTAATCTTCGAAACGGCTGGACCGATTTTGATGGTATACTTTTATTTTAGAAAAAGATGTAGCTAGTAATAAAATATTAAATAAATGTTATTCTTTACAAGAGAGCATTACAAAATGAAATATGACTAGCTTCCACAACAGGCTTCTGGCCTGTGAATTCCTTGTGTCGCGGAGACAAGTCTCCTTCATATTACAAGATTATAAGATTAGGCACATACATAGCATCGGTCGGTAAAATTTTTAAGGCGATAATAATCAAATACTATTCAAAAACAATAAATTCTTCTCCGTTAGTTCGTTAACCATGCTTACATATTAACCCCACGTATCAGTTAATTAAAAAACGTATGTTATAATGTTACGTTAACGGCTGCGTTTAGGCAGTGACTCAAAGCTGCGTAGATTTGTCTGATCAAATACTCTTTGATGCCTAATCAAAACAAAATGAATAGGTCAAACCAAAATCCTTTGACGAATGATTTGAACGAGTTAAGGCTCTTTCAAACAGGCGCGACACGCGACGCGACACAAAGACACCGCTCGTCGCGCGACGAGCGGTGTCTTTGTGTCGCGTCGCGTGTCGCCCCTGTTTGTAGAAGCCTTTAATCAGCCCAATAAACAGGTAATTCATATTTATGTGAAAATATCCTTTGACAATTTCAATTTTATCTATTTTCCTGGCATCCACATTTCCACATTTATGAGGACTTCTCCTTTTCCCCCTTAAATAAGCATTGATTAGTTTAATACAGCAAAAATCATATGTCTGTCTGTCAAAATTTCTTTTTAAGTCGATGAGAAAGTTGTTGATTCAAAATATTGATATCTACGCGTATTCAGTGCAGTATATTTTTCTTTTCCTCATTTTCTTGCAAAACACACTTTCGATCAAAATGTGAATTTCTTTGAAGGAATGAGAAAATTTGTCTTCTCAACAACGTAACTATCGCAATGAATGTTGTCGAACTGTCAAAATGAAAGCCATTGCTACTGTTAGTGTGTTACGCAATTACGCCGCTGCCGCGCTGGATAGAGAAAAAAATATTTCATGGAAACAGAAATTACAATACATTTTAATTTAGTAGAGGTAATAATATCGAGTGTTATCAACACACACCGTGAACCAAGACTAATAACTTAATAATGCGTACGTAACTACACAATTCGTCTTAACTACGCCAATACTTTTATTATAGGTACCTAGCTACCTTATTAGAAAGTAATTTTATTGACACAGACGTACTTTATTATGTAATCAAAATTAATCTAATAATTCATTTCAACGTTGGGCCGGAAATAATTACAATTTATTTTTTTAATAAGTGCTGTTTCATGGGGCTATTACATTATCGTATATGTATCTATGATGACTATAGATCGTACCGACCATAGATGTATGACCAAAGATCGTATCGATCATAGATACTCGTAGATGATATAATGATAATGTAGACATAATTATGATTCATTTGTGAGCTTCGGTATAACATATATTTTTATATTAAAGGATAAAATATAATTATTATACTGTAGATTAATTCTGTTGTGTGATAAGTAATGTACAAGTACAAAATAAGAGCTTGTACAGTCTTCGGTCTAATTTCTGTTTTTCAATTGGAATGTTTGAATTGGGCGAGAAAAACGCGAATTGTACACTTACTTTATCTATTTATACAATATGTAAAAAAAAAAACCGAAAGGGGCTCATAGGTACTGCAATAACATTACCTAAAAGTAATAAAAAATCTAATTATTATTGAAAACAAAATGGTTATTGCTATTAAAAATCACATTAATCGTACCAAAAATAAATTTGCTCATTTATAATGATGGGGTATTCCATTAAAAATGATCAAATATTAGCTATTGCCCGAAGGGTTAGGCAGAGGTGTACCTATTTACACCCACATTTCGCCAGTTATATTTAAAAGTCCCATGTAATAGGGGGGCGAGTCTATTGCCATCAGCCGGGCACAAATCCAGACTCCGGGCTGCTACTGAGAAATTCCAGATCGAAAACCCAATAGCACTTTGCCCAACCTGGGAATCGAACCCGGGACCTCATGCTCAGCAGTATACATATACTACCACTTTATATACATATAAGGTGAGTGGGGGCAAGATCGAACGGTTTTCTGATGAGATGAGTGTTGTATTTGAAGTCTGGTAGAACAGTACATATTAGCTTATGCTAATACACTAGCTTATGCTTATGCACTAGTCTATAGTTTGAAGTGTCTTTAAAACTCTCATCTGTCTGTAGTGTCAGAATACCTTTAGTTAACATAGAACGTTTTTTTTTAAATATGTGTTTCAATCTTACCCCACCGGGGGAACATTGAAAGTAGAAGTTCTCAAACTTTCCACTTTATTTGCATAAGGTTATGCTGACAATAAAAGATCATTATTAATCAAATATATCCTTTACCTTTACTTTATCCTAATATCGAGATATTACAAAACCAAATGTCGCATCTTTCTTGCATCTTAGTCTTTTATATGTTCATTTTACCCGGTCAAGATGGGTAAAGACGGAAAATTGAAATAATTTTTAAAATATAAAAAATAGCTTTATTTAGATGTAATAACGCAACTAAGAATTACAATAAATATAACTAAGAATTAAAATAGTGGTCTTAACAATGTTGCCATCACTGCAAAAACTGCACTGAATCTAGCGCTATGGACAACCTTTTGTGTTACCCCGTTTTTCATCTTGCCCCCACTCTAGTGGTCGTAAGCGCTATTCATCTATCGCTATCTATCTATATCTTATATATATTAAAATGAATCCCTATTTCCCTTGGTCACGGCATCACGCCAAAACGGCTGAACGAACTTGGATGAAATTAGGCATATTGGTAGCCCATGACCCAGACATAGGATACTTCTTTATCCTGATATTCCAACGGGAACGAGACTTATGCGGGTGAAATCTCAGGGTGCAGCGAGATTATTATAATTTAATTTTCGTGTCTGTGTGACCCCGTTGTCCTTCTAAACTGCGCCAAGTATTTTTTTCTTATTTAGATAATTTATTCAGGAATGTTTATGTGTATAATACAGTTATATATTAAACTTACATAAGGAATCTCGATGTTTTGTCAAGGCGTAAAAATTGTGCGAAGTAGGGCGGGTCGATGGTACACACGGCTACACATCAAGCTATACATTTCCAGTATAAGTTGACCTTGCATTGTACGGAAATCCTATACAATGCGAGATCAGCATAAACTGGAAATGGTTGGCTTGATGTGTAGCCGTGTGTACTACTACCACAAGTTAATAACCGATGCGGGCGTTGTTTATCAAGATTTTTTTTCAGTAACGCTTTTCTATGCATCCTTTTTCTTTGGGTGGGGAATTATCTAATAACTTCTCCCGCTCTGGGAGTATGAGATGCGAGTCTTTATTAAGGTATAATTCCGTAAAACGCTGCACGCGGCAGTGCTGCCGCAGCTGTGCTAATGCCGCGTCCATACTGGTCTCTATACATTTTCTATAGGTTTATAAAAGATTAGATTTTGAGCACGGCAGCAATGCTGCGCGACATTGTTGCGATGGCTCTGCTGCGCGGCAGACCAGTAGAGCGCCGTTCATCACAGCGATAACATGTGAATGTTGATAACTGTTGAGAAGTATACCACGAACAGCAGGCCGCGCAGCGGTTGGTGCTCGCAATCACGCGGCAGGCAGCACTGGCGCGTGCATCGTTATTTAGAATCCTACCTTTAAATATCGTCATAACATTATTATTACATTATAGCAGACACTTCGCACTCGCAAGGAGCCATGCTCTAACAATGTCAATAACAAATTGATGTTGTTTTCGTACTGTACAGGGTGGGTAAAAATCGTGGATCAAACGAAACAGGGCGATAGTTGGGGTTATCTATATATATAAAATGAATCCCTATTTCCCTTAGTCACGACATCACGCTAAAACGGCTGAACGGATTCGGATGAAATTTGGGATATGGATAGACCTTGACCCGGAGAAGGACATAGGATACTTTTCATCCCGATATTTTTACGGGATCGAGACTTATGCGGGTGAAACCGCGGGGCGCAGCTAGTTCTCAATAAAATTTATGAATAAAAAATATAAATATTTTACAAATAATTTTTCGTGAGACCTAAAAGATATTTTAAAAAGTGCCAATTGTATAAATCATGGTACCCACTGTAATAAAAGCACTTTTGTAGTGATGATACATTTCCAAGAAGCAATTAAACACGATTTAATGTTTTAAAATATAATTGCCTATTATTAAAAAAAAAAAAAATTTCTTTAAAAAAAACCACTAAAATAGTGATGTTTTAATAGTGAGGTAATTGACAACCAGCCATTTACAAGCGTCCACAGTTAGAAATAGCATTTTGTTGTACAAATTATCAAATTGATTAACTTGTCATTAACACTAACTAAGTATAACATTAAATTAACTATTAAATTAAGTACCTGCATAGGCAAATATGCATGCGCAACCGCTATTGAATGCATCAGAAACAATATTATACTAAATAACCTGCTTGCAAACAAATCGATTGAGGGGTGTTTATACTTTGAGTGAACGAATCATATAATAATTGCTACAGTAAGCTGTGTGTGTGTGTGTGTGTGTTTGTGTGTGTTTGTGTGTGTGTGTGTGTGTGCTTATAACATAAAGCAAATCCTATGTACAACACTCGGCAAAAATAGTATAGCTTTCTATCAATAGGGGTTTTTTTTACCTCTTACAAACAAACAATTTTACCTCTTTATACTTTTTCACTTTTTAGTTTAGATTTTGGCTACTTAAGATGTTCGTTTTAAGTTTCATTTATCGAGGGTATTAAACTTGAAAGACTAATATTTTTTTTTTATTTAGAAAGTATTAAGGCGCGACGCGACGGCGGGTCGCGACACCACGCGAACGATTTCGGAGAAGTTTTTATATAAATTGTTCCACCAGTGTTGAGTCGCGTCTGTCTGCGGGATCCTTTTTTGATTCCTAATGAGTTTAAAAAGAAAATCCTGAAAATTTCTTTCCTGTTGACTGCCCCTGCTCGTGTACTTCATAGCGTAATTACTGTGTGGTGACCCGAGGGAACCTCAATCACCCGCACTGATAGGTTTCCAGCTCATCTCTCTGTATAATAAGTTTGTACAGTGTGTACCGGCTAACCATCGATTATAGGGATCTACGAAATGAATTCGTGGAATTCATAATATAAACGAAATATTATGTCCTTTCTACAAATTTGCGGTCCATAATCCCTTTTTACATTTTTATTTTTTTGCTCGATGTCCCGTTTTCCATAAAAGGATTTAGAGTGTGCTGCATACAATCCTGTATTATTTTGATGTTCAAACACAGATACAGAGCATTGTTTCATCTGATAGCCAAACAAATTGTTTGTTTATTTTTAGCTATAATTTTTTTGCCAAATTGCCAATTCATTTAATTCTCGCAACCAGCATGTTGCCGTCCCTGTGGATGACCACCGACCAAATTGCTTGTACATAAACTATCTAATGACTTCTCGATATTTATGCAGCAGGGACACAGGGATTCTACCCTCGTATATGTACAACTCACACTTCAGGTCCAGTTGCAAACCAGCGTCAGGAAGAAGTTGTCTGGCATTTTAAATAATAATAATAACCCCACCGCCGTATCTCTACGTTGACGTCGTGGTGAGGCTTGCGCGCTTCGAACTCTGTCTGTTCCGGTAGAGTTTATTTTGCCGGAACAGGTTTGGGATGAGGAGCCAGACCAAAAGAGATATAAAAATCCGCAGGGGAGCATGTGGCGAGCTGTTGGGCAGTAGCGACCCCACGGACTCTGTTTCCCAGATAAAGTCTTGTTCCTCACCTCTGGTTTGCCTTTATTGGCCGAATTGAGTGGAGATTATTAGCAAGAGCAAACGTGCTCGAAGGAAGAAAGTATTCCAGTAAGTGCTCGTAGGGATCTTGACCATCTTCCGGGCTTTGGGATTGTTCTGAAAGCCGTGGAATACCTCTCCATTCGTCAAGCACCTCAGGACATGTTGCCCTTTATCGCTACGTCACTATATATGGGCCCTCAAAAACAGTCCTACCGACTGTTTTTGAGGGCCCATATATAGTGACGAGAGGGCCCACAAAAACAGTCGGTAGGACTGTTTTTGAGGGCCCCCGAAAACTGTCGCTAGCACATGGACCAATTATTGAGTGTGCAAGTCACCCCCTGCCATTTTATCCGTGTACATATAAAACATAAATCAAGCAGGGGCCATAGCCATTCCATAGTTCCAGGTCACCAGCCAACTTAAGCCACCTAAAGCAAAGTCCAATAGGTTTGTTTCCATATCCTGCAATAGTCCTGCACCAACCGGGGGTTGTTCTTGGGTGCACTTGCGTAGTGCGTACAGGGATGATCGTCGGTTGGTGTCTCATTTCTTTAAAAACGTCTAATGGGCCTCTGCGAGTTGGCTTCGGCCCCTCGTACGCCTTCCAAATTTTCGTTTACAGTCAAGCTATAGTCAACCGTATGTGCAGTTTTATAATATTAGTTATAGTCCGAATTAGGTTCTTACCAAAAAATAAAGATCAATTTGAAAAGTTTCCCGGAAAATCTTCAAATTCGGGAAAAACTGAACGTCCTTTTTTGTATGAATTATTGAAATTTTGATTAGACAACGTCAGTCGGGTCAGCTAGTTTTAAATAAATAATATATAAAAACAGAACCTTAGGAAAATCCGACATTCGTCGTCTGTCACTCATTCCTGTGTGACCGTTCGTTTCTAATAGTCCATGTGCCTTATTAACGCCCGGGCACTTCTCTCCATGTTTCATAGATTCATTTGTATGAGTGCGCAGTCGAAATTAATCTACAGGTACATCAGTAGTAATAGTTAGTGTTCTGTTTGTTATCTAGTACACGTCCTCGCGATATTTGCGGGATAGGCAGAGAATTTAATTACGACAGGGGGTTAAGTGGAACCAACGCCAACAGTGTTTCGAAATAGCGGTACTACAACTTTGCTCGCTTAACTTAAGCAGTTGCAAATGTACAGGATTAAAATAAAGTAGGAAGAACTTGAAGATAAGAAAGAAAGGAGGAACGAAAATATATTTGACTGCGCAGCAAGTGGCGCCACCCCGTTTTGTTACGAAGTTATTGGAATCACCGAAAAGGTCGAATAAGAGTGACACTGGCTACTGACAGTCACTCTAGCGGAGCGTCGCATCGATGATTGCGTAGCGGCTGTCCATAGATAATACAATTTAATATGGCGGCTGTCTTCTAATGGCAGAAGATGATGAGAGCCGCTGTCGTACCACGTCCACGACAAACTGCTATATTCCGGCAAATTCCTGACGATATTGAAGCTGATGAACCACTAATACGATGATCACTTCTGGTAAAGGCTATATTTATTTCACAGACTATTAGGTCCACTACTAAGTTTACATAATATGTATTCTGCAATATACACACATCAAAAGTGTCTAGGGATCAACATATATTTTTGCAATAACTTTTCTCCTGATTGATATTAATTAAAATTTTCTTTAAGGATTCATCAAATAAAGTGTTTTCGTTTGTCACAGTAACGATAAACCAAGTCACCTTTGCATTAATAAAGAAATTTGCCATTTTCCTAATAAAGGGATTTTTGACATTTGAACCACTAACATTAAAGTTCGAAAAAAAGACTGAAATAACAGTTTTCTTTAAAATTTTATTGGGTAACTTAAACAATTAATAATCCGTGTTTCTACCGCGAACACTAACAACACAAGAACATCGGTTTGGCATACTCAAAATGAGTTCATCCAAATCACGCTGTGGAATGGCCGCCCATGTTCGTTGCAACAACAAAAAAAGGTCTTCTTGCGACTGGATACCCTCCATATTCGGCAGAGCTCTTCTCTGTAGCATATCCCATGCATGCTCAATCGGGTTCAAGTCTGGCGACTGAGCAGGCCAGAGCAGGACATTGATGTTAGCTGCGGCGAGAGTCTGTCTTACAACTCTTGCGGTGTGCGGTCGTGCATTATCATGCATTAACTGAAATAAGGGACCGATTTGCACTTGTAGAGGAACGATGACGTCAGATACAATCGTCTCAGCATAAATTTGAGCGTTGAGGTTGCCTCTGATCCAAATCAACTCAGTTCTTCCGCCGATCCAAATACCCGCCCATACCATGATGGTTCCACCACTATAAGGATGGACTTCCTGGCAGGATTTTAATCGCTGTTGGCGTCCAGGGGTTCTCCAGTGTCGTATACGTCTTGTATCCGGTCTCATACCAAAACGAGACTCATCAGAAAAGCACACGAAACGCCATTGTTCTTCTGCCCAATTTCTGTGTTCAAGAGCCCATTGATATCGAATCCTACGATTGTGCATTGCTATAGGTGGTACCCGTAGCGGTCTTCGGGAATGAAGGTTCACTTCATGCAAGCGGTTTCTGACTGTTTGGTCGCTAATTAAGTTCCCTGAAGAGTGATGAAGCCTCACGGCTAACATCATGGCGGTTATTGTTGGAGCTCTTCGAGTTAAGATTTGAATGTATCGGTCTTGTCTCCGTGTGGTGCAGCGATACCGTCCTCCATGGCGCTCAGCCACGGTACCAGTGCTTCGGTAACGTGTCCAAAGTCGACTGATAACACTCTGACTTGTATTCAGAGCTAAAGCCACAGTACGTTGCCGGGAACCAGCTTCTATCATTCCCACGGCTCTGAGCATTTCTTCCCTGCTTAAATGACGTCGCCGCTCCATAATAACGTTGGTTTTAATCAGTAGTAGGGAAACAGTAGCACTAATAATGTCTTCAATGCGTTGTATGTTTTTATAGGGAAAATATTGACAGCTGATTTTCATCTTTTACTCGAATTTGATTAACAGTTCCTGTTTCAAATTATGAAATGCACCAAAAAGGATCCATATAAATTTATATAATCATAAATTTATTACAAAGCCACATCTCAATCTCAAGAAATCCGCATAAAAATGCTTGATCCCTAGACACTTTTGATGTGTGTAAAACAAAAGTGTATTTCGTTAATTGTTACGTAATAAAGTTTATTTGATGTAATTTTTTCGCGAATCTAAGGCCTTTACAGTTTCAGCATGGGCTTTCTACCAAATTAATGAAATAAATGGAACAGATTTATATTGTATGTATGGTATGATATTATATACCTATTATATAACTCGCTCTAATTTGAACATTTTACATAGGTATCTATTTGATTGTAACAGCTTCAACAACACAAAGGCAGTAATTGATTATTTTATTCCGAACCAAACTGCAATTTATAGCCAAAAGGTCTGGTCAATCCGACTCAGACTTCAAAACGGTATCCTTCTACATGACGGAAAGAAAACAAGAGCAATGAAAAAAAAAAAAAACATTTATTCAAACTAGGCTGAGAATCAGCTCTGTTCGAACGTCAAATTAAATAAGACAGTCCCCCAAAACGCCCACCCTTCACCTCTTCCTAGTGCTTTAGCTGGGAAGAAGTGGCGCAACAAACTCCCCAATACAGTTCGAATCTCAATCAAAATTCATCAAAGGGTTCGGAAATATTCTGTAGCTTTGAAAGCAAAGTGGTCCTGTAATTAAAGGTATTTAATTATTAACACGACGACACTTTACACTAGACACTCGGTGTCGAAGCTCCGTGTGTCGCTGTTATATCGAGCTCCAGATACTTGTCAGTGCTGTGTTTATTGCATTGTACTACACGAAATATAAAGTCTAATTTTATTTATTTAAAAACTTATTATAAAAAATAACAACTGTTTTGATGATGTTATAATAGTTCCTGTCACTGTTATTTACATAGCAGGTAGTGAGTGATATTCGAATTTGTGTGGGGTAGGTACCTACCATAAATAAAAAGTGAAAAAAAAAATAAAAATAAAATAAGCAACCGACTTTTAAGAACTAATTTCTGAAGTCGGTAATTTTTTTTTTTTTGTAAAAGTTTTTAGTCTAACTTTCTATTTGTGGCACCTACCCCACACAAACTCGATTAACACTACCTGCTATGTAACTAACAGTGACAGGAAATATTATAATGTGACGGTATCTACATCGCCACATGCGAATTACGCATCAAAGACCTGACGTCACACAAAATCCTGACGTCACACAAATCCGCATCGCGCAATTAGAGTTTACCGCGCGAACGACATATATATGACTATCCGTATCCGACATCAATCGTTGGGCAGTGCCCGCCAGACACGACACCCGTCTGGTCAGAAGATCCCCCCTTTTCTATAGAGGATGAGTGAGCTTTACACCCTGTTCCTCATGCCTCTAAAATAACATCATCCATATAGACTAATTAGGAAAAACATGTATTATTGAAGCTAACTCAAAAACTACCCAAGCAAAATTAATAAAATATCCTATTATACAATAAATTATCATCAAAATCTATTCATAATTGGCGGATTAATCCCGTATCAAACATGCAAAACAAAACACTTGAATTGAGAACCTTCTCCTTTTTGAAGTCGATTAAAAATAGGTACAACAGCTTAAACATTGTACATTAATTAATAAAAGTCTATTTACTTTTATAAATAAATGATGATATTACAAAGATATGTATAACGTAAGATATATAAAATATTATGTATAAACCAATTACAGGTTTACACGACATTCACATACAGTAAAGTAACATCTTCGTTAAATTGTATAAATTTTGTCGTTTAGTGTAGCCAAAATATGTGTATATGGGCAAAAAAAAAAACCTTGCCGTGTCTATTCGGAGTATCACACTACAGTTTTTCATCACCCGTGAAAGAAGTCAACTCTCCAAATATCCAAGTCTCGAAAAGTCAGTGTCGCATTATATACTTAGCTTTAACCCTTCGACCGCGGCGTATGACCGGCGCCGCGGTAGCCGTCGGCCTGTTCCCCGGCAGCGAACGGGTTTACTACTGACACTGCAAATTGACGACAGCACACGTATGGAGTAATTTACGCTAACGTCACAGAATATACAATATTGCTCATCGGCATGTGCCCGCCCGTATTTTTCTGAATATTCATAAAAAATTATCGAAAAATAACTTTTAAAAAAAATATCCCACGGGAATGTACTACGGGATTACATACATATTTTTCACGTTATTAATTTTTTAATGTTTTCTCCGATGTTATTGGCTCGATTTGGATTTTGTTAATTATTTCTAATAGCTTATGAGTTATTTTATCGGATTAACAAAAATTTTTAGTAAAATTTGTCGACTATGCAAAAAAAGGGAGGTGCAAAATTTTTCCTTAAAAACAGTGTTTTTTTTTTAAATATTCATAAAATCATAGGGGTTTTGAAAAAAAAAAAGGGAAAAATTAAAAAAGAAATTAAAAAGTGTATATATACCCCCTTTCAAAGTTATTATGTGATAATTTTTCATAAATATTCAGAAAAATGATGGCGGGTAGATGCCCATGGGCGACATTGTATAATGCAAAGTTTACTGTCTCTCGGTTTACTCTAGAGATAACGGAAGATGTGCCGTATCTTTATTGTGCTTATATCGTGTGATAATAGAAATTAATCTATCTCTGTTTTATAGGTAACCTAATTATGTTTATGCTTTTTCTCTGATTAACACAGAGTACCTGGGCGACCGAGCTCTGGTCTGTTGAAAATAGAGAATGCTCATTTAATAGTATAGGAAAGTTCATATAAATTCCATGTTTAGTACATACTATCATTAGTAGGTACTGACTAATTCTATGCTACCATGACAGTAGGTACTTACTAATTCCATGCTGCCTGATAGTAGGTACTTACTTATTCCATGCTGGATGTCATTATTCTAAGGTAGCTATCTTGTTCTAAATTTTGGGCGACCGAGCTCTGCTCGGGTGAAAATACGGAGAAAACGAATTTTCCCAGATATGAGACCTAGCAAGATCGATTTTTCGCCCCCGTAAAACCCTCTATTGCAACTTTCATCGAAATCGTTAGAGCCGTTTTCGTCAACGTGATTACAAAATGTATATATATATATATACAAATATTGCTCCATCCATCATCATTATATTCAGTTCACTGCAGGACATAGGTAAGCTTTTCAACATGCACGCCATTTACCTCGATCTTCGGCCATGTTGCTCTCTGCCACACTGCGAAAATAGTCACACAAGCTAGCCTGAGTGGGCCCCAGTTATTCTCCAGCCATGTCTGTGTTAAGATAACAATACATGAGATAACATGATTTAACATCAATTCATCAAATCATTGTCACAACTAAGTGCACATTTAGGACCAGCCAGTGTTTCAATGAGCCAATCAGATCATCAATTTGACGCGACCTAGCGTAGTGACGATAAATTGAACTCGTGTTCGGGAGTATTCGCTATTAGCAAATGCTAGCCCAAGGCTGTATACATAAATAGGGAAGCATTTTACAAAGTGCTCCGAAAAAAATACAATTTTTATTCAAATATTCGACAATTCACATAATTTCTAACTCTTGTCTGGTTTTCAGATTTATTAATTCAACATCTGAAAGGGTTCAATAGCAAACAGATCACGATTCGATTTTTTTAACAGATTTTCCTCGTCATCGTAATCATCATTGACAGTGTTTTTCCACTTACTGCTGAGTATTGTAGACCTCCTCTTTTGTGCCTGTTTCCCTGGTATGTCCAGATTTACCACGCGAAAATCGCAGACTATCATAAATCACAAAATCTCAGTATCAAAAGCCTAAAAACATGAAAGTAGTCAGATAAAAAAACTAAGAAAATACTTTGTGATATCTACCCCTAATGTTACGGTTTCCTATAAGAACGGCGGCCGCCACAAAGTATCTACAATTTACCGGCGAATGACGTCGCTGGAACGATAAAAGAAAGTAAGTTGGTGTGTTTTCCTAGAGAGCGTTTTTTGACAATGTAATTTTCAAACCCCGCTGCCAACTTTTTTATGACAGCCGTCACTGCGGCCATTACGTAGCGGCCACCGCTCTTCTAGGAAACCGTAGCTTAAAGGGGTGAAACGGGAGGTTGTTTGCGAACTAATCCAGATACAATCAAAACTCGAACCTTACTATGGGTTGCTATGGAAAACTAGTTTAAAACTCTAGACCTCCAACTTTATGTCGGTATAACGTGACTGTGGAACTAGCGGACAGGAAGCGGACGCTTCAGACGCCAAACTGATTAACATAGCAACAACTATACCAGCGAATACTTTATTGAGTTCGATGTAGCAACTGGAAATAATACAGGGTTTATTTATCATAAATTTTAAATTCACATAATTAGTATGTCGGGTTCGCTAATCTATTTAAAACAGGAGATAATACTTTCCGTTAAAATCATCTGAAATACTATATTTTTTTTAAATTTAATCTTGTGTTTTTTTTTTATACCTAAAAGTATTTTATATTTTGTAAATTAAAAGAGTCCAAAATAGTATGGAATATAAAAATAAGTAAAAAATTATCTGTAACTATTCATTAATCATATTTTATTTGGGAACAGACTTTATTAGCGGTTGTTTCCACTAATACATTTACTAATTCGTAGTTAGCTAAAATGTCAATTATGAATGCAGTGGCGAACCAGAGAAATATCTGTTCACAGCGAATGAACAGCATGGGAAATCAGACCATTGGTCCGGAACACCGGGACACGAGTAGCTACCTCACAATGAAACAGCAACGTCTATTTATACAACAAAACTATAAAGGCTGGACTAAACAGATGCTAAATATTTCTTTTTCTTTTTTGAAAAAACTTTGCCCCACACAAGGAATTTCTCATGTATTGTGGGTGCATTTACAAACATTTAAACTCACATACACAGACATATTTGTTCTACTACGTCATACAAATATTTGTTTCGTGCGAGAATCGAACCCGCGACACGCAGCGCAATTCGCGAGATGATTTTGCGATATATTCATAGGACAATTTCGATTCTCTGCAGCCAGGTACGACATGACTCGAGAAGGACTGCAGTGTCTCAGATGTAACGCGACATGTAGCTTCGCAGTGTGACTTTGAGACAATGCGATTCTTCCTTGCGTCTTAAGAGTTACGCCTGCTGTAGAGTCGTGCTATGCACACGATTTCACAGAAATTTACCTAAAAGAGATAGACTAGTCGTGTCGTGTCGCATCGCGCTGGTCTGAAGCGAGACTGTACAGAGGGGAGACAGGCTTTATTAATTAGAAGCAAACAGAGACTTTTCTTTTTAATAGTTGGAGTTGTAATTTACAGTTGCATTGAAAGAAAATAAAGAAGAATAGAATGCCATTTTTTTACATGTACGTAAATAGTTTTAGATACCTTCAAATTGTTAAATAGAGTTTTGGCGATTGACACTCTAAGATAGAGGCTTCCTGATACAACATTGTTGCTCAAAATGCCTCCAGTGGCTGCAAATAAAATTGATTAATTTTTTAAAAGTGAACAATGTTTTTTATTTATTTATTGTTTATATACCTATAATTACAATGCGTCATTCTTATGCTATTTTCACTTTGAAAATAAATATTCATGCCGAAACATGAGAACTCAGCTGTGCAATTTACAGGATAAGTTGTTGAACAGTAAACCACATGTTCTTCTGAGCGTTATTATCACATAAACTTAGAATATGTTAGCGTACAATACACGCTAATATTATTTATGAAATTTTATTAACACTCAAGCTTTTGCTTGCAGTTTCGCTCATACCCAATCAAAAGTTCTTCTGAAAAGTATCCTAATTTAATCTAAAGCTTATCTTTCTGAGTACCCATCTAAATCCGTCAAGCCGTTAATGTCTTACTTATTATTAGGTTACGAAAATCTATCCACTTTACAATTTTTTTTATAATTAATGATGTAGATGGTCAGGAGAGTTTCATGCAGCTGTATGTACGACCATATTGAGCATACAAAAAGTCAACTCCGCCATATTGTATTCACATATATAAGGCTAAGTAATATAATAACAATTATATCTTCAGTCACTCATTGCTACTCATACAACCGAAAATACGAGATTTTTTACCTTCTAGAATAACACTGTAATCGACCATACATTAGTTGCTCACCAAAACCGTTACCTTATTTTATCTAATTAGCTGTTGCTAGCAGGAAATTAAATAAAACTAAGTACAATAATAATTGAATAACAACGCCACATTTGTACACAGGGCTCCGTTGAAAAAAGTAGTATCCGAAACGCCAAGACATCAACTGTACGTTACGCCCTTGTGTTTTAAAGTAGCGTCAAACGTTATTAGAAAGAATATCTCGAACTAAAATGAACAAGCGGTTAACTTAGACACACCGCCGTGGACCTTAGGCTATTCTCAAAAAATCGGCCATTTCCGCTATTTTTAGAAACCTGTCCAACAAGTTCGGCCCTGTCTGGAGCCGAATAGCATTTTAGAGGTGAAACGTGTCAGAACGAGATGACCGCAGGTTTTTAATAAGTCGAAATAGGACGGGAGATCCGCGAAATTCTTTCGTGCTTGTATTCTTCGCAGGCCGGTGGCACCCGAGTGTTCCGACTACCAATAGTAAAACATAACGAACTATTGATGGGATACGTCATCGGCGTCGTTATGTGAGGTGTACATGGGAAGGTTGGCACGAACCACCATTCCACGACCGTTGAAACGATATCACTGAACACGCAATACCTAAATTATTAACTCTTTGGTACCAGGGTTAATGTATAATATGGTGTAATTTGATAATGAATATGCGCAGATTATAAACCATTCAAATTCATATAAATAAACTGAACTAAACTAACGCATATTTTATAAATGTAATATTCGGGCCCTATTTATTACTATTTGTAAACATTACATAATTGTCACATTTTCACGAAAGTAAAGCAAATTTATGAACGAAAATGTTAAATTGTTGAATTGTTAGATTATCACCTGTCACCGATCGCCTGTCGGTTTTATTAGGCCCTGATCATTAACATCTTTTGCTTCCACGCCAGTACTTTCTTTAACATGATCATTATAGATTAATCAAAACACCACAAAATGAGCCCATTTAAGTCTAAATTAACTTACCCCAAATCATTCAAATCAATAATAATCAGAGACTGGAAAAAGAAACAACTTAACTCCCGCGACTGTTACTAAGAGGCCACCATTCTAAACCATGTTATTTGGCAATGCCGAAAAAGGCCCGCTCACTGACTTTCACTCCATAGTCACTTGTGAAAAAATGTGCCAACCTTTCTAGAGACGAAAGCTATAGATCAGGTTATAGCAGAGATACGCATCTTCGTTTATAACTTAATGTTGTTGAGTCTAATGTAATTTGTGCTACATAACTCTTATTGTAAGGAAGAAGTGGTAGCCCAGTGGTAACGCTCCGACTTACGGTATGTCCTAGAAACAAAAATAAGCCATATGACATCTACCAACACGCACTGGGCTCGTGCGGTGGATTACGATCCACTCCATCTCACAGAGAGGAGGCCTGTGTCCCAGCAGTGGGAACTGGGAACATTATAGGCTGATTATGAAATCTTGTTCTAATCACATTAGTAGTGTTTGACATCGGTCATGAATTTCACAAGGTTGAACGTTGTGCGGTCATCATCATCATCTGCCTAGCCTTTTCCTAACTATATTGTGGTCAGCTTTTTTTTGGTGTGAAATGATCAAATAACTTCTCCCGCTCTGGGCGGAGCGGGAGGGAGTGTCAGATTCTTACTGACTAAAACCCACCCGAGTTCCTTTGGTTGCCCTGTTGCCGGGGGTCACGATCTCCCTTTCGGTTTTCTTCGCACCCCCGGCAGGCATCGGCCCTAGCGGACCCCGTCAATTCTGCTGACATCTCTTTGAGGCTTCCAGTCTAACCAGATGCAGCTGAATACCAGTATTTTACATGGAGCAACTGCTTATACTTTCACAACCCAGCTACAGCTTGGCAAAAAAGAGTCTGGAAAAAATGAGGGAGCCACCGTCGCACTTGGGTCACTTCGAATGGGAAATAAATGTGCAACAAAAAACGCCGCTTGTGACTCAAATCAAAACCTACTAGCACTTGTCAGGTCTGCATTAAGTAAAATATTTAGTTCCAAATGTCACCACGTCCGCGTCAGACTCTTTTATGTCCACCTGTACTGGGTAAGACGATACCCCTTGGTAAGACTGGTTCTCAGACTTTCGGGCTTCTGACTATTCGTAACGACTGTCAACGATCTACTTCTGGCAGCCGGGACAAATGGCTTAAGATGTTTTTTTCGGCAAGTAATGGATGGTCACCCATCCACGGACTAACCTCGGCAAGCGTAGCTTAACCTTCGACTGACTCGTGCGGCTTTTATTACTTAGCCACGAGCCTCTAGAAACAACACTACCTTTAAAAATATTGCATCTAGTTTTAACACTATACTCAACATGGAAATTATCAATTGCTGAACGACTAAATCGGAATTTGCCGTAATAACTACTCTTGGCAGATGGGCCGAGATTCGTCATCGCCAAGTTTTTAGCAGAATTTATACCTGTTATGTGTTGTCATATTTATTTATTTAAACTTTTCACACACAAAAAGGTACAAAGGCGGACTTAATGCCTTAAGCATTCTCTACCAGTCAACTAAGGGTGGTGAAGAGATTAGATGGCAGGTGCTCTGTTTAAGAGGAACAAAGAAAACAAATAGGTTATAACATAATAAACATACATACATATTTAATAAATAAAATATATACCTATATTACATATATATATACAAATTCAAGGGATGGAGGTGTAAAAATGAATATACTCAATTCGTTTTGAAAAAAAACTCTGCAATTTCCGCTTAAATGCATACCGACTGGTGGACATATTTAAGGATGTAGTAAAGACCATAAAACTAAAGAACATTTGGGTCGAGAAGGTATGGAAGTTTTGTGTTGAACAGCTGATTATTATTTTATAGTGCACACATTTCAGATAGACGCTTACTTTTTCTTTTTCCTGTGGTTAAAAACCTGTACCTCAACCATGAGCTGTCATCGAAAACTTACTGGCTAGTGCTAGCGTATTAACACGTTCAGTGCCGGGAGCCCTCTTGGAGGGTTCACCTTGTCACATATGGGATGCCGGGAGCCCTCGCGGAGGGCTCATTTTAAATGTAGGTGTTTCTTAGCGAATACAGCATTATGAACCGTGAAAATAAAGTCTGACGTAATATACGTCAGATTTTAACAAGATTTATGAGAGAATATGTGTTGCTTTTAAAATCCAGCATTTTTATTCTCAACATTTTTTTTTGTTCTCGGTTACAAATATTCACAAAAACATTAAAAGGTTGGAAACTACGTATAACGACAAGGCCCCTGAAAACACAATTTTACTTCGTTTTACAGTGTTTATACGTGTATAACACGGTTTTAAACCTAATACCGATGACCGTCCGCGATGATTAACTTTAGCGCAAACGTTTGAGAACAGCTCTGAGTGAAAAGATTCGCTAATAAAGTAATATTAGTCAGCAAGGTTGGTAGCGGCTGTAACAAGTTCGACTGAACTGCTGAACAGGGGCAGACGATCCTAAGTATCTTCCCTCTTGGATGCCTTTATAATACACCCTAGTATATATTGGCCACTAATGGATAGAGTAAAGGGACTATATACCCATCTTTGTGGGTCGATGACCTTCTCATAAAAATAAAAGAAAGGAAGAAAGGAAAATTCGTTTACTGGCATTACAACAAAAACACCAGAAAACTATAAAAAACAGGAAGAAAAAAATACTTATAATGCCAAAAAGGCCTCGGCTCAGCATAATGTGTAGACAAGGTATACCATCTCACGCTAATTTTCAGCTGCAGCTACTCATTACGGCTTTTAATGACGTCACAATTAACGTCGCACATGCCTGTAATGGTAGTGTATACGCTTCAGCGCCATCCATTTTCAGGGCTGGTTGCTTCCTGCTGGGGGTGCGAAGAAAACCGAAGGGGAGATCGTGGCTCCCGACAACAGGGCAACCGAAGGAACAAGGTAGATTTTAGTCAGTAAGAGTCTGATACTTCTCCCGCTTCGCCCAGAGCGGGAGAAGTTATTTGATAATTTCCCACCCAAAAAAAAAGGGCTGGTTGCTTCGGCAGGTGAGTGGCTGCACACTCCTTATTGGATACCGACTTCCAAAGCCACCGTCTCGCTGCGACCAACTTACCACCCACTTTCCGCTACAAAATCAACTTCCAAGCAATGGAGTCTGAAGTCTGCAGTTCCTTTAAAGGGAATAGCATACATATCAGATCGGAAAGGGATCGTCATCGTATTAACTCGAGCCATTCAGTATTCTTTATATGTAACTCCCCACTGCAACGCACACAAATTGTAACGGAATCGCCTCGCCTCAGGACAAGCTCACGAACTGCGGCGAAATGGTGACGATCACTTTCCGAGTTGATATGTGGGCTATTTCCTTTAAAGTCAGAAAAAATGTCAGAATCTTGTGAAACAAACGACTGTCCCATCTGTCGTATAAATAAATGTAATCTATGCGTATCTGAGCTGTGCGACTATTGTGTCGCAAGCGCAGCTCAAGCGGGTTTCTAATGACGCGCGGTGGTTCCGCTGCTTACGAATAACGGGTCGTTAAGGCGCTAGGTAACCCTAATTACGGATTTCTGATCCGTTGTTCTCTATGACCGTTACAGTTGAGAATGCGGAAAAAATATAAATATGTTGTAGTTAAAGAAGAGCTCTGATTGTCTCCAATCTTTTATGGGCGATAGACAAAACCATCCATTGTGACCACGATTAAATTTTTCGAATCAAGCATCCATATTATTTTTTTAAATTACTATTACCTATATGTTCGTTTCTAAATAAATCTGTGGCTGTCGTCCCTTTAATTAACCGACTTCAAAATACAGGAGGAGGTTTTCAGTTCGTCTGAATATTTTTTTATTTATGTTCCCCGATTACTCGAAGACGACTGAACCGACATGAATTTTTTTTTTTTTTTTGGAATTCGTATACTTCCAAGTTGGTCCCATTGTCATTTGTTCACAATCTGATGATGGGATCTTGGAGAAATCGAGGGAACTCTTCAAATATTATGGGCTATAAATGCACGAGTTACTTTAAAAATACCCAAATCAAATTAAATGGTGGTCCATTTGGTAAAGTGGAACTGATGAATTACAAACCAACATATTAAAAAGTTACAAAAAAAAATACTAAAAATACAATCGATTTCCAAACCACAAAATGAAAAGTCGTTGGCAATTAATTAAATACTGATTGATCCAAAGACACCGACTTCCGAAATTAAATTATTTTTCACTTTGTAGTTTGGAAGTCGGTTATATTTTTTTTAAATACCTACTATTTTGAAAAAACTCATTTTAATGTCACTTTTACTCGATGCTAGCCCCAAAATTTCCCCCGAAATGTATGGGATTTGCTCGTCCAGATCCCTGGCGTTACCTAGCGCCTTAAGGCTCCAAAGGTAAAACTATCTCTTGTACCACATACTTGGCGAGTACTTGCTATGTCATATATTTAATAGGTACCTACTTAGTACCTTTGAAGATTTATGGAAAGGTTAACATTACAACACATGAACAAAAAAAAAAAAACTTACCATAACCGGTTTGGTTTTTATTAGGTACTTGGTACCATTTGGTTACAGTGTTACTACAATATTCATGATGTAACATCATTCGAAGTAAAGACAATCTTTTGATGAACAGCCATATTGTTATATTTGTTATAATTAGTGTGCCCCATTTGGGTAAATTAAAAAATAAAATGCTTACAACACTCTTCAAAATCAAGTGAATTCTAAACCACTCACAGTGGCCCAGAATCACTCTTAACCAAGCATAGGTATTATCTGTCTATGAAACTACATAGGTTAGTTAGGTTTCATCACAATATTAGTCTCAACGGCAGAGATAATATGACAGAATATCCATGTGTCAATTATTTACGTCAATAGTCATGGGACTGTGTGGGCCCGATAGGGAACAGGTGACATTTCCTGACTGCCGAGATAGGATGGCTGGAGACACATTTGTTTACGTGTGGGAGTCGCGACAATTAACAAGTCCCTTACGTTGCCATTTTTCGATTGAAGCAATTTAGTTCCCGAAACTGTGTAGGTAGATTGTGGGCACACTTACCCGGTACAGTATCCTCGAGAAGATGTATACATCGACAAGAATTAATTTGACTATCTACAATTTGTGTTCTAAATTACACTATCAATGTTTAGCTACAATTAAGTACCCAATGTGCACTATGTTTTGTGGCTACACATTAATTGATGAATTAAATGAATTCTTGTCGATATATATTATCTTTTTGAAGCTGACTTTAGGTACACACCTATTGTTGATCAAGTCAAAATCATTATAAGTTTGTATTTTAGATTTGTCACATTGCCTGCTTCGAGACAAATGGGAGAAAAGTTTAAGTTAATTTGTTCTTTTTAGTTTGTCAGCCATTTTTGATAGCTTGTTTTGGTGAACCATCTAACTTTACTGTTCTTTGGAGAATACTTATTCGTGTGGTTCAATAATCTTATGAAGTCTGTGGATGCGTTTAAGTCTTCTTTGATATATTGCCCATAAGTCTATGTCATTTAAAAAGTAGTTATTTACATAATTAGCTTTAATCTCATTACGCGCTAAAATGTTTACCTTTTCTAAAATAATGGTAAACAACTTATAAGCGTTTCCATAATACAATTACGTGAAAAGGAAAAAACAATTTTCCATCAATTTGTATACACGCAAATACACTTAAAAGCGTATACGCTTAAAAGCGTGAAAGCGATCGGGTTTCAATTTGTTTCCATTAGGAATATTTTCTGCCAACCATACATGGCAACACACGGGTTTGCTGTGGTTCGGCCACTTAACGAAAAAACCGGACCGGTTATCCGGCAAGCGTTGTCGCTAAATACATCACCTCTCGTAATCAAATTAAAAAGCAATTCTTTTTTCATGTGTGTTTGGCAGGCGACAAGGAATCCATATGCGGAAGATCGGTGGCAGTAAACCGCATATCAGTGCTATCAATCTGGCAATGACAGCACCTTAACAGAAAAAAAAAAGTTGTCATAAAAAAACACAAGAAACATTAATTTTCAAAATTTTTAATCACCTGCCTAAACCAAAATTCGAGCCTTGATTTTTTTATGAGATGAAAAGGGTCAATCATTAAGATATTTTTCTTTTTTAATTACATAACAAACAATCCGTGTGACTGATGGAATTTACTCAACAATCGGCTTCCTCTCAGGAGCATTTTCCTTTTCTAACTTCGACGAAATTCCATACAATCATTAATCTCCTATTGAAGCCCTTTAGGGGATGAATTTTCAAAAATCCTTAAGGTGGATCCGCAGTGGCAGCCTACTAAATTCAAATTTAATTAGTCTTATGAATGTGGTATGAATAATATAATTAATCGTAGGTACCTATAACTACAATATAAATAATCATAGCCACTTCCTGCGCGCCTAAGGATTGGTGATAAGCCGCTGCTGACTGTAATACTAAGCTGTTTATTAATGATATTTATCAAAATAATGAATTAGTGTTTCCTATTTTGCATTCCTACCTATTTATTTTTCATCTCGATCATGATTATCCCCTATTCTTCCTTTGTTGTCTCCTTTCTTAGTAAGAAGACCTAAGAAACGATGGATGATGACTGTTTCATTTCTCTGGGACTTGCTGAGCTTCGATGTCTCACCCCGGATTCTATTACAGGACCTCCCTTTTCCTGTGACTAGGAAGTGTGTGGTAGACCTCCTGAAAATATACCTAGTCTTTTAATTTCTAGGGCTATCCTATAGTTGTGGGTACACATATGTGTAACGTAACATGAAGTGTAACACACGTTAAAACGAACATGCGGTCCAAATACACCATATGTGAATAACCTGAATTATCCTAGGCTGATAAGATTTTCGTTTTTCCTAGTAAGGTTAATATTAGTGTTTAAGTCGGTTCCCACTTGTATGCAATGTAACATGAAATGTAACACACGTTGAAACGAATATGCGGTCCAAATATGTATATGAAAAAAACACACGTTAAAACAAATTCGCCTTGTGGTTGTGTTACATTTCATGTTGCGTATGCACACAATATATGTACCCACATGGTACTCACAATAAAGTTCACCTCCGCACACAATTCGCTAGCAAACTCATTTGTTTTCAATAAATCATCGTGGATTAACAACTCGACAACATCCGAATTTCGAAGTGGTATTAACATCGGAGGGCCAATTTCCGTATTTAAAAATTGTTCAAAATCTAGTCTCAATCTCATCTGAGCCACACCACTGAGCCAGATCACTGTCAAAAAATTTTCAAAAAATTATAAATGAAACGAGAGGTATTTTTACAGGTTGAGACTGAGGACTACGACCGTTCTTAAAAATACGCCAACTACGTACCCCTCGATAGTACAATACACTTGGTACAGGTAAAAATGACCAACTATCATGCAATTATGCAAGAAATATTTTTGTTTCTTGTAAGAAGAAACTGCTGCAGTTCAACACGTTTTGACATCATCATATGCCGTCATCCTTCTGACTAGCCTTTTTCCAGCTATTTTGTGGTGAGCAGCCAGTCTAACCAGCTGCAGCTGAATAAGTACCCGTATTTTACATCAAGCGACTATATATCTGACCTCCACATGAATGAAGTATTATAATTATTAATCATCATCTATCTAGTTTTGCCCTAACTACGTCGGTGTCCTTCCAGTCTAACCGGATGCATGTATTTTACACGGAGCGACTGCCTATCTGACCTCCACAACCTAGGTACTGGGTGACATAATAACCCTTGGTAAGACTGGTCGTCAGCCGTTTAGGTTTTTGATTACCCGTACCCGTGACGACTGTCGATTTCCGTTTGTGCCCGCACGGTGATTGGTGGATGGGATGGGTTGCCATCGATTCTTGGATGGTCACCCATCCATGGACCGAACTCGGCAAGCGTTGCTTAACCTTCGATCGACCGTGTGGCTGTTTTTTCTTAGCCCTCGTTTACATACCTACAGCATAATTAAAGAAACCATTATCTAAGTCCTTTCCTCGCATCCTCGCTGATACCGGTTTTATTTATATTCATGTGCTGATATTCTTCCGTGATTTTCCACTGTTATTTCGAACTAATTTTCTAATTACAAGACTTTGTTATAAGACAAACAATTCAGTAGTAATTTGCCCTATGTCTTACTAATATTGACTCTGTAATAACTTCCTCTGCCTGGCTTTAAAATCAAGGCACCGGCACCGGCTTAAAATATTACCATTGTAGGTATCTTAATGAATATTGCGTCATTTAAAGAGTACCTACCTACCTCCAACAAGGAATTTAATTCTCTCGTAGATTTTGAACAGGAGCGATTGGCATTAATAATTATATGAGCATTTGTAAAATCATATTTCATTAGAAGAGAAAACATTTTGTAATAAGATTACTTGAGCAGGTAGTCCGTTCCGTACTTGTATCGATTTTGTTGTACTTCACCTGTAGTTTAAATGTAGATTACACTTGGTTTAGGGCAGAAATTCGCAACGGGTATTTGTTAGCTGCGCTCAATACGAGTTATCAAAATGTTACGATTATGCACAGAACAGAGTCCATGGCACGAGGAGTGACGACACATAGCGCGCATTGTTTATTAATACGTGATTCTTATCTGCCTTAATTACTACATCGATATTAATATGAAGCGGCCGCATCATACAACGATGCACTCATCTGCACAGGTATCTCAGTTGCATAACCAGCCTACGAGTGCGCAGTTGCACAGTAAAAACTCGAAATGCAACTAAGCCATTATGACTATGGCACAATTCGAAATGTTTCAAAATCTCCTTCATAAAATGTCAGTGGCTACTAGTTCGTTTAAATATAAAACTGGAGTTTAGCCAACCAGCGTAGCACACGCGACGTCCCTGTTCCCGTGAAAATTATAATTAGGAAATTTATATTTACCATCTTACTCAATTCGGGTATGGTATCATTATGCGGTATTACGCCCCCGCGGTGAGAATCCGTATGGATTGAGGAGCCATGTCTCATATTTAAACGCGGGTACTACCAATATTTAGTAGTAAATTAGCCGATTTTGTAGGCCTATAGTAACACCCTTAAAAACTTTCAGGACGTTTAACGTTGCTCCTCAATTCAGAAATCTGAATTGAAGAGCCACCTCAGAAATCGAAAACTAGCTGACGGATATTTTTGAAAATTTGGTAGGATTTAGCAATACATAAGTATTGCGTAATCTCTACAAAAATGGGTTTTGTACGGCTAAATAATAGAATGAATAGTTACAATGTTTTGATTTTTCATAATAATCCATAAATTTCATTGCGCTGTTTCTCAGAAAGTAATCAACTAATTACAACATGTTTTTAGTATAATTTAGTAGTAAATGTGTTCTAATTTGTAGTATAAAAATAAAATGGAATAACTACATAATTTCGCTAATACAATACATTTTATGTGGCTTCTCAAACCTGACGGTCGATAGAAATTATAAGTACATAGCTACTGAAGTAGTTGATCAAATTGGATAACAATAGCACCAATATTTAGCCATTTCTACCAAATATTGGCGTAATCCAACATCCTGCACATTCAGTATTTCAAAAGATACTAATAAAATAAGCATTCCTTAACAATTTAGTGTGATACGGGAGCCCACTACCAAAACCATGTTACATCTTTTTACGATCAAAACCGTATAAAATCGTTAATTTAGATGATTCTGAATCCGATTTGGTGGGAAGTCCCAGTCAGAAACGTCCCAGTTTTACGGGAATACATTTCTGCTATGTCAAAAAAAAAAATAGGCAGATGGTTTCATCACAATATGTCTGATTTTAAAAATGTACATAGTTAGGTTTCGTAATTTCCACAGAACATATAAAAGAGGTAATTTCATTACGAAATAGTTTGATTTCAGACATTTTGCGTGTAACATGTGGACTGAGCGCATTTTCAAAAATGTCACAAAATTTAACCGATCTGTCTCATAGCAACCTGGTTCATTTTTTTTTTCTATCTTTCATATAGTTACCGCAGTTACTGAAAACCTGTTTTCAGAAATTTGAAATGTCACCTATTACTCCAAAAACTAAAAGAATGTTTCGGAGTCGCCCGGCGAACGCGCGATGCTTTGAACTGCTTATTGAATTTTATTTCAATAAACAGTTATTTTCAAACGTTATCCCAGTTTCCTTTTGTCCAATTTATTTAAAAAAAAACCTTTTTTTTTTCAGTTCGATGGTTTTGGGTAAGCTCTTTATTAATCGTACGTAAAACGCCGCAACACGATTTATTAATAATTTCTAATTATTATCATTGTATTTTTTTTGTGGAGATTACGTATAAGTACCACTAAATCCTACCAAATTTTCAAAAATATCCGTCAGCTAGTTTTCGGGTTCTGATTTAAGGAGTCTTAACCTTAACCGTCCTGAAACTTTTTAAGGGTTTTAATATAAATTCCAGGATCGGGCCTACAAAATCCGGACAACTACGGACTCCGCGGCGATACTAACTGGAAACTGTCAAGCTGATTGATTCTATCCAACAATTAACTCTTTTCATTCGCTTGAAAAGTAAGCGTTCGAATAGGCTCAATCCGCTTGAATTGGCAGTGTAATTGAAATGTTTCTGAAAGGATTGATTGCGAGCATAGGATTAGGTAAATAAACTATTCATTGGGAGGCAATCATGACCCTTCCCTTGCCTGAGTTAGGGAGCTGGTCATTATTGCAAATGTGTCCCTATATACCTGCATAGGTACTACATATTATCTACTTACTGGTCAAAATTCGGAAATCAATCGGAATTCCTACTCAATTTTTTTCCGAGCAACATGAAAAGAAGCCTGTTATTATTTCACGAGTATGAAAGTACCATCAGAGGCACAAAAGAAGCCCGTTATCATTTCACGAGTATGAAAACTGTCTCGTAAGTACCATCACAGGCACAAAAGAAGCCTGTTATAATTTCACGAGTATGAAAACTGTCTCGTAAGTACCATCACAGGCACAAAAGGCATCCTCCGACACTATTCCCGTCTAATGAGGGGGACACTGAGGACACAATAATGGCACGGCGCTAACGTGGCCTTCGCGTGCATCGTCAGTAATTGGTCACCAATTACGCATCATTGTCATCTTCGCACATTCTCGCTTCACAATAGCCGCATCCAGTTAATTCAAGTCCCTCTTTGATTTCAAATATCTACCGTCGACACGGACGGAACAATACATGCAAATTCACGACCTTAAAGTGTATTGTTCTTTACATGCCTTTTTTGGTAAACAAAAAGTTACGTAGGTACGACGAAGGTTTTAGTTTTAAGAAAGTTATTATTTATTCTAAGCTCGTTCCATGTCAAATACTGGCATTCACCTGTACTCGGTTAAACTGGAAGCCGACTGCAACATAGTTGCGAAAAGGCTAGGCAGATGATGATATTATTAATTCTAAGGTTATCTCGATGTAATTCATACCGTATGTGTTTCTTTCTAAGATCAAGAGTTCCTCCGACATTGGACACATTGAATGAAAATAATGCAGTAACTCCTCATTTTCGTATTTACCTTGTTTGTTTACCAAATAAGACGCGTAACGAAAAACAAACTGAACCTTGTTAAAATGCAATAGGAAGAGAGCTCACGTACTCGACCTTGAGAAATGAATCAGTAACTGCGTCATTAATGAGCTAAGACTTAAACCTGTTGTGGAGCACATAACAACCTACGCTAGCGGCTATAATAATTGTGCTATTGTATATACTAGTATGTGCCGTCTGAAAATGGACGCTGTTTATGAAAAGCGCATTAAATCGAATTGCTGCCAAAACATTCGCGGAGAATCCTTTGTTTTGATTTTCTACGTGGAATTAGAGTAAACTGATCATTAAGGCACACTGAAAGCTATTCGCCAAGATTATTTTTCTGTTAAATTTCTTCTGAAAGACTGTTTTTATCCCGCTCTAGTATCGTAATAATTGTTTAATCTCTCATAGTTATAAAATTACAGCTCTTCGCCATCTTTAATATAGCCTACGTCCACTTATGAATCCCTGGAGGCAGGATGAGCATGCACGTAGGATATACGTACCTTGAGCAAACTCAATAATGTTGGCAAACCGTTGCGCCTGGCGATTGCCCGGAGCAGCTCCAGCATTATCTCATTACTCCACCGAAGCAAATCGGCTACCTACATGTCCTCAATACAGTATATGAGACTTGCAACGCACTGGTTGTCTCACTATCATAATCTTACTTAATAAATGTCAGCTAACAACTCCGAGGTAAAGCACTCGATTGGATTAAGGGCTACCTAAGCAACAGAAAACAATAAATCTAAACAAACCAACCTTGTGTATATCCCATTCAGGTCTATTTTTGAAGAAAATTACTTCGGTGTTCCAAAGGGAAGTGTACTAGGCCCTCTTTTCTTCCTGATTTACATAAATGATATTCCTCAAGTAACATATAAGTAACACATGAATGCATTCTATTTGCGGACGATATGTCAGTTATAGTACAGGAAAATTCAGGTAGCAACTACGTACATAAATTAAATAACAGTATAGAATAAATAATGAACTGGTTAAAGGACAACAATTTAAAAGCAAATATATATTTAAGAAAAAATATTATTTTCTAAATAAAACTCTACTTATACTATAAATGTAAACAAAAATTAAAGAAGTTCTTGATACAATATTTTTAAGTATCATCTTAGGTAGGTATTGTAATTAGAACTCAACTTAACTCGCATATGGTCCAATCTTAATTTTGTTTTTGCTCAAAAATGGATTAAGAAGTTATCCAGTCAAAAAAGTGCTATGGCTGCGTATCATGGCTACGTCTTCTTTTATGGGGCAATTCTTCTCAGGCTAAAAAGGTCTTTCTCACACAAAAAATGTGTCAGGTCAATCTGTGGGGTTAGACTCTTTAAATCTTGTAGAAGTTTATTTAAGAATTGAGGATTACTAACTCTACCTAGTCTGTATATATTAGAAGCAGGATTATTTGTTAAAAAGTACTCTGAGCTCAACTCAAGCATTTATTTCAATTAAACCATTTACAGGCACTTTTGAATTGTCAAGGGGTCGGTCAGTCAGAAAGATGAAGCTAGTTGCTCATTCCAAAGCGTAGTAGGTAGGTTCCTATGGAGAAGAACGGGCAAGAAACTCCACGGACACTCTTTTAAATAAATAAATAAATCCTTTTAAGAGATCAAACCAGACTGGCTGTTACAAGATGTAGAAGCACACTAACATATTTCAACATAACATAATTCTGTGTTGTCAAAATCTTTACCCAAATTTTAATACCTCAACAGCAGAGAGCTGCCATTTTAAAGTATTATGAAGAGAAACTTAAGAAATGACTCTTTAGTAATGTATTCTACACTATAAGTAAATTTAAATTATAAGTTAAAGTTGCAAATATGATGTCACTCGTAATATAACTTAATTATAAAGTTTATTTTTCCGATCTCCTTTGAAGTATTTGAATTTTTTTTGTTTAAAATTTTATTTTTAATGTATTTTTTGCATGCTTAATATTTATGCAAGCAAAATATTTAAGACCTGTTATGTACCATAATTATTTTCTGCAAATAAAGATAAGTATTATATTCTATCCATATATTTAAATGTGATTCTTATATTCTTCATTTTGAGTGATTATGTTGACAAATGGGCTTTCTTTGCGTTATTTACAACATGAATAACTCTCGCAGTTTAACAGATTTACAAATCAAAAATATGATATTGCTGTCCAAACATCTAAAGGGTTGGTGAAGTCCGCTTTTATATAGAACACAGCTTCTAGTACAAAACTGAGTACTGACATAAATATTTCAGTTTCAAAAAAGTTTGTGTTCAAAGAGTTTCAGGATAACTTCAAAAGTACCTATGTCCGCAAGGGACTGACTTTAAGGGGACGGATATCTTGACACTCGAAACGTGGACAGTGGATTTTAATTCGATTTCATCTGTACGAGACGATCCTTTTGTGAAGCAATGGGTCAACAAACCACTCTAACTGGCTACTTATTTCTAAGAAACGGCATTATTGACGGACAAGGGCACTTTCAGCAGGGTTTCAACAAAGGCTCCAACAAAGGCGCCTTTGTCCATCAAAAAAAAATACAGGAAAGAAATTGATAAGGTAGGTAGGTATTTATTTATTTTGACATCAAGCCTCGTACAGACAGGCGCGACGCGACACCGGTATTGTTCTACTGTGATGTTTTCTTATAAATTGTTTTGTTAGAGTCGCGTTGCGCCAATCTGCACGAGGTTAAAAACGGCCAAGGCCAATTAGTTAAAGACACAAACACGCATTATTTAAGTACAATAACAAAAGTATACAACTACTCGACAGTCATACGCTCATCTCACAATATTCCAGATGTACTAATAAGATGTTCTTCCATTCATCCATAATCACAGTCAGGCTTAGCTTCCAAGAGAGCGTTGAGCACAAAGTTTGCGACGGAGAGAAGACTAGGCTTGAGCGACGGGCCGACTCCAAGACATGGCGAATAATCTGTGCACCTTATTAAGGCTACAGTTTATCGGAGCAAAAAGATGGGACAGTACGTCTTGCAGTTCAGGAGTATCTGTTTTAACATGAAGGATCAAACATATAAATAATTTGGTAATTTTCTTCTAAGCTCGAGAGAATTGTTCCCTAACCAGCCTAAAATAAAGTTCGAACGTACATAAACGCATAATATCCATTCAAACGTGTAACAGTATGACAAAGTCAAAGTCAACACTCTATTTGTAAAACCAGACTGGTTCTAAGACTTCGAAAAAAAAAAAACACAAATTGGTAGAACATTGAAAGAACAATAAAACATGCAACCAGGAACACATTTATCCTGTTAGTTACAAGTATCTTTCATTAAGGTTACACTTATTAAAAACCAGAAGCAATATAGTTAGTTTCCTCCTATTCGAGATCAAGGAAAATGTATTCGTAAACTATTTCAAACCGTTATTGGATAAATGTACGTACCTATATCCCTTTTCGATAAGAAAATGTCAAATGTCCAATGGACACCAGTAACCATACAATTAATAATTACGATGGAAAAAAAAAAACAACATGAAACCTAAATTAGTTAGGTATTTCCCTATTGTTCTCCACCTACGAAACTATAACCTTTTGGAAGGGGAAATAAAATCAATTCTATTTTCTTGTAAATTTTGCCGTTGAAAAATGCCTTTTATGTGCCTATGCCTTTTAAATGATTTGACATTGACTTTGTTACCGAGTACTACAGAATGCTAATAATATAAATCCGTAACTGGTACATAAGTAAACCAAACGCAATGTAACCCTATGTCAATTTGACGTGTTCCTTTTCGTACAACTGTTAAATAATGGCAGTCCTGATTTGAATGAAGGGTCAATTTAAGGCTTTGACAGACCAAAAGCAGGTCAGCAGCAGAGCGGGGCGTAAGAAGCGCAGGAGACGTCACACTGGGCGCGCGGGCAGTTGCAAAGCGTTTTAACGGCGGGCCCGCTTTAGAAACGCGTTCAATGTGCGTTCTGAGCGGGTACGCGGCAGTTGGCTGCAAGATGTTGAGTGATACGGATTTGGATGGAGAGGAATTCTTGTTGCTTTTGGCTTTAAGTCGAAAAAAAGGAATTTGGGCTCACGAAATGAATACAAGGAGAAGATTATGATGAACATCATTGTCGGTGCAGGAAACAGAAAACTCACGAAGATAATCTTTTAACTTTTTTTCAAATTTCAAGAATAATATTTCAACATGAATGATAGTCTCCCACAATCGCAGTCACATTTCTGTAATTTTTATTTTGAAAGTCATAATAAACATCTATTTTTCCGAACCCATCATTTGTATCTGAGGGTTGTGAAAAAACTACTCTTAACGAGGTTTAGAGCAGTTTTTAGGGTTCCGTACTTCAAAAGGAAAAACGGAACCCTTATAGAATCACTCGTGTGTCTGTCTGTCTGTTATAATCACAATTATTTGTTTGTTATAAGTATTGTACAGTGTTGGTCTTTTATTCAGTAATACAAAGTTTCTAATACAAAGTCAGACGTTTGACATGCAAAACATTACAATTTATTTTATGCTAGAGTATTATTTATGTCCAATGGCATGCTTTAAATGTTTGTATTATTAATAAATTTTACAATACATTCATTATTTATATTATCGTTACATTAATTAAAAATAGATTATTAAAATTATTTATAAATTAATTTATAGAATAATATCGTTTTTCCAGTAGCTGGCTGTCCGTCTGTCACAGCCAATTTTCTCACAGCCAATTCAAACTGTATTATGTGACATTTCAAATGAAAGAGCTTGTTGCAAGGATCTCAAATTTATTTTTTTAATAATTTTAAAATAAATACATTTAAAGATATTTAAGAAAGAATATGAAAATTGACCATTCACCCCTTATATCCGCGACAAATGTGCCAATTTTTGTTTTCTTTTAATACAGAGAATGGTTCTTCACTCATAGATTACAAAAAAACCTATAAGAAGTCTATAGTCTTAAAATAACATGGTAAATCTCTCAATATTGTGCGTACAAACTTACATTTGTAGTTGGAATGTATGGGAGTACATGTATTTCAACAACAATGTTAAGTTTGTAACTGGGATAAATTCATCCCAACTACGGAACACAACAGCATTTGGCCGGTTTAAAAAAAAACTGCACTAAATACCACTACAAATCACTTTGCCTACAAGAGTGTATCCTATGATATATTTATGCATGATATTGGCTATTAGAAGTCATTTCAAGCAAATAAAAACTGGTCAAAAGCGAGTCGGTCTCGCGCACTGGGGGTTCCGTATCATTTTAAATTTTCATCAGCGAGGCCTATATTCGTCAGAGAATTTTAACACTGCACACTGCGGTGTAGAATATTGCAGTTTTAGGTCAGCGCCACCTCTTGACCGATAGTGGAACTAATGTAATTCTTATTTATGATTTCTGTTAAAGTGTGCTATTTAGAGACATCGCTTTATTTTTCCTGTAATCTTTACATAAACTTCTATCACATTAAATACATCTTCTTACACTTTACACACTTCTATCACAGTAATTTCAGATCTTTCTCTATGCAAACTTCAGAGATAAGGGGGGAACGGTATTTTTTTTTTTGTATTTTTCGTTACATGTCGAAAACTATACGGCCTAAAAAAACAAAAATGTTTGAGAATAAGCAAATAGCGTTCTTTCATAGGATATTCCACATGCCCTAGTAGCCCCGAATTTTCGAATTTTTAAGACCCCCGTTCAGTCCCTGTTGCAAAAAGATATATACATTTTTATTTCTTTCTTATTTGCAAAATAGTTGGGCAAACGTCATCTAAAACTATTTGAAATTTCAAGTTGATAGCATTAGTAGTACTTGAGATATCCTAGTAGATAGCTGTGACAGACAGACGGACAGACAAACTGAGTCGCACCATAAGGGTTTCTTTTTTCCATTTTGGTATGGAACCCTAACAAGCACTTTAAAATTTAAGCTCTTACGTCTTCGAGAGCCTTTTTTCGATCCACTGCGCTGCCCCGTGCTGGTCTCGGTGTGAGGAGTAAATATGGTGACCATACTGACAAATAGGCGCGCGCCTGCGCTGCTGCTTCCCTGCGACTGCCCACTTTGCGCCGCCCAGTTTATCGGCTGGCGGGTCCAAAGCATTGAGTTAAATGTACAATGGTCCAAAGCAGCGCAGGCGCGGCGTATTTTGCAGCGGGCCTGCTCTCAAATTTCATGTGCCGTGATTCATTTATGATTTGTTCTACCCGAAATCAACCTGCGTTGCTACTGACTTGATTTTGGTTTGCCGAAGCCATTAAGATGGTAGTCAATTTGATAAACAATGAATTTCCCTGACTTTACGTTACCTATGCGACATAGTTTTTTTGCGTCGTGGAGCCTCGTACAGATGAATCAATGAACCAATTAAGTAGAGATGAGTGTCATTGCATTTGTTGTAATCCCAAATGTGTATCCGCTAAATAGCATCACGGAAAATTCAAAATGGCGGACGCCAGACGTCATCGTTTAGTTTCAAACATCTGTTTCTAGTAGGCTGGAGACATGTGTCTTCGAAACTGTTAACATACAATTCATAGGTAACTCACATCAAAATAATTATATTTTAGCCCACACTGCAAGAACACATTATCATGAATGACGTAAGCAAAGAGTGGAAAATTTTCTTATTTATTCACGTAACATTAGCCTAACAGCCCTTGAAGATGTCATCCCACGAATTTATACTTGATACCTACGTCTCTCTGAAATATTAAATCTCCCACCCACCATAAGCCCACCTCATTTCTGTTAATAATTTATATTTCACCACCCACCACATTTATAATGAAGTTCGTGACGTATGCGCCCACATAAGTTCCCCTATGAAATAAGTAGTTCTAAGCATTCTATTCACGTTTGCCACTTTTCTTCTGAAGATTTTATTTTGTAAACTATGTTAAATTTGACAATCAAATGAGAACAAAAACCACCAAACTAATAGGCCAATATCTTGTTGTTGCCTACCATCAGTAAATCACCGAATTTCACCAGATATCTATTTAGCTTGTGGTAACGCTTTGTTACCATAGAACTGTATGATTGATTTGTGTATCTCATATATTAAGTGAACTATTTTTGTGCTCTAATGAGAATTAATTCTTTATACCGAACTCTTTTTTCAAATCGGCTCAAACAGTGTTATGCATCGTGAAGTATTAACTACTCTGCAAGATAGATAGAGGATTTGACTGCCTCGATGTACGAGACATTCCGACTTTTTTATGATCCCCAAGTATATATTGTAGTCGCTAGGATACGAGAACAGCCAATTCAAATAAGGTTTTAGTAACATGAACGTACAGCACTAGCTGACAACCTTTTAACATAATAATATACGACATATCCACATATCAAAAGGATGAAAAGCTCTTCAGAAGAATATATACTGGTAACTAGAAGTCTCCACTCTAATCTAACAAACAAAAGCATAATGCAAAGGTCAGACAATACATTAACAGGGTGGAGACGAGGTTAAGTCCACCCTTTGTCAAGGCTTAAGAACCTACCTATGTAGAAGCTACTGTGTTATTCATAAAATAAATATGTTTATCTTGACAGCAAGACTGGTTAACGTACTTACGTTATATTTGAAAAGAGTATGATTTTTTTCTTCGTTGGAACTTTATGTAACGTCAAATCATGTAAGCATACTTAAGCTCGGTTGGCTTAAAAATATGAATCATGATTTTACATACTTAATATGAATCATGAATAATATGTGCAATTCAGGCAGTATATAAAATCACGCCAAGATTCCATGGTGCTAAATGGAATCTTGGCGTTCGAGGGATTGAGCTTAGTAAGGATTATATAACAGAAACAAAAAAAAAAGTTGTGTCCACCAGAAGCAAGTAATATCAACACACACAACTGAAAACTAAACAAAACCTTATACCCATCGTATTCATTTCTGTTTGTTGGTACAAGGTAAGTATACAAAAGCAAATAATATTCGGTAGTCCTCGTATACAGTCTACCAACTACTTCACAGTCGACGTAATCATTTTTGTGCTCCCGACGGAACCTTTAGGGTTTCGAGTCTGAGAAGCTGAAAAGCTTTTCTTGACATAGGGGCCTTTGAGGAAACTTTAATTGAATGCTGGTCTTTTTGGCCAATTATCGAAATAAATAAGCGGCTCACTGAAAGGGTAACAAACACCCATCCATCCATCCTCACAAACGTTCGCGTTTATAATATTATAGTAGGATTAACTTTCCATTAATAATAGGTTGTCGAGTTGATCGTCTTTTGTTGATGATAGTACTTCGGCTAAGCGTATGCTGAGACGCAGGTGACGCAGGTCCACGAAGCGCTGGGGGCCTACCACCAGCTCATAAAGCAGTATTATTTTAATATTACTTCAGTGTGGGAAAAAGATGAAGCTCTACAGGACGTATAGCTCCATCACTTTCTCCCATTGAAGTAATATTAAAATAATACCGCTTTAGAACTGGTGGTATAGGTCCAGGGCAGAGCAGATTTTGTAATGCATGAACGTACTGAGAGGTGCGTACGCTGCGGCGGAGGCACGTGCGACGCAGACATATGTCTGATCTGTTTTGCGTCTCGTAGAACCGGCACAGATTTCTGCGTGACGCGTGCAGGTCGTCACTTGTTTTTTACTACTGATTCATAATTTTATTTCAATGACAGATTGTTTTTACTACCTAGGACGCGAATATGTCTATGTAGCTGCGTCGCAGCATGCGCTCGCGGCCTATGTCTACCTCGCCTGCCCTACCCTGCAAATCTGTACTGTGCTGTGCTGCGTCACCTGCGTCTCAGCATACGCTTAGCCTAAAGCTGAGTAGGTACGGGTAGGTACTTAGGTATAAATAAAGAATCTGATAAAAAATAAAAGACTGAAACAATCCAATATTCGTTGTGTTTTGAGCACTTGCGATTTCAGATTTACAGATTTCGAAATCAAAAACAACCAAACGATAAAAAAAAAATAGTGAGAGACAATTGTGTTGAATACATTCCCGTGCGATGATATCCGCCATCCACGCGGGCGAAGCCGCGGGCAAAAGCTAGAAATAAATAAACTTTTTATTTACACAACTATTGTAATATGTCAGAGTTTTAAAACTTCCTAACGTGTCCACATACCTACTTAGAAACATGAACGCAAGAAACTGCATTCTGCAACGCGTACAGCATCGCACAATGGAATAATTTGCATAAATTACAATTATTTGTCCTTATTAGCGTATTCAGATCAGAATTCTCAACACTTCGATCCGATGTACTATTTTCATTCGTTGCAATAGATAGTCCTAAACCCCGTATAACCGTCTGCATGGTGAGCGCTAGGCAACAGTATCCACACGGTGGTTGCTCGAGGATGGCCAGCCCAGGAAGAGGAGGCGAGAAGATCTAGGCGCGTACCTCAAGGGCTAGTTTGAAGTGGTTCAGAAAAGGATACGCAGAAGAATTTGAGGGACGCCTTTGGGCTTTGCCCAGTACTGGGACAATATTAACAGTACCAACTGACGTAATTTTTATTTATTTATTTATTTATAGTTAATTAAAACGGTACAACACCAATTACATTAATTAACATAAATGTTATGATCTTCTTCTTTTCGTGTGCTTAGTGACTAACCTGGTGTCGGAGTTTTAAAGCCGCCCAAGGGCCTCTGACTTGGCTTCACATGCCGTCGAGAACTATCTCTCGGGCATGCCCCTTTCCTCATGATGTTTTCGTTCGCCGTTTTTAAAGCAAGTGATAATTAAACAATACACACAAGAATGCGAAAAGTCAGAGGTGCGTGCTTTGGATTTGAACTCGAGACCTATGAATTGGCAGTGTGACGGTCATACCACTAGGCTATTACTGCTAAGCTACGATGATGATGGTGTAAGCCATCATGTACGTTAATGTTAATATTTTGTGACTTGAAGCTTCAGCATAACTGGGATTACTAAAGAACTTGGGCCAGTTACTATATAGGCTTTCTTGTCCCCAATTTTCTACTGGATCCAACCGATATGTTTTGGCTCTCATAATTTTCGTGAAGAGATTATTAAATGATAAACTGTTTGTGTCAAGTCTCAAATGTAGGGGGTTTCCCGAAAAATTTAATCTTTCAGTTTTATTTTCCGTCGAAAATAGATTATCAGTAGGTACTATTTCACAAAACAATGCATATTTAATTTGTGGACATTTCATAAATAAATCTGCCGAGCCTTTTCCCAACTATGTTGGGGTCACCTTCCAGTCTAACCGGATGCAGCTGAATATTGCTATAAAATATGGAGCGACTAGGCAGTCGCTCCATATTCCAGTTACTGGGTTGTGGAGGTCAGATAGGCATCTGACCTCCACAACCCAGTAACTGGGTAATACGATACCCCTTGGTAAGACTGATTATCAGACTTTCGGGTTTCTGGCGACCCTTAAGGACTGTCAAAGATCCACGAATGATAGACGGGACCAACGGCTTAGCGTGCTTTTTGAAGCACGGAGGAGTCTCGGTATCAATATGGTCACCTATCCACGAAACAACCCCGGCAAGAGTAGCTTAACCTGATAGATCGACCCATGCCGCTGTTATTACTTAGCCACGAGCACGAGCTTTTTGTGAACATTTCATATCAATAGATCTATGAGTGCTTGAATTTCGAATTCAACATTCTTTCTCCAGTGCACAGGTGCATTGTTTGTCGAATTCCAGCTTTATTCGTAACAATAGGAATGCATTAATGTACCTACCCAACAATTGATTCGCTGCAAGCCTAACTGCGAGTACCTGCTACATAGTTAGGTTGGTAGATACAGCGTAGACAGACAAAAGAGATGAAAACGAGCGGTAGCTGAGAACGGTTTAAAAATAAATAGTTTATTTTTATTTATTTTTTTACGTTTACATTATTAGCAGAGGTGTACCTAGCAAACATCGACATTTCGCCAGGTCTGCCTAATCCTTCGGGGAATAAAGACGTTATGTTATATTATTTACCTGGTTGTTTCTATTTTCTGAAAGAGGGTAATTTATTTAAATTCGCATAATTTTGAAATGCCTATAGCTATAGTACGAGTATTTTCTAAGCGGTATTTGATAACCTACATACATGTAGGTTAGTATTTTACCTACAATAATATGTTTTTTTTTAATAAAGACGGGTGTTTCCCTAAACTAAGGTTTTGGCGACCTACAATTGTGTTACTTATAACCAATTCGGTACGGTAGGAATTGTGAGCTACAATTTGATAGTCCCGAATTTAGTAAGGTAGGTAAATGCGATAGTTCATCTAAAATTATTTTTAAACATCATACTGAAAACCGCAGCTTGGAGTAACGATTTTTTTATAAAATTGAAAGAAATTGTTTAAAAAAGTTCTCCACTTTAACACGTTATAAGCCCATCGAGGTTTAAGCGTTGGCATTCGCATTCTCGTCATCTTAGACTAGACTTTTCCGAGTTTCCAAGTATCTCGAAGTACCTAAGTATACTTCACTAGAATGCTGGAATGGCCATTCAGTCTCCGGACGCTGCAGAACACAAGTGTTACTAATAGCAACTTAGTCATTTTATAAGACGTATGGAATCGGTGATGAGTCAAGACAAATAAAAATGTAAAGAAATAAGTACTAGGTTAAGGTTTCTATGGGACTATGCCACCCGAAATAAAGTTTTATATTATTATTTAAAGGGTCTTTGACATTTCTCGGACCCTGGGGTCCCGGACCTTTGGAAGGCGTACGAGGGGCCGAAGGCAACTCGCAGAGGTCCGTAAGACGTTTTTAATAAAATGAAGCACCAACCGACGATTATCCCTGTATGTACTACACAGGATTAGGATTATTGCAGAATAAGGATATGGAAAGATATTGGACTATGGGTTTGGGTGGCTAAAGTGGACTGGTTACCTGGAACTAAGGAAGGACCATGGCCCTTGCTTGATCAATGTTTTATATGTACACGGATAAATGGCTGGGGATGTCTTGCACACTCATTCTTAAAAACGGTTGCTAGCATATAGTGACGTAGCGACAAGGGGGCAACATGTCCTGAGGTGATTGAGGGGGAGGAGAAGTGGAGAGGTATCTCACAGGTTCTGTTGGCAATGGGCTATTAGAACAATCCCAGATCCCGGAAGATGGTCAATATCCCTACCCGCACTTACTGGAATACTTTCTTCCTCCGAGCACATTTGCTCTTGCGAATCTCCATTCAAGCCGGCCAATGAGGCAAGAATGAGGTGGGAACTCTGTTCCTTGTCAGTGTTCACTCCAGCCGGTCAATAAAGGCAAGCTACACTATTTGCGCTGTAGCATGGTGCGGGTGACAGTTTCAGTAACATTTCGTTTCACTCTTGAAAGTTGCCGCGATTTACAATTTATGACTTAATATTTCAGTTGTACCACATTCGTAATATATTAAATAATTAATAACTGTAGTAAATTAAATTAAACCCAACCAGAATGTTCTAATCAAGAAATAAAATCAAATTGAATGAAAAATTAAGCAAAGTGTTATGCGTATAACGTAACGCCATAGACGTATTTAGTGATGGGATGTACTGCTACGATGGATAGTCGATATTTTTTATAATAAAAAACGTATATTGTGCGTAGGTCAATTTTTATTTTTAAAAGGTCTAATTATACAACAGAACATTTATAGGGTAAGGTTGCTTAAAAGGTTGCTAAAAAAAAATACATGTTATTCGTCTAAACTCATATCAGAGTCAGGAACATCTGAATTGTCACTCAATTCATCATCTGAATCTGTGACGGATATTATTAACGATGACTCAATTATGTTGTCAATATGTATGTCACGATCCCAATCAGACATAATGTCCCTTTTTGTTTTATTCACGACCTTCGACCAGTCTTCAGGTTGAACATTGTTGATGGCCTCTTGTAATAGGGCCAACATCTTATTTGCCGTAAATGGCGGCGAAGTATTATTTCTTGCGGCGTAACCTAAAAATAAACGAACTTATAAAAAAAAGTATTCAAATAATCATCAATCAGCCTAATCTAGTATCTGGTAATGTTTTTAAACTAGGTACATGCTACGATCGGAAAGCTGATTTTTTTATAAAGCTTCAAAATGGGAATTGAAATTAAAAGCATACCTTTTATTTGGGCCCAAATCAGCTCAATAGCGTTATACTGGCAATGGTAGGGTGGTAGTCGAAGGACCTGGTGGCCTTTTTCTTTTGCCATCTCGTCCAGAGCATAGGTAGGAGTTGGTGGCTTATGGCGTCGGACTAAGGCAATAAGCTCCGTCTTTAACATTTTTATATCTGCTGTAACTCCGTTTTCACTCAGCCACTTCACCAACTCGCTTTTGCGGTTGGATTGGTTTGGGGGTTTATTAACTTGCACCGAATGGTAGGGTGCGTTGTCCATTATTATGGTCATAGGCTCTTTTAAATTGTTTAATAGACCTATGAACCAATCTTTAAATTTTTCGTAATTCATCTCCTCATGATACTCCGTAGTTTTTTTTGACTTAAAAGCCAGCAAACAATCAGGGACGAATCCACTTGCTGTACCTGCGTGACAAATAATAAGGCGTTCGCCTTTGCCTTCCGGCACTTTGGTACACGATTGTGCCGTATCGTCGGTCCAACTTTTACCCACTGTGTGGTTGGCGTTTAGCCACGTTTCATCCAAAAAGACAACTTTGCTCCAATCACTTATGTTTTTGGCCTTCCTTAAAAATCTACATCTTGCTAGGGCAATGTCAGTCCTATCCATAATAATCTTTCTTTTGTTAACTTTTTTGTAAACAAAGCCAATATCTTTTATAACTTGCCGTAGCGAAGTAATACCTCCTTTGAACAAGTCAGCTTCTTTTAATGATTTTAGAAGCTTGAGCAATGTGGGTAGCTCCATTCTTCTATAATAATCATAAATATGATTTCTAATAGCAACCTTAGCAAAATCATCCAAATCTGTGATTGGCTTCACCTTGGTCCGCTTTTTGTTGGGTGTCGATAATTTATTTTCAAACATCCCATCTTGGCCAATTTTCTCACGTGTTATACGCGAAACAGTATTGCGGCCAATATCAAGAGCTTCGGCTACTCGTTCTACAATATGATTCAATGGTAACAACGGTCCATTATTTTGTTGTTCTCTTTCAAAGTAGTCTCGGAGGCGAACAACAAGCTCCCTGGCCTGACTACCCAAAACAGTTTTTTTTGTATGCTTAGGCATGGTAATAACAACAAACTCAACAAACTTATAACAAATAACAATTTAACAAAAATGAAAACAAACAATGAAATCGTAATACGTGTCACATTAAGTCACAATATAACGCGCTTGCACTCGTACTCGCACTCACAGCATCGCACGGGTAAACAACATGGCCGCCGCGCCGATGCACCATAGAGCAAAAATGTTGTCACGAAAAAAAAAACATAAACCCGATTTTGATTATTTTATATAAGTACAAAGATAATTATGTAGCCATAAAACATTTATATTGACAAGTTTATACACGTAGCACACACGTAGTTACACTGCACAACTGAATAATACACTAATTTTCATAACAATATTAAAGAGAACTAGATTCACGCTGCGAGTATCGTTAGCGATAAAAATGAATTGCATAACCTCACATCCCTACGTGGTACTGACAAATGTCAACGTCATACGGGCAACTGTCACCCGCACCATGCTACAGCGCAAATAGTGTAGAGATTAGGAACAAGAGTTTTCCCAGGAGATAGGATCCGTGGGGTTGCTACTGCCCAACAGCTCGACTATTATTATTATTATATGTTGTTGCTAGTGTTAATTACACTCATCATAATTATAATCAGCCCATAATGTTCCCACTGTTGGGTACAGCCGGCGGGGAAGCGGGTTTTAATCTATCACACGGGCCCAGTGCGGGTTGCCAGATTTCACATGTCTTCAAATTTTTTTGTTCTACGACATGCCGGATTCCTCACATCACGATGTTTCCTTCACCGTTTCGGGAGCATTGGCGATGAAATTATTTACACAAAGTAAAGCTCCTGCCAGGGTTCGAACAAGTCGTAAGTCGGGGCGGTTACCACTGGGCCACCACTTCTCTTAATTACACTATTAAGTACTTAATGTTATTTTTTTCAGAGAATTTTGTAAAATGCTAAGTTTTATTCTAACTTGGAAGGCAAGAGAGGGAGACAGGTATTCTCCTTCTCGGGCTTTCACTGATAATGTTGTTGTTTTTGGGAGTGTCTTATTGCAAGCTTAAGAGCGATACAGTTAAAAGAAACTGGCCAAGTGCGTGTCGGACCACGCACAATGAAGGGTTCCATAGTGGTAGGTTTTGATTTATTTGCGAGTATCAAAATATGTCACATAAATGGCCGTATTTTTTTATTGCGTTATCTTAGAAGGTTGATTTTTTTTTAGCTCCAAGAAAACAAAGATTTACGTATTTGATATTAATTTCAATTTGATACCTCCACGCGTTCCTGAGAAAATAGGTCTTGACAGACAGACGGATGGACAACGAAGTGATCCTATAAAGGTTCCGTTTTTTTCCTTTTGAGTTGCGGAACCCTAAAGAACGTAAAAACTGCCTTCAAAAAGACCTCAATATTGTGGGGAAAATAGCTTCGAAAATAACCCAAAAAAAAATCTCAAAGCATTTATTTGAACGAATTACAGTCACTTTTGAATAGCCAATGGGTCGGTCAATCAGAAAGATGAAGTTACATAGTTGATTTAGTTCAATATAAAAATAGTGGCACCCACTTCCAAGTCCCAGAAAGCGAGAACGATTACGGTTGTTTTATGTAATTGCAAGTAATGATAATATACACTGAAAGACAATTTATACAACGTGCCCAGACATGGTCAGTGTTCTCAAGCAGGTGCAGTAATCAATAGTTTTGACCGTTATCAAAGCCTGTCCTAGTGAGGAGCCTTCGCCATGCGTTGAGACAATGATACCAATATAAACGGTCGGCAGGGGACACTCCTATTAATTAAGAACAATCAAATCTAGCCTGCATGCTTTAGTTATGTTATATACCAGTGCAATAGGTGATGATCCGAGTCAATGGTTTTCCCGAGGCGCTTTTCCGATGCATTGTTAATTTTTCACGATGGCTTATAAACTTTCGAGTTTCATGCGCCCAATCAATTATTTATGTTGATCGGGTGATTTATGGAATATGTTTTAAACCAATAATTGTAATTTTTTCATTAATCTACTAGTCATTATTTTTTTGAAAGTAAAGAATCGAATGAATATAGGACCGAGCTTAATGGCAAGCAGTTGAGGTAGTCTCATGTCTAGAAGTGAAGGGTTAGGTATATGAAGTGAAATGGAATGAAAACGTTCATAATTTTCTATACATGCACATTACGTCATGTCCTAAGAGAAAACTGTTTAATTTCTGGACCACATTGTAAACTGCACAACATGTAGGTAGATGAAATCTCTTCTTAAAGATCTTTCTTAGTCCGAAGAAACAGTCGATTTGGCTATTTTATCCTATCCTTAAGGATGCCGGAATAAAAAAACAATAATAGGAATGAAATGACAACAAAATATCTAAAATTTAAAGCTCGACGAGCACTAAAGCTCGCTCCACATTCTCGGCGGGACATCTCGACGAGAACATTTGCCGAGAAGAACAAAAAGAGAGAACAACAAGTCCCTCTACACTCTCTTATTCGGTAAGTCTCGTGTAGTTTTGCAGAGATTGTGGAGCGGGCTTAATAGGTATTTATATACTCAGCAAAGTTCAAAAGCGATAACATGTTGTTACGAACCTATACTTTACGTTTCGTCTACCTTATTTCACAATCACTTTTTAAATTTGCTATACGCACCTAACAAAATGTATCTTATCCTATTCTATCCTATCCTAATCTATTAAACGAGCAATATTTGTATATATATGTATATACATGTATATATATTTGTACTCACGTTCTCGAAAATAGCTTTAACGAGTTCGATGAAAGTTGCAATATAGGGGTTTACGGGGGCGAAAAATCGATCTCGCTAGGTCTCATATCTGGGAAAATTCGTTTTCTCTATTTTCACAGCCTCGGAAATGTGATACAACGTTCGTATACCTGGGTGTGTTCATTTCTACGTGTCGACCAGGTACTAGATATAAAGTGCTCATGACTGTACCTACTCGTGATGTTATTTCCTGAATTTAACGAGGTAAAGCTATAATTTAATGTACTAACTACCTATGGAAAAAACAGAATTCACTAAATAGGAACAAAATATCAACACTTTGTAATACCAAAAGGTAAAATTTTCGATATAATATTACCAATCCAGTGATTTTCCTTAATATGTATAAATGGGTACGTACTTATGACGTTATTTCCGCATATACAGGTACCTATTGGAGTTGAAAAGAGAGGCCCTTTATTAGTATTAATGTACTGCGTACTATAAGTGAAGTCTTTGTAGTGAGCGTCACGTTCGTGTTAGTTCGGCACTGACCTCGTTTCGAACCCATGAACTCAAGGTTCCCAATTGTCCTCGTCTCCATTCGACCAACAAGGCGATTTCTATCGTGAACTTCTTAAAAGAACGCGATGTGAAAGTGTGCCAGCTGTCCCACGCTAGAGGCTCCGTTCACAAAGAACGTTAGATTTTAATAATTTAAGAACTCAATGACACACTAAATTCTTAAATCCATTTAAAATTTGCAACGTTTTGTGATTTGTCGCACTTTTCGTTTCGCTAGCCTTGTGAACGGACCAATTTGGTTTCGATTACTTACTTACTGCTCAAGCATGCTTTCGAGGAACTTTCGAGTGGGAAAGTCCCGTCTATCACTAATTCAATTTCTAAATCAACTACCTAGGTACTCTTTATTTTTTACAAGACCATGCTTCGTACAGGTACTGCCTACTGATATAGCGACACATTGGTGACATGTCAAAATATCGAGATTTCTGAACTAAATATCTAACACATTATTATTTATATACTTACACAGAAACTTTCCGGAGTAAATATTGTCTAAATGAAAGTGAAAACCGCATCAAAAATGTTTAAATGATCGAAAGGCGGCTATATTTTATATTATGTAAGATATATAATAACTATATAACGCGATAATAACTATATCCTCGCTAATAATAAGTATTACGTTACCAAAAAGGACACAACAAAAACAAGGAGTTTCATTCGAACAGATTAATATAGACAATGCGTGAATTAATCATTTATCCGGCTGCTAATGACAGAAAACTCAGTGAACTGGCAAAATTAATAATGCAATGATAAGTAAATAAATAATATCTCCCCGTCGAGACTCGGTACCAGTAAACTGAACGTATCCTACTGCGTCGAGGGGTGGCAATAAGGGGACAATTTCTTTTTTCGAAATTGATTAAGAATGCATGTGATTTGAAAGATGTGTTTAAGATAGCGAAATGGTGAAAAGAGAAAATCAGTAGCGAGGGTCATTTCTAATAAAATGAATAATCGATGCCGATGCAACGAAAAGAAAATCCAAAGCAGTCTGAAGTCTTACAGCAGTTTAAAGAACGCGCACCCTACTAATGCAAGTAGGGTGCGCGTTCTTTAATAAAGAAATTATTTGTACAACGAAAAGCAATTCTATAACATCAGATCCCAAATTACTGCAAAGCAATGAGCTATGTATGCCATAGTTCCAAAGTTCGCAATTAAGAAGCACGGAAATTGCGTTCGCGAATTCGTCGCGCGAGCCCCGCCTGCACCATAACAGCAATCAGTATCAATTAGTGCATCACGCAACTTGGTACCTACAAGTACCTAGTTTAGAGTGCCCACTACAAATTTTCATCTTTACTGAATACGTGTAGGTAAAACGTGATGCCCAAAATGGTCAAAATTACAACACATTAGGAAGTTTTTCTAGCGAATAACCAAAAAGCTCAACTTTTATTTTATTTTTTTCCTTTTGCGAAACAGTTGCCTGAAGGTTATTTTTGTAGTTATAAAGTTCTGTCCAATTTTAGCCAACCTGAAAATGGAAATGTTACAAATTGAAGAAAATTTTCCAAAGGTTTCCCTACATAGATTTCACAATAAAACTTTTTAGCTGGGGACACGGAAAAGTTATGTTCTGCGACAACCTAAATATATTTGATTGGCCTCGGCTACACGGGCCGATTTGGGAAGGCATTCAGGTTACGGCTCAACATCGACAGGCTGAACTCTGCCCAGTTATTATTGAATTAAAGACACACTATATTTGGAAGATGAATTCAGTTCGTGCTGTGTAATAGAATGTCTCAATTTTCGTTCAATGAAGTAACTCATCTAAGGTAAGGTCATCTGACGAATGATGTCAGACTAACGGGGGGACAAAACTTGCAATCCTCGACCTGAGATAACGGAGCGGGACCGAAATACAAGTTCTTTTCAAATACCCTATTCATAGCACACCTGAAGATTTTGAGTATTGTAGTTCACCCTTCTAAATAGCACCATAACCATGGACGTCGAACAATGAAGTATCTATTCAAATGATCAAACTACTAACATGAAGATAAACAGCATCCTTTACAAAGCGAGTACAAAGCAAGCTGTTGCTATGACTACAGAACCAGTTGACATGCAAACGGTACCACTCGATAATAAAATTATTTTTAAATGTATAGTACGTATTCGTAATACCTAACTGTCAAAATTCGCGTTGGCAGTGGGAGGAAACGTTGGTGGCCACTTCTATCGAAATATCGTCGTAAGTAGGCTACTCCAGTGCGATGACACCGACGAATTTCGACGCAAGCGCTGCGCCAGCGCACGACGCCGCGCGATAACGCTCACTATGCTACGGTTAGCCCCGTGATGCCACGCCATCAGCGATCCAATACGGTGTCGAAACAATGGTAAATTGAACACAATGGCAAATAGTTACATGTTCGTGTTTGACAACGGAAACTGCTTAACCATTGAATTTTAAACTGTTCAATAACAAAATATTGAAAAATTTCACTTTTACATATCCAAATCTTAACTTCAATAGCTAATTAACAGTTAATGTTATCAGAAAACCAATCACCGTGTTGTTGCTGACCCATGCCGGCCGGCTTGTGAAAGGTAAATTAAGCTGAATGTAGAGAGATCAGTAATCATGGAATCTCGCAGTGGACAGTACCTATTGCTTCTGCGCAATGCATACGAATTACTTACGAAACAGGATAAAGAAACGTTTGTCATGACATGTGAAGTACTGAGTCGAGACGAAGAGAATCATGATGAGATTAAAGTTCAATAAATAACTATTTACTCATACCATACAAGGTCTAGAAATTCAACATTTGACTTTTGAAATGTAGCTTTTACTAGTTGAACTACTTACATGAGATTAATTTTGGCATATCAAGTCCATCTTTCTTAGCGGTGGAGAGGTATTTCAAGCATGCGGAATAACTACATACATAGGTGTACCTAACACGTTTTGGCCGGTGTCAACGACTTGCGAATTTATTTTTTATCGTTTCAATATATTATACCTACTTATTCATTTTTATTAGTTTATTGTGAAGCAAGGAATAGAGCACAGGCGTGGGAATTTCGAATTAAAGAATTTGCGTATTATTTATTTTTCTTGGATCGCAATAAATGCCGTAAAAATTCATGGTCTCAAAAAAATGCCGTTTCAATTATACTCTACAGTACCAGAACTTGGGCCTAATTAGAAAATTGGAACCTTTCATATAACGTCCTACCGGGTCCAATTGGGAATCCAAATCACCCACTAAAACACACACACAAAATACCATCCAAATCGGGCCAGTCGTTTAGGAGGAGTTCAGTGACACTGTGAAATGTATAGATAACTAACTGCAGTATCGAATACCCCAAACTATGCATTATTAAACTGAACTAATAATGATCCGATTAATTATAAATATCGTGATAACATACTAATTACATCACAGGCCGGGCCGCTACAGCGGGAGACCATTTTTTTTTAATTGTTTTAATTTCTGAGATATAAAAATTGTTTTATCAAAATAAATACGTTACGTAGCTTTTTTTTTTTTTGAACGGGCATCTCGCAGTTTTGACCACTAAGGTCTTGGCTGCTTAACCCGACTTTCCTGTGGGTGCCTTAAGCTGCTACACTCAAAGCCTCCAGCCAGGGGCAAAAAACTAAACTAAATTAAAACTAGGCGAACGCTCGCTAAGGGCACCCCCTGTGGGGTACGAACCTCGGCTTAGGGCGTCGCTGAGGGGAGGACAGCAAGAAGGGACAGGCTGGATCAAAATTGGTTTAAATCATGATTTTTATGCGGGGTAGTTTAAAGCTACGTGCTCAGCGGCAACAACTTGCTGGCACCTCGTTTTCGAGCAAGGGTCGGGGAGGAGTATCATTTACTCAGGGACACGGTCGCGATCGCAAAGGACCTCGGCGGCGAGGTCGGAATGACGGGAGGCGTCTGTTCTTGTGTATTGTGCTGGTGGCCCTATTCTGCTCTTGGAGGAGTGTGATGGGATCATCAGGGTCGGAAAGTAACGTTACGTAGCCTCAAGAAGTAGGTTAAATAGTACTATCCACGAAAACACGCCCCACTCCGCTCCCCTCCGTACTTAAAGCACAGCTTACAGTACAGTAATCGCGGAGTGGGGCGCGCCTTCGTGGGTAGGACTATCTGTAGCATACCTATCAATTGACTTTGACCCAATTTGACGTACTACCTACCTTTTGAAACATGTTTGAAAAGGAAATCTTTATAACTACTTAAAATTAGTTACATTTAATCTGGAATCGACATTAAAACCGTCGTGTAAACACAAGAATGAATAACTCGAAGATTTAAGAGTTTGTTCACTTGTGCACCTTTCGAAGAGATTTTTCTAAGAGGAACAAATGCTATTCACCTAAGTATGTTACAAAATATTTTATACTACACTTTATCAGAATTGGTATCAACGTCGCGTCCGTCTCTAAATAAACCTAAACGATCCCAGTCGAGTTGGTAATTTTCCTGGCGGTTATGTACCGAAGTTAAAAGGTCAATCGAAAATAATAACAACTATCCGATTTTCGCATCTCGATTCGTTAAATAAGAATTAGATATTGCTCCGAAAACACTATAAGTTTTCGGGTCTCGTGAACTCTCGTCTGGCCACGTTACCATGCCGATCAATACGCACCTTAGCACAATGAGTACCAAAACTATATCCTCTAAATCCAAACGAATGTGATCATTATATCAACAAGTATAGTGTTCACAATAGCATACGGCAGTTTGGCCGAATTTATGCGCCGTTGCGTGTATAGTCGCATTGTTTTATTCGTTTAGGTTCTAGTTAAAATGAGGCCCGAATTTTAGCTTAATAGATACATAAATTGCGTAGTCAAATGAGGAACGAAACAGGCGCCATCATCACTCAAATACCTTTCTACACAATAAAATAAATATGTTCGTACCTACTAGTAATTAGAATAATAAACATTAACTCATGTGCCGTTTGTGTCGATTTTCTCAACGATAAGCATCTCCAACCTTTCCAATTTTAATTCAAAGTTTCTATCGCCAGGAATTTCCAAATATGCGCGAGAGAGTGCCAAAGCAGACATATTACAAGCGTTTGACTAAGAACAGGCCTTGACCAAGTTTTTACTCCTCCACAAGTCGCCAGCCTTGAGCAACTTCTAAGTACTTATCAACCAACCAACATTGTTTGTAGGTACGTACATATGTACAACATTATTCAGGTAAATGACTAAAGACCTTAATACGTGAACACCAGTGTCTATTTTTGTTAGACACAAGTAGATAAATATTGCCGTAGCAAATGCGCTCAGACTTGGGCTGGAACCACATATGAATGAGCGTGTACAATCTTATACTTATTGATAACTAACTTTTAAGATTTTCCGTTACAAATTGTTATAAAGAAATCTTTAACACCGGTTTATCGGTTTTATTTGTGCAACATAGAAATTAGTGACGTACTCGCTGTAGTATTATCATTCAAGCACTGGAGTTGTACTGCAACAGCTAGGTATATAATTTTTTTTTAAAGTTAAAACTTTTACCGTATTGATACACGTGACCACGATTTGAAATTATTATTTCCTTCTCGCCTTTTTATATTGTAGGAATTAATTTATAGTAAATTATTTATACATACATCTTTTTATTATTTAATTGCCTTGTTCATACTAATTGCTTGGCTTCCAGAGTAAAATAATTAATAATTTCACGAACGAGAGTACACTGCACTATAATTGCTGGACTGAAATTAATTACAGGCTGTTTATTACACAAACTACTTGTTCAATGCCGTGGTGAAGGATAAAAGTGTAGAGTGAAATATAGAGACATTTTAAAACCAATATGGCTACCAATTTGATGTCAAGGCAGTGTCCATTAGAAAACCTACATACACCGAAAATAGTCGTCTAAATTCAGTTAAGGGTAAATAGGCAACAGTTATTCATTTATGAATTCTAATTTCAAAAATACCAGCCGGTCTATTCTGTGAGAATCTCACCGTATCTTAGTTAAAGTGAGATTTAAGTGGGCTGTCATTCCACTTGATGCTACGGATCGCTAGAAATTGACACTATTGACGATTGAATTCAAGCTCATTTCACCAAAGATTTCACGGTGAGATTTTTTCAGAATAGCACTACAGAAGTCAGGATGTAGATATGGAACGTTGATAATAATCGCACGGACGACAAGATACGCCACACCTAAAGTAACTATGAACATTATCTTCCAAACATGAAAAATTATCAGACCCAATTTTTAAGGTAAAGTACCTTTTTGTAAATAGAGTCGTTATTATACAATTTAATCGTAATCTTAGGTGTTTGACCCTAGAATTCAAGCTGAATATTTTACACATAACAAATAAAAACTTTCGATCACTTTGCTCAACTTTTTTGTGGAAGTTGGACTAAAGTCCCTCGAGAGATTTTTTTTTATTTGAAACATAAACTGTACTAAATCGTCTCGGGACTTCAAAGTATTGGATCATTTTATATCAATATGTGAATCTTTTCATACATATTATGTTTTGGCGAGGTCTACTCACACTCACACGTACAAAAACGATTCCATTGATTGTATGATTGTGCTACAGTACAGCATATGCTGTAGTTGAGCACAACACGCACAGTGTACTCGTTACGACACAAGTACGTACGAACATTATACTCATGAATGTTTAGAGGACGGATTGCTGGCGGCTGGCGACCTAGCATGTGCAAGTACCTACCGACTACCAACATCGTGGACTAAGCCAATTTTGGTCAAGGTTACCTTAAGACGCAGATATATGATAGTGACCTTGAGTGGTTAGCTTGCGTGTTCTGTACTCAGCTCACGCAACGCGTCGTACGTCCAGCCAGTTATGGGAGTCGCCCATCAAGGAGCGCTGTCCCAAATTAAACACATTATTAATTTATTATACATAAAACAAAATGTATTTTAATAAAACTCGAATACTAAAAGATCTATAATTAAATTATCTTTAAAATGGTGAAGGTTTCAGAAAAATACGCTTGATAGATTTTGCGCGATTCTCAGTTTTTTATCCGCGTTAGACCTAACTTTACAAATTAATTTCACTATGTAATATAAACATAATCCAAAATATTCGTATATTCAAATATTAAGATATGCTATATGATATAATATTGATATAATGCTCTAATTTAACATATATTTTTCCAACTCATTAACACTACACGTTTAGACGTCATCTTCAGTATAAAATTATTAAAAGTCGGTTATCGCCTTAAAGGGAAGCCCGTCAAAATGAAGCAGTTGTTTGTCAACTAGTTTAGAAAAAAATTCATAAGGACAGAACACACTTTTGCATTTATACAGTGTGTTACAAAAACCATGTCCGATCCGAAAAGGACACATAGGCACTGCAATAACATTACCAAAAAGTAATGAAAAACTTATATAAAAATTGCAAATTAAAAGTTATTGCTTTTAAAAAAAATCACGTTTTTAGTACCAAAATTATCCCAATTCTATAAAAAATTATAAAATTCCCCAGTGAAAAAAGCGACGATTTGTTTTTTCTTGCAATTTACCACTAAATAGACTCTCAGTATGATTCTTAACAATACCCTCACGGATGGGACATTGTTTTTGATACACGCTGTATAATTATCCAGCAACTTGTCTGTGTGTAATTTTAATTAACATGTTCCGCAACAGCGTGTTATTTGCAGTGATGACAAATCGCTATTGTAGACTTAAGTTATGATTAGTGATAATTATTCTGGTGTTACTGAAATTACATGGTAATTTCATCTTAAAACTGAAATATCCTAGTACCGAAAAATCGAAGACGTAATTATGATATAGGTACACCAATCAATGCACACTGGACCCGCGTGGTGCTTTATGATCGACTCGGGGGAGTCGGCACCCCCTCACAGAGGACTACCTCTGTGAGGAGGAGTATAATGTTACTACCACTAGGACTCCTCTGACTACAAAGGAAGGAGTGGTGGTAACATTATAGTCTGTTCAGTCAGTTGCCTGTCAGTTCCTTATACCTCTATACTGGTGACCGCGAACATGGCAAACATGGACATTAGTGCAACCTTCGTGCAACTACTTCTGCGTGACATCATTATCATCATTTCCTCAAGCTTTCTAGCGGAGAGTCACACAGCCAGCCATCACCTACGCCTTCAACGGGTACATCCTGACCACCAGCATGAACCGAACGCGCATACCTGGTCATCACCCTCAGCAGCAACCTTTACACAGCACACTGCACTCCTCTATAATACAGGTTGACAATTAATTACACGTGGAAATAGCCTGATATAAAATATTGAACAATGACCCCCATGTTAGGAAAACCTGTGTTACAGGGGTCATCCATTCGTCCATTATGGATGTTGTAATAGTAACTTACAATTTAGTAGTGTGCACTTATGTAAAAAAAAATATATATATATATATATAAATTATATATAAAAATAAACTAGACTAATAATAAGATTTTGGGGATAAGAAACGGGGGAAAGTCTATAATATTATATAATTTTTACCGATCCTACTTTGGGATTCGGATGGAGAAATACGTGACAATTGTTTTTATTTAGGTGCAGTCAACAACTAAATTCGTACAAATGTGTCGGATGCAGCAATCGTGTTTTATGAATCTCAACACTTAAGCAAAACATTTTTTTTTCAAAGTCAAAGCCAAAGACTGCAAAAATTAAAAGAAATTGAATATACAACAGAACAATGTTTAGGTAAATACTTAAGGGTACACTAATCGGTCATTCTTCCATACAAACGTAGTATTGTGATTACTCGTCTGTTTGACGGTGTACGTTCAAAACAAAAAATTATATCAATTTGCCTTGTCATTATCTAGTATAGAAGCAGAATTGGGAAAATAGTATTGGTTTGGAAGTTATAAGCATTGAAACTTCCATATTTCAACACTAATTTTAACTCATCTTTGGGCGTAAATAAATACGTTATGTAATATGAAAATGGCAAAATAGAAACCGTACAGGCATAGATAATTTATAGAAAAGTTCAAATAATGTTATTTTGAGTAGATACAGATACATCCATTACAAAAGTCTGGTCATGAAATTTTAAGCGCTCATTTTCGTTATAAATCATCGTCTATTTCACTATATAAATATATAAACAAAAACATGATAAATAAATACTAATTAAATAAACTAAATAAATAATTAGCTTTACTAAATAGCATGCATATTAGCCACGCCACCACCGAGTTCAAGCCGTGGACTAGTGGAACCTTAACTCCATAAAATAATAAATAACAAGGGCTTTTTTATCGGATTGTGAATGTTCCCACACTCCAATAACAAGTACCTACTTATTATGTTGTCGTTAACATCAATCATCAGGCCCCAACCCCTTTACTAGTGTTAATTTTACCTTAAACATAATAAATAACACTTTATTGTCGTGTTATTTTACCACTACCACATAAGTACCACTTGTACTTATTCTGTTATTTAGGTACCTACTCGTAAGTAGACAGTCAGACACACCGATTAGAATATTGAGTTATAAGCATGATAAAACGTCTGGTTTTAAAACAAAATTTAACGAATTTCGTTTTTACGCGTTTATAAGCTTTGCTTTTTGACTAAGAATAGAATAGAAAATTCTAAAGTGGACGAGCAAAAACGTGTAGCTGTGGAGTTCGTTGCGTCAGCTCTTCACGGCTAAGGACATGTAGCTGTGGAGTTCGTTGCATCAGCTCTACCCGGCTAAAGACGTGTAGCTGTGTAGTTCGTTGCGTCAGCTATTCACGGCTAAAGACGTGTAGCTGTGTAGTTGGTTGCATAAGCTCTACCCGGCTAAAGACGTGTAGCTATGTAGTTCGTTGCGTCAGCTCTTCACGGCTAAAGACATGTAGCTGTGTAGTTCGTTGCGTCAGCTCTTCACGGCTAAAGCATGCAGCGTTTTGGGAGTTGATTTAAGTAACTTTCAAAGTGCTGATTTTTCAGTCCAATTTCAATAAATAATTATGAAATCAGGGCACATATGCTAACTGAGAAATTAGCTACGAGAGCAGGGGCTTTAATTTCAATAAGGTCTATTTCAATTTAATTTAACTTTTATCATTACACGCGATCAATCACAATCTGAATCATTTTGAACAATATTGCTAATTCATCGCTTCTTATGTTCGAAAAATTTGTCTGCTCAGTAACGTAAATAACGCAATGAATGTTTTTGAACTGTCAAAATTAAACAGATTGTGATTGATCACATGCTAAGCAATTAGGGTGCTGGCTTATTAATATAGTTAGTCTAGCCGTTTAAAAATTACACATCGAGCCTTTGAAAGACACTGTCACACTGGTATGAGTAACAGAGAAGTCGTTCAAAAAGCAGATTTTTTTTCTAATACTCGATATGTCAAATACACCTCCGAATGCTGTACGTGTGGTAATTTGTGCTTAGTCCACACTAAATGTGGTTACCCTTGCGACCTCGTATACACTCGCGCATAGCTAAACGCTGTCAAGTCAAGCAGCCTCACTTGTACCAATTCAATATCATTTAATACAAGTGTTCCTATTAAATCATTTAGAAGTACATACAATGATAACGAATATGAATTCTAGAAAACGATGCGATAAGAAGCGATCTGATTTGTGATCGGATTTTGACACTTGAAGATCTATAAAACCTAAGTAACATAAAGATAATTTTAGCTTGAGATCCAAAAACTAATGCAACCAGAAAACCCAACATAAAAAGATCCGGCTCGAAGGACCAAAAGTTAAAACAGTAAAAGAAAGAAACGGTTTTAATTCCCATGACTTTATTCAAACTTCGTGTCAAAATATACAACATAATGTATAATTTACATAGCAAATGCTAATTAAAAAAGAGAAAGCGAAAAATGTACTGCATTCTTTAAAAAAGTCCGTTTTATTTAGTAGGTCAGTATTCTAGTGTCCATTTACATGCAACGGTTATGTGAGGAGTGTACACTTGTACAGGTTATCTAATCTAGTATTCAAATGAATACCTAGGACATGTTTATACCTCTGCATTAAGTAGGTAGGTATAGGTAGTACTTATACATACTCGTATTTATATTATGGTTACTGATAATTCATATGTTCAGGGTTTCTATTATTTTATATATTGCAAGTGTTTAGATAGTTCTAATAAATATTTCTTACTATTATAATTATTATTTATGCATCATGTAGGAGTGCTACATTTTGCACCCCTTCTCTACAGTATTTTATTTTTTAAATTTTGAATTAGTCTCTTAAATAAAAAAACCACTTGAACAATATCGAATATTAAAAATATCGATAAAAGCAAGATTAATACTGCTTCTTTGATCAGCTTTTGCGTACGAAATAATTTCGTTCTATCGAAAAAAAAATATTTCGACTTTGTCCGAATGAAATAGTTTTCCGAATTTTCCGAGGTCGAATCTCATACTTATTTTAAATGAAAAAAAGCCGCTGGAGTACAGACTTTCCACCTCCAGGAGCTTGTATTTACTCTGTTTATTATTCCCGTCTTTATTTAGATTTACCTACACTTTGTCAATAAGAAAATGTGTAGCATTAAGAGCTATTATTTGAGTTTGACTAGACATTGCTTTGCACGGTTTTTACGACATGACAATCCATCGACATTTCTGAAATACATATTTATTTAAGTTTGACTGCCTCGTTGGTCTAGCGTTCGCAAGCGCCACTGCTGAGTATGAGGTTCTGGGTTCGATTCCCGAGTCGGGCAAAGTGTTATTGGGTTTTTCCATCTGGAATTTCTCAGTAGCTGCCCGGAATCTGGATTTGTGCCCGGTTGATGGCAATAGGCTCGCCCCCTATTACATGGGACTGAAACATAACTGGCCTAACCTTTCGGGGATTACGGTCGTGATCTTATATTATGTGTTACGTAAGGTTAATATAAATTTATTATACATAAAAACCTTCTGGAATAAATTCTCTAAATGATGGTGTGAAACCGAATAAAAATTCGTGTTGCGTGGCTCAGAAGAACAACGCGGTCACACAGATAAACATGAAAAACTACTTTATAATATGTATAAATATCGATATTATAGATTATGTGACAAATGAAGTTTTCTTTACTCTTTCCCTTAGCCTTTATCCGTTAAGTCAGTTTTAAGTCACTACGCTATACGGGTGTAATTAAAACAAATCGATAAAGACTCCGCCATTGCTAACATCGATCGTTATTTAAATACTACTGGGTAGAACAATAAGCTCAGTGTGTTTACACAGTATTCCGAATGTTACCCCTTTTTAACCCTTTTTTAGAATCATGTAGCACGTGGGAACAAGGACCATTATTTTTTAATTTATTGCCATGTTGTCCAACCTTATCAACACTGCTTAATAGAGACCCTGCTGCGTAAGAATTAGTGTGTATATGACGTCACGTATATATTATTAAAACGGTTACTTAAGAGTGAAGAAAAAAATTAAAAACCAAACCTTGCAGGTCTCTGATTCCCTCGTCAGTCATCATTTTTGGTGAAAAAATCAGTTAAAAAAGTTGTCAAAAACGGTCAATTTTTCGGTAAAATCGATTGAACGCCACTCAGGCAAGAGCAAATAAAGCAGATATTCAGCCTTTGTTCCTTTGTGAAAAGTCGACGAACGATTCTGTCCATTAGAGTTTTCACTGACGTTCTGCAAATATTTATTTCATCGTTTGGCTTTTTCGAAGCACGGCGGTATTTGTATATCAAAGGGTTAAAATTCGGAATGTTCAGCTACCTGAGAGCTGTTAACTTATCTCGTCGTGAATTTCTAACTTCTAATTAAAGTCGGATTCGCATGTACACATGCCAAATGTAACATTATCAAGAAATACAACTGGTCCTTTCTTAAAACAAGAGTTTCACATCAATTTGTCTTTAAAAAGAAAATGGATCCTGTATCAAAAGTACTATTCGATATTGGCGAATATAATAGTTACGAAAATATTTTTCAAACTTAGTAAACAACAACAACAACCAGTAATCAGGCATTTAGTCGATGAACCAAAAGGCTGGGATAAAACAACATTTTCCCGTCTGTGAAGCCAAGAATTCAGTCGAGCGTAAATCGCTCAAGACTTCAAGACGGACCGTTCTACCTCAGAAATGCACCGCTCCGCAACCCCTCGTTATAAATGCACGGTAGTGTTCAGCAGTTAGAATTCACTTTATAGCTGCCTTACACGAGCAATAGAGCTTTTCATATTTTATAATGCACTCGGAAATTCAATTCAATTCGAAATGCTGTGTTGTTCAGTTCAATGCTTCGCGAATTCATGAAATGAAATGGCTCCATCGTGTATCCGTTCCGTTGAAAGAATATAACCAATAAAAATAACTGTACGTGCCTAATATTTAGCTACTGTTTTAGAACTGCTACGTCTAGTCCGCTTTCTAAAAAACTGTTTCAATATAAAATGCCTTGGCAACAGCTGTGTCGCTTCCAACGCAAATTTAATGACAAAGTGTAATGTAGCTCGTCTAGTCTAATGTCGTTGGCTTAAGCTTTACGATGGCGTATTTCGGCAGTAGAATAATGTTGTGCCTTTGTTTAACGTAACCAGCGAATTATTAATCTTCCCCGCCCCGCCCCGCACCTCTGAAATTGGGCGGTGGAGGGTGGTGGGAGTATGTTTTCGGGGGTCTGAAACTCTGTTCGTATTCAGGACGTGGCGCATCTCGGTTCTTCGCATCAGAATAAATGATACACGAAATTATGTTTTATGTCGAACGTATTACGATGAATTTAAATAGACAAAGAATTTTTCGCTAAACAGTTGTGTGACTCAGTTATAAGATGTGCTCTAACAGTAGTTTATTAATGTGCTGTTTTAAACTTAATTAAAAGACTCATCAACAAATGATTACACACGTACAAGAATAATCGTTAATGCTCTTGGTATTGATCACCATCTTTATTCTTTGATCATCTACAAACTACACAATGAGGACGAGATTACGAATCATAATTATACAGATCGGTACAGAACAAAATAGGTACCTGCATAAGATTCAAATATTGATCAAAAGACCTTATACCAGACAAGAATGTAAATGTAGCAGTAATGGATCTCAGCGACCTTTACTTTGCCCCAACATCGTTGCAAGAAAAACTCTGCAAAATTTGACTTGCAAAACGATAAAGTTTCCATAACTACCTTAAACTTTGTTAAGTTAAAGAAAATAAGTAAGTAATAACAATGACTTATATATAAGGTTTATTTTATGTGATGTAAGAGACGAGCACGAACATTATCCAGCATTGCACATGTAAACATGCACGCCCAATAAGCCTGGAGGCTTTTATTTAAGTGTTAAGTCTGTGTACGTTTTTATTTCTGCTTGAGTACCTATAGTTTTCAATGTTTTTGTAGGTATATGTTCGTGTGCTAGCTGACATAATGTCAAATAATGTAATTTAATGTTTTATGTTTCGTTATGTTGATTACTTTGTATACTACCTATTATTATATACCTACCTACTATTATATAGAATAGAGCAGTGATAGCTTGGTGTTACCGTCGGCCAAGTCATAGGTCTCGGGTTCGAACCCAAGGCACGCACATCAGATTTTTCGGATTCATGTGGGTATTGTATAATTATCACTTACTTCAAAAACGGTGAAGGAAAACATCGTGACGAAACCGGCATGCCTGAGAGATATTTCTCGACGGCATGTGAAGCCAAGTCATGGGCGGCTTTAAAACTCTGACACCAGGTTCGTCTCTAACCACACGAAAAGAAGAAGATTTAGAATGTAGTTCTTCTAACTACAGGACAGCTGTGCTGCTGTAGAGTTTGTTGCGCCACTTCTTCTTCCCAGCTAAAGCACTAGGAAGTGGTGAAGGGTGGGCGTTTTTGGGGGACTATCTATCTTATGTAATTTTATCGTTCAAAAATTGCTGATTCTCAGCCTAGTTTAAATAAATGACTTTTAAGATGATTCCTTCTCATAGGGGGGAGAACCGGGTACTAAAATTGGAAATACATAGGGTGATTTTGTTATGATAAGATGTATTAAAATTTTCACCACATACAAATGTATTCATCAGGATTTAAAGATTTAAAGTTTTGTGTCGTAAATCATTGGACTGATTTAGGTCACACACAAGCACAACTAACTTAGTTCTTAGCTTCTGGTGGATTCGAAACTCAAAAGTTGCCTACGACACTACGAATGTGCTACGAGCTACGACGCTACGACTTTAAGGGCGCAGTTCACCAAAGAAACAGATCGCGATCAGCACATCTAAACTGCGTTCAAGAGCTATGAGTGTTGATATTCCATAACAATGCTGACACTGACAGCTCTGGAACGCAGTTTAGATGTACTGAACGCGTTCAGTTTTGTTGGTAAAATTGCTACTTAAGTTTTAGAGTCAACTCTTTTTATTATTTTAAAACTAGGTACAAAGTCTGAAACCGCTTTACAGCCCTTTAAAACGCACAGTATTCTTTGAGAAAATCATTCACGGTTGTCACACAATTTTAGAAAATCAGTAAAATGTTAGATACATGTGGCCGTTTGCACTGTCGCCGTGCACTGTGAGTCACTGCTTCTACTACCTAAGTCGATATAAGTACAATCATAGGCATTATGACCTACCGAGAAATAAGTACAGGTTCTTTGTTTTACCTACTTATTACCATTCCTAGTTGGCTGACTGTCCAGCTAGTAATTAATAGTGTAGCCATTTTAATGTGTGCATTTCATTATCATACTAAATTAACCTTGTCAGTAAGACAAAAGAAAATACTGCAACAAACTATTCATATTCGATTTCCTAAGAATAGTATCAATAAAATGTGAGGTGATGGTATATTTTGTGAGCTAGCCTATCGTCGGAAACTCGGAATAAGACTTGTAATATTGGAAATGCGATTATTGGGGCTCTATCGCTTAGATTCGATTGCTCGATTTCCTCCGAGCGCTATACCTAGGTATTGCATAGATATGATGTGGTGTGCGGTGTACAATCGTTTACACTTACCACCGGTTTTGTAACATAGACAGGATATTTCCTTTACCTGATCATTTTATGGTTAGGTATTGATATAACACGTCGGTATATTTAGAATAACTTTTTATGAAGTAGGTACAACGTTGAAACGGGTTCACGAATGTTTCACCAAAGTTTTACACTCGAACTTTCTTAAATTATTTATTTCAGTAACAATTATTCTTATTACGCAATATTTTAATATTTATTATTTGGCAAATGTTTCTCTGTACAAATGTTTCGCATGATATTTAATAATTTGTACATTTCTCATTTAATATTAAGATTCTTTTTGGAAAATAACGTTTATACTAAATACTATAAAAAAAAATTTAAACTAAACCAGTCATGGTTGCAATTTACATTTGGGTCAAATAAATTACAGGCATGTACTTATTGAAGTTCTTTAAACCTACTAAAGTATATTTTTTTTATATTCTAGTCGGTTTTTGCACTCGCTGGAAGCTGCCGCGACAGGCTCGCTTCGCTCGCTCGGCTCGTGCTTAGGGGTCGTAGATCTAACCTAACCTAACCTTTTTATTTAAACTAATCTAACTACTTCGGTTTCTGGTAGCCTACTATTTTTTTTTTAACACAATTTGTTTCTGGCATTTAGTTTTTTTAATAATATTATTATTGTTGATTTATTAATTTAAACTACCCTTTTGCCTATTTAATGAGTTTCATTTTTAGGAAATTGCGTAGGTAATAATAACAATGTAATATGTAAAACGCTTTATTCCAAACGTTTTTTTATGAGATAACATGAATAAAAAATGATTAGATTGTCAAATAATACGTTATTCAAAAAAAGTTAATTATTTTCTTAAGTGAATTATTCGTCAAACTTGTTGTTGTATAGTGACGAATTGACAAATCATGTGTTTGCCAATCGTTACTTGTCAAGTGAAATTAACTGTCGGTGAAATGACAGGACACCCGTTGAAGCGAGATCGTTTATGCAATGTCACACCTCTAAAATGAATATTTAGCATACGTATATCTCATGTCGATCGACATAAAATAAACACAGTCTAGCCACCGATTGGTGGCACGCCATATACATCCGTTGCCAAACTATCACTCGTAGTTAGCAAATAGTTTACAACATGTCGTGGGTAGCATCTACATACCTACCTACCTGCTTAACCTATTATGTATTTGTTCACGGCAGGCGTCTCCTCACTTCCGTAAAGGCGGACGTGAGTGACTGCGTGAGAGGTAGATCAAGGTAATACGTTATTTTCCTTGCAGAGCAAGCCGGATATTACGAATATTACGAATACATCAGGTGTGAAAACGATCGGAACACACAGAGCGAGAAAATTGAAAAATATTTGGAACGCCGCACAACCGCTTTAAAACGAAATTGGTAAATAATACCTACAATAATTTGAAAATGCATGTACAATTTTCTTCGTCGGTGCTCTTAGGTAGTTCTGATGAAAAGTGACCGCTAAATTGTAATGGAAAAATAAAAATATGACACAGACAAAACCATTCATAATCTCGAGTCTGGACAAAAAAGACGCAACGCTCATGCCATGAAAATAGAGTTAGGATCAATAGAAATGTGTCACGAAGTCAGTTTTCGGATCAACTCCAGCAGTTTAGTGTTGTTGGCACAGAGCCAGGAGCGTAGGGAGACGCTGCGATCGGCCGTGCGAGATACACGCACAATTCCTGCGTTATTGCTTCATCAATTATAATGAATTCAAATGACTTCATGGCTGTTGCAATAAATCGATTTCTGGAGAGCACGATTAACTACATCGATCACGGTGATATACACACTCCAAGATTTAGAGCAAAATATGGCTGGCAGTTTAGGAACGAAATTTTTTGTATCTAATACGTCGTTCAAACGATGCATACGTTTACGTACGAGGAGTAGTTTTTATTTTCTGAAAATTTTCCGAAAATATGCAGCATTTTTCTAAACAATGAAGCTACAGCGGTTCTGTGTTGAAGGTTGCATCTGAAAATATCTATATTAAAAATCCAAGGTTTATACGAAATACACGCATACAAAAAACTACTGACCTACCATACAAGGTCATAGGGCTATCCACCATACTAGACCACTGCCGGAAAGACACAAGCAATTAATTTTATTTTGAATTACCAAGGCTCTTCGTAAAACAGGTAGAACGGTGCTAACAAAGCCTTTAACTAATCCATAGCCCATGGAGAGCCTCTACAGCTTTTAAAATTTAAATACACGAGTTTTCCCTAACTAAGGAAAATTTGGGGAAATTGACAAAGGAATATTTGTCTAGTAAATATAAGCAGTGGATTTGTATTCGTGTTTTCATTGATACTCAATTATTACTGACAAACTTTGTTGTATTGCAGCATTTCACAATACATATAAACTAAGTTCATATTTGGGAGGCTGTAAATAACAATTAACAATTGATTTTATTGTTATTAAAATACATACCTTTCTCCAGCTTATATTTCTTCTGTGAACATGCGGAGGAATCTTAATTAAAAATCTAATCAGGATAATGTCATTACAATGATATGTATATTACCTAAATCAAGCCATACCTGACACAGGTAAAGCCGGTTTTCAGTGACAATGAATCCTTCCGTGTGACCGCGACTTATTTTTTTTTTTTGAAAATTACGCTAACAAAAACGATATCTACCTATTTATTAGTTTTCTATATAACTGTACACAAAGCTGCGCAACCTTCAGTTCCCCATCATTCTAAAAAATTGCTAGAAGCTGCTGACGCAGCAGCCGATCTATTCTGTAAAAATCTGACCAGGAAAACTTAGGTAAAGTGAGTTGTGCTAGGGATTTACACTATATTAACAGCTCACTTCAAGTTCACTTCGCCTTAGTTTTTCCGGTGAGATCACAGATTTAGTGTAGTCTAAGTCGGCAAATAGATCGGCAGTACTTTCAATATATTAGACAAAGTACATGCCTAATAATGTTGACACTCATGACTTCATTGTCGGCTGGTCGTCAGTATTTTACAATGGCCGGCCACTAAAACATCAAATAAAATTCGTAGTGTGGGCTAAGCAGGCCAAGGCTAGCCGCGATAAACACCGAGTCACATTTATTTATCATGCGATTACACGTACACTGTGCTGCCGCTAAACTGTGAACGAACTTGGCGCCCTAAATATGTATAATGAAAAATTATCTGTTTAGGATGCGACCTACATATTTTTGAGGTTAGAAGATCATCAAATTGAATTCAATTATTTATTGTTCTATATTTTACGAACGACTGGAAAATAAGTTTACATTTTTATTTAGACCGGAACATTTTAATACCTAGAATAAAAAAAAAATAGAATTTATGTAAAGTCGACCTCGTCATCCTTTGTCACTTTTCACGACAACTCCCAGTCTTTTCTTTTTTTTTCGTGTAGTTATTGACTAATCTGATGTAAGAGTTTTTATGCCGCCCATGGGCCTCTGACTTCGCTTCACATGCCGTCGAGAAATAAGAACTTCCAGTAAATTGAAACTTTACTAAGGTCGAAACTATCTAACTTTCTCATAGACAAATAGACCTTGAAGCTTTACGCCGTGCAACCGACATTCAAACTTAGACTGATACAAAGCATTTACAATTCTACATTTTTTTTTGTAGGTGCATATCTTTATGGAAGTTTTAAAACGAACTGGACTAGCCATTATTTCAGACAGACATCAGATTTCTCCTATGACAGCTGAAAGATGATAATGATGATTTCTGTCCTACTCTTTACTTTGATTATACCTACATCTTTAAGGCTATTTTTAAGATTCCGTACCAAAATGGTAAAAAGGAACCCTTATGGTGCGACGCAGTCTCACTGTCCGTCTGTCACAAGTACCGTTCCCCCCCTTATCTCCGAAGTTTGCGTAGAGAAAAATCTGAAATTATTCTATGTGATAGAAGTTTATGTAAAGATTACAGGAAAAATAAAACGATGTCTCTAAATAGCACACTTTTTCAGAAATCATCAACAAAAATTACATTAGCTCCACTATCGGTCAAGAGATGACACTGACCTAAACTGCAATATTCTACATCGCAATGTTAAAATTCTCTGACGAATATACGCCTCGCCAATGAAAATTTAAAATGGTACGGAACCCTCGGTGCGCGATTTCCACTCGCTCTTGACCGGTTTTTTCCACTTGAATGGTCTAATCATTATTTACATTTATAAGGAGAATATATTTTGTCTATCCATGCCTATGAAATACATCCAACAATGATACAGATAGAAAAGCCAGCACAATCTCCTTGGGGGCGACCTTCGAGAAATCAATAATTCTTACTAAGAACTTGTTAAGCAACCTTCGTAATTTCTTTGAAGGTCAAAGCGAACCATATGAATAATTAACCATGGATTTCATTGTTTGAATACAGGTACCTTTTGTTCCAATAAAACGGTGTATTTACTGAACTGTAGACTGTAGCTACTCAAATAATATAATGTTTGATTTCATGTCAAAGGCGTGTTTTACCATGCGTGATGTTCATGTATCGCATTTTCAGTACCTATTCGCTCAAATAAAACGGTGGTATTCAATAAAACGAAATCTTTAATTGCATTTTTTTAATAATTTAAAAAAATGGTATTTCTATACTGTCTGTTCCATTTATTTACCTACAAATGAAACGTTGGATTATGTGATCTATCAATGCCAGTTTTCAAAAAAAAAACGTTTTTCATGTTTTTTTTTTAACAGAAAAGCTTAATGTTAATTGATGTCATTGATGGGATGAAATTTTTGACTTTACAATCCTACTTCAATACAAATGCTGGTAAATACAAGGTACGTTTTGTACTTAATTAATAGATAACTCCTCTTCATTCCCGCAGTGTTCTACTGTCGAGTAACAAACGTGCCATACATTTGAGCAATCCTTCTTCCAAAGCAATAAGGTTTAAAATTTCTACAGCAAGAATGTACTCGGAATGTAGCCAGTTTAGTGGCGATTGGGTAGTAAATTGGGCCTGATTGAAATGGTCCAGATTTCAACAGATAGGTAGGCAGTAGCTGTGCCGTGTGTCTTCTAGAACGATCTATCTCTCTGAGGGGTACTACACACACAGCTCGGCACGATTCGGCACAGCCGTGCAGCAAAATTAAAAATAGGTATGTTCGGGAAAAGCCGCTCGGCTTAGCTCGAATGGTGTCGATCCGACCCGAACATGATTCAGCGAGGGTAGATGCTGAATGCTGAACGGAGTTTACGAGCATGAACCAAATCTATGCTGAATATATGTGTATTAATTGCTTCGCGTCGGCTTTGTCGTTCAAAAGTTGCCTTCGAAACGAATGCCGACCCGAAAAAGTGTGTAGCACCCCTGAAGCCGGTGTTACGTCCCGTTAATTAGAGTGGACCTAGTCACGTGGATAGAGGACGCCTCTTCAATAAGGAACGATTGGGACTCCAGTGCCCGCCAGTAGGTAGGTAAGTATCTATCTATTGTGTCGTGTCGGCGGAAATTTTCGTCTGTAGAAGACAAGAATTTCCGCTGTTTTTACACAAGCTGCAGTTTAATACAGAGGTTTTAAGTAAAGATTCTTGTATAGGTATTAGAATAGATTAGATACATATATATTAACTAGGTACATATTATTTATTCGATTGATATAATGGTGAAAGGTTCCTGGAAAAACAATGGGATATGAAAATGATTCCCGAGTAAAGAAAATAAATCTGTTTAGATCGGTATGTTGAGATATTCAGATTTCATGTTTTAGTAGCTCTATAAGGAAATGGGTAAATAAAACAAGAAAAATATTTGACTGTTGAAATATTACAAATATTAACCCGAAAGGACAGAAACCAGTGCAATTACGCTGAAATTCTTTTGAATAATGCTGAAGTTCTGTATTTCCTAATAATAAAACATTAAAATAGGTATTATGCATCATCAAAATTATTAATAAAACCTAGTCTTAGACGCTGAGTATTCTCGTCCAGTTGTGCACACAAGGACAAAGGATCTAATAGTGCAGTAACTTTAGCTAGTCGTTAGCAAGCACTGCATAATGAAAAACCTCATACAAATCGTTTATAAAGCGCTAACGGAAAATAAAAGCAATTTAGATGTAATCGTTCCTTTAGGTATCTAATGTTGTTAACGAACGCAATCGTATCGTCATTTGGTATCTAAGTAGATACGTTGGTATGTGCCGTTAAAGTAGGTCAAGATGATTTTAGAATCAATACCAAGCGCCGCTCTACGTAAACAACGGAGGTACTACGGTAGCCAGAAAATCGGCCACTTGTTTAACAGGATTAAGGCAGATAATGGAGTTAGAGCATTTATACAGCTTCCTTTTTCGGTGCTAGATTCATGTTATCAGCAATTTAACCACGTTTGTGACCTAACCAATGAGGGTCATCTAATCTATGTAAATTAGTGTCGCGTAGTCAATCTGGGGCGACTCTGTTGTTCGTCTGACTTAGTGCGTCTTAATAACCTATAAATAGAGATCGTCATTGAATTTTTTTCTAACCACGTCACTTTTAGCCGTGTCCGTGAGTCATATATGTATAAACAAAACTCGGCTCATTTCATGAATTAAGTATAATTTATATATTCATTCTAAAGAAACACTAACAGAGCTGCATGAGTAAAAAAATACTTATATTAAAATATTACACAAGTTCTCTTATATGCTCATTTCAACATAGTACATAGACACAACAATGTAAAGGTTGGTGTCTTCTATTTTAAGTAACAACCGGTTTCACCTAGCAACTCATTTCGCAATTCGAAGCAACTTGCTCACGAATCTATAATCATCTATGAAATGCTGCTAAGAGGGCTCCCAAATGTGGAGTGTAGAATCTACGTTGCAAAAAAACTGTTAAAAAAGTGGTGAAGTGCGAAGTAAAGGCTTATTAATCGTTCCGTACAATTGTTTTATGTTGCTGTGGAGTCGTCCTTTATGAGGAGTGGTCACCGCCCCCAATAGGCATGTGTAATCACAAGCGTCTTGCCATCACGGTGACAAATCTGAATGTCTTCTGCGCCTGTTATTTCCATATTACCTTTCAAGCTAGAAACCAGCATCGTTGCTTGATCGCCGAAAAGGTAGGTAGGTACTTCCTGGGACAAACACCTCCACAAAGATCTTCATTACTCCTCAATAGATAGAATTACCTTCCAAATTAAAAAAGGTGTAAAAGCGAAAAGCAACTCTTGAAAAATAAAATAATTCCCACTTTTCTCATAAATACCTGTGGCACATTCAAAAGAACTGGCGGTTCATTAAATATAGGAGGAATATTTTCTGCTAGCATCGTTCAAAGCTAGTTCAAGGGAGAAAAAGAGAGAAACGAATAAAACCGATTTGACTGAAGTTGGGCTGCGTGAGGAACCGTGAAACGTTACCAATTGAAATAATGTACATTCCAGTTTATATTTTTTATTTTCAGTGGGAATTTTTTTATAAATCATTTTAGTGGACCATGTCTTCCCAAAATAACATGCAAGGTCGGAGAACTAAGTATGATAAGTAGATATCGAAAATTCAAAACAGCCAGTATTTTGTCTAGAAATTATCACTTAATTTCTATGTGAAAATCAGAATATCAAAGGCTTTATTATAAGGCTACTGTGAGTCTACATCATCCTACTAAACAGACCTTCCCCATGACTTCAGAACCCGAGCGAAAGTATAACCTTTGATTTGTTTTCATTTTCTAGCAGCAGGCCACGGCTGGATAAAGACAATTTTCAGTTAATTCAGCCCAGAGGGCCTACCACCACCTGCTAAAGCAGTATGTTTTATTTAAATCTTACTTCAGTGTGGAGAAGAGATCAAGCTGTAGGTATAGCTGTACAGTAGAGAATCCAGGGGGGGGGCTAAGGGGCCCAAGCCCCCCCTCCCAAAGCGTCTGAATTCCTCCGTTACAAATCTTAAAATGAACTTGATATTATTCTAATTAAACTTTTTAGCAAGTTACACTACCTAATGTACAATTGTCATCAATTATCCTTAACTTAATGAGTTTGTATTTTGTTTTCATTTTTTTTTTCTATAAGATGTTTTGTTACGTGTCGAATTTTGATTCCCCGCACCACTCATTCAGCCACTCACGCTGCCCGGTTTGGCCGCCATGTATATTCACCGAGATATCTCTGGTAGTCTACAACCTGAAGTCATTGAGGAATTATTGAAAAGACCCTCCCAAACGAAAATCCTGGATCCGCCACTATGCCTGTACACTGAAGTAAGATTTAAATAATACTGCTATAAGAGGTGGTGGCAGGTGTTAGGCCCCCTAAGCTAACTTTATTATGAATTATGTATTCCATAATTATGTAATTTGGTTAAAATATGATTTTATTTTTATTAAGTACTAGATGACCCGTAGCCCAATTGTGTAACTTAGCTTATTTTCGTAAACGATTATGACTAATTTGTTTCATTTTAACAGTTCAATAACATTCATTGCGTTATTTACGTTGTTGAGCAGATTTTTTTTTTTGCAACTTATGAAGCAATGAATTAGCAATCTGTTTCAAATCGAAACAAATTTTGATTGATTGTGCATTACGCAATTAGGGTACCGGTAAACTTCGTAACACGTTTCGATTGTTTCGGGCTGTTCTTTTGGGTTGTTCCAAATTTTCTTTTTTCATGAACCTCTCCAGTAATGTGGCGAACCAAAAAAAAAAAAAACGAATCGGTCCAGCCATTTTTAAGACTAACGCACAGCAATTGATTTTTGTTTAAGATAGATTAAATTTATCTTTTATATCGATCCTCTTCTAGTCAATTTGAGGACGTTGTAGGCCTTGTAAACTCACAGATGATTCAATTTGTTGACATTTTATTTATTTTTTAAATACTTGGTACTTTTTGACAGGCCTACACTGTACTGCCATACCTAATAACAGCGTAATTTAGAAATATTCGAAAAGGTGGAGTTCCTTGCTGCCTTGACGAGCTTGACGAATTGGAACCGTGCACCTAGCTTCTAACGGTTTTTATGTACCCGTGTGGTTTACAAAACATGTAAAAAAACCCTTTCCGATCCGTGAAGGTGTTGTTAGGTAATCTATTTATGTGGTAATTTTCAGGAAAATCGAAAAAAGAGGATCGTCTGTTTTTTTTTCAAAAGGTTATTTTACAGAGTTTATTACATGGGGCGCGGGTGGCCGTCGTTTAGCGGGTGTCTACAAGTAATAACTTATGACCACTGTTGATTTGCTAATTTTCAATGGAAGTTGATTTGTTGATTTTGGTACCAAAAATGTGATTTTTAAATAGCAATAACTTTCTTTCAATAATAAGTCGATTGTTTATTACTTTTAGGTATTGTTATTGCTGTAACTTAATGTATAATAATAAAACATTAAAATTGTTGATTGACCATTGGGTATAAGCGTTTCAATGAAACTCCTACGTAACCCTAAACTGCAGCGTGCTAGTTGGAGTGCTGATAGAATGCGCGGGCTTGGCCCAATGACATCAGCCTATTACGTCATCGCGCACATGTGCTCGCCGCTCGCGACTCCATCTAGTATAATTAACCACAGGGTTATACTCGGTAACTCGGATAAATTATGGACAACACGCTGCTACAACGAAGGTCTTTGTGTGACGTCCGCGTTTCTAACTTCCTGCTTTGTTATACTGTAGAACTACTACTAAACGTCTTGCCTTTATTTGAATTTGATAACTGTACTTCGTTGCTCAATGGCAGTTTTGTTGTTACGAAATCAGCGTCATAGAGGTTGCATAAGAGTAGGAAAATCAGTGGAAATTTTGCTCTTTTCGATAATTTTAGCGTGTTTGTATGTAAGTATGCAATTGATTAAATTAGAATAAAGAGTCAAGCCGGTTTCGCATCGATGCTAATTTAATGACTCAACAATCCCAGGCTTAATTAAGGAGTCTTGTTTAAGTTAAAAAAGAACTGACTAGTCGGAAATTAAGTACGGGTACTCACTAGATTCTACACTTGCCTTCTGAAAAACGTAAACCGCATAAAGAAATCGATTTTCCAAAACAAAGAATGGCGAACGCTCTGATGGCGGACAACCGGTGTTCTGGCGCCATTCTCTTCATTCCTTTTACACTGTCCAACAGGAACGAGGTTTCATTATTTTTTTATGTCTCACTGTGCCGGAGTTTAATTGACGTTTACAATTAGAAGAAGAAATCAGTTTAAACTTGACGGTAAATAAAAAGACATCGGCTTTATTCTTTCGAGAAAAAGTAGAGATATTTACAAAAAATACGGCTATCTACATTACTCAGTTTTATGCGTTGATGTAGGATAGTATAGTGCGATGATTAGACAGTATTTAGCGGTCGGGTGGCGCAATCTAGCGGCGAGAAGTGGCGACGAGCTCAAGGTTGTTGAACATTACAAGACAGGCCCGAGGCCCGGCTTGTCCTCTTTTTGCAATTAACACACTCTATTCAGATATCAACGAAATGCGTTGTTACGCCGTCTGCATCGCTAGGGTTATAATACTTAATATTATATTTTGGACGTTGTTTAAAAATGTTGATGCTAATGAAACCGTTTTTTGCTGTACTAGTCATTAATGCCTTGTTTTCATTAACGAACAGCGCACTCAACACAGTCGTTTGTTTCCAGACTGATTCGAGACACAACCTTATAGGTACGAATATACTATTACCTATCATGTCTTTGTATAATTGTGTCTCTAATATAAGGTTTCTCACTCATCTCACCGAATCCTTAGTAAACAGATATCCTTTTCTAACCTTATTCTAATCTATTTCTCTTATTAAATAATTTCTAAGAAGAGTATACGAGTATCTTGTATCCTAGCAAAATTGAAATACGACTTCGACTCATTCTTCAATGTAACTATACTCCATTTGAAATAAGATTAGACATTTCTTAAGTTAACTTTCTTCTCGACAAGTCGTTTTAAGTCTTTACTTAAAACGACTTGTCGAGAAGAAAGTTCTATGCTACGAGAGTTTTTGAGTAAATCTATTGACTGGCACAAGTACTGGATAAGCATAGGCTTATCCAGTACTCGTGCCAGTCAATAGACTAAAAAAAAAGTCTATTTCTCTGTCTTGTTATCTTTGACGGCTAAATTGTAGCATAGCATGGTACATAACTCGGCTCCAATTCCACTAACTAATTAACAAACGTTTAATTGATCTCTCGATTGTGTGTTTTTGACACATTCGTCTCACAAATTGTGTGAGATTACAATAGTGTGCCTCGAGAAGCCACTGAAACGTTTGTTTTGTGAAATTAGGGCCCAGTAGGAATACAAAAAAAAACTGAAAAAAGCTACGAAATAAAGACACTGCCGAAATCTGATTTATAGGATTCTTGGACAAAGTTGAACGAAATAATAAGAAACCAAGTTACTTAAATTTAGAACTTTCTCTGAGTTTGAGAGCAGAACAGAATACTTACATAATTTTTCACACCACCTGCTCGACAAAGTTAAATTACATGTCATGCAAACCTAACCTAAAGTAAGTCATTTAAGACCTGAGGTCTAACAGGGCATTAATATTGTATTGAATTTCATTATGATCCGCTGGTCATTAAAGTGATTTGAATTTGGAACATAAAGTTGAAATCGCTTTCAAACATTTACGATAGGTAGTAGGTACATACTAATTCCATGCATTCAACATTAAGACCTGCACTAAAAAAAAAATTGTTCGATAATCAAACTGGCCACCACGGGTACCTAGAATATAAATAAAAGAAAAATAGAACATAAATTAAAAAGAGGCGCGAATACTGAAAATTGCTTTGTTTTATTTATTTATTTATTTATACAACAAACAAACAACAAATAGCTTTGTTAAACAACAAATTACTTAACTACAAATTCTCACAAAAATGTCGAGTGACGATAGTGATTTGACTCCGGAGTACATTAAATCCGAAGCCATTGGCATTGCCAACAATGTACTCCTAGAAAAGGCCAAGGAATCGTACATGAAAGCCTACGACGATTTTATCAAATGGAAAATTACAAAGGGCGTCAAGTCTGTATCTAAATCAGTGCTTGTAGTCTACTACCAGCATTTATCATGTACAAAGAAGCCAAGTAGGCTATGGTGCATCTATTTGATGCTCAGGTCAACAATAAGCATCAAAAATAATATACAAATTAATAAAATACACCAAATTACTGGCATTTTAAAAAGGAAATCAAAAGGACATCGTCCTAAGAAATGAAAAGTTTTCACAGCTCAAAATATGGAAACGTTTCTAAATGAAGCCTCTGAGCACAGCTTTCTTGCCACAAAAGTAAGTACCTACTTATTGATTAAATTTTTAGTAATTAAAATAGCTACATACTTACTATAGGTAAGTATAGGTACTAGCTACCCGCTCATGAATCGATCGCTTGTGTACGATTTACTGATGTGATGTTTCGACTCTAAGTTAAATAATAATTATTATTGTAAACCTTCGTAAGGTTTATGTGTGATTATACTTATAATAAACTTTCTTAGATTTGACTGACACACACACATGAGTTTGTCAGTCAAATCTAAGAAAGTTTATAACATGTAATATAAATATAAAAATTAATATATTACGTAAGTTACCTTCCTACTTAAATACTAACCTAGCTATTTTTGCTATAGGTGGCATTGATTTTTGAAGTGAATGGCGCTTGTCGTGGAAATGAACTCCTAAACATTAAAATAGAGAAAGATTAAGATATCGAAAAACATTCAGATTTGTTGCTGGTAAATTTGCCAGATACAAAATCAAAGAAAGAACGGTCATTGGTGGAGAATACGTAAGAATTATCGAAAAGTACCAAGCTCTACGCCCCTCTAATATAAACTCTTACATATTTTTCGTAGCTTATAATAATGGCAAGTGTACCAGGCAAGTCATTGGAAAAAATAAGATCAGCAGCATGCCGAAAGAAATTGCGAAATACCTGAAATTGACAAATGCCGAGCTCTACACGGGCCATTGTTTCAGGAGAAAATCGGCTACTCTATTGGCGGATTCAGGAGCAGACATGACCCAGATTAAAAGTCACGGTGGCTGGAAATCTGATGTAGTAGCAGAGGGTTACATTGGAAAATTCTATACAAAATAAGGATAAAATAAGCTTCCGCATTGGTGACAAGATCAAACTAAAAACACCGTTGATCCTTGGACACCTTTGTCACCCCAACCTTCCACATCAAAACACTATTCATCTAGCTCGCTGCCTCAAGCACCACCTTCACCAACTTTCACGATGTAAAATGGTCCTCAGCAGACCCAAGTTTCTGAAACTTTACCTAACAGTAATACTCAAATAAACTCTACCTCAACTTCAATAAATGTACCGAATTAAACATAACTTTTTCTTTCCAGAACTGGTCTAATGTATCAAATATGAACTTTAACATTTAATTGTTTTAAATAGGTCTACTAATTGTAATTGTGATTTTGATAAATACTTTGATTCTAGTACTATCGCTTTTTATTGTCTCGTAGATGGTGTGAAAAGTAAAGTATTCTCCTCGGGGATAAAGGTGCCTTCGGCTTTGGCGACCTTGAATCCCACGCTGCACTCAGGATTCTTGTCTTAACTCCCTCGCTTTGCTCGGGAGTTAACTCTAAACTCCTTCGCTCCGCTCGGGAGTTAACGCTAGAATCCTTCGTTTTGCTTGAGATTCAATACGGCGCCCGCTACATAAGACACTACTTTATCCCATTAGTGCGTAATCTACTATCATTAGTTATGTAAACTATATACCTAGCTAGAATTATTTTTCTATGCAAGTACCTACCAGTATAATAAGAAAAAACTACTTACAAGGTAATTTACATAGCTTTTACTATACTAGGGATATGTTTAAAGTATTATTCTAGGTGCCTTGAACAGTCTTCTCGAAAGTATTAAGTAAGCAAAAAGACCAATAACTATTATTGTACGTATTTTCTGAAATCTGTGGTTTTCAGACAACACCACCTACTCTGAAGATCCATGTAAGTATACTGAAGATTGAAAAGCTATTATAGACTATTTGTAATATGCCATATTAAAAGTTTCACAGTACTGTAGTTTATAAAGTTACACCGAAACCTACATTTAAACAATAGACATAAAACATTTAATGAATAACCTTAATTGTTACAAAAATCCATTCCTAACGGATAAGGGATCCAAATTAATCATAGATTAGGCGGCCAACATTTTATGGGCAAATATACCGGGCATACCGATCGATGACCTAATTCCGGCGAGGCGCAATATTTGCAAATTATACGCGGACTTTTATACCCTACTTGACGGCTCCGAAGCGGGGGGGCGGGGGACGTGGTACAGCGTGGCACAATCTACGAGCAACGGGCGCCGAACCGCAGTACCATCGCCCCGGAATATTTAAAAAGATATGTGAATGGCGTGCCACAGCCGCAATACACGGTATGGTGAAATTGTGATTCGATTATTGGAGCCTTTGTCTATAGTTCTCGATCTATGAACCGCTTATAGTTAAAGATAAACTTAAGCTCAGGTGAAGCTATAAACTAAAAACTAACAAAAAATATATAAAACAGAAATGAGAAGGAATAGTGTTTCATGTCCTTTGGGGTTTTTTTCAGTGAAATGTTGGTTCCTACGTTAAGTTACTCTGGTTCATTTCTACACAAAATACGGTCCAAAGTGTTTTGTTACATATATACCTAATGCCTATAGATATACTTTTTTATCCTCCTTGGGGTTATGCCCGTTTCTCTCATATTTCGAGAAGGGACACTCATATATTGACCAGAAAGCCCTATTCCGACACTTCTGCCACCCCATATCATTTACAGTTTTCAAAACTCCGTTTGGAGAAACCTGAAACTGTATATAAATTCCTTTTAAACATAATAATTAAGATGAAATTCCAGGAACTAGTTAAGTACAAAGGCACACATATTCCACGAAGTAACTTCATAATCCCACATGGGAGTCATAGTGATATTCCAAATAACAATTTAAATTTGAAATGAAATAAACATTTTGTAGCCAGTCAAAAACAGTTATTTGAAAAAGGTGATATCGAAGTTATTTTAAGGAAAATATACCAAATTATTAACTATTTTCCTCAATTTTTTTCGACACTTGTTTGGTTTCCTCGAAAATAACCATCGTTGATTTATAACGAATCTGATGACGTCATGAGAAGATGAATTATAGATGAATTTTTAAACGATATTTTGCATGTTATATACATGCAAAATATCGTTTTTTTTATTCTGATAGTGCGTATTAATTTGTTTTTTCTTTATGTTTCATTCAAATTATATTTTGACATTGTGATTGTGGATTGAATTTAAACTTTAATATTGTAATTTTGAATGAAATTTAAATTATGACATTATAATTTCTAATTAATTGAAATTTTGACATTGCAATTTTTTTATTGATTTTTTTTGTGTTGTTTTTATATTACAACTAATTTTGTACGCCATAAATACGCAAAATAATCGTATTAATGCGCAAAACATGTAGCCACCTTATCTAATACCTTTAAACCAGCAATTCTTATACATATGTATATATATAATCTGAATCTCGGAAACGGCTCCAACGATTTTCTTCAAATTTATTATGCAGAGGGTTTCGGGGGCGATATATCGATCTAGCTAGGTTAAATTTTTAGAAAATGTCGTTGAAAAAAAAGTCGGTCATCCAGTTATTATTAATTATAAGACCTTCATACTGTACTCATATTTTAAAAATAAATATTATCTTATGAGATTTCCGAAAACGGGACATCTGATTTCCTCAAAAACAATCAGTCGTTTTTGAGGAAATCGCGATTGATTGGATTGGTTGATTGGTTTGAACCAATTTTAACGTTTTTGTCACCAACATTATTGTTGAGTGTCAAGCTTTAGGTGTGCTGCTGGTGCGGTGATCTCTCGCGTCCGGCCCTGGTTCAGGCCATGGTACGGAGCGAGAGGAAATGGGAGGCCGTCACCTCCTTCTGCGAAGCGGTAATGCTCGCGAAGGAGGAGGCGGAACGCGTGAGGGAGAGGCAAATCTCGCGCCCTCACGCCCCTAACCGCCGCAGGAGGAGACGCCCAGGGCGTCGGGAATCGCGAGGCGATTTCCGGCCACCGTAGGCGCGGGCTTGCGGGCGGTGAGCAATGGGTGGCTCACCGTCCGATAAGGACCAGGCCCGGGTCGACGGCGCGTTGTGTTCCACGCGCGCCTCAAAGAGATGTCAGCATAATTTAAGGGGTCCACTAGGACCGATGCCTGCCGGGGTTGCGAAGAAAACCGAAAGGGAGATCGTGGCCCCCGGCGACAGGGCAACCGAAGGAACACGGGTGGGTTTTAGTCAATAAGAGTCTGACACGCCCTCCCGCTCCGCCCAGAGCGGGAGAAGTTATTTGAAAATTTAAAAAAAATAAAAAAAAGGTGTGCTGCTGGTGGTCTGCTCAGGAAAACCGATATCGTTTTTACTTTCTTCATAAAAAGTAGATTTTGTAACATTCCGTTGATATAAATAGTAGTATAGAAACGATACAATTTTTTTTCTTCAATTTTGTATCTTCATCATAGGCTTTTTCCACCTTTTGAATTTATCTGTTTTGCTTTAAGGCCTGGTAGTTACCTAATGAATGGGCACCCATCCATGCATGACCATGATCACAGATCTGCTTGGTAGCATATTACAGATAAAGGTTATTCCTTCATATCTACCGAGCGATCAAACCTACATAAACTGCCTTTTACATTATCTATCAAAAGAACTAACGTCTAAAACCGCTTGATTTTCATCTTGTTTATTATCAATAAAACATGGAATTGAAATTAAGTGCACACGATAACGATAATAGTATTTTATGACATGTTTTTTTAAAGTTCATGTATGCGTATGCGCATGATATGTGTACACCTACCTACTTATATTTATGTTCGATAGCACTTAACCAGGGTATTTGACCACCTGCCTCCGCGCACACCTTACGAAACGAATGAAATACAATAATTAAGTAATAGCAATTAAAAGTGGCTTGTGTTTAGACAGGTGCCAATAAACTGATTTTGAGCTTTAATAAAAACACGGTCATATGAAGTTTTCTTTTAAACTTCTTGATCAAGACTCAAGTGTTTATTCCCTTTTATAAAGCTAAGAGCCTCTTTTTCGAAATTATCCGACGAAAACGTTCTACAGTTTAATTGGCGAGGCGAAGGGCAGCGTTGATGAATAACCTGCACTGCCCCTCCCCCCGTCTCGCTGCGCATACCCAAGGCGCGGAACAGCGGTCTCGGTCAAACTATAGCGGGATTAATAAATATTCTATGTCCTAGTCATTCATGGTATGCCAAATTTCATCTAAATGCGTCCAGCCGCAGACAGACGGAGCTACTTTCGCATTTATAATATTAGCAGGGATTTTGTTATACTTTCTTTCATTAATTGAATGTGCAAAGTTCATAAAGGCATTAGCAAAGTTCACAAAGGCGTAATGCCTTTATGAACTTTGTACAAAAACAATTGAAGTTCATAAAGGCGTAATGCCTTTATGAACATCAATTGTTGTCGCAAAAATACGCCATAGAAATGTAGAAAACAAAAAACTTTTTAATAAACACGTTGGTTAGTAAGATATAAAAGACAAGGAAGGCACTCCCCTCAACCATGTTCATATTTAACTTAGTGTTGAACTATAAAGACACATGATGCCAGTATGAGTAACTGTCTACCTATTCATCATTTATCTAGATATTTTCCCAACTATGTCGTGGTTAAATTCCAGTATAACCGTATACAGCTGAATTCCAGTATTTACATGGAGAGCCTACCTATCAGACCTCTACAAAACAGTTTTTTATTTTTTCGCAATGATGAAGCTCTTGGCCTGCATTGAGATGCAGGCCAAGAGCTTCACTTATCTGATGATAAGTGAAGCTCTCACCTGATGGTGAGCCTGATGATAAGTGATGATCAGGCTGAAGGTGGAAGCGACCTTTACCCAGAACACAGTTCACTAGCTCGCCCCCTATTACATGGGACTTAAACATAACTGGCGAAATGTGGGTGTGCCTGCTACAGGGACACCTCTGCCCAACCCTTCGGGGAAATAAGGCGTGATGTTGTGTGTGTTACAGTTCACTAAATAACACGACACCCCTTGGTAAGGCTGGTTTTCAGCCTTTTGAGCCAGTAGGAGAACTCATGCTATTTTATTCTTAAATGACGTAACGTTACAACTAAATGGCCTTACTCCGGCACGTTAGCACATAAGTCGTAACACGTGCCGAGACAACTCCTTACGTATCCCAGACATTCTCACCTCCCCCTATTCATCTACCTGCATGTGTTGTCCAGTGCAGATGGCGCAGTGGTCATTATTGTACACACGGGCTACATATCAAGCTATACAATTCCTGTACAAGCTGATCTCGTATTGTATAGGATTTCCGTACAAGAGAGGTCAGCTTCTACTGGAAATGTATAGCTTGATATGTAGCCGTGTGTACAGAGTGACGGTTTATTGTGGGTTGGATTTGATTCGTCCTTGCATTTCAAATTGTATAAGCAACGTGACTGCCAGGATGTTGTCAATGTGGATGCCTGTTATTATGCTAGTGAATCTGAAATTCCTTTCCAAGATTTTTTTTCTAGTAGGTATGTATTTGTAGAATAAGGTAACATAAAGGTATATTATCTCAATGCACAGTTGCTGCAGCACGGTATTACTAAACTATCTAAGATATATAGATACTAAGAAATCGATCAAAAACTGATCAATGTGATCCTGATCAGTTACAAAGTTCCAACATCACATCGAATGACCGAAATAGTACTGTGTAACAGTAGCAAAACATAAAAACAAAAATGGAAAAGTGAGCAAGTAATAACAGTTCTGTTTAGAAATTATTGTGACAGGAATAGTGACAGAGAGACAATCCGCCATTAGTACATAATCCAGCTCGAATTGACAGCTCAACAGCTGATCGCATCATTTATTTATTGTCTACCATGCGATGCGATAGCTTGTATGATGGAACACTAATCATTTATGAGATTGAACAGCAATTACTGAATATCGTTCGAATGGACCGCTATAGTAAATAAATAAATAAAAATCTTTATTACAGATCACATGATCCACAAAAAGAAAGAAAGAAAAAGAGAGGAACGATGACTGAACTGAAACTATTTAAGGTTTTTTTTATTTAATATGTGAGCCCTAATCTAGAGTGAAACTTGGTTGTTCGAATTTTATTACTTCGACCACCTTGTCTTGCCACTCTCATGGCGATGCCATAATAATGTACGAAAACGTTGAATACCTAATGTGGTGCTCACATACATTCTTTTGTAATAGATGTATAAATGTTTACCTACACAAATCTTGAATAATGTACGTGTATTTTTACAAATTAGCCTATATTGTCCCACTGCTGGGCAAAGGCCTTCCCCAAATGCTTCCAGGAACTCTTTCCCTGAGCCACCTTGAAACAGCCCTCGCGGTACGCCTCCAGCACGCGTACTACCATAGAAACGGGTATTCTACGGCTTTTGTTGATGGAAGAATAGACAAAATGATAGTTTGTGATTGTTTATCTGTCATTTTGTCTATTCTTCCGTCGACAAAACCCATTTCTATTGTCTCTTTCAGGGCCGGCCTCGGCGGCGCCGTCCATTTTCCAAGCTGTCACATCAGACGCATGCACAATGACCGCTAGATAAAAATCTCCACACAGTGGGTGCTCGAAAATGAATATTTTTCCTTGTAGTATGTTCGTAACTATATTTTGATTGCAAAGAGTGTTCGTCGAGTTACTTGCCCGTGTTCTTCTCTATAGGAAACTACTACATTTTGGAACATGGGCAATTAGTTTCATCTTTCTACCTGACCGACTCCTTGACGATTCAAAAGTGCCTGTAAATAATTTTATTGAAATAAATGCTTTGACTTGGAGATAGTAAACTAACATCGTACCTCTAACAGACAAATACCTACCCTACCGTTCTACGTTTTCACACATGAAATATATCTAAGAGAGAATCTTTCATTTAAGCATACAGAAACGTACTCAAAGGAAAATCACACACGTAAGTAATTTGTTTACGGAATATTGAATAGGAAAACTTGTATTTGTACAAAACCGAATAGGTTCCGAGAAGAGCTTTTCAATTCGAACCGTATGTTATTTCATAACCGTATGTCTTTTAAATGTTTTATCATATTCGCGGCATTTCTCAACCGAATTGAACCAGGGTACTGCTGTAATTGCAAACACATGAGACATTTTAGCTTACTCTTCGTGATAGCAAAGGTCTAGCAGTGCCTCTACGCACACGGATAGGGCATGTAGACATGACGGTGCGGTGACCGATCAGGTAAGCGGCCTCATTGCCACCCTTAAAAAAATTCAATAAGCTGGGTTGATAATGCAAAGTTGAATAGCAGGACTTCATGTAATCTAGGTGTCGTTTAGACTTTATGTACATTCGTAAAAATACTTTCAAAAGATTGATCTCGATCAAATTAAGACAAAAGGTAATCATAGCATTTTTTTTTAATATTGGGTTTCGCCTGAAAACAATGTTTAAATAGCAAGTTTCGTGTGGCTTCGTTTATACCGACCCCATGACAGTTAACCAAAGAGTTTAATATGCTGTAAACAGTAAGTACGACGTTAAAAGTTGGCGGAAATACATACTGTTCGAATAATTACTACTGAAGGGAAACACTTCATTGTTCAAGTTGGGATGAATTTATCTCAAATACAAACTTAACATTGTAGTTGAAATAAATGTACTCCAATACATTCCAACTGTAAATGTAAATTTGTACTAACAATATTGAGAGATTTGCCATGTTATTTTAAGACCATAGACTTCTTATAGGTGTTCCTGTAATCTATGAGTTAAGAACCATTTTCTGTATTTTGTTCAAAATTTTAGGCTCAGTAGTTTCAGAGATAAGGGGGGGGAGGAATGGTCAATTGACATCTATTTTCTTAAATATCTTAAAATTTATAAAAAAATATATATTTAAGGTCCTCGTAACAAGCCCTTTTATTTGATATGCCACACAATATACAGTTTGAAAAACATTTTTTTTATTTGCCCCCCAAAAGTGACACCCAAATTCAAAATTAATTTATTTAAATTCAACGTCCATATTTTGGTCACAGAAATACGTATGTGTAGCAAATTTCAACTTAATCGGTCTATTATATTCGGAGCAAATTGGGTGTGACAGACGGACAGACACACGAGTGATCCCATATGACACTCCGATTTTCTTTTCGAGTTTCAACTAATAAATGATTAAAAAACAAACGCGCATTGAAATCGCATTGAAAACAATAGTGTTGCTGTCCGATACGGCAGTCAGTGCTATATGTGCCAGTACGTAGCGTAGTTGTAACATTTCTATCAATCCATTCACATATTGCTATTTTATTTATTAATACAAACACAGGTTCAAAAATTAAACTGTATCTTTGGTCTACTGGTCGCAAGCTGTACTGCTGAGCATGAGGCCCTGGGTTCGATTCCCAGGTCTGTCAAAGTGTTATTGTTTCCATTAATAATTTCTCAGTAGCACCCCGGAGATTGGATTAGTGAGCGGTTGGCAATAGGCTCGCCTCTTATATATGGGACTTATTGCAAACCTTTCCTTGCAAGAAAATGGAATATCTTCGGGTGGCTTTCACTGGGTGTCGAAGAACTTAATAGGCTTTTCTTCTAATAGCCCAGTCTTTATCGACACAAAAAAAATACAAATGTCGCAAAAGCACATGTAACTACGATTTTTTTATAAGTATACTGTTAGGTGAGGGTAGTTTATATCCAACCCTGAAAACCTTGGGCTAGACTGGTACTCGAAAAACAGCAAAATTCTGGCACTTGTTTCCGTTTTTTTATTTTATATTAATTTTAAACCTACCTTGATATGTACGCGTTTTTAGGTATCTATATTTTTGTGAAGCAAACTAAATTTGCTACAACCTGAGCCCATACCCAAGCGCTCTAGGTCTACTGCATGCGAAGATACAGTTAGTTAAAGATGAGCATTTTTATCTAAAAACTGAAAAATTATTGATAGGGTGGGTCATTTTGCAAGACACGTCGATACGTTTCGTGCGATGTTTGATGTTGTAATTGACTGGGCTATAAGGACTACTTGAATTCATGTAAATTCAGGGAAATCAATGTTTAGCAAATTGACGCCCTTCGTCAATTTGCCGTGTGAAAACCATTTCATACAACAGTCAATTTTAGTTACTAGTCAATTTGTTTAGAAAAATATTTCCCTGACTGTACAACGGCCCTCACAAAGAGCACGAGCTTATTCTTATAGAGACTTAGGTACTCAAACTTGAATTCGTTTGAGTAGGTAAGTCTCTTTGTGAAGAAGCTCATTCGAAGTAGACCCTACTTATATTCTGGTGTGACTAGAACGTGGGCACGGGTTTTGCTCTTCATATTCTTCAGGCACTTTTTCATTTTATTTTTATTTATTTATTATGTTCACCAGTGATACAAACACTTAATACATTTTTAAAGTAAAATAACAGTGCATCAGTTAATTATAGGTAAACACCACATGCGTAAAACAATGAATCAGACAAATATGCTAACTTACTTACGCGCTAATATTAAAAATTTGGTAACATCGGTAAAAACAGACATTTAAGTATACAAAATTAAAATTTATAAATTTCTTTATTTTACAAATTAAGAATAATTGGTAAAGGTAAAATTAACATTCTTCGCCCTTATAACATTGGTAAAACTGATAAGAATTCGACTCAGCGGAATACGTCGCCGACCCAACGTATTGCTTAGGTAATGGATTACTAGTGCCTAATGTTTTTAATATGTATTATTTATCTATGGGCCTTAGTTGCCTAACAATAAAGGAATTATTATTATTATTATTTAAATGTCTTTGACATATGACGGCCCGGGACCTTTGGAAGGCGTACGAGAGGCCGAAACCAACTCGCAGAGGCCCCTTAGACATTTTTAAGTGTTGAGGCACTAACCGACAATTATCCCTGTATGTACTATGCAAGTGCACCGGTTTGGTGCAAGACTATTGCAGGATGTGAAAACAAAGATATTCGATTATAGGTTTGGGTGGCTAAGTGAACTGGTTATACAGTAACTATGGATAGACTATGGCTGCTTGACCAATATTTTATATAAAATATACGTGTAAAATGGCAGGGGGTGAGTTGACCGCTCAATAACCGTTTTCGGGGCACCCGAAAACGGTCGCCAGCGCAAAGTGTCGGCCGCGACAAGGGAGCAATATGTCCTGAGCTGCTTATGAGAAGTGGAGAGGTATTCCACGGCTATCAGGACAATCACGGAAGTACGGTCAAGATCCCTACCAGCATATTACTGGAATACTTCCTTCCTTCGAGCACTTTTGTTTTTGCGAATCTCCACTCAAGCCGGCCAATTAAGGCAGGAATGAGGTGGGAGCTCCGTTTCTCGTCAGTGTTCACTCCAGCCGGCCAATAAAGGCAAGCCAGTGGTGAGGAACAGGACTTCTCCCGGGAGATAGGGTTCGTGGGGTCGCTACTGCCCAACAGCTCGCCACATGCTGCCCTGCAGGTTTCTGTATCTCTATTGGTCTGGCTCCTCATCCCAGATCTGTTCCAGCAAAGTAAACTCTACCGGTACAGGCCTAGAGTTCGGAGCGCGCAAGCAATATTATGCAATATTATTATTATTATTTCCTTTATTTCTTTTGTACACATTTACATTTCTAAATATTATTAAAAAACAAAAAACAAAACATTTAAAAATAGTAACCCATCGGTGTCGGGAACAGGGTCCAAGCTACCGGTGGTCAAGGCTCCTGAGAGAGGAACCTCCTGACAATACGCGCCGTGTCCAGGAGTACTGCTTTCTGGATCAAGCCCTTAATCCAGCTGCGTTAAGAGAGGCTCCTCAGATGTTGGTCGAGGCTCTTGGCTATTATGCCATTGGCCGTCACGACTATCGGTACAATCTCTTTTATATGTTCTGTGGGTACAATGATTGCTGTATCCAGATCCCACATGTGGACAACCTCGTGAGCCAGGTTAAGATACTTTCTTTATATTTTTCAGCTTTCACGATGTTCTCGTCATGCGGGATCGCTATATCAATAATCATTGTGCGACGCTCTAATCGATCTATCGACTGGTCGACACTTCACGTGACCAGAGGGCTGGCTCGTTCATTGGTCAAAGAATTAGCATTGCCATTCAACGTAGCAATGCTGCCAGTCTTCTGGGCACATTTCCGGATGACAGCGATGCGGACGAATACTTCCACGCCTAAGTGTCGTTTTATTTTTACTTTTTATATATACAGATAGTTAGTCTTTCAATTTAGTACCTAGTGTAAATAGTTAGCTATATATTATGTTAATATATACAAAAAGGAGTAGTTAATAAAATTAATATCTATCCTTGTTTTAAAAACAACTCATACTTTGCAGTTGCACAAAGACAAACATTAATGCCCCATCACGTAATGGTTCATTAATGCTATTGATTTGATTAATTTCTTCAAAGAACCGCTAAAATCAAGTCTAATGTTACTTTCTGCAACAAGTTAAAACAAGTTAATGGAAAATTAGTATTTAATGACAGATTTAAAATTTAAAGTTAATTTCTGCAACTGGTTGTATGTCTAATGATATCATGTGATAACGAATAAAGTATCTATAATTCCACACTAAAAATCTTTTTTCACAAGACTTGTATAAAAATGTTTCTTCAACGAAGAATTTACTTTACCAGTTAAAATTATTAAATTAAAATTATTTATTAAAGTTATTTTAGACTGATGAACCTCGTACTTAATTTCCTAAGTACTAAAATTTATAACTCTCAGAAAGCATTAAAATGGTGAGCTCTTGCAATCAGTCGTATAAAGCCTGAAATCGTTCATGTCAGCTGTTATTATTCTATTACAATGTTTGCAATCTCGTTACTGGACACTGACGGTGGGAGCAGACATAACTACATTAACGTCGAGGGATGTCGAAGTAACGTTGTTAGGCATAAGTCAGTTCTAGGTCGACTGGTAACTCGACAATTAAGACCTGATGCAGCGAGATGAGAAATGGCTAGGTCTTGATTGGAAAATATTTGAATGGTTAGATTTTAACTTTGATCAAATACTAACTTTTTATTTTTAGATTTTTCTTATATATTATGATGGGCTGAAATTGGGCTCATAGGTAGATGATTGTAGGACCTTGTTTATTCTTTAATATCGTATGTCTGAACTGAAACTAAATTTAACCGAAACTAAACCACAAACCAAAGGTCTTTTTTAGACACTTTAATAGCAAAATTTTGTTATTCCTGTCACGAGGACCTTAATAGCAACGTTTTTGATCGACACCAAATTACCAAAGCGCTGGTAAAAGCTCATGTACTTTCTCCCTCTTCTTTGTTTACTCTACTATTGGAGGGAACGGGACGGACGATCTGTAAGGCTCACACGTAATGTTGCCAAAGCCGTAACTGTGAAGGAGGCATTAGAAAGTAATTGGCAATAGCTATACAAATCATGACGGCGACAGTAAATAACTATTTCTTAATCTGGAGGAATGTCCACGAATTAAAATTAGGAAGAACAGCGTGTGCTACAGGGAAAATAAGACTTTTTTGGCAAATAGTTACATTATTATCGTTAGGGTACAAGTCCGTAGCCAACTGCAGTCGGCAGCAGCAGGCGACGACATATTGTGGCGACATTACTGGTTTCTATGTATTTCTATGAAATCGACGTGTCGCTAGCTACGGAAGGTATTTCATGGAAATTTATATAGAAACGAGTAGTGTCGTGGCGCCATGTTGCCTGTAGTCGGCTACGGACTTGTACCTTTTAACTGTGCAGTCTACCTGTACATGATCTATATTAATATTGACACAAAACTACCCTGACGCATATAAGCACCAACTGAGTTTTGAATGTGGCTTCTGATTGGTCGTTAAACTCCCATAGTAGTCTTTGTCTACAAAATCCACCAGATTGAGTTTGAACCACAGTTCTAACCTAACCTAACCTTATTTCACCAAGTTCAAAATGAGGAATCATACAATCTGCGACTAGATATTATTATACAATGGTGAAAACATTTCTGCGGCAGATTATATGATTCGTCATTTTGAACTGGGTGAAATAAGTTACGTTAGGTTAGAACTGTGGAAAACAGCGCGCGAGCCGAGCAAGCGAAGCGAGCGGTGCCGGGGTAGCGGCCGGCGAGCGCTACTTCCAATCAGAGCTTGAATCAGAGCAACCAATCAGAGGTTGTTTTCAAAGTAAATTGGTGGACCACATAGTACCCTTCTGTAGACAAAGGCTTCTATGGGAGTTCAGAAACTGGGAAACTGGATCTGCTGGGAAACTCAGTTGGTGGACTCTGCTTATATGCTACCCTGACTCACTGATCAACTCAAAGCCGAAACTATTGAGTTTACAGACTAAAAGGACAGAGGTTCACATAATTAGTATTGAGACAGGCCAGATATTGGTATATCCTTTCTTACTTTGTTGTCAGCAAGGGTATCCCCAAATAATATCGGCCTGGGATGAAAAAGGAGTGCTTCTTTTGTTAAAAAATCATTATTCGCTAGGTTTATGAACTCGAAGCTCGGTACAAATACTTACAGATTTAATTGATAAAATCTTTTATTTAATAATAATAATAATAATCAGCCTGTATTGACCCACTGTAGGGCAAAGGATAATAAAATAAAATAAAAAATAAAATAAAGGACTTCTTTAACTTTTGCCTTTTTATTATAACATATACATTGACTAGCGGACCTGACAGACGTTGTCCTGTCCGAACAGCGCCACCTACCGGGTCCAAATATATTTTCAAACTATCTAGGGACCCACTCAAATATACACACAAAATTTCATCCAAATCGGTCTTGCCGTTTAGGAGGAGTTAGGTGTCAAACACACGTACAGAAGAATGATATATATGAAGAAGAAGATATGTTGTTCAAAATTAATCAAACTTGGTCGCGTCGGCCGTTGTAATTATATCGGTTCCGTACGTCTGACACCAACAAAGGAAAAAGATGGGAAATTAAACTAATATTTTATAACAATAGGCTGAATTTGTGAAATGGTCTCGTAGATATCAGAACTTACGCATTACTTTGATGAATATTTCGACGAAAAAAATGACTGACTTCGGATTTTCGACACAGATCTCTGGTCTTCTACCAGTATCTGTTACGTTGGTACAATTCCTATGAGAAACGATATGTAATAATGTTACTTTATTTAAATTTTGAAGGCATGAGTTTATATCCCACTCATCTGTAGCTACATATCCTACCCTTTCACCTTCCACCTTTCGTAGTGACATTTTATATCATTTTTTATTAATTTTTTTGTATAATTCCATTAGCCTTTTTTAATTTCGTTTACTAATTGTATTTTATGTTTTCATAAGTTTTTTTCTAGTTTCTTACGATGTTGTATTGTGGTTAAAGGCTCTTTCAAACAGGGGCGACACGCGACGCGACACAAAGACACCGCTCGTCGCGCGACGAGCGGTGTCTTAGTGTCGCGTCGCGTGTCGTCCCTGTTTGTAGGAGCCTTAATGCTGTGTATACCTATAATAGATATACATACCAGTACATTTTTTATGTTATTCTTCTGCTTTTTTTATGTACTGCTGTTGGTTTACCAAATAAATAAATACATATAATTAATTATCTAATTTTCATTATTTATGTTGGTCTGATATTGAGATTTTCTTCACCGCAGTTTGGACTCAACGTCGGTCTATAAATGAAGCCTGCTTACTCATTAGGATTGCACAGTAAACAAAACTTTTATTCTGTCTCATAAGCCAAGGTTGGACAAATCCAATTCATGTCCGAAGACCGAGTCAAGGCAACGACTGCTTCTATAACATTTATGTAACGGTAACTATAATTAGCAGATAAACATTACATCTATATGGTTCTATCTACTTATCTGTATACAAAATATTGTCAAACATTTTAACAGACTAACTGTGGAGTTTTTTGCCTATTCTCCTCCATACGAAACTACCACTTGGAAGGGGCAACTACGGCAACTAGAATTAATTCTATTTTCTTGTAAATTATGTCGTATAAAAGTGTTGTATTCGAAATAAATTATTTGACTGTAACTTTAACTTATTGCCACGTGCGAAATAATTACATAACAGCTGCCAAGTGCGTGTCGGAGCACGCATAATGAAGGGTTCCGTAGTTGGGATGAATTGATTCCAAATGAAAACTTTCTAGTTGAAAAACATGTTGTCTCATACATTCCAACTGCAAATGTAAGTTTGTACGCACAATATTGGGATATTTACCATGTTAATCTTTTCTTTCGGAGATAAGGGAGCGAATGTTCAATTTTAATCTATTTTTTTAAATATCTGTAAAAGTATTTATTTTAATATTATGAAAAAAAGATTGAGATCCTCACAACAAGCCCTTTCATTTGATATGTCACACAGTAGTTTGCAAAACTTTTATTTTTTCATTTTTCAATTTGTTCCCGAAAAGTAACCCTCCTATTCAAAATTCATTTATTTACGTTGCACGTTCGTGTTTGGAACACAGAAATTGATATGTGTACCAACTTAATCGGTCTTTTAGATTCGGAGCAAATTGGGACAGACGGACAGACACGAGTGATTCCTATAAGGGCTTCCGTTTTTTTCCTTTTGAGGTACGGAACTCTAAAAAGGGGTAACATTCGTATATACTTTACTATGAGCTTATTGTCCTACCCAGTAGGATTGAAATAACTCGATCGATGTTAATAATGGTGGAGCCTCTATCGATTTATTTTAATAACACCCGTATAGCTTAGTAACGTAGGTGACTTATCGTATAACGGCTTAGAGGAGAGGATAGAAAACTTTTTGGTATATGTGTCACATAATCTTAGGTACATCGCTGTCGTTGATTTTAAAATTCACATGTATTTTTTTTGTGTCTTCTTTTTAATAGATTTTAAGGGATTGGAATATAGTCCGTATCTTGAATTAACATTTAGTCTTTATCTCTATACTATTAAACGAGCAATATTTGTATATATATTTATTCGTTTGTGTAAATATTTCTACTCACGTTCTCGAAATCGGCTCTAACGATTTCAATGAAAGTTGCAATACAGGGGTTTACAAAAAAAAAAAAAAAAAAGTGGTTTACGGGGGCGAAAAATCGATCTAGCTAGATCTTATATCTGGAGAAATTCGTTTTCTCCGTATTTTCACCAGAGCAGAGCTCGGTCGCCCAAAGATTAGAACAAAAATGACACCTTAAAATAAAGAAATGGCAGAATGGAAGTAGTATTTTCTTTAATATTAAATGAGCATTTTCTATTTTCATTATATTATTATAAAGAAATCTCGATGTTTTGTCAAATCGTAAAAATGTGCGTAGCAGGGACGCTAGTGCCTAATTAATAATCATGAAACCAGTTAGCATGTTAGTTGTATTTAAAAACGTTCAAATTCGCCGCAAGTCACAATGTCATCTAAAGGACACTCAATGTCATTTGCCAAAAAACAATGGTAAATTAGAGGTATTTTTTGCAGATTGAGACTGAGATAAGAATACGAACGACGCGGACGGTCTTAAAAACATGGGAATTACCCCTGAGATAAGCGTGATTGAAACAGCGAATCTCTCATTATTCTTTATCTAATCCATTCGATAGGAAATACTTCGATAAAACTCGTTTTGAATAAGATTGTACATCGTTAATCTAATATTTGACCCACTTTATACGTTTTTCCTTTCTCACTATCAACACTAATAGTAACACTTGTGGTATTTTTTTCGAAAACGTTTCTCTCCAACAGTATTTTTAAGTAAACTTATAAATTGTTATTCACTACATGTTCGTAGAGAAATATAAGGAAAATTAAATATAAGGAGGGTTAAAGAGGTATCCAAAATTCATTTCAAAATAAATAAGTACAAACCCCTTGACACAATCTACCAAAAACCGATTAAGTTGAGAATATCTAGTAAAATTCTCGGAAATAAGTAAGTATTGGATACGTAGGTGGACACGAACAAAAAAAATTGGGGGAAACAAAGGCACAGTGATGTGGGCCACCGTCCCTCAGGCCTCGGCGCGGAGACAACTTGGGGATCGATAGCAACATGGAGTGGTTGCCATGGTGATAACGCTTTCGTGGCCCACTTTTGGGAACTCGTAAATCCCTAAATCGCGCTACCTACAGTGACCACATCGTCACTAATCTTGTTTCCGGTTTTTGTTCCGGATCCATATTTGAAGTAAACTAGGCTTTGAAGTTTCAGATAAGGCTGTTTTTCTTAAGATAAAGTTTTCTATTTTCTATCTAACTAATGGACTTTCTTCTTAAAAGATTGATTTCTAAACTTTGGGCGCGTCCTTTCGTTAATATTTTATTTACTATGTCTATAACTTTATCCACAAGTTTTGTTGTCATTTTTTAAATCAAAACCAGAAAATAGGTACCTCGGTACTTTTATTTTTTTTTAATAATATTATTTTAACGAACAATTATTACCTATTACCAGTAATGTCAATTAATGCGATTTCGCATAAATTTCATTAGCATGTGAATTCTTGAGTCTAATTGCTATTGCTATGCTATTTGCTAATATGACGATAAATGATAATAATGAAGTAAGTGAAATTTGTTAATGTGCGAATTCAAAGTCAAAGTCAAAGTCAAAACATTTATTTCAAATAGGCCCATGTATGGCGCTTTTGAACGTCAAAATTTACAGAATAATATAATTGATTCTAGTCGCCCCTTCCAAAAGGTAGTTTTCGTATGGAGAAGAATGGGCAAGAAACTCCACCGTTACTCTTTTAAAATGTTTTACAATAGTTTGTATTAGTACGTACATTACTTAAATAATTATATGTGAAGATGATGCACCTAGAATAAAATTACTATACCACAATAGGTAAAAAGAATTAAAAATGAAGCAACGACAGATAATTTAATTATATGATAGATACATGGTGCTCACATATTTACAAACATAGTAAAAGTAGACGATTTTCCTAATGTTTTTAAAATTAATAAGTCAGTGTGTGAGGAAGTAATCACAGAATGTAAAATCAATGTCATATAATACAAAATTATAAATTTAACAATTAAATTAGCAACCTGTTTGATTTTGTCTTGATTCTAAATTGTCCTATGGAGCAGGACCAGCATGTTTCCAAGCACTCTTATCTTGGATATAATCCTCTAATTTGTAATATGCTTGTTTACAAAGTGTACTTTTAATCTGAGTTTTAAATTTTCTTTCATTTAATTGCAATATGTCACAAGGTATTTTGTTGTAACATTTAACACAGTAGGTACCCCATAAAAGATGTATGTACTTTAGATAATCTGAAAAATGGTTGATCTAGTTTATCTTTATTTCTAGTATTAAAATTATGTCTATCACTTATTTTATTAAAAAGATGTGGATTTTTCCTGTGTGATGTGAATTAAAAGCGCGTTCGCCTTAGGACGTCTCGGACGTCATATTGGGAAATAATTACACAATATTTTTGACAATTTAAGGATTTATTGGGTAGAAAACAACTTTATAGCGTGATACAGCGCTATTCATTAAAGTTTTAACAAAATAAAAGTATTTCAATAAATCTTACGACATTACAATAACGAAACGTGATGAATGTTATTCTAAACTTCGGTCAATGTCCTATATATAATTATAGTCTGTGGTCAATGTGACGTAATCGTTTACGAGATTAAACCATCAAGTACATTGAGGAGCTGATCTTGGTAACTGATATACTGTATTCATTTATTTTAGCAATAATCTTGAGATGCTGATATCGTAATAATGGCGTATCAAATGATTACGCACTTGAGTACGTCGTTGTGGAACGTTTATTAATACGGGCCCTAGCGTGCGTTTAGTTTACTCGCCGATATCGTTTTATTTGTGCTAGTAGACTTGCATATATTAAGATTTATCACATAATTCAATGTATTAAAGTAAAGTATATAAAGTACGAAGCGATAAATTCACTGCGTACTTCGCAGAATTTCGCAACTACATTTCATTTGCGAAATGCTAAAAGAGCATTCGCATGCTAACAATGAATGTGAATGCTAATTAATCCATCACTACCTATTACTATTAGGTTTTCGTCGTTCTTCCCTCTTCATCAAATCAGTTTCTAGAATTTTTATACCTCTAAGTAATTCAACAATAAATTTATTTATTAGACAGGAATTTAATAATAAGAGTAGGATTCACTTTCGTCTATTTAATTAAAGGCAATCCGACTTTGTTTATGTACGTGTGTCGTTATCACTATTACAATACACTGCGTGTAACGCGTGAGTGTGGCGCGTCATGCTGACATAATCAAAACCTTCGCGTATTCCACCATAAGCTGTGAATGTAAAATAAACGTTATTTACCGGGCTCGCTTGCTACGATAAAGGCATTATTGCAGTAATTTCTTCACAATAAGTCTAACCGTCATACGTATTCTATTACGATGCTGATGCTCAGTCATGAGTGTACTAGGTTTGCGTCGAGATAATTATGCTTAGTTTCTGTCAGTTTTATCTAGGATTTTTTTCTAGATAATGAAATATAAATTTATTACAACATTATCGTATCATATTTATACTTCTGCCAAAGTCTCAAAAAGAAGAATAAGGACATTATCGTAGCAAGCGTCCTGTAGATTCCACCTACCTTCATGAGAAGAAGGCGTCAGTGTATTTATCAGGGATGTTACGGAGCTTCGGTTCCAGTTCCGAAAGGTCGGAACTTCCGATTACTTTTTCACCTTTCCGATTTCGGTTCTGATAATAGTGAATCGAAGTTATACCGAAGTTCGAAACGCAGCGATGCACGTGACTAGAGCGCGTACAAACAAGTTTTAACTCATTGCCAGTGTAAATTTAATTTATTTTATACACGCTCGCGCTCGAAGTCTCAATTTATTGTTTTGTTGTGTTTTTTTATCGCTAATATTTGACTAATTAAAGAGACTGAATTATATTTCAATTGTTTAATTAAGCATTCCCATAACAATTCTTTCTTCTACTTCCACCTTCGACTCAGGTTCCGATTCCGATTCCGATACCGATCAATCGAATTTAAAACCTCCAATTCCGGTTTCGGTTTCGGTAAAACGACTTCTGTAACATCCCTGATATGTATGTACAGCATGGCGATCATGCCAAGTATCAACCAGTAACAAAGTTCTTGCCCGAGGTTATTATATCTACAAAATCTTACGCTATTTATTACAACTAGGTACATACAAGGTTTCATAAGTTTAAGCTTCAGGTCAGGTAGGTACCTAATCTTCTGAGCCTTCTGAGGTGGTATAAATATGCAATTTGCATGCGTATTTATAACAAGATACGAAGCCATTACAAAATATTATACTAATGGTTAAATGAGTGTAGCTTCTATAGTTTAAAATAATTTATGGATAAGTGTTGATTCCCTGTAAGTTGTAAAATTGTCAAAAGCCCCGAAATTTTGCATGCTATGTTTTAACCCTAGCTAAACATGTTTGTGCCATTAAAATTAGTACTTGGGCTGAAGAATAGAGAATGCTCATTTAATAGTATAGGATTGTTCATACTAATTCCATGTATAGTGCATACTAATTCCATGCTGCCATGACATTATTCTGTGGTAGCCTTCTTGTTCTAAACTTTGAGCGACCGAGCTCTGCTTGAGTGAAAATATGGAGAAAGCCCGCTAAGAGACAAAGCTAGATCGATTTTTCGCCCCCAGAAACCCCTTTATTGCAACTTTCATCGAAATCGTTAGAGCCGTTTTCGAAAACGTGATTACAAAATATATATAAAAATACACAAATATTGTTCGTTTTATATTTTAGGATATTTAACACTATTGTATACCATGTTTTATGCAAATCAATGATTTATTGTAAAATATATATATATATATATATATATATATATTGGGCAGTCATACAAAGAAAAGAGTAATCAAAAAATCACATCTACCTACCTAGTTAAGTCTATATGTATAGGTTAATGATACCTCTGAATTATAATCAACTTTTTGCAAACGTTAGGTACTCATGAATTGATTCATCTCACCTTATGGTAGGTCGAGTGCTTCTCCTATAAAAGAGAGAGATAGCAGTGAAAAGAGTGAGAGGGAAGAAAATTTCGGTTAGTAGGTTTATTGATCCATTGAAAGCTGATCTGAGAACGTGAAAATGAGTAAAAGTAAGAAGTAGATACATTTCAGGCGGTACAGACACATGCTGGTTAAAAAATTATAAATAAATTCAAGTACATTATTATTGCCAAACGAATTTATTTTTATGAGTAAGGGCTTTAATATTTATATTTATTATGAGATTTATAAACTACAGACTACTGATTATTTTTATTTATTCGATTTACCAACGTTAGTTTACAAAAATATAGGAGGCAACAGAAACAACAAATATAAACTAAATGTAACAAACAATAACAGGTAAATAAGCATTTTCTTTATATTCATAAAATATGTAAATATTTGAAATTTATTTAAAACTGAATACAACAAAAATACAAACTTCCTTTAACCACAATAATTTCTAACCGACTTCAAAAACAAGGAGTAGGTTTTCACTTCGTAGGATTTAAAAAAAATATATTTTCCCCGATTGCTGAACCGACTTGAATTTTTTTTTTTTTGTTTGAAAGGGTATACTTCCAAGTTAGTCCCTTTGTCATTTGGTCATGATCTGATGATTGGATCTTGGAGAAATCGAGGCAACTCTTCAAATATTATAGGCGCACTTACAACGATTTGGTATTTTTTATAGTAACTCATGCATTTGCTTTCGAAAAGCACCAGTTGGTAAAGTGGACCTGATGAATTACAATCCAACCGACAAAAAAAAGAAAAAAAAATACCAAAAATACAACCGACTTCCAAACTACAAAGTGAAAAATAACTTTAATTTCGGAAGTCTGTGGCAAAACACTTAAATACTGATCCAAAGACACCGACTTCCGGAATTAAAGTTATTTTTCACTTTGTAGTTTGGACGTCGATTGTATTTCTGGTAAAAAAAAAAATCTTCCTTGTAGCACGATTCACTTGTCATACACAAAGCCTCGGAGCACAGTTTGAGTGTGGAATCACAAGGAATGAGCGTTCGGGCTTAGATTGCTAAGGTGAATGTCACGCGACTTATCTTAAATCTATTATTACTAAAAAACAAAGTCGCTTTTCGTGCCTGTTTTTGTTTCCACTTAGGTATTGTAAAGCTTAGAACATATCCATGCGGAAAAACTTGGCCATTAAAATAATCCGTAGCTGTTCTACGCGTCGATTCCGTGTAGCAAGCGCGTCGATACCGCGTAGCAGACGCCTAGCCTACAACCGTAGCAAATGCGTAGCAGACTCGTAGCAAGCACGAAGCAGGACCGTAGCAAGCACGAAGCAGGACCGTAGCAAGCACGAAGCTGGACCGTAGCAAGCGCTAAGCAGAACCGTAGCAGGAGCGTGATACGACGCGCAAGTGAAGTGCAGGTATCGCCCATTTTAAATACAGTACCAACATTTATTATTACAGTACCATCATTTTATTTTATTTATGTTTCGGTTAAGTTTTCCTGAATAGCAGTAAAGTCCACAAAGATGCTGAATAAAACGGTTGATAATCGACTTGTATTTTTTATTAGCCAGATAATAACAGATATTACTAATGTATACAGTTTCCTTGACAGGATATCCACATCCGTTCCCATTAATTACTTAATGAGAGATATTAATTGTTTAATTGGTTGAGAATTATTTGGTTATATTATATTAAGTACATGGTTTTAATATATTCTTGGAAGTAAATGTAAGTAAACACACATACAAATATGTTTAAAGAAGCTACAAAATGCACAATTAAGTACACATATTGACAGAAATAAGGAACAATCGAATAGATATATTCGAGGGCTAGCCCTTTTCCCAACTACGTTGGGGTCAGCTTCCAGTCTAACCAGATGCAGCTGAATACAAGGATTTTACAATCGAATAGATAGAAGGTTCGAAAATAAAATACAGCGGCCTTCCATAATAATTATTTCAAAATCATTCATAGGACCCAAACCACGCTATATATTTTTTTGTTTGTTGATTTTCTTTGTTTTAATTTAGCTTTGGAATTACTATTTATTTCTTGGGTAAGTTGGAAGCCGGTTTAAAATCACAAAAACAGAATGTACCTAAGTATAGTATTCAAAGCCCAGACTAAGCTCGAAAACGGGTAATTCCATTAATAAAATTGTCCTCTAACAGTTCTGATTTTTTTTAAAGGAAATACTCGTTCTGCAGTAAAACAAATGAAATTGGGAAGTATATAACTTCGACAAATTACACCGAAGATATAATTATGCATCATCATCTGCCTTACCTTTTCCAAACTGTGTTGGGGTCGGCTTCCAGTCTAACCGGATGCAGCTGAATACCAGTATTTTACATGATACCGGGTAACACGATACCCCTTGGTAAGACTGGTGTCAGACTTTCGGGCTTCTGACGACTCGTAACAACTGTCAGAGATTTACAAATGACAGCCGGTACCAACGGCTTTACGTGCTATCCGAGGCACGGAGGAGTCTCGGTATGTAAAGATGGTCACCCATCCACGGACCATCCCCGGCAATCGTAACTTAATCTGTTGGATCTAGTCGTGCGGCAGTAGATATAATTATGCAATTATAATAAATGCCATATTTTAAAACTCGTATCATGGATAGGTAAGTACCTACGCAATATTATTAGAACCAAGTGCCTGTTAATGTTAGTAATCTAAAATAGACCCAAATAGTGAGTAAATACAGTAAATTTTACGTTAACACCGCCGATGTTATGTTTCACTTAGATTTTTTCAAGATAATGTTGGCTGGCTGGCACGCTTGTTCTCGATGCCCTTAGACACCAGAGTTGCCAACCTTGATTCTTGTTGATTACTCCGTTTTTTTATAGGTACGTACTGTATTTATTTCTACCCACCTACATAAAAGAATAATAAAATTAACAGCTTCCGCATCTAGACAGAATAATCCAATGAAAAAAAACTGTCTGGCCAGTGCAAAACAAAGTGAAAATCGAAACCGAAAGATATGCTTAACTTCTGTTGAAGGCTCAAACTCAAACTCAAAGCATTTATTTCAATTAAACCATTTACAGGCAATTTTGAATTGTCAAGGAATCGGTCAGTCAGAAATATGAAGCTAGTTGCCCATTCCAAAGCGTAGTGGGTAGGTACGTACCTATGGAGAAGAACGGGCAAGAAACTCCACGGACACTCTTTTAATTAAAAAATTGTTAAAAATATTGGTTACATCATTCATGTTGAAATTATACATGTGAGAACTAATAAAAAGAAAAAACAAAGAACAATGCAAAAATAAAAATAAATTAAAAATAAGCCATGGCAACTAAGAGATGACCAATCCCAACTGACGGTGCCCGTTCACGACCATGACGCATGGATTAGCACCATTCAGCTCAACCATTTAGAAGGGAGCTAATTCAACACACGCGCCACCATCAGCGAAACATCTGAGTGAGCATGACATACTCACAGCTGCCATGGCACATTCAAGTCAATGCAAGACATATTACCCGGTAAATGGTAACTCTGTAGTACATAGTGCTCACACCTGTGCTATACAATTATATTATACCAGAAGAGATTTGAGTTTATACAATGCAAAGATGGTCTTACAATCTTCAGCAGCTCCAACAGTATTTGCAAATGTTAATCCATTAGTTGTGGTTGTGGAGCAGGACCAGCATTGAGCCAAGCATTTTTATCAGCGATAGACGCAGATGTTCATATTATTTAGAGGCATAGATGTACGTCTTTTAATTAAACCTTAGGTAGGTAAGGGTACTTAGTTCCCGTTAGATAAAAAGGCATATTTATTTGGTTTTAAACCTTTAGGTACACGTCTGCAGGCGCGAACTACCTACTCTCGTCAAAAATAGAAAAAAAAAACTTTTAGAAAATGTATATTTTTCATAATAAGATTTGATTATAGCTTTAATTTATAAATGGCTTAATATCGTCAACGTGTATAAATTCCAAAAGATGATTTTGACAAAGAGTTTAATCATGCGGATAGAATCCATTCGGTGTTGGGTTGTAAATGTTGTAAAGAAATGTATTTTTATCGGAAATAAACGAGCACATTGCCCGGCCAGTTGCAAAAGTAGCTTTCAAGAATACCTCCGCGAATTTTACAAGTGAAACTTATTTTAAAAATATTGTAGTTCACGAAATTGATCTTAATGAATTTATTAATCCGCTATCGCAACATAATCAAACAGTTATCGTAAATCCGATCGCGAAACGAAAAAGTTTTACCAAAGTTCTCGTCACACGAACTTTACTGTAACTTCTACAGCAGTGATGCTAGCTCCATCTATTGGTGAGCTTTCACATTAAAAGTTCAGATTTAATACACTAGATGGCTTTAGGGAGTGACCAAGCCTTCATCTCTCCCCTCTCTCCATAGACAGAGAATGCGAGAATGCTATCTCTCTCTCTTGCGCCCTCTTTACCCTGTTTTACCGACTTAACCCAATGCAGAAAAGGGGAGTTGGGTGGTTTGAGTTGGGTACCTTAAGGAAGGGGGGACTACGTTTTGTTCCTCTCAACCAGAAAATGTATTCATATTATTGTCGGATCAGTAAAAATTAATAGATACTATTTTAAGTTTATGTAAAACTACAAAAAAAAGTAAGAAAAAAACATGGTACCTACGTATTGCCGCCGATAAAAAAGTACCTACATGATCCACGATGTTAACTTTAGCATCTTTCCCATTAAACCAAATTGCTAGATTACTATGTGCAAGACTTTTTAATTAGCTCTAAAATAAAATTAAAACTTAGTTATTATGACAGTCGTTTGTTCGTCGTGACTCGCGTAGCAAAATGGGTCACATCCACAAAAAGGCCATGTCAGAAGGAGTTCAGATTATGATTAGAGGTCAGCAGTAAACAAAGCAAGTGGCAAATGTTCCGCGCAACTTCGAGTTCTGTCTTCACTCCTTCTCTTCCATAGTAATTCCATAAGACCTGAGAAGTGAGGATCGTTCGCAACCCCCTTCGCTGATGAATTTAACATTTTTAATAAAGTATGTAGACTCGCGGCAGTATCGGCTGATTATTTCGATGAGCAGACCATCGTATGAAGTGCTTTCAACGCTTAGGCCCGGACTCCACCAAAGCGGAGACGAGACGAGAGGAGAGGAAATGTGTTATAAACAACCAACACAATTACGTTATTCACACATGTCGTCACTATTTAGTTTCCACTGAGCGGAGATGTATCATATTTGTATGGCGCGATCGGAGCGCAAATTTGAGCTGTGCCTCGCAAGCAAGCGACGCGGCGACGGCGCGCAGTGGAGACGAGAAGAGATGTGAGTGTCGCCGCTAGTTCCCCCCGCTTCGCACAATCCACCAGCCGCACGCAGCTCAACTCCTCTCTAACGAGCACACATCTCCGCTCTAGCCAAAACACATCTCCGCTCCAGTCTAGCCAGTCCGCACAGCTTCGGTGGATACACCCTAGCTGAAAAACATCACTTCTCGTCTACACTTCGGGCATCTTCGCAAATCTCAGCTTTTGTAGAGTCCGGGCCTAAGACGTGACGCAACGACGTGTCTGACCACATATCGACTGATATCGAATGCATCGTTGATTCGTCGTTACTTCTTGGATCAGCAAATTCATGTGCGTGTGAACTGAGGGACCACACTAGGATTGACAAAATAAAAATCCTAAGATTTAGTAGCAGACTTAAAACTAAATTGTAGAACGAGTGGTATGGGAATTTGTAAACAAATATATTAAAAACTACTACTAATAGTGTGGTCCCTCAGTTCTCACAGATCTTCAGCAAGATCTCAAAAAGTATTTTAAAAATGAAGTTTTTGCTATTACAGATATTTAGTAAAGAATTTTTAATGATATTAACAGACCACAAAGCATTAAAGAGAAAAAATAATAATAATAGACTGTGGCCCCTCAGTCCACACAACAAAGATAAATATTTTAGTGAATATTACCGAATTAAATTAATAAAACCGTTATTTTTCTACCTACATAGCGTTTTGTAAAAGAAGAAATGGAGCAGAAATATCGACACAATTTGAAGATAGCGATTAATAAAACTGGTCACTCAATCGATCAAAGAATTGCGTAACACATTTTCGTAAATGATTAAGACTAATCTGTTTCAAAAACATTCATTGCTTTATTTAATTTGTTGGGCAGATTTTTTTTCGAACATTTGAAGTGTAGCAATCTGTTTCAAAATGATTCAGATTGTGATTGATCGTGTATTACGCAATTAGGGTGGAGTTTTAATAATCCTAATCTGTTTCAAAATGATTCAGATTGTGATTGATCGTGTATTACGCAATTAGGGTGGAGTTTTAATAATCCTAAGATATTTATTTTGCCAATCCCATTGTGGTCCCTCAGTTCAAACGCACATTCAAATTCCAGGGTCTAGGATCTCCAGGTTCTTAAATACTGAAACCATAGCGACGACTAAGAAGTACGAATAAGAACAATTTCGGTTTTGCGAAAAAAAATTGCATGATGCTACGTACGATGTCATGTAGGTGATGTGGGTCATCGCATTGCGGCGAATATCGATTTTACACGGTTTAATGATAATGAAGCCTAGCTAGCTAAACTTCTGAACTACCTATTACTCCTATTGCAGGTTGTCTTTAATGAAACTAAATGAAACTTTGAGGCTTATCAACAACGATGCATTGATCAAGGATAGATTGCCGCATAAATTCATTCTAATTCCATGATGGTGCAGAGCTAAAAGTGGATTATGTTTCACCTTACACACATATCGGCAATCCTCTACGGGGATGTAGAAGAGGTCATTTGCAACCAAATTACCCCTGATGACCCACCCCTATACCAATGCCAACCATTTTCGAGTAATTTGACATTTTATATTTTAAAATGTATGAAGTAAAAATATTAAATGTCAAATTACGCGATTATTGTTGACATTTGCATAGAAGTCAACCGGCGTCATTTGGTTGTAAATGACGGCTCCTACATCCCTTAATGTGCATTACATTAAGGGATGTAGGAGCCGTCATTTACAACCAAGTATAACCATTAACCCTGTATATCAGAATATTATTGGTTACATTTTACATTTTTAAATATAAAATGTTAAATTACTTGAAAATGGTTAAGTATGTATAACCATTAACCCTGTATATCAAGATTATTGGGTGCTTTTTATATTTTTACATAATACATTTAAAAAAGTCAAATTACTCGAAAATGGTTGACATTGACATAGGGGTCATCAGGGGTCATTTGGTTGCAAATGACCTCTCCTAAATCCCCTTAACGGGTTGCCGACGTATAACCAATAACTTTATATATAGTGCTCACCACTGACGAGTAAGGTCCTGTCTTTTATTTACTTTATAAAAATATAATGTTTATTTTGTTACATTTTAAAACGAACAAAAATGAATATTTACATTATAATGCTCCTAAAATTGACAAGAATGTAGCAGACAATTAATATTCTTCCTCCAAGTGCTGCCTTAGATCCTGGAGTTGTTCGGTACTTAAAATCGAAAGCCTTAATTAATCAGGAATAGCATAATCTTTACAAAAAGTATGAATAATAAATAAAATTCCCGATAGAAAAGACCGCAAACAACGTTCGCATTCTAGTCTCATTCGCAATGTGTCAAAAATACAATCAATTTACCAACATTTTCGACAAGTTTGATAGATCTCGACGTGAATGTGAACGTATTTTAAGTACGAGAATTGGCCTTCTGGAGATGCGTGGCTGGTGTTATGAAAAATAAGTAAGTTACGTGTTTACTTTTTACCCGACTGCCCCAGAAGGAGGGTAATATTTTTCGAGAGTACGTATGTAGGTATGTCTATTTCTTTGGCACGGCCTGTAACTCAAACGGCTTGATGGATTTTAGTGTATGAGGTGTCGTTAGATTCGTCTTAAGTCGTCTTTTCTTTAACCGATTTAGTTTTCCGTTATTACAAAAATGTAAATAATCGTCACTTCTAAGGCGGCTTCTAGGGTGGCTGTGGTCGGTGGCCCGTTTGCGCGGATTCTAAAGTATATGCTGCATAATCTAGTGTTTACGCTAGGCATCCAATCAAATTCGATTCGTTCCAAACGAACCGCAGTTACCGATTTTTCGTGCATCTGTGACATTAAATTTGTAATTATACTAATGCATATTATCATTTTTCCTTTAAACTAAAAATAAAAACCTCCAAGTTCAAGCGAAATTTCAAAACGTGTAAAATAAACTTTCATGTTGCGTTCGTGTTGCATAACACGTTCCAGAGTCGCAAGTATAGGATTTCAACATTTTTATTTACTCATGTATGAAAAGTGATTCCAGAACTTTACATATCCGTATGGCTTCTACACCACTTTACAGGACATGGCGGCATATTTGCAGTACGTAAATCACGCAAAACACAATAATAATTACAATTGTAAATACTCCGCGACGAGACCGCATCGACCCAATGACACCGCAAACTGTCAGCGCTGCGCTGTTTATACATATTTTGGCCCCAACCACCGCGGTATCTCCTTCGTGGTGCTATTTTTGAGCTTGAGTTATATTTCTAGACTTTTATTATTCGTAGATGGTAAAGTAATAAAGATATTGAGTAAGTATTGAGTATTCTTGCTTGCAGCGGTCGGCCATAGTCTGTAGTATCGCTTACCTACGAAAAAAAAGGGTCGCGTGCACGGGATTTTGTTTCCAAATTGCTTAGATTGCGTTACCCCGAAGGTACATTACACATTGAACATTACCTTTTTGTCTTTATGACCATTACGAACAACTTTTAAAAAGGGAAAACAAAATCACGAAATAAACACATAAGTACAAGTCGTGCCATTAAAGATGAGACTTGACGCACCACGTGGTTTGACTTGCGCAGTAGACGATTTATGGGTCTCTAGCGGTATGAGGTCACCGCTGGGGCGTCATCGGGGCGGGGGAAAGAGCGGCGGGAGGCGCGGTCAAGTCTCAACTTTAATGGCATGACCTGTACCTACCTACGCGATTTCAGGATTCCATTTCTAATCGAATTTTTTTTTCGCGTATTCTGTTTTGTAATAAGAATATACATTTAAACTAATTTATTTCGAAAAATAATACTATTGTTAAGTAGGTACCCAAGTACAGTGCGTGCCATTAAAGATAAGACTTGACACACCACGTGGTTTGACTTGCGCAGTAGACGATTTATGGGTCTCTTTAGCGGTATGAAGTCCGCGCCGGGGCGTCATCGGGGCGGCGGAAGGAGCGGCGGGAGGCGCGGTCAAGTCTCATCTTTCGTGGCGCGTATTGTAATTCAATGTTCACTGTACTAATACTGTAAAAAAGGGACTCATTTACAAATGCATTAGTTAACGAAACATCAAAATCTAGTCTATTCTTAAAAAAAACAAAACTTATAGGTAGATAAGGCTATACTCCAAAATAACTATACATAATGAATAATATTTATACATATCAATCGGAAAAATCCTCTGTGAAAGCAATCAACAATATCCTGTCAGCCCAGCGTAAACCTGTATGAGTTTGATTATCATCTAGGGTTTCTAATACTTCCTTGGATTTTGTTCTAAAAATCCACAAGAATACATCTATCATCCATTGTATAAAACTATTTGATGGTGACTCAACCTTTTTTATGGATACTCTTTGCAGCACATCTAATACTGTAGTATATAAAATTGACTGTCGGGTTGCTGGTTTGCATATTGACAGATGATCTAGAGGTAGCTGATAATATTCGCCGCGGCCCAGGTCCGCCGAAAATGACTCAACAAAATGTACAGGAACTTTGAATGCAGTTACTAATGTTGGCATGGCTTCTGCAAAACTAATAGTTTCCCAGCTATACGCATCTGCAAACTCTATGAATGCTTTGTGCAAATTTAACAAAACTGGTGAGTTCTCCTGTAATTGTCTCACATCACTGGAAGGCCAAAGCACAGCAGCAGCAGCTCGAGGCATAGCAGCCATAGCACTACCTTTGTGTGGGGTACTGAAGAAGAAAAGAGCTTTAGTGTTGTCAGCAATTTTTTTCAAATCCTGCCGGTCGCTTTGTGATGCTTCAACTAACACTTGCTTGACAATTAACCCACCCATGGAATGAGCCAGCCAAACAACTGGAGTATCTTTGCTGCCAACACGAGCATCTATGAGGGCAGGAACCATTTCAGAGGCTCGGGTTGCTATGTCTGCTGTTTGCATTGGGCATCGTTCAAGCCACTCTGACAGTGAACTCCAATAATTGACACCAAGTATTCTTAAGTTACTAACATCTTTTGGCAGCCAATCTCTAGGCCAACATACTGTGTAATTACATTTGTCTTCTTCTTCTTGGTTTAGTGCATCACGCTTATTATTAGCAGTGAATGTGGTGGATGCTGCTGGTTCTCTCGCTTCAATAGGAATATCATGAAGAACCACCTCAAGTTCTGATAAAAACACTTCTTCTGCTATTTCTATCAAATCATCCATCACCTGCTTCATTTCAGGGTCAAGATATGTTTTTACTGGTTCTTTTACAAGTGTATTCTCACAAGGGTCACAGTCATTGTCTGATACAGTAACTTCTATAATTCCAATGGGCTGTGCACATTTTTTGTCACGTTGTCTCCATGTGACAAAAACTCCTCCTCTAAGTCCATGCACAAGCAAGGTATCGCAAGAAGTAGCAGCAGTGGTTCTATACAGAGGATGTAACAGAAATAAACCAGGCCTGTAACAATACTCTCCAGACAAATTTGCAAGACATACTGCGGCTGAACTAGACAAGCGTATATCTTTAGACCGAATAAGTCTTGATAATTCACCAAGGAGACCATTTTGAAAAAACGCTGATAGTAAACTACAATGCACACTCAAAACTGTAAGTATTTTGAGTACTGCTAGATCACAGTCTGGATCATAACGATGTCTTAACAAAGCTTCAGCTAATAATGATAGACCACCCATGTCAACAAATTTTTTTACAGAGAGATCCTTGTCATATTCCGCAACATTGAAGAGACTAACATGGTGGTACAGAGCATCCATACACAATATACATAGATCTCTTTCACTAATGTTGTCAGGTTTGGGTGGAATACTATCAGACTCCACAACTTCCTCTTGTACATTTGCAAAGTATTTAGAGAGGAAGTGTTCAATGCAACAATGGGGATTTAAGTTATGTAAGGCTGATAAAAGGTCTCGAAATTTGTATGAGATGAGTTCCGATGACAGTGCTGCACGTCTAATGTGAATTGGAGGTGGAAGGAAATATCGGAGGTCCACATCACGAGTCCGCGCCAGTAGAACTGCTGTGTTTTGATCTATAGCTTGAGCAAGTTTACAGCAATCCCAGATTTTATTATTTTTGAAAGCGGCAAGTTGTTCCAAGGCTATATTCCGCTGATCTTTATTTCCATGACGGCATAACCACAACAGTCTCCATGCTAACGAATGCTTTAAACTCTTCCAAATGCGACCGAAACCCACCGGCTGCCTTTTGGCTTTATCGTATTCAAGTTGGAAAGTTTGATTGTAGGATGGGTCATCGACGTAAATATATTCGGCACCATGTTTCTTTTCACTTTCAAATACACGTGGATTTACTATTTTTCCTATTGTTTTGCACGTTTGCATGATATTGTAATAAATTAAAAAACAGCCACTGCCTGCTGCTGCTACAATTTTCACATATTTGATTGCGGCCCTAAGTTTATCCTGAATGATCATTATAAATAAATTTTCTTTGATTCATTGCTGATGGATGCAGAGATTAAATTGGAGCTGTTCTTCTTTATTATCAGTTAGTTTTTTACTACTGTATTTACATAAATATATATTTTTTGGGTTTTTTTTTACAAGACTGTGTCAAGTGACAGTTTGTAACAGTCTTGCCACCTTATTTTTTTAAGAGGGGCTACTTACGAAGCTGAAACAGGCTAGAACTAGCTAGAATCAATAGATGGGAACGGGCTAGAATCAGGAAATAAAAAAACGCTAAAGAAAATAAACAATATTCATTTTAAAAAACTTGTATTGATAATGAATTTAGGTAAGTAGTCGTACCTTCTCTAATGGACTACTTGATAAAAAATCAAAATCATCCTCAGAGGAATCTGTTTCTTTAATACTTGTAGCAGCTGTGGATGTTGAGGGTTGCGGTGGATCGCGGATATTAGTGCCTAATTTGAAGGAGTATTTAGTATTGTTTATACTCTTTTTTATTACCTTATGAGGTAATTGGTGAGAGCATCAGGTTTGTTATAAATGTTTTAATACCTATCTAGTCAAAATCAATCCTTTTAGTAACATTTTATTACGATTTTTTGTTTTTTATCAAGTTCATAGAACTGAAGACACACTCCACATCAGCATTTGAATGTGGTAAAGGTAAAATAATCCTGATATGGATTATATCCTGCTGGGTATCAGTATTTTAAGACATTTGTGAATTTTTCTTTACAATTTATCATTTATGGCTAGATTGACCTTTTCGGGGTAAAGGGATGAAAAACGGGTTCAACCAGGGTAAAAAGAGCTAGATCTAGCCCGAAAAGGGCTAAGGTGGCAACACTGGTTTGTAAACTTTTATGTCTTTGCACATAGAATAGCTCAGAATAGCTTTAGCTTGAGTTGACATTGGCATTGACAATCTTGACATACTGATCGGAACCGGAACGCACCCACATGGGCTGCGTTCATTTAAGTTCAGATAATAATTGTAATCTATGAACAATAACACCCAACGTGGGCCGCAGGCGTGTTACTAGACGGGGCCAATCCCAAAGACAATCCAGCCAAATCATTAATTTGCTTCATCAATTGCTTGAAGACAATCCAATGCACTAGGGACTGTCTCTATTTATACGATACATATAGTACACCACAATACCCGCGAAATTTCGCGTCGTTGCATAAAATATTCTTTTGGTCATAACTTCATGAGCTATCCAAATATCAAAAAATATTTGGCCTAGGTCATAAGGGGGAGACGTGAAAATTAATTCGCTGTTACAATGTAGAGTGCTCGCATTGCAAGATATGTCTGCGCGCGGGCGAAATCAGTAATAAGTATATCACTGTCTTGTCAAATTGAAGAGAATCATTTAATTCATTCAGATAAATAAAGTTTGTCTATTGAAAGCTGACGGTGAAAACGAGCGGCAAATTTTAAAAAAATACGTCGGTTATCCCCGGATCAACTATAGAAAAACGTATTTGATACTTGAATATTTTTGTGCAGAATATTTATGCATGCCATAATCGCAATGGCAGACGGGTTGTAGATCGCAATATAGTAATAAAAATGCAAAGAGAACGTTGCTGCCCAGTCTCTAATAAGTCCCTTAGTCGCCTTTTACAACACCCATGGGAAAATGTCATATTTTTTTAATATTGCATTAATTATTCTGATTCTATGTACACTCAGCGGCACGAAAGGCCCAAGCCTTTTATATAGTTTACTGTCAAAATGAAACAGGAAGAACATGTTTGTTGTTTCATAACACTTAGAGGATGGTCTGATGCCTTTATTAAACCTTAAATTACAAAAATGGCAACACATTAAAATAAAGATTTTGTTACAAAAAACGCAAAATAAGGACCTTTTACAAAAAATATTAACGTGTATTTCCAACTCTTGCTCTGATCACCGCCTGCATGCCTGCATGCGATCAGGCATGCTCTGGATGTTGTTCTTATTGTTTACTTGGGGAATTTATTCTCAGGGTCTAAGGAGGGTTGAGACTTTACCGGATTCGCTTTTTAGCATGCCCCATGTTCTATGGGATTCATGTCTGAAATTTTTGCCAGCCACTCCAATTTGCCAATTTAGGTTCCATAGCAAAAAACCTTGGATGTTATACTGGATTACGTAAATAATAACACAGATTTGTATATTGATGTCACGCGATTACTCACCGCTATATTCAATTATGATTCACCATTTAAAACTGGTATATTGATGGACCTGTACCCTTTTTTTTTAGATGGGAATTTATCAAATAATTTCTTCCGCTCTAGGCGGAGCGGGAGGGCGTGTCAGACTCTTACTACTAAACCCCACCCGTGTTCCTTCGGTTGCCCTGTTGCCGAAGGCCGCGATCTCCCTTTCGGTTTTCTTCGCATGCCCGTCAGGCATCGGCCCTAGCGGACCCCATCAATTCTGCTGACATCTCTTTGAGGCGCGCGTGGAACACAAGGCGCCGTCGACCCGGGCCTGGTCCTTATCGGACGGCGAGCTACCCATTACTCACCGTCCGCAAGCCCGCGCCTACAGTGGCCGGGAATCGGCCAGCGACTCCCGACGCCCAAGGCGTCTCCTCCTGCGGTGGTGAGGGCGCGAAATTTGCCTCTCCCTCACGCGTTCCGCCTCCTCCTTCACGAGCATTACCGCTTCGCAGAAGGAGGTGACGGCCTCCCAATTCCTCTCGCTCCGTACCATGGCCTGAACCAAGGCCGGACGCCAGAGATCACCGCCGCCGATCGCCTCCACGAGGACACGGCGATGCTCCGCCCAAGCCGGTCAGACCTCTACCTTATGCTCCACTGTGTCCTCCGGATGATCCACACAATTGTGATAACGCCGAATAAACGCCGGGGGGCGTTTCCTTTCGCGTTATCTGGAACAGGAACCTCCCGAAACAACCGTGTCCGGTGAGGACCTGCGTCAGGCAGAAGGTGTGAACGCCGTGGCGCCTCTCTAGCCACTCTTCAAAGACTTATCGCTGCAATGCGAATAAAAACTGCCACTTCCTCACTTCAGATGGCGCTGATCTCCAATGACTGATAATTTGACAGCTAGCTATACATTTTTCATAAGCGACAAGCGACTTTTTTACGCAAAATTAATTATTGAGCCCAGTTGTGCAGCTGTTTGCTGACACATCAAATGAAAGGGCTTATTGCGAGGATCTCAATTTTTTTTAAAAATAATTTTAGAATAAATACATTTAAAGATATTTACGAAAATAGATGAAAATTGATCATTCCCCCTCTTATCACCGAAACTAAGGACCCTAAAATTTTGAAAAAATACTGAGAATAGTTCTTCACTCATAGATTACAGGAAAACCTATAAGAAGTCTATGGTCTTAAAATAATATGGTAAATCTCTCAATATTGTGCGTACAAACTTACATTTGCAGTTGTAACGTATGAGATAATATGTATTTCAACTACAATGTTAAATTAGTATTTTATATAAATTCATTCCAACTACGGAATCCTTCATTGTGTGTAGTCCGACACGCACTTGGCCGGTTTTTTACTTATGCAGACTTAGCGTGGCCGGACACAATATAGAATTAGCATGCCAGTGCCGCCAGTCACGCGCAGACTTATCTTGCGCGCATTCTTTAATAGATTTTCTTATGGTTTACATTGTATTTACTCGGTACTGGACTTTATAGGCTCATTGCATTTCTTAGGTAAAAAGCTTTCACCGATTGTGTTATTTTTCAGTTAAGAGCGACACCAGCAAAATCACCGTTCTAGCTAGAACAGGTCGATTTAGAGTTGGTACTTTTTGAATAGTGCCATCTAGCTTCGAACTACTACATTACACTGTTTCTGTGTAGACTACAGTTAAAGCTTAAATAGTATTTGTGATGTGTTGTAGATGGCGTTGATATTCTGATTTCTCTATTCTTTATTCATTTTACTCGACTGCCCCCACAGAGTACTATAATATAAAATGGAACTGCCCCACCCGAGGCTTACAAGAGTAAGTATGTATGTCTATTTATTTTGCACGTTCTGTAGCCGTGTCTTTAGATTCCTCTTAATCGTGGGAATGACATAGGCTCTATAATTATAGTTTTAGGTATAATCATAGACATTTAATAAGTATGGACTGGAAATACCTACAAAAAAAAGGTGCATACCTACAACTCAAAATGTCTCTTAAAATGGCTGCCAATGCTAGGGTTGTGTCAATCAGGGAAACATAGTGTTACTATTTCGAGCATCGATACTAGTACGTAATAGTATTACGAATCTTACTAGATATCACGGTTGAATTGTATTAAAAAATTATTAGCTAATAGTCCGTTGTAACAGAAAAAACGAGTATTAACAATTTATCACTTCCCAAACAATTTTCCACATAATTATAATTTCATTTATAGAATTATTACTTAGCAAATAAAGTTTTCACAAATATTTGTAACACAAACCTTATGTTTGGCAAGTGAACGTTTAAACAAAGCCAAATATTTAGTATCGAGCGAGCATGCAAGTCTTATGCCTGTTTTCACCTTCACTAAGTGACACTTAAATGAATCCCTAATAAAAGTTCACTGTTGGATTTTCAACGGTAGACTCAGCGCTGAGAGTTGAAAATCCAACAGTGCAGTTTTATTTAGGTATTCATTTAAGTGTCACTTAGCTGTCAGTAAAAACGGGCATAAGTGAATTAAATTTTTAACAATTTTATCATAAATGAACATTCGGAATAATACACATCCTTACATATTATACAACAAAGTCCACCGCCGCGTCTCTCTGTTTTTCTGTCTGTCTGAACGCGAAAAACTCAAAAACTACTAAACGGATTTTTAATCAATTTTCACTAATGGACGGAGTGATTCATGCGGAAGGTTTTAGTGTATAATTCATTAAGGTTTTGTGTAAATTGGCTGAAATTTGACGATTATTGTTGAAGATGTCGGAAAAAATCATGCGGACTGGGAACTTTATTAGCGTGCGCCGCGGAAATCATAAAAGTTAAATAAAAATTTATGTTCTACAGTATTGTTCATCTTAAAAAGTTCAACAAAAAAATCGTATACACATCATAAAACTCTGTGGAACGGTCTCTCGGTGCTATGAACCAAAGAGTACAGTTTGCTGTAAACCAGGGGCCGGACCTAGCAATATCATTTCAGCGCAGCGAAGGAACTAGTATCAGAAACTATTACGGCAACGGTACAACACTATTCTACCATGACATATCATTGTAAACAAACGAATGAAATTATGAAATAATAAAAAGGTCTTTTGGACGGAAATAAACCCATATATTAAAATTTAAGCCGTATTTAATGATCGCCTAGCAATTTTTTCATCGAAAGTTTATCACTTTATGTACTATTGCATGAAAACCGGCTACTAACCTGTGCAAAGACAATTGAGGTTGATTTTCCTTCTTTCTTGCACCACACTTCACAATACAACACACAGGCATGTTGAATTGGTGTTTTCCAACGTATATATGTAGTTTTAAAGGAAAACTCCTCGTAATTTTCTCACAAATCTCAATAAAACAAAAAGTAAACAACCACTTGACAGCAGAACTACCATGAACTTGTCGCATATTATGGTGGATATGGCACTTACCTACAACTGTTACTACGTCTCAACAAAATGTTGCCATTATGAGGAACAACTGAAATACTGTTGTCTCTTTTATCAAATACGATTACCACATTAGAAAGAGTGAAATAACACGATATTTCTCATTCTAGTTCGTATTTCACCCATATTTGTATAAGCAAATTTATGTATAGAATATCGCGGCGCCTCCATGTTTTTTCTATCTCAATGGTCAATTGTCAAATATGTCAACATCAACAAGTAAGTATGTCTCTCTATTTCCCTCCCTATTTTTTTATTTTATTTTAGAGTGAAAACACATAAATATCAGCTAAAAACTATAACAAAAAATGTTTGCGCTTTGTGCTGCTAGCGCCATTAATAGTGAAACTTGGCATAATACTTCCCCTTTGACTCTAGTATATAATTATTCATTGTCTTTTGGTAGCAATTTGAATTAACGTTTTAGGTTTTTCTTTTCTACGATAATTTTTCCCAAAAAACGATAATTTCGACGAGGGATCTCGATAATTTGAACTTTTGGAATTGGCAACATTGTTCTGTTGGGCCGTTTTCGCCACTTCGTCAGTTTTCGCCACAGAGTACCTACATTATACTATACTGAAAGTTTTCGCGCTCGCCGACTGGCTGCGTCATATACGAAACAGTAATAATTAAATCATTTGGCTGAATTTAAAATGTCTTCGTATGTTGATGTCAGCTTAGAGGATATAATTAAAAAGAAAGGAAAAAACACTAGGTAATAAATATTGGTATCTTTTTGTTGTCTCTCACACAATTTCTATTCTTAATTTTTTGTTATTCTCATTATTAATTTATTTTCTAAATAAACAAAGTACGTATCAATGAATAATTTGTATATTTCTTTGAATTTTATGTTGATTTGCGTTTTTTTTTTTAGTTTTATCAAACTTTTATTATACCTACAATAAATATTATGAGAGGCGGGTATCTGTAACTCAGGATCCTCTATCTCAGACACCTTTCTCTATTTAAGTTTGTGCATCTTATTATCCAGTGCCTGTGTTGTCAAATGATGTTGAGATAAATAAAGATTTATGATTTCAAGATAATCAAAATACGTTTATTTGCAGAATATCAATCACAAAAAAGTTTCTCACATCTTCACCTCACCCCCACTTTAATATTAATGTATTTAATGTTACAGAGCGAAAAGGGGTAAAGTAAAAGCGCAGCAATTCAAACCACCTAAAATGGCGCCAATAACCGATGCTAGAAATAAAATTATATCAAAAAATAGAACTCAAATTACTGATGCTAGAGAAAAACTAGCACAATTTGCTAAACAGAAAGATGCAAGATTAAAATTAGACAAGTTACACCAAGAAAGAGTAAGTTCCGATTAAATACGTCTATAACGAATCTGTCCGAACTCATAGGCCTTTGGTCTTTCAATTGTAAGTGTACTGTGTAAATTTTGTATGCACCACTTGATTTATTTATTCCTATTTCAAATTCATAACAATAATATTGTTGTTATGAATTTGTTGAATTGATGAATTTCTTTTGTATGGTAGGTACATAAAGATTTACTTAATTTTTAGGGAAGAGTACCTGGACCAGTTAGAAATAAATATAGAAACAGAGGTATTTTTTCAAGAGCACCACTAACTAAAGACATATGTAAGTACAATTTTGATAAGTAGATACCATTAGTAATTCAAGTCAAATAATTTATTTCAAATAGGAACATAAAAGGCACCTTTGAATGTCAAAATTTACAGTAAAATCGAACTGATTCTAGTTGCCCCTTCCAAGTAGCGATATTATCATACTTTATTCTTTTTGAATCAATACAGTTAGTCAATCAGCCAAGTCCCTGTAGCATGGCTACAGCAGTCATTGCCCTTTCCCTAATATCTCTATGTAGGATCCAGAAAAATAAACTGTATATGGTTTTTGCTTATTAGAACATGTTGAAGGTCACAACAGATACTGATTCAGGATGTTAACAGACTTTAATTTTTTTTTAAAAGAATGAGAGAAGAATGCTATACCCAAACTAAAGCGGGTACAATGTTCATATAATACATATCTTAAATTGACTCAACCCAATGACTGCCTGTTCAAATATATTGAAGTATAGAAAAAGAGTCAGACTATTGTTCTTTTGTACAGTGGCAGATAGCAATAATAGCTATGTACTGTGGTTAATTTTAAACAGTTTTAATAAAATTGTGTTATTTACAATGGTAGGAACTCTTATCCCTCAATTCAATCAGCGCATGAACCCTTTGTCATTGTTCGCGATTTACACAGGATAAGCTGGATTTTAGCAATAATCCGGATAATAGCACATTTTGTTATGAAGATCTTTCTTCATTTCCAATAATCAGGTTGATTGATAAGGTTTGATTTTTCCTGTGACATATACATGGATAAACTAACGGTTGATGAATTTTTTTCTTTAGTATTTGCAGATTCTTCAAGGCAAGCAGTTTCACAGCCTTTAATTACATCTAAAATTAGCTTGAAACGTCAAATAAACACTCACACATCTGCTGAGGTCAGGACAAGTGAGAAGTCAAGATTATTTGGTAATGCGATTATCTTTTTTAACTTATTATGTATTTTTTCTTGTAATTAATTGGAATGATACTTAAAGCATTATTAATAATTTTAAATTATTATGCATATAGAATTTCAACATAAACCAAACCCTAAACCATTATGTCGACCTGTTGAACATGATTTAGAAATAATTGATGACTTCATGGGAGATGAATACGTCCCAGAAAAGAAAGCGTCCTTAAATCGCGTTACTAACCTGCAGCTCAAGATCATAACTCATAATAATGACAATCGTGAGGACAGTGTCGCAACTATTCACAGGTAATACATGGTTCTATCTGTCTTTATTCTTTCATACAGGGTACTGATAGTATCAAAACTAACATGGACTTGATGCAGCATTACCGTATACGTTCGACAAACGCATAAGCTAGATAGAAATGGTTTCTCATTGTGATGATTATTTATAGAACTATTGTAGCAGAAAAGAAGAAGAAGAGTCCACGAAGAGCAGCATCAATTCTGAATAAACTACCTATGACTACTTTAAGAATTGATGCAATAGCTCAAAAAACTGAAAAGCCACGCTTGGAATATAGAATAATAGTGAGCAATTCAAGGCCCACTGTTACTGGTAGTGATATTAAGGTTGGTATATTCAAATTGTAATAGGGTTGTATAGTGCCACCATGGCTGTTCAACTTGTACATGGAAAGTTGTCTGACAGATTTGACTGAGGGTCAGTGCGGATTGAGGATGAATGAGTTGCCTGTCAAATGCCTTCTCAATGCAGAGGGTCAAGTTTTACTTACATCGTTAGCAGAACAGTTGCAAGACTTGGTGACTGTGATGGATGAAGTATATATGATGAAAGGGATGAATTACCCAGAAAATGTGTCCGTCAAGCTGACGTCCACAGCATGGAGTTCATGGTTGATTATATACTCAAAAACTAAGCTTTTAGTCAATCCAACTGTTCCTAATTAGTCAGTGCTAGTCTTCTAACAGGCCAACGACTTTACCTTTTTTTAAATTTATAAATCGCATGCTGCCTTGACTCGTCAAGCTGACGGCCATACTAAACATAGTCTTTATTTATTAAACTTCCATACTTCACAATTACGATAAATCGTTATAAGACCTCATAAGGAAAACTGTATTTGATGTGTAATATCAGAAAACTCGCTTTCCTGCAATACGTGGGATCCTGTAATCTGCAGCTCGTGGAATTCTGCAATCTGTGGGAGTGGTTTCGTGAAAAGGGACCGAAGTGTGTAACAGGAAGTGCGCCCTATTTGATATAATCAATGAGCGCCCGCGGTTCTAGACTTGGCCGTGAGATGGTACCTTATTATGATGATGACGATGAATATTGTTTATACACCCATGAACACTGTCTAGGGATATTTTGTATTAAGTTCTTCTCAAAAAATACTGGCCGGTTTTAAAATCTTTTGAAGAAAGCTTATTTTGTAGGCCTTTTTTTATAATTCCAAATTTGAATTTGTAAAAATAAATTAAAAACAAAAGATTTGCGCGGAATAACTTTAGCGAAGTTCGAAGGTTTCAATTTACTTATCATAGTTTTTGCTAATTTTTGGTGACAAAAAGTTTTAAAACATGTTAGCACATAATTTCTAATTTATGCTACTGTATGCATCACAGATTTAGAGTAGTCTAGATGCCACAAGCCGTCCGACCAAGCGTGCCAGAAGTTTATGTAATGCACAAACTTGACGCGCTTGTACTTTAGTTTGTGTTCGTCGCGCCAGTGGCGAGTTTTATCGTCGAAGGTATAAAAATGCCAAATTGTGCCGTTATAAACTGTAAAAACTCTTCTACGGTAGTAAATTTATAATTAAAAACCTACCATCGGTAAGTAATTCAGTAATTCATACATCGGAGCATTTTAAACTTACAACAAAAATAATAACGATCTGTGCGAGGCCAAAAAAGCCTATATTTCAGCATAACGCTGCGATATTTAGAAAAATAATAATACCGCAGTGCTGGTATTACCAGCCACCAGGTGCTGGTGGTTTACCTTTGTCATAGTCCATCGCAAGGGGTCACAACACGTCGTTCCAGATACCTTATCCAGGATTTACGCAAGTCCTGTCCATTTGATCAGGGTCCCGAACAAACTAATAACATATGGTATGGTACTTATAAGGTTTATTTAGGTGCTCGCGATTCACCCCAGATGTTTCCCGCATACGCTATCCAGAACGGTGAACTCTTGAGACGCATGCCTGTCGCTAGTCCCTTGTCACCTGGTCCATGGCGTGTTATCAGCGGCGTAGCGCGGAAACAATTTTACCGCCCTCTTATTTAGATATTTCAATTTAATGTATTTGATTACATAGGTACTACATTAATTCTAGAGAACTTTTCGGCAAGAACAGTCATTATTTTACATTATACAGGTGAGATTTTAAATAAAAAAGTTGATCTAAGTTTTACAATGACGTTTATTAATACCAAAATAATTTTACTTCAACCACTTAGATACATTGTTATAACAGGTACAATACCTATCACTTAAGATTAGGTACAACTTGACGATCGACAAGATTAAATAATTAGCGAATTGAATATAAAACGCAAATCAATTTTTAATAAAAACTAGAACTATATATACTAAACTCTTTTGGAAAAAAAACGGGCACTTTAGATTTTTTTCTCTACTTCAATGAAGAAGAACAAGAAATAGGTTTTATTAATTTGACGATGTATTGGCATGTTATTTGAAGCATCCTGGCATGATTCTTTACGTTCCAAATTTAAAATTTGAAATTAATAAAAGAAAAATAATGATTATTGTGGATTATTCTAAAATTGCTTTACTAATGGCGCGAATTACTGAAACGATTTTTAACTGATTACGATATTTTAAAACTTTTTGAATATTTTCTGCAAATTAAACAATTTCATCTTTCTTTTTACATTAAATACCACTTTTTGATATGAGTGATAAAGCGATAAGGGCCGGTAAAATTATAGCCCTACTTGAAGAAGGTTGTTCGCAAACTTACGTGTCTCAGCGGCTAAATATGAGTCGTTCAACTGTCCAGAGGACTTGGCAACGGTATCAAGAGACCGGTTCGGTCAAAATAAGACCCGGTTCGGGAAGAAAACGCTGCACAGAACCAAGAGATGACCGCTTTTTGGTGAGTCAGGCGTTGCGGAATCGTAAGGAGTCAAGTGTGGACCTGAAGAAGAGCTTTGAAGAAATAAGAGGAGTAGAAGTTAGCTTGTGGACGGTCAGGAGGAGGCTTTTGGCTGCCAATATCAGGAGTTACCGCCCAGCTCGGGCCCTAAATTACTCCGTGAGCACCGTGTTGCTCGCCTTCAGTTTGCTCGGAACTGTGCTTCATGGACTCTGGAGGACTGGAATAAAGTATTGTTTTCTGATGAAGCTAGAATCTCTTTGTGTGGAGAGGACCGACGCCGGCGAGTGCTGCGAAGACCACGGGAACGCTATGCGGAAGTGTATTTCGAAGAATTCACTCCTTATGGCGGAGGCTCCGTTATATTTTGGGCAGCAATTAATTCGACGGAGCGTACGGAGTTAGTTTTCATAGAAAATGGAACATTAAATGCACACCGGTACATAATGGAAGTCCTAATTTCATATGCACAACCCACATTGACTGCACTTGGGGAAGATTCCATTTTTATGGACGACAATGCTCGCCCGCACCGTTCTGGCGACGTGGAAGCGTACATGCAAGAAGTTGGGATCCGTCGTTTAGATTGGCCAGCTCGAAGACCTGACCTCAATCCAATTGAGCATGTCTGGGATGTTCTAAAGAGACGGGTAAGATCAGTGCAACCTGCTCCACAAAACATCAGGGAGCTAAAAAGAGTCATTGCAGAAGAGTGGGAACGTATTCCTCAAAACGTTATTAAAAACATCGTGGAAAGCATGCACAGAAGGATTCAAGCTGTGATTTTGGCAAGAGGAGGTCACACTCGTTATTAGGTTTTTACATTTGTACCTTAATTTAACTAAAAAAAGTAAAAAAAAAATCTTGTCTTTATTGCCGACCACTTCTTATTGTTTGGGCATGTACATCGGTTTTAAAGAATCCATCGTTCTTTTTATTTTAATTGCCCCAATTCACTTCACGCGCATTAATTTACACGATTATAAGTATAAATAGACTACGTCAAAGAAATAAATTTCATTTAATTAACTCAAATCGACCTTAGAACGTAAATTTCCATAGGTGCCCGTTTTTTTTTTTGCAAAAGTGTATTATGTAATATTTATACTTTTATTGAAAAATAATATAAGTACTTCTCAGAGTAAAAACCAAATTTCCGTCTTTAGTAAAAAAATTATACGTCTACTTTTTTAAGAGCAGTCTTTCTTCAGTCCACACTATGAACGAACGAAACATTTTTTCCCGATTGTCCACAGTGTTGACGACAAGGTGTTACTGATCGGAAATATTCACAAGCTAACACATTGGAACGGTATAATCAAAGTTTCGTTACGTGTTTAATAATTTTATTTGGGGATAATCAAAGAAAATAGTCGAAATTGCTAGGCGAGGTCAAACTATACCTCAATTCATGTATTAATTTAGCCACAGTATTTACACCGAACTTTCTTATGTTTGGAAGGGAAGTTCTTATGGATTTGACCCATGCTTAGGGGCAGATTCGAAGCACCAATTTAGCTGAAAGTCTATCTCGAGTCTCGACACGCATGTAATCTGTCTTGCCTCACAGAGGTTCAAATGAAAGGGCTTGTTGCGAGAATCTCAAATATATATATATTTTTTTATAATTTTTAAATAAATCCATTTAAAGATATTTAAGAAAACAAATGAAAATTGACAATTACCCCCGAACCGACAGCCAAAATTTTTGAAAAAAATTAAATACAAATTAAGGAATGGTTCTTTACCCTTAGATTACAGGAAAACCTATAAGAAGTCTATGGTCTTAAAATAACATGGTAAATCTGACAATAATGTGCGTACAAATAACTTACATTTGCAGTTGGAATGTATGGGAGGACATGTTTTACAACTACTCTGTTAAGTTTGTATTTTGGATAAATTCATCCCATCTACGGAACCTTTATTGTGCGTGGTCCGACACGCACTTGGCCAGTGATTTTTTTGTATATTTCTGTGCATTCTTTATGGCGTTAACATAATTATTATGTTTTAGGATTTATTTGAGGATGTGGGGATCATGCTGGAATCGCGATTGGTTGGCCCTGGCATTGCAGAAGTTATTTATAAAACTCAAGAAGATGCTCAGAAAGCAGTATTTTTATTTCACAATAGACATCTAGATGGTCAGCCTATAAATTGTCTTCTTGCTACCCGAAGGTCACCTGCAGCCACGTAATAATTAAATATTTATTATGAAATTAATTTATGTGCTTACGCACGTTAGAAACTTCGGTAAGGCTCAATACACCCTGAAATGACAGCGGCCGGCAGCGACACGGGTCACAGGCCCGGGCCTGCAGCGGTCGGCAGATGGTACGCGGCACCTAGCGCTGCCTCGCGCCGCTGCCCGCTATTCAAGCGTCGTTTGGACCAGCCATACCCATTACAGCGCATAGTGCCGCGAAGTGCCGCGCGGCGTTTTCTGTTCTATCAAGCGTACCTATCTATATTTTTTTATATTGCACATAAAGTTTATAATGCCTTGTCATTAAAGCTGCTCGCTGCGTCGCTACCGGCCGCTGCCATTTTAGTGAGATTTGAGCCTTAAAATGTTAAAAAATAGGTACACACTATAACTTTTTTTTCCTATTTTGTGTTTTGTTTATTTACTTTTATACCAAAAGGATGTTAACAAGACCCTTATACTAAGCCGTCCGTCTGTCCGTAACAGGACCGTATTTTAGAGCCGTAATAGCTAGCTAGTTCAAATATACTCAAAATAGCATCTTATTGTTCCTTTCGTTTTACCTAACTGCCCCAAAGTTACAAAATGGTTGGTACGAAACTTAGGGACCGCGCGCACTACGCTGCCACGACCGCTGTAACGTTGGTCGCAGAAGGACCGACCGCGACGTTCATAGTCGGATGGTAGTACGTCGTTCAACCAGTTGGTCTTTTCGGGCAAATGCGCAATGTATAAATTAATTAACGATACCGACTACCGCACTATTGAGCGAGCCAGACTCCCACTTGGCCGATTTTTCAAAAGTCCTGATAACTACTAAGTTAATCTATTTTTGCTTGTTCTTTCAGGAGCAGTAACAAACCTGAATTATATAGCACACATTCAAATGTAGAACCGGATATTTCTATTTTTCATAAAGTGCTGTTCAGAAACTTGTAAAACATCACATAATTTGGGAACTTTTCATTAATGAACTATGAAGAGTGACTTTAAATGCTAAACTTAATTTTAAGTGTGAATCAAATTATAAGACAAGACAACAAATTGTCGTAACCTACGGGCAAACATCGTGAGGAAATCGTCATGACCTAGAACCAAAAATTCGAAGACGTGACATTGGTCAACCCGCACTGCGAATATGCAATGCAATTACGGCCCACTCCCTCTCACAGAGAGGTGGCCTGTGTCCCAGAAGTGGGAACATTATAGGCTGATTATGGTAAATTGTTGTAACCTGCGGGGTAATTTCGTAAGACACTAACAATTACAAAGCCTTTTATTATGACAATTCGACAACATTCATTGCTTTATTTACGTTGTCGAGCAGACGTATTTTTCAAACATGAAGCAATGGATTTGGGTGTTAATTCTAAATAACAATGGCCGTGAACAGTCCGTAAGTAATATTATGTACAATGGAAACCTCCATTGTACATAATATTACTCTAATAATTATAAGACAACAAATTGTTTTAACCATATTCTTAAATTATAACACCTTCATTGTCAAAATAATCTTCATGTATCATAGAGGTTACTGTAGTAATTATAAGACCACAAATTTTTGTAACTACATTATTTTGCAAAAAAAACGGGCACCTAAGGAAATTTACGTTCTAAGGTCGATTTGAGTTAATTAAATGAAATTTATTTCTTTGACGTAGTCTATGTATACTTATTAATCGTGTAAATTAATGCGCGTGAAGTGAATTGGGGCAATTAAAAGAAAAGAAACGATGGATTCTTTAAAACCGATGTACATGCCCAAACAATAAGAAGTGGTCGGCAATAAAGACAAGATTTTTTTTACTTTTTAAAATTAAATAAAGTTACAAATGTAAAACCTAATAACGAGTGTGACCTCCTCTTGCCAAAATCATAGCTTGAATCCTTCTGTGCATGCTTTCCACGATGTTTTTAATAACGTTTTGAGGAATACGTACTAAAAAGAGTCATTGCAGAAGAGTGGGAACTCTTCTGCAATGACTCTTTTTAGCTCCCTGATGTTTTGTGGAGCAGATTGCACTGATCTTACCCGTCTCTTTAAATAACATGCCAATACATCGTCAAATTAATAAAACCTATTTCTTGTTCTTCTTCATTGAAGTAGAGAAAAAAATCCTAAGTGCCCGTTTTTTTTTGCAAAAGAGTTTATATTATAATATTGTATAATTAATGATACCTTTATTGTCAAAGCAATATTATGTATCATAGAGATTACTCTTATAATTATAATACAACATATTGTAACCAGATTCTGAAATTGTTAAATGAATCTTACACAGGTGGGTAAAAAATCGTGGATCAAATGAAACAGGGCGATAGTTGGGGTTATTTGCAGTAAGAAACGAAACGTTCTCTATGCATTTATAACACAATACTGTGATCGCCAACCCGCTTGCCAAGTGTGGCGATTATGGCATACTAGTGGCGGAGGGTAGTTTTATGGAGGAGGTAAGAGGAAAACAGGACTCGTCGTGCCCGCGAAAAAGTGTGTGCGTGTGGATCGAGTGCTCCTTGTTAAAATTTAATTATATTTTTTACGAAATCAAGGAATAATTTAGGAAATAATTGTGAAAACTTCTTGGTGAAGTTAAAAAAATTGTGAAGACTATGGTGAGAAAGTCGTGGTCAATTAACAAGAACACTCAATCTGCTAACCTGACAAAATACTGTAACATTTTTATGTAGAATAATTGTATTGAATTTGTGAATACTATTCACAAATATTCAATTGATTTTAACGGTTTATTTGGATTTTATAAAGGTTTATTTAGAACAATCAATCCTCCCATGGTGCAGACGGAGTGTTCCAAAACTCTCCAACTTTGTCTAAATAAATTCTTAATATTCTTTTATTATTGCTTTTATTATTCTTTCTTTTCAACACGTTCCGAACGTTTAAACAAACGGCGGCCACATCAGAAATTGAGAAAATGTTGTCACTAAAGTTTAACACGTTTTCTTATTTTAAGAACGCTTAATTTCAACAATAATCAACTTTATTATATTTATAAGCGACAAAATTGTGTAGGTTAGATATAATTTTGTCGGACACATTTTTTTCGTCTAACTTCATTACGCGGCAACTATTTACGGTTTATTCCTGTCATAATTGACATAGTTTGATTCCTGTCAGACGCAACAGTTTTTATGCTAGTGCATTTGAGCGTTGCAATTGTTTTTTTAATCGACTTAAAAAAAAGGAGGAGGTTCTCAGTTCGTCAGTTTTTTTTTGTTTTTTTAATGTATTTTCCCCGATTACTAGAAAACGGCTAGACCGAATTGAAAAATTATTTTTTTTTTGTTTGAAAGAGTATACTTTCAATACCATTGTAATTTGGTCATGATCTGATGGAACTCTTCAAATATTATAGGCTCACCAATAGCGATTTGGGAATTTTATAAGTAAAAAAAAAAATGCTATAAATATGACGCAAAGAAAGATCGCGGGTTTATCATGGGTATCGTTTTCATGGTTTAAGAGGGTGCTAAAGCCAATAGTGTCTACTAAGACAAAGGAATATTTTTTGGAATTTTGGTTTCTCAATGATAACTATGAATTTTGGACATTACTTGAATTTAGTTTTTATATAGACGACAGAAATAGTAGATTGTATCATAAGGGAGCAAAATAATATTTTTACGGCGAGGGCGCTTTTTGAATCCAGAGCGAAGTGAGGGATTCTAGAGTAGAATCCCGAGCGTAGCGAGGGATTCTTTAGTAGAATCCTGAACGTAGCGAGGGATTCAAAGTACGTCGCCCGAGCCAAAAATATATTTTGCGCCCGAGTGATACACTCTACTTTTCGTCACCCTCTGAGAAAATAAAAGGCGCCTCATATTTTATTGTAATATTATTATTTAATAAAACATAGAGTAACGACTACATTAAAATTAAATAGTATCTAATAATGAAACAACTAAAAACTTATATTTACATTTGAGACATTTTCGCAATTATGAAAATTTATGATTACAGTTTTATTAGGAATAGAGATTGTTGTAGATTTTATGTTCTGCGTATTTGAAATAATGTCCAAATCTGACGCATTTTGAGGAAAATGTGACGGTGAATCTCGTTGTTTGGATGTAGATGGGCGCGGCGACAGTGGCATGGATAGATTAACTGAATGTTGTAAATTGCAATGTTTTCCACGATGCGTTCACATGTTTTCGCTTTGTTCTCAATGGAATCTTTTATATAGGTACCCCTCTGCTACAGCACTCGACTTCCATCCTCCATGTCGCTTGAGAACAGTTAAATCCGCTCCAGAATCTGCCAAAAAGGTAGCAGAAGTACGACAAAAACATTGTCCTGTATATAGTTTGATATTTTGTAACTTCAAATAAATAGCGATTGCTTGCGGCATGTTAGAAATTTTATTTCTCCCGCGATTTTGGAGGTGATAGATTATCCATCACATTTCTTGCGTCAGTTGTAGGTAATACTTTCAGGAGTTAATTCTATACTTTCACTTGAAGGATTCAGTTTTCAAAACAAAACAATGAATTTCTAACAATCCGTGAAAAATTTACGAAAACGCGGGCTGTAGTTCGCGCGTTTTTAATTGGATTTCTTTTTTTTTTTATTCATTCGGCGGCGGCGCGACTATGGGCCGTCGTACCAGCCAGTCTTTATTCAAACAATATTTGCGTTCGATTTCTTTGACGCTGAACACTAAGATGTTCCAAATTCAAAAAGTGGTCGGCAAAGATAATTGCGGCGCACTTATACAGAGGATTAAAAACTCATTACTGCCCGCTAAAAGTTTCTTATAGAAAACACCTTCTTTGGGTGCACTTAAAGGCGAACCAAGTCGTACTTTTCGATGAAAAATATTTCGACCGCTCGTGCCGTTGGCAAAATCAGAAGTGTCACTATAAAACTTTTCACACACATCGCTACGATAATTGCTCCTTGCCGAAAGCTGTAGGCAATGTACATAGGTAGCACACGCTGCTAGTAGATATAGTATCTAGTAGGCGAGCTTGTAAGGTCAAAACTTAAATCCAAGATAATTATTTATTCATCAACATAATTATTTAGTGCATAACTGTACCTAAAAGTGTAAGAAGACTCTCTGTGTGTTGAAGATCTGTTCAGAATTTTAAAAAGTGTCAAATGTATAAGGAACAGAAGCGAGAATTTTTCAAAAGTACGAGGAATAATTCGGGAGGAATAATTAGCATCAGGTGGAATGAGAGCTCACTTCACCTACGTTTTCACATTGAGTTTTTTGCAGAATAGACCGCGGTAGGTCTCGTTTACTCCACGTGTCATTTATTTGCCTGAAAATACATGATATGAAAATTCGTATAAAAAAGGTGTGAGAATGTTCGCAACGAAGATACGTTGCGAACATTCTCACACCTTTTTTATAAAAAAAAAAAAAAAAAACCATTGGCATATATATAAATCAATAGCTAGATCACGTTAAAAACCAAATTGTCTAGCAATCATAGGCACAGATTACTATTGCAACATTAGTATGGTAATCAGACCCTTCGATCAGACCAATCATGTGAAGTAGTACGGTTCGCTCTCCGAACCGTATAGGTTGGACTGTGGGGTGAGACGAGGAGGTCTGGCGTCTCCCAGGCTCTTCAACCTCTACGTAGATGACCTCATAGAGGGATTCGGCAACATACCTATCGGATGCAGTGTTGATGGGGTTAGCATTCACGCTGCACATCAGCTATGCTGACATGGTGCTGTCCGTCTGCGGGGGCAATCAGAGAGTTGCTTAAGACTTGTGAAGCCTACGCTGCCGCACATGGATTAACTTATAATGTAAAAAAGTGTGAGTACATTTTCTTTGAGGTTGTGGGCAAATGCCGTGAAGTGGGACCCGAGCTACTTATAAACGGGTTAGTAATTAAAAGAGTATTCACTTTTAAATACCTAGGTTAAATAGTTAAGTAGACGAAGTTGAAAGGGTTATTTTGGGGCTGAAAGAAGTCTGTGCGGTTGGATGGGATGGTATCTCAAATAGTGTGTTAAGGAAATTCAGACACATTTTTGTTCCGCCGTTAACTCATATATTTGAAATTTGCCTTTCTGAAGGCATTTTTCCCGACTATCTGAAAAAAGCTTTAGTCGTCCCAGTGCATAAAGCAGGTGACAAAAAAGTACCTTCAAATTACCGACCCATTTCAATACTTTCATCTACATCTAAAATACTAGAAAAAATAATTAACAATAGGTTAATGAAGTACTTAGAGTCTAAAGCCATCCTTTCGGATAATCAATTTGGTTTTAGACAAAAATTATCCACAACTGATGCTGTGCAAGATATGACCGATTATATATCTCAAGAACTAGACAAAGGTAATCATTCTATTGGTATTTTTCTTGACCTAGCAAAAGCTTTTGATACCGTGTCTCATCCTATCTTATTGGACAAGCTTGAGAAAATAGGTATACGAGGTAAGCAGCTTAAGATTTTTGCAGACTATTTAGACAACCGCTGTCAATGTGTGAAGATTGGTAATTTTACTAGCTCAGAACTAAAAAATACTTTTTTTGGAGTCCCGCAAGGAAGCATATTAGGACCAACCTTATTTCTTATTTATATAAATGACCTCTGCAGTCTAAATCTAAATTCGGGGAAAATTATATCTTATGCTGATGATACCGTACTCCTATTCTCCTCAAATATAGTACATGAAGTTTGGTTATGTGCACAGCAAGGTTTCAATATAGTAAATAGATGGTTACAACATAACTTACTGACATTAAATGCTGACAAAACTAAATACATACGCTTTTCTTTACGCAACTCAAAGACATCTATGATCATTCCAGATATTCATGCGCATGTATGTAACACAGTTGCAAACTCTAAATGCAATTGCCCAATTATCCTTAATACAAAAACTATAAAATATCTTGGAGTAATTATTGATGCTACTCTTACATTTAAAAATCACGTTGAACTATTATGCAGTAGAGTCCGTAAATTGATGTTCATATTCAAGAAAATTAGGCCTTTTGCTGACTCTAAGGTGATAAAACAGGTTTATTATGCTTTGTGTCAATCAATAATTACATATTGTATTACTTCATGGGGAGGAGCGGCTAAAACAGTTTTACTACCACTGGAGCGCGCGCAGAGAGCTGTTCTGAAAGTATCCACATTCCGGCCTATCCTGTTCCCGACCCAACTTTTATATAAATCTTGCAATGTTCTGACAGTGCGGCAGTTATTCATTATGAATACTTTATTAAAACAGCACTGTAAATTGCCGTACGATAGAGTTGTCACTGAAAAAAGACGTAAAGACATCTGTATGGATAATTATAGATTAAGGCATTCGTTTATGTATAGTTTTTTTTATATTCTTAGGCCCATTTTTGTATAATAAAGTAAACGCAATTTTGTCTATGTACGCATTAAAAACGGTACAATGCAAAAATGTTATTACAACTTGGTTACAAAATTTGTCTTATGATGATACAGAAAAGTTACTGGTTGTTTTAAGTTAAATATTATTTTTAATTAAGTATTGTCCTATCATTAGTCTGTTAAGTTACTCACTATTTATGTCTACCATCAATTTTAGAAAATTTTAATGTAATTTAGCACTTATTACACCTGAGATACAGGTTTATCCTAGTTCAGGTCGAACCATTATTATATACCTACCATTTTAGTATAAGGCTTAATATTGTAAATATGCATTATTTAATTAAATAAATAAATAAATTGAAAAAAAAATTAAATTGAAATACAATGGTTTCAGGATGTTGTTGGGACTTCCTCGCTACTGCAGCGCGTCGGAAATTTTTGCGCAAGCCCGTACTGACGGTTTCCATGCGATTGTTCGCAAGAAAACTGCTTCACTACTGAGAAGGGTGAGAGACAGTCGCAACAGCATCCTGAAAACTGTAGCGGGGAGCTTCAGCTCTCCAATTGTAAAGCAGTTTGTGCACAGGATGATTGGTACTAACACTAGATAATAAGTTGTTTTTATATTATGTTACTAACACACTATGGACTCTGTACCGAAATAAAAATCAATATTATTTTAGGTTTTCGTTAGGTTAGGATATTATATTTTATTAATGTATGTTATATCTATTGAGTAATATTGTAATTAAAATAAAAAGACCCAAAAAAAAATATTTACCATAATCAAATAATCTGATCGAACAGGTTTATTCCCTCCCATGTAGCTGGTTCGACATGGAACTACTCCTACTTACTAGTTCCGTGTATGGAAATAGTGGAAGAATTAACAAACGTTAGGCCTTTATTCCCCGTAGTTCCATGTTATGCGAGCAACTTGGAAGTAGCGCTTACCGGCCGCTGCCGCGGCACCGCTCGCTATGTTCGCTCGGCTCGCGCACGGTTGGTCACAGTTCAACCTAACCTAATCTATTTTACCCAGTTCAATATGATGAATCATACAAACCGCCGCAGAAATATTTTCAGTATTGTCTAGTTATCTAGTCGCAGGCAGATTGTATTTTATGATTCATCATATTGAACTGGGTGAAATAGGTTAGGCTAGGTTAGAACTGTGACCAACCGTGACCAACCGCTACTTCCAAGTTGTTCGAAGAAATGTTTTCACCACTTTCTGATTAATTACCCATGTTTTCGCGAAAATTGGAATGATTAAATATGGAACTCAACTATAATCACGTGGAACTAAATAGTTGCAGCAGTTCCATATGAAAGAAATGTCGGCTATAAAACTAGTTTAAAATTACGTGGAAATAATGGTACAAATTAGTAATTTTTTTAGGTTGCAATAGCTCCATGTGGAACTAGCTACATGGAACTACTGGGAATAAAGGATCGAAGAGGCGATAATTTTGGTCTGAGCACAGCTGAACTCTTTTTATCAAACTAGTTGTGTCGCAAATATTGTAGAACTGAAAGTGGCACAGAAATGCTAACAATCAATCTTTTATCAGTATAACTTTGGATTAGTTCGCCCTGCCTCAGATCCTGTTTTTGAATCGTATTAATGACTTCGGGCACAAACTCGGTTCACCCGGAGAGTTCCGAAGTTCAGTCCCCTGCCATTCTAAATATCGGGCGAACAAGGGCGAGTAATAAAAATTTCCGCCCATGGGCCTCAGACTTGGCTTCACATGCAGTCGAGCTATATCTCAGGCATGCCGGTTTCCTCACGATGTTTTCCTTCACCGTATTTTTTCTGCTGCGGTCGAGGTTGCGATTTTTTTTTTGTATTAGATAGCTTTACCCATCAGCTTCATCACCTCTTGAGCTTCTGAAATATGAATGAGCAAGGTAAATTGTAAGAATAACACTTAAAATATCAAAACATTTTTTGAAAAATAATACAATACCTTGAGCTTGGCCCTGCAACAGGCTCTGATACGAAGCTTCCATTGTCTTCTTCTCCCTCTTTCATTTCCCCTGCCCCTACCCGTCTTTCACTTCCCCGTCGTCGGTTTCCCTTCCCCCGTCTTCCTCTTTGCCCGCCTCCTCTACAAGTAACAACACCACTTCCATAAGTAAAAATACAGATGCAAACACCACCGTAGTATTTAATATGAATGTAGAATACAATTTATAATAAAACTAGCTGCGCCCCGCGGTTTCACCCGCATAAGTCTCGATCCCGTGGGAGTATCGGGATAAAAGTAACCTATGTCCTAGTCCACATCATGGTCTACCCATGTGCCAAATTTCATCCAATCTGTTTAGCCGTTCTAGCGTGAAAGCGTAACAAATAAACAAATTCACTTTCGCTTTTATAATATTAATTAGGATTAGGATATTATACAATAATATGCAATAAATAGATAGGTACAGTCAAACGCTTATCAAATTACCACATAATTAATTTGTTTTTACCCGACTGTCCCAAAAGGAGGGTAATGTTTTTCGAGCGGCAAAGAGTATGTATATTTGTGTGTATATCTATTTCTTTAGCACGTTTTTTAGCCTAAACGGCTTGGTTTTTAGCATATGAGCTGTCGTTAGATTCGTGTTAATTGTGGGAGTGACATAGGCTAAGATATAATATTTATATATTGCATTCGCAATAAGAAAAAAGGAGGGGAAGTTTTTTTGAAAATTTGTCAGAGCAACGGTGTATTCCTGTTCGTCCCACTGACTTCGTCCCCGTAGTGGGACGATCGGGAATTTACAAACAACGTAGGTAGCGTCCTTACAACGTAGGTACTCACTTGTCGCCAATAATCATGTAATCCAGAACAAGCTAGTATATACAATAGTTATTTATGTAGCTATTGTATAATACCTAATTATGTAGGTACAGTTGCATACAATACTTTATCTACACCCATGATATGAATCCTCTATAAAAGGTTCTGAAACTACTGGGTGTTTGTAATTCAAGATCAAGAATTAAAAAAAAACCCACGTAATTCAGTACAGCTGCACGTATGAATGTCGCCTGCAGCTGCACATCCCCGCGCATGCGTGCAGCGGGTGCTGCTGTCCCCCGGTTCAACGTTCCATTACAAAAGTTGATGGAAACAAGGAGTTGCATATATCTGACAATGTTCTTTTATCTACACCCATACTATATAAGTTTCTGAAACAGCTTATTGCCAACATTAAAACAGCCAGTGTCATAGTAACCATAATAACATCCAAATGAGTGTTATAATGTTGTACTAAATTTCATTATGCAACTCGAATTTTGTTAATAAAAGTTTTAATTCACGTTTAAGAAGTTTATGAGCCTTTAGCTTTAAGTTTTTACTATTTTTAACTAATTTCCCTATTAGTCTTAATTTGATTCGCAAGAAAAAAGTGGGTCCTCAGTCCTGATGCATATCTCTCGAAGACCTCAAAACATTCACCTTTTTTTTTTTTGGGTGGGAAATCATCAAATAACTTCTCCCGCTCTGGGCGGAGCGAGAGGGCGTGTCAGACTCTTACTGACTAAAACCCACCCGTGTTCCTTCGGTTGCCCTGTTGCCGGGGGCCACGATCTCCCTTTCGGTTTTCTTCGCAACCCCGGCAGGCATCGGCCCTATCTTTATTTCCTCTCGCTCTGTACCATGGCCTGAACCAGGGCCGGACGCGGGAGATCAGCGCCGCCGATCGCCTCCACGAGGACACGGCGACGCTCCGCCCAAAAAAAAAAAACATTCACCTACGCTGACGATTCTGTAATATTATAGTGCCTATGTGACTGGAAGCCAGTAGCAGCTGCTGAGTTGGCTTTGACTTACTCCTTGGGTAGGTACTCTAAACCTGATAAAACTTACTGAAGTCAGTTTGTGAATATGACATAGATAAGTATATTTAGTAGGTACCTAGGTAAAAAGAGAATAAGTATTCTCATAGGTATAGATTTAAGTATGTCTAGGTTCTTAAAATGTTGTCTATACCTACCAATACCTACATAAAAGGGTAGTTAAAGGGGTTTGGGTTTAAATGTCAAAATAGCGGTACCACAGGGCTCGATATTGGGTCAATTCCTCTTTTTAGAATATATAAGTGATTTACATAATTTACCGAAAAACCGACCACAAATGGTGTTATTTGCTGATGACACATCACTGATTTTTAAAGTAAACAGACATGCACAGGAGCTTGACGACGTAAATAACGCTATGGTCCATAATTTAAATACTGTATATAATCTGGTATTAAATGGGAAAAAAACTAAATGCATAAGATTGGCGTTACCGAATGTTAGAAGTAGTGAATGTCACGTTGTATTGAATAAGGAGACACTAGAATTCGTCGAAAAGACGATTTTCCTGGGGATAACGCTTGACTCCAAACTACAATGGGGTCCTAACTTAACATTCATTGTGGGGCGGCTAAGTTCAGCCGCTTACGCTGTTTAGAAAATCCGCCAACTAATAGACGTGGATACCGCGAGACTGGTCTATTTTAGTTACTTTCATACCATCAAGTCTCACAGTATTTTGGTGTGGGGACGAGCTGTAGATATTGATTCGATCTTTATTCTGCAAAAGACGGCCGTCAGAGCCATCTAGAACGCAGATGCGAATCTCTAAGGGAACTGTTTAAGAAAATTAACATCATGACGGTACCTTGTCAGTATATATATGAAAACATTATGTATGTTCGAAAAAATCTACATCTTTTTAGTAAGATAAGTGACAGGCATAATTTTAAGAGTAGAAATGTGAACAAATTAGGTCAACCACGTTTTGGAGTGTCTAAAGTACACACACTGTGTAAAATGTTATAATAAGATACCACTCGATATTCTTCAACTAAATGAGAAGAAATTTAAAACATTCGTTAAACGCACACTATACACTGTAGACAAGCATATCATATGTTGGATGATTATATCGTAGATAAAAATGCTTGGATTAACGCTGGTCTTCCTCCACAGTCACTTGAGGTCACTAGGTAGTTAAAATTTTAATATTTGGAAGAGTTGCTTCCCCTTTTTTAAATTTTGTTTTTGTTATTACGAACTTAATGTTTATTTTTTATTTTACCAAGTAAATTGTTGAATACTCCAATTAGATAATAATGATTATCTTTCTTTTTGGTAGTAAAATCCTATTAATCTCTTAAATATATTGCAAACTATAGTTTTATATAATTTCTAACAAACATTTTTTTTTTTCAATTTTTGTGAATGTGAGTTCTATGGAGCCGTTTATTATGTTATTAAGATGTATGTTGACTTGAAAGAGCATGGCAGTTGAGAGTATGTCATGCTCACTTAAATGTCTCGCTGATGGTGGCGAGTGTGTTGGATCATTCGGTTCCCTACAAATTGGTTGAGCTGGATGGTGCTGATCCACGCGTCATGTTCGTGAACGGGTGCCATCAGTTGAGACTGGTTATCTCTTATCTGCCAGGGCTTATTTTTAATCTTATATTTTCAATTGATTTTGATTATTTTTTGTACATTGTTCTCACGTATAGAAGCAACAAGAATAATGTACCCAGGATTTTGTAATATCTATAGTTAAAAGAGTGTCCTTGGAGTTTCTTGCCCATAGAAGTCTACGTTTTGGAATGGGCAACTAGCTTCAACTTTCTGACTAAATGACCGACTCTTTGATAATTCAAAAGTGGCTGTAAATGGTTTAATTGAAATAAATGCTCTGAGTTTGAGTTTGAGATAAAATAAAATCTATGCGAAGTCAAAACTGTACATTGAATAAAAAGAAATTGAAATGAGGTCTGGGAACGATTCTAATGCCGAAAATATAGTTTTTAATTTTTTTGGTCTCATAGTCTGAATGTATGTTCCAGCATCACGCTAATACTCTAGATAGATTTTGTTCAAATTTTACATAAATTTTCCCTATAAGTTTGGTCAGTCTGCAGACTATAAAAATTGACCGGACTCAGTATTCCAGTAACTGTATTGTTTACTGGCACAAAAAGCTATTACTATAAATACGTTACTGTTATTCTTATAACTAAAACATACTGAAAACAGTATTTTTCAAACTCGTATAATAGCGCAGGGAATGGCCCTACATATTTGGTCGCATAGTGAAAAGTGAAGAGAATAACATCAAATCAAATATTTTATTGGAACAAAAACAGGTTTACAATTTTTTGTGTTTCTTAACAGCTACATTAGTTTAAAAAAAAAACTGTGTTGCAGCCATTAACGGGCGCCTCTGAGAGGGGAGACGTCAGCGTTCCAACATTAATAACATTTATAATACAAAAACAATAAAATAAAAATAAATTTGATATAAAAGAACCTAAAGTTAAGTAGGTATATCAACTATTTAACTAAACTAAAATTTTATTAATTATGATTAAATTTAATTACATAAACATGTTCTAACGGAATATAACTTTTTTGTTTGGCAAAATGAATGATCTCTTTTGCCCATGGTCCTTTCACATATTAACAAGTTAGTACTTAACTAAATACATAAAATTAACATGATCTAAATTTAACCTCTACCAAATTTTAATGAAGTTATTCTCACATCTATATACATAAAAATGAAATACTCGCTCAGAATCTCGATGGTAAGCATTCGGTATTTAGTCATTCGTCATAGCAAGATTTCGAAGTTCCGTACATCGCGATTATGAACATTCTCAATTAAGTAATTCGTCATAGCGTACATTCTAATTCCCGTAAATCGTAGTCTAACATTATGAATACAGTAAATCGGTATTTTAAACATCGGAAAATTATCACGGCTATGGGGAATAAGCAATATTGCAATAATAATGTCCTATTTGTATTGGTTATTAGTAGTTTACCGCAAAATGTAAAAAAAACGAGCCAAGAGGATAAAATACTGCAGATAGTTACTTACAGATTTAACCATTTAAATGATTATCATCACGCTATAGCTTTATGGAGCTAAATCATGACATATTAAGAACGGCTATTTTGAACAAAAATACTTGCATATCTATGGTTAGGTGACGGTTCATAAAAAATCCTGTGTGTTTAAAATCTACCTACTGATTATTTTTTATTATTTTTTTGTGATAGCCGTTCCTCAGGAATAATCTGTAAGAATGCATCAGTCTGTGTATCAGTGTTGTGCTATTAGATTGTAGGTACCTATATGCAGGATCACAGGCGTTCATTCATTTACTAAAAACGAAAAACTTCGTAAGCATTGGGAGATTGCCACTGAATGCTGACATGCGGGTGTCGACCTCAGGACGAGCTGCTTCTCACACGAACAGCTTGCTCCCGCGTCACCAGTCCTGACTCTATAAATTAGTTTGGCTGTTGAGACCAAAACTACAACCGTAGTACCTTTAGAAGGAAATTTTATAAAAATATGGCTGTTATTTTAGTATCTTACGACTTCCACGTGAACGAAGTCGCGGGCAGAATCTACTACCTAGTAAAATCCGCTCTGCTTGTTTCAGAAACAGTTCTACGACATTCGCTTCTTCGATGAATGATTCACAACATACCTAATAAGAATATTTCGCCGATAGAAATTTTCAACGGCGAGCGATTCGCCGACACAACCGTCTATGAGAGTTTCTATGTAAATCATACCTTAGGGAGAGGGCGTCACCAGCCGATGGCCCAGGGGGGGAAAGGGGGGTTTTAAAGATTTGTTCTGTAGGTATTCATCGTGTTCCGAACTCGACGTACTCCAGATTTGTCGTAACCCAGATTCGTCGTACTCCAGATTCGTCGTAAAACGTATAGTCGGTCAAGAAAGTGGTTATTGGTTTAAAAATCTCTACTTAATTAGGATTCCGTACCCAAAGGGTGCTCAACAGGACCCTATTAACGTGCCTCCGCTGTCTGTGTGTCTGTCACAGGACTGTATTTTTTGAACTACCGTTCAAAAAATACAGTCCTGTGATTAACATTAACACGTTGATATTTTCTTTTATTTTCATAAGATAGTTTTAATTTGTTCATTAAAATAAGTTACAATTTGTATTTGGTTTTTAATTTTATTGTGTAGTCGACTGTGTTACGACGAATCTGGAGTACGACGAATCTGGAGTACGACGAATCTGGAGTACGACGAATCTGGAGTACGACGAATCTGGAGTACGACGAATCTGGAGTACGACGAATCTGGAGTACGACGAATCTGGATTACGACAAATCTGGATTACGACAAATCTGGAGTAGGTACGTCGAATTCGAAACACGATGAATACGGAAAAAACGATTTTATATAGTTGGGGCACTAGTTTACTTTTTGCCCCAGGGCCAGGGCCTTTGGTTACCTAGCTACGCCACTGGGTATACACTAGCATAACTGCCCGTTTATCTACATAGGTATGTATGCACTTGCATACCAAAACTGTTGGTATGTACCTACATACATACCAAAACTGTTGGTATGTAACTACATACATACCAAAAGTGTGTAGGTATGCACACCAACAGTGTGTGAATACCTTTTTTTTTTTTTTGTGGGTGGGAAATCATCAAATAACTTCTCCCGCTCTGGGCGGAGCGGGAGAGCGTGTCAGACTCTTACTGACTAAAACCCACCCGTGTTCCTTCCGTTGCCCTGTTGCCGGGGGCCACGATCTCCCTCTCGGTTTTCTTCGCAACCCCGGCAGGCATTGGCCCTAGCGGACCCCGTCGATTCTGCTGACATCTCTTTGAGGCGCGCGTGGAACACAACGCGCCGTCGACCCGGGCCTGGTCCTTATCGGACGGTGAGCTACCCATTGCTCACTGCCCGCAAACCCGCGCCTACGGTGGCCGGAAATCGCCTCGCGATTCCCGACGCCCTGGGCGTCTCCTCCTGCGGCGGTTAGGGGCGTGAGGGCGCGAAATTTGCCTCTCCCTCACGCGCTCCGCCTTCTCCTTCGCGAGCATTACCGCTTCGCAGAAGGAGGTGACGGCCTCCCATTTCCTCTCGCTCCGTACCATGGCCTGAACCAGGGCCGGACGCGAGAGATCACCGCCGCCGATCGCCTCCACTAGGACACGGCGATGCTCCGCCCAAGCTGGGTAGACCTCCACCGTATGCTCCACCGTGTCCTCCGGGCGATCCACACAATGATGACACCCGGGCGTGTCCTCCCGCCTTATCCTGTGCAGAAACCTCCCGAAACAGCCGTGTCCGGTGAGGACCTGCGTCAGGCGGAAGGTGAGAACGCCGTGGCGCCTCTCCAGCCACTCCTCAAGTGTGTGTATACCTGCGACTAGAACTTGTCGGGCATAATTTTAAGTATTGACTAACTAGCTGTTGCTCGCGACTTCCTCTGCGATCCAGGATTAGCTTATGTCCTTCTCCAGGTCATGGTCTACCCATGAGCTAAAATTCATTCAGCCATTTAAGCGTAAAAGCTTAACAATCAAACAAACTCACTTTCGCATTTATAATATTATAGTTAGATATATCGAAAATTAAATTAATTTAGCAGACAGCTTTGCCTACAATGGTTCGAGACAACCTGAATCCTTGCAAAAAAAGTGTAAGTTCTGAATGCATGTAAGTGTGAATTCTGAACCACTACTATTATCATTTTCAAACATCTAAGTCAATTTTTTAAAATTAAATTTTCCGGACACGCTCTTGCTGTAATATAGAGTACCTACAAAACTTAAACACGATATTTTATAAAAAAACATTTATTGCATATCCAACTAATATTGAAGGTTTGCTAACAATTCAAAAGTAATTATTGCTAAAACAATATAACAACAATATTATAAACTTAGGTACATATTTTATATTATAAACTTGCAGTTTAGGTAATCAATCGTTGTTTCAAAATTAACAATATATAATAAAACTGGTCAGAAATGCATGGCAATTAATCATACGTTCGACTACCGACTTTATGTTACTACAGAACTCTAAGGCTATATCGCATAGTCCTGTACCTACCAAATTCCTGTAATTCCTACCTTGTCCGTTATCGAAGTATTCTGACCAATATCTGGTACTATAATACATAATTATTAAAAAAAATCACAGATATTTTATATTAACTAATAAGGCAAGCATACATACTAATGCATTAAAAATTTCTTCGAATGTTCAGATAAAAATAAATAATATAAGTAATTATTATCTTGGTTTAAAAACTTAACCACGACCCATGGATCGGGGTTTAAATAAATACTGGAATGGTAAACTATACGTATACATAGTACTTCAATTTGCAGTCAGGATTGTCCCTAGGGGACATAGAATTAAAGTCTATATAGATTATAGTAACACTAACATGTATTTTTATTACTAATTAAAGATACCTACATATAAATGCTACTTGAACTGGAAAGCTCAGTAAAATCGGAATGAAAAGATGCTTGCTTTTCACCCTCCATAAAAACTAGTCCGTAATATACAGAATTGCTCGAAGGAGCAGAACACTGCACGGGTGGGACAACAATAACAGGGAGTTAACACAGTGTGGGCATTATACTACCAAGCACCTAGTGCTTTCGGAAATTCGGAATCTCTTCTCGGTCAATCAAGACAAGCTAGAGACGAGGGGAGCTGACTAAATATCAATTTAGCTAAATACGCCTTCTGAATCGAAAGAGCACAACACTGCACGGGTTGGGGAACAATAACGGGGACATGACACGGTGTGAAAATTCCACTCCCAAGCATCTGTTGCTGTCGGAATCTCTGATCGGCCAATCAAAGCAAGCCAGGGACGAGAGGACCTGACTAAGTATAAAAGTGAGCTGAAAAGGCTTTCTGAACCGAAGGACCACAACACTGCACGGGTGGGGGAACAATAACAGGGATGACACTGTGTGGACAATCCACTAGAAAGCAACTACTGCTGACGGAATCTCTGATAAGCCAATCAAGGCAAGCCAGAGACAGGGGGAACCGACTAAATATACAATTTAGCAAAATAGGCCTTTTGTATCAAAGGAGCAGAACACTGCACGAGTGGGGGAACAATGACAGGGACGACACGGTGTGGACATTCCACTACTAAGCATCTAGTGCTGTCGAAGTCTCTGATCGGCCAGTTAAGGCCAGCCAGAGAAGAGGGGAACCAACTACTCAAAACGTATAAAATTGAGCTAATGGCATCCGATTCCCGGTGTCAAGAGAAAAACTGGAAAATTTAGTCACCATATAATTATTATTTCCGTAACTACAAAAATCGTGTAGGTAATATTATAACTACTTATGTAATCACATTATAAGAGACAGAAAAGGCTGATCTATTTCCTGTTTATCCATTGTTCCAATCGTATTTTTTATTTTACTTAGAAGATTAATAAAAATATTCATGAACGATAAGTAAAAATATTAGATACCTAATCTACCTAGTTATTCGTAATTCCCAAATTATATTTAGGTATTTTTTTTTGCCCTATCTATTCATTAAATTTTACAATAAATTCTTTGTTTTAATTTCGTAAATAATACTACGATAATTGTTTGCAAAACAAGATCACTTTTTAAGTACATTTGCCAAAAAAGATAGGTAGATACTACCATCGATATAGGTGCGATGTACCTACGCATAAATAGACATATATAAAGGTAATAATAACTTGCAGGTTTAACTGCTACAACATGCAACAGGAAGTCTTCTCATACTTATAGTATTAATTAGCAATACTTATTAATTACATATATGATTTAGGACATCGTGTAATAATTATTATAGTAATGCTGACAACATTTAGATACATCTATCCACTAAAAAATATTTTTTTCATCTGTGATATTGTTGCCATAAAAGCCTATTCAAATGCAAAAGTTAGTTTTCCCATTAATACAGGTAGATTTATGATTAGTAGATTAACAGATTTTTTATTTACGATACGACTTGTGACAAGAGTGCCCGATAAGATTATAATCATGTCTTATCTGTATGTATTTTACTGTGTATATAAATAATAAATTCAATTCAATTCAAGGATAATATCGATGTTCAGTAAATGTAAATTAATATTAAAAATAACTTAAGGCTGCGCTTCTCGATAATTTCACCAAGAAAAAACTTTAGAAGACAATCGCTTCGGAATTTCGCTAAGTGATATTATTAAAAGCGTGTGACGTCACACTGCAAAGCAAAGCCCTCCCTACACTCTTTCTACTTCCCTCTATTTATAGATGCTAAGGAATAGTTCTTATTAAGTGAAAGAGATGAAATAATAGACAGCAAGGTAACGCACCACGCATTTTTTTTGCTGGCAAATTAATAAAGTAACAGCGTATGCATGCAATTTTAAAAGATTACCACCGCACAGGCAAAATTAATAATGAGTTAGGTGAAATATGGGTGAAATTATAATCACTGACAAGTTCGCGAGGCAGAGAAGTCCAGCCTTAAAAGTTAAATGGCGGGTTCAAACAAACGAACGCAGAATCAGAAGAAGAAAAGCAAGTGCATTCTGATTATTTTATTGATAGTTTAATATGGATTGACCAACGAAAGAATTTGCTCTATCTCTATTTAAACAAAGATAATTTGATTTTCGCTCGTTTGGTCTAAACCGACCTTTACACGCTTAAAACAACATTTTAAACAAATAACTGTAAGGCATACCTACAGTCAGGGAAATTAATTGCTAAGCAGATTGATAATAATCTACGTTTTATAGTCATTTAATACAACCGTCTAAAAATTGGGTACACTTATTGTTATTTACAATTTAAGTTGATAGTCAATTTGACAAATTATCAAATTACCTGACTTTTACATCCAGATACCACAAGGGAATAAATGGTAGATTTTTATTCATGTGTCCATTGCTTTTTTAAGCAATGCAGCTCCTCATTCCTGGAAGTTCCTGCAGCTTCCAAGTCACGCTCTTTATGCTCTGGTAGTTCTGAAATCTCACAGAGCATTGGTCGCGTGTGTTTTCGAATAGCTTTAGTCTCTGATTTGTGCTTCAATTTTAGCACAGTAATCTTTTGGGGCATTGTGACAAAAACTGTAGGTCCAGTTTTCCTTTCCATGACATCGAAATTTAATATAGGGCACCAAATTGCGGCAGCGTTGTTATGGTCAATAAAGTTGAACTGTCTTATTGGTGACCTGTTGAAAATATCTAATCCTCCCTCTCCTCGTTTGATAACCAACGCATCTCTTAATGGCCCTGCTGGAATTGATTTATTCCACATATACATCCATAGAAAGTATATTCGCCAATCAATATTTTCCAAAAACTGGTACTTTTGCAGCTGTTGAAGTAAATTGCAGCCTGTGCTCAGGGTGGCTCTCCTGAAGAATTCATTCTCTTTCTCTATACTGTATATTTCACGTTGAACAGTGAGGACATTGAGATTTCCATCACTGTAACCGATAGTCATATTTCCTCGAAGACTACTGAGGAAAAAATTTGCGCGTAATTTTTGGCAGCGCCAATACATGACAAATATCTCATCATTTAAGTTAACAAAGTACAGTTCTTCTCCGGCAAGAGTAAACAGTTTAACATTGTAGAAGGTGACAGTAGAGCTGTCCTTCTCGTGCCTCATTACCTTTCGTTTGACGAATAAATGTAGATTGTAATTCAATACGACGATTATATTTTCAGTTTCTGTGTATTTTGAATAGTCTCCCATCATACGGGGTCGATGCAACAGATCTAATGTTTTAGTGTCGTAATAGACAATGCATCCCTTTTTAAGAACTCCTACGATGCCATCGTCGAGTATCTTAAAGTTTCGGATTTCTTGGGAGGGGTGCATAGCAGAACAAAACTCCTCACGCATTACCGCAGCATCCTTCAACAGCCTCCAGAGAGATATAGACCGGTATAAATTAAACCAGCGGAGTCCAGGCTGCGCTTTTTTGCGCGCGATCTCATAAACATGGGCAAAGTCTTCTTTAAAATTTCGACGCCACATCTTATCGTTTCTAGACATGCTGTCTATAACGGATCTCCACATGGTGTTTACCTCGCGGCAGCGAATCAGTACTTTGGCGGGTAAATACGTAAAAATGATTTCTAAAATTTCTGGTGGTAGGTAGTGCACGAGACCGGCAGCATCGTAACCCTCTGCCATTTTAAAAGTTTTTTTATTACACGTATTTATGTCACTAGTACTCACTTCAGTCACATTTATTCCCCACAAACTTATTCATTTTAGCATTTGTTTTGATGAGCACGTGTGTCAACACTGCTGCACCGGTCACCAACTAACACTTTGTGGCAGTGTTGCCAGACAAGTAGAAAGTTTCAGGAGATATCAGTGCACCGGAAACTTTCAGAAGAAAACAGTAAACGTACAAAAATTCACAGATCTGTTTTCTGTCAGAACATGTTTAACATATTGACTTTATCTTTTAATGCCAGAATAATTTCTAAATAAAATAAAACCATATTTTCACCACAAATAAATAAAAAATTAAACAAACCCATTTACTTAATAATAGTTTTAAGTAATCATTTATAAGTATTGTGAAGAAAGCGGGCAAGTACCAATGTGAGTTTTTCAATTCATAATATATTTATGTAGGTACTACTTTCTAACTTTATTTTGGACATCACAGGTGAAGGATAAGATCGTCAGAAAACCTGGACTTAAAGTAGGTAACTTAATATAAGTCTGACCAATGCCTTCTTCGTATGAGAAGTGGGCTTCTTCTATACAAAGAAAGCATGAACTGGCCTTTGTCCTGCGGTGGGATAGTAATAGGCTGGTATTATTATTTATTTCTTGTATTTACAATTGATATTATGCTCAAATGCGCGAATACCGAGCCGATATCAAATATGAAAAACAGACCACAATTTAAAAATATCTGTATTTCGGTAGACAGAGCTTTTCAAATTCAGTATATTTCCCAAAAATCAGTAGTCTTGGCAACACCGATCTTGATAGAAGGAGATAGAGGATCGGGATTATTGATCCAAATTGCGAAAGCCCCCCGGGAGCGCGCCGCCAACCTACACCGCCAACATTTTCTTTCTTAGAATTGACAGTACGCTGTACCTACTTACATCCCGTTTCACGGTAACAAGAACTGCCTATTTTTATATTCTTTTTTTGTTATTCACTTCCATAAAACTATTTTTAATTGTAGGTATGAATGTGATATTGAAATTGTTTCTAACGCAAAAATATAATCAACTGTATACGATTAGGTAATTCAAGCCCCAGTGTTACCGCAGTAACCGCTCTCCACTTGCCTCTATTCCATGATGTGGAGTATCGTTGGAAAGGTCCTTCAAATCGTGACAACCATTTTTGGATTCAGGGATACGTTTGCGAAATCTCGGCTCTACAAGTTAACGAGTAATAATCGACTCGTTAATTTGTAGAGCCTACTTAGCTGTGATAGTTTTCTTTTTAATTTAGTTATATAAACTATTACCGTGTTTTTTTTCACACTTCTAAAACCAACCATTTAGCTTGCAGGGGGGGGCGGGAGACTTGACTCTAACAAAAATTAGCACTTTAAAGCTTGATATTTCGTAAACGAATTCACACACTCACAATTTTTTTGAAAGACCTTTCCAACGATACCCCAAATCATGGGATAAAAAAAAATATCTCAACTTTACGTGGGGAGGTACCTACCCTAAAAAAAATATTTTTTGTTATTTTATTTTACCACTTTATCGGCGTGCTTAACATACCCATGCCAAATTACAGCTTTCTAGTACTAAGACTCTTAAGACTCTTAAGTCTCGGAGCTAGACCGCGGACAGACAGGCAGACGGACATGGCGAAACTATAAGGGTTCCTTGTGTACTACGAAACCCTAAAAATGAAAGAGGTCCTAAAGGATCAACTTTTTAAGACCTCTTTCATTTTTGACCATAGTGTGGATTGAGTCCTTTCTGCTAATCTACGTCCAATTTAGGATGCTGTGCTATCATAACAATTATCATTTCATAGAAAACGGCTTATACTTCACATTCCATTTGCGCCAACTTCCTACAGATGGAATGCTTCCTTTTGACGCAGCGCAACAAGTTCCGAAGTTCCAACTTCCAACATTGTGACACGGCACAATCGGTGGCGCTAGTTTGAACAAGTTACTTCATACTGACTGAAAATCATAACAATAATAGTTTACTCCTTAGTCATTAGTGCATAAAGGTGCTGATAAACTTGAGCATTTACTTGTAACAGAACATCGAGCATTCGCCGTTTTTAAATTTGTCGAAATGAACAACGAACAGAGCCAAGCATAGAGCCAAACATCGCTACGAACATTTACACTATCATTTTAGCGAATGCTCTAGTCTAGTCAATGCTCGTCCAAAAAGTAACCTTCACGAAGATGTCAGACTTGATGGTCACGTGTGGGTGGCTCGGCTCGGCAAAAAGCTCGAAGCCAATTTACTGTATTTTCGCTAGAATGCTCGCTAGAATGCTCGCTAAAACGCTCCCGTTTATTTTTCTGTAATGTAACATTCGCTAGAATACTCATTACAAGTGAATGCTCAAGTTTATCAGCACCTTAAGAGATATCCAGTCGTCAGCTGCTCCAGTAGTGAGGAGTCCATGTCTGAGTTATAAAAAAAACTTAAAAAAAAGTAATTTCACTCCGCACCAAAACCTTATGAGATGATTTTTGGGATCAATTAGTGCAGTAATATAAACAAAAAAGCATGCGTGTTACACTGCATTATAAACCTAAAAGCGGTCTAATAAGAGCCACTTTACGAGCAAGTGTGTTGAAATAGTTATTTATGCAACTGTTATATAATACCTAATTATGTAGAGTTACATATAAGACTATCTACACTGATGATATGAGTCCTTTATAAAAGGTTCTGAAACCATTGGGTGTTTGTAATTCAAGATCATTTTTTTTTTAATCCCACGAAATTCTGTACAACTGCACGTATGATTGTCGCCTGTACCAGCATGCGCTGCATGCGCTGCAGCGGGTGCTGCTATCCCCCGCTTCAACGTTCCTATTACAAAAGTTTATGGAAACAATGAGTTGCATACATTACAAGTTCTTTTTTTAAATTCGAGTTGCATAATGAAATTTAGTACAACATTATAACACTCATTTGGATGATATTATGGTTACTATGACACTGAAAAATGTAGTTTCATAAATTTTCCGCTGGACTTCAGTGCTGGCGAATTATCCGCCGGACTTCAGTGGTGGCGCGGACTTTAAAATACATAATATCCTATACTATTAAATGAGCAATATTTGTATATATATATATTTGTAATCACGTTCTCGAAAACGGCTATAACGATTTCGATGTAAGTTGCAATATGGGGGTTACGGGGGCAAAAATCGATCTAGCTAGGTCTCATTTCTGGGAAAGTTCGTTTTCTCTATTTTCACCCGAGCAGAGCTCGGTCAACCAGATACTTACATATTAATTGAGACTAATTCAATGTCAAATACTTAAAGAAGATGAACGAAGAAGGACACTCCATATTCCCGTTACAAACAAGGTCTTCAAGGTTGTTCTTTTTTCATTCTGAAATGAGGTTAAATAATTGTTGTCTTTTCGGCCGTCAATGATAATCCATAATCGGAGTCCAAATATTATATAATAGTAACTATTTGTAGGGGATCGGAGTGTTTATGACACTTTTTGAGCGTATTATCTATGGTACCATAGATAATACGCTTATGGTACCTACTTTATAAATGACTGCTCGAGACCATGTCACAAAGACAAATTTGGAAAATATTATTGTTTTACTATAAAGTATTAATTTTCCAGTATTTTTACCTGTTAAGCTATTTGTTTCTCTCTTGTGCTCTAGTGAATAAACTACGAGAACTATGCACGCACTATCTAAGAAGCATTATTACAATGTGATGAAGAGCGGCCAAGAAGATACGATACTAGAATCTGACACATCTAACGAGGATTGTGAACGAGAAGATACACCAACTTCAGAGGTGGGTTGCTACGCAAGGGCGCACCTGAAGTCGAATTCAGTTCAAACACACTGGAGCCGGAACAACAAAAACTTTCGCAATGAGTTTACAGTCACCAGTGACGAAGACATTGGCACGGTGACACTGGACTGTCATACCTACAGGGGGCGCTCCGTTCATCGCAGCCGAAGTTATGAAGATGTCGCTACCATCCACAGTCGCAGTTCTCAAGCTAATACATGTGGAAGCAGTCAGCGGCATTCATTGCAAAAAACTGGTGCCGAATTTTTCCAACTTCAGAAAATAGGATTTGCTCTGGAGTCCAGGGATACAATAAAAATAAAAGGTGATGATGAATTCACTCAGTGTGAGTGTGTGCAGTCTAAAATGAGAATAAATAACTCTAATGAATACCAGTATATACCCAGCAACAAATGCCTGGCTGCGTGTCGTACCTTCTCGCTAGGATCACCGGACTCCCGTCGCTTGCAGAACGAACATTGCAAGACTAAGCTCATCGGAGGCTGTCGCGTGCCAGTGAGAAATAATTGTAAGAGCAGATTTTGATTGTTTACATTTGATGTATATCTTGGCTTTTTTTTTAAATAATTTATTTTTACATTTAATAAATTTTTCTGCGAAACGCTGCTGTTTAATATACAGATGGTTGAGGTTGAAAATATTTGCTACTACCTACCTACACAACGTTGGGCAAACGGCTTCTGTACATCACCTCATACTTTCCATGAATACTTCAAGATAAGAAAAAATCATTAACTTATATTAAGTGAAGATATATTTTTGACCTTGACTTTACAAAAACAAAAGTAAACAAACATTGGAATGATCGTTTACGTGCGAATCAACAAAAACAAGTTCTGGTTTATATTTTAAAGGTTACAAAAAAAAAAACTTATAATTTAAAAAATACGACTGTTTTGAACCTGCACTTATCGCGGGCTGTCTGCTCAGTTTTTGTGTCGATTATTTACGACAGACACGTCAGTGCAACAGCACTTATCGAGCCGAAGCTAGTCGAGTAGCTGTCATCAGCAGCCACTGTGCAACGCCAGATAAGCTTAATGTGCTGCGTTCCCTTTTTTGTGAACTAATAGTACTCATTTAAAAATTGATTGTGTTCACAACTTTGCGTTCGAAGTTTGATACGTTGTATCATTTCATTATTTATTATTATATGTTATTATATACACTTTCTTTCGCTGCTCTGGAACCTAGTAGTAGACAGCCTCATCCAAACACTCAATGACAAAGGTTATTTCACCGTAGGCTACGCCGATGACATAACCATTATAATAAACGGGACCCACGAAAACACGCTATGCAATCTCATGCGTCAAGCCCTGAAAATAGTAGAGGAATGGTGCAACAGGCACCAACTCTCAGTGAACCCTACAAAAACCGAACTGATTCTCTTCACAAAAAAGAGGAAACTGATGACACTACAGTTACCACGACTCTTTGGAACAACCCTTAGCCTCTCAACTGAAACCAAATACCTGGGCATCTTTTTGGACAAACAATTGAACTGGGCAAAACACACGAACTATATCACTACGAAAGCCAGCATATCCCTGTGGCAGTGTAAACGACTGCTCGGGAGGAATTGGGGGATTAGCCCCAAGGTCACCCACTGGTTATATACTACAGTCATTCGACCGCTTATCACATACGGCTCACTGGTCTGGTGGCCCAGGACAGACCTGAGCACAGCCCAAAAAGATCTCGAAAAACTGCAGCGATTCGCTTGTGTCGCAATTACTAGCAGTATGAGAACTACACCCACTGCCGCCTTACAGGCAATGCTTGGACTGCCGCCTCTGCACCTCATTGTGCGGGAGGAGGCGGCCCTGGCCGCCTTTAGACTACATTTATCAGGAACTCTAAGCAAAGACTCCAGAATTAAGCATACACGCATAAAGGAAGATGCAATCAAGCGTCGGCCAATGATGGCATCACCCTGCGACAAAGCACCGAAATCACACCACTTTCAAAGGCACTACAACATAATTCTTACAGAAGAACAGTGTGACTACTCATGCCCGAAAGAGCTGAGGGTTTACACTGATGGATCGAAGACCGACTCTGGTACCGGATTCGGAGTCTTCTCGTACGATCTCAACATAAAGATATCCAGACCACTAGGAATGTTCAACACCGTCTACCAGGCGGAATGTGTCGGCATCATACAAGCGGTCCACGCCATAGAGGCCAGGAGAGTTACGGACACTCACATACGCATACTCTCCGACAGCGCCTCAGTTCTCCAATCGCTGAAGAAAAAATATATTACCTCGAAGTTGATACTAGAATGTCACAATGCACTAGAACAGGTAACGGTGTCTAGTCGCAACACAGTGACACTGCAATGGATAAAAGGACACAGCGGCTCGCTAGGTAACGACGCAGCTGACGAACTTGCTAGAAGAGGATCTAGCACGGCAGTCTGCGGACCCGAACCTATCGTACCAATCCCCTTCAACCAAATACGCAGGTGGCTACAGGAATTCACCCTCACACAAGCGGAGTACTGGTGGACCTCGACACCGGGCTGCAGGCAGTCCAAGGTAGCTATGCCATCCCTGGATAGCAAGTTAACCAGGAGTCTTTTACGCCTGGACAGGAACGGCCTGCGCCTGGTGACGGGGACCATCACAGGACACTGCTCGCTAAACAAACACTTCCACACGATAGGCATAACGGACAGTCCTCTGTGCAGGGCGTGCATGGAGGCTGAGGAAACCGTTGCGCACGTGCTCTTTGAATGCACAGGCGTCACCCAGATTAGAACAGAAACCCTCGGGTCACCCAGATCTTTCACAGATGTTCTGAACAGACCAGGAGTTTTGATTAACTTCTGGAGGGAGGTGGGCTGGTTGGAATAACCCCCCAAGCGGCCGCCATGGCCCACGTACAATGGTCCACCTGACGGACTAAGTGCGGAAACCAAACCCCATAACATAGAACATAGAACATACACTTTCTTAAATTAAAAAAAGTATTCACTGGAATTTTAAATCATTATCTACAAAGTTTCCGTTTACCTTTAAAGGTCGGAATCCCTAAAATACTGGTCTACCAATATCAGGGACCGTCCAAGCTACCGGTGGTCAGGAATTCAGGACAGGACTCGTAGAGGACGGAACGAGTGGCGATCACCATACACTTTGTTCATTACCTTTCTCGGTTGCTTCTTTATCAATAGGTATCTACTTATCTGTAAACGGCATTTAAACTGCATGCCAGCTGCAACATTGCGGTTCGAATGCAGTTTTTGTGCAGTTGACATAACTTCATTAGAACTGCCGACCAACTGCGGTCTTTTGCCAGCTGTAAGGTAGTCGGTAGGCAGTTCAAATGCAGTCCATCTGACATTTTGAAGGAGCTCGTCCGCGGAAGTACGGCCGCAATAAAAAAATCTGTGGAGAAGCATTGCGGATAAGGGCTATACCCTTATCGGCAATGCTTCTCCACAGATTTTTTGCCAATGTGACTACAGACAGATTATACATTTCAACTTTGTGTCTGGCAATGCATGCGATACATCTCTTTTTTTACAGCCTCATTGATTTAATCTGTTGTCAATGAGCGATTTGTTTATATAGGTAACTAGCGACCGGCCTCTGCTTCGCAAGGTTTTCACGACTTGACAAAGCGTCGAGATATGTTGAAAACCTCATCAAAATCCGTTGCGTATTTTAGTAGAACAACGTGAACATACAGACAAGCGCAAAAAGTGAGTTTGTTTTATAATATGTGTAGATGAGTTCTGCAAGCAGAGGTTTTTACTAATTGGTATTAAAAAAGGGCTGATGAGATAGCAGAATTAAAATAACCAAAAAATTATAAAGTGTTTATTTAAAAAAAGAAACAGCTTATGACTAATAAAATACTTCGTGTCTGTTTAGAGACACATATGACTAAATAATACATAAAACAATGTGAATATGAAAATATTAACATAATACTTTTGTGTCGCTTATGATTACTTTTATCTAGCAATTCACTAATGACTTTGATAAATATCCTACTGGTTTACATTTACTATATTATAGGTATCACTGCGATTTTATTTAAATTAATTAAGATTTTTTGCAATTTATTCTAGGTAGTCTCTCTGCATTTCGCGTCGATCATAAAACGGCTCCATAAAACCAAACTTAAGACAAGCTTGTTTTGTTCAGGCAAATAATAATAATTGTATAAGCATAAAAAATAAAATAAAAATAAGAGTATCCTGAATACTATGCTAAAAACTGAGGAACGTTTTCACGAACTCGAGATGATCCCAGCTCTTGGAACCGTGGGGGTTAGGTCGAAACTTAATTGATATAATCCTCTCCGTGTATAAAACGCTTCTTTAGTATCCTCATAAACAGATAGATATCAACTAACAGCAACTACCAAGTATCAGGAAAATGATGTGCTTACATTTAATTAAACATTACATCAAGTGAGATTGTTTTAATATAAATTGTATCCTCAGATTTGGATGATGTAACAATGTATGATAAATATGTGTTTTCTTCTACACTACAATTATAGCTATAATAAGTCTAAACACACAAATTACGTATCCATCTACATGAAAAATCACTAAAGTGGGGTTTACATAATGAGAAAATGTTTACCTTCAATGTGAAACTGTAGCCTGCGGCTTAAAACTTAAAATCCATTAAATATTCACTTTTCTGTATTCATGAGAGCTATAGTTGTCGCGTTTTAGCATGGCAATAACGGTCACTGACCCACCTACATTTTCTAGAATTATTTATTTCAAAAACTGAAAATTAAGTCCATTAGCGTCCTGAATCAATATCTATCGGGATCTTCAACATGTTCCAATAACGAAAAAACATACATAGTTTATAGTTTGGGTTTCCATGGAGAGATATGAGGAAAGGGCAATAACCGCTATTGCCATGCTAAAATGCGTCAACTATGTGGTACTTTTCTCGAAGTGTAAACCCCGCTTAACACAAGACTGATTTACTCTCACATTTATCTTAAACTACTAAAATCTTTGGGACAATAGTTCACATTTTCTTTACAATTAAGCACTGGGCCAGCGTCCTGATTGATTTATCAGATATTATAATAATATGAATAACAATATCTGTCTGAAAATAAAATCAGTATCACACAAGGAATAAACTCTACCCATACAACATATTTTTACGAAAACTCTATGACAAAAAAATTAACGAAAAATCTATGACAATAAAAAGTACATTTTGTATCTTTTCCTTTACCGTTAAACCCTCATTAAAATACTTTTATGAAACAGTGAAAATGAATCAACGAGAACAAACTTTTGATTTGGTTATACCTTTACCTCGCGTCTTATTTAAAAATGGTCGTGCTTAGGTCACTTTTTGACAACCCGTTCTGGTTCACCGAACAAAAAAAAGTGACATATGTACGCGACGATCGCGTATTCGCGCAAGAATCGCTTTTAAATAGGACGCAGCCTACAAATATTTTTATCTTACCACGATCAATATCTTCGTCTAGATCTTTTTCGGGCACATCATGCAAAGTGTAGAACATCGCTCCAAGATACCGCTTAAAATCCACTAGTTTTCACACCTCGACACCGTTTGAATTTCTAATTTATGTTTGGAGAATTTGGACGAAATGGCTTTAATACCGAGCACTTAAAAGGCACTGACGACGCTTAGAAACACTGGCTAATAATAATTGTACTGACCACCAAAGATGGTTCGGTCAGAGTCGTTATAACAGTATTAAATCAAAGTTTAAATTAGTGGTAAGCGCCAAATAATTGGTGTGCTAATGCCAACATTTTACAATTGTGTAAACTCAATGTAATGGACTGAAATGGCATTGATCATTGGTGGCGGCTACTGGCGCCTGCGCAACGTGTATCTGTATTTAAAACCAACTGTAATTACATCATAGGTAGGTACGTATTTTGCATAGAGTAACATTGTACCTGTAACGCGAAATAAACATCGGGACGGGTTGCTAAAAACTCTATAGGTAAATTACCTGTACTCTATTTGTAAGTAAGCTTTCAATTTTTTTGTTCAGCTGGCTGAATATGCAGTTGCAGTTTTAATGTTCGGAATAAAATCACGTTAACGAAACATTACTACACCTCTATTTTGGACTAAGACATTTTTTTTATTTATGAAAGTACATCTATTTAAAAATAAATGTAATTGTGCGGCTACGGCGTAGCAAAGTGCTACGAGCTAACAATAATAAAGTTTAACAACAAAATTGTAAAATATTCCATGAGTAAGTACTCACTTACTCCTTAAAATACTTTGCACTATAATTTTAAGACGTTCATTTAGCGGCAAATGAATTAAAACATCAAGCGATTAATAGAAATAGAACGATGTTTCAAACCTTTCGTGCAATCCTTTAGTGCCGCACTAAACGATTGTTTGGAACATAGTGATGGTGGAAGCGGGCCTTAAAGTGGCGGTCGACAGTTTTAACTCTTCATTGGTAGTAACTGTGTACAGAGCTGGAAGATGATGGCGGTGGGCCGGGAGTGGGGACCGACGCCGGCGACGGCAGGGTCGGGAGCGGCGTGGGCGGCGGCGACGAGTACACCTTGCGGTCGGGGGGCAGAGCCGGCAGCGGGGAAGAGAGCCCGAAGCCCCCGAGACCACTGATCGAGGACCCGCTTGATAGCATCTGGCCGTGCACACCCCTCATCCCGGCGAACATCGGCGCTGAGCCTGCACACAAAAATATTATCGTATGAGCATATGGAAGTCATTGTTATTTCAAGCAGTGCATGATGTCATGGGTAATTTTAAATAATTATTATGATTTCATGTTATAGCACAAAGTACGTCTTACCAACTTAAGTTTTAAAGAGTAATTTAAAAGTTATAATGATGACTAAAGTTAAAGTTCAAAATATTATAAGTGCTAAGACTTTTAAGCTTTATAATTATAAGTTTAACTCTCAAAACCCAAAACCTCTTTATTTAACTTTTGATTATAAACAACGTCTACTATGAAACAGAATGCAGGTCCTGTTCTGTCCCATAGTACCTATATATAAATAATTTCATGGAAACAAGAGCTGCTGTTCCATACATTTATGTTCTAACAACTCAATGGCAATAGTCGGCGAGTAAGCTAACAAACTGGTACATTCGCAGAGCGAGCAATCCGAAATTTTCCGAGACTGAGATGATTGATTTCCACACATAATTGGCTAAAGATTAAAGTTCATGCATGCGCCGGATCAGGAGAAAGGCTCATGCTGTAGTAAAACTTGACTAAAGTTGAATTAAAAGTTCATAAAAAATTTAAAAAAATAATCTTACACGTACGTATCGATATAGGTAGTTCATGATTGTTAACGGGCTTGCCTACTCGTGTAATTTTAGATATTTGAAAAATACACGTTACGTTGTTAAATAGATAACGTGCTACTGATGACATGCCAATCTGTATTTTAATGCTTCTTTACACGAATGCTAGTTTCCTGCTGTGGCATACAATAAAATTGAAACAACAAATGATTTGCATCGTCTAAATACAATTTAGATGGCGCAACTTTTATTTTTGCTTGAGGGGCTCGTGGCTAAATAATAACAACCCCACGGGTCGATAAAAGGTTAACCTGCGCTTGCCAAAGTCGGTCCGTGGATGGGTGACATATCGAGACCCCTCCGTGCCTCGGAAAGCACGTAAAACCGAACGTTCCGGCTGTCATTTGTAGATCTTTGGCAGTCGTTACGGGTAGTCAGAAGCCCAAAACTGACAATCCGCCTTACCAAGGGGTATCGTGTTACCCAGTAACTGGATTGTGGAGGTCATATATGCAGTCGCTCCATGTAAAATACTGGTATTCAGCTCCATCTGGTTAGACTGGAACCCGACCCCAATGTATTTGGGAAAAGGTTAGGCAAATGATGAACTTTTATTGTTGCTCCAACTTATGGTATGCCACACATCACATATCGCATCGCATCGTATAGGTAAATCAAGCTTACGAAAAAAAAAATGTTTTCTTATCATTGAGCAAAACGAACGCAGTACCCACGTTTTAAAACTTCATATACCTACCTGGAATAAAGTCAGTATGGTTTAAAGAGCAATGTAAACGCGGTTACTACCGATATTTAGCAGTAAATTTCAGGACAGTTCCAGGACCGGGCCTCCAAATCGGTTGATTTGTAGGCCCGGTCCTGGAACTTGTGGTAAAACCCTTAAAAAATTACAGGACGTTTAAGGTGGCTCCACAATTCAGACAATTCCCCAATTGAGGAGCCCCCTTAAAACTCGAAAACTACCTAGCCATTGGATTTTTTTTTTTGTATGATTAGTGGTATTTGTGCGTAGTCTGTACAAACAAAATGAGATCGGCGATACTACTCAATATTGGTAGGTGTTAATCGCATTGTAATATGAACCAATCGCTCCGCAATCCATACGGACACAAATAAGTAGCAGTCTTCGGTAAAGAAATATGGGAGTTATGAAAAATATCAATATTTTCCACTAACTTGAAAACGTCGTTTTCTTTGCTGAATTGCTGATGTTAGTTAGTGCCTCAAACTTACGTAAGATGCAATATCAATAAGCTTCAAGATGGCGGATGAAATCAAATATTACACAGTTTAAGAGGAAACGCCGTCACTTCCAATTCCATACTCAAGTATTATATAATTTTTAACAACCAAAAAAAAGGAGGAAGTTTTGAGTTCGGAATAATTTTTTTTTATGTGTGTTCCCCGATGACTAGAAGACGATTGGACCGATTGGAAAAAAAATTGTTTGAAAGGGTATACTTTCAAGTTGGTCCCATTGTCATTTGGTTACGATCTGATGATGGGATCTTGGAGAAATCGAGGGAACTCTTCAAATATTATAGGCACACCTATCTCTAACTATCTCGTGCATTTGCTCTCAAAAAGCACCAATTGGTAAAGTCGAACTGATGATGAAGGACACAGATGGTCACGTTGGTAAGCAATTGATGCTCGTCACGATTCATATATTGCAGTGGAGGTGATGGTGAAAGTCCCTGCATCAGGAAAAACATTTTTTTTGTAAAAGGCGATGAGCAGTTGACATAAGGCTATTGTAACTTAGATAAATTACAAACCAAACCAGGAAAAAGTGAAAAAAAAAAACTTTTTTTTCAAAAAATGCAACCGACTTCTGAAATTAAAGTTATTTTTCACTTTGTAGTTTGGAAGTCGGTTGCATTTAAAAAATTAACCGTATATGATTACTATGCCAAAAAACAAAACATAGGGTCATGGCAGTGGGATATACAACATATTTGGACATATATTATTATTATTAATTTAGATAATTAAACAGAGACAAAACAGAGTTAAGAATTTCGGCATTTCAGTATGGAATGAACGCCATCGACTACGTGACCGCTTTTCCTCTTATGTTATCAATTAATTTGGAATATAATGTTTTTCCTACCAGCCTGTTTTCTTTGCCTGAAGGTTAGCGTTATTACTTTATTTATCTTAAGAGACTCATCGAAACATCTCTAATACTGTGTTAAAAACCCTGTCCGATTCGGGAGGGGTCGTTATGTATCGTACTGAGAGTCTATCTAAGTGGTAATTTTCAGGAAAAAAGAAAAATAATCGCCACATTTATTATCAATGGGGAATTTTTACGGGTTATTACATGGGGCGCGCTCGACCGTCGTTTAGCGGGTGTGTTTACAAGTCATAACTAGTGACCCCTGTTGAAAATTTTCAATTTTTTTTTTTTATTTGGTTTAGTTTCGGTACTAAAAATGTGTTTTTTTTTTTCAATAGTAATAAAACTTTTTGGTAATGTTATTGCAGTACCTATGTGCCCCTTTCGGATAAAACAGGGTTTTTTTACATATTATAAATTGACAATACACACAAACAACACATAACATCACGCCTGTAATCCCCGAAGGGTTAGGCAGAGGTGTACTGACAGTAACCCATTAACACATTTCGCTATTTCGTATAATATTAAAACCAAAAATCACAAGTTTGAAGAACATTAAAATTATATTATTTTATTTATAAAAAAAAAGTCATCACTTCTATTGAGATAGTTACTGATTTATTTTTGGATGTTATATCAATATAAAAATACACACTAAGGCAATAAATTAATAAACCTGTTATCAAAATGGCTTCTGGAATTATAAACGTGGAGAATAACTATTATTACGCGATCTAAATGAAAATAGGATTGACCTTTGGCGTTGTAGTTGGCTAACAACTTTTAGTATACACCTATTCGTCTAGAAAGCGTAGCTTTTGCAGCTAGCTTGTATAAAATAACTTTAGGTACATATGAGTGTTTGACTGAATCAATCATCAATTTTGTTTAAACACTCTAATTTATTACAAAATAATTCAGTAAAAGAATATTCACGAGACAACTCCACGGTTTTCGGAAACCACAAACTCTGTGGAAAAAAATAAGCAGTGCACCGCTGACAACGCGTTGATATAATAAATGTGAAGACGGCGTAAAACCTCACGTACACCAGCGTGCTCACATAAAATAAGTGGATGTTAGGCTATAATTGCACACTACACAAGTTCCCATCGATCGCGGCCGCCTGCTGCTCGTCTGTCGGCGGCCACGTGCACGCCTCGGTACCTAATGGCCATAATTTAAACAAACCTAGCAACAGCTTCCAATTGGGCGCTTTTGGGAATAAAATTTTACTTCGATTTAAAATTTTCCGAGAACTTTGTTCATGCCATATTATCTAGATATATTTGTATTAGATGTGTATCCCAATTTCTCGATTCAAACGATTCCCAGAACTACATGGGGAGCTGAATATAAATTCCGAAATGAAATTGTTTGGTTACGACATTCATCATTTCACTCTGTTGAGTGAGACAGCACAAGATTATCGATATTTTTCATCAGTTTGCTTTGATAATAAATATATTGCAGGCACTGTTTCGATTTCTAAGAATGCTAAAACTAGTTTTTATTTAATTGTTTATAATGAAAAATAAAAGTGTTGGTTACTCTGCGGCCGTTGCATAAGCCAACATTTCGGTACTTGTCATCGCTTTTTAAAGGCCATAGATCACGCCAGGGAGAGGGCCCCGCCGATGGGATAAATTGCTCTCAAGTTGGCAGGCGACGAGAGACGCGCGCCGGCGCAGCGGCCGCGCCGACCCGTTACCGAATTACATTACTTTAACAGTTTAACTATAGATTTATTGGAATTTAAGTGGCACACACAGGTACATGGGGAAACGCCTGAAATATTATTCCTGGAGCAGATGTTAAAAGAATTCGCATAAGTCGCAATGCTATTGCACATAAAATTCAATTTACAAAATGTAATATCTTCGCCAGCAAATTATGTGAATCCTGAATGCCGGAAATTTATGATAGTAATCAAAATATTTTTTATGTCATTGAAGCAATAAAACTGGATAATTCGTTTTATAATTAGTTCATGCATGTTTCCCTGATTACGTTCATTTACGACGCGTCGGACGTGTGTGAATGTGAGGATGTCTGAACTATTAGTGATGGATTCAGTTTCGTGAGTTTCGCAGGCATTAAGGATTCACGAAGACGCAATATTCCAGAAAACATGAAGAGCAAAGTAATCCGTGTTTTGACAAGAAAACAATTTCCTTGCGTTGGTATCGCAGTGCTGTATCGTCTTAAAGAGATTACAGAAAAGTAAGAAATCAATAATAATATTTACAACGATAACAATACCGTGTTTATCGCGATCTCTGAAGGTTTTATTAACTATTTCAGTACCTTTACAACGGATTACTTTGAACACAAGATACAATTCGCGTTGACACTGCAGCAACTTTCATAATACCTGATTATTAATCATCGATGACTGTAATCTTTCAAGTCACAAACGTTGAAAGGTATTCTGGTATTGCGCCAACGATCCTCCCTAAATCAAGGAAAATATTTTTCTCATTATTATTATTATCCCTTTGAAAATAATGACCAAGGTAACATGCCAAACAGAATAAACGATTCGAAAATTACATGAAATTAAAAAAGGAATGAAACGATGACTGTTAGTTGTTCTGTTTTCATTACTGTAATAAAACACTGGATATGAATTTGATAGTACACACGGCTACACATCAAGCTATACATATCCAGTACGAGCTGACCTCGCATCGTATGGAATTCTATACAATACGCGATCAGCATAAACTGGAAATGTATAGCTTGATGTGTAGCCGTGTGTACCTAGGAAATTATTACCTTTGGGAAAAATATAACAAGTAATAAAAAATACTCAACAGGAACCGTTAAAATGATATCTTCGGAACTGTCAAGGATGTGTGCTACGCTACGTTCAGAAGAAATATGCAAAGTGTTTTTGCCTCAAAATTATCGGGCTGTTGAAAAAGTCACCCATTTTTTTAAAATGTAAACAAGGGTCAAGGTTACCATATGAAAGGGTTAACTTTTTTATTCATTCGGGCAACTGAAGGGAAGATCTGTTTTTTACTTTTTTTTTGGATTGCGTGTTTATGGTAGAAGCAAGCTAAATCTGTTTGTATTGGGTAAGGGACCACCCATAAACCATGTGAAGACAACATAATATTCTTATAGATACGATTTACTATTGCGGATACGCGTATTAAAAAAAAAAATAGGAACCTAATGTTTTTGTTTCATATTTGTATTGTAGGGATAAAGTACCCACATCAAAAATAATACCGAAAAAAGGTTTGTAAAATTAAAATTACAAAAGCGTAGCTAGTTTCGAATCGTAAGTAATTGGAAATGGGGAACACTGATTATGAGAAATAACGCGCTCAGAATGAAAACAAGACATGTTTTACTTTTCATTCCCTGTAACATCCTACTCATCACGTGGTTTCTGGATGCACCTTCTTTCGTCAAGACGTCGAGAGATCGATTTCGGATCGAGACCGCACACATCGAGTCAAATGCATCGAACTGTGTCAATTACTTGTGGTATTTATATCGAACGCAAATAGAACAATACCGAAGATGTGTTATTTAGAGATACAACTGTTTTAACAGCCACCGGAAAACGATTGTAATCTGGATTTATGAACAAAGAATTCAATATTTCATACGCGGTTGAACTTACGCCTTTTTCAATGAGGGTTGGCAGAATCTGAAAAACGCTATGTGCTACATGTTACATGCTTTTCTTATATCCATGTTCACAATAATAGTACACTTACTGAGATATTACCAACCGATGGATTAGGAGCGAGATTGAAGTGAACTGTCGTTCCACTTGAAGGTTCGTGAAAACTGGCGCGATATCGCGGGCGCTACAAGGGTCGCGCTGCCTGTAGCGCCCGCGATATCGCGTCAGTTTTTGCTAAGGATTGATGGCTCACTTCAAGCCCACTTCACCTACTTCCGACATACTATGCGTTTTATGCGTGTGTACTCTATATTGATTGCAATTTTGATTCCTATGCTAATTACATAAAGTATAAAGTTTATTTTCGCTGATCGGTGACTGCGCGCATACGCGGTATTTGTAAGAGGATTTTAAAATACGCTTTATGTAATAAGCATAAGACTCAAAATTACAATAACATTTGGGAGTAAACGCGTATGTCGGAACGTGGCCTTATAGTAAACTAGCTGCGCCCCGCGGTTTCACCCGTATAAGTCTCGATCCTGTCGGAATATCGGGAAAAAGTATTCCTGATGTCGTGTCATGGTCTACCCATGTGCTATATTTCATCAAAATCCGGTCAGCCGTTTTAGCTTGAAAGCGTAACAAACAAACAAACTCATTTTCGCATTTATAATATTAGTTAAGATAGTTAGGATTAGGATATACCAAAGTCTGAAATCAGCAACCCGTCTTGAGCATGGTGATCAATGCTCATGGCATTTCTGTATGTGAAGACGCCTTTGCCCAGCCATGGGACAGTAATAGGCTAATATTATTAAGTGTACCTCAATCTGCCTAGCCTTTTCTCAACTAAGTATATTAGGGTCGGCTTCCAGTCTAACCGGATGTATACCGGTATTGTACATGGAGCGACTGCCTATCTGATCTCCACAACCCAGTTACTAGGTAATACGATACCCCTTATTAAGACTGGTGGTCAGACTTTCGGGCTTCTGACGACCCCTAACGACTGTCAAAAATCCACGAAAGACAGCCGGGACCAACGGCTTAACGTGCTTTTCGAGGCACGGAGGAGTCTCGGTATGTGGAAATAGTCACCCATCCACGGACCCGGCAAGCGTAGCTTAAACTGATGGATCGACCCGTGCGGCTGTTAGTATTTTTCATTTTATTGTGTGCAAGTATTTCAGGCGGTCCTGTTGTTGGTAAGAGTCACCGCTCTAGGACATTTGCATCACCAGAGGCTTCGCCGATGTTTCAGACCACACAAACAATGTTGTTATGCAGAAGTAGGTAGTTTATTGTTGCTACCGGTTGGTCTTGTGACATAATATTTTGGTTTGCCTGTCTCATGGAACTTTGTTTGACTTATATACCAACTAAATACCTACCAAGGGACTTCCCTTGGTAGGTATTTAGTTGGTAGACTCCAGAAATTGATAGGTATAATAATTCTTTATTGGCAATAAAAACAGGTTACAGAAAAATGTGAGACCCTGGCTCCAGAGCTAGGTTAGAATACCTGTATTTCAGGAGCCTATTGTTCTTTCAGTCATTTCGCTTTTGTCAAGATTTTTTTATATTATTGCCAATTTGTAGCCTGTGATGGTTACAAATTGGAAATGTTATAAAGAATTAAGTTTATCATCATCATTCAGTATAGTGGTAGGTAATAGAGCTTCAAATACGAAAAATAACGTTTAATTAAACATCGGAAATCGAGTCCATCATTACAATCCGAAGTGACTAATGCAAAGTTAGTTACTTCGCAGAATAACAAAAGTAATCGTACAAATAAACCGATGCCTCAGGCCGTCAGTTGTAATCGTAAATTAAAAACATCTCATCTTTTGTGAAATTTGAGGCTTACTCACGCCGTGGAAGGCCGATATCGGCCGATGGGACGGCGCACGCATGGCACACGGTAGGTAGGTACCTATGCTACGTACTGAAATACAATTTTCAAACAGACGTCAGTTACGTTAAATCAAAAAATGCTCATAAACTGAGCACCCATAGGCGAGCATAAACAGAGTATCAAGGTTGTCGTTCTTAAAAATCATTCTCGATTTTTTTATGAAAGCGAGCGTTAGAGTTCCGCCGACGGCGATATTTTTGAAATACCTATTGCATTTATAAAGATCAAACGGCTCGAACAAACAGGCGTTCATGTAAACACATCATACTCGCAGCGCTGACTACGGGCAGCGTCGGCGCGTACGCCGCCTAACGCGCCATTATCCACACGTAAACTAAAATACATCACACCACGCTCTCTCAGTCAACTTTTATGTTTTTATGATCGTCTTGTATTCAAGTAAATTGTATTCGGCGGCCTAGTATCTGGTTAAATTAGGTATGCTACTACGATAACTTCTTTTCTGAGATTTCAGTTAATGTAATCTTAACTGAAATCTGTTTTGTTCTGCGAAAAAATTGTGTTAGATCAAAACGTTATAAAAATAAATCAGCTGACTGCTTGGAATATCCCAATCGTACCGACTTGTATTTATTTGAGAGTAACCTTTTTATGCCCTTTATGCATGGTTATCAGCTAGATATTAGGTCAAGTAAAGAAGATTTAGTAAAGTTGAAAGGTGGAAATAGAAAAACTGCAAAGGTTACCGATTCAACGTTCACGGCAGCGTAAATTAATTACGATTGTTCCTGTTACGGTTGAACTATAAAACATGGCAGCCTAGCGACTAGGAAAAACTGTAAATAAAAGCAATAAGGCAACTGCCTGATTGGTTATTTGCAGTTTTTCCGCTACCTACGCAGCGAAATTCAAACGAACTTTGTCAATGTAATGCCCTTCTATTTACGTTGTTTATTCCCGATTTTAATCAGTTTCAAAAAGTGTTGAATGGCCATGCAGATGTAGGGCAGCAAAGCTGAGAATGCTAAGAGGACGGAGCAGCGTGCACAGTAGTGTTACGCGAATGGACAGAATAAGAAATGAGAATATTTTATGAGGAAGCCTAAAAGTGGCACCGGTGACTGAAAAGTTGTGTGGAAATCGATTGTCTTGGCATGGCATGTAACGTGGAGGAATGAGGAAAATGTCGTAGGTAAGGAAATTTTTGTGTTGAATGTGGATGGCGTAAAAAGGTAGGGGAAGACCAACGAAACGATGGATGGACTGTGGGGAAGATGATATGGCTAGAAAGGGGATGACTACCGAGATAACGACTGATAGATAAATATGTAAGAAAAAGACACATTGGAATAAGGGCAAGAGAATGATGATTCAGTTTCAATTTAATCTTTTACCGAATCTTGTTATCGATTTTTTTATAACCTGCGCAAAATCTTATTGATTTAAAATTGAACACAATGAAACTTTATTGTGTTAGTGATTTGATGTCAGAGAAGTCTGGTGATTCGTTAGTGCAAGCCATTACAAAGTCAGGAGGATTTTTATATTAAATTAGTTAAGTGTGAAAGAGCCAGCAGTATTGCCACAGATTGGCCATGATAAAGTTATTATTCACCTAGGTATATTGTTTGAATTATGACTTAAACTTTTCAAGTAGGTAGATACGCCAATTAAATACGTAGCCATATGCATCTTGTTGCTCCTTTTGGAACTATTTATCAGCAATATCTGCTTCTGGCGATGAGTCATAATGTTTTGGCAATTAATTACCGTTATCATGTAGGTACCAAGTTCTTTTTTGTGATGCAGAAAAGTACACATTACAGGTAATTTGTACTTTTCTGCGTCACAAAAATAGGTAGGCCTAGTGAGCAACTAAACATTAAGGTGGTCGATTTACTATTTAGTCATCTTGAACATACCCACTTTTCCTATTGTCAAAAAAGACTGTAACACCCTATGCAACTCTTAAAAGTTCTTACGTATTTGTAATTATTATGGTGTCCAATAAAGAGAATTCTATCTATCTATATTAAGTAGTTTGTCTATTTTTCCCATAAAATCTCTTCCGTATGTTCCGCTGTGTTGATAAAACGCAAAATCCATAAAAGCAATACGAGTAACGTTGATCCGATTACACAATCATAGGTCGTCCCTATGATTCAGAAAGAGTTTTTACACAAAAAAAAAAAAACTGAACACAATGATACAGAATCACATAAACGCACATATCTGGCACTAAATCCCGACCTTAAAGCATCAGAACCAGAGCAGAGTCCGTCAAATGCAGGCGCTGGCATTGCACATGTTATACCGCATCTTTACGACCGTCGTAAGGGAGCTGTATCTTCTCAGAAACGGGCCGCTGTGCACATGGGAGGCCATAAACCGGCGATTATCCGGCCCTGTTCCGAGTTCGGTATTTATTGGCTATCTATGTACACTGCCCCTTAATCTTTAGGTGTTATATTTGCAGTTTAGCGCTGTGTTTTGTTAGTATATTTTAATTCGGCGCTGTTTTAAGATTGTGTGTAGGTTTTGTGTGCACAAAGTTCACTCATCCGATAGAGAACATAGTGCTCGGTTTGTTAAGACAATGTCAAGTTAAAGTTTTGTAATAATAAGTTTGCAACATACGTTTGAACTTTATCAAATAACCTGTATCTTTGCAAAACGTGCACATGTTTACCTTTTTCAACACGCTAATAAATAAAATACCCGCCTACGTACCGGTAAAAGAAAAACATCGCTAATTATTTTACTGAGCTAGGAACTTCGCTTGATCAATTTTATCCAAGGACGTTCCAATTCTAGTTACGCCCGCCGCCCTAGTTGCAAAGGAAAAGGAAGTCGATTTCCCTAACAGGTAAAACTGTTGTGATTGACATTTACTAGAGAATCGAGAAGAAAGTGAGGAAAAATAATTCTGCAAGAAATTCGTTTATATTGCTTGCTGTATGCGAGATAAAATGACTCCTTTGACATTCAACATTCCACCGTCATTGGATGGCAATGGATGGTCTTTGAAAACCATGCGCTACCAGGATCGCAGAAACATGAAGGAGGTTGCTTTATATATTGCATTGGCAGTTTGAAGGAAACTTCAACCTGTTTCATAAGCTTGGGGTAGGCAGTATCTACTAGGTGAATTGAATAATAAAATAGCGATTGCATGAAATAATCCAACAAATAAGTTTCACCACTTTCAGACTATGTATTTTTGTATTGCCAAATAATTCAATAAATCCGTACATTTGATAATAATTTTCATGATTATAGTTATTTTTTGTGTTTTTTTATTATAGTCTCAAATGTTTACGAGCCTAACGATGCAAATTGTACTAGGGACACATAAACGGGAAGAGAAAGTCGTCGTTGCGTGGAACTGCACGTTGAAAGTGGCTGACGTCATACTTTGCACACAACGGACACAGCCTCACTACATGGACAATTTTCCGATCAAATTGATTCAATTCAGATTCTATAACTCAGCGATAAACGAATAAATTGAATTAACATTATTAATGTCAGTTTCATAGGAGAGGCTTGCGGCTCAGTAATAACAGCCATTCAGCTACGCTTGCCGAGATCTTGCTTGATTTTTACAAACAATTAGAATATAAAAACCGGACAGCTGCGAATCGGACTCGCACACGAAGGGTTCCGTACCACCGAACAATATTTAACACAACACATATTAAATACTTTAGAGTAAAAAATCAGAGTAAGTCGAGTAAGTTTAGAGTAATAATAAATTTTCATCTATTTTCTTAAATACCTCTAAATATATTTATTATAAAATTATAAAAAATAATATTTGAGATCCTCGCAATAAGTTCTTTGATTTGATATGTCACACGATGCAGTTTGAAAAGTTTTATATTTTATTTTCTTATTTGCACCCCAAAAGTGACCCCCATATTCAAAATTAATTTATTGACTTTACACGTCCGCGTTTGGGAAACAAACATACATATGTATACCAAATTTCAACTTAATCGGTCCATTAGATTCGGAGCAAATTGGCTGTGACAGACAGACAGACCGACAGACACATGAGTAATCCTATAAGGGTTCCGTTTTTTCCTTTTGAGGTACGGAAACGTAAAAAGGTCTATGATTACGAGCACAGAACAGAAACAGTCGGCAGCTGTACGTAACTGTGACAAGAAGGAAGGGAAGCCTTCTTGTAACAGTTACGACGCTCGCATGATGCTGAGTGATTTTCAGTGGTCACCCGAAAACGACGTACGGAAATTATTAATATATTAACGCAGAAAGTACAATTTAATTTTTCAATTCATATGTACTTTCTGCGTTTATCTCGGACATAACTGACATCGGCTAAGGAAAAACCTGGACTTATAGTTAAACTGTATGTCGGACATCGCCAACCCTTCTTGAGCAAGCGTGGTGATCAATGCTCGTACCTTCTCTGTAAGAGAAGAGGCTTTTGCCTTGCAGTGTAATAGGTTATATTATGCTGCATAATGTGCTGATTTTATTAACAAATAGGTCAAGGGTCAATAGGTCTTGAGTCAAGTTTTCTGGATAAATCTTTCATTTTAAGCAATCTTAAATCTTTCTAAATGCTTTTATCAACTAACGTGACAGTTTCTAGCAACTTTGAATATAACTCCACTTATAACTTACTAATCTCGAGCAATCTTCGAGTAAGTAGGTACTTACTTGCCTTCTGGAAATTATATTCTTAAGCGGATTGAAAGAGAAGTTTCAAGTACTTTCTGTTATCAAGCTCTCAACTACTATAATTATGATTGAGCTTTTTACTGTTCAAATTAGGTACCAATATAAGGTGCCGATGTTTTGATTGAAATAATAAGACGATATGATATTTTAAACTTTAACTGAACCTTCGCGTAAAGCTTACGACTAATTCAATACCAGAAATATTAAAAAGTTAACCTACAAAGTTAAATTCAATATTTTTATGTATTTTATTTTGTTCAATTCGGGAAACTTACAGCCAACTTACACAGGTGATTATTCAATTTGAAATTGAAGGCCATTTACAGGTTTCCACTGATAAACAGTAAAAAAAAGAAACTAAAAAAAAGTTCGGTACAAAATACATACTTATTAAATAATTAGGAAATAGATAGTTGGTACAAAATGTAGTTCCATCATTTTTCGCCGCACTTCAGTGGTCGCGCGGACTTAATACTCATAACCAAAGATAATAATTTAATGTGTTCTGCTAGCAAAATGGCATGCTAGCGCGTCCGACCATTTTGGTCTCTCTAGTTTAATAAGCTAGATTATCCTTTCAACCTGTTTATTTAAATGCTTCTGAATACCAGTATTTTACATGGAGCGAATGCCTATCTGACATCCATAACCCAATTGCTGAGTAATACGTGTACGATACTCCTAGGTAAGACTGGTTGTCAGACTTTCGGGCTTCTGACGAGCCGTAACGACTTTCAAAGATTCACGATTGACAGCCGAGGCCAACGGCTTAACGTGCTTTCCGAGGCACGGAGGGGTAAGAGACCCCTCCGTGCCTCGGATATATATTTAGAGGTATTTAAGAAAATAGATGAAAATTTATTATTACTCTAAACTTACTCGAATTACTCTGTTTTTTTAATCTAAAGTATTTAAAAAATATGTGTTGTGTTAAATACTGTTCGATGGTACGGAACCCTTCGTGTGCGAGTCCGATTCGCACTTTTCCGGTTTTGATATTCTAATTACAATAACAAAGGATTTCCCATCAGCAAAATGTCAAACTTCCAAATTAACTATCATCCCCAATTTAACCCCTTTAAGATAAGATAATATATATTTATTTGCTCGAACATACACATGTTCGAGCAAATAAATATATACACATACAGAAATAAAAAACAAGCATGCAGAATAACATAAAAAAGTACAGGTTCAGACATGTTTGTCATATATAGCGTGCAAATATTAATAAATATTATTGTTAATAATTTAGGTAGTCAAGCCAATATCATTTATGTACCTTGATTTTAGCAAATATTAGGGGATGAATTTTTAAAAATCCTTCCTTGGTGCTCACTTACGTCATAAAAAAAGTCTTGTGCAAAATGTCATGCTCCTAGAGCCAGCGGTTTACGCTGTAAGTTGTCTGTGAGTGAATTAATAATTTTAAGATTTTCTACACGGCATTTTTTTTTCTTTTTTACGAAATATATTTTCTATTCTCATAAATAAGGTATTCTTAAATCGTATCGAAAATTTTACATTTACTGCGTACAATTTTATCAGAAATCTAAAGGTAGACAGATTAGTAGATAATGTCCGAAATTAGACGATATAGGCACCTTCTTTTATGTCCGAAAATATTTTGTATTGAAAAAAAAAACTTTTAATAATTTGTAGGTAAGTTTTTAGTTTGGTGTTAAATTATAATGATTAATAACGGTCCATAATAGATACACATATATTATCCGATAATATAACTATAAACAGAAATAATATAATTGCGTTTCAAGTAATTAAGCTTCAGATAAATGCTAAACAAAGGCGATTTCCTTCATTAAAGAAAAATTGCGGAATAGTAATATTTCATTAACAACAATAAATATGTGTTTTACTCAATCAACTTTAGAAATAAGAATGGGGACTTTCAATATTTCGAAGACGTGCTCTTTAAAGAATCGAAAGTAAATACAAAAACTTTTTAGAAAAAAGTTAGATATTTGATTACTTGAAGTAAGTTTTGCAAATGACAGTATTCTCAGGCAATAATGATTATCAAACGTAAAATTAAATGACTTCAATACAAACTAAATAATGAATAAAAATGACACAGTCCATGTTGAAAGCTCCTGCAAGAACTTACAGTCCTAGTATCCTCATTCTGTTCAACGAATAGTGATCAATACTGCACTGGGCGATATGGGCGGTGCCCGTCACGCTGGGCAGTACAGCAGCGCCACCCTCAGTTTCCCTGCAGTTATCGATTCGAAGTTTATATTAGGAATCATGTTACCAGGAGGCTAGCGAAGCATGAGATGGATTTATTGCAAATGTGTGCGCGTTCATCTCGTACGTCATCACTGTATCTTACAGGGCGGTCGTGCATAAGTGTGGAAAGGGGTTGCAACTTTCACACACGTGCAATTTGCGAGCTTTTCACGCACACTAAAGGATAGGAAAATGAGAAGTCAATATTTAATGACGCTACTTTTGGATTTACATTAGAATTCACATTAGCTATTTAAAGCGAAAAGAATATTTAAAACTACGGGGAAGTTTTCCACACACATTTTATTGTAAGAATTAGGAACGTATTTTTTTGAACAAAATGTTTCACTTTGTGTATAAATTGTCTCATGAACTATAAATGGTTACAATATTAGCTATATTTTGTTTTGTCTATGGTAAGATTCGTTCCTTTTTACCTGACAGCCGCGAAGCCAAAAAAAGGAGGGTTATTCGTAAATTTTCCTTTAGCACTAGTTGTGCTCCGTATATTTATCCTCCGTGTACAGGAATAGGAAATAGACTAAAGTAATATAACATCACGCCTGTAATCCCCGAAGAGTTAGGCAGAGGTGTACCTATAGTACACCCACATTTCTCCAGTTATGTTTAAGTCCCATGTAATAGGGGGGGAGGCTATTGCCATCAACCGGGCACAAATCCAGACTCCGGGCTGCTACTGAGGAATTCCTAATGGACAAACTCAATATCACTATGTCCGACCCGGGAATCGAACCCAGGACCTCATGCTCAGCAGTAGCGCTTGCGACCACTGGACCAAGGAGGCAGTCAGACTCAAGTAATTATTAACTTGTTTGTTTACTAAGAAATTACTAACACCTTTTAATTTTAATTTTGTGTGTACTACTAACAACCCTACCAACACTTTATTTCTTTATAACAATGTTTTTAGACTGTATGTCTGAAATAAATATAAATTATAATACTATACATAGGAGTATTTTCGAAAGTCCTTAGCGTAAGGCTTCTAAAAACTCTTTTGGACCACTATAAACAAACTATACTCTATACATAGAATAGAATTTTTTTTTAAAATTAATGTAGATAATGCAACAGGGCCACTGATAAAACTAACTGGAACTTTAATAAAATGGAGAACATTCTCTATCCGACGGAATTACTTCTTCCGTCGGATCCTACATTTATTGATAAATAGTGCCTGATCTCTTACTTACACCATTTCATAATAATCTGGGTAAGTACTTACAATTTGCACACAAAACATCATTATTAGGCACTCTACAATAATAACATTACTCAAGCAACATAGGAAATTGGAAAGGTACAAAGACCACAAGACGCACTCATCTCAGACCTCGTCTCATCATCTACACCTACGACACCACTTTCGACCCGTTTTGGAAAACCCTTTCAAAATTCTAAAACTTTGTTCCTAATTTGAAGCGAGTACCCCGCGGCGTTAGACCTCTTGTGGTGCAACACCTAGAAGGTTGCGTTTGTCTAACATCGCTGACATTATTGAGTGACTTTATGAGCTTGGAAGTCACCTCGCAAAGATACATAAGTAACCAATCATTTGATACCTATTAGGTTCTAATTTTATAGTAAGCATTTAAGCCTGTAGTTATCACCTTTAAAAATGTTTCGTTTCCTATTGACTACGGCGCTGTGAGCCTAGCCTTTACATAATAAAATTAAGCATTTTCTTTATTTATTAAAACTTTAAGCACAAATAAAAATAAGACTTTTCATCCCCCTATCTCGGAAAGAATATGTTTGCTCTTCGATATCCGAGTGCAAAAGCCGTTTTTATCCGCTAAAGGATAAAGTAAATTGAATTTAGAACATCGTGTGCACTAAGTTTGTGAATTCAAAACATCATTAAACCTATTTACTTCTCCCTTCATGGTGTCGAATTTATCATACAACCTTTTTAATTTGTTAAAAGCTCAGACTAGGAACCTTCTTGGTGTACTTTTTTTTAATTTGCTTTCCGCGCGCCATTTTCTTTTCACGTCATATTGATAAAACCTAAGGTTAAAAACAAGAAACTTAAAAACAAGTGAAAAACCTCAAATGAGTGGTTCTAGCGACGAGGAAGTTTATTTGACGCCAACAGAATTGACTGAAACTGTTAATAATGCGCAAATGAGCTTTCTCCCTCAACAATCACGCGAGAAGTATTTGAAACAGTACGATATGGTAACACGTGGCGACTAGCTAAAGGAGCCAAAACTTTCTCAGAAATCGTTACGCTGGCATATTTTATTGAATTATCCGAGACCAAGAAATCAAGCACTCTATGGAGTACGTGTCCAATGATAAAAGTAACAATAAAGATGAAAAAAGACATACATATCGACACCTAGCCTAAATTTGTGGCATTTTTAATAAGAGCCTCATCTGGTCATCAACCAAAAAAATCGAAGGTTTTCACAGCATCTGATATTGAAAAGTTTCTTAACGAAGCACCTGATTCCATATATTTGGCGACAAAAGTAAGTCAGTTGAACATTCAGTATCTACTTGAGTATATTAATCAACTACTTAACATAATCTAATACGTACTTAGTAGATGCTGATAGGCATAATTATGCATACATATCAATTTTATTAATTTATCTACTACAATACTCTTTACGTTACAGGTTGTTCTTATTATTGGTATAAACGGAGCATGTCGAACTAATGAACTAACACAACTTAATGTCAAAAACATTGAGAAACATTCAGATGACTTACTATTAATTAATTTACCTAATACAAAGCTAAAAAGAAACCGCAACTTCGTCATTCGCAAGAAATACGTAACAATTGTTGAGAAATATCAAGCCTTACGCCAACACTCCATCAATCGATTTTTTCTACAATATCGCAACGGAAACAGAGATTCGTCGGAAACAATGACCCGTGTACAACAGGAGTTCTGGAAATTCAAGAAATGTTGCTGATTCTCGTGGGATACTGCCAATTTTATTAGCACCCATAGGCTGTCCTATGGGTGCTAATAAAATTGACAGTATCCCACGACATATAGCAACATTTCTTGAATTCCGTCGACGTCCTCACCTTCCGCCTGACACAGGTCCTCACCGAACACGGCTGTTTCGGGCGGTTCCTGTTCAGGATAAGGCGGAAGGAAACGTCCGGGTGTCACCATTGTGTGGATCGCCCGGAGGACACGGTGGAGCAAACGTTGGAGGTCTGCCCGGCTTGGGCGGAGCATCGCCATGTCCTCGTGGAGGCGATCGGCGGCGGTGATCTCTCGCGTCCGGCCCTGGTTCATGCCATGGTATGGAGCGAGAGGAAATGGCAGGCCGACATCTCCTTCTGCGAAGCAGTAATGCTCGCGAAGGAGGATGCGGAACGCGTGAGAGAGAAGCAGATTTCGCGCCCTCACGCCCCTAACCGCCGCAGGAGGAGACGCCCTGGGTGTCGGGAATCGCAGGCCTATTTCCGACCTCCGTAGGCGCGGGCTTGCGGACGGTGAGCAATGGGTAGCTCGCCGTCCGATAAGGACAAACACACATGATGTATTCAGTTTAAGATTATTATAGAGAAAGTATAGGAAATTACGTAATTCCCTAGGTACTTTCTCTATATATAGAACTATATGTAGAATTTATTATAAATATTTAGAACTACATAGTTCTAAATATTTATAATAAATTATACATTACCAAAAGAAATAAATCTTTAGCATAAACTATAAAACTCGTATTTCGATATTTTGTATCATTATGGTTCCGTACGTCCGAATGAAAAAACGGGACCCGGACCCCTATATGATCACTCGTGTGTCTGTCTGTCCGTCTGTCACAGCCAATTTGCTCCGAATGTAATGGATCGATTAAGTTGAAATTTTGTACACACAATATGTATTTCTGTGACCCGAAGACGGACGTGGAACATAAATAAATGAAATCAGTTTTGGGGGCAAACAAGAAATAAAAAATAAATGTTTTGCAAACTGTATCGTGCGACATACCAAATGAAAGGGCTTACTATGAGGATTTCAAACATTTTTGTTTTAAATAATTTTAAAATAAATAGTTTTATAGTTATTTAAGTAAATAGATGAACATTTACCATTAGCCCTTTATCTCTGAAACTTCGGAGCCTACATTTTTTTTTAATACAGAAAATAGTTCTATACTTATAGATTACAGGAAAACCTATAAGAAGTCTATGGTCTTGAAATAACATGGCAAATCTCTCAATATTGTACGTACAATTTTAATAATAAAAATGTTTACATCTATTTAATTTTTAATTCGTTCTAGACATAGGTATGTACACTGAAAATAACAGATTTTGGTAGATAGAATTGAACATGATGGATATTTGATTTTAGAGACCAGATTGAACATCTAAGGCCTCTTTCAAGTAGATTGCTAGTAACCGGCGCCGACATGAGACCGCTTAACGTCGCCGATAAGCACTGGTTGTCAATGCTGGCCGGCGCAAGTAGTTTTCATATTTTTTTGCCATATCAGCGCGAACCGTCGTCGCCGATAACCGCCGACAAGTTCCTATCTGATTAGTCGGCGGATTCGAGCTGATTCCATATACAACAACACTGCAATTATGAGACTTTGCATAATCGCGACTTCTTTCACATTATGCTATCACTTCACCCATTTGGTACTTAATGTGAATCTTAGTATGGTGAGTTAGTGAAAAATCAATGGACATACATACGCCTATCATATTGCCATTAAAAGGCCAGCTGCATAGAAAGGTTTCAAATTGTGTGAGCTACCTTCTATGAGATGACCAGACTTATAAAATGAACCTGGATGGAGGTTGCAAAAGGTTCTCCTTTGTGAGGATCGTAGGGCATAAGTATTGTTTTAAAGTTTCTACACGCCATGGGAAAGTGCTAAGTTCTTATCGAATATGCATATTTTTCTAAGCTTAAACGACAATCGACAACTATATGAATGAGTTAGCTTCGCATTGTTTTCAAACACTTGAAGCTACTTGAGACTCTGACGTGGCCCTGGACCGGAGCTGTCAACACTTCCCCCTCAATTGGTACGTACGTTCCGAAGGATACCCGTTATGTGATAAAAGCCATGCGTGTGGGATACCTTGCCGGTAATAGGACATTTTTGCACTGTATATTTAACCTCCTTTGTTTCCAAATTGGTTCATTGTAAATGAAGCAAAAGGAGCATGTAACGATTATAGCAGGTGTCGTTCTGTAGTTTCTGCTTACCCCCATGGGAAGAAGACGTGTTTTTAGGTATATATTTCCAAATTGGTTCAATATAATGGTCTAAACATTATTCTGATTGTAGTCTGTCGGTTAGGCTGAGTTTGTGAAGATTGCACACACAGGAATCTAATTAGGTATGTGTAAGATAATGTCACCTTAATATTAAAGTCTCTTGGAAATAGTAGGTAGCTCTTACATTATAATATGGTTCAATATATAGCGTTTGAGAGAACTGGTTTTCATAATTATGAGAGTACAAAGAATATTCACGTCGAAATTATGCTTTAGGCTTTGAGGAAGATAAAAAAAAAATGTAGGTAGTTACGAACAACCCAATTCATGATCTGTTCAATGAAATCACCAAACGACTGGTTGACACTTCCTGTGACCCAAGGGCATGACCATGACCTTGGCCAGAGGCTAAACATTGCCATACAACGTGGTAATGCCGCCAGTCTCTTGGGTATACATTACCAGGCGACAGCAACGCGGAGGAATTTTTCGACGAAGTTTGCTAATAGTTTTAGTTAGGTTAGGTTATTTTATTTTTAATTTTGTTTAATTTTTAGGTGGGTATTAAATATGTTTGACCGAACTAAAATAATTATCTATAGAAAAGATTCAGCCGAAAGACGTCCTCTGACGTAAAATGCATTTCATACATAAGGCTATTAAAAATAAGTCGAGTACAGAAACAATTTTCTTTTTGAAATTGAACCTATATACTTACCTTATATAATCTATATAAATATAAAATACTTATATAATCATGAGGTCTGTTATCCAGGGGATAAGTTTAGTCTATTGGAAGTATCCCATGGATAAATGGTGTGTCAATGTATTTTTGGAGCCGTTAATGCCGACATTTGCCGACACTTACTGAGCCAGGTCATACCTATGCGGCCGGTAACCAAACTGGCGAAATCTAATTTGATCCCAACGCCATCTAGGGAGTTAGAGGGAAATGTAGTGTAGTTCTACATAGTCATTCGGTAAAACCTGTAACTTTGGCAAAATGTACTGAATATCATTGCAGCTCTGTACCGTTGCGAGTGATGGCGCCGCTGTGTACGGGTGTAATTATATTGAGGATGGCAACCGAAAACTTATTTTCTCATCTTCTAATTCAAATTAGACAAAAAATAAGTAACGAATGCAGTTAAAATTAAGATATTTCTTTGTTGAGTCTATTTTATGTAAAAAAAAGTCAATCAATCGCTTATTTCACGAAGTTATACCTATATGTTTTAGGAACGCTCTCGGTTCTGACGTGAAAAATGATTCATTAGGGTTCCGTACGTCCAAAATTAGGAATAAGTCAGTAAAAATTGTTCTGGTGGTTGTAGGTCTGAACTACGATCCTATAACACTACCTACTGAAAATTTACTTTGAATTGTTACGCTAGCTGTACCTACGCCATGTTATCAGCTGTTGTTATTCTATTTTGTACTACCAAACCCGGCAAACCGTTGAGAATTATTAAATTTATTTTTATTATAATTAATTATAAGATTGAGTTTTTTTTAGGTATTATATATGTATGTGTATGTACAAGTATGCAAATGAAAAAATATAAAAATAAAGAGAAGAGCTCATTGGGCGAATATAGTGTGTGCTGTGCCGTGGCAGCTGCTGCAGGTGCAGAAAACCCCAAACGGCGCAAATATAGCAACCTTACTGGTAGCTATATTTTTGAGCCGTTTGGGGTTGAAACACTAAGGCCGAGTGCTCACCGAGTATTTCGGGTCATCGCCAAACGGTTAGTCGACTCTCCACGTGACCAGAGGGCTGGTCAATTCTTAGGCCAAAGAATCAGCATTGCCATCCAACATGGCAACACTGCCAGCCTTTTGGGCACTTTTCCTGTTGGCAGCAATGCCGACGAATTTTTTGACGCCGGAATAAATTCTCAAAACGAAGGTGAAAACCACATCAAAATCCATTGCGTGGTTTAGAAGAACAACGTAGACACACAAACTGATAGGAAAGCGAATTTAATTTATAATATGTATAGATAGGTATACCTAGATTCAGCTTCACACCCGCCATGACTACAGTTTAAGTAAAATGTGCAAGTGCCATCAACTTCTCGTAATTTAATTGAGCTACTAATTAGTTGAATTGATTATGTGATTGGTTCATTTGTTGTTCTATAAATATAAGGTATTTATAGGCATTTATAGGCAGTATATTGTTTGTCCTTTTTTTAAGTCTTCCTATCACTCTGCCTATAACTTGTTTTGCATACATAAACTCACGCCTTCTTCCCATAGGGGTAGGCAGAAACTACAGAACGCCACCTGCTACGGTCCTTACATACTCCTTTTGCCTCGTTTATATTCATACATCTGGTCATACACGCCCGCCGGTTGCGAGTACTACGCACTTGGCCTTTCTGAAGAACATCACCAATAAGGTCAGTATATGTCCTTCTAGGGCGTTCCCGACCGGCCTTTCCATTCACATCAGCCTTATAAATACATTTTGTTAGTCGCCTTTCATTCATCCTCTCAACATGCCCAAACTATCTCAGCATACCCTTTTCAATTTTTGTCACTACATCTTCTTTTAAATCACACCGCTGTCTTATCACATCATTCCTCAGCCTATCATTCATAGACAAACCACACATACTTCGCAAGGAACTTATTTTGGTAATAATTTATTTAAATATATTTATGACAATGCCTTTATACGTTACGCCAACAATCCTGCGCGCTTTGGTGTATACTGTAAGTGCAGCAAGCAATTGTTAAACATAAAAATAAATTAATTAATCCTGTAGTTTCAAGTTTCCTGTATTTTCAGTTTCTCATGAAGAGGTAAAAAGTGGGCCTATCCATACAATCACGGCTGTATACACAACAGAAGTGTTAGGCAGAGGTGTAAATTAAACCTTTTATTTCGGGAAAGTTTTATGTTTTTTTTTTATCTTTTAATCTAATTTATCGAAAAATGCGATCAATAGAGGTTCAGACACTATCAGTAATAACGACATTAATATTACTGTCATTATCGCCGTAAAACTATTAAAATATTTAAATCACATCATTATTCCAACCACCACTCTGTCAGTAATAACATTACTTGAATGTAATGTCATTATTACTGATAATGTTTGGACCCCTTAAGGATATAGAGCTCATTAAGAAAATATTAAATAATCTGTTACAAATGTTTAAGTAGTATACAACAATTTAGTTGAAAATCTATTTGAAAGTAGTTACCTGAAGTATGTACATTTTATCTGGCTTATCATGTCTGGAAAAATGTCAGCTCTGTGTTTAAGGCCTCACCTCTCATTCACGAGGTTGTGAAGGAAAATACCGTGAGATAACCTTTACCCTAATTGCGGAATACAACACAATCACAATTTGTTTCGATTTGAAACAGATTTCTAATCCAATGCTTCATAAGTTGGAAAAAAATATTTGTTCAACTACGTAAATAACGCAATGAATGATGTTGAACTGTCAAAATGAAATAAATTAGGCATAATTGTTTACGAAAATAAGTACGTTAATTAATTAAACTTACAGTAAATATAAGTCTGAAATCGTCAACCCGTCAATCAATGCTCGTGCCTTCTTTGTTTTTTTTATCCAATTCAATTCAATTATTATTAACTAAAAGTAAATCCTTTCATTCCATCAACCTAGCTTTAAGTTCGGAAGGTTTAGCTTATATATTCAATCGTCTTTTTATATACATCTACTTACAAACATCTACATCTACAAACATAAAATGGTACTTTCAGTATTCTAATTGCAATTTCATAGAAACTGCAGTATTCAAAGAATTTTAATTAAACTTAACTGAGAATCACATTCTAACTTGAAAACATTAATTGAAAGTAAAATTATACGAATATTATGATTTATAGTTAGACTTGAAATTCCCATCCTGCACCTAAGAGCGTTTAATGTTGAAGTTGAATACAATGTTATTAATGTAGCAATATTTATAATAATAACCTTAACGTCCACATATAGAGGAACAGCACAAGTCTTTGACAAAAAGGGTTATCGTTTATATGATGGCAGCCGGTAGGGGTAAACTTACCGCCTTTTACAAGGGGTTATGGTATAACAGGAAACCTCGATAGGCGCATTGGAACAATTCATGTTTCAGATTCATGGGTTGTTGGTAGCCCGAACTGGAGATTGAACCCAGGACCTTACTCTCTCAATGCAGGGTTTACGAAAACAATAGTTGAACTCACCATGTTCATTGGCTACAGCATACTGGTAGTTGGGGATGAGGTCGGGCAGGTCGTGGTGCGGCGGCGGTGAGGAGGGCGGCGGCCGGTAGCCGGCGTCCACACCGCCGTACGCCAGCGGCCACTCGCGCTCGTTGATGGCACCGTACGCGCAGTACTCGCCGCCATACGCCAGCTGCTGCCCGGAGCTCGCGTGCGAGTACGCGCATGCCCCGTAGTCTATCGACCCACCGCCGCCGGCGCCAGCGCCGCTCCCACCTGCCAGCTCGTAGCCCGTCGGCTGCGACGGCGGCAGCGATGGCACTCCACCCCCGCAAAGATAACTCCCGCTCCCGAACTGAGGTTTCAACGCTTGACACTTCCGACGGAAACCGCGCGGTCTTCTTCTAAACGAACCCTCCTCAAACATGAACTCTGATGACGGGTCAATCGTCCAGTAGTGACCCTTCCCCGGGCGGCCCAGCCCCTTCGGCAACTTCACGAAACATTCGTTTAAACTTAAATTATGGCGAACGGAGTTCTTCCAGCCCTGGTAGGAGCTGCGGAAGAACGGGAACTGTTGCTGGAGGAACGCATATATTTCGCTGAGCGTCAGCCTTTTGTTTGGCGAATGTCGTATGGCCATCACTATGAGGGCGATGTAGGAGAAGGGTGGTTTTTCTTGTCTGCGGGTGGCGGGCGCGCGGCGCGCCGCCTCCTCCGTGGTTTGGTCCTCGGTCTTCATGCGTGCACGTGCGTGTGCGCCGGGTCGCGTGCGAGTTCGCAGTGCGCGCGGGCCGCCTCAGTCCGCGCGCGCGCCGCCCACCACCCCCACCACACCACTCCCACGTCCGCCTCTATACTCGAGCTTATTGGCAAACAGATACTCGCTGCAGCGCTATACCATTTCGCGCAAAAACTGAACACCGACTGAAAACTAAAACGCATTCACTGGTACGATTTAATGAAACATTTTCCCGAATAATATTTCCGAGAGACGCCTTCTAAAGTTCAGGTTGGAATTACCTTGGTTTATTTGCAACAGTACTACATTACAGTTTTGTATGTTGAACGTCGTAGGAGCGTAATCGTTGGTACCTATACGCGATACCTATATGCGAGTGGAGGTGACTGGAGTCAAAAGAGGGTCCAGGTTCAGAGTGGTCCCAGGATGTGTGGTCATGTACATGAGTGCGGTCATTGCACTGGCGGATCCCCGTCTGTATCATCCACAAACTCATACAAACACCCAAACAGCGGAAAACCCGCTTAGACAATAATATTTACCCGTCGCAAGGACGCCTGTCGAACGCCCGCTCTTGACCTAGCACAATTAAACCAAACATTTTACTAGAACTATAAAACAGTTATACGACGTACACCAAATATTTACCATAAAGCGTAAACCAAAAGTTTTGCATTAAACTTGCCGGATTTATTTACTCGCACACGTGTAAACTAAAGAGCGCAATCGAAAACAAACTTTATTTGAACACCATACGACTTAGTTTGTAAACCAGACCGTGAAGAATCAATGGCGTTTGGCAGTTCTTCCCACCATTGAAGAGAATGAAGAGGAAGACATAGTAACGAACTTTATTAAACAAACTTCAGCTTTATTGCTGCACATTAAGCTTAAAAATCACTTATTGATAAAAGAAATCTATTGCATCAAAAGTCACAATAATTAGGTATCATGATAAGGATATATATTATTGTTACGCAGAAGTGACAATATAAGGTCAGGCCCTATCCTTAAGATCCAGATGACTGCCACTTCTAATATCTTGGTATTGTAGACTAACTGAAGCATAATACCTAATGAAGAAAAAAACAAAATGTACTTACTAGAGAAAAGAAAAAACAAAAATCACTTAAGTACCCACCCACTAGACAAATAAAATTCACAATACACGGAATTTACAATTTACCGAACAAATAAAGCAACATGAATTCTTTCAGTGCTCAGTTTGCCGCTTAATGTATACAAAAGTGACGTAACAGGAATGTCGTGATAAATAAATAAATCATTATTATCGAATGGTGCTATAAATACGTGGCCCGACGCGGATGCGCCGCGGGTTGCTGATCTTTCCCACAAACAACCACTGCCACTGTAGTAAACATTAATACTACCATTGTAATTTTTATTTTATTTACGACTGCTTCAAATAAATTCTGCAGAGGTCAAGTCTACCTAAAATAATACACAAACAAAATATGAACAACAAAGCTGTTTATACAAAAATCACCCTACCATCATTCTTAGAATCTAGATATTAGTAATACTTACCTACCTATTTCAAAAATAGTTTATCAGGTACGGCGAAGATGACAAAGCACCATACATACAAAGTTGCTCAGTATTTCGAAGCTACTTTTCTCTTTCCCACGCAGCGATTTCAGGGAATACGGAGTTAAAAGGAAGATGCGCTCCGACACGACCGGCCAAGCCCCGCCCACAAGATGGCGCGGGCGGCCAGAGCGGCGCGCGCGCAGCCGGCGGAGCATTGCCTGATCTTGAACCCTCCATTCATCACCTTTTACGATCTAGTGATGTTTGCTTTGAGGTTTTTACGGTTTCGCCTTAATTTTTGGTGCGCAATTAGACATTTTATTGCTGAAGTTTAATTGATTTTCCAACCATTATTACAAACCGAAAAATTCGAGAAATCACATTCGGAGCGACATGTAACGATTTATTAGACATGTTACACATGTTGGTATAGTAAACGTCGGCGTTTATTAAATTACTATGTAACGTTAGCCCGGCGCATACGCATGCGATTGAGATAAGCACATCCTCGGCTAAGCGCTAGTGACCGTGGCCTCTAAGAATTTATACTTAAGTCTTCGTCAGCGGCTTTATGAATCATAGTGTGAACCAAGTGCGAACTAAGATGAAGGCGGCATTAAGATATTGACACCAACAATTTAAGTATAAGTGAACTTACTAACCTAATATTTAACAGTAGTTATGTACCTACCAGCCGAACTACTTCATCGTAAAATATGTTTTACTGCATAATTCCTTTTTCGTAGCAACGTGTAGCCTGTGCTACGCAAACCGTAGTGGCGTAGATCTTCCGTAACCTTGCATTTTTGAATCGGAAATTTCTTTAGTCGCATTTTTTTGGTAGGCGGTAAACTTATGGATTCGCGTCAATGACATGCTCGCGCCGTAGTGCTCTACTATAGAATATAGAGGGCGCTAATGCCAGTTTTAAGTTTTCACTTCTGTTGGTAGTCCCCATAACCTCCTATTTTTTGTCACAAGTACCCCAAGGCTCAAGATTCATTGATTAAAGTAAGTTTATAGAAGGCATTTGTATAGAAGGCGACCATTTAATACAAGTTTTTATTCAACATCGCACGTAAGTTTGCTACGATGGATTCCTGTAAGCTAATTTTAGACAAATTGGTTTTGGCGTCTTTAATTGGGACTTTGTATTTTTGTGTTAAATTGGGTTCTTGCAGGCAAATGGACAACTATGTCAATATTTAATATAACTGAAAATACGACATATTAGAAATATAGCGGGCTCGGTTCATAAATTGTACAAATAAGAACTCAAAATCACTTCTTCAAATATTTTGATCATTGTCGAACATAGGCCAAGCATTAACCCATAAATTTATAAACGTTGCTTATAGTTAAAAGAAGTTTAACATAAAAAAATGTTTGGGTAAGCAGAAGCTAATCATTACTCAACTTTAAGCAACGTTTATAAAAACAGCGGTAAGTTGTAATGCATGTATGTAAGTACCGTCGGGGTAACACATATCTAACCAATTGGAAAACAAAATCCCGTGCTTACCACCCTCTTTTTTCGTAGGTCAGCGATACTATAGCGGCCGAGCACTGCAAGCAAGAATAGTCCTTACTGTGTACAGATCTGCGTTTCTTCGATAGTACCTTCCTACCCACCTAACTTAAATATCTGACGCATAACAAAATAATAAACAGGTACATAATAACAATATATTCGTACCGCTGCAGATGTAGTTCACAAACTCGCTATCTTTGCTGACATAATATAGTAACATTAGTAACTGTAATGGCCGGATACTAAACTTTGTAGCGACCACGGCCAGACACATCGCACGTTACGGCTGTTTGATACCCGAGCTGCGCCGTTCTTTGAAACCCGACTGCGATCACATAACGATGTTAATCTCGTGTAAACAATTGAAGCGACTAGAAAAATACATTATTTAGGCTTTAAAAAGTCAACAATAAAGATACAATTCATTGGAACAACGACTTAGGTCTCTTGCGAGTGGGGTTTGGGGAGTTTGACGCTTAGAAAGATTATTTGCAGAAGCTTTGACAATAAAAGTAATGTGCACTCGTCATTACTAGAACAACACACACTTAAATTGGGATTTTAGATTTTACTGTTTTTACGGTGACCAAAAACATTATTAAGATAACTTTTTACAAGAAAAATAAGGCTACCTATCTCAAAATCGTATCATTTTGTATCGTTCGGGTTCATTTATGTTCACAATTAATAACCATTGAAACAATTGTACGCTGTTTATCAATAGGTACTAATACTAATAATATATTAATATCATAAAGAGGTATTTGTTTGCTAGGGGCTAATCTCCGGAACGACCAGTCGGATTAGAAAAAATCTTTTTGCATTGGATAGGCCAATTCTTGAGGAACTTTAAGGGCTCGCGGACGACGCGACGTCGCGGGCAGAATTAACTAGTGTAATATATTAAGATAATTATTGATTACCGACGTATTATTGCCATTAGATCTCAGTCCTGTGTAGGTTTATGTCACGAAACATTTGACTGGACTGTTAGTCTATAGAGAGATTCTGTGCTTCTGTGCTCATCAAAGTGGATTCAAAAGAGGTTGGGAGCTGATATGTCACATCATATTATGGCCCAGGACGTAAACTGCCTCTGGGCATTTAGCATGGTTATTGGCTTGGAGCCCACCCTGTGTGTTTCTTCAGACTGATATTATAACATAAGTTTAAGCGCAGTGTTCAAAATAACAGTTCCACGTAAAAGGTGCACTTAGGGCGAATTTCACCAATTAAACTGAACGCAATCAACACAAAAAACATTTAAGAGCTGTCACTGTAATTATTTTCTTTGGACTATTGACACTGACAGATCTTCAACTCGGTTTAAATGTGCTGATCGCGTTCAGTTTCGTTAGTGAAATTTGCCGTGCAACGGTGCAATTTTTGTTGTTGCTTAACCTCCTTTAGATTTGTTTTAAGTCGGATGCCTTAATTCCCACTGTCAGTTTGCCGTCAATACTTCATTAAGTTCAGAGCTGTAACGACACTTAGTAGATTAATACTAATGGTCTACTGAATAGTAAAGGGAAGGGTTGCTAATCTCCTGGGACGAGGCTATCATATAATTAAGATAGAACTTCACTTAAGGGTAAGTTCGATTAATCACTCATTATACTCTAGCCTCATCTTCGAGATTAGTATTGTAAAATTAAATAATAAAGTAGGTACTTTAATCTATATTCTTAAGCAAATTAAAGACTAATACGACTTCAAATTATTGTTCTACTATTCAAATTTCACCTTAAATATAATCTTTTAAAAGATTGAATTTTGACTGACCAGTGGCATTTTTTTTATAGTATCTAAAATTCCACTTAACGCTAACGATTTTTTTTTTAAATTCAGCAGTAAGAATGTGTAGCAGTTGGATTTAATACATTGATTGCTTCAATTTTATTGTATGCTACAGACAAGAAACTTGCATCGTTAAATGCTATTCTATTCTGCAACGAGTATAGGTAGTTATTTATTAGTTAAGTGGGTACATCTCAACTTAGAACTCAACCCCGAATATGAATGCCGAATAAAAACTACCAGTCGATCTTTTCTCTACAAATTTGTTTGTTTACAATTCAACTTGTTGCATGCCGGCTTATTCGCCGAGCGACACTGTGCATACGAGTTGGCAACGACTGTGTGTGCGTGTGTCAGTATATGTTGTAGTTTTTCGAAAATATTCAAAAGCTGAAATAAAACAAGTCAATATGAAATTGACTCAAATAACGCTGGACGCTTGAAAGCGATGTCGATTTTGAATGATGACTAGGAGAGCATATTGCAGTAGGAGACTTCAAATATGTTGGATAGAGATACAAATAGTGCTCCAAGGCTCACTTAGGTCCTGGTACAGGAGTCTAGACTATTGACGTCAGGATGCTGTGCGCATGCCTGCAACCGGGCGGCGGCGGCGGTGCCCTAATTATCTGTTGTTTCATATTTCCACCCATCCCTCTCGGTAATTGGGGCTGCATTTGAATGTGTGGCGTGTGTTGCTAAATTATTTTAACTGTATGTGTATGTATCTGTTATCGATTATGGATTCGTTCCACTAGCCTTAGATAATAGCGCGCGGGATGTGTTACACCGGCATGACCTTTTGACGTGATAAAACGAGATGATTCTTCCTTCTTATTTGTGGGATAAAGCACGAGATTAAATATTATTTTTACTTAAAAATACCTATTATTAATATATTTTTTTTTACAAATCACCATTTTACACCATCTATAATGCCTTAGTAAAACCACACCTACTAGCTAGGAATTGAAATTTGGGGTACTGCGGCCAAGATGAAGCTAGCAACTCTACAAGTTGCACAAAACAAAATAATAAAAATGATTTTTAACTACCCATATTTAACATCAACATGCAAAATGTATGAAGAAACCAAAATAATGAACATCGGACATTTATATGTTTACAATACATGTATTTTCATTCGTAAGGTACTCAATAAAAGTATACAGACTAATTTACCGTTTACTAAAGTAAAACAAGTAACTCAACGTAGTACTCGCCGTTTTCTCCGTTTTCTGATTTTACCGAAGATGAGAACTAAGTTTGGCAAAAAAATTTTAACTTTTGAAGGAGCACAATTATACAGCAAAATACCTTCATGTATAAAAAATTTACACTCATTCAAAACACAATTAGCTGAATGCATTGGATGGGTACCTTTATCATACATAATTGCTACTGTGACGTCTGCGACGAACTTTACATTTATAATTTATTAAGCATTGTTCTCATGTAAGTAACTTTGTGTCTTTTTGAGAATAAAAAAATATCTTTAAACCTAAACCATACGTTTTCAGTTAATTTTTAGGGTTCCGTGCCCGAAGGGTGCGAAGCCTCCGCTGTCCGTCTGTATGTCAGCGGGTTGTATGAACCGAACCGAACTCATGAACCGTAATAGAAAGTTGAAATTTTCACGGATTGTGTATTTCTATTGCCGCTATAACAATAATTAAGTACTTTACTTTATTTTATTAATTGGCTTATACTTACAATACGACAGTGCTTTTTGCACGTTTTAGTGATATATAATTATTAAAAATAAAATATTTACAAGTTTTATCCTCAATCCGATTTTTTCGCTGACTGGTGGAAATCTTGAGCTAGTCAGACGTTTTTTTTTCTTTAATTTTTCTATAAAAACTTATCAAAACCCATAACACGATTTCCTACAGCCGACCCTTAATGTTTTATATTTATTATTAAATACCTACTAGATATTAAAACTAAGATATTTAAAGTATCTTCTAAAGCTTTACTAGATATTAAAAAATATTATTTTTACATAAAAGAATACCTGTTATCATTATTTCCTCCACAAATAACACTTATTCAGTTATATAATAGCCAAATAACTTAACCATATATAACTCCAAAATCTTATCTATTTATATAAAAATGAATCCCTATTTCCCTTGGTCATCATCACGCTAAAACGGCTGATCGGATTTAGATGAAATTTGGCATATAGGTAGACCATGACCCAGAGAAGGACATAGAATACTTTTTATCCCGATATTCTCACGGGCTCGAGACTTATGTGGGTGAAACCGCGGGGCGCAGCTAGTTTATATATAAAAGGAATCCCTGTTTGCCTTGGTCACGGCATCTCGCTAAAACGGCTGAACGGATTTAGATGAAATTGGGCATATAGGTAGACCATGACCCAGAGAAGGACATATATTCATACGAAATAGACCCTTATGCGGGTGAAACCGCGGGGCGCAGCTAGTTACTTATAAAAATGTTGCTAATTTGGCCTCTTCTATGTTGGAAGTTAGTTATTAGGATAATAGGTGTCAAGGCAGGACATTTTGCAATTATTGTACATTTTAATGATATTGTTTTTCTAAAAAGAAAGAGAAAACGTTGATTTTTTTCCCTAGTGATAACTCTATTTATACTGGCAATACATACACTATTCAAGTTCTCTTACATTCATTTTCAGCGAAATTTGGATAGGTACTTCTACATAATTTGTTTAAAAGTTTATTCTGAACAAGCCATTTTTTCCCATCGGCAAAATTGCAACTTCCATTCACATTTTAACTATCAAAAATAATTTCTTCGATATAAAGGATCTCTTGTGCAAATACATACTCTTAGAATTAGCGGTTAAGGCTGTGTTTTGTACGACAATGAGTGAATGAATTAAAATTTTTTATTGAACATTTTAGAAATTCAAAGAAATAAATATTCTGACTGTAGTCTCACAATATATTTTTGAAAACCTATTGTATGTACCCAAAAATATATCAAATTTTAAGAAAATGTCCGATATTCATAGTTTAAATACCAGGAATAAACACAACCTTGGTGTACATCGCACACGTCTCCACGTCGCATGTATACGCTTTTACAATAAACTTCCCATTGACATTCGAAACTTACCCATTAATAGATTTCAAATCTGTACTAAAACCAAACTTTGTAAAAAAGGGTATTATAAAATTTCAGATTATTTAGAAGATAAAAAAGCATGGGATTGAGCTGCTCGCTCAGCTAAGCCTTGTGATAAAACTTGACATTTTAATTATAAAAAATAATAATAAAAAATTAAAATTAAAATCATCAAAATATACCAGTTTTATATACACATTGACATTTTTGAAAATTATATTCAAAATGACATGATTACTTTGTAAAGTATTATATTATTTTAATTAATTATTGTGAATGTTAGGACTATGTGGATATCATTATTATTTACATTTTTCAGTTAGTTTTAATTATGGTCTGACAGTTTGAGTAGTTTATGCGGCCTACCCAAATGTCCTTTCTTTGGTATTGTGCGTCAAGTTGAGCTCCTTAAGTTCTGAGTTGAGCTCCACGATGACTGACAAATGCTTGCACTGACTGGACAGGTCCACTCAAATCTGTGTGGTTCTTTCCTCAAAAGACCATTCCAGACACTTATCTACATGGTCCTCATATGGCCTGACCAAGATTATGTCTGGACTTTAAAAGAGACTGTGACCTCTGAGTTTGTTTCGGCCTTTCTTCTCAGAGTAGTCGGATAGGAAACGCCGAACTCAACTAGCTTATTTTTAATATTTTTTAATATGACGTATAAAAGTGATTCCGATACCGTATTTACAGAATAAACATTTTCATTTCATTTCAATGTGGGTAAAACAAACAACTAAATATTAATTTAACAACATTTATTTAAATCATAGTAAGAACAAGCACATTAGAACATTTCCTACTCTACAAGGGTAAATTCGGTTTATACAGTACAGATAGCTATGAATTCAATAACATTGTTTTTTGTTTTTCATAAATTATGATAATGTAGGAAGACACAGATGACTGAAGCATAAAAAAACACGGCTTACAAAAATAGAACATACGCACTTTATACACTTAATTTAGATACAATCAAAATAGGCCAAAATAGTTTTATTGGTTACATTTTATAGATTTTATTGTAAAAACGCTTATTTTCAAACATGGACACCTTTGAATTTTCACTGAATTTTCCTACATTAAGTATTTAACATAAGGGAATAGTTTATTTTTATTGGTTACAAAATAGCTAGGTAAATTTTTTTTTACCAGCGTCTAAGAAATTTGAAGCTTTTGTGATACAAATAAAAGTAAGAAAGTTAGAGGAGAGAGTTAGGTACACATAATAATTCATCTAACAGTTTTCATGGGGTTTACATTGGCGGTTAATGGCGATGATGTGGGTCAGTAGACTGAATAGCAATAAAGTCTAGATAATAGGAAACACTTGATCACATACAGCTTAAAATCACGATTAGACACATACATTTCACTTACATTGATAACAAAGTAAAGTTTACCTAATTAATTTTATATTTAAAAAAAAATCAAAACGCTTCCAAATCGTACATAAAAAAGCTTTAACTTGGTAATCCGACATTTGTACTGCTTTCATGAGTTAAAAAATATATTTTTTTTTTAACTGAACACAAGGTAGATAATTATATTAAACACAACCACTTTTAATTTTCCAAAGCTCCATTTTTTTTCTTAAAAATTTATTAATGCAACTGAAGTTTTTGTAACGCCAACATTTTCTTTCGAATTAACTTGATTGATGATTTAATCAGTTTTCATGTAATACAGGAAGGGCAGTACATAGTCCAGCATGAGCATCAGTTCTCCGTCCTCCACAAATATTCTTTGCAGCGTGAGGAAGACGCCGTCGACAATATCCCGAATCAGGGAACATAAAATCCTGCAGAAAAGCAGCCCAATCTGTACGAACATTATAATGAGTTGAATGAGCACAGAGTCTTCGAGCATTTCCTTGATGCTCTTCTCCTCATAGTCACAGTAGTCGATCGCTGATGTCATCTTCGGTTCTTTTAGGCCACTCATGATTGTTTAAATGTTGTTGGCAAGGCTTGGTCAAATTAATTGTAATAAATCTCGCGACGTGCACTACAGCGGCGACACCGTATGCAGTTGCAGTTCAATTAATATACGCATGCGTCAACTTCCCTGTACCTAGTTTCAGATCTGTTACTACCCCTGTTAGCCTTTTATGATGCCCTGGTACATTTCTATTTATATCCGAATCGGTGAATGGTCTTGATATTTATAGAACTTCATTCAATGTTATACATTCATTTATTTATTGCCTTTCATGATCTTATAAAAGGCTTAGTTTTTCTTAATTATATCGCTTCAAAACATTGTAAAATATGAAATTAAATAGATCTCTTTTTGTATCTCAAAGTCGCTTAAAATTCAAGACAATACCAGTTACCGTTTAAAGAGTCCTACAGGGAAGATGATGCAGTATCAGACCGAGACCATCTCTACTATTTTCCAAGCAATGGAATGGAATGAAAATAGTAGACGATGACTAGCTGCGCCCTGCGGTTTCCCCCGCATAAATCTAAATCCCATGGGAATATCGGGATAAAAGTAGCTTATGTCCTAACATAGGTCATGGTCTACCTATATCCCAAAATGCATCCAAATCTATACAATCGTTTAAGCGTGAAAGCGTAACGAATAAACAAACAAACTCACTTTCGAAGGAAAAATTTGGAAAATTAGCTGGCAGCAAGCATCCATTCTAGTGTAACCAATAAACCTAAACAAAAGCCTGCTATTTAGATTTAACAAATCGCGTCATATTAACTGTATTAATAATATTGTTGTATACTAACCTAGTTTATTGAAAAGAGTAAGCTTGATGGTTTGGTCATGTTGAGAGGTTGAATGATGAATGAAAGACGACTGACACACGGTAGAAGTGAGTGGAAACGCCGGGAGGGCGACAACCTAGGAGGACATTTATAGTGACCTAACAATGTTCTTCAGAAAAGTCAGGTGCGTAGTGTTCACAACTGGCGTGCGTGATGAACGTAAACGAAGCAAAAAGAGTATGTAAGGAGAGTAGCGTTCTATAGTTTCTGCCTACCCTCATAGCAAGAAGGTGTGAGTATGAGTATGTATATATGTTGTACTAGGCTTATAACTCCCTCCAACTCGATAGATGGCGTTCTGCTTTAGGTCGGTTTTCTAGATCGCGCTATGGTTTCGATCATAGTGAATTATTAAAACGTATAATATATCTATGTTTTCAATATCGTCGAATCTATATATACAGACTTCAATAATGTACGGTCAGCAGGTCGGTTGGCTGGAGTCATGACCTCCGAGGTCAGCTACGAGATGCCCTACAAAAAACAAAATCAAAACTGTGCGATCGGTTAGTGAAGATACTTCAAAACTTCTGATTGTGAGAATTTAATATACTTGGACGTGCTCATCTAATTATTATTAGCGAGCTTTATGTGTTATATAATATATGTAATAAATAGTTGTAGTTTCGTCCGCTCGGTATTTCTAATACAATGTTCCTAGTTCCTTAGTAAATCTCTCTATATTGTGCGTACAAACTTACATTTGTAGTAGGAATGTATGGGAGAACATGTATTTCAACTACTGACAATGTTAAGTTTGTATTTGGGATAAATTCATCCCAACTACGGAACCCTTCATTGTGCGTAGTCCAACACGCACTTGGCTGGTTTTAAAAACTTAATTATTATCTTCTTGAACTTTTATAATATTAATTTATTGGAACGAAAATCCTTATCGCTCGTTATACTCTGCACACTTGGCGAATGCCAGCAAGACCGATTCTTTTTTTTTTGTTTTGTAAACTACAGTTTATTATTTATTTATAAAAATAAAAATTATGTTATCCTATTAGAAATATGCGGTTGTACTTATCACAGTCTCAAGTTTTCAAACAAAACCAGCTTTTCTTCCTCTTGCTGTTAAAATGTAACAAGCTTTTAATTAGAAGTAAATTAAGTACTGCAATATACGCGCTTTGACGAGGAGTTCGGAATCCGCCCGAATTACCTAATTAAGTACTTACCTTATAAGCATGACGACGAGACCACCACTTAGATAGCTAAAACATTTGAAACATTCGCTCCTTTCGAGGCTCGCCATATTGCCGCCATGCCATAGACTAGCTTATTTATGCATTCATTTTTATTTCAGGCACATTACCCATAGATAATTTTATGCCGGACATTGCCGGAATGCAAAAATGCACAAAAAAAACTTTGATGAACTAATATATACCGGATACGCATGCGTCAACCTAGAATGCCTGAAGTTGTTCCTAAGTTCTCTTTAGCAATCATGTTTTCCTGGTACGTTGTAGCTAGTGAGATCAATAAAATGCATAAAGGGCGTGGTCGATGAATTTTCTATTTTTAGGGCTGGTAACACAAAATAAGTATAGTGCCAGAGTTTTTGAGTATACTTATTTCATAAATTTGAATATTTTAATATAGGGTAGAGACTAGAGTACCAAAGGCCCGACACACATGTTATAATTACAATTTAGACGTTGATTTCTAGTATTATGAGTGTTTAAACAGTAAGTGGGCAACATCGCAAGTAGCTGTCAAATATTTTGCGATGTTGCCAACTTTTTGAATGATCTTTTGCGGCACCTTTTTTACTGCCAACATAATTACTAAAATTATAGACAATACTTTATTTGAATTAAAAAAAAAGCTATTTAGCTATTACTTTCGTAAACATTTTTCGATACACAGATTTGTTAACCTTTGATAATATGGTTTTTATTCTAGTGGCAATATTCTAGCTATTCACGCATGCGCACAGATGTCCACTGTGCCCAATATAACTTGACTGGTGGTGAACTATGAAACTAAACATTAATGTACTGAATTTGATACATTTTCCCTTGAAAGAAACGCTAGCAAGCTCAAAATATAGTGGGCACAAATGGGGTACCTACTCTAAATTCTCCTAAAATCATTTACTTAGCTAACCTGTAAGCTCGGAATATAAATAATATCCCTATAAAGTCTTTGTTCAAAACAGGAAAACAGCTCAGCTCAATCGCTCACAGTCTCAGTAGCTATGTGCCTACTGTCTATTGCTTTTAGAAGAAATACACCACTCCGCCGTGTTTGTGGGAAATAAGAATGAGATAAACATAATACAAAAGTAAATTTATATTCAGTTAACAATAACTAAACAACTTTTCACGCTTCTTGAAAAAGAAATCGCATAGGTTAACATTAAGTATAAAAATTTCGCACAGCTTGATAACAGATGAGCATAGCACTGAATAAAAATAGTACCATAGATAAGTTCCAATTTTTATTTAAATCTTCATCACGACAGTGTTGTTTCGCAAATGTACTTGCTTTGGCACGACCATTTAGATCTCATCGTGGAGTACACTTATCGATCGATATATTTTATGCTACTAATGTCTCATTCATCGCATTTTTAGAACTGGCAACGCGTTGGATGACGCTGAGCATTTGCCAGTGCAAAAATAGCAACATATGAACTAAAGATTCCTTCGAGAAAATTGTTACACGTTAAAGTGTTACTTGTGAAGAATTACTTATTTGATTATTTCAGTAACTAAGGGCCAATTTTGTGTGTAAAGTTATTTATATGGCTATACCATATTAATAACTTTTATCCGAAGAATAAATATGTCATACTAGAACATTTCAAAGAAACTGGAATAGGTATGCCAAACTGGAACATTTACTTATTGCGGTTTGAGAAAACCGCAATAAATGTTCCTCAAATAAAAATTATCTGATTTGCTGCTTTTTGCGGCATTTGGTAACCTTATGTGTTTGTTTTATACTGTATGTGTAAACTTTTTGTAAAAAAGTAAATTTGGCATGGGACTTAAGAGCCATTTCACGTTTTTGCGCGAATATTTAAGATTTTAGTTGCCTAATTTACCATCTTAGGTCATACTTTGATATTGTTGAATACATGTAAAAAATAGACCAATCTTTCGTATTGATACTTCATGTAACACATTTACAAAAATGTATTTGTTTTATTTGTAGTAATTAGTCTCCCGCAACTAGTTTACTGAAAAATGATCGCAGAGCCAATTTCAGACTCCTATATATATCATTCATATTGATTTTTTTGACTGAAAAAAATACATAAGACATCAGACATGTAATTTTGTCGACACGTTATGTATTAGAATATCGATTAATATTAACATTAATGAGTAAAAAAATAAAGTCTTAGGACAATTTTTACGATTCATATCGCAATTATATCGCGATTTTTTGGTTTGAATAAAGCGTAATTACATTTTAAAAATTATGTCAAAATAAACTATGTTCTTTACCAACTCGAATTCTAAAGTTTGATTAAAATCCCTTCATTTATTTAGACATAATATCGTTATTAAATCACTCTAAATTAGAATAAATTACGATGCATGAGCAAGCGTAGTTTAGTACGGCGCGAGCGCCCATCGAGGTAGGACCTGTGCCACTTTTTCCCGCGTCTCGATTTTCGAATGCACGTATCGTGAACGCATTATTATACTACGACTACAACATTTTGATTCTCTTTGTATTTTTTTTTTTGCATAAGGTAAGTTTCGTTTATTATCAAATTAAGTATTATTTTAGTAGTTTCTAGAATAAATATATATTTTTGTTTTATTAGTTTTAGCAATGGGGCGTAAGGGTTCTGTATACCACTGTGTCAAAAAAAGGAAAAATAAAAATTCTGCAGCCATAAAGAAAGCAACAGAAGCGAGGTAGACATTTATTTTTATTTGCAAAATCGATCACATAAGTACATATTGACATGGACTATTATAGAACCGTAATTACAATTTTAAGAATTTGTGTAAACTTACACTTCTATAAAAGTATTGATCATTTTAATAATAATTATGATTGTTTAAAAAAAAAATTGTTAGCATTGAATCTTGATATTTATTTTGTTTTCATTTTAGAATGAGAAATCGCGTGAATCGAGTAGGAGAGGATAGTAGCTTTAGGAGCGACACCGCGCCGGGTACTAGTGACGCATCGGGTACAAGTGACGCTCCAGGTACAAGTGACGCACCGGATACAATTGACGCGCTGGGTACAAGAGATGCGCCGGGTGCAAGAGACGCGCCAGGTATAACCGACGCGCCGGGTACAAGTCACGCGCTGGGTACAAGTCAAAAGTCAGATTTGGTAACAGAAATTGTACGTCATAGTAACAATTTTATGTTTAAAACAGAAGCTACTATAATTTACTATTTAGTAGTAGCTACTATAATTATTATTTCTTTAATTTTATAGGAAAAGGAACCTGTTGCATTAGACCCTGGACTTGACGAATTAATGGAAGTTTCAGACTCGAGCGTAAATATTTTTAGTACTTATTACATTTCTTTAAATTTTAATTTCAATATGATGTTTTAATAGTGCCTTTGTTTTTAGAACGATTACCTCGTTGATGGCAGACGTATAATTGATTTTAATTACTTTTGGAGTCAATTAATAAATATAAGCGAACACAGCGAGAAGTTCGGCTGCAAATTGAACTGTTTGAAAATAGAAAAAGAGAAACAGGTAGGTTTCATATCTAAATTTGACTTGAAGTGTTTGATGTGTGGATCTACCTTTGTTTTAAAAACTTCGGAGACTTCAGAGACTTCGGAGACCACAACTGAACAAACAAGACTCGATCTTAATGCAGGAGCGGTATCAGGTACAATAATTACAGGAATTGGTCTCTCAAACTTAAACGAGATCACTGCATCGATGGATTTACCAACAATGCCATTTCGAATATACAGCCAAAAACATGATGCTATTTCCGACATGTGGAAGACTGCTGCCGAAATAACAATGTTAAATGCTGCTAAACAAGAAATTGAAGCGGCAAAATCACGTGGCGATGTTAGCAATTCGGGTATAGCAATGATACCGGTCGAAGCAGATGCTTGTTGGGGCAAACGCTCATACAAAAATAATTATTCTGCACTTTCTGGTGTTGCGGCCATAATCGGTGAACATAGTGGTAAAGTGCTACACATTGGCGTTCGCAACAAATATTGCTTCATTTGCGCCCGAGCTAACAAAAAAGGCCAACCAGCAAAAGCTCACAAATGCACAAAAAATCATTCGGGATCGTCTACTAGCATGGAGCAAACCATATTAGTCGAAGGTTTTAAAAATTCCATTAGGGAAAGAAATTTAATTTATAATACACTAATCGCAGATGGCGATTCTAGCACTTATAAAAGTATATTAGAGAGTCGACCTTATCCGGATATACCCATACAAAAAATTGAATGCACAAACCATTTGTTGAGGAATTACAATGGAAAGAACTTATTACTTCAAAAAGATACATCTATACCCCTAAACGAACGTAAACTTTTAAATATGGACCGCCTGAAAAGGTTACGTACAGCTGTTCGTGCTGCTATTAGATACAGACAACAGGACGATGGTTCAGATTCTAATAAAATAGAAAATCTGCAAAAAGACATTAATAATAGCCCACGACACATCTTTGGGGACCATTTAGAATGTGACAGTTATTACTGTACAGATGAGAGGAAAAAAGAGCCTAATATAGTCCCACTGATACCAACTCTACTTTTAAAATTAAAAAAGAACGCATCTCAACTTGCCTACAATTCCCGGAGTCTTTTACATTGCTACACCAATAATCGCGCAGAGCAATTCAATAGCATCGTGGCTAAGATGGTAGGTGGGAAACGAGTTAACTTTTCGTTGAAAGATTCTTACACTACACGATGTTATGCAGCAGTGGTATCGTTTAATACCGGCAAGCCACAATATACTTTTTATAAGTCGATCTGTCATGCTAGTCCAGGAAAGTCTTTAAAATCGTTGGAAGCCCGTAGATACGCAAAAAATAATCGAGAAGTAATGGCTCGTAGAGGTACTGCCCGCAAAAAACTCAATTATAATCCTAAAGATGCTCATTACGGAAAGGAATGTCAAAGACCAGATATGGACGCCGCAGATTTTGAACAAGGAAAACAACTCTTTTTGAAAAATTTACAAGAACAGGCGTCAAATCGCCATGAAATTGAGAGGGCTACCGTATTACAAGCCGAAAGCTCTTTGTGGCTTGAACTTAGAAGATGCATACTGACCGCGTCCTCCTTTGGGAAGGTTTGCAAAAGACGAGCGAACCAAAATTCTGCTCCTCTAGTGAAAACTATTCTTTATTCCTATAACTTGGACCATATCACCGCAATAAAACATGGCAGGGACAATGAACCAAAGGCTTTAGCACAACTCAGTGTGCAAGAAAACACAATTATAGGTAAATGTGGTCTTTTTATAGATGAGGAACATTGTTATTTAGGTGCGACACCGGATGGATTGTACAGTGAAGGATTAGTGGAAGTGAAATGTCCTAGCTCACTTTTCGGAATCGATCCTGATGCCGCTGTACAAGCAAAAAAACTGAAATGTTTGAAATTGAACAGCCAATCTCAAGTCGAAATGAACCAAAATCATGAATAGTACTACCAGGTACAGGGTCAGTTACACATTGCGAAAAAAAACCTATGTTTATTTGCTGTGTGGACTGGTCCTGATTTTCCATTGAAAGTAGTAAGGGTAGTAAAAGATGACGTTTTTTGGCAGGAAAAAATGCTTCCGAAATTGACTCGGTTTTACGAAGATTGCGTATTGCCAGAAATTATAGACCCTAGAAAGGCAAGATCAATGCCTTTACGACAAATATTCATTTAATGTAAGTGGTAGTCATGATTACTTGACAATAAAATGATTGTTTTTCTGTTAACTTTTATTATATACTTTATATAAAATATATTTGTGTGTTTTTTATTCACCTAGAAAGATTTACTAGACTAAATAAATATATTTTTTTTTCATAAATCTCTAAATGGTGCATTACGATTATACCGGCTCAAGATTGTTTAGTCCGTCTCGACACTAGCGCTACATTGCTTGTGTTGTGTATGTGTGGATAGCTTCGCACACATACACAATGCTGCCGTCTTTTACCTAAACTCGAGCATTCAAATTTTGTGAAATGGCTCTTAAACATAACTGGCAAAATGTAGTGTACTATAGGATCCCGGCATCCTATATGCGACTAGGTGAACCCTCCACGGTGATTTAACACAGAACATGTTAAATCAATGATCGTTATCATTATCATCTACAGACTAGTGAAATTCAATTACGATTGTGACAAAAAGGGTAAAATCTCATGTTCTCAGATTCCATGTGAGTGTCGATTGTGTTTCAGTGGACTTGCAATAAAATCGTATTTATTCTAACATTAGAAGATCTTAGGTGTTGCCTACTAAAACCTCCGATGAGAATAAAAAAATAAAATAAAATAAAAAGTTTATTAGCGCCAAAAAAAAGTAAAAAAAAAACTTTACTTCAGACCTTAATCCATGTGGTGTTCGTAACACACACTACTTATACGAGTAAGCTCCGCAATCGCGCTTGCGACCACTAGAGTTGAGACTAACAGGGTAGTGGGCCCGTTGGCCCTGCACCTAATCTCTCTCCAGTCGTGTCGGATTGCCGTCCCATCGGACTATGAGAGTCAGGGAAGAGAGAGTGCACATCTGTGCCTGCGCACACACTTGTGCACACTTCCCGCGCCGAAGGCTGGTCTCCGCTGAGATTGGTCGCCATGTCCGAAATTCGGTCTGGAGGACGACTATTATTATTACTTATAAGCTAGGTATGTTTAATCAAACGGAAATGTTTTGGATGTGATGTGTTGTTTAGAAATGTTTTATCCATCTATTTATGTTAGTAACAAACATAAGTCTCGTAGTCTGCGTTCAGCGGTTGGTGTGGCAACACGCCGAGTTCGAGTTCGCGACAAGTCAATCGTCATCCTGAGGATGCCTCGTTGAGAGGTGAAACGCGTGTCGATTTCTTTCAGGGTTTTTATGGCTCTTTAGAAATAGCTAAGTGGAAAAGTTACTAAATATATTCACGTCTATTGTATTTTTTAACAAACGTAATACAAGATTTTAATTCATACATCTCTTGTAGTCACCTGATGCACATAAAAGTGTAGCACAAAAAAAAAACTATCTTGGGGAAAATATACGTCACCTTCGCGCAAAATGGCCCATCGCTCAACATAATACTGCGACTCATGTCTCATGTCTGAAAAAAAAAACAGTTCCCAAATGATTTTTATGATAAATTAAAGTTATTATATATTTATTTGTACAAATCCTTTAGAAACCTGTCACGTTGTTAAAATATATGAACCTTTTTTGATCATTATTGTTAAAAATGTGTAAAAATCCTGGCTGTTTATGCAGTAACATAAGATTGCATATTTGAAAAAAAAAAGTTTTGCCGGCGACGATGACATGACTGTATCGACTGTCAATAGCTGTGGTCAATAGGGTAAAGTGTCCAACTATTGCTATACTTGCAGATATGTACTGAACATTAAAAAAAATATACTCCACATTGTCATAGTTTTTTTTTTTTTTTTTGTTAGGTATGTCATCTCGTAGTTGACCTCTGATCATGACTACTTAACCGGGCTTTCCTGTGGGTGCCTTACGCTATTACACTTAAAGCCTCCAGCCAGGGGTTATTCAACTATGCTAATTAAAACTAGGTGAACGCTCTCTTGAAGGGCACCCCCTGTGGGGTATGAACCTTGGCTTAGGGCTTCAACCGGAGGGAGGACATCAAGGATGGGACGGGCTGGATCAAACTTTTGATCATGATTATCAGTCGGGGAATTTAAAGCTACGTGCTCAGCTGCAAATTGTCATAGATGAAATAGTTTTAATATAGTAATAGTTGGTTTATAAGTTTTATCTCTTAACTTCTTAGCGAAGCAGAACTGCTTTAGCATTGAACACGTTTTTAACGTCTAAAATGCCCAACAGCTGAAACAAAATATATATTTTTAATTTATGTAGTTTTATTTAATTAAATTATTGTGTCATTCGTCACTTCATCAGTCATCAACATCACAGATTAAATAGTACGTAGAAAATGAAAAAATTGAAATTCAGTTGCAATAACTGTGTTAAAATATTGTAAGCCTTAATTTAAAATTTAATTATTGAATTTACATAACTCTATTATAATCTGGTTAAATAGCTCCCTAATGAAACTAGAATACAATCTAAGAGTATTATACCTACTCGTATTAGAACATCAGTGTTGGTAGATAATTAGGGAAATGGATATTAGTCATATCATTAAGTGGTATGTCCACATAGTTATATAAAGTTGCGATCAAACTTTACTGGTAACAGAATATCATCTGCACCGTTTTATCAAAATAATTAACTATTATTATTTGAAAAATCCATCGGCACTAAATTATTTTCATCCTGTTTACAAAGTCTTACATGCAAATAATTGGGTAGTTTACCCTAATTGGTTTTCGGCTTCACAAATTTATTGCTCACTTCCATAGTCACTTCACACTGAAATACTCTTCCCTAAAGTCAGTAGTATTCAAAAGTTGAAGTCGAGTTGAATACAGCATGAACTACATAGATCCAAGAAGTGTGAGTATTCGTTTGAAATATTATAACGTTTATGTTAATAATAGTTTATAACGTAAAAATAATTTAGATAATAATATGTACCACTTATTATTTTTCAAACTAAAGATGGTAGGCGTGAACCAAATATTGACCATCCTCGACTACATGAAGGATAACCCACAGCTGGCGCACAGCCGCTTCAGTAGAACCAAGGAAGGACGCAGTCTTTTGAAACGCCATTGGGCTGCATGTGCCGATTTGGCCAATAACGTTTCGTCAGACTGCACCCAAAAAACAGCAGACCAATGGAGATCTGTAAGAACAAATTATTATTTAGAAATTAGTTGTCACTACCTAAACTAAGGCCGCCATTACACTTGTAAGTTTGCCTCACGTAAGTCGCTTACGTAATTTACTTACGATAAAGATGCAAACGTAAACTCTCTTGTAAATAACTTATCATTATTTCTTCTTACATCTTACACATACGCAATCATAAATTACTTATTTAAATTTTAATAAATAATTACTGATGCTTGTTCTCAAAACATCGACATTTTTGTGTGCTGTTATCTAAATAAGGTAAATTCAGATACAAAATGAAATCATAACCGTATCAAATATTTATTTATAGAATTATAATAATAAAAATCATCAATACAACACTCTGAGTTAATATAATCCTATTGAATGACTGTTTCATGAAATTAGACATTTGAGGATTAGATATAAGGAGTTGAATTTACTGATTCTTATGATTATAATTTTGTAAAGCCATATTTCTTACGGTCGCGAATCATATTTTAATCAAGTTACAATCTGAAACTGACCTGCAAATTGCAAAAACGTGAGATTTTTTATTTCGCGGGCTACCTTAACGCATCCCCACACTAAAATATGGCGTCGAAAAACTCATCATCGCTGTCGACTGGTAATGTACCCAAGAGACTGGCGGAACTGCTACGTTGTATGGCAATACCAAGGTAAATGAAATGAAATGAAATGAAATTGTTTATTCTGTAAATAGGATATCGGAATCACTTTTACACGTCATATTAAAAAAATAAAAAATAAAAATAAGCTAGTTGAGTTCGGCGTTTCCTATCTGACTACTCTGAGAAGAAAGGCCGAAACAAACTCAGAGGTCACAGTCTCTTTTAAAGTCCAGACATAAAAGCCAGCCCTTGGTGATAATCTATTGTGTTGCACACAGACGCGAAAAGAGCGTTTGTTTTCGAGTTTAGAGTAGTTATAGATTTGTTAATGTTTGTCATCCAAAATTATTGTATGTAATAGCTTAGCTTTAAATTATATTTTCTGTTTCAGTACTACAATGCGTACAAAAGCAAACTAAAAAAGAAAGTAAAAGATATGAAGGCCGAATTGGTGGCAGGTACAGTCAAGGAATAAATATTATGCTAAGCACCTAATGGTTAATTTTTATTTGGACCATATTATTTTCCAATATTTTGAATGAAAATTACAGTTCGAAAAGCCCGCTATGTAGGAAAGTAATTTGGTTGAAAATTACTTAACATTATCTCTCCTGACCTTAGTAATATTAAAATATTAATACTATCATTGATTTAAAGGAGGAGGTCCAGCCAAGAAAAAGCTGTCGGACTTGGAGAACAAGCTATTTTTAATTTTAGGGCCCGATCTTGGGGAACAATTGCCAAGAGTTTGCAACACTCCAGTTTCTGTAAGTGAACCTTTTTAGGGTTCCGTAATAAATAAGGAACCCTTATAGTTTCGCCATGTCCGTCTGTCTGTCTGTCTGTGTGTGTCTCGCGGCTTAGCTTAGAGACTCTTAATACTAGAAAGCTGTAATTTGGCATGAGTATACATATTAATCATTATCATTAATCACGCCGACAAAGTGGTAAAATAAAATTATGAAATATTTTTTTTTTTAGGGTACACATAAGGTTAAAGTGTTTTTCTCTTCTATCCTATAGTGTGGGGTATCGTTGGAAAGGTCATTCAAAAATGTTGTTAGTTTGTAAAATATTTTTTGGATTTAAAGGTCCGTTTGCGAAATATTAAACTTTAAAGTGCAAATTATTGCATTCAAGTTTTGCCTCGCCTAAACACAAAATTGTACAGTTCGTGACACTTAACTAAATAAATAAATAAATAAAGATGAGACTTGACACACCACGTGGTTTGACTTGCGCAGTGGACGATTTATAGGTCTCTTTAGCGGTATGAAGTCTGCGCTGGAGCGTCATCGGGGCGGCGGCAAGAGCGCGGGAGGCGTGGTCAAGTCTCATCTTTCGTGGTGCCAGTAGAACACAGGCACAAAACTTGTACCGTGTTAATGGGGCTTATCTTAGACATTTTGGTCGAGTGATATAAACATTTCCGTGGCTTTTGTTGGTTTCCTTTACTTATGCACTACAATCATGTTAACAGCTGCAGCGTCTTGAAACTGAACATCAGCCGTCATCGAGCACAGCGGAAGTTTTACTGCAAGATGACACTAATTTCACTACAGGGTAAATAATATTTTTAATACAAATCACTGTTTGGGATGTTTAAGAGGGTTTATCCTAAAAGTTGGCAACTTCGTAAATAACTGTCAAATATTTACCTGTTTTCATTAATTTGGCAATATTACTGTACGGAATTAAGAAATGTGGCTAACTAGGGAACTGAAATATTGATTATGAAATGCAATAATTAATATCGTAACACCGAATATTTAGTTGTAGATGTAAAAAAATATTTGGAAACTTTCCAGATGCCTTTTTTACACCTAAAACGGTTACAAATACAACATTAAATTCAATGTTATAATTGCAATTCATTATTAATATTCTAGTTCGCTAGTTAACCACTTTTCTTATTTCCATACAGTAACATTGCCAAATTAAGGTTCGTGCAGACCAACGCGATATCGCGGGCGCGACGAGGATTGCGCTGCCTGTCGCGCCCGCGATATCGCGTTGGTAATAATATTTGACATCTATTTGCGACGTTGCCCACTTTCAGAATAAACGCTCATCAGTAATAAAATTAATGTGTTTTAGATCAGATTCTTCTGACGTCGAGTTGTACTATCCTGAGGAGCACACTGGACATTTGGCTGCTGACCCAGAGGGCAGTATGGGTCGGCTAGGTGCTGGCTCTATGGTCCATACTGACCAGCGGCTAGAGTTTGTGGTTCACACTGACCAGCAGCTGGAGCCTATGAACCATAATATCCAGCAGCTGGAGCCTGTGATCCATAATGTCCAGCAGCTGGAGCCTGTGATCCATAATGTCCAGCAGCTAGAGCCTGTGATCCATAATGTCCAGCAGCTGGAGCCTGTGGTCCGTACTGACCAACGGCTGGAGTCTGTAGTTCATACTGACCAGCGGCTGGAGCATGTGGTCCATACTGTCCAGCAGCCAGAGCTTTTGGTTAACATTGACCAGCAACCAGACTGTGTAGTGCACATTGATCAGCACCTGGAGCCTATGGTCCATACAGACCAACAGCCAGAGCGTATGGTGCGCAGTGGCCAAATAAAAAAAGAGACCGTCGAGAGGTCGCCGAGGCGACTACGACGCACAGTTAGCTCCGAACAAGATGGCGGTAGGTACTTGTTCTAGCCCGCGAAATTCAGATATTATTACTTTTTTCGCAATTTGCATCTCAGTATTAGGTTATACGTTAATCAAAATATGGTTCGCGATCGTAACAGAGAGTTGTAGTTATGATATTAATTCTGTAAATAAATATTTGTTACTTATTTGCAAATCATATTTTGATTTACGAGTATCTACATACAACCTGACACTGACATGCAAATTGCACAAAACGTAATAAAAAATATTCGTGGGCTACATTACGCATCCAGATCAAAGCGAGATTTACATTATAAAACTAGTGTCGTCATACAGTAGCTTGAATGATCTGTTTACATTAGGAAACCAGTGTCGTAAAACAGTAGCTTGACTGTTCTGTTTACATTAGGAAACCAGTGTCGTGAAACAGTAGCTTGACTGTTCTGTTTACATTAGGAAACCAGTGTCGTGAAACAGTAGCTTGACTGTTCTGTTTACATTAGGAAACCAGTGTCGTGAAACAGTAGCTTGACTGTTCTGTTTACATTAGGAAACCAGTGTCGTGAAACAGTATCTTGACTGTTCTGTTTACATTAGGAAACTAGTGTCGTGAAACATTAGCTTGACTGTTCTGTTTACATTAGGAAACCAGTGTCGTGAAACAGTAGCTTGACTGTTCTGTTTACATTAGGAAACCAGTGTCGTGAAACAGTAGCTTGACTGTTCTGTTTACATTAGGAAACCAGTGTCGTGAAACAGTAGCTTGACTGTTCTGTTTACATTAGGAAACCAGTGTCGTGAAACAGTATCTTGACTGTTCTGTTTACATTAGGAAACCAGTGTCGTGAAACAGTAGCTTGACTGTTCTGTTTACAATAGGAAACCAGTGTCGTGAAACAGTAGCTTGACTGTTCTGTTTACATTAGGAAACCAGTGTCGTGAAACAGTAGCTTGACTGTTCTGTTTACATTAGGAAACCAGTGTCGTGAAACAGCAGCTTGACTGTTCTGTTTACATTAGGGAACCAGTGTCGTGAAACAGTAGCTTGACTGTTCTGTTTACATTAGGAAACTAGTGTCGTGAAACAGTAGCTTGACTGTTCTGTTTACATTAGGAAACTAGTGTCGTGAAACAGTAGCTTGACTGTTCTGTTTACATTAGGAAACCAGTGTCGTGAAACAGCAGCTTGACTGTTCTGTTTACATTAGGGAACCAGTGTCGTGAAACAGTAGCTTGACTGTTCTGTTTACATTAGGAAACTAGTGTCGTGAAACAGTAGCTTGACTGTTCTGTTTACATTAGGAAACTAGTGTCGTGAAACAGTAGCTTGACTGTTCTGTTTACATTAGGAAACCAGTGTCGTGAAACAGTTACTTGACTGTTCTGTTTCGGGCTATAGCTAACTAACATCCGGTTTTTTAAACGCTGATAAATTCAACTAACACGATATCTCATTTTAACTGCTCAGATAAGTTGGCTGAAATAATTACTCAGTTATAAATCTTATTTACAATCGGTATATAAGCCAACACTAATATATATATATGTGTACAAGTATATATTAATATTCTATACAAATAAATAAAATAGATGTATGGAATTCCACGCGGACGAATTCGCAGGTAACAGCTAGTAATAAAATAAGGGAAGAGCAGAAGAGCTCATACAAATTCCTAAAAAAAAAAATCCTGGAAAAATGCCCAAAAAGATGGTAGCATTGCCACGTTGGATGACAATTTTGGTTTGTTGGGCTAAAAATAGGCCAGCCCTCTGGTCACGTGAAGTCGACCAACCGCTTCGCGATGTCCCGAAACACTCGATAAGCACTCGGACCCCAAAGGCCTAGTGTTTCAACCCCAAACAGCTCAAACATAGGTAAGGCCCAATAAGGTTGTTATATTTGCACCGTTTGAGGTTTTCTGCTCCTGCAGCAGCCGCCCCAGCACAACTCGCTTTGCTTACTACCTGCATCAATACCTCGGCCAACCCATCTTCCTAAATGGGATGGCCGAGGTGTTGATACAGGTTGCACCCCACACCAAATTAAATTCAAATTTAAAAGTCTTTTATTCAAACTAGTTTGAAAATCAGTATTTTCAAACATCAAAATTACATAAGACTAAAACTGAAAATTGATAAAGGGACTCCTTGTTATGAATAATAAAATACATATTTCAGGATTTTTAGTAAGTCACCCCCCACCCTTTAAATTAGGGGATGGAAGTTTGTATGAGATTTCCCTTACAAACTCAAAAAAAATGCAAAGATAGAAACAGGGCTATGAAAACTCCAAGGCACCTCTGATGTGCAAAAAATACACCTGAAAAAAGAAAGAAAACATGAACAAAATAAAAAATATTGTCTGATAACTTTTGACAGTGCGAGCCATATGTCTTGGCAACATTTTATATGAAAATATTTTTGGTGGGATTGTTATCATTTCTCTATATGATAAGTGTTAGTTGAATCTATCAGCTTTTCAAAAACTGGGTGTTAGTTAGCTATAGCCTGAAACAGAACAGTCAAGCTACTGTTACACAACACTAGTTTCATAATTTATACCCCGTTTTACTCCTATGATGTACAAAAAATTATTAATAATATTTCTTATTAAGTTCCTGAAATCCATGAGGCTACGGAGGCTCTGCTCAGTGTGCAGCGAATGAAGATGGAAGCCAAGCGGCATGCCACCGCGGCCCTCCACCGACTCGCCGGGGCCTTGGAGGCCATCGCGGAGAAACTGGGGGGGCCCGTTAGGCTGCAAGTTACTAGTCCGCCACGAGCTAGAGTATGTAAATCGAAAAAAGTAAAAATAATACCAGAATATTAGTGTCCCCCTGCAGGGCAAAGTTCTATGTTATGGGGGGTTTGGTTTCCGCACTTATGCCCGTTTTCAGCTTCACTAAGTGACACTTACATTAATCCTTAAATAAAAGTGCATTATTGGATTTTCAACTCTTGGCGCTGAGTCTAGCGGTGAAAATCCAACATTGCACTTTTATTTAGGGATTCATTTAAGTGTCACTTAGTGAAGGTGAAAACGGGCATTAGTCCTTCACGTGGACCATTGTGCGTGGGCCCTGGCGGCCGTCAGTGGTTATTCCAACCAGCCCACCTCCCTCCAGAAGTTAAGTAAGTCTCCTGGTCTGTTCAGAACATCTGTGAAAGATCTGGGTGACCCGAGAGTTTGTTATAATCTGGGTGACGCTTGTGCATTCAAAGAGCAGATACGCAACGGTTTCCTCTGCCTCCATGCATGCCCTGCACAGGTATGACATGCGCATTAATCACCACGCTTGCTCAAGGCAGATTGGCGATTTCTGACTTATACCAGTCTATTATTGTACCACTGCATGCAAAGGCCTCTTCTCATACAGAGAAGACATTAGCATTAATCACCACGCTTGCTCAAGGCGAGTTGGCGATTTCTCACTTATAATAATGATATAGTCCAGGTTTCCCCACGATATTTTTCCTTCACCGTTGTCAGTAATGACAAAGGTAAACATGTATGTAAACTAATAAAGTACATAGGTACATATGAATTGAAAAAGTCACATTGGTACTTGCCCGGATTTTAACCCACAACCTCGTGCATGAGAGGCGAGGCTAATAAGGTTAATAAGGCCCTCTGGTTAATAAAGCCTCACGACATGTAAATCTCTTCCAGTTTTTTATTTTCATATTTCCGTCACTTCCTAAGCAACTATCATTCTTTTCAGAGAAGATACGCAAGAATCTCCAGCTCGGAAAGTGACTAAGGGACCTTATAACATACGGCAACGAATATTATGTTATAATTATGTTACTTTAAAAACCCAAATTACTCTCAGTTCTTGCACCTTTAATAAATAAATAAATAAAATCATTTTATTTCGGACAACTAAAAAGAATTTATAAATTATTAGTAACGGTTTGCACTGTTAGTAACTTAAAACTAAAGACGAATTAATGAGAAGACCACCCATCAACTAGACACAACGAGAAATGGAAATTAGGGAATAAGTCTTCTCACAAATTGCCTTATTATGACCGGAGGAAGTGTCTGCCGCCACAGCCAGGATGCCATTGTGACGGCCTCTTATTCTACTCAGGAGTGAGGCCGTTTTTTGCGGATGATGTCTTGAATTCCATCGGAATGGGTTACCGCGACCATTTCTGAGTCACAGCAATAACGAGGCAGTCGCAACAGCATCCTAAAAACATTGATGTATTGGACGCGTAGATCATCCAGCGACCTTCGCTAGTAGTTGACCCAAGACGTGTACCGGAATGGGTTCAGAAACGTGCCGCCTCTCTAAAAAGAATGTGAGGTTATTTGGGGGTAGAGGGTCTCCCACAATTATTTTTTTCCGGAGGCGCGTTTTCTTTTTAAATATATAGTATTATTTTTAGGTAAGTTTCAAATAATTATATTTATTTACGCGGGGATGCAAGAGCGATCCCTGCGAGCTTGAGACTTGGGGCATCCCGATTCGGACAGGTTAGGTTCTTTTAAACCCAGTAGACAGAAATAGGAACCCCGCGAAGCGGAGCTCCGTCGACTATGCCTTACTTCAAAAAAAAATATATTTAGCTTTGAACTTTTTTTTTAGTTTGTGCTCGACTTTCGAGACGTTTTACATTGGCCCTGAAAATGTGTCTCCTGTGAACTGGTGGGCGGGGGGGATGCCTGCTTCCTCTCTCCTCCCTTCCACCTCCCTCTAGATTTTATTTATCAACCTTTTTACGAAATTTATGTCCTAATAAGAAATCGTATAAAAAGAAATTAAAAAACACTACGGACCCTTACAGTAGTCGCTTAGGATTTGTGTAACATTCGATCATGTGCATCTGGACTGTGATCTGACCTTGGTAATAATGAACATTAAGGTAATAAGCAGTAAGGGACGGGGCCTCGTCAAAGTTGTTTCCGACTCTAGCACGGTACGCGCTCAACTAGCGCGCGCTTTCTCGGCTTCCTGTTACACACTTGCGTCCTTTGCCACGAAATCACTCCCACAGATGGCAGGAAAGCGAGAGGAACATCAAAAACTGTAACACCATGTCTGTTTTCGCCAAAGATTTAGGCATAGGTGGTGTGCCAGGCCATAATACACTCACATTTCGCCAGTTATGTTCAAGTTCCATGTACAAAGGGGGCGGACCTGAGTACAAATCCAGAATCCGTGTTGCTACTGAGAATTCCTAATGGGACAACCCTGTAACACTTTGTCCAACCTGGGAATCGAACCCAAGACCCCTTTGCACAGCATTAGCGCTTCCTTGCAACCACTAGACCAAGGAGGCAGTAAAAAGACAAGAAAAAAACAATTATTGAAAATAAAGTATAATTACGTACTAATATTAATAATAGAAAAATAATTGTTCACATAATTATTAAATTACAGAGGCTACATTCCGAATTATGCCATAATCGCTCACAGCGCTCACATAAATAATTTGCGTTCCTATTTAGATATCACGATTGCTGAGAGCTATCAACATTAAGAATACTCGTGAACGCGCTCACAGTGATCGCTCAACCTCAAAACTTAACATATTTCTTTGTGTAAACACCACAAATTTCTTCTTCTTTAGTTAGGTAGCGACTGTAGCTGGAAGCACTGATGCGACTCAAAACTTTTCACAACTGTCATTTTTGACAGTGCTCACGGTGATATTAATTTAGGGCATGGTCGGTGTCATAGCAAGATGGCGCATGTCATTACGTCATCTATGACGATTCACGGGACATCTTTATCGCGCTAATTCGGAATGGGTGTAAGCACGCTCAAATCGATTACAGCGTAAATCGAAATGCACCCTAAAAGGATATAGTTTATCTATCATTGGCTAATAATTTGAAGAAGTATTCAACTTCCATTTCTCCATCTTCAGGCAAATCTGTACAATGCACAGCATTGTACACTATTGTTTTTCCGTAGAGGGCTCTTATGGTATCTGGGTATAATTGGCGGCATACATCCTGAAATTACAAAATTCTTCTTATAAAATATATTATTCGTTATGTAGGTATGAAATACATGGTCTGAGTAGGTTTTTCTGGGTTTCCCTAATCCTGCGCAACGTATGTCGGACCATGACGATTGTATTTCCAGAGAGAAAAATACGAAGGTGTGTGATCTGGTAATTGTATGATTCAGTGTTGTGTGTGTTTTTGTGATTATGTTTTTGTATGTTTCATATATTATATAAAGAAAGAAGAAAGAAAGAAGAAAGAAAGAAAAGAACGCGGTACTAAAGGGATTCATAGTATCCGATGTCCTAAACCAGGTCATGGGCTATCCGTATGCCTTGCATCTAAAATCTATCCAGCCGTTACGGAATGAAAAGGTAACAGACAGACGGACAGGCAGATAATAAATTCAAATAATCTTTTTTAGGGTTCCGTACTTCAAAATGAAAAATTGAAACCCTGATAGGGATAGGGACTTCGTTAAGTGACAAGACCCTTTTTCGCAGGAATGCAAAAAAAACTTATGATGATAATCAAACATCCAAGTCAACGCAATAAAAAAATAATAATAATATGTTGACACTCGCAAATAAACCAAAGCCTATATGGTACTTCCCGTTAACCTAGCAGCATGAAGTTTGGTGTGAAGCAAGGTTTTACACTTCAAGTCAAGAGAAAAATCCGAAAATTGGTCATTATAGTTATATATAAACTGCAAAGTTAAATTTGTTCATCAATCTATCTTGAAGTAACATTTAGTCTGTATTTCTTTAGTTAAATCGGTCCACTTCACTCTATTAAAACTTTTTTTTCAACTGAAAAGTTCGGGCAGTCGAGCGAGCATATCTTTTATTTGAGATGGAACCTTCAGGGCGCAAGTCCTACTCACATTTGTACGGATAAAAAATAAATAAAAAAAGAACAAAAAAAAACTTAAAATAATTATTATTAATTTTAATATTATTACCCATTATTTTTGTAATGCCACCATTGCCTACGTACCTAGCTATATGTTAGAAAGATTATTTGATCATTAAATTATAATAACTTATGACCGAGTGGGCCGAATTTAATTAAATGTAAAGACAATGATACTTCAAGATGCGGATTATAATCATAATCATCATTTATTGCATTCATGTAGTTTACAAGTTGTTTCAAGTATACAGGTTTCATTCATGAACCCTGCTAGGGCACAGCAATATAAATAGTTTTATATGCTACAGTATCACAATATTGAAACCACTGTGCTTAAACAATAAATACAAATTTTAACATGTTTATTAGATGTCCATCATTTGTTATTTAAATAAGTTACTGCCATGATAAGCTTGGGCACTAGGTTATGTGATGGTGGAAAATCGGCCCTAAGTAGGTAACGACAAATATAAATAATATAATAATGAATCGAATTTACCGGATCTCGAGGACCGCACAATTTTCTGAATTCACAAACCACGTTTACATTAGGATCCTTACATTTCACTTCCAATGCTGTACATTTTCCTTCAGCCAGATGTATACACATTGCCTGAAATATAAGTAACGGTTTATTGATAGTATTCGATCGAAACTTTTAAGTCACGCTCTACTACAGGGTTCGTAGTCGATGGAAAAAGAGAGATCAGAGGGGTAATTGCGTTACACACTTACAGTAGCGATGGCTTTCATTTTGACAGTTCAACAACAATCATTTTGTTGTTGAGTAGACAAAATTTTCGAACATATGAAGCAATAGATTAGCAATGTCCTTCAAAATCATTCAGATTGTGATTGAAAGTGTTTTACGCAATTATAATAGGGTGCAGGACGATGGAAAATTATGTTTGCGACTTCATATGATTGATACTTTGTCGCAGCACTTTCAAAAGTCGCAACCGGGCTAGACTCGCACTGTCCAATTGTTAGCCCCACAAGAACAATGGCTGCATTATTTTCCCAGGGCGATAAAACATTATGGACATTATGGCGCGACGGTTTCCAACCAACTGCACTGGGCTTCACTGTGAACCCAACTTTAGAGTAGAAGATACTCGTAACAAAGAAATATTAACCTCGTAAGTTGGCAAAACTCCATTATAAACTTCATAGAACTCTTTAGCGTTAGGTATTTTCAAGGAAAACATAGCCATGGCAGATACGTAGAACTTGTCAGAAGTGGCAATATGTTCGATAATGGAGCCTACGTTGCCGTCTATAATCGCATGCGGTTTGATCACACAACAAGTGCAGTTCTGGAATGTTGCTCTGAATGGTATTCGTGGCTTGCCATCTTCGTCTCCAAAAAATGCTTCCAATGTCTGCAAAGTATTTGGAAAGTGGTAGATACTTGAGAGTTAAGGCCTAACTGCCGCACTCAGAGCGTCACTTGAAAATAATCAATTTAGCGCGTGGCCAGAATCGGAACTAACGCCGCCATTTTGTTTTTTTCAATACAATCTCAATCAATCATGTTTTTACCAACAACGCCCCAATGTCGTTCGGCGCCTAAAAATTCTTGTAGCACTCTAATGGGGTTACAAACTGAAAGCTCGCCATAGGTGGCAGCACTGTTGTCTGTCCACAACCCGCCATTATAGTGTATGTTTTACTGTTGTTTCGATAACAAATTAAACGAAAGTAGATAAAATGTAAGCGAGTTACGCCCTATACCACAAAACTTTACAAATCTATAATAATTCTACAAAATTGTTAGGTTGTAAAAAAAATAGCGTAACAATAAAATTATTTAAAAAAGTAACCGTGGAGTTTCTTGCCGGCTCTTATCCATAGGAAACGACCAATTGGAACCGTGCAACTAGCTTCTGACGTTTCATAAGTGCCCATGTAGGTCTATGTGAAATAAAAATATTTTGAATTTGAATTTGAATTACAAATGAGCTACACAATTCTTTCACATTTTTAAAAGCGTAACACAAGGTATGAGGGTTAAATTGTAGACTTGTCACTACAATTTAAATATGTGTTATACGGACTTGTAAAATGTACTTTATAAATTGTAATCGTAATGTTTTGTGATATCAAGGCCTTGGACTGTAGCACAGTTAAAAGACGAGCTAAGGAAAAAGGAAGCGTCTACCACTAGTAAAAAAACGCAGCTTTAGTGGAAAGGTCAATAAATTATTAACGTTTTATAATTTATAGGTTATTTTATATTGTTGACATGATTTTTTTTTTTTTGTTGAAGACTTTCGTAGGCGTACGACAGTAATATACTGATCGGAGTTGAAACCAACTCGAAAATGATCTTACAGACTCTGATCTAATATGAAAACACTCACACACCTTTACTATAATTTCATAATTTCACACCAAAAGTGCCTGTAGGTAATGAAAACAGACTTAATTCTCTTGGGAGCATTACCTGATTTTATGAATTTCTCCCATAAAATTCTTTAGGTTTAAAAAGTATAGCACATAGTCTCGACGAAATATCTGCTTGCCATTTTTTTTTTTGGAGTTCGTTCTCCCACTAGCCACAGTTTTCGTCTTTTAACATCTTTGGCAAATATATGGATTCCAATAATTTTACAGTAAACAGCTGCGCAACAGGGCATGTTAATTAATTATACGTAAAAAAAGTCGTTTGTTTACAAAAACCGGCCAAGTTCGTGTCGGACCACGCACAATGAATAGTTCCGTAGCTGAGATGAATTTATTACAAATACATTGATATTGTAGTTGAAAAACATGTATTCCCAAACATTCCAACTGCAAATTTAAGTTTGTACGCACAATATTGAGAGATTTACAATGTTATTTTAGATCATAGACTTCTTATAGGTTTTCCTGTAATCTAAGGGGTAAAGAACCATTCTCTGCTTTTTTTTTTCAAAATTTTAGACTCAGTAGTTTTGGAGATAAGGGGGCAGAATGGTCAACTTTAATTAAATATTTAAAAAAATTCATTTATTTTAAAATAACCGAAAAAAAATATTTGAGACCCTCTCAACAAGTCCTTTCTTTTTATATGTCACACGGTATAGATTGCAAAACTTTTTTAAAATTTTGTTGTTTGTCCTCAAAAGTGACCCCCATATTCAAAATTTATTTATTTACGTTACACGTCGTGTTTAGGTTACAGAAATACATAATGTGTACCAAATTTCAACTTAATCGGTCCATTCGATTCGGAGCAACATGGCTGTGACAGACGTAGACACGAGTGATCCTATAAGGGTTCCGTTTTTTTCCTTTTCAAGTACGGAACGCTAAAAATTATGAATAGAGACTATCAAATTCTTGGACTAGTGATAGTAGCGACATCTGAAGTGAGCAAGTGGCAGTTTTTATCTCCATTGACAAGTAATTGGAATGCTGTCAATCAAAAATACAACAACAACATTTAAATTTTATTGACATTTGAAGCTAAATTATAGCGATTAATTTTAAGTGACGTTTCATAAAACGGCAGTACTTATATCTTGACCGTTGACTGTTCACAGCACCAGCGAGTAATCGCTCGCTGGTCACGCGCACTCGCTGCTCATTGCTCGTCAACTCATTTTTAGTTGCTAACTCCACTCGTTTCTCGCGGCCTCGTCGTTAGGACGCGGCCACATGACGACAACGTGACGGTGACGACGCGACGTAATGACGTTCCAGGACGACGTCATCGTTGCTGACGTGTTCATAGAAACATTAGGATTGGAAGAGCCAGGTTTGTTTGAATACGCTGTAAGTACTTTCGAAGAATTTCTGAATATTAAATTGATGATAATTTAACGCTTACCATAAAAACAAGTTCATGCAAAAATTTCAACTGCCAGCCGAAACGAATAAAACTAGGTTTTTTCTTACAATTTTAGAACAAAACTTTAACATTATGTGGACTCTGTACTCTTGCAGAGAATCTAGTAACAATATTTAAATATGAAAACTAATTGTTTTTCAGGTTCATGGCTTTTTAAAATAAGGTTTTTAGAAATAATAGACACTTGTTCATGTACTTACTTATTGTATTTGTCCAGCACACAAAATCAAATAAACTTCACAATCACCACTAGATATCGTTTTAAGCACAATTCGAGCTTTAGTACTTGTATATCGACGTCTAATGCACGACTGAGCTCGCAGGACTCGCACGACAATCAAAGTGGCGTTCTCCCACCATTCTGATTCCCGCCAAAGACCGGTAATGCGCTATGATTGGTTAGTCGTGCCATCTACGAACTCAGTCGGTACTACAATAGTCAAAACTATACTTTTAATATTAAAATAGATTTAATTGAACATAGCTAATTAAATAAAATGCGATATAATTTACTATTGATAACAGTCGGCCATCCAAGGTACAATACACGTCCTCGTGTAAAGAAAGCACAAACACAGTGCCCTCAATATACCTAGCCTTAATGTTATCACGACCATAATTATTAAACAAACTAATACATTACAATAATTTATGTTCTAACATTAGCACATCATTGTGAAGTTCCCATTATAATAGGTGTAAAGAAAATAAGTTTATAGAATTAGGTACTAACAATTGTTATTTTATCAACATTGATTATTATTTTAATACAAATCATAATTTTGGGCATTATTTCATGGTTAATAACGAGCGTTATTTCATGGCTCGATGTACATATACGGGCATTATTTCATGGCCCCTTATAGTTAATAACGAGCGTTATTTCATGGCTCGATGTACATATACGGGCATTATTTCATGGCCTATTATGAGTATCTGGCATTATTTCATGGCCAGAGTTGACCTCAGTAGACATTATTTCATGGTCTAAGGGTCTAAAAAGATTGTAGACAGTAACGGACATTATTTCATGGCCCAGATACTGAAAAGGTAAAACTGAAATAAGTAAAGGTTTGTTAATCACGAATTAAATAATAATATTGACACTTGATGCAGGGATACATGATTAGGTTATTCGCTGTCATTGCCGGACGATTCGTCATGTGGTCTATTGAAGTTCAACCAAGCCTTAATTTTGTCGCTTGCAACAACTGTCGAATAAGGCCGGTTAGATTTTCGTGTGAGAGGAGTATCCTCAATTTGATACCGGTCGAAATCATAAATTTTTGTAATTCTATAGGGTCCCTGAAACTTCGGAACAAGTTTTTTACTATTTCCTGTAGCTGGGACTTGACGTTCGACTCTCACAAGATCACCTACTTGATATTTTGGAACTGGGCAGTGCTTTGCGTCATAAGCCTTCTTTTGCGACTCTTGATAGGAACTGACATGAGAGTTGATTTCTTCTCTAATTTGTGATAGATCTTGGCAGTTAGGAGAACCAGATAAGTCGTCTGACAGTTCAGATACAATTCTACAGTCACTTGGACCAGATGGTCTAATGCCGAAAAGAGCCTCTGACGGTGTTGGATTTATGCCCTTGTTGAACGTATTGTTCATGCCCCACTGAACGTCAGGTAGATGCTCATCCCATTTATTATCAGGGGAACCAACACACTTTGTAGTCAAAGCATCAACAAGTGTCCTGTTATAGCGTTCTACCTGACCATTGGCCCTTGGGGTAGAAACAGCATTCAACACGTGTTTAATGTTCTTTTCGGTCATAAACCTTTTAAAGTTTTCGCTAGTAAACGAGGTTCCACGATCTGTTATGACCCTTTTTGGAACACCAAACAAACCAAAATACTCCCGGAAAACCTTTATAGAGGTAGAAGTTTTTGTGTTCCTTACGGGTTTTACATAAATATACCGAGTAAATGCATCAATCAGAGCTAAGATGTATATGTTTCCTCTCGCACTGCGTACAAAGGGGCCAACGTGATCTGCGTGGATAGTGTGAAACGGAATATCTATCTTTGGTATGGGATGTAAACTACCAGGTTTCTTCCCTCCAGAAGCTTTTGAATAAGCGCATTCTAGGCAAGAACCGACATATTTCTTTACAAAATTACGCATTTTTGCAAACCAATATGTCGCTTTTATGCGTTCCAGAGTTTTGTCAAGTGCAAAGTGGCCTATATCGTCGTGGTTTTGTTTAACAATCTGCCATCTTACCCCTTTCGGCACGACCCACCTATCGCCGTCACTAGTTACCCTATAGAGCCTGTCATTCTTCAATTTAAAATTTGATTTGATGTCAATTACGTCATCAAACTGAGGATCCTTTAGAATTCCAACGATCCTTTGAATTTCACTATCTGCGCCTTGGACTGTAGCTAACCAATTGCAATCACTAACGATCATAACATCATGAGCCTGCTGCATAGGGTTCCGACTGAGTGCATCGACATGAGCCATGCGATGACCTGCCCTATACTCAATGCTAAAATTATATTCCTGCATCTGTTCCCACCACCTAGCGACTCTTGGAATCATGTCTCTCTTCTGAAAGGTTGCACGAAGAGAGTTGCAATCGGTTATAATTTTAAAAGGGATACCTACTAAATAAACGCGGAACTTCTGTAAGGAAGAAACTACGGCAAGCGTCTCCAAGTCGTATGACGAGTAGTTTTGTTCCTCGGGAGTTGTCTGCCTACTAAAATAAGCGATTGGCCTAAGCACATCGTCCTTATCCTTTTGCAACAAGATACCTGCCACTCCAATCTTACAAGCGTCCGTATGAAGCTGGGTATCTGCCTTCGGATTGTATAGAGCCAAAGTGGGACGTTGTACGAGCTCTTTTTGTAAACAACGGAATGCGGTTTCCTGATCCGTACCCCATGACCATTTGGAGTCCTTTTTCAAGAGTTGTGTAAGAGGTTTTGCAATAACCGAAAAATTTCGGACAAATCTGCGGAAGAAGCTAGACAGCCCAAGAAACTGGCGAACATTATGTTGGCTCTGAGGAGTTGGGAAGAGTTTCACAGCCTCTACTTTCCTCTCTCCAGGACGAATTCCACTAGCAGAAATCTCAAAGCCCAAATATTCGACCGAGCTACAGAAAAAGAAGCATTTGGGGAGTTTTAATGTAAGGCTAGCATTGGAGAACAGGCGAAGCACTGACTCTAATCTCGACATTCCTTCATTGATATCCTTTGAGGGAATAATGACGTCATCCAAGTAGGCTAGGGCTTCTTTATGTCGCAATGACCCAAGGACTTGGTTCATAATACGTTGGAAGGTGGCCGGGGCATTTGCAAGACCGAATGGCATACGATTGAATTCGTAATGACCATCCGGCGTCACGAACCCAGTTTTATGTTTGTCTGCTTCCCGGATTGGTATTTGGTAATACCCTGAAGCAAGGTCCAAAGTCGTGTAGTATTTATTACCAGAAAGAACATCCAGCTGATCGTCAATCAGCGGCATGGGATAGTAGTCCCGGATAGTCTTTTTATTAAGGGCACGATAATCTATGCATAAACGAAGTTCGCCAGACTTCTTCCTAACCACTACAATAGGACTCGCGTAACACGATTTTGATGGTCTTACGATGTCATTCTCCAATAATTCGGAAACTATTTCCCTAACCTTCTCCTTTTCGCTGATCGACAAGCGATAGGGTCTATATACAACGGGTTCGTTGTCTTGCAGATCTATAGTCATATGACCAGCTGTGGTGTTCCCTAATTCAGATAAATTGAGAGCAAAACAGGATCGATACTTATTCAGCAGGTTGAGGAGTTGGATCTTATGTTCGGGAGTGAGTACGTCTTCCAGATTTAAATCAGCTTCAGCAATAGGCTTAGAGTCATTGCTGACAGTTGACAAAACGTTCAAAACTTGCACACCGGACTCTTCCCGAGCCACACGACCACGAGCAATCAGGAAATCTTTTGAAAACACCAATGGTGTTGTCGAAGTGTTAATGACAACAATCTGTCCTGTTCCACATTCTCTCATTTCGAACAATCCAGCTGTTACTAAATAGCGAACACCCCTCTGCAATCGAATACTCCCATCGACAAAGATGTCGCCCTGATGTGACGGATCTGTATAAACGTCGACAACAGCACGACCCAAAACTTCAACAGATTCTTTGCAGAACAAATTTATTTTGCTATTAGGTACTACATATTGGTGATCAAGTTCAGAGATTTCCAAAGCGTCACTAGTTTTACGAATGACTACGTGTGGCTGCTCCGTAAATGTTTGACCTACTAAAAGGGGTACATGCATTGCACTATCTGCGACTATCAGCAATTCTAGATCAGCTTCCACAAGATCAATAATTATCTGAACTCGTTGTTTACCTATACAATGGACAACCGAATTGCCGAATCCTCTTAGTACTGGAAGATTATCGACATTATAACTCGAACCTATATTTCTAAATGCTGACAACCTAATCATTGAGCATTCACTCCCAAAATCTATGAACGCAGTAATGGAAAAACCGTTAATGGTAGCGGTTTTGAAATACTTCTTGTTCGGTTCCGACACTGGAGTGGTTATTTTTGAAGAGCCAACCGCGCCTACATCACCCCTATCCACTACTCGCATGACCTTTTTCTCTTCAGTCGTCGGCAGTTTGGCATAGCACTGTTCTACCTCATGACCTATTCTATTGCATCTACTACGCTTCTTAACGGGTTGAGTGCACTGAGATGTAACATGACCATCCTTCTTACAATTCGAACAACGTGTAGGCCTTGGGTTAGAGCTATTTTGGTATTTTTGAGGTTGACCCTTAATAAATTTACGCTCGTTGTTGAATTTTATATTTCGAGCATTACGTAAATATGTGAGGAGTTTGTTAGGGTCATCAAACTGAGCTGCCTCAGCACCCAATCTAACCGACCGGTCGTCGATGCCATGTAAAACGCATTCGACTGCCCTTTTCCCACTTATACCACATCTGTTGATTAGTGTCAGTTTGTCATAATAATACTCTTCTAAGGAGTCCGTGAACTTAGCCCATCTTGCCAACATATCGCTTAGCATTTGGCCATAATTTTCTTCCGATGGGAAAGTAGTCAAAAGTTTTGCCTGCCATTCAGCCCAAGTAAACAGGACTGACGGAAGACCCTCGTACCATCTTTGAGCAATACCTTTTAGTTTTGGTAATGCAAAATGGATAACTTGCTTCTCCGACCACGCATAAATGGTTGCACACTCATTGACTTTATGAAGCCACATAGTCATTGTCTGTTCCCGTTTACTTGGGTCAAACTCGGGAACTGTGTTATTAAGGGAACCTAACTTATCTGAATTATTATTACACATAGACTTTAAAACATTGACAAGATCCGAAAGAGTAGATAATCCTAGAGAAGTTGACTCACCCCTGGTGTTATCTTGAATTTTGGATTGCACGTCTCTCACCGCGCTAGCTCGCGGCTGCCTCAATGGGCTTCGCGAACGGCAGCTTGCACGTCCAGGTGAGAGATACCCTGATGCTCGGCAGTCCACACGGCTCGATGCTAGGTGGTCCGCGCGGCTCGATGCCCGGCGGTCCGCGCGGCTCGATGCCCGGCGGTCCGCTCGGCTCGATGCCCGGCGGTCCGCTCGGCTCGATGCTCGGCGGTCCGCTCGGCTCGATGCTCGGCGGTCCGCGCGGCTCGATGCCCGGCGGTCCGCGCGGCTCGATGCCCGGTGGTCCGCGCGGCTCGATGCCCGGCGGTCCGTGCGGCTCGATGCCCGGCGGTCCGCTCGGCTCGATGCCCGGCGGTCCGCTCGGCTCGATGCTCGGCGGTCCGCTCGGCTCGATGCTCGGCGGTCCGGGCGGCTCGATCCTCGGCGGTCCGGGCTGCGGCTCCTCTGCTCGCTTCGCTGTCGGGCCTCCGAGTAGCGCGGTCGTTGACTCAGCCGGTTGCGTGAGCGGGGACTATCCCGTCTTCGAGGCTGCACCGGTTGATCTGGTGAGCAGCGACTCAGGTGCCCTCTTGATTGAAGGCTCGGCCGGCTACGTGACCGACTTTAGTCCCGACTGCAAGCTTGACGACTTGCAGGACTGCGTGACCGACGGTTAGCAGTAGGTGACCCTGTCGGATCTGTCGGGGTGTAGACAACACGTTCTCGTCTGTCCCCGTCCATAGGATAACCCTGGAATTGTAAGTTGTATCCCAAAGAATTCAGTTCTTTAAAACATTCTAAAACCAAAAATTTAGCCCAACACAAAATATAACATAAGCACGTCATGTACGTAAAATTCGCAGAAATGTTTAATTGGTTTTTATAAAGCTACTAAGTTAAGTACATCTATCGGTCTTTAGAAAACCAACATTGGCTCGAACGATTAAAGCGTCATAATAATCGTAATGACTTAGTATATTGTAAATGTAAGGTCAAACAAAGTACCACTAATACTAAAACATCCACCAGTTAGTGAAACTCGTGAAGGGTGACAGTAGTTGAAAAAAATAAAAGAAACCATTTCGTATTAAAATAAATCAAATTTGTATAGGTTTATCTGAGTAATAATCGGTTGAAGGACACTGAAGCAGATAGATATGTAATAACATAGCTAGGCAGCGTTTCGTTACAACTATTTAAATTGTTTTTACTAGAAATAGGAATATTAATAACATATAATAGCCAAGAACCAAAACAGTTGTAAACGTAACGACTATTTGGTTTTCTTTTTAAAAGAAAAAATACTAACCAATGAAGAGCACAAAAGCTAAATATCACAATAGTTTAATACACCCGCAGGTAACTCATAAAGGGTAGAAAACATTTTTTACACTGGCCAAAACAGGAATCTTTATCCCACTTCTGAGATGTGGACTCTGTACTCTTGCAGAGAATCTAGTAACAATATTTAAATATGAAAACTAATTGTTTTTCAGGTTCATGGCTTTTTAAAATAAGGTTTTTAGAAATAATAGACACTTGTTCATGTACTTACTTATTGTATTTGTCCAGCACACAAAATCAAATAAACTTCACAATCACCACTAGATATCGTTTTAAGCACAATTCGAGCTTTAGTACTCGTATATCGACGTCTAATGCACGACTGAGCTCGCAGGACTCGCACGACAATCAAAGTGGCGTTCTCCCACCATTCTGATTCCCGCCAAAGACCGGTAATGCGCTATGATTGGTTAGTCGTGCCATCTACGAACTCAGTCGGTACTACAATAGTCAAAACTATACTTTTAATATTAAAATAGATTTAATTGAACATAGCTAATTAAATAAAATGCGATATAATTTACTATTGATAACAATTACTTATTTAGAATCCAATTATTTTGTAGGTACTATAAAAAGCCTTGGTTTTACCATGTGCCCTTTATGAATAGTTTATAAGTTATAAAATGAGATAAACACTAATTCGTATGAGAAAATAATAGAGTCAGTTTAGAGACCGACTTCACAGAGTACTTTTATCAACTTTTAATAGATGGCTGACATATGTGAATGTCATGATGTAGAAACGTAGATTCTATCCGATTCTAGAATAATTATTCGTTAAATAATAAACATTCTTTCAATAATTAATGACCTGGTAAAATAAGGAGTCAGAGTTAGTATTTTTGGCTGTCCTGTTTTATACAGGATGTAAGGGACATCGACGCGCAAACTGTTACCATGAATTTAGCACAAATGTTTGTAGACCCCCTGCGAAGAAATTATCGTCGGTTATAAATAAAAAAAAGTGCAATACCTACACAATCAATGTTTAGAATAGTTTTTTTTTTTTTTAATAACCGACGTATTTCTTGGCTGGTTGTCCTTACACTGTGAATTATTAGAATATTTTATTGTTTTTTCGTCTCATATGGGCCATATCTAGATATTAACTTCATTATGTTCTGGAAGAACGTTTCGCACGTTGCATTGTTGATTTCTATGACGTCGCGACGGTCAACGACGCGACATCGCGTCGGCCATTTCCACAGCTAGACGTCGCGTCGCACATGTATGGTCGGGCCCTTACCCATTGAGCACATTGAGGTACACACTGTTCGCTTTGTAGTGTAGTCCTGCGGGATAATTGCGTAACACACTAACAGTAACAATAGCTTTCATTTTGACAGTTCAACGAGATTCATTGCGTTATTAACGTTGTTAAGCTGTTTTTTTTTTTCGAACATGTGAAGCAATGGTTTAGCAATATCCCTCAAAATCACTCAGATTGTTATTGAAAGTGTGCTTCGTAATTAGGGTGCTGTTATTAACACGTAGGTACTTGTGTGACAGTCTCTATCTTAAACTCTATGTGCCATATAAAGGCTAGCTATCTATAACTTACACTGATAGCTTCTCTCCTCGTGTTTACACCATGTGCAACGTTTTTGAGCGTATTTTCTCCGAATATTTTCCGGAGGGTGCCAGGAGCAGCTTCGGCAGGGTTTGTTGCACCCAAAGCACGCCTCCATTCTTTAACTGCATCAGGAGCTACCAGTTCCAGTCCAATAACTTCACCACTAGTTACGTAGTCGATTACAATACTGCACAAAGAAGTACGTTTTATTCTCATGGGCTTATAGATGTATACATATACCTGGGCGACCCAGCTGGGCGAGCTAGATCGATTTTTCACCCTCGTAAACCCCTATATTGCAACTTTCATTGAAATCGTCAGAGCCGTTTTCGAGAACGCCATTACAAATAAATTTATATGTCGCAGTAAGCCGTGATATAGTTATATCCCTAGGAACTATATACCGTTACATGAAAGCGGTTCATAACTGTCTTACTAGGAATTTAACTATAATATGAGCATGATCTAGTAATATAACTATTAGGGCACTCCGTCAGTTATGAATCTTTTTCATATAACTATATTACATTAATAGCTATATCCCTAGGGATATAAGTATATCACGGCTTTAACGCGATCGGCCAACGCAAAATACATGCATATCAAACGGCAAATTACGCAAAAAGGTCCAGTATACGTTGGCCGAGCTACCGGGCTGGCCCCAACGTCTACTGAGCGCTTTAAGCTCCCAGTATACGATGGAGGAGCCCATTGGCGGAGCGCGCTCGACAAATTTTAATGACACTTGTTCACTCATTGGAGTGTTTTATTTTGTGCTGCGTTGGCATGCAAGATAGACGTAGTGGCAATCGGGCCGCTTCAATTTACTTATAGACGCTTTTAATTTTTATTTACATCTACCAAAACGAGTGACTAAAAAAAATGGCGCAAAAAAGAAGATGGTGGATGGTAACTATTCATCGAAACAGAACAAGGTAAATCAAATACAGTCAAACGAATTTTTTATTTTGACACATGGCAACCTATAAGAGATGGCTTGCAAATAAAGCTTCGCCTCGGCCCACATTTTCACGATCGTCAATCAATGCCCCTGTTGCAGGTCGCGACAGTAATGTAGGTACTAATTTCAAATTTAACGCTACGCAATGACCCTACTGTCTACTCCGACGCGTTAATGTGAACTGAACCCTCAGCAAACGTGTGGTCGCTATTTGCGGCTTGTGCCAAATTCACAATCGACGCGCGGATCGTCGGCGAGCGTTTGTCATAAACGGCAAATACACGCAAAAAGGCCCAGTAAACGTTGGCCGAGCGCCGGCCATCGGCATTCGGTCACCTTATATGTGATTAATATTTATGTGATAAGTGATAATGGTAAAATTTAAAATGGATGGGAACATGGAGAACTAATAAGCGCTATAGAAGTTGTCGGGCATAATTTCCTTCATTAAGCCGACGTTCGCACGAACGTAATAAAATCGCGGCGATTTTTTTTTTCGTGGACTTCATTGACGTGGGCTTATGGTTACTATGGTTACGACCCGTGATGTAGCCACCTGCTTTAAAATCGTAAGTAACAAACGTAATTACGTGTGGTAACGCCTTATAGAGATTCACTTACGGGACGATGTTACTTCCGCCCAAATGTCTGTAAAGATCCATTGCAAAATCTTTATTTATTTTTCCGGTTTTCATTTGAACGATGCGGAACCCCTTCTTCATAATGAACGTTATTATTTTTCCGTGTTTACTTGGTGAACAAGGTTTAATCATAGCAAAAGTACTGAAAACAAGAAAGTGGAGTTTTAATCGTTTTATTCCGTGATCTGACATTACCATGACCAGTATCTTCCTCCGGATCAAATAAAAAGTGTAGGGACACCAACAAGCATGCCACAATAACGGCAATGGGTAAAGTCTGCTATGAAGAACTGGCTGGAGATGGTATGGCGCTCGCTCTCAACTGCCTATTGCCATAGATGTTCTCCTGACTTGGGTACACCGGATAATTCCTGTGCCAGATAGGCATGGCAACTGCCTAGATGACACAGTGAATCAGCGCAGTACATAGGCGCTTACAGCCGCCAGTTCACCTGTACATAGGTACTGGCGAGTGCTTAGCTTGGACAGTGCAGTGTTCCGCGGAAGATGATGTACGTACGTTGACGGCAAAGAGGCGGTGGAAATTAGAAAGTATGAAGGAAATTCTGGATTAACCCTTCGCTTACCACTGAGCCCATTCATAATCAGCCTATTATGTTCCCACTGCTGGGACACAGTCTGGGCCTCCTCTTTGTCAGAGGAAGTGGGCCGTAATCCACCACGCGGATTGGTGGATGTCACATGTCTTAGAAGTTTTTGGTTCTCGGACATTTGGTTTCCTCACAATGTGTCTCTTCACCGTTTTGAGATCAGCGGTGATGAAATAATTTACACAAATTAAAGCGCCTGTTAGGGCCCTACAACTCGTAAGTTGCGGCTGTTACCACTTGGCCCATTAAATTATCAAAATTTTAATGTTACCTTTCACTATGACTAAACAAAGTCCTCTTGGTGGCAGGGGCGCAGTCTCTTATAAGAAGTAGTTTTGAAAATATATTGACAATATTGCCAATTTGTAGCATTTCTGGTTTAAGGAATGGCACATGTACTCGTTTGAGTAGGTTCTTGCCTTTTTTTGTATTTATTATTTGACATGAATTATCGAATGGAAAAAAGTTAAGCATTAATTCCACAATAACGTCCAGGTCTTTATCATACATCTCGCACAAAAACGTGTATTTATCAAAGTAATCGTACACCTGAAACAAAGTAGATATATGTTTAAGTGAATATGAATTTTATACTACCAACCCGCCCCGGCTTCTCACGGGTAGCAGAGCATCTATGCATTTTTTTTTTATGTGTCAAGCTAAGAACTCACGGAGAGGTTTTCAGCCGCGTCCACCGCGGTGGCGGTACTCTCTACGACGGTCTCTGGAGGGCCAAATTTACTATCTACATTTCCATGTTTCGTACGAGTCTTGCGGTTCCGCTGGACGCGGATGAAAATCGCTCCGTGAGTTTTTTGCCTAACAAACACCTTTCAGGCTCACGCAAACAGGCGCGACGCAACAGCGGGACGGGACTCTATAAACAATTTTTAAGAAAACTTCACAGTAAAACAATTACTTACCTACCGGTGTCACAGAGTAACCAGAGGGTAAGCTTCATACCGCCGCGCTATGTTGGTACACTACTACAAGCATGAGGCGCATGTGTGCGTGCAACTGGCGGCCTCGTCACATACGAAGAGAAACCGGTTCATATCGGCGCGGCCAGTTGCATCGCTCAGGGCTGTACGTAAGCCGATGTTTTTCGGGATTTTATTGCATACTGAATTTTCAACTCTCGGTGTTAAGCCGAGCGTTAAGAATCCAACGCGCTGGGACGCACTCTCGTCCCAGAGCGTTGAAAAACACATTGTTGGATTTTCAACTCTCGGGGCTAAGCAGAGCGTTGAAAATCAAGTGCACAAAAAAAAATCGCCGCGATTTTGTTACATCCGTGCGAACGTCGGCTAAGCGTCGCGTGTTATGTTTATTTACATTTCGTAAAACATAATAGTGTCTTAAACTGTGTATTGTGTGCTTTTTTAATTAATAGATAAAAAAAACAGTGATAGTGAATGTAAATTTGGTATTTTATTGTACTGTGTGTATGAACAACACTACTAAGTTACTAATCATTTTTTAATTATCCCAAACATTCCACTAGGTAAGTAGATTTTGAATATAATTTATTATTTTTAATGTGGTAGACAGATACCTCATACCTCAACATCGAAAGAAAACTCAAAATGGTTTAATGGTTTTTTAGTACTGAATAGGTACAACTATTTTCATAATGTTCCTTCGGGAATCATCGCATTTTTGAATTATTTGAATTACGAAGTACTTTAAAGTACTTAATTCTGAATTCAAATTATTATACACGATAAATCTAATAATTATTGGACATGGAAATTTGCATTCGTTTGTATTCGGAAATACGATGATTCCCGAGGGACATTATGAAAATTGTTGTGCAACTAATGATAAAAAGTACTAAGCTTGCATGAATTCAAGATAGTATTTGAGTCATAGACGTTGTGCACAATTTCTGGGCAGTAAGCTAGCAAAAAGTACTAGGCTTGCATGAATACACGATAGTACTAGATTTAGATGAGGCAGACAGATAGAATATAACCTGTAAAAAAAATCTAAAAACATCACGCGATTAATGAAGGGGCGCCCTTAGGCGAGCCCGTTGACCGACCACTCGGCCAAAATACTTACTTGGCCTTTTTGCGTGTATTTTTATTAGCCGTTTATTGCGTGTATTGCCCGTTGCTTCGCCTCACCCAACTTGTTACCAGGTAGCTGGGGAAGCGCGCGCTATTTGATTTGACCAAAGAGCGCGCGCGCTGCTAGAGTTGGCCATCAGACGGTACCAACCCATTTTTCGAGAGACTTGTACTGTCAGCCAAGATGTCAGATGTTAGATCATAATTCTGCGATTACTGTTAGGCTCGCTCGTTACTTTTCTGTCGTATTGTCGTATCAGCCAGTTGCGTCCATCATTTACATTAGATTTTAATGTAACTGATGTTCATCATACTTTGAGTATTTTTAATGTATGTATGTGTAATTATTTTCAATCCGGCAAATATTTAAAAAAATAAGCGGCAGTCGTTCGTGGATCTTTGACAGTCGTTACGGGACGTCAGAAGTCCGAAAGCCTGACAACCAGTCTTACCAAGGGGTATCGTATTACCTACCGTTACTGAGCTATGGAGGTCACATAGGCAGTCGCTCCATGTAAAATACTGGTATTCAGCAGCATGCGGTTAGACTGAAAGCCCACCCTAACATAGTTGGAAAAGGCTAGGCAGATTGATTGGTTTTCGCGGCGCACGCCAGGAAAGCTCCCGTCGGAATGATTTTTCCTTCAATAATCATCGTCATATTTCAGCCAATTTACACAAAACCTTAAATAAATTATACCTACACCTAAACCTTCCTCATGAATCACTCCGTCCGTTAGTGAAAACCGTATGAAAATCCGTTCGGCAGCTTTTAAGTTTATTGTGTTCAAACAGACAGACGCGGCGGGGCACTTTGTTTTATAACATGTAGTGATGCGCGTCTACTGATCTGTGTAGGCAACGGAACCATTAATCGAGTGAAAACACTGAATAAAAAAAACTCGAGGCGACAGGTTGGTTTATACCTAGAACTATCCAGGGACCCAGTAACCTAATTGCGTAATACAACACAATCACAATCTGTTTCGATTTGAAACAGATTGCTAATCATTGCTTCATAAGTTGGAAAAGAAAAATCTGCTCAACAACGTAAATAACGCAATGAATGTTGTTGAACTGTCAAAATAAAACAAATTAGGCATAATTGTTTACGAAAATAAGTTACGCAATTAGGGTACCGGTCTATACGATGTTCTAAAGATACGTGCGTTGCCCAGTCTGATGTGATCTCGATTTAAAATTACAACACAACCTTCTGATCAGTTTAAAAAAAAAATAGATTTTTAACTTTATTCTGGAGTAGGTAGGAACAGGCTTTCCTTTTCAACTGTTATGTTTTCTAAATAAGTAAATCAAGCGAAATATGTTACCATTTTTATTTCAAGCGAGGGCGTCAGTTTGCGGTCAACACAAAAAATAGAAGCAGATTTTCTAAGTAAAGATTTCTTAAGAATAATACAAGCTTAGGTAAATTGCTTATAAAATAGTTATCTATAGTGTTAAAATTATAAGGATGATTGTATTTTAAATTGTGCTATGTTTTGTCAACCAATATAGTCAGGCTTCAAACTTTATCAAACACAAAGAGCAGGGGACTACATTTTTCCCTTTTGACACTGACAGCAAAACAATTGAAAAAAGAAAAAAATCTGCGCCTGATGCGTGAGCCCGACTGAATGCAGGTTATATACCTACCTAACAGTACCACGTTCCACTAATTAATCAGAAACAGAATGATTAAACTGCAGTCACATGGGCGCCTCAAAGAAATGTAAGCAGAATTGACGGGGTCCGCTAGGGCCGGTGCCTGCCGGGGGGGTGCGAAGACAACCGAAAGGGAGATCGTGGGCCCCGGTAACACCGCAACCGAAGGAACACGGGCGGGTTTTAGTCAGTAAAAGTCTGACACACCCTCCAGCTCCGCCCAGAGCGGGTGAAGTTATTTGAAAATTTTCCACCCAATAAAAAAATGGCTAGGCGGAATATACCTAATTCGCACGCGCCATGGCGCTTCATAAAGAAATTGAATTTCGAAAAAATATCGCATTCTCGAATGAATGTTTCAATGGATGGGCCTCCATTGCCTATATCTTTAGATCCATTGAAACTCGGATTATCATTTAGTACACTTCCAATCATTTCCAGTACAGTTGTAAATCCCTTCGTAACCGTATTGACAGATAATGATGATTAACATTTTACGCCATGCAATGAATTAATTTAGCAGTTTTACAACAAACTGAGTGAAACTTCGTTTCTGTTTTGCAACATGGTGGCTTTCACCTAACATTGGCTAGTAACTACCAGGCTAGCATAACCACGAAGCGTTTGTACAACCGGCTAAATCCATTCAAAAGGCTGGCCAAAGACAGACGAAATTCCGTTTCGAAATTTAAAATCGGAGAAAATTTAGAACGGAGAACGTGTACGTGTGTGATAAAGATACTTTTGTATGGACTGGCTATTCTGTTTCGAAATTCACGTATGTATGTTGCCGGCCTAACTTTTTGGTTTATTTCTTGCAACTAGATCGCGTTCTACGGCCTTACACTGGCTGGAAGACATGAACTTAATATTTTTATTAGCGGTGAGTCGGATGTGGTACAGCGCAGGGTTGCGGCTGACTGCTGACGTCGACCAGGAAAGGATTGAAGGGCTCTCTTTATGGACCGGCCGAAAGTGCAGTGTGCTGTGCCAAGATTGCTGTTGAGGCTGAGGGTGATGACCAGTACCGCAAATACGTAACTTATTTTCGTAAACAGTTTTGCCTAATTTGTTTCATTTTGACAGTTCAACAACATTCATTGCGTTATTTACGTTGTTGAGCAGATTTTTTCTTTTCCAACTTATGAAGCAATGGATTAGCAATCTGTTTCAAATCGAAACAGATTGTGTTGTATTACGCAGTTAGGGTACAGGTATGAGATTCCGCTGCATGCTGGTGGTCAGGATACCCGATGAAGCCGTGGGTGTTGGCTGGCTGTATGCCTCGCCGCTCGAAAGCTTCAGGCAGTGATGATGATGATGTCACGCCGAACTAGCTGGTCGAGAGCTGTGCCAATGTCCATGTTCGGGGTCACCAGTATAGAGGTATGAGGAACAGAGTGTAAAGTTCACTCATCCTCCATATAAAAGGGAGAGACGTTGAAGGGAGAGACGTGTCGAGACGTTGTATATATGCCAGTCGCGCGGTAAACTCTGCTTGCACGATGCAGGATTTTGCGTGTCGTCAATGTGATGCGTAGTTCGGGCGATGTATAATAGATGCCGCCACCATTGATAGAAAATAATTGTGGCGGTGAGTGTATTGTGAGTGAAGCTTTTTATTAGTTTCCCTTATGCAACTAGATGGCGTTTTACGACCTCACTGACTTACTGGCTAGTAACATAACTAGTGGCTGGTAGTACCAGGCTAGCATAGCCCGAAGCGTTTGTTAGGCGAGTAGGTATCCTAGGCAACGGGAAGACGGTGGGGTGGGCTACGCGGCAGTGTACTGAATGGAGGCAAGAGGGTGGGTCAGGAGAGAGGTTGTATACAAATATATTTCTATAGGTACACGTGGCGGTCATCGATCCTTGCACTGACCAAAGTGCACAGCTATGGATTTTTTTTTGTATTGCTCGAATTAATTAGGTACAAAGATGCCCCGGTGAAGTTCGAGTCACGTGAGACAAAATTTTGATTTATCGGCTGTTCTTTTGGGTTTTTCCTAATTTTCTTTTTTCCTAAACCACCGCAGTAGGTATTGATACGAGCACAAAACAAAAATCATATTAGTCAAGCCATTTTCGAGTTTATGCGAGACTAATGCATGGTAATTGATATATATATAGGTACGTACATGATTCTGAACCCCCCTGCGTCGAAATTTATCGTCAGTTATTTTTTAAAAAAATCTGCTGTTTTATAGAAAAGTGCATACCTACGGGGTCAAAATGTATGGAACAGCAGATTTTTTTTTATAAGCAGTTTATTTAATGTACCTATATATTTTCAACGTATTAAAAATTAACAGTTTCATAAACGGACGTCTTGTTGATGTATGTTGTTGATATACCTATCTTTTTTGATACAAAGGATTGCCTACCGTTGTCCCGTTGGTATGTAATTTAATGCTCAAATATTATAGAATTCACAAACAAATTAAAAAATAGACAAAACTATGATTACGCCAAACACCAAATGAAATATCAGAATGCAACGTATTCCAACAATAGATACCTACCTACATGAAAGCAGTTCGAAATTCGAACTAAAGCCGTGTGCGCATGAAACATGGTTGTAAATTACATTTTATGACGCGCAGGCCATGTGCGCACTGTCTGTCATCAACGGGAAGCTTCGGGCAGACAAATTCGCGCGACGAAAGCGCCTCTGTGAACGCTCCGTGCAGACGTTCGAGGAATGAGAAACAGACTCTCGAAGCTGCAACATTTCCATCATGTTTTATTATAGGTACCTACACAGTTTTAGGAAGCATGCGTGATGAGTTGTTCCTAAGTGTCGAGATGACGTGATTCCTGTTGAATGTCTTAGTAGCAATTGGTTACGCAATGTTACCTTACTGCGCGACAGCAAAGACTCCACATTTCCAGTATAAGGTGATTTAATAAAACTAGCGGACCTAACAGAAGTTGTCCTATCCGAACAGCACCACCTACCGGGTCCAATTGTATTTTCAAACCATCCAGGGATCCACTCAAATATACACACAAAATTTTATCCAAGTCGATCCAGCCGTTTTGGAGGAGTTAGCTGAAAAACACATTTATAGAAGAATTATATAGGTATATAAAGTAAACTATTCAGGTTTTGGAATTCTTGTTAGTCTCGGTCTTGCTGGTCTTGGCTGCCTAGCTTGCTTGATGCTTGCTAAAGGTGCTGGTTGTGTAGGGATCGATCTAGCAACGATGTGTTTATAAGAACTCTACTTAAATATATCCGAAAAAATGGGAATCTATGGAAAAAATGTATGGAACAGCTGATTATTTTTTTAATAACCGACGAAAAATTTCAACGCCCCCCGGCGTTGAATTTTTCGGCGTTCAGAAAAATGTACTGAATCCATGGTAACAGTTTTCGCGTCGATGTCCCTGCCACCCTGTATAAAATTTTATGTTTTAAACTTTAAACCTAGTAACCAACTTACTGGGCGCAGCCTAGGTCACAGAGGCCAGAGCTCCTTTTATATCACTTATTTTACTGTCAGTGATAACAGGGAAACATAACCGCACAAATTAAAGAAAACTGTAATATTTCGGCTCATAATTTGGATTCCAAATTACCGACACAGAGATATACCTCTTCAAGAAGTATATCCCATTTCGTAGAATCGAAGTTAGGGGAAGGTGACATTAGTGGAGCAGCCAGGATTCTCTTTAGTAGTGATGTGGTGGCACCGTGTTCTCCAGAAACTCTCGCAGCTCTGGAGAGCAAACACCCTGCCCCAGTGGATGGCATTTCTTTTCCCGACCCCCCTGATCCGGATAATCACTCCCTCACCATTACAGGCCGAGAGTTGATCACAGCCATTTGTTCCTTCCGGAGCGGCTCCGCTGCTGGCCTCGACGGCCTGAGTCCTCAGCACCTAAAGGATCTTATCTGTTCAGGCGCCGGGGAAGCTGGTGAGTTGCTCTTGAAGGAGCTTACGGCTCTGATTAACCTTATGCTCTCCGGCAAGGTGAACGAGGCCGTCATCGACGTTCTGTACGGGGCCAATTTATGCGCCCTGCGCAAGAGGGATGGCGGCATTCGTCCTATTGCCGTGGGAACCACATACCGTCGTATGGCAGCAAAGATTTGTTGTAAATTTTATGGTGAGGCGGTTTCGAAAAAATTTCAGCCCCTGCAGCTAGGTTACGGCTCCAAAGGGGGCTGTGAGGCTGCCGTACACGCCTTGTCGACCTACCTAAATTCTGGCAAAGGAGAGGTCATCCTGAAGGTTGACATAAAGAATGCCTTCAATTCAGTGAATAGGGACACCTTGCTGGCAGAAACTAAAAAAGAAATACCCCAAATCTATAGTTTCCTTTGGCAATGTTACAGACACCCATCTAAATTACTGTTTCGGGACAACCTTCTGGAATCTGCTGTTGGTTGTCAACAAGGTGACCCCCTCGGGCCAGTGATTTTTAGTTTAGCCATTCATCCAATTATTCGACAGCTAAATTCCAAATTTAACGTTTGGTACCTCGACGATGGAACCCTGGGAGGCGATGTAGAAACTGTTCTAAATGACCTTCATTTCCTAAAAAATGAACTACATTCCATTGGCCTTGAACTCAACCTTTCGAAGTGTGAACTATACTTAGCGGACAGTACTGACAGACATGATACACTTTCCAAATTCAACACAATAGCCCCAGAAATCAAAATTATTGAAAAAAGCTCTCTTCGTCTCCTCGGGTCACCTATCTTTGAGGACTCCTTCCCCGGTTTTATTGAGGAAAAAATTCAAAATTTCAATGACGTTTCGGAAAGATTGTTCCAAATTAACATGCATTCGGCCATAACCTTAATCCGTTACTGCTGTTTCGGTCCTAAATTGACATATTTCCTCCGCGCCTCCCATTTATGGAAACACACTCATCTTTTAGACAAAATGGACCAAATTATCCGGCATACATTAACCTCGATCATAAATGTGGCCTTGGACGACCGAGCTTGGGCACAAGCTACTCTTCCTATCCGTATGGGAGGCCTCGGCGTCCGCAAAATTTCTAGTATTAGTTTACCGGCTTTCATATCCTCGGTTCACGGTACTGAGAAATTAATCAGGAAAATCCTAGCTTCCACACTGATTAATTTTGATGTGCCGTGCCTCACCGAGGCTATGGATGCCTGGAGACTCGCTTGCCCGAATTCAGATCCGCCCGACAACCCATTTTCCCAAAGACGGTGGGATGAGCCGCTCTGCAGAGTAGTACAGAACAATTTACTTGAGACGTCTGTTACTACTGCGGAGCGTGCGCGCCTGTTGGCTGTGGGTAAGTGGGAGTCGGGCCTGTGGCTTCATGCACTACCGTCGTCGAACTTAGGCACTTTGTTCGACGACACTACCTTCCGCATTGCTGCTTCCCTGCGTCTAGGAGCTCCTTGTTGTTCTCCTCATCGCTGTCACTGTGGTGAAGTTGTCAACAGCCTCGGACACCACGGCCTGTCCTGCAGCCGAAGTGCGGGTCGCTTAGCGCGGCATGCAAACATTAATGACATCATCCGACGAGCTCTTGTCACCGTCGGCGTTCCAGCTGTATTAGAACCCAACGGTTTGGCACGCGACGATGGCAAGAGACCGGACGGCATGTCTTTATTTCCATGGAAGGTGGGTAGGCCTTTAGTGTGGGACGCAACGTGTGTCGATACTCTAGCGCCATCCCATCTTCCTGGCTCGGCGTGCTGTGCTGGCGCTGCCGCTGCGGCTGCGGAAAACCTCAAGCGGCGAAAGTATAATAACCTTATAGGTCACTATATTTTCGAGCCGTTTGGGGTTGAAACCCTAGGGCCGTGGGGTCCGAGTGCTCACGGTCTGTTCAATGAAATCTCCAAACGACTGGTTGACACTTCTCGTGACCCAAGGGCTGGTTTTTACCTTGGCCAGCGGCTAAGCATTGCCATACAACGTGGCAATGCGGCCAGTCTCTTGGGTACATTACCAGTCGACAGCGACGCGGAGGAATTTTTCGACGCCATATTTCAGTTTAATTTTAGTTTAATTTTAGTTTAGTTTTAGTCTAATAGTTTTAGTTAGGTTAGGATATTATATTTTTTTAGTTTTGTCATACTCTTGTACATATATGTAATAAAAAAAGACGTATTTAAATTCGGAAACATATAGATATACCCTCAGAATATACCTAAGTTTGTGAAGGGTTTTCCAATAAGAGGTGTTATTTTGTTATTTTGAAAAGCCCGCTATTTCGGTAGATGTCACTTTTGAAGCTGTCATTTTTTGACATTTGACAAGTAGAAACTGCGCCATTAATAAAAATGGAACGATACACGCTTCAACAACGCATTGAAATTATTAAAATTCACTATAAAAATGGTGAAAATTTGGCAGAGACGGTTCGTAAAACTCGAACATTTTTGGGTCGTCGTGAAGCATCTTGTCGGACCGCAATACAGAAATTGGTGGAAAAATTCGAGCTGTTGGGACAACTTAGTGATGTAAAGAATAAAACCCGTGCACGTCGCTCAAGAACTGCCGAGAATATTGCTGCTCTAGCCGAAAGTGTTGAAGATAACCCAGGTTTGTCCATTCCTCGTCGTTCTTTGGAATTAGGCATTCCATAAATGTCAGTACACCGTATTTTGCATAAAGATTTGGAACTTAAGGCTTATATCAGTTAACGCAAGAAGCTGAACGATAATCAACAACGTCGTGTCTTTGCTGATTGGGTCGTTGAAAAATGCATGAAAATGATCCGGAATTCCATCGAAAAATCATCTTGAGTGATGAGGCCCATTTCCACCTCGGTGGCTTCGACAACAAGCAAAATTGTCGCATCTGGGGCTCGGAAAACCCAAGAGTTATTGTTGAAAAGCCTCTCTATCCTCAACGTGTGACTGTTTGGTGCGGTTTATGGTCCGGCGGAATCATTGGACCTTACTTTTTCGAAAATGAGGCTGGAGCAACAGTTACGGTGAATGGATTGTGCTATCGAGAGATGATTAATGATTTTTTTATGGCCGGAATTGGATGGTATTGATCTGGACAACGTTTACTTTCAATAAGACGGCGCTACGTGCCACACAAGCAACGAAACCATTGATCTTTGACCGTGTTATCTCTCGAAGAGGTGATCACGATTGGCCACCGAGATCTTGTGATGTAACACATTGCGACTTCTTCCTTTGGGGCCACGTGAAAGAGAAGGTTTACGCCAACAGCCCAGCGTCGATACAAGACCTCAAAGATGGAATTCGTGAGGCTATCGAGGACATAGGGCAGCCACTTGCGATTTGGTTATGGAAAATTTCATTCAAAATTTCATTTGCCTGATTTTATTTTCCACAATTAACGGTATACCTTCCTCTTTATAATGAAATAAATATCCGATCATTTATATTAAAAAATTGCATTTTTCTTTGAATATCAAAATAACACCTCTTATTGGACAACCCTCGTATTAAGACCATGTTGCAAGCGACATTCGTCTCTAAACATAAGTATGATAGTAAAGCTGTTAGTAGCATCTGAACGACTGCACGAGGTGGAGATGTCCGAGGGTCCTGGGTGGCTAAAAATTATTTCAAGTGACGTCTCTGAGTGCGGCAATTAAGCCTTAACCCTCAAGTACTGCCAGTCTTCAAAAACTTTATTTTCTTCTCTATTACAGATATTGGAAGCATCTTTTGGGTACGAAAATGGCATGCCACGCGTAACATGCTGAGCAATATTCCAGAACTGCACTTGTTGTGTGATCAAACCGCATGCGATTATAGACGGCAACATAGGATTCATTATCGAACATATTGCCACTTCAGACAAGTTCTACGTATCTTTTCTTTTTTTTTTGGGTGGGAAATCATCAAATAACTTCTCCCGCTCTGGGCGGAGCGGGAGGGCGTGTCAGACTCTTACTGACTAAAATCTACCCGTGTTCCTTCCGTTGCCCTGTTGCCGGGGGCCACGATCTCCCTTTCGGTTTTCTTCGCAACCCCGGCAGGAATCGGCTCTAGCGGACCCCGAAGTTCTACGTATCTGCCATAGCTATGTTCTCCTTGAAAATATCTGACGCTAAAGAGTTCTATGAAGTTTATTGTGGAGTTTTGCCTACTTATGAGGTTAATATTTCTTTGTTACGAGTATCTTCTACTCTAAAGCTGAGTTCACAATGAAAATCTAGCGCGGTTGGTTGGAAACCGCCGCTGGCGCCGTTTGCGTCCGGTGTTTGCGTAGGGCAAGAAATTTGGTTGGGTCCACAGTGCGAATCTAGCCCAGTTGCGACTTGTAACCCTTGCGAGTGACGCAACGAGGAGCGCGACGTATCAAATCATTTATGAAGCCGCTATGGTAAAACACAATGGCCCTCCGTCCTGCCGGGTAATTGCGTAACACACTAACAGTAGCAATGGCTTTGATTTTGATAGTTCAAAAACATTCATTGCGTTATTTACGTTGTTGAGCAGACAAATTTTTCGAACTTATAACAATAGTTTAGCAATATCCTTCAAAGTCATTCAGATTGTGATTGAAGGTGTGTTACGCAATATGGGTGCTGATCTTTCTTTTTTCATCGATTACGAATTCTGTAGTTTCGATCGAATACCTACTTATGAATAAATAAATCGTTATATTTCAGGCAATGGTAATGGCAATAGCTGAAGGAAAATGTACAACATTGGAAGTGAAACGTAAGGATCCTAATGTGAACGTGGTTTGTGATTTTGTGAACTCAGAAAATTGTGCGGTCTTCGAGATACGGTAAATTCAATTCATTATTATTTTATTTATACATATCACTTAATTATAATTTTTCTATCAACACATTCATCAAATAATCCAGTTATCTAATACCTTTAAACGAGCAATTTTTGTATGTATATATTAAATAATCTGAATCTCGTAAACGGCTCCAACGATTTTCATGAAATTTAGTAAGCAGGGGGTTTCGGGGGCGATAAATCGATCTAGCTAGGTTTCATTTTTGGAAAACTACCGTAAAAAAACGTCATCCAGATATTAATTAGTATGTAAAGATGTTACTTATAACAAAACTACAGTTTGAATCTATAGCACCTACATACCTAATAATACACCTATTTAATAACAAGAATTTTGGTAATTTCGAGATGTATGCCGCCAATTATACCCAGATACCATAAGAGCCCTCTTTGGGAAAACAATAGTGTACAATGCTTTGCATTGCACAGATTTGCCTGAAGACGGGGAAATGGAAGTTGAATGCTTCTTCAAACTTTTTGCCAATGATGATACTTAAATAGACAAACTATGTACCTAGAATCAGTAATTATATAATTACAACATTCAATTTTCTATCAGGAATTCCTCAGTAGTAGCGCGGTGTCTCGATTAGTGCATTTTGGCTTGCTCGGGATATTATCTACATGATCATATCATCGCTTTTAGAGTTGTACTCTGAAAATATTCATTGCTTCATTGTCCCTAACATTACTTAACCATTACCTACTTCAAAATTAGATCCCACATTATTTAACGTTCCACAAATATAATATTAGCAGATCCAACGGTCTCTACGCCTTCCAAGGTAGATAAATCTTACTTGTAGCAGAGATTTTCGAAAAGGTTCTTTACTCTAACATCATTACAATACATTAGACAAAAACAAACTCACTCTAAGCAAAATCTAATTGGGATGGTTGATTTCGGTTTAGTGCAACTACAAAATAAAACAAGTCCAGTCCATTGCAATTACATTAATACATCAAATGAAACTCAACTTCAAAATCAGTTAACATAATTTTTTGAATTAGAATCTGTGTCTACTCGTAAACAAATGTCAAAAGAAGAACAAGAATGTGAACAAAGCTTTATTAAAAATACACAACGCGAGTCAGATGGACGTTTTTTAGTTACTATTCCTCTGAAAGACACACCTAATAAATTAGGTGATTCATATTAATAAGCGCTTTCAAGATTCTTTTATTTAGAGAGTAGATTCAATAAAGATATAATATTTAAGAAACATTATTGTGATTTTATAAAAGAGTACATTACCTTAGATTACATGAGAATCACCTTAGAGAATGACAATCCTCGGAATTCTTAGTGAAAAAAGCCTGTCAAGTAAACAATTACCAATAATAAAATGATTAATTAGCTTAAATCTATTCAGTAATAAAGATGATAACCTACTGCGCGTGGGGGGAAGGTTGTTCAATTGCTATGATTATGACACAAAACACCCAATACTTCTCCACTCCTCACATCATATCACAACACTCATATTTATTTACCGTATATCATTTATTGCTAACTAGCTCTTACCCGTAGCTTCACCCGCGTGGATGTCGTAAAATATCCCACGGGAACGTACTACCGATACCGGGATTACATACCTAACCTAATAGCCGAGGAAAAGGTCATTGATTCCTACCACGGCGCCCGCGTTGCCGTCAACCATTATTATTTTGTTACGCGTAATTTTGAATCTGTAACATCTTTTAAAACGTTAATTTAAATCTAAATTAAATGCTCAGTTTATTGGATAGGGATTAATAAAATATCGGTCAGAATAGCTTCGGAAATAACAATGAAATTTTTTATCATATTCTGAAACATAAAAATGGTTATTGTGGATGATCCTTAGAAGAAATACATATGCCATCACAGAGATAAGAGACAAGATGAATAATATTGTAAAACATAAATTTTATGTAACTTTTACGATTTCCGCGGCGCACGCCAATAAAGTTCCCAGTCGGCATGATTTTTTCCGACATTTTCAACAATAATCGTCGAATTTCAGCCAATTTACACAAAACAAGAATCCCCTAAAACCTTCCGCATGAATCACTCCGTCAATTGGTGAAAACCATTTGAAAATCCGTTCGGTAGTTTTTGAGTTGATCGCGTTCAGACCGACAGACGCGGCGGGGGACTTTGTTTTATAATATGTAAAGATGCATGCAGGTCCGCAGCTGCTTTTAGCTACTTTAAGACATACATTTAGGGTCATCGGCGGCAGAAACCTTGCACAGAAGGTCGGAAGTACATAACTTTGTTAGATGTTTTCGTTATTCAGGAAGAACTAGACAACCAATCATGGGAAATCTTCCAGAAGAACGCTTACATGCTGCTTTTCCATTTTCAAACCCCACTTAGAACTTGTGACCAATTTGAGCAGTGAGACCTTTCTAGCAGCTTTAAATAGATTTATATCACGCAGAGGAAAGCCCACCAACATCTTCTCTGATAACGATAGATGTTTTGTAGGCGCGTGTAATAAATTATCAAAATTCTTGAAATATTAGATTCACTTAACTTCACTTAACACAATTAATTTTACATTTCCGCCAGCTTATACTCCACATTTTAACGGTTTAACAGAGGGCTCCGTTAATTCTGTGAAATTTCATGTTAAAAGAGTTGTTTCATCTGCAAATTTAACTTACGTAGAGATGAATACAGTTCTTGTACAGATTGAAGCCATTTTAAATTCTTGTCTTCAGATTCCTCTGATCTTGCAGCGCTCACACCGTCCCACTTTTTGATTAAACGGACCGTAGCCTTGCTTCCTTTACCTCACTCAGGTCAAGAAGGATGCTGCTATGAATACTCTCTCACTTTAAAAGAGAACGCAGCTATTAAAAAAACCACTTATAGAAAAGATTTTATATAGAGCTGAAAACGACAGAAGTGGCGAAAACTTGGAGAAAAATTGCATCTGGCCGAGATGGTGCTGATAAAGGATGACCAGGCCCCTCCCAATCGATGGCTGCTTGGGCGCGTGATTCACCTGCAGCCCGGCACCGGCGGCGTGACTCGCGTGGCCGACGTGCTCACAACCGTCTATGTCCACTCCCAATGAAGGATCAGAGCTGCATTCCTGCGAGAGTGGCAACATGTTAACGCCTCGCATATATGTGCAAGTTCATGCACACATATGTAGACGACGAATGATATAAGCCCTGGAATATTCGAGAAGTCTGCGCTCCCGAGGCCCGCACACAACAGGTGCGCCCTCTTTAGTTTTTTCATTGAAGTTCTGATTTTTGACTAAAAGAATATCATATTATTATTTTACCTACTTACATTATGTTTAAACTAAATTAAATTAATAATCATATTGGGGAGTCGTCATTATTATTATTCCATTCCCACAACGAGCATCATTGCCGGTACAATTGCTTCATGTGTTCGAAAAGTTTGTCTGCTCAATGACGTAAATAACGCAATGAATGTTGTTGAACTGTCAAAATGAAGCAGATTGCGATCGTGTGTGACGCAATTAAGGTGCTGATACATATGAATAATAGGTACAGTCAGCCTTAAAAAGATGTTCTACTTAAATATCGACAAGAATTCATATGGTTGTCTACAATTTGTGTTCCATAACATTGTATCAATGTGTGTGTAGTTATTGTGTAATAATTATGTTTTGTGAACCAAATTAATGAAATCTTCGATTTAAGTAGGTATTCATCTAATGGTATTTGTAGGCAAAGGGTATGTACAAAGTGTGTAAGGTAGAGTAATGTTCAGGACACATCCGCCGCTAAAAGTGGCATATGAATAAAGACTACACACAGGTATAAAAAACCTCTTATAACGTTAGGTAGATACTTTACAAAAATATAACGTGCTGCCCTTACTAATACTTAGATACTTAATCAGTTTTCAATCATGCTCCTGTCTTTAAGTAAATTGAAAAGTAACTAAACACATATCTACTCAAGATTTAAAAGTAAAAAAAAAATACATTAGCGGTACAATAAAATACAAACCTACCTATGTATCTATTGGAAATGAATTTGTTTTTCCGCCGCCGCCGCCGCACCGACATGTTAGTGTCTCGGCATTATTCCAAAGAAAACGCAGAAATATCGATGTTTTGTATCGACTAGACTAGAATACGTAGCTGAAGATATAAATAAATAAGTAGGTAAGTACCCAAGAGTATTACTAGCTTCTGCCCGCGACTTCGTTCGCTTGGAAGTCGTATAAGATATGCAATACATACATACACATGAAGTATCTGTTTGAAATGTCAAAATAACAGCTTTTTACTAGATCTAGTAATCATTTTAAAAAATTGTCTGTCCATCTGTATGAATGTTTGTCCTGGCTAATCTCGCTAAACAGCTGGGCCGATTTTGACGGGATTTTCACTGGAAGATAGCTGATGTTATAAGGAGTAACTTAGACTACTTTTGTTTTAGAAAAATAATTAGGGTTACGCGCAAAAAAAACCATGAAATCTGTATCTAAACATCCATACACGCGGACGGAGATGCGGGTAACAGCTAATAACTAGTAAAATAACAGCCACATTTTTATAAAACTTCCTCGGCCTTCGACCCACCGCGTCGCATCACATTGCCCGCCCGCGCTAATATGTACTATCGAAGAAACGCATATCTGTACAATACGCGCCACGAAAGATGAGACTTGACCGCGCCTCCCGCCGCTCCTTCCGCCGCCCCGATGACGCCCCGGCGCAGACTTCATACCGCTAAAGAGACCCATAAATCGTCTACTGCGCAGTCAAATCACGTGGTGTGTCAAGTCTCATCTTTAGTGGCACGCACTGTACACTGTTAGAACTATTGCTTGCAACGCTCGGCCGCTTTAGTAACGCCTTCCTACTAAAAAAGGGTCGTGTGCACTGGATTTTGTTTTCAAATTGGTTAGATATGCGTTACCCCTATGGTACTTACTTCGTTTTAGCTTAGCGTTCTCTCTAGAAATGCTCGGCTCCCAAGGGACGTAGCGCGATAGCCTACAATCTTCTTCAAGAATTGGGCTACCATTTTTTTCAAACCCGACTGGTATTACTAGTTCTGGAAGTAAAATCTGAAGAGTGTGTTAGTAACGCGCTAATCTCTGGAGATTAGCGCGTAATCTCTGGAGATTAACGTGTTCCAACAAAGAAACAAACAAACTCTTCAGATTTAATACTAGATATTCGCGTCATGATTCTGACTTTTTAGTCGTTTTAAGAGTAGGTAGGTACATACTACATTCCCCTAAAAATGTTTCTCCTTTTTGGCTCTGTTAAGTTACATACCTACCTACATTACGGTTATTGTTTTTATTCATGTTAGAAACCTTGGATATCAATCATTATTACCTCTACTTTACTTAATGTATAGGTTTAATAATTTTAAACCTTATTTACGTTTTAAACATCTGCATTGTTAACTTTAAGATTTCGCTGAGGAAGGATGGAAATGATTTATCTCGATTAAACAATATTTAGTTTAAGTACTATGCAAATTATGATTAGAGCACAAAAAAATCATTGAAAATAAAACCACATGTTTGTTTAATATATAGCTTTCTATAGTAATTTTTTTGTACGTCTGTAATCATGTCACTGAACTCCTCCTAAACGGCTGGACCGATTATGAAATTTTATGGATGTATTTGAGTGGGTCCTTGGATGGTTAAGATTCATTCCATTAAACCCGGTAGAAGGCGCTGTTCGGGCAACACAACGTCTGGCAGTTCCGCTGCTTAGTACTAGTATAAATACCTAAGATTTTATCCGCAAACCTGCGTCTGTAATAAAATAGCACTACCGGTCTGCGTAGACTTCTAAAAAAATACTTTCTGCCAATTCTAACGTAACGTAGATTGAGACTTTCGTTTATTTTCCTTTCAAAACAAGCGAGAACAACTAAAAGCGATTTATTATACACCTGCAAATACTTTTGATTACTTGTTTTGATTGGCTTTATTGGAACAGAATATCTAACAAAATGCTAACTACAGACACAGACGAACTCTACATAATATTAGGTATCCTACCTATTTCTATTCTCGCTTCCACAATGCTACTGCTATGTTATCCTAACACCGCAAAACGTTCTGGGAACCGAAACCATCAGTTAATACGTCAGTCAAATAATAAAACCCTTGCAGCTAAGAAATCCATTCACCCAAAGTGCTGAGCAATGAGGTTTTAAAATGATACGTCACACCAGTAACCGTTAGAGAATTCATTAATGCTGAGAAGATTCTGACTGTAGCATCAGTACCCTAATTGCATACACGATCAATCACAATCTGTTTCGGTTTGAAACTGATTTTTGAAAATTTGAATTTCGCGGGCAGGGTCGGCGCTTTCACCTTAACACAAGTTGCAACTAATATAATCTACCTACAAGTTAAAAAATCCCCGCGTGGGTATAATAGGCCCAGAGTAATATTAGACGTACTTCTATCAATACGCCTACATTTGCATGGAACTGGATCCATTAACGGGCCGTGAATGTAAACAAAAGCATCGGCTGACGGCAACTTAAAAGGCGTTAGGGGAATTTAAATCTCTCGAATGCTTTTTGTTCATGCCGCACAAGAACACGATGAACTCACATTAGTCGTTCACGTTCCTGTCATCATTTTATATCAAGTTTATTAGATATAGGAATATGAGAAGTTAGCTGATGTTGTTGTTAAGTCCTATGATTTGTGCGCCGGCAGTATAGGTGTGTAAGTGTATATCCTCTTATTAATCCAGTTGGGAGATAAAATGGCTTATATTAGTGATTCGCCCGAACTTGCTATTAATCGACAATTACGGTAATCGATTCGCCTACAAATAAATTAACTTCGTGCGAATCGCCCTTCTTTCTTATATCTATGGAATCGCCTCAACAAAAAATATTATTATCTAAAAGCGTCGATTTCCCCGTTTCGGGCGAATCAATACACCGATTAACCGATTAAATACCAAATTATCGACGATGTTAATAAGACCCAGACTATTTCATTGAAACAAATTCAGATACTATTTAGCATAAAATCGCCTTACGACTACGCATTTTTTTTTTAAATCAATATAGTATTTTTCGGCGACTCATTTCGTACAGCCGTGGTTTTTTTTACATTTTTACACACACATTTAGGAGTCAACCCTTACAGCATCGCATAGGTTACGTTTAACCCTCGGACAGCGGATGTAAACAAATGTAAATCACGGTTGGCGTTACCACCACATGTGCTCTGTTTGAGGTTAAAAAACTTACTAATTGGTATCTGAATCTGACACGTAAAAAATGAACGTTTTACAACATGACGTATGGTAGAAGATAAGGTCGAGAGAACATCGGGTGCGAAAACAGTAAATGCAAACGTTTTAGGACGAGCAAAATCTTATGGCTAAAATAACACAGCGTTCAAATAAGTTATTGCACCAGTTGTGAAAAATTGAATACATAAATACAAAGGTATTTTTAGATGACTAGTAGGTACCTACCTACCCGTCTAAATCGAGTCGTCAAAAATGAGTGTTATATGAGGTCTGTAATAAGATTATAAAGAAAAAACCCGGCCAAGTGCGTGTCGGATACACAATGAAGTGTTTCGTAGTTGAGATGTATTTATCCCAAAAAAGTTGAAAAATATTTTGACTCCCTTACATCAATATACTTATGTCACGATCAATTCTGCGACTGCAAATGTAAGAAACCACAAAAAAGTAATAAAACTACAGTTTTTCGGACCTTTTCCTTTCTTGTGCTGTGAGACCTTGCTTCTTGCCAAATTTCATCATTCTAGGTCAGCGAGGAGTACCCTATTTTATATATTTGCGAGTATCAAAATATGTCAAATACATGGCCGTATTTTTTATTGCGTTGACTTAGAAGCTTGATTTTAGAGCTCCAAGGGACCGTAGATCTACGTATTTGTATATATTAATTTTAACTCGATAACTCTAAAGCGTTCCTCAGAAAAAGGGTCTCGACAGACAGACAGACAGCCCGACGATCGACAGACAACGAAGTGATCCTGTAAGAATTCCGTTTCTTCCTTTTGATTTACAGAACCCTAAAAATTTTTAGCCATATTATGAGTAAGTGCGATACATAATTCATATAAGATTGATCTTTTGTGTTCAATAGACAAATCATCTTACAGGTAGGCTAACAACCAACTTGTTAACTGAAAACAAACAGGTCTTATTTAATTATTTGACTAAGTACCTACGGGTATCCTACACTATTAGGTATATACCATACGTATATATGGTAACAGTGATAGCTGGTGTGACTGTCGGACTACCAAGTCATAGGTCTCGAGTTCGAACCCAAGGCACCTCTGACTTTTCGGATTCATGTACGTATCGTATAAAACGGTAAAGGAAAACTTCGTGAGGAAACCGGCATGCCTGAGAGATATTTCTCGACGGCATGTGAAGGCCCATATGCGGCTTTAAAACTGACACCAGGTTAGTCACTAATCACACGAAAAGAAGACCATAGGTATAATATTCCTATACGGTACCTATTATAGCAAGGTAGTATTTAGTTCATCAGAAGCAGTCATAAAATATTATTTTCCTTATCTAAAAACCTTTGACGATCGATGACCGCCGCCTAGATAAATTAATGTATTTTAAGTAGGTACTTAGATCTCTTGTGTAAATAGGAAAATCAGGCATTTGAGGATGCCTGTTTTCTTTCTATCGTTATTATACACTAAGCTTATGGTACTTACATGATTAAATTCATCCTTCAATTAACATTTACTCCTATAATCTAGGTGAATTTGAAACTATTCGCTGAGCGACAGCCCGACAATGGGCGATACAGACAGTAATGGAGCTCCTAAAATATATAAAACAACAACAAAATAAATATTGAAAACAAACTAGATCATGCCATTACAAAGGTCAGTTGAACTTCAAAACAAAAGGGTTGCACGTCGGTCAGGATGCAGCCATCAGATGGATCCCTTTGTTTTCTCGGCGTGCCATACGCGGCTCTAAGAAAATATACAAGAGACCAAAATGTAACCAACATGCCGCGCCCACACGCCCCGGCAATACATGTTTTGACGACGCGTCATCGCTCCAATACCTTCGTCTAAACGGATAGTGTGCATATATCATAACAAACTACGCTGCAACTTATAAACGCTTCCGCAATTTATATTCTGCAGGTTTGCAGTTTGACTGTTCAACTACCTTATGTCGGAGGAAGCTTGGTATATAATCAATACCTATTTGAGAACAGTACGGTTTAACGGCTTGTGCATACCAGCGCGATATCGCGCCAGTTTGCACGAGCTTTTATGTTCGTCGTTTCATTTCTGACCTACCTAAGTAACTTTAATCGTCAGCGAATTGTCAATATTTATTTAAATAAGTAAGCTTTTCGTGTCTGTCTGCCATGTGTGACCGCGTTAGTCTTCTAAACTACGCAACGGATTTTGACTTGGTTTTTACCATCATTTAGGGAATTTATTCCGGAAGGTGTAAGTTATACAGTAATATTAAACTTACATATTATAGCAAAGATAGATGATTTGCCACATTCGAGTCAAATGTCGGCCGGGAATCGAACCCTGGACGACGTAGTTTATGGAATAAAAGGTGGTATTCAGGAAAATCTCTGAGAAATTTTCTGAGATTTCTCAGTAGCAGCCTGGAGTCTGGATTTGTGCCCGGTTGATGGCAATAGGCTCGCCCCCTATTACATGGGACTTAAAACATAACTGGCGAAATGTGGGTGAAACTGCTACAGGGACACCTCTGCCCAACCCTCCGGTGAAATAAGGCGTTGATTGAATGTTAGGTGTATTCAGGAAAAATCACACAGTATTGTCAGCAACATGAGCCGTGCCGGCAGCCTCGTGACGTCATGCAGGGAAGAGCAGGCCGCGGTGTGCGCTTGCGACCCAACAGTTGACCCCCTCTCTATGAGTGACGGACGTGTGATATGCAGTTTATAGCATTTGTGAACATATGTGCTATTATAAGTATAAAAACTATTTTAATGATAACAGTATATTTAAAACAAAACGAAAAAACGGAGTATACGAGAAAAGGGAAATATAAAATAACCGTCAGACTTGGAGGTAAAAGTAACTGAATAACTGTTAACGAGACTAAATCATGAGATGCCTAATTTAATAGCGAAAACGTTAGGCCCATCGGTTCACGTTATTTAACTAGATGTTCGGTACGGCGCGGGTAGACGTTTCGATAGCCATCGATAACATGGGACCTTGTCGCGATGAACCCAATTCACTGGAAGTTCCCTTTTTTAGGATGCGTAGCCTAGTTGAATATGATATTTATCACCGAACATAAAGGCTCGTGCAGACCAGCGTGATATCGCGGGCACTACAAAGGTCGCGCTGCCTATAGCGCTCGCGATATCGCGCCAGTTTTCACGAGCCTTTAATCAAACTAGATAATATTAAAATAAAGTAAAGATCTGGGAGTGAATCTTCAATGATAGTCTGCTCCAAGTCGGTCGCACCAGAGCGAGCGGTCGCGCCGTTTTCTGACCGCTCTCAGCAACCAATGACCGGGATAAGTCGCCGAACCACCCACGCCGCTTGTGGAGCACCAGGATGCGGCACTCTACTCCGCACTGGCTCACGGCTGTAGAAAGCGCCGCGACGTAAAAGGACCCGGCAGGTTGGCTCTGGCTCGAGGGTATGGCCGAAATCAGCCTTTTCTAACTGGATCCGAGATAAAAAGCATTTAGACCAGAAGGAAAGCCAAACTATGTAGGTGGGCTAGGTGATAGACAAACAACTGGAATACTCACAAGTAGATACCAAGCATACCCCGTGCAGGGAGAATATCCCCGATTGGTCCCGGGAATGGGCACAATTTATTTCAGCAAAACGTTTCAAACAATACGTGTCTGTTCACAAAAAAAAAATATCCACCGCACAAGAATTCAAAGTAAGTGCTCTATCGTACAAAGGTAGCTGAGCTGACTTTGACAACTGAAAAAACTCTAAAGTTTTCATCTTTTGTTTCCATCAAATCAAATTTAAATTTGTATAGGAAAAAAATATATTACATGAACTAAGAAAATTAGACAACTTATTTTCATGCATATATCTTTGTAAGTTTAGGAAACCACTGTTTTGATTAGTGTTTTCTTGCTAAGTTTCCATTTTGGCCGACAGACAGTTCTTAAAAATAGCATGTTTATCCAATTGTTTGTTTTGAGCACGCTTATTTAGGAGCTAAAACTATCATGCTTATTGCTAGTAAATGTGAACAGCTCCAAAGCATGCTCGTTTTAAACACGCTTTTTATAAACATATGTGTCAGTACCTTTATCTATTAAGCCTTTATTACGCCACGGTGTGCGACCGTGTCCAATATTTTGTTGAATAGTTTAATTACTTATTAAAATAAGTAGGTAGGTGCCTAATCCACCAATGTACCAATACTTCAATTAAGGCAGGTGTATTAGTTATTCCTTTCACGACAAATCAATTCAAGTAGATACATCTACGAACAGTCTGTGCTAGTAGGTACATATATAGTATTGTATTTAGCACGAACCTAATATAAATTGTAAACTCATTTGACATATGTAGGTTGTAAATTTGGAACAGGTTATAACTGTTATCACTGTTTCTGTTACACAAAAATAACAGATCCAAATATCTGTTATTAAATAATAGCCTGTTATTTTTGTATGGACGATAAATACGTATTTAAATCTCAATTGAATAGCTTCTTTATTTCTTTTCGTTTTAGGTTTTTTTTATTATGGTCACTGGTCAGTAACAGGTAACACGACCTAATTTAGGAGTCACTTTTTCGTAAATATTTGTTCTTGTAAGACCCCCAACTATATTTTTAGGGATTTATCCCTATCTGAAGTCTGAAATTTACGCGTGCCAAACTTGGTCACTAACTAAAATTCAGCAAAACGAGATAAGAACGTGTCAAAGAGGACTTGAACGTAGTTTTATGAACGTAAAACTAAGAGACAGGGTGAAAACTATTTCGATTAGGAAAATAACAAAATCGAAGGATGTGATTAAGCAGGTACTTAAACTAAAATGGAGATGGGCAGGCCACATTCAGAGGCTTGAACCACAAAGATTGTGACAAACTGGATCCCAAGAAACAAGAAAAGAAAGAGAGGCAGACCTTTCAAAAGGTGGGTGGATGGTATAGAAAGAATATCCGACAAAATTTAGGCAAGAACAGCCAGACTATGGGACGGATGGAAACATTTGGAAGATGCATTTACATACATAGAGGGAACAAACATTGGAGATACTAACACACAATACTAACAAATATAAAGTAAAAAAAAACATTTCACTACTAACATACTTATATATAATAGTGTCTTATACGCTAAGTGTAAAAACCTCATTGATGTAGTTGTAAGTAATTAATATAAGCTTTTTATATTTTTATTTACATCTGAAATCAAGGACATATTTATTATATGAACATTAAAAATGAACAATATCGAATTATTGGAAAGTTTAGTTAGAGCACACTGACCGATTTTCACATGAAACCACGTGTGTTATTAAAATATATATTTACCGTAATTAATTAAAATCTTGTATCACTGAATTTCAGCTAGAATAAGTACCTACCTACTATAGAAACATAGAACAACAAAATGTAGGTAGGTATATAAGATTTGGCGATTCTGTAGAGAACATGCATAATTTAATATTTCCAGCTGCGAGGACAGCGCTCTTCAGGATATGGGCACAAACTGCATTTCATATCACTGAAACGACCTGCCTTATGTGCTAAAGAGAGACTGAAAGAGTTTCTACTGCGCATCCTCCGAAGTTCAATGCACTAACGTCTACGTGGAAGCAAGAAGGTAGCAAACTGAAACATGCTATCCCCCCATACGAGTAGGAAAGGGCAATTAGCATACGGTTCAGTATTCAGAATTCTAGATCACTACGTATAGCGTCTGTATAATCTCTTCGGTTGTCATGATAGCCTAGTACTCCCAATGCATTAAAACTGCACTTTTCTGCTAACAAATGGAGTGTACCGAACTTTTGGAGCTAATGAATGGAATGGGCGGTTCGCACGCTAATTTAGGTACCCATTTCCTTCGTATTATTAACACAAATACACATTTTGAAAATGTAAAATATATGCGATATCTATTATTATTATTATATCTGGCAAAAAAGAATGAAAGTAGAATAAATGCTGTGGAAATGCGTTCCTTGCGAAGCATGTGTGGTCTGACTATGAATAAAAATAGGCTGAGGAATGATGTGATAAGACAGTGGTGTGATTTAAAAGAAGATGTAATAGTGACAAAAATTGAAAAGGGTATGCTGAGATGGTTTGGGCATATTGAGAGGATGAATGAAAGGCGACTAACAAAATGAATTTACAAGGCAGATGTGAAGGGGAAAGACGGGCGGGGACGCCCTAGGAGGACATATACTGACCTTATTGGTGATGTTCTTCAGAAAGGCCAGGTGCGTACCTAATACTCGCAACCGGCAGGCGTGTATGACCAGATGTATGAACGTAAACGAGGCAAAAGGAGTATGTAAGAATCGTAGCAGGTGGCGTTCTGTAGTTTCTGCCTACCCCCATGGGAAGAAGACGTAAGTTTATGTATGTATGTATGTATACAATATCTAATAGAAAAAATGTAGTTTTGTTATTATTTAAGTAATTTCGCCGTCCTAAAGGTTTTTTTTTTTTAGAGATTGATTTGGATTTTTTTTTCTATACAGGAAACTATAAGTAATCGTAGAATGAATCCTTAAATATCTTACATATTAATTGCACGACTAAAGGTTATATATTAACGGTGCAGCAAGGGATCAAACGAACGCAATTATTTCGCAATTAAGTATCGTTTTCTCGAGGTTAGTTGTTGCTGATTAAGCAATCGGAGTTGCTTTTATTTATTTCTGAATTTCCAATCGAAGCAGACAAAGATCTCATAGTTGCAATTTATTGCAATAAAATCTACTATGTTATTAATGTTTTAATGCGAAAGAAAAGTAAGAAATTTTTAATGAACGACAAAAAACATACCTAGCACTCCTTTTTTGGGGCAGTCATGTAAAAATAATAGTTGGTACCTAATTACTTGAACGCACGTGGAGATATGTTTTTCTAATTTTGACAATTTTATTCTTATGTAGCACTGGTTACGTTGTGTATGTAATATAAGACAAAAACGTGTACGGTCGGATGACCCCCATCTGGAACGAAGTTCCAGTGATACCTACTTAACTCGCACGCACACACACACTCGTATATAATAGAAAAAGACAGAGAAAGTCGCATGTACCCCCTCCATCAGCTCCATGCGATTTTCTCTAGTCTGTCTATGACGCTTTTTCCTTAGCTACGTGACGATTTCTACCAGTCATCTCCTACTGCAAGCCGCGTCAAGGAACTTCGTTTCAATAAATAAAAATAGCTACTACTTAAATAATATTTAGAAAATTGATAGGAACATTTTTGGATAAGTCAACATCCAAAAATGTTCCTATCAATTTTCTAAATAATATTTACAAGCCCTTATGTCTAGTCGACTCCCAGCCCTAGACAACAGCTCAGGTGTCAGACCGATTGGCATCGGTGAATGCCTACGCAGGATCCTATCCAAATGCATGATTTTAGTCACTGAGTCTGAAGTCACCGAAGCCTGTGCTCAATCGCAACTCTGCAGCGGACTAAGCGCTATATACGCAATTAATGAGCTTTTCCAAAAGGAATGCTAACCAGGCTCTAACTGGGTAATGCTACTCGTTGATGCAAATAACGCTTTCAATTCTATGAATAGACAACAAGAATATATTGGCTACACTGCGCTCGCTTCTTAAACAACACATACAATGGTCACACAAAACTTGTAACACGTGATTCCGATATGATATTATTTAGCAAAGAAGGATCGCGGAAGGAGGAGGAGGGGTCGCACTTGCCATGCCATTCTACGCCCCTGCAACACTACCCATAATAAAAAAACTAAAAACAGAACAAGCAACAACCCTATGCAGACGACTCTTCCGCCCAAGGCAAGCTCAAAAGTTTAAAGTACTTTCCTCAAGATAAAAAATCATACCTAATCATTTCTGAAAACAACAAACAAACAGCTCAACAGATTTTCAAAGCATAACTATCGTTACTGGATCACGCTTCCTTGGTATATTGGTGAAGGAAAAGAAAACTTTGTAAACAAGAAAATTAAAAACTGGATATCTACATTAGAAAAACTTTAACTTATCTGTTAAGATTCACCCCAAGCTGCCTACACAGCCCTCACCACTAAAGGTCAATTCAATTTCAATGGTCATTCCTATTAAGTATTAGACAACGCAAACCAATTCTGCGAAGCGCTAACAAATACACTGTGTACAAATTTTTCTACCCACTATAATAAGAGGCAATATTCTAGAAGCTGACTTATTCTCTCTACCCGTTCACAAAGGTGGTCTAGCAATGTGCGCTTTATAAAAAATGACAAATATAAACTATGTATATTCAAAAAAAAGGTTGCAAAATCCTCTCAAGAGCTTTGATAGAAAATGCACATATAGACCTATCTCAACATCGTAAATCCCTTAAAGACGCGCAAAAAGAAAGCCTTAAAGAGAAAGACACTCTAGATGACGGAACTCTTGGACACCACCCTTGGTAAAACTCTCCCCTATCAAGAGAAGAGCGATTGAACGATCTATTTCGACAAAAATGCAAACAAAACCCTCCAACTGGCTATCTATCATACCAACTAAGAAATACCATTTCGATCTATCCCCACTAGAGTTCAGAGACGCACTTGCATTACGTTACCACAGATCTCAGTCTCTTTGCTAAAATCATGTGATGGCTGTGGCTGCGATGATTTCACCGTTGATCATGCTCTATGTTGTAAAAAGAGTAGTCTAATAACACGTCGTCACAATTAATTTAGGGATCTATTCTGCGACTTATGTCAACACGCAGAATCCATAATCTCTGAAGAAAATTGCGGACTACGCGGAGACCTTTCCTGCCGAGGCGTTTGGGATGCTCAGAGGGATGCGTTATTTGATATGTCTTAGACACTGACGCTCCTTCTTATATTTCACGCCTTGTCACCTCTGTACTAAAATCCGCCGAAGAAAAAATAAGAAAATATTCAAACGCTTGCGAAATGCGACATGCGACATTCACCCCCTTGTTGTATCTGTTGACGGAATCTTCGCCCCACAAATGTCTACCTTCGTAAAACATCTTGGAGCTGCAATCACTTGGAACAGGTCCATGAACGAAGCGATGGGTTGGCTAAGATCAAGAATCATCATCTCAATTATCCGTGCCACTAGTATGTGCATTCGCGGCATAAGGCATAAATTTAAACCAATAGCCAAGTTATTCGGCTTCGACGATGGAGCAGCCCTACCTGGCGACTGATGTACATGTGGCCGATGAACTGAGAAGACGTCGATTGCAATAAATCGCGATAGATAAATGAGCTTGTGTTATGTAATGTAATGTTATGTGGGTGCATTGTTGTTGCATAATGTGCACTGAACTGGCTGCGGTTAGTGAGTAGGTTTATCTCTACATTAGGAATTAGGACTGCGAAATGAAAATAAAATGCGATTTATTCTATAGTTTATTCATTCTAATATCATGCAATCTTGTAATAAAACGTGAATCGAACCAATAATTGACATTTACGGACCATGTGTAAAGATTTGTACATTTATTAACTGCCTACTCCGCACATCTGCTCTCAATATGTTATGGTTTTAATACATTTTTAATTAGTAAATAATCGAATCCTTAATCATTATTATTTTGACGATTTTTGTTCTAGGTTTTTGAAGAGAATTCATTACAATGAAAGAACGTTATCAGGCATAACTTGTGGTTGATAGGAAAATGTGTCGTTATTGGAACCTACTGGGCCAGCTGCCAGCTCTGTCGTATAATATAAAGTTTCTTCGTCTTGCATGGGCTGCAAATTGGCCAACTTTAGAAATTCCATCTGATTGTCCTGCCCCTCCCCTTGCCCATAATTTTCCATTACTAGGGAAGTGTCTCGACATGTTGATACGTGCGAGCGCATATGGAAGTTCAAATGACTACTTTGCTTGAATCTTCGGTCGCACACGGAACACTCAAACGGCTGTATGTTGGTGTGGGTACGCATATGTTGCCGAAGGTGCACCGACTGCGAGAAACACTTGCTACATATCACACACTTGAATGGCTTCACTTTGGTGTGAGTCCGGAGATGCTGGTCCAGCCCAGCCTTCTGTGTAAACGCTTTAGGGCAAAAAGTGCAAACAAAGGGTCGAACGCCCGTGTGCATCCGCATGTGCTGTTGTAAGCCGCCTTGTTGAGTGAATCGTTTAGGACAAATCGAGCATTGGTGCGGTTTCAACTTAGCGTGTACGATACGATTGTGTTCGTCGTACTTGCTGCTATCCAGGAATATTAGACTGCAAATGCGACAAGAGAAGGTAAACCGATTTGTGGCATGAAGTTGAGCGGCGAACGTGTCAGTGGGGTAGAGGTCTCGGTCGAGTCGTTTCTCGCACACCTGACAGCGCAGCGCGGCTTTGCGTCTTTTAGTATGCTCTTCCCGGTAGTGTAATGAATAGTCACAGCAGTTGAAGAAAATCTGACGACACTGCAGGTCCGGACGCATGGTCGAAGGAAAAGTGCAAGTAAAGGGCCCCCTGGTTGAAACAAATTAAAAATAAGACCCCAGGTTCGTTTTTAACGTCTGCTCTAGGTATCTACATCACTTCCCCTTTTAATTTACTGCACAGGAAAAATGCTGATATTTAAAGTTTTACTTCAAATAAAATACAAACTCTTAATCCTCCAAAATACTGTAGCTTGCTGTGTAAGTACACCACTTTTCGGGCTTTCAGTATTATTACTTACATGAGATTGAACCATTGCGTTGTCAAGTTAAAAGCAAAAAGCTTTCCATACAAACAAAAAAAAAACCTAGAATCTACTGCGAATTGAGTACATACAAAAACAGGCGTGATTTATGAGTATAAACGTTGTAAATACCTCAGATCGACAGGCAGTTTAGGTTTAATCGCCCTTTTGACGACACCGTCCAGTCGTGAGCGCTTCATGGCATCAGAGTCAATCTCATTCCTCTCAATTTTAATTATCAAATAAGTAGTGTCTTCAGAAAAGGTTCGTGTTATAAAACCATCGCGTCCAATGACTTGTCTAATCTCATTGCTATTATTTTTCTGTAGCGGTATAAACTTGAAACCACAGAGGCCATTAATATCCTGCGCAAAAGAAATGTCATTAGAATCTTAAGATTTTAATGATCTTCAGATATTTGGTGCATTAAGCTCAATTACCTACTTATCACTAATGTAGGAATAATACAGGTAACATGTGATATACCTCTACTTTAGGTATTGAAATCCTTATATCCGAATTTCAATCACGGCGGCTAATCGCAACTGAACTGGTGATAATCGCAACGGAAACTAGCCTAGTACGCAAGAAATAATAAGTATAGTACACAAGTGTGTGCGCAATTACAGGTGCTCTCCCTCTTCCCTCGCTCCCATAGTCCGATGGGACGGAAAAGGCCGACTTGATCAGAGACCAGGCGCAGGACCAACAGCTTTACACGCTTTCCGAACCACAGGGATGTAACACCAACTTCCGAAATCCGACCTGCTACTGAGAAATTCCAAATGGAAAACCCCAATTTAACAATTTTCTCGACCTGGGAATCGGAACCAGGAGTCCTGGGTTTGCGGTTAAATACCGCGATCAATTTCCCAAGATTCATTAAAACCGGAGAGCAATATTGCTCCGTAGAAAACAAAAATAATAAAATCTCAAATTCTTATTTTTTTTCTTTATTTCTTAAATACAAATAATACTTTTGTTCTAAATATGTAAAAGAAGGCCGACTGACTTACTTGCTCAATTACTTTTTTCTGTTCAATTTCTGCATCCCTACCGTCGTCGGCGACGTCGTGTTGTGTCTTTTTATGATTTTGTAAAGCCTTTTTGTTGTAAAACGTTTTCATACACAATCGACACGTAAAGTTCGCCGGCGATTCGTGCCATATTATAGGATAGTGTAACTGAAATGAAACTAACTCATGAAAATAACTTTCATTTAACTTATGATGAACTAGCTAATGGCCATCATGCGTTGCAATGCCTTTCTTTTCATTTTTTGAAGCTAAAACTTCTTTAGGCGCGTTGGGCATTTTTCAGATGGGACAAAACCATTGATTTCACGACACCGTGATGACACTAGCTTTGACCATTAAAAAAACATCAACGCGTTGATTACCGCAGTGCTGATTTTTTTTTCAAGTTTTCACTCCTGCCGGCACTCCCGGAGTGCCATTTTTTTTGTTAGGACCCTTTTCCGGCATGCACACAACAACTTACCAGAGTTTCATCACAATTAGTCGAGCCATTTTCGAGTTTTTGCGAGACTAACGTACGACAATAGATTTATATATATATATATATATATATATATATATATGTAGATATCTGCACTGCCTGTATTTTGTTCCACTCCAGGGTTAGCTAAGTCTCTTCTCATAAAGTGACGGAATGAGCATTTTAATCACCACAAACTGACTGCGTGAACACTCCAGAGACCTCTTTAAGGTTAATGTATTTCTATACCATACATCATATGTATAATATGCGTTTTTGAAAAGCCTAATCAAGTCTTTGGTGCATGTTATGATTGGTCCGCCCATATACCTAACAATCGTCAAATAATTCATAAGAACTAGGCTTAATAAAAGTTCGTATGAAGTGTTTCATCTTCAAGGATCATACTATAGTATGTAGATTAACTGTTGCTCGCGACTTCGTCTGCGTATTTTTTTTACTATTATCCAGAATGAAAAGTACCTAGATATCTTTCTCCAGGTCTTAGGCTATCTACATAACTGTCAAATTTGATAACGATCGGTTCAGAGCTTTTGGCGTGAAAAGGTGACAAACAGAGTTACTTTATTAGAATGTATAGGTACTTAGGCTTCATGAGTAAGGCGGTCATAAATCTCAGAACCCGATGGATATAAGTAGGTTAGGTAGGTAAGTATGTCCCATCCTGACGAGTTGGTTTCTTTCGAACATGCGTTTCGATAATTCAACCATTCAGGCTGTTGTGTCTTATGATATTGTGATTTTGTTAAGCAGGCACTTACAGGATTTCTGGTTATTAGCAGCAACGGCTCTGATGGTGACCCATCTTCTCCAACAACTTCCATACTTAGGAACTCCAGGTATCGCTTCACTTAGGTACTTACCTAGATTTCTTTCTTTGCGACTTATTATATGACTTAATTAGGTATCTAATCCTTGGAATTAATCTAAACTTTTCACCTTGTAGGTAAAAGCTAGAAAGAAAATTATCTTGATAAAATAAATTTATAGAAAGATTGAAAGTGAAAAATATACAGTTAATAACCAAATTATTTCTATTTCTTTATGCTTGCATCGCACAATCTGTGGCAGCAACAGAGGCTAAATATACTTTGATTTGATCAGACTCGTGTAAAGTCAGAGGCTGACTGTACCTAACTCTGACTCTGACTGTGCTCAATCGACCATTAAAATGATTGATACCTGGTCGACCGAGCTCTGCTCGGGTGAAAATGGTAAAAATATCGTCCAGGTATAAGTACCAACGTTGTATCACATTCCCGAGGCTGTGAAAATAGAGAAAACGAATGTGCCCAGATATGAGAACTTGCTAGATCGATTTTTCGCCCCCGTAAACCCCTACATTGCAACTTTCATCGAAATCGTTAGAGCCGTTTTCGAGAACGTTATTACAAATATACGTATTTAAATATACAAATATTGCTCGTTTAATATTATAGGATATTATTATGTAGATCCTTAAGTAGGATTGTTAGGAAGGAACGTTTCGTGCCTGGTGTACAAAACTTCCTGATTTATTTTATAGTGTTCTACCACCTCTTTTAGGACTCTACATACTAGTTTTTACAATAAACTACAATCACGTAGTCTGCATGAGCGAACAAAATAGTCCAAAAATATTAGCATAGGTATATGGGGTAACCGCTAGATTCTTTTACTATGATACCGGTAGTAGGAAGGTTAAACCTACAGTATTCCATTGTCTGATAAACATGTTTTGGTGAACAACGGATTGATAAAAAGTCTCGATGGACTGGGATGATTAGAACTTACCGTCGCTCCTTGAGAATATATGGACACCACGACAGCGTGGCCTGCCGATTTCTCGCTTTCGGATTGACTGCCGACACTCCTCAGACAGCGGGTTTTTTCTTATCCTAACGTACCTTACTTTTTATTTATGCATGCAGATCAAGTAAAATGAATATTACATAATTGCCAAATATAGCAAATAAAATTAAAATCATAGAATTTTTAAAAAGTCCGCTTTTCTTTTTGCTAACCACAGATGATAGATAATATCAGCTCTGTGGATAATATTAAAGAAGCCATAGATAACAATGAGCTTTTTAGCTATAGCATTACAGTCTACTTCCAAACATGGAAATAATGTGCGCTTTTATAATTTTTAACGTACTGATAATAACATGGACGTACACGTCTACGTAATGTCATTACTATAACACAGGGAAATAAAATTTATGAAAACAAAATAATGAAGAATTTTCGTACCTACCCGAAAACGTTATAACGTGCACGTATTTCCATATATTTTATGGACGTGGACGTAGACGTCTATGATAATATCGTCACGTTAGAAATTATAAAAGCGCATAATAGCTTGCAAATATTCCAAGAAGAATAAACTCTGTAAGCAGAATCGACCAATACAAAATATATTGGGGCAAAAACTTATGTACAGGTCGACATAAAAGAGTCTAACGTGGTGTCACCACGTCAGACACGGGAGGTTAAAAACTGAAAGCTCATAATAGATGGCAGCACAGTTGTGTGTCTTTAAATCGCTATTGTTGTGTTTAACTTACTTTTGTGTCGATCACAAATTATATGAAAACTAGATACATAGATATATATGAGACTTGGAGTGTAGCACTATTAAAAGACGAGCTGACAGCCGAGCTGAGCCGACAGGGGCAGCGTCTACCACTGGTAAAAAAGCAGCTTTAGTGCAAAAGTCAATAAATTTTGAACGTTTTATATTTTATAGGTTATTTTGTGCTTGTTGTCTTTAAGTTCGTTTTTTGTTAAAGGCTGAAGGCGTACGATAGAAATAACCAGATCAGAGTTGAAAACCAACTCGAGCATGATCTTCCTGACTAAAAAACCTTAGAGATAGCAATTCTAGCCCTGATCTAATATGATAATATAAACACACACATACTTTACTATAATTTACATAATATCACATCACAAGTGCCTGTATGTAATGAAAACAGACTTGGTTCTCCCATAAAAGGCGTAAAGGATAGGACATCGTCTTAACGAAATATGGGATGACAATTTTTTTCCGGAGAGCTATCTCCCACAGTTTTCTTTTTATAAAATCTTTGTCGAATACATGGGTCCCCGTCAATTTTTATCCCCATTTATTTCCCATTCGATATGATCTAAGTGCGATAGTGGTGCACTCATTTTTTCCAAACTATTTTTGCCTAGCTGTACGCGTATAATAAATATGTACCTATTATTTATTGCAAAAACAATGTGGAGCCCAAATGCGATAGTCTGTGAGTCTCACCGCTTTTTTTGTTTTGTGCGAATAATGAGAAAAAGTAACTAAACGTAAAATTGGTGATCATCGCCACTGGTATAGTTTTCCGTTTACATTTACGATTACTGGCATTTTTTTTTTAACTAAAACTTATTTTCGTTCTACTTCTTTCGTACTGTTCTTTTATCTGTATGGGTTTTGGCACCGCACAATAGATTTCTAGTGTGTTTAGTTGGCACCAGTTGGCACAGAACGTTGTTCTTATTAAATGTCTATGCGTTGGTCACACTCATGCCACAGATAAATAATACCGATACGTCACTCTTGATTGAAAAACAAATCATGAAATCAATGCACGTCAATTTTAATTTCAAATGATTTTTTTTTATCTTTATCTAACTCGTGATAAATAAACGAGATCCCGTAATCAAACTGTCGTGCTTTTTTATGTAGATTCGCCAATAACTGCAACGCATCCATTTTCTGCAGTCTGTGCTGCAGTCAATACCACTTTCTGACAGAACAGCTAAGAGATTTTGCGAAATTTTAGGTTCAATGAAATTAATTAATTTTATTGTAGCTACTGCATAAAAATCATGGCTGGGTCAGCACTAAGGCGGCTTATGGCTGAATATAAACGTAAGTACAATTAGTGTTCTCAATATTTAATTTATAATGTAAGTTTCACCAAAATTATCCAAATCATTACTTTGCTAATTAGCTTATTCAGAATGGGTAATTTTATTAGTAAGTACTGAATAATTTCTACAGCTGTTTCGCTCAGCTAACTATATTTTCATTTTTTCCACTGTGACAACAGTGTTATCTTGATAGAAAGAGGTGGTGTTTATACCTACTTTTTTATTAGAAACAGAACTGCTTAAGCGGTATGACTCTTGATTACATACATACAAGATAATCTGTAGAATACGTATTTAAATTGAATGGTTAATCAATCATCACTGACACACTTCAAAGGTTTCCTCGCTGCTTGTTCTTTACGTTTTGCCAAGGACAGTTTTGGCTTCACATCAAAAATTGATACTGTTTGTTTTCAGTTTAAGACTGTCATTTCATCCAATACATGTCATCATCTGACACATAGATATCTGCAAAAAGCAGTAACATGATCATTATAATTCAATGTTCTTTTCTTATATTAGTTTTACTTAAAGTAATAAAAGCCGAGACAAAGATATGGAAGTCCTGTGCCTACCAATGAGGCAGTTAAACAATTTTAAATTTACTTCACAAACAATAATTTTCTATTTACAGAGCTAACTCTCAACCCCCCTGAAGGCATCATTGCGGGACCAATCAATGAAGAGAACTTCTTTGAATGGGAGGCGCTAATAACGTAAGATTTTATTTTAAAAAGTACTAACATTGTCAATAAACTTTTTAATCTATGAAGTAGACTTCATTGCTTCATACATTAAAAATTGACTTGCTCAGGAACTTGATAAACGGGATGTATATTGCAGAAGAGATAAAATGAAAAATGAATGAAAGATTTTTACTTCACAATTAGAAATAGAAGATACAATCATTGGTTATAATCAGACCCGTTATATCAGCATTAATCAATAGCCATCTAGCATGAACTTAATTCATTGACTGTAATTTAGGTAACACCATCAGAATCTCAGGTTAAATCAAATACAATGGTATTTGTATTAATAGCTTTTCAGAGACAGGCTGTTGCATTTAAAACATTACTTTGCCACGTGTCCAATGAAAATCATGATACTTAACATTGTAATTAAGTTTAACTATATTAGAAGTTTGTCTTTTTCAGTGGTCCAGAAGGTACATGTTTTGAAGGTGGCATCTTTCCAGCAAAATTAGTCTTCCCTCCGGACTATCCCCTGAGTCCACCGAAAATGCAGTTCATTTGTGAAATGTTTCATCCAAACAGTATGTTAAGATTAATATTACTAGCAAAATCAGCTGCACTGTATTATGGCGCCTGTGATAGCTTACAAATTATAAAAATATAGCTTATTCATTTGATAATAGTCTCAACGGTACATCATTATTGATGCATGTACAACAATGTCATAGGGCATCTGTTTCCTCACAGTCAATATTAATGGAAATTTATAAAAAATCATAAAAATGTCTGCAAAATCATAAAAATGTCTGCATTGTAAAAACAATTGCAATGGTGGCACATTGCAGTTGTTTTTACAATGCACTTATCAATATACTAGCTTTTGCCAGCGGCTTCGCCCGCGTGGATTTCGGAAGTTATATGTGACGTAAATTCATGCAAACCTAGTACCTATTTGTGTGCCAAATTTCATCCAACCCTTTAAGTGGGACAATACTAATGATTGTAAAACTATCTTGAATTCATGCAAGCCTAGTATTTTTTGTTAGGTTACTCTCAGAAATTATGGACAATGTGTCGTGAACAGAATAGATAACTTTTTTTTTGCACCATCCGATTTTAATTAAACAAAGCCTATATTCTATTCCAAATTCTTCTCTGTCTACCTGTGAAAACTACACGAAAATCCGTGTAAAATCCACTAGTTCCGGAGATGTGCGCCAACAAACAAACAGACAGGCACCGAATTCTACTGTTTTATTATATGTATAGATAGATATATACAGGGTGAAATTGAATTCATGGGCAACCTCTAAAGGGGTCATTGTACTCATCATTGTGAACAACTTTCACTATAGGAGCAACCCTGAAATCGCGAAAAAAATCTGCTGTTCCCTACTTTAATTTTAGCATAGCTTCGTCAAAATGTAGAAAACAGCAGATTTTTTCATCATTTTTTTTTTTTCATTTCGTTCCATTCCGGAATAAAATCTCTAAATGGTGGTGAAAACCGTATCGAAATCGATTATGATGGTTTAGAAGAAATAAGTGATCACACAGACAGACACGAAAAACTACTTTATTTAATACTGTTTATAAATTATAGATAAAGCAATTGCGAGGTTGTAACATGATGGTTGCATATTTTCTGTTTTGTATTTAATACCTGTATTTTCTACGCTTTTGCCAATGTCTTTCTCGATTGAATGTTCATTCGCAAGGGCACAATCGCTTTTTCCATGCATGCCTTGGCAGATTTATAAGCAAAATAGATTTCTTTGACGTTTCTTTAGCGACATACTAATTGTTCTTCTGCTATTTATTAGGGATGCTGGCTTATAAATATTAATAGGTAATAGCTAAAGCGAATCACGTGTTTCTTTCAAATTAATAAATATTTTGTCAGGCTATCTAAATTAAATTAGCCAGTGAGCTGATCTGTGAACGCAGCTAGCGCAATCAATGCTTGCTTGGTAAATTTTTGCTGATCTCTATCAATCGTAAAAAGTGTAATGACACAGGATTATTTTCCATTTTACAGTATATGCTGATGGTAGAGTGTGCATATCAATCCTGCACGCACCTGGTGATGACCCCATGGGCTACGAGAGCAGTGCTGAGCGGTGGTCGCCCGTACAGAGCGTAGAGAAAATATTACTTTCCGTTGTCAGCATGCTGGCTGGTAAGTCACAAAAGACAACACTCAAATGCAAATATATTTAAGTCGCTGTTAGTCTCTTTCTCTTTTAAATTGTTGTTTGAATTTGGCGCATATGAGCGCCAGTTAGCTATCTCAGGGCATTGTTAGTATTGTCACGGGCCGTCAGTTTCTATGGCTAAAAGGTGAGGTGCATTGACACGCTTAGTTTCTATGAAAAGCGTTGACAGTACCATATCTAGCAGCGGCCGCCGAGGCGCCTCTGTGCTCTGTAGTCACCACCTCGTACGAAGAAAGAAGAAACGGGTTTTGTCGACGGAAGAATAGACAAAATGACAGATAAACAATCACAATCTGTCATTTTGTCTATTCTTCCGTGGACAAAACCCGTAGAAAACCCGTTTCCATGGTTGTCATACTACGCGTGCTGCTGTGACAAGACTTAACTGCGTCTTAAAGTTTTGTGGTTTTTGAGTATTCGGGGGATAAACATTGATTTGAATAGCTCTTGAAATATAAATAGCTTTCTAAGGTAAACAGAGATTTGAATATTTTTAATTTCTCCGTCCCACCATGTCGCCTAAATATAATACTGTATATTTCCTCATTGCCAAAATTGTACTATTTCAGAACCAAACGATGAAAGCGGCGCTAACGTTGACGCCGCCAAAATGTGGAGAGAAGACCGCGATCAGTTCAATAAAATTGCTGAACGGCTTGTCAGAAAAACCCTAGGTTTGCCTCCGCCGTAAAATCATAGCCATAAGGTCGAAGTTTTTCTATTTCTTTTCAGGGAGACGGCGTTTTTACCTCATTTATCATAATATCTACAATTATGGCTACAATGTACGCTAATACACTTTCGCATGCCTATAACGGTATTGATATAAAATTGTCAAAGTTAGCTGCGACGGACCCTGTGTATTTCTCATGTAATCTCATGTAATTATATCGTTCTCTACTGTGACTGATTTATGGAAAATAATAAGTGCGTTATTTATTTTTATTTTATGATATAAAGAATGTATTGTTGTCTTGTTTTCTGAAAGCTTATTGAATCAAATCTGCTGTAAAATCTCAAGACTTGATTTCGATTAACCAATTTCACGTTTTGTTAGATCATTGTTGTGTTAATCGGCCTTTCAGAAACCACAGATTAAACTTTCCATGTGCCAAATTTCACGAATATCGGTTAAGGGATAATAAAATAGGACCATTTAAAAAATACTAGTAAGGGCCGAGTGCAATATCTGTTGAAAAAAATACGCTTATATCACGAGAAACTTATATTATTATTATATTTCTCTTGTCGCCTAAAATATTGTCTTCCAAATGAAGGACTAATGTAAAACAAAACCTATGAATGTGAATAAAAAGCAAAATTATATCAGATATACAGGTGAACTGTAAGTCGAAGTATTCCTTCCAGCACGCGTAGCATGACCACCGTAGAAACGGGTTTTGTCGACGGAAGAATAGACAAAATGACAAAGAAAAGAACGAATGAGTTAACTGGTTTATGACACCACACTAGTTTTATATCACCCAGCAATCCTTCTTGTGTTAGGTAGCCAGGTCGTTACGACCAGGTCCCTAATTGCGTAACACACGATCAATCACAATCTGTTTCATTCTGACAGTTCAACAACATTCATTGCATTATTTACGTTGTTGAGCAGATTTTTCGAACATATGAAGCTTTGAATTAGCAATATCCTTCAAAACGCTTCAGATTTTGATTGATCGTGTGTTACGCAATTAGGGCGCTGGTCGCAAGTTGAGACGCCGCGCCGTTTTTGAGTGGTTAGTATTACTTGCAGTCGACGCGCTGATCACTGATCACTTGTCGCTTAATTCGTGTGTCTCTAACTACTGCGCTCGTACAGACTCTTAATTCTTTATCACACTTCGATTTGGCTACGGGACCCTAAAAACCGTTAAAAGGAGACTACTACCAAAAGGTAGCAAAACATTTTATTTATGTATTCAAACAGAACGACATAATAACCAACTAGCTTACCGGCGGCTTCGCCAGCGTGCATGTCGGGTTTTATCCCACGGGAACCTACTACCAGGTGATGTGGTTTCTTTGTAATAAACAAACAAACTCAATTTCGCATTTATAATATTACTAGCTGATCCGGCCCCGCTTCGCACGGGTAGCCTTAAGGACTTATCTACCGCGCAACTACCTACCCACCTAACCTACCTACCCTACCCATCTACCCAGCCCCGGATCTAGGGGGGGCAAACCGGGGCACTTGCCCCGGGCGCAAATTTCAGGGGGTGACAAATTCAAATGTAGCAGACAAGTGCACCACCCAGCACATCGCAACTTTGCAATAAATGAGACGCGCGGCACATTTAACCTTTCTATTTTTTTTCTTTTTTACAACAGTTTTGGCGCCCCTGTTGGACTGTCGAATTATCGATCGATAAAATTTTATTAATATGTTGCTGGCAAAATTTTCATTTTGAGAAAATTTGAATTTCACGGGCTAATTTAGCGCATCCCCATAAAAGATTGGCAGTTTTGCCCCGCCTCAAAAAAAAAATCTAGATCCGGGGCTGCATCTACCCTACCTACCCTATCTACCCTACCCTACCTATCTACCGAGATATCATCAAAATTCATGCAAGCCGAGTACTTTTTGTTAGGATTTATGGCATATATGGGATATTAGAAATGCATTTTTTTAAACACTTTTCTTGATATCTTTTTTTTATTTTTGTGAATATTTTCAATGTTTTATTAGTTATTATCCTATTCCGGATGAAAAAAAATCCAAAAACACAAAAATCATATCAATTGTGTGTAAGTAACACGACTTTGTTTTATATATATATATACATATACTAGCTGCGCCCCGCGGTTTCCCCCGCATAAGTCTCGTTCCCGTGGGAATATAGGTATAAAAAAAAAATTGGGTGTGTTTACGTGAATACCTGTACGTTACGATTAATATTTTCTTTGAGACGAATTCTTTGAACCTTTAGCTATCGAGTGGTGTCATTAAATTTTGGATGTAGATGATAGATATGATATGTAGCTGCAGCATCAAACTATATCCCCCGATAGTGTTATCATCAGTTTTTTTTTTATTGTCTCCGTCTATGGAAGAAAATTTTAAAGATTCACGTCTAAATATACATGCCCTAACCCAGTACCCTAATTGCGTAATACAACACATCTAATCCACTGCTTCATAAGTTGGAAAATAAATCTGCTCAACAACGTAAATAACGCAATGAATGTTGCTGAACTGTCAAAATGAAACTAATTAGGCATAATTGTTTACGAAAATAAGTTACGCAATTAGGGTACTGGTCATGGTCTACCGAATGCAGACACAATGTGGTTGTCGTTCAATAAGTCTTCCATTAATAAATACAGATTTAAATGTGCTTTTTTAAAATCAAAGCTTTAAATTAACTTCAGCTTCCTACCATGAACTGCCGAAATGGACCTTGAACACTCAGAAAATTTGATTGTTTAGTAGATTGGCACATTACTGCCTTGTTATAGCCATTTATACCATATAGACGAAGAATTTTTAAAACTTTACTTATTAAATATCTATTTTATAATATCCTTTGGTTTTATATATCACTTGGTCCGTTAAAAATATATTCAGCTATCGAAATATTAGAAAATCACCTATTATTTTCCATAAAACGGAATGTATTATTATACCTCACGATATGATGATATTATCGAGATTTAATAAACTTGTACTTTAAAAGAAATGGTGACTTAACGTGATTTTAATAAACTTGAATTTTAAACGCTTATAAACTTTACCTCACTATTACTTTTAAAAGACTTATAGTGGTCTTATAATGCTTTAGTATGACCACAGTCTAATTCCATACAGTAGTCCATCGCAATCTCTGTGCAAGCGTTCGCAAATTGCACGACGTCTTAGACATGCCTATGAAATTACCTGCTGGGTATTTGACGTACAATTTGAATCTATTGTATTTCATAATGCCGTAAAGCCTTTCATTTGTAAGGAGCTAAGGACTGCTGTATAGAATTTAAAGTAGTATCAATGTGTGTAGTGGCTCATTTGATTACCTCTCTTCGCAACAATATAGGTACCTATATCTACATAGTGGTCTAAATAGTGACGTCACAAAAAACAAATAGATTCCTCATGCCTCATTCCATATTAAATCGGGAACCGCTTTAAAAAATTGTATATTTATTTTTATATTTTTTTTTTTCAATTTTTATTGTTATGGAATTTTCTTTCAGACAACAATCATCTTCCTCTCAAAAAATAACATACATTTTTTTTGTTGTTTTGATACTACGTGCTTTCTAAATAGTAGACTTTATTTTTTAAATATTCAAAGTAGCAATTTCGACTATTACTCGAAAGTAAATTCCTCCTGTTCGATCAACATTTCTGTATCTTGAATAATAATGATAGGAAGATGATTATTTTATGTCTAAAAGAACATTCCTTATCAATGAAAATTGCAAAAAAAAATGTCAAAGTCATGTAAAAATAAAGACAGATTACAATTATAAAGCGGTTCCGATATTTTCGAGAAATTAAAAAAGATAGATAATTATAACTCGATAACTATCCAGAATCGCGGAACATACATAGGGTATTTTCGGATACCCCTGGGCATGAGGAACCTATTTTTTTTTATGACGTCACTATTTGGACCATAATATTTTACGATAATTCTTATATTAGTTGTAAAGTAGCGTGCGAATACAATGTGTAAAATTGTATTTATTATTTCAACAGAATCAACTTCCCCGTACCTATAAGACAAGATATAAATGACTAAAAATCTATTTTAAAATTATTTTCACTAAAATATTTAATTGAATACTATTGTTTTATTTTAAAACCCTTACATCATCTAAGACTGATTACGTGAGACAAAAAACCTATCTTGATTTACAAATCACGAGCTTGCCATTACGAGACAGAATCCTCAGATTTCAAAATAAAAGGCAGGGGAAGCGCACAAGACAAAAAGTGTGAGGTCTGCTTTAGCTATACAGTATTTTATCTCACGAAGCGACGCGCGCTTTACCAAGTGTGTAGGTAAGCATAGGAGCTCTCAGTACCGTCCTAGACAATGGCAGTCAGAATTAATGTGTGTCTGTTATGTGCTACTCGTCTTCATGAACACACAGCGTGTTTGTACACTTGGTTACCACAAGTAAAGCGGGTGTCTTCGCGGGTGCTTCGTGATATAAAAAATGCTATACGTGATAAATGCTTATGAAATAGAGCGGGCAGCAAGAAAAATGTCGCGATTCGATAATAATGATCAGAGTAGCAGGAGAACCTACAACCAATATAGCGAAGCTGCAATTGAAAGGACGAGGAACGGGGCAGCAGCATTTACTCCAAACGCCTTTTGGAATATTGTGCTAAGGTATTATTCAAACGAACAACGCAAGGCAGCTTTTGAACCCCAGTAAACAGTTCAACCTTACATAGCTTAGCATGTCTTCTACATGACTTAACCGGGCCTAAATCCACCACCACCTTTAGGCTGCGTTTCCACCAGAGATGTGCGAGGAAGCTGAGCGGTGCGAGGATGCGTACCAACGCTATGAAACGGTGCGCAGATGACCGCTGCGAGGATGTGTAGCGGGCTCTTTTCACATACGATTTCTCACTCGCGTCCATCCATAACACACATCTCTCACACACTCATCATCTCTCGCATATATCCCTCGCTTGTTTTGTAGTACAAAAACCTCGCACCGCAAAGCTGTTTCCACCGGAGCTGCTAGGTAAATGAAGCGATTCTATTGGTTCTTAACAAAAAACGATTGTACTAATTTGTTGCTTAGACCCACGAAATAACGCGTTTTTTTTATTAGGTATTTTTACCTTTATGGTACCTCTAGGTTATGACATGAGCATTGTATATCCTTGACATGTGCTATCCGAATATGTCCGAATAAAAAATATCAAAAAATATGTGGCCTAGGTTTGGGGGAGGCATCAAAATGTATTCGTTGTTTAGGGATATAATGGTTTTATGGTTATTTACCGGATATACGGATTTAATTTTAGCAATAAATAATATAATTAACCGACTCAACCGACTACTATTCTGTTCACAAATCACATGGTAATTACCATGTGATTTGTGAACAGAATAGTAGTCGGTTGAGTCGAGTAAATAATATATGGTAATTATTCATGTGCGTTTGGCGAGAGTCAATTGACGATGGAAACGGAAGAGCCGCGTTGCTAATCGTGACGGGCCGTAGGTACTACGCGTCCGCGTCGTCAATTTTTACTAGGAGCGCAGAACCCGATAGTGGTCTTCCACAATAATAAAATTATTCAGGAGTATTATAGTTTGATTTACTTAATAAAAATACTGTTTCTTCTTTTCCTAGTTTTATTTATATCTTCTATTAGATTTACATTAATTAGCGCACATCCTTTATTATTTTTCACCGAGCTCTGTCTACAGAACATAATATACTCGCTCTGTCACCTAACTTACTACCACTAATGAAAAATATAATTGCCGTACGTTTAAAAAACACAGATGTGCGGACATTGATCCTCAACAAGGAGTTCTACCGAAGAACAACATCTGCAGTTCCACATAAATACTGAGGACCCCAGCCGCTAGGGCCGTCCATCGCCAGTAATGTTATTAACTCCGAAGAGATGGCGCTGGATGAATGATACCGGGTTTTCGTAAACAATTATTATTGCGTTATTTACGTTGTTGAGCAGATTTTTTTTCCAACTTATGAAGCAATGGATTAGCAATCTGTTCCAAATCAACAGATTGTGATTGTGTTGCATTACACAATTAGGGTACGGGAAACGTTATAGGGTTTATTGGACAACAATTGTTTTTAAAGTTTTTAATTTCCATTGAGCATCATGGAAATTAAAAACTTTTAACAATTTGGTTTTTAATGGGAACTAGTCATTTTCTGTGGTGGAACACCTAAGGATGGTGCATTTCACGCACGCGCGTCAATCATTTCAATTTATATCTTATCATAAAGAGTCACATAACGCGCGCTCGCGAATTGCATTACCTTTCCACGTTTCTGCGCTCGTAGTACAAATGGGGAACGGCCTATAATGACTGCCTGAACGCCACCCATGCTTCAGTATCGCTTGACTGTCCATTGTATCTAGCTCATGAATGTTCACCTACCAATCGAACTAAATCATAGGCTTGAATGCCTATTTCAACTGGGAAACCCCACGTGGGCAAGACCTACACATAAAATAACATCACGCCTTGTTGTTGTTTCCCCGAAGGATTAGGCAGAGGTGTAGGTACTCATATTAGATACACCCTCAAGCAACTCCAAAACAAGACTAATCTATGTACCTAATATTACGAAACAGTAGGTACCTACCTGGGCGACCGAGCTCTGCTCTGGTGAAAATAGAGAATGCTCATTTAATAATATAGGATAGTACCTACTAATTCCATATTGCCATGATAGTAGACACCTACTTACTAATTCCACGCTGTCATGATCATTATTCTAATGTCAATAACTCGTTCCTACTCGTTCCCACTCGTTCCTACTCTAAATCTGTGGTTCCATATTTAAAATTTTAAAAAGAATAATAGGGAATACTCATGTATAAGTGCAAATATTATAGAAAAACTACATTTTTTTACTTTCCTTAAATTCGAAATGAAAAGTAGAGTGTTTAACACGGGTGAAAGTAATCAATTCCTGCTTGGACTATAGCCGGCCCTCGCTGCGCTTGGCCGTCGAAATACCTTGTATGGGAATTGATTCCTTTCGACCCTTATATAACAATCTACTATATATTCCCAGATATGAGACCTAGCTGGATCGATTTTTGCCTCCATAAACCCCTATAGTGTAACTTTCATCGAAATCGTTAGAGCCAATTTCGAGAACGTGAGTTGGTACAAATATATACAGAGTGGCATTGACGCGAAAACTATTACCATGGGTTCAGTACATGATTCTGAATCCCCCTGCGTTGAAATTTTTCGTCGGTTATTAAAAAAAATATTGCTATTCCATACATTTTGACCGCGTAGGTAAGTATTGCACTTTTCTATGAAACAGCTGATGTTTTTTTTAATAATAATTATATCATATTAATATGTTTTATAATAATTTCAACACAGGGGGATTCAGAATCATGTACTGAATCCATGGTAACAGTTTTCGCGTCGATGTCCCTACCAGCCTGTATAGAAACATATACATACAAATATTGCTCGTTTAATTGTATAGGATAGGATGAGGTTGGTTATATTTGGTCCGTTTGAGGTATTCCTCACCTAAAGTGCAGGTAGGTACCAGCCTTCCCCAGCACAGTCAGCCGTGAAAGGAAGATAGGATGGAGGACCTTGAGTTGACACTCAAGCTCCTCCATCCTATTTTCCTTGCACGGATGACTGAGAATGTAGGGTGCAACTAGTGTCGACACACTAGTTACACCCTACATTCTCACAATAAAATGGTTGGGGAGCCCAACACGCGTACCATGACCACCGTAGACACGGGTTTTGTCGACGGAAGAATAGACAAAATGACAGAAAACAATCACAATCTGTCATTTTGTCTATTCTTCCGTCGAACCGTTTCTACGGTGGTCATGCTACGCGTGCTGAGGGTTTTTGAGTTAGCATTGCGAAAAATGCATTATGATGAGAGAACACCGAATCTATAATTCAAACTATAATTGAAAAGTTTCAGTTCAGATACGAGCCTCGTGGTCATGGATCCACTTTCAGAATAACAAAAAGGAAAAAAATAAAGTGATGTTCAGAGCCGTTGATTTTCTTAAGATCGTGTGTGGCCAGACGAATCATAGAATAGAATAGAATTTTTCTTTATTAACCAAGACTCAACAAGATTTTTAGTAAAATTTACGACTATTTTAGTAAGCACAGACACTAAACAAAAACAAGGAAAATAATACGAGAAAATATCGGTTGGTCACCGTTGCGACATCCCATGAGAGACGGCACAACAGTGACCCACGTATACACAGTGCAAGCGACTGGCAACCATGCTTAAGACACTGTTGGAGCCGCCCCACACCCTGCGCACCAGGAAAGCGCACCTTTTACGCATTGTTGTGTTAAAGCAAAACTTCTCATAATTAAATAATGACCTTTTAAGTAATATCTGACGAAGAAATTGTGAGCTTTCCCTAAATCTGACGACTTTGACAAATCAGATTCGATTTTTAAAAGGTTATTCAGGGTGCAATAGTGTAACATTTCCTGATAGTGAATAATTATTAAATTACAGTAGTTCCGATTTAGGAATTTTTAAACAAATAACCTAAGGACTCACCTAAGTACCTACTAATTAAACTTAATAGCTGTTTAATTTTTTATTAATTTATATATCTTTTGTATAGATTTTTTTTTCTATTGTGAATGTGAGAACACTGTAGGCTTAGTGGACTGTAGATTTGTTGGCCATTTTCTATTTTCTTAAGTACCTGGTACTTATTGAAATACCTACACTGTCCTCCCATACCTAGTCATACTGTTATTTGAAAAAATTGTAAAAGCCAATTATTTTTAAAAGAGTAACCGTGGAGTTTCTTGCCGGCTCTTCTTCATAGGAAACGACCAATTGGAACCGTGCACCTAGCTTCACGTTTCATAAGTGCCCATGTAGGTCTGTGTGAAATAAAAATATAAAAATAAAAAATAAATAACCTCCACGGCCTCCACCCAGGGGCGTAGCTATCGCCGTATCAGCCGTATCAATGATACGGACCCCCAGATGTGTGAGCAAAAGTTCGTATAATATTATCCATAACCTCAAATTCTTATTGATGAGGAACCCGTAATTAATGAATACCTAATGAAAATTAACGTAATGTTTATAGCTTACTAAGGCTTCTTGTCCAACTCTCAAGCTTTTACATTAATTGAATAAAATCACACAGAAAATCTAAACTACGAGTCAGGATGCTCCAATTTTCGAGCTCACGTCGGTCGCTCTTATATTCTCTTAGTTAAATGACAATGACAGCTTAACCTATCCGAGGTAGGATTCTCCAAATTTCTAGCTGGCTTGGCTCGCTCTTGTATTTCTTTAGTAAAATTCTAACGAAGTCTTCACCAATCCCGGTTCAGAATGCTTCTATTTTCGAGCCTGTTTCACTCGCTTTTCAATGAAAACTAAAGTATTTGAGTCAGTTTCACAATGACAACTTAAGCTCTTGACTCAAGATGCTATATAATTTATATTGTAAAAAAAAACCCTCCCTCCCTTTTGAGGTTCGTTACAGTTAGATAAAAAAGGCCCCGGCATCGAATATAGTTTGATACAGGACCCCTTTTCTACTAGCTACGCCACTGCCTCCACCCTTCATGATCAATATCAAAGCACACAGCCACACAACACAACAATCTCATCAGTCCAATCTAAAGACCGTGACGTTTTACAAAATCATCTGCCTAGAGCCTTTTCCAACTATGTTGGGGTCGGCTTCCAGTCTAACCGGATGCAGCTGATATGTTTGCCGCCCCCTTGAAAGCGCCGCCCTTGTGCAGTGCACGCCCTGTTCGCCCGTTCCCGGCGAGATGACCTTGAATATGCACCAGGCTGTGTTAGAACTTATTCTGACATTTTGATGATTTCGATTTAAGATTTATTTAAATTTAAGCCTCGTGCAGACTCGGGCGACGCGACTCCGATAATTGTTTTATCTAGTTACGGTGAAGTTATCTTAGAAATTGTTTTGTTACAGTCGCGTCGCGCTGACGTGTCGCGCCTGTCTGCACAAGGCGTTAAATTGTCTCTATCAATTATGCAAGACGTTTTCTCTATTGTCCCAATTTCTAATTAAAATTAATGTCAAGTTGTTTAATCAAGTTATTGGCTGAATCAATGAAAATGTCTGTTTTGTGTAAACTTCACAGACGTGATGGATATCGAATATCGATATCTCAAACGATAAAACAGATTGATAAAATCTGTCTCACACTTCAAGTAACAATACTACTTATCAGCGGTAATCACCGCTGGAAACCCGCTGGCCCCAAAAAAAATTATATCTTTTTTATTTTATTTTGTCGTGTTTAGATAATTATCGATATATCACGTCTGCGGAGTTTCGCTAGTAATTTTATTTGACCTAGATGTAGGTAACTATACTCCATTTGAAATAAGATTATACATTGAAACAAAGTTTTTTACAGTCCGTTCAACCGATTTTGACTTCTATTGCCGTTGGTGGCATGACAAATGTATCTATTGTAAAACAGTTGGTATCTATTGTAACCACTGCTGTTTTGCTTTTAATGCCATCCTTATGCCGACCGAATAGAAGTCAAAATCGGTTGAACGGACTGTAAAAAAGGGTTGTTTAAATGTCAAATCAGATTTCAAATGGAGAATATGTACCATTTACACAAGACCTACGCAATAGGTAATCAGTTATAGAGGTATGAGGAACAGGTTGTAAAGTTCACTCATCCTCCATAGAAAAGAGCCGCCCTTCCGGAATATCCCTTCTAAGAAATCCTGCGACCAGACCGGTGTTGTGTCTGGTCTGGTGGGCAACTGCCCGACGATTGATGTCGGGAAGTTATATATATGCTCATCTTCTCTCTTGCGATGCTTCATAGAGACAGTTGAGTTTCCAGTGATTCGGAACCGGGTGCCACATAGTTCGTGGTGAGTCGGAACTGTCTGCGGTGATTCCCCAGTGAATCGGGGTGGCGCTGCGTTATGATTCAGTGAGTCGGATGCAGTGTACTGTGCCAAGGTTGCTGATGAGGCTGAAGGTGATGACCAGGAATGCGCGTCCGCTGCATACTGGTGATCAGGATACCTACCCGTTGAGGCCATGGGTGCCGGCTGGCTGTGTGACTCGCCTCACGAAAGATTGCGGGAGTGATGATGACGACGTCACGCTGAAGTAGTTGCACGAAGGCTGCGCTGACGTTCATACTCAGGGTCACCAGTACATAGGCATGAGGAACAGGGTGTAAAGTTCACTCATCCTCTTTAGAAAAGGCAGCATCCTCCGACCAGACAGGTGTCGTGTCTGGTGGGCAACTGAGCAACTATTGATGTCAGGAAGTTATATATATGCTAATCACCCGGTGCAGGATTTGATGTGACGGCAGGTGTGATGTGTATTCGCATGCGCCACGTAGAGCTACAAAATTGATTAATAAACCCACATTATAATTAATAGACCATGTATTTGCATTATGAAAGCTCTCCCTATCTCGGGTACGGTAATCTTCCGATTGGCATTGCACGTTTTAGACACGCCTGTTCTTTACAGGTGTCTAGGCAATGAGCGGAATGGAGTAGGCATCCTATAACTACATTTATTTATGTTGCATCTATTGCAAGTCTCCGTAATTAGAACAGCCCCATTGCGCAAGTCGCAATATGTTCGATTACTTGCAGTCTCGGATACCAGGAGAACAAGCTTCAGTAGGAGCACGGCAGTGCCTAGAAGTTTTTTGACGAAGTACCTACCTAATAATTCAGTCAGACAACTTTGCCATGACGTGTAAGTTTTTTTGCGGATTATGTTATAGAATTAATTTTATTTAAAAATGTTATAATTCGAATATTATATTTAAGTGAAAGTCAAAGTTAAAAGTCAAATAATTTATTTCAATTAGGAACATAAAAGAAAGGAATGAAGATTTTATTAATATCAGCAGTAAAAGTCAAAGATGCTTGAAAACATTGAGTTAAAGTTAGGTCCTACCTAAAAAGTAGGGATGTTATGGATATGAAATTTCGGATCTGGATACGGATAGGTACGGATATCTAAGAAATAATATTATATCGGTTTCGGATACGGTTACGAATTTTTTTCTTCAGTTTATCCGTTAGTTTCGGTTAAGAATTGTTTTTAATTACTTATTTATTCGATTTTTAAGAAATTGTAAAAGTAAAACACAAGTAACAAATTTAAAAAAACCATGCAAATGACGCGCGCGACTAGTGGGTCGGTTTAGCCGGACAAAAAACCTGTCATAACGTGTCTCATTTATACTCCGCCCCAATCTGAAATTATCCAATACTTTTATATCGGATTCGGTTACGGTTACGCATAACTTTTTATTTTGGATAAGACTTTATTGTGCCAAGTTTATTACTCAAGGAATAAGATTTATCAAATTACCATACAAACTTTTAAAAAATATTTTACCTCGATGGTCCTAGTTTATCATTTATAACTTCCAATTACAGCTATTATATATAGCTTTATGTAAGCGGGCACGCCCTTTATGCCTGGAGGCTTTATTTAGTTCTGTTTACGTTTAGTTTTTATTTTATTTCTGCTTGAGTATAGTTCTCGACGTTTTTGTTTGGTATATTGGCGTGTGCTAGCTGACATAATGGCTAATAATTTATCATTTAAATTATTAGCCATTATTTATTATGGCTAATTTATATATTTGCATACTATTGTATAGAATCATTTCTAACTTGAAAAGACAGCTGTGCTGCTGGGGAGTGCCTTCTTCCCAGCTTCAAAGCTTCTTCTTCAGCTTGGAAGTGGTGAAAGGTGGTTGTTTTGGGGACTGTCTTATGTTATTTAGACGTTCGAAAAGTGCTGATTCTCAGCCTAGTTTGAATAAATGACTTTTGAATTTGAAAACGAAGTTCCCCCTTTTTGCTCCCGTAAATGTGAAATTTCCAAAGACTCTAAAAGGAAGCTATGTGCAAAATTTCACGTTCCTAGACTCAGTAGTTTCGGGTCTGCGTTGATATGTCAGTCAGTCAGTCAATCAGTTTTACTTTTATTTAAATAAGATATTATAGTTACGGTTACGGAGCTCCATAGCATCCCTGGTGTGTTTTGGCAACCAATAACCAAAGTTCGCGCGCCAAAATCAAGGGCGGTGATTGGTCTAAAGTTAGTGACATAGCATTGTGTAAATAGAAACTGCAAGGGTTATATTTTATGCATTATAATGTATTTTGTGTGGGAAGACCGTAAATTGAACTGAAAAGTGGAAAGTTAAAATTACAGCGCAGTCCAAACTACTTACGAGGATGTGATTTTGTAATAATAGATTCTGTTAATTAACAAACCGGCTAGAAAATCTTAGAATAAATGCGTATAAAGAAGCGTAATCGAAATAAAGTGACAGACGTTCAACCAATAAAAAACTGCTTCTAACAGGTTTCAACCAATAAGAAATTATAGATTAATCACATGTGACGAATAGAATAGAACGAGAATCTCTACAAAGTTTCTGTGATATGATTTTTTATAGTCTGGCGTTTTCGTATCTACTTTGCGTTTCATAGTTTCATCTGCTCTTGCTTACGTTACTTTAATATTATAAAAATTGAGATTAAACTTGGATAAAAAATACTGTTTTATAAAATTGGTGTTTTAAGTTTAAAATCAGTGACAAATATAGAGTGCAGTTTGGTTACCATGATATTTTACGATCTAGTCATTTTTTAACGCTGCGTAAATGATTGAAATAACATGAAATTGTTGCTTTAGCTGCGTTAAATGATAAGAAAATGGCATCTTCTAACGCCGAGTTGCAAGAAAGATGCAAACTGTACTACAAGTTCACGAAGGTTCTGACCCTGAAGGTGGCGCAAATAGTGGTTCAGAGCAGGCAAGGGAAAAAAATAACACACGACTGTAACGACAAGTTTCCGGACAACGGAGTTGAGTCCTCGCCGCAATGGGTAAGCTAAGTTTTTGTATGTATACTATAAGAAAAACGCATGCTTACTATATTGCCCCTACTAATTTACGTCTGAGCTAATTATTTACACATGTACCATGCAGAATTCATTGTAATATCATTATAAAAATATTTGTTTACTGATAATACTTGTTGCGTACGATTAATGGCTAAATTATGTCATATTACTGCATAAGGTCATGAATGTTGCTCTGCTACTTTTTTCAGGTCGGTGTCTATTTACTCCAACTCCATAGACTTTCCTCACACTTAATACAAGCCGAGTACACAAGTTAATTATTTGACTTACACTACTCCAGTATTATAAAACAAATACTTATTGTGTCACTTGGCTTTGATAAAACAGTGATACTAGTATTTTTTATTTATTTAGTTGCATATCATCAATATCACAAACACTGTTTGCGTAGTATAGATTTGTATAGATACAGATGTTGTTGTTACGCTTCAATGTTAAGTGCAATATGTTCAAAATATGGAATGCAATGTGCCAATGTGCAATCCTAATACTTCTTCGTTATTGTGAGATACTTTATCCTAAATGTGCTTAATTATTTGCTTAGTGTTAGCCTAACGCGAACTTTTCTTTTAATATTCTTTTACTTAATATTAAAATTAAAATATGCTGAGCTGACCCTAAAAAGTTTGGAATAAAGGCTGGTCTACTGATCATTATGCAATCTTAAATCAAAATAAAAGTATTTTCTGTGGTTCCCATTGCTACCTATTACGGAAAGATGGGTTTAATCCCCAAGGCTAATCCACAGCAGTGAGTGTTGGAATTATAATAATAACTAGTGACCTGCCCTGCTGCGCTGGTGCAATTGCGACATGTCAACGTCAAATCAAAACATCAAGATTTCTGAGCTATAACACATACTCATAACATCACCCTTGTATTTCCTGTATTCCCTGGAGAGTTAGGCAGAGGTGGATTCATAGTACACCCACATTTTGCCAGTTATGTTTAACTCCCATGTAATAGGGGGCGAGTCTATCGTCATCTACCGGACACCAGACTCCGGGTGGCTACTGAGAAATTCCAGATGGCAAAGCTTAATAACACTGCTGACCGGAGAGTCTAACCTAGGACCTAATGCTCAGCAGTAGTGCTTGCCACCACTAGACCAATGAGGCAATTTCTGTGCTATACCTAAGTTAAATATTAATGTAGGTATTATATCATGTAAAAAATCCTGAATAAATTCTCTTTATGATTGTGAAAGCCACGTCAAAATCCTTTGTGTAGTTAAGAAGATCTAAGCGGTTGCACTAACAGACATGAAAAGTGACTTTGTTTTATAATATGTGTAGATATAGATAATAAATCTAAATCGAAATAATCAACTAATAATCACTGCGTGCTGGTGCTTCAAATCTTTAAGTCCAAATTACATTACAAAGAAAAAGGCACATATCAATCTAAATAGCAGATTTTCATCCTGAGTTCTTTGCCCAAGAATTTCTCTTTACCGCATAGAGTGGAACTTGCTTATTTAAAATATACAAATAAAGAAACTTTAAGAAGTTGCTTTCTCATTAACAGGATATATAACAGGTATGACTTGCTCCGGCAAGTCATACCAAGGTTTCTTCGGATGTACAACAGCTTCAAACTACCATATTTTTGGCTAGTAAACAACCAAAAATGGCTGATTAATTTTAATCAAATAGTCAAGTCTCACTTTTTATTTTTAAAAGTGTTTATTCTGAAAGTGGGCAACATCGCAAATAGATGTCAAATATTTCGCTGTTTTGATCAATTTGGCAATATAACTGTATGGAAATAAGAAACGTGGCTATCTAGTTCCCTAGAATATTAATAATTAATTGCAATAATTTGATGTTGTAACAATTTTAGATATAAAAAAGGCATTTGGAAAATTTCCAAATACTTTTATTACATCTAAAACTAAATATTCGGTATTACGATATTAATTATTGCATTCCATAATCAATATTTTAGTTCCCTAGTTAGCCACATTTCTTAATTCCATACAGTAATATTGCTAAATTAATCAGACAGGTACATTTTTGACAGCTACTTACAACACTGCCAACTTCTAGGATAATCCCTCTTAACTAGCTTTTGCCTGAGACTTCTCCTGTGTCAATTTTTTTTTTTTGCCCTGACCCTCCACGTTGCATCGCATTTCCTGCCAGCGCTAATACATCGTTTTCGCTTAGCGTTCTTTCTGTCTTTTTTCTTTTTGCTCGGCTCCTAAAGACTATAGCTTGATGTTAAATAGCCTATAACGTCCCTCAAGAATTGGACTGTGAAATGCAAAAAGATTTTTTCAAATCCAACTGGTAGTTACAGAGATTAGCGCGTTCAAACAAACAAACTCTTCAGCTTTATTATTTAGTATTATATTTAACAATTAAGTAAGCTAATTGCAACATGAACTTTACAAAGTGTATAAATTTTAAATTAAGTGCTAAAGCCAAGCGACAATGCTGACTTTGTTTTTTATTAAACATAGCTAGTTCATGTTTTCAGTTTCAACTCCATAATTATGTTTAGAAATCAATAAAATGACCGCTTCGTTTCTTTAGTACTTATATTTTATACAATTGTAAAAGAATGTCAACTATGAAAGCAATCACAACAAGATCTACATTGTCTCCAACTGTATCAATCGAAGAATTTTACTTGTGTCTACAGTTGTTGTTTTTCTTTTAAGTTATTTTTTTTTTTTAATTTAATCATCCACGATTGTGTGCACTTGTGGACTCCAATGCATTTTAGACATTGGCAGAATAGTCGACATCGGCTCTGCTTGCCATTTAATAAAAATAGAATAGAATAGAAAGCATTGCACTTTGTGACTATTTATGGAACAGTGGGCCAATGCCTGTGGGAATATTTTTGTCTTTCAAACTTCAAAGGTTGTTTGCAGCAGGATTTTCTTATAAAATCCAAATCAATATCATCATCACTTTCACTACACTTTTGGCCTTAGCCTGGTCGAGTATATTTCTCCATTGTGATCAATTTTTCACCCCAAAAATTCTTAAAATCTTATTCTACGCTATCCATCCATCTGAACTTGCGTCGGTCTCGGCTTCTCCGGTTTATAAATAAGTAAACGTTCGGGTGTTGTGGTCTCGTTCATTCATACGACATGTCCCATCAATGAGGTTCCATTTTTGTGATCTTGATAATAGGGTAATCATAATCAATAAAGGTAGGTAACTAGATACTTTTTACCGAAATACAGTGGAGAAAAAGGGTTTTGGAGAAGCAAAATCGAATGGTTATAATAATATACGCTTCACTCTTAAATGATTATACAACCTAGGTGATTGTCGATAATACACAATGATGTAATGTGTTAATTTACCTAAATATAAATCTGTTTCGTCCAATTTGCTAAACATTTACAATATAATACCACAGTTTTTATAAATTGTTTACAAGCCATTTATTGATTGGTAAACGTTATATGTTTGCTTAGTTGCATCATTAAATAATATTTACTGCTGTTCAAATAATTTCAATGCAGTTTTGAAGTGGCAAATATCTGCATAAAACATATATTAAATGGATTATTATAGATACTTAAATATTATATCATACGACTTAACTTTTTAACAGCATTTTAAGGCTGTTAGTTTGGTCATGCTAAGTGGAATGAATTATTTTATTATATTAGAGGATTCTGGTTGTGTAATATTGGGTTTTCGATATGTGTAATAATTATATCCATATCGTTTTTGGGTTCCAAATTCTAAGGACATAATAAAACACCTAATATTTTTTTCTACCCTATGATCAATCTTAGAATAGAACATAATTGTGTTCTAATCTATCCATACTAAAGTTATAAATACGAAAGTAACTCTGTCTGTCTGTCTGTCACCTTTTACGCCTAAGCCACTGATCGTTATGAAATTTGACAGATAGGTAGCCTGGGAACTGGAGGACATAATAACACAGATGAATACAGATGGTTCACTCTGCATTTTAGGTATGACTTTACAAGTACGCGGCGGGCCCGTCTTGTCGGGCCAATTCAGTGTGTGTAACGTAGTCAGAAGATATAAGAGTTACGCGATAGAAAGAGAGGCAATTTCTAGATGAATTATAACTGTAGTTATTAACGCTGTGCGATCTGAACTGAACTTTATTGCTTTTTATTTAAATGATTTTGTGGAGTGAACCATCTGTATTCATCTGTGATAGTTTACTACTTTTCATCCTGGATTGCAGACGAAGTCGCGGGCAACAGCTAGTTTTATAATTTTGATCTTTTTTGCGTCGATGAATAATTTATGTGACAGACAGACGTTTGCTTACTCGCACGCACACGAAGGGTTCCGTACCACCTGTAGACGTTTGTCACATAAATTATTCTGGAAAAATATGTGACAAAGAAAAATAAATAGGAAATGGTTTATTACTACTATATACATGCTTCGTATGTGCTCCCAATGTTCAATGTCTTGTTCCAGTTCAACTTATCGATTCCCGACGAACCCGGGGTGACGGAGGACACGAAGCGAGTATTAAACGGAGAAGTAGTGGATGCACTCACAAAAGTTCTGTGTATCGAGATATCCTTACACACTGTGGATGGAGACGACATGGTCCTAGAGTTGTGGACCGTCAAGCTGTCGCCAGGGTCCGAAGTCTGCTCCCCTTCCACGGTGTATTACCGCATGAGCGTGATGCTGAAATCAACACTGACCATCTCCAGGATAACGCCAGCATACAAACTGTCCCGGTCCCAACACAACGAGTCTTACAAGATCTCGCATAAGATTTATGGTGGTGAACCAAATTATGATAAATTAGGTGAGAATATCATCTTTGTCTTGTTTTTGTACCATTTTATGACCTCTATGCCTCAAGCTCGACACATAAATATATATAATTAAATTATTTACTTGGAACCGATAGAATGAACTATCAGATAAATGAGAATAGGTGTCAATAGGCAGTTGCATATATGCTAATTTTAAATGCCTTAGCGATTAACCATATCCTGAATACAGATAATAATTAACTGAGCCACATTTTGCTGACAACGAAGTATCGTTGTCTTATAAGATAAACGGATATGTTAATGTGCAGTCGTATATTAACATAATATATCCGTCTATGTTAAATAATATCTTCAACTGCATTCATTAACCAAGCATGCATACTTCATTATAACAAGTCATAGACTGCCAAGCTGCTTGGCCACTTCGACTGATTCAATAGAACAACATTACTGTATCGTAATCTGTATGCCTTATCGCGATTGGCTTGTGTAGATCTATGAGACATCTCCAAGGGCATATAACTAGATGCGCCTTTTAATGACCTAGAGAAATCAGGGCGGTCTTTGTCTAAGCAATAAAGTTAGACTTTATATACAGTGTGAGTGTTTGTAATGTGCACATATCGAAATGAGGGAGACTATGCTTAATTTTATCGAAAGATTAAAAAAAAAATTAGGGAATTTAAAAAAAAGCATTGTAACAAAACGGTGTAACTTTTTAAACTGAATGATCTATCGCGATGAAAGAAACTCCATAATGATCGGAAGTAATAAGGCGTCCGCATAAAATGAGAATTGTGGAAAAAACCACCCTCAATTGGAAATAAACATGTTTTTTTTTAGCAAAAATTTTTCTCTAAAACGCCAAACAGAACAAAAAAACAAAGATTTTTTAAATATTTTTTCCGTCGAGAAAATTAAGCATAGATTCCCGGGATCATTTCAATATGTATGTGCACATTATAAAGCCTGGCACTGTAGATACGTGTTTTAATTTAATTTTTATCTATTAAATAATACAGCGTACATATGCTTCTAGCTTGAGTTTAGACAGCATAAAATGAAGCAAGTACCGAGAATAATATAGATTGACTACCAACCTGCCCCTGCTTCATACGGTTTTTACGACTTGACAAAATATCGAGATTTATTAACTGCAATATGCAAGTTTATTATTAATGCCCTTTAGGAATAAATTCTCTAACATTTAAAGAGTTTATTATTCATTTTGATATCATTTCGACTCTAAATGATGGTGAAAACCATATCAAAATGAATTGCGTCGTTTTGAACAGGGACCGACAACCTTTATGAATTACGGTACAGGTATCGAAGAATTTTGGTTACTTCTTCGACTAAGGTCGCTATCTGGGGGTAAATAGGAAGATAAGAAACATGTTAGCTTTTTTAAGGTTACCGTTTTAATACCGCTTACACACAGGCGATGCGCGCCTTTTGACTAATGCCGACGGTCCGTGTATTTCGGTAACCGGTATTAACAATGGTTGTATTTAATTTTAGGTAACCCTAAAAAAATCCTGTAAAATAATATAATGTTGTAACCGAAGAAATACCCGTGTTGATCATACCGGTTTTGGTCCCTGGTTTAGAAGAACTAAGCGGTCACACGAAAAGCAACTTTAATTTATAATTATGAATAAAAGAACATCCTCATTCTAAATGGTATGACAATATATGGAGGATGAAAAACTTTACACCCTGTTCCTCATACCTCTATACAATAAAATTCTTCCAGGAGAAAAACGCAAGACTGTGAAAGTGAGTGAGCTGCACACACCAATCGGGACGTTGATGATAGAGGTAGTGTACAGGACCAAGATGACGATCATGCCTGAAGCCAGGCAGAAGATTGAGTATGAAGCCTCCCCGGCCACTACTGGCATTATGGTCAAGAGCGACCATTTCTACACGGAGAGTCCCAAGTAAGTTGTTATAACATAAAGTTTCGCCTATATTCTCACGAGGGTTAGGCAGAGGTGTATTTACAGTACACCTACATTTCGCCAGTTAGTGCCTAAACGCACTATGACGAAGATACGCTACCGAATTTCGGCGTGATTACTTCTGCAATGCTATTTCAATTACTAGCAACACATTAATCAAGCGTAGTTCGGCGGCAACGTATTCTATATACCAACACATTATTCGTGACAGAAGTTCGGTTCGGTTCGAACGTTGAAAATGGCAACGTAAAATCAGTCGCGGAACTTCGGTCGCGTACCTTCGGTATAGTGTGCTTAGACACTTATATTTAAGTCTCGTGTAATAGGGGGCGAGCCTATTGGAATCAACCAGGCACAAATCCACACTCCAGGCTGCTACTGAGAAATTCCTGATTGAAAAACCTAATAACACTTTGCCCGACCTGGAAACCGTATGACGTTGGTGCAGCGAAGGCGTTAGTCGAACGCCTACATAGAGGAGACAAGGCAATGTTTTGCTAACTCCACGTCAACGCGCCTTATTTTTAATAAATTACGTACATGTGTGGTGGAGGAGCTCGTGGTTAAGTACTAATAACCGAACGGGTCGATCTATCAGGTTAAGCTACACTTGCCGGGGTTGGTCCGTGGATGGGTGACCATTTCTACATACCGTGACTCCTCCGTGCCTCGGAAACCACGTTAAGCCGTTAGTCTCGGCTGTCATTCGTGGATCTTTGACAGTGGTTACGGGTCGTCAGAAGCCCGAAAGTCTGACAACCAGTCTTACCAAGGGGTATTGTATTACCTAGTTACTGGGTTGTGGAGGTCAGATAGACAGTCGCTCCATGTAAAATACTGGTATTCAGCTGCATCCGGTTAGACTGGAAGCCGACCCCAATAGAATTGGGAAAAGGCTAGGCAGATTTTTTTGTACGTAACACCAATGCCTAAGCTGACGCAAAACACAAAATACCACTGCCCAAAAATATTCCAAGTAGATCTGTTCTAAAAATTAGGTGTAGACAGTGATGCTAGTGATGGGCAACGAATTTAGTGACTTCAGCCGCGTCTTTCATGACATTCCATGACATCACCACATTCTTTCATGACAACACTAGTGTAATCTTGTGTCATTACAGGCGATGCTACATTTTATCAGTCTATTAAAGCACTGTGAGCATGAGCATGTACGTTTATTACTCGTATTCTTTACAACTAAAAAGATATGATACAAAATAAAATTGACAGTTATTTTATCTGTTTTTTAGAAAAAATCGTAACGAGAAGAAAGAATTGGACCTGTCCAAACCCTTGACGGCTGGAGCATTTGTTGACCAGAAGAAGATCCAAGAGCTACATAGGACGCTCAGTGAGCAACTGCCTCCAGAGCCTCCCATGGCTTGGCTCCTTGCAGAGAAGGAGAAAATGGAAACAGTAAGCGGATTTTCTTTTATTTTAATTGGTGACAAACAGGCAGACGACTCTCCTGTAAGTTGCCACTCTGTACCCTATGGATCCCCAGAGACAAAACTAGTGATCGGATTAGGTAGTGCAGTTTAGGGTCAACAATCACAGACAATATCATTAGTATGGATAGCCCACGGAAATCTGATTTTGGACTGATTTTGTAATTTCAAAGTTTTTTTTTTTTTTAATATGTGTGCGCGTTCATCTATCGCCTTGCTGAAAACTCGCTCGCAAATCCCCAGCGTGATAGGCCCTTAATCGAGTAGTAGTAATTGATAATGATTTAAAATAGTTGCAGAAAATGAAGGCCTTGACGACATCAGACCACGAGAATGCAAACAAGCCGAGTTGCAGCACAAGTGTGCCGAGCTCATCACACACCGTCAGTCGGGCTATCGAAGTGCCCAAGCCCAAGAACGGAGACAAATACTCGGGACTGATGGTACGTGTACTATACTAATAGTCCAGTGGTCGGCAAACTCATGAGTCATGAGTCAATAGAGCCAAATATCAATACTATAACGACTAAGATTTCTTATGAGAGCCAATCCTTTCTGTGTCCAAACTGTATCTATTAATAAAAGTGTATCTTTTCTTAATCTATATATATAAAAATGAATCCCTATTTCCCTTGGTCACGGCATCACGCTAAAACGGCTGAACGGATTTGCATGAAATTTGGCATATGGGTAGACCATGACCTGGAGAAGGACATAGGATATTTTTTATCCCGATATTCTCACAGGCTCGAGACTTATGTGGGCGAAACCGCGGGGCGCAGCTAGTCTTTAATAATACTCTCATCCTTTTTCACTCTACAACGCGTCTTTATTTTCACTTTGTTATTTATATTTTGTGTTTCACGAACTGTGTCCAAATAAATGTTTTTTCTTTATTTCTTTCTTAAAATTAAGTTGCTATGAAGTAGTTATTATCAGCCGATATGATGAAGATGGCATCCATCTTCATCATATCGGCTGATAATAACATGAGGAAGGCATATTACTTATTAACAAGTTAACCTTTTCGATACAGTAAATGATTAATTTTCAATCTCCTGTTAGTTTTTGGTGAAAATACTTCGGAAATAAATCTTTGAAATAAAGTTTTAAGTTTGAATAAAACTTGATATCTTGCTTATTGATCGAAACTTCGACCCCCGCGCGAATTTACGCTCGCACTCATCGACATTTGTACAGCGTTGCACTCTATATGCCAAGAGTCGCATGGGGCCTCGCGAGCCGCGGTTTGCCGACCACTGCTATAGTCAGCCATCAAAGTACCCAACTCTAAGAAGACAATACTCGGGGCTGATGGCAAACTTAACATTTTACCTATAGTATTTGCTTCAATATAACACGTAGCAACATTCTTTCAAGCGAATAAAGATTCCTAGAATGGCAGTATCAATAGCATATATTTATTTATTTTACCAAAAAGCTCAAATCGATCTATATAAACAAAAATGAAATACTGTTCGGTGGTAAGCGCATCACTTGGGAACAACTGGATCGATATGGCTATTTTTTGTTTTAAAATGTTCGTAATAGTACGTATTAATTCGGGAAAAACTGAAAGTGATTCAGGACAATGTCTGTCGGGTCAGGTACTGTACAGGTATGGGCGCGGTTTAAGAGCCCTGACCTTGGATGCGTTGAAGTCGATTTTTGATTTGTTTGGCACGGGGAGTGAGGTGCGGCGGGCGATTTATTAGTCAATCAGTCGCCTTACCCTGTTAAGCGTGAATGGAACATGCGCGAATCTCCCCACCACTTTCGCCGAGAACCCTAAAACCGTGCCGGTACCTGCTCCATAAATTTTGCTCATGTTTGAGCACTTCTTACTTCATATTGAGTGAAGATGCTATCGATGATGCACGCTTGTCTAGCAGTAACCTGTTAGCTCGAGACTTGAAAACTCGCAAACAATTAACGAATAAACGTATTTACTTTCTTTCTTTTTTCCAAGGTTATAGCTTAAAATAAAATAGAGTTAAAATAGCTTTCGGGAAATACAGACTGGCAGGGAGTTCTTTAACTGTATCTACGCAAAATGAACGTGTAAAGGCTAAAGCAGATTAGGGCATTGGAAAATCCTTCATAATTTTTGAATATTTTCTTTGAACCCACGTAAACTACATGCGGGCTCACCGCACTTATTCTTAAATATGAAAATGCGTTAAGGCCCGTTGCGGTTGTAATGTGCGCTTGGCTTATACATCCAATTTTTGGCAGAACGAATTCTTACACTATTCGTCATAATTTCCAGGAGTTCCCATTCGCTGACGGCAGCCCGATAGCAGAACTGGCAAACTTCTACCAAGAGTGTTTGCAAGCACGGTCCATTAGCGACGAATGGACTGACATCGTGATCGAAGCCTCGGGCTCAACAGACTCCGAGTCGATGTCGAAACAGCTCAAGATGTTCGAAGACGCCGTACCAGAGTTCGACAACATGGTCGCTTCAATGTTTAGCAACTCTGAGGGTTCCGACCGCTCCTAAACTGGACTGGATGTAAGACTGTATGCATGTTAATAGAGTAAGGTTTCTAGCTATGGTGCAGTGCGAATAAATTACTCAAATCTATCAGAGATTTTAACTTTAAAATCCATAGAAGGTGACAATGATATCCGTATTTATGTTGACAATACCGGTAGGAATTATAAATTTTTCATGTGCCCAAAAGCGTAATTTGACAATATTAATTATGACTAAAACTTTCCATTAACATTCAGGCTTAATTAACTGATGTATTTGTTTACATCTTCGAAAACAGCCATTAAAAAACATATTTTTTATTTCATAAAATGTTTTAACGGATTTGCTGTCAATTGTCGTACGATACCGATTTCGATTATTACAGGTTTATTTTCAGACGATGTTCATAACATTCGCACTGCTTTATTTCAAAACACGAAAGAACTTGAGGGATTTTAGATAGATTAATATTTTAATCATGTTAATAACAATTTAATTGCACTATAAAGTGCAAAGCGCCATCTTCTTGTCTGACCTGAAAAGGAGCATTGTTAAATATTCTCTTATTCTATCCAAATCTATATATAGTTCAGCGATATTCAACTGTTTCTGATTGGCTAAATGCCCGGCTGGTTGCGTCTATTAACAATTAAGCCGAATTTACATTACAACATTAATTGCAATTCACGAAATTGATTAAAAATCACAGTTTCAATATCAGTGCAATTTGTATCACCGAAAACATGGCCCCGTCAGCATCAAAGTTTTATTTTGCAATGTACAATATTATCGTACAAATTTGCTTTCGTGACACTATTTTCACTTAGCACTTGACCGTGAACTTAAAACAACTTTACTCTTATCATAAAATCGCGCTTAGCACGAAAGTATTTTGATTTCATGAAATGAATATATGCATCATGTTCACAAGTAAAATCGTTAATGAAATTAATGTCATGAAATTAATTTTATGTCACTAATTTTGTAATGTAATTTTGGCTTTACTGTTAGGAAGAATTAGTTCTTCATTTACAAAAGCTATAAGATAAAACCAAACGACCGTTAAATATTTAAATTAACTCAAGTCAATAACAACTCCCAACAACTTTTTTACGCGATTAACCATTAAGGGCCTATACTACCTCAAATTGCTTAGCAAGATCCTCCGTTATATCGAAAATACTGCAACATTCATTTTGAAATAAATTTATGTTAAAGTTGAGGATTAATTAGCATTCGCATTCATTGTTATCATACGAATTCTCATTTAGCATTTAGCAAATGAAATGTAGTTGCGAGATTCTGTGAAGTGCAAAGTGAATTTATCGCTTCGTACTGTATATAACCTTACTAATTAAATATGCAAGTGTACTAGCACAAATAGGTGAAGGGAGACGTCTTAAGACGAACGCGTTTTTTAATTCACATATCAACAGAATTCACATACTTCATTATTATCAATTATCGTCATATTAGCAAATAGCATAGCAATAGGGATTCGCATAGTAAGACTCAAGAATTCACATGCTAATGAAATTTATGCGAAATCGCATTAATTGACATTACTAATGTTAAGTACTATGTTTGACGCATATACGATTCCATAAAAATATCTCGATAGGAAAAAATCCAAAGTCACCTCCCAACCGAACAATACCGCTGCTATTAAAAAAATAATTCAAATTAGATCATGAAACTTTGCATAATAATTGAACTAACTATAAAGCGAGGATTGTATTTTTTTTAATTACCATTATTTTCGCTGTAAAAATCAATTAACTATTGGCGCCTTGGAACCGCCAGCACCCCACTCCGTCTCGCTCTCACTCACTCCGCGAACAGTATGGTGCGAGCGAGATAAAAAGCGAATTTGAGCTGAGGTAGTATCGGCTCTTAATTCGAGCATTATCAAAAAGTGCGGCGAGGCAACATCGCATATAATGATACAAGCAAATAGTCACACCGTCATGTTTAGGTCCCTTGGAGAGGAGTAACTTCAGGCAAGTAAAATCGCTCTAAAAAATCATCCATAAAGCAAATTCAATCGACAGTGCTCATACTATGACTGAAACTTTCTAGGCTAGTTTTGTTTCAAAGTTTAAAAAAAAAACTAAATTTTTCTTAGTGCAAGTTTCAATAAATGACTCATTCTAGCAACCTAATTCAAAAAGATTTTCTAAACGTATTAAAAAAAGTATACGTTCTTACCGCTTTTAAATGTATATCGTATTGTAGAAAGAGTAAGAGATATAATCGATATTCGTGGATTTAAACGTTTAGGAATGTAAGACTGGAGTTACGAGACAAGACTTTGAATGACGTATGACTGACCTGATAAGGTAGCCTCTATTAGGTATTGATAACGAGCCGCGGTGTCACCCGGTAGCTTCACTCATTATGATTATAATAAAATTATCGTTCCCGATAAGTATCATAGTCTACTACGAGTTCGTGTTTTAATCAAAATTTTATTTTATTTATGTAAAAATTCTACTATTGTTTCTTGCTTTTGAAAGAAAAATTATTATGTATATATATTTCCTATTTCGTTTAGGGGAACTTTTTATCGGTATTTTATGTATTTCAGTGTTCAATGTAAATATTATAATTATGAAAGATAAGAACATAATTTATTCAATGGTAAAGGTCACTGTAGACTGTAGACTTGTATATGATTACTCGTGGCTTATAAGTAAAAACTTTTGTAGTATTTTGTGTCTGGTAGTTTTTAAGGAAATAATCTTAGATTTTACACATTCTGCGGTTATCTTAAACTCTACTTCCTCTTATACTTGTGTACCATACCATAGATCTTAGATCATCAATACATTTTATTACAGAATCACCGATTAACCAAGTTCTGAATTTCTCAACATGTCCTAACAGACACATAGCCGTAATTTAGTTGTTATGAGGTTTCTATAATCATATTAGATACGTTATTTTAATTATAACACTATGGCATCAACAGCGGCCTTTTGCAACTGTAAAAATAAAGTAGTTCAGATATAAATAGATGATCATATTTAAGTGGAGTGCCTTCGAAGCAACGACTGAGACCACGTCTCAAGTAACGTGCCAACCCTCGTTTTGATACACTTTACTACTTTTTAAACTAAATCGATCGCTTAATTTACTGGGGCTGTCTTCGTACTGAGCTTATGTCCGGCGTAGGCGTTGACGCCGCGTACACGCTGCGTAAATATCTGTGCTAGCGTCGTGTAGACGTGATTGTAAACCTGAAACCTTTTTATATAAATAAAAGATTTATTATTATTGTATCTAAAATACGTCGCGTGCATGCGTGCGTCGATTTTGCGCAGCGGCTACGCTGTGTATACGTACGACGAACGCCTACGCTGAACCTACACCAAATGCGAAGGCACCCTTACGTAATATTTAAATCTTTTTTATAGAGTTCCATTGTAATTTATTGGCATAATCATATCAAGTGTATCGTTTTAATGTTAGTTGTAACCATTCGTTTCGCTAGTCACTCGTTAATGGTTAAAAATATTAGTATAATTTCATTTTTATCAGGAACATCAAAATTCTTTTAATATTGCGCCTCGTACTTCACGATCCACCTAACTAAAATAACAGTTGATTTTTCTTTTTACAAAATTAGCTGAATGTGCGTTTTTATTTTATTCCATTGACGTCAGTAAAGTGAACAGTGAGATAAACGTAGGTATACTCCGTCACAGAATAATACAGAAGGCGCACTCCGCATTTTAGATATGAAGCTACAAGTACGCGGCGGGCCCGTCTGGTCGGGTCAATTCAATGAGTGTAACGTAGTCAGAAGATATAAGAATTACGCGATAGAGAGGTAGCTTCAGGGTGAATATAACTGTAGGTAATTAGTGCTGTGCGACCTGAATTGCACTTTATTGTGTCGTAGCAAGAGTAGTTTTTTTTATTTAAATCATTTTGCGAAATGAACTATCAATATTAATCTGTGACGCCGTATAGTTCTGGCAAAGTTATGGTAAAAAAAAAACACTTCCTGGCGCTTTGAAAAAACTTTTCCCTTTAAAGTTTGTTTAGAAATGCCATCGTAGGACACTCGTATTTGGCGAGGCGCATATTAGCTATTAAGATTGCATTTCATTGATTCGTTTAGTACTTAGTTAGGCTTGATATTATAATTAAAATATACTTACCATAAATCACAAATTATATTAGCATCCAAATTAGTTGAAGCAGCGACTATAGTTTCATTATTTACAAAATTAAGTTTATCCTATGTAATCAAGAGAGTTACGTCATGTAAAGATTTACCTTACATTATTTTCAGGGTTAATAACGAAAAAAAGACAAATATTGAAACTCTTAACTTCTTTAGCTCAACACACACACAAGGTGGTTGCGGATCGGGACGCTGGTCAGGACGGCAGCACGGCAGACTTGTATACGTATAATAGATGTCAGCACACGAAACGCGTGCGCGGGTCGGGCGCGGAGCGGGTCGGGCGCGGGTCGGGTGTGGAGCGGGAGCCGCGCACGCGTTTCGTGTGCTGACGACATTCATATAATACAAAGTATTACAACATATCTAAACCCGCTGTACTGCCATCCCTACCGGCGCCCGACACGCGCCTGCCTTGTGTGTGTGTTGAGCTTTATAGAAGCTATTTTTAACGATCACCTTCCCATATCGCGATTGTCTAGCGGAAGCGTCTGTAGAACGTAGACGCTACGCTGACACCGCGGCAAAGCGACGCAGCTCCGATATAATCACGTTTACGCTACGTAAATGCATAAAAGTGCTCTTCCGAAAGTGACAGCAACCGCAAATCGTAGCGGCAACGCCACCCAATCGCAACGACAGACCGTAGCGACACAACTGGTTTCTATGTAACTATGAAAACGGTGACTGTCACGCAATGTCACCATCTACAGAAGCGTTTCATCATTCAGCGATGTTGCCGCTTGCGGTTTGCGGTTACGTTTGCCTTTGGAAGAGCACCTTAAGCATGTTGCTGGCATTAAGCAAAGCAAAGTCACTCTATCTTTAACATAAATCAAAACCCAATCAATGAATTTGTATCGACATCACAATAATATACTATTGAGACTTTCTGGTCCGTCCTCAGGTTTTCAGTGTACTCTCTCAGTGTGTTGTATATCTATCAATTATACCTTCATAATTCCATCTTAATTTTGTTTTTTTTTTGTTATGAGTACTAGTTGCTCAACTGAACAACCACAAGGTTTCTGTTACCAAACTTTCTTAACTCCTGTATGGTCAAGACTACTGCAGATACGGCTGCCAACAAATATTAAATTAGGTTTTAGCAGTAGAAATTTCATCGTGAACATGACGCCTGTTTCCCCCAAAGCGGTAGACAGAGGTGTATTCACCAGTTCATAGGATTATTAAGGGTAACTATAGAATCTTATTAAATATTTCGTCACATTGTGTGGGTTTCTATATTCATAGCCCAGGTTCATACGGACGTTTTTTTCCCGCGGCGATTTTCTTTTCCACACACTGGATTTTCAACGCTCTGCGCCAAGAGTTGAAAATCCAATAGTGTGTTTTTTCGCCGCGCTCTGCACTCAATTGGATTCTCAATGCTCGGCCTAACATCGTGAGTTGAAAATCCAGTGCGCGATAAAATCCCGCCGCGATATTTTGCTCATGTATCTTAATTGATAAGACGATGTCCGTGTTCAATACTTCTAAATCAAAGTATTTATATACGTTTTGCCGCAGTAGGCTAAATATGTCTAACCATATCTTTTTATTAGTAATAGTATAAAATATTTAATCAGAATAATATAGTGTAGTCATGAGGATTTTAAGTCAACGCTGGGTGTAAGTAATCGCCATATAAGTAAGGAATATACATTAAGACATAAACTTATAATTAATGTAAAACACTATTATATGTGAATATTACACATACACAAAGGCGCTGATTCGGTTGTGCTCCAACTAAAGTCAAATTAGAGTAGGTATTGCTATCTTTCACCAACCTACAGCGCGAGAAAAGAACAACGTTTTCGAACTGTCAATCTGTTATGGCGGCAAGCTTAGGCCATTTTGACATTTGCCCGCCCATGAAGATTCGTAAATATTGACAGTTACGTTTGAAAGAACAATTGCCGTATTTTATTGTCAGTAGTGATGTACTGTATTTTAATATTTTGGGGCAATAAAGTCGTGTCGTCTATTTACTTCCGTCACTGTCATGTTTTATCAGAGCAAGAAAGATAGCAATAGCCTAAATTCAGTTAGTGAACACCAGGATTAGCACCAATATGTACCTCCGGCCGATAATGCATCTTTATAAGTTTCTGGACATTAAAATTATATTTATTAAGCTGATCCTATAATAATAACTATATACAGTACAACTATGTTCTTATTGTCCTTCGGCAAACCACGTATTTCGTCAGTCGTCGGATTTCTATCAGTTGCCCTTTGCACATGCTGCAGACCGGACGCTCTCAATCGACTTGGAAGTATAGAGTTGTTAATACTCTTTTAACTTAATGTAATTTATTTTAAAAATGGTAAGAAAGCTGCTAAAGTCTTCACGACAGATAGGAAAATAGTTGTACAGTTCTTTATAGTTCACACGAAAATAAAAACAAAACAACAATAAAGTACTTAGTTCTGAATTTAAATTATTATACACGATAAATCTAATAATTGATGGACATGGAAATTAGCATTCGTTTGTATTCGGAAATGCGATGATACCCGAGGGACATTAAGAAAATAGAAATATTGTAGTAGAGTGTGCAACATGTGGACTTCATAACTTAATCATAATTTATAATAATAACAATAGGAACTACGACTCTGTAATATGTAAGTTATAGACAGGTAGCCACTATTAAATTTAATATACACACCATTAAAACAAATAAATCTCATTTCTATTATTTAATTTCTATAAAGTAGAGATCCTTTATATTATAAAGCATTTCCACTTTATAGAAATAAATACAGCACAAAAGCGCAGCAAAGAAAGGGTAATGATTTAATTACCCTTTATTTGCTGCGCCGAAGTCGGGTAAAAAGGGTTATTTTACAACCATTGTTTAGTGAAGTGCTGTGTAAAGATTTTACCAACTTTTCCTAGTTTTAATGGACAAATATTTAAATTGCCGGTAACACAGATTTAGAACTAAGGGAAAAGTGGGAAATTACTCATTCCTGTAGAGATTTTAATTATTTATTTAAACTTTCACACTCAAAAAGTACAAAGGCGGACTTAATGCCTTAAGCATTCTCTACCAGTCAACCAAGGGTGGTGAAGAGATTGGATGGCAGGTGCTCTGTTTGAGAGGAACAAAGAAAAAATTATTAAAAATATATCGATTTTTATCAATTTCTTTTTCATCTCTAGTAAACCTGGCCTGGTTCGCAACTCTTATTGAGTAAGCGAATTTTAACATTTTCACTGTCCATGCATTACATGTCACACATTGAAGACATATCCCTATACGTCCGTGCATGACATGTAATACTCTAGTAGTTATCTTTTTTATCCAATATTCTAACAAAATTAACCAAAACCAGTTCTGTTGTTTGTTCTATGAGCTTCACTTCCAGCTAAAAGTGTTTAAACAAACTATTAGCTGGAAATGAAGCTCATACGTGCGTGTATTGCATGTAATGCGTTTTTGAAAATGATATGTAATGGTAATCTGAGGGCGTTATACTAATTTTCGCTATCGTTAAATTAGTAAATGACCTTATTAAACATCACAATGCATTATTATTATCGGACGTATGGTGATAGAATTATTAATTACTTTGGGACGGTGAGTGTTAAGGTACGATTCTGAACAACGTGGCAGTACTGCCTGCCGCGACATTCTGAGCACCGCGGCGCAGCACTGCTGTTCAAAGTTTAATTCTCAAAAGGTGTTGTGGTTTACTTCCCATTTTTCTAAACGGTCACGCACGCTCCACTAAGACTCCTCCGCTGACGTCTTCCGTTAAAACCACCAGTTGCATAAACCAGCACCCCATTTGCGAAACACACTTTTAATCACAATCCGAATAATTTTGAAGGAAACTGCTAATCCATTGCTTCCAATGAATGTTGTTGAATTGTCGAAATGAAATGCATTGCCATTGTAAATGTGTTACGCAATTACCTCGCAGATATTCTATGAATACAGTTCTTTCATAGTTAGTTTACCTCTCAGAATCAAAGTCATCCTTATTGTTGTTAAAATAAGGTTGCTGTTGGGATGCTGTCAGAGGTGTGCGCATTTGGTCGCTTGGTCGGGAACGTCAGGTTCAATCAAATTCAGTCAATCGACTGGTCGCATAGACCATGTTACCTGCGTTAGTTTGAGCGTTGCCAAGACAAACTTTAGTTAGCCAGTGACTTAGTTTACCTTTACGAATAAGGGGCCATCCATAAACTATGTCACACGAAGTTCATGATTTTTTGTGGTCTTATTTGTGTGACCCGGTCCCGGACCCGGCCCTGGTGTGACATCACATATTTAGCAAATAATACTTTAGATTTATACATGTGACGTCTCGCTTGATTTATGGATGGTTGGTCGATAGGCGGTGGCAATATTTTAGACTACAACTGGTGAGTCTTAGTCTAAAATATTGTTATTGGGATTTGGTTGCAGACCAGTTAGTCCAGACTCGAGCCTTCCCAAGTAGCAAAATCTGTAACTATCCTAGATGCATGTATTTTTTAGCCCTATAGAAATCATATAAACGTTTATAAAACCGTATTTGGGCGCAGTTTATAGGAATATTATGCCCTATAATGTCATTATGCCCTATAATGTCGTTTTGTTACAGTCAGGTAAAATGCAGTAAGATTTTATAATGATCTTATTAGGTGCCTTTACTGGTGTAATTGATCCAACAGTTGTCAGCGTGATGTCATTAAAACGTGCTGGTGTCTTAATATTATCTAAATTATAATATCTATTAGCATAACATATAAATTTTGTGTTTTAACTGTTGTGTAAAGAATGCCTACTCAACATGCTAAATTAATTTTATTGATAAAATGTTCGATGATAATAAACCATAATAATTCATGCCCCTTCAAAACTAAACATATTTATTATTTGTTTATTCGATACTCTTAACAAAAACTTAAGCCGCCATTGGATCTGGATCACATACCCTAATATTGCATGATCAACACTTTTATAATACAATTTAGACAAAGTTAAGACTACTGCAGGACATACCTACTTCGCCATATTTAAGTTTAGGGCTGATTACTCTAGTAAAAGCAAATGTAGGACACGTATAAGTAGACCTTGACCTATAGTAGCTATATCTAAGACTTAGAAGTCCGTGTCTTATAGAAGAATGAAATAAAACGTTTAACAAGAGTAAACAATCTTATTAAATGCATTTATAGTTTCCAAATATCGTCTTATAAAATGCTGTTGTAAGATCAGTGACCATAGTCAAAGCGTCTATTAGATTCCAATAAGACGTTTAATCTTATAAGTTGATGATTATAGGGGAATTTTGCTACTTGGGTTGGTCTTAGACCCTAGAATAGGTTTGGGTTTATTGACAATATTTATGTACAAACACATCGAAATAACTTAATGTAAACTATAGAAGCATCAAAGCATAGTTCTGTTATTTACAATAATCTTCTTATTAACTAATAGTGAGTGCATAACATGTTATTTGTATGAAAAAATGCTTTCATTTTAAGGTGCTTATATACAGGGTAGCAGGGACATCGACGCGAAAACTTTTACCATGGATTCTGTACATGATTTTGAACCCCCTTTTTTTTGTGTGGGAAATCATCAAATAACTTCTCCCGCTCTGGGCGGAGCGGGAGGGCGTGTCAGACTCTTACTGACTAAAACCCACCCGTGTTCCTTCGGTTGCCCTGTTGCCGGGGGCCACGATCTCCCTTTCGGTTTTCTTCGCAACCCCGGCAGGCATCGGCCCTAACGGACCCCTTCAAATCTGCTGATATCTCTTTGAGGCGCGCGTGGAACACAACGCGCCGTCAACCCGGGCCTGGTCCTTATCGGACGGTGAGCCACCCATTGCTCACCGTCCGCAAGCCTGCGCCTACGGTGGCCGGAAATCGCCTCGCGATTCCCGAAGGCGTCTCCTCCTGCGGTGGTTAGGGGCGTGAGGGCGCGAAATTTGCCTCTCCCTCACACGTTCCGCCTCCTCCTTCGCGAGCATTACAGCTTCGCAGAAGGAGGTGACGGCCTCCCATTTCCTCTCGCTCCGTACCATGGCCTGAACCAGGGCCGGATTTTGAAACCCCCTGCGTTGAAATTTTTCGTCGGTTATTGAAAAAAAAATCTGCTGTTTCATAGAAAAGTGCAATGCCTACGCAGTCAAAATGTATGGAACAACATATTTTTTTTTAAATAACCGACGAAAAATTTCAACGCAGGATCATGTACTGATTTCAGAATCAGGTACTGAATCCATGGTAACAGTTTTCTCATCGATGTCCCTGCCACCCTGTATAACTTTCCGACATCAATCGTCGGGCAGTTGCCCACCAGACACAACACCCGACCCCGACGTGATCACCAGTACAGAAGTATGAAGAACAGGGTGTAAAGTTCACTCATTCTCTATAGAAAAAGGGAGGATGCTCCAGGACCAGACAGACGGGTTTCGTGTCTGGTGGGCAACTGCCCGACGGTTAATGTCGGGAAGTAATATATATGCTGATCGCGTGGTAAACCTTGCTTGCGCGATGCAGGATTTTGTGACGATCTTTGATAATTCGCATGTGGCGTTGTAGGTGCTGCCACAGAACTGCGAAAGCGTTAGGATTTCTCACTCGGGCGCTTACTATAACCTTACTTTCCTTACCTTTTTCTCAAAGGTAAGTCATAGACCAGCATTTTTTCGTTCTTTTTAAGTACTAGTTTGACTAATATGTACATTTATAACTAATAAATAGACGTTTCACTATGTTTATCGTTATTTATAATTGTAAACCTAAATTAACTAACATATTTTTACCATCAACATGATTACAACAATGTAACATTATTTATTGCATTTGTATATTATCATCATTTTACTTTTACTGTACTAAGCGAATAATTTTAGACGCGTACTACATTCATGGGTGTATATTTCATATTTTTTAGATGTATAGAGGTAGTTAGGCATTTAAATTAATGTAAAAACAAATATTAAGGTGGATCCGCAGTGGTAGCCCGCAAAATTCAAATTTCCTAACAATTTTTCAATTTCAAGGTTAGTGTCAGGTTGTATCTAGATCACAAAATAATTCATGACCATAACAAATATGTATTTACAGAATTATAATCATTACAATCATTAATACATATCTCTAAGTTTTTGTTCCACTGAATGACTTTTTCATGAAATCATGACATTTGAGGACGGCTACTGCGGTACCTCCTTAAACGTGTATTCTATATTCGGGGGCGTATAGTGAAGTGTTAAAGCCATCATTGCTCTAGTGAGAGGAAGAGATGAAACTTGTATAGTTTCATCTCATAGTTTTATAGTGTCAGGATTAATAGCGTCATCCTTTTTTCACAACAGCTCATTGATGGCTTTAAAATTGCATTAGACGTCCCGTAGCAGTTTGTAATATCTACCTATTAGATAAGTTGTGTCATTATCATTGTATTCTTATAAGTGTCGCGAACACCATATTTTATTGTGTTGCATGAAACAAGCTTCATAATGTTTGTAACAAATGTTTACACATTGTCATTAACGGCTTCTGAAATAAAATACAGATGTTTTATAAACAAGTTTTATTTCGTTTTCATTTCTACCAACATGTTTACATGATTGTGATTGATCACCTTTTTATGAAAAACTAGCTTCTGCCAGCGGCTTCGTCCGCGTGGCGATGTTTTGCTCGACTTCTAAGGGTCGTAGCATGATGTTACATAATCTATAACTTTCCTCACGAAATGGACTATCAAATGCAAAAATATTTTTTTCAAATCTGACTGGTCCGGAGATTAGCGCGTTCAAACAAATCTTCAGCTTTATTACTAGCATTAGTATAGATACCTATCACCGCACAAGGGCGGCAGACCTAGAAATCTCTTATTGAACACATTTTTCTATATAGAAAATTAACGCAAACGTTTGCAGGTTCAAACTTTTAGGGCCAGGTTTTCAATCGCCAGTTAACTTTTATGCAACGAATAAGTGTGATTTTGCCAGTTTTTGTTTCAACAGTCTGTCAAAACGTCACATTTATTCTTCAGGTAAATGTTATTTATTGAAAAATCGGCCCCTAGATAAGTAACCTCTAAGAGGGTTTTCCCCTGTTATGAATAGAACCCTTCATAGTGCGTGGTTCGACACGCACATGGCCAGTTTTTTTATACACTTCCATAACTTAACCAACATCAAATTCCTCTCTAAAAGCCTAGTAGGGTAAAGAGGGGGCGGCATTGTCAGTTTTGCACGCGTGCAGTGAAGCGCCCAGCGGCGGACCTGGCAGAGATGTACCGTAGTACACCCACATTTCGCCAATTAAACATATTCAAGTCCATATAATAGTGGCCGAGCCTTTTGCCATCAACCGGGCACAAATTCAGACTCCGTGCTGCTACTGAGAATGCCTAATCGAAACAACTAATAACACTGCCAAATCTAGGAAACGAATGAACCCAGGACCTCGTGCTTAGTAGCGCTTGGGACTACTAGACCAACGAGGGTGTAAATTTTTCACGACATGAGCTGTCCTCAGCTCGCGTAGCATGACCACCGTAAAAGCGGAAGAAACGAAAAACAAAATGACAGATTGTGGAATTATTTCTACAGCGCGATGTAAAAAATGAACAAAAGAATGATCTGATATTATGTCTAGATATTCTTCGTAGAAAGTGATTAACAATACAGAGACATCAAGTAACCGGGTCAAAACACGAAGTAGAATCACAGATTACCAGATAAATCACTCCATGTACTTACGCGCCCTAACTACCTACCGGCTGCCGGGTCGGACACGACCCATTTCTCAGTGGGTTGCCGACAGCCGCGAGGCGCGTACGTACGCATATACAGGGTGTCCGGTGGCAGAATTAGGATTTAAATTTCGAACTGTTTTCGAACCGTTAGCGGAGGGGCGGGCAGGGGGGTCACGTTCGATTCGTCATTCGTGCGGGTTAGTCACGATGTCGCAGTGGACGGGTGAACAACGTGCGTTCGTAATCGAAGCTTATTTTAAAGCAAACGATTCCTGTGCTATTGCTCGTCGAAGATTTTGTTCGCGGTACAATATCCGACGGTTACGTGATGCGCCAAGCGAAGATTTGATTCGATTGTGGGTGCGGAGGTTCAGAAAAACAAGTTCAGCAGCAAATAATCCGCGGCCGGGACCCAGCCGAACGTCGAGGACTGATGACAACATCGAACTTGTCGCAAACAGTTTACGCGATAACCCGCGACAGTCCGTGCGTAAGAGAGCGGCTGCTCTAGGGCTCCCAAAAACGATTGTGCACGAAATATTGAAAAAGGACCTTAAACTTCACCCCTTTAAAATTCAAATTGTGCAAGCGCTTAAGCCTAATGATTACAATTTGCGCAAAAGTTTCTGCGAAACAATGTTGCAGCGATTTCGTACAGTGAACACAATCTTTTGGAGCGATGAAGCCCATTTTCATTTAAATGGAAGTGTAAATAAACAGAACTGCCGTTATTTGTCACCTAAAGGACAGAACCCACGATTGAAACATCAACAGCCACTTCACAGTCCCAAAGTGACGGTTTGGTGTGCATTGTCAAGCAGAGGAATAATCGGACCCTATTTTTTTGAAAATCGTCAAGGACAAGCCATTACTGTGACCGGCGTTTCTTATCGGCGAATGCTTAACGATTTTTTTCTGCCAATATTAAGAGAACATCCTGCCTACAGTTCACAGACATGGTTTCAGCAAGATGGCGCCACGCCTCACACTGCTAGAGAGACCATGGCGCTTCTTCGTGATTTGTTCCCTAACAAATTGATAAGCCGTTTTGCTGACATCCCCTGGCCACCCAGGTCGCCGGATCTTACCCCCATGGACTTTTTTCTGTGGGGGTACCTCAAAAGTAAAGTTTATGAAACCGCCCCACCGACCATCTCAGCATTAAAAGAAAATATCGTTCGCGAGGTTAATGGCATCCCGACGTCCCTTCTCCAGCGAGTGGCGCGCAATACTGAAGCCAGATTCCAAGAGTGTGTCCGACGTGATGGTCAACATTTAGACGAAATAATTTTTAAGAAATAAAACCCGCACTTCCCTTCTTTGTTATAGTCATTGAAATAAAAAAAAATATTTTGCAGTTTTTTTATTATTTAATTTTGAAATCCTAATTCTGCCACCGGACACCCTGTATTTCGGTCGACCTGACGTACTTAGTTTATAATTATTATGGCTGCTTCTGGTGTATTATGTGCAGTTGATGGATCCAGATCCTTGCTGGATCCATCAACTGAAGAGAAGAGTTAAAAACTTATCTTTTTTCAGTTTACCTGCTGATACAGAAATGCGAGTACCTGGTACAGGCGGCAGCACTGTTGTACGTCTTTAAACCGCTATTGTTGTATTTATGTTTACTATTGTGTCGATCACAAATTATACGAAAACTAGATAAATATGTATGAGACTTGGAGTGTAGCACTATCAAAAGACGAGCTAAGAACAGGAGAGGCGTCTACCACTGGTAAAAAAAAACATAATTTATAGGTTATTTTGTGTTTGTTGACTTAAGTTCGTTAGACTAGAGGCGTACGATAGAAATAACCTGATCAGGGTTGAAAACTAACTCGGGTATGATCTTCCTGACTGAAAAATCTCACAGATAGCACTTCTAGCACTGATCTAATATGATAATATAAACACACACATACTTTACTATAATTTACATAATATCACATCACAAATGCCTGTATGGAATAAAAACAGACTTATTTCCCTTGGGAGCATCGCCTATAAACCACTTTCTCCGATAAAAGGCTTAAAGGATAGCACATCGTCTCGACGAAATAAAGATTCCAATTTTTTTCGGAGAGCTTTCTCCCACATTTTCCTTCTTATAACATCTTTGGCAAATACATGGGTCCCCGTATTTTTGCAGTAAACAGCTGCGCAACTGGGCTCAATTATTAATTATGCATAAAAGAAGTCGCTTGTTTACAAAAAATTTATGGCTATCTGTCAAATTATTAGACGCTGGAGATCAGCGCCATCTGAAGTGAGCAAGTGGCAGTTTTTATCCCCATGTGTTTTATTATCGTTTTTTTATCTATGTAGGTAAATTGTTTAAACTTGCATGTTTCGTGTTTTGTATTTTATTGGTAGGTACATTATTACTTCTGCCACGTAATCTGTGCTTCAACTATGCGTCTGAGATAAGAATAGAAAGTTAATGACCTGCATTTGTCAACTTTCATTTGAAAATTACGTTTAGCAAAAATCTACTTTGTGCAAATTAATGTTCAATAGTATTTACTACCGTTATTATTTTCATATGTTAGGATCTAAAGGCATGCAAGTGTTAGAAAAGCGTGCATGACGTGCACGTTCTTAAACATTAAAAATCATTTTATTTTATTTCATAAATACCTACTGACATCTTTATCGAAAGATGCAGCCCTGGCAATTCACAATAACCAGGCGGCGGCGCGAAGCTATAGAGCAAAACTCACTTTACGTTTGTAAGGTTAGGTGCATTTTCGTTCGCAGCGTTTAGCGACTCGAAGGTGTAGGCTATTATAGCAGTAGGTATTGAACATTTTTTATGGAGTGATTTATCTGGTAATCTGTGGCAGAATCAAGGGGCCAACCACCACCTCTTCGGTAATACGCTCTGGGGTCCTCAACTCCACGTCAGTGCGCGTATTTTGTATACCACCACCACCACCGAGCTATACCTCCTGTATAGCTTCATCTCTTTCTCACACTGAAGTAATATTAAAATAATATTGCTCTATGAGGTGGTGGTACAATCACAGTTATTCTATCGGTCGCATGATAACGTGTGATACTGTGTTATCATTACGGTGTACATTATGTGCTAACTCGCCGCAGCCACATTCACAGCCCAGTTCTAGATCTTCTTTTTCTGAAATATATGGGTCGTGAGCCCTCGGTGATTGGATGCTGGTTACCTTCACGTTTTGTCCCGTTATGTTCTGCAATAAACAGGGTGGATTACTGGGTAAAGGCCTTATAAAACAGGCGTTTTGAGAGCGTGTTTCCAGTGAGGGGACTGTTCAACGCACTCGTTGCGTGTGCATAGCGAGGACGCTACGTGTGTGCAACGTGTTCGCCGTGTTTGCAGAACGAGAGCAATTGACATGCGTGCTTAAGAGGGTGCACAAGCGAGTGTACAACTTTGTGATATCGCGGAGAACACTTCGCGTAGTCGCGGGCACGGCACTCGCAGCTAGCTCGCTTTGCATCCGCGGAGAGCACGTTCAAAAATGGCCTTGCTGGAAACACGCTTTCAAATCATCAAGACTCAGTGTGAAACGCTATACCTATTAAGACAATAATTACGTCATTAGTTATCTATGTCTAATTTTCGGTTAATGTATTGTTCAGTCAGAGGACAGACCGCTGCCCGCCACCTACTGTGTCTGAACAACGCATTAGGCCTACCCACAATTCCACAACCGTGAGCGTTCACGTTATATGAAAATTCCACTGTCAAACAATATTTTACAATTATTGAAGTACCCATTCCGTTATAGTTCGAGCCAATACCAAAAAAAAAATTTACAAAGAAAAACGACATAAAAGAATTTTTGGAACGAAGTTTTTAACGCGGCTTGTAAATTTTCAGAAATCGTCACGCTAAAAAGTGTTAATACTTGCGACTTCTTCTAATTCAAAGAGAAAGAGATCGCCAGCAGAACTAAACAAAAGAAAAGAGTAAAGGGATTACTGTCGTGTATTGTAGTATTAGTGTCGTGGGATAAAATTGTACATATCCGCCCGACTACACTGAGAGATACAGAGAGAGAAAGTGAGAATTTGATCAAAATTAAAATCCAAGGTGGCGGCTCCGAAAATTTTCAAATTTATCATTCTGGGTTTCATTTTCATGGTTTTTGAGGGTGCTAAAGCCAATAGTGAGATCTAAATTTAAATCCAAGATGGCAGCCAGAAATTTTTCAAATTTTTCGTCATGGGTGTCGTTTTCAAAGTTTTCGAGGGCGTTAAAGCCGATACGAGGTCAAAATATAAATCCAAGATTGCGGCTGCAAAAAATGTGTTATTGTTTTAAATCATACGTGAGAAGGAACTTCGTTCCTGACGGGGGTACCCCAAGCGCACACTTTTTTTGAAGTGAAGACTTCTTTAGGCGCGTTGGGCATTTTTGAGCAAAAAACCATTGATTTCGCGACACTGTGATGACACCAGCTTTTGGCCATTAAAAAGATATCAACGCGTTGATTACCGCGGTACGTGGAGAGACATCAACACGTTAATTACTGCGGTGCCGATTTTTTTTTTAAGTTTTCACTTCTGCCGGCACTCCCGGAGTGCTACTGTTTTTTTTTCCACTTTTTAATTGTTTTTTAATTTTTTATTAAACAAAAATTAAAACAGATACATCACAAAAACCTCAATAGGTTCCTACCCCACAACAATTCGTATACCACTACTTCCTATGTCAGCAACAATGACAGGAAGTATTATAACATCATCATCAAAGTGTATTTATTAAATCCGTATTATCGAAGCTAACTCAAAAAGGACCCTAGCAAAGATAATAAAACGTATATGGGACCACCGCGCAAGCTTCCTCTACCAAATGAAAAAAAAAAATGTCAAAATCGGTTCAAAAATTTACGAAAATATCGATGGCAATACTAAAATAAAAAATACATACAGGTGAACTTAGTCGTTTTTCGAAGTCGGTTAAAAAGAAGTTATATACCTGATCATCCAAAGGTGGCTTATAAGTGCGCAAGATTGCCGCATTGGTCTTGTCCGCGTATAAGGTGCGGCGGTGATGCGCGAACACCGCATCGTTCAACAGTGAGTGCGAGATGCGTTTGTGGTCCGTCGACCGCGCCACGCAACGCACCATCCGCAACGCATCAAGCGCAATGTTCAGACGAATACGACCCAGGAAGGCGTACAGAGAAGATTCTTCTTCACATTCCTGCAACACCATAAAAGGAAGTTATGTCTACTGGAAACTGAAATATGTCTGGATGACATAAAACATAAGAAAAGGTAATAATTACTGCCTCATTGGTACTTTCAAGAGCTGAGTTCGATTCCCACGTCGGGCAAAGTTTTGTGGGGGTTTTCCCATTCCATATTTTCTTAGTTGCTACTAAGAAAATATGGAATGGGAAAACGGCACGTGCACGTGCACGAGCACGTGGTCTAGATTTAAACCCGGTTGATGAAAATAGGTCCCCCCTCTTATTACATGGAACACAAACTTATCTACCGAAATGTGGGTGTACTATAGGTACACCTCTGCTTAACCCTTCGAGAAAATATAAGCGTGATATTATGTTATATAATTACAGTATTTCTATTTTCTTCATGTCCCTCGGGAACCATCACATTTCCGAATACAAACGAATGCAAATTTCCATGTCCATCAATTAATAGTGTATACTAATTTGAATTCAGAACTAAGTACTTTATTGTTTTGATTTCCGTGTGAACTAAATAGAGCTGTAATACTATTTTCCTATCTGTCGTGCCTGCAACTTTAGCAGCTTTCCTCTCATTTTTAAAATAAATTACAGTAAGTTAAAAGAGTATTAACAACTCTATATACTTCCAAGTCAATTGAGAGCGTCTGGTCTGCATCAGTACAAAGGGCAACTGATAGAAATCCGACGACTGACAACCGAGGGACATAAGGAAAGTAAAAATACTGTACTTACCCTTTTCCGACCAATCGCAACAACTTCTTCTTGCTGACGTTTTACTTCTTTAGCCCAGCCCCTGTAATAAAGAAAAGCTATTCTAAAATGTAGGTAGCTACAGTCAGCATCAGAAATATTAATCCTTCGACAATCTATGGTACACGCCATTGTATCAATGTAACAAAACATAACACATTGGGCATATTACCTACTACTCAATTGTAGTACACATTGATACAGTATTATAGAACACAAATTGTAGGCAATCCATTGATATATAAAAACCCAAGATGCACAGTCTCGAATAAAAGTAACGCTCGAAAGTGTCCCGAAACTCTATTTCTGTCTCTTTCTATAAGCTACAAGCATATATTATTGCAAGTTCAACCTTACGCCAATTGTTTAAAGTTGTTATTTTAACGCAGGTACTTAAAGCAATAAAATTTTACGACCGACCGTGGTCGGTAGGACAAGGTATTGAGTGGAGTCGAACATGACTTTTTTTTTTCATCTTACGTTATTAGTTAGTATTTTAAGAGTTTGTAAAATTGTGTTTTAAACACATAAATATACTTTTATTTCTGCATAAATATGTTTTTGGGCAGCCTATGGGTATATAAAAAAACAAATAATAACTGTTAAAATTGTTTATTCAAATATAAAGAACGAAGTTTTACGAAGACGTTTTATGCCTTTTAAAGTGACATACATATCTTCATCCAAAAATGCTCGGAACAAACGACGCTTGAATTATTCGACTTAAAAAAATCTTCTCGCCTTTGTTGGCTGACGATTGATGTCCATTCTCCACATCGTATTGGGTCACGAGGAAAACTAAAATATAAAAATTAGAAGTTTCCATGAAGTTTCTAATGTGACACTTACAGACTACAGACTACGCGACACTTCAGTCTATCCTTAGCATGCCGCATGTCGCGAACTCATAAGTTGGCCCATAAATGAATCGTTATACATCATAATATTTACGAACATTATAAAAATGTTAAATTGGCTACCTCCTGACCTACACGTTATGTAACGTAAATATATATATTTTTCAAAAACTACATACAAAAAAGGTTCAAAAGTACATAAATTTATTAATAAAAAGAAAAACAAACAAAAAAAATAAATCGACTCCACTTATTAGAACAGGGTCATTTTTATAATGCGACTAAAATAAAAAGGAGACTGTAATGCGTTGTTCTAACACTGACCAAGCAGCCATTGAAGTTAGCCGTATTTTACTTTGAGCGTTGAATGAAGTTTTTAGAAAAAAATAAATCAAAATCACACATTGCTTGTTATAATCGGTCATAAAAACAACAAAAACTAGTCAATAAGTTTTTTACTTACCGAAAATACGATATCCCATCCTTTTTTAACCTTCTTGACGTAATATTTTTACAATTTCTCACAGAACATTTCGGCATTTTTAACGACTGCTTCCAGACGCGAGCGACGCGAGACTATTTGAAATGAGCGCACAATTTAGAATGTTGCGCTCATTTTTTGGGGACGTTTTTTAGACGTTGAGTGTGCATCTTGGGTTTTTATACATCAATGAGGCAATCAAAAGAATTCTTGTCGAGGTTTACATGTTTTTTAGGCTAACTGTACACACGACTACACAATGCGAATTATACGAATTACACTGGAAATGCATAGCTTGATACATATCAAGCTATGCATTTCCAGTGTAAGCTTATCTCGCATTGTATAGGATTTCCGTATAATGAGAGGCCAGCTTATATAAGATATGTAGCCGTGTGTGCGTAGTCTTAAGGCTATTAGAGAAATAGGACCAAAGTCAATCAAGAACTCGCCTGCCAACATTAATGAAGTCTTCAAGAATAGTATTGTCCCTCACGTACAGTGGAACTATCTGGACCTGGGTTTCCCTCCAAACTTCGTTCAGCTTTAAAGTCAGGTAATGGGAACAGAGAACCAAAATCGCCTAGGAACAGAACTTCTTATTTTTATATAACACTATGTTCCTATCTAGTGCAAATAGGTGCCTACCGCTGCCATTTTATCTCGGAACCGGAAAATGAATCCAACGACGATGGATATGTACAATGTGACAATTATATCATTGATGTGTCTGTTATAAAAGGTTAAAAATTTTAAGTTTTTTTTGTTTAAGACCTGAAAGCATTTTTTCGAAAACGTTTGAAAATCTATACATACATATCTACCTACTAACTACTATATATTATAACTAGTGTCCGACCGAAAGTTCGGTTTCGGTTCGGTAAAGTTTCGGCAAAAAAAAACGAGTTTCGGTTTAGTTTCGGCTTCGGCGGCAATACTGCCGAAACTACGACCGAAACCGAAACTGCATTCGGGAGTTCTTTCGCTGTGATCGGTCATGTTCGGCGCGTTAAATTCTATCCAAGCGACGAAGAAATTTTGCCGCGTCCATGTGCCTAATCATGTCGTGACTAGTCTTGTGTTTGCAGTTCGTTTTGTTTGTTGTGAGTATTCTTGTGATTTTAGTGATTTATTTAAAAAAAATAAAGACTGACTGATTATAATAACGTTTTCTTTATTTTTTTCCTCAAAACATGATCCTTGTAAGGAAGTTTCGGTTTGGGCCGAAACTGAGAATGTTACCGAAATACGGTTTCGGTTTCGGTAGTAAAAAGCAGTTTCAGTCGGACACTAATTAGGTATAACAGCAAATCAATTTTTTCGCCTCCCCCTTATGATGTATCCGAATATCAACTATTCGGATATCTCTTACATGACCTAAGAGGTGTCATGAAGAATATGAATTAAAGGCTTGTGCAGACCAGCGCGATATCGCGGGCGCTACAAGGGTCGCGCTGCCTGTAACGCCCGCGATATCGCGCCAGTTTGCACGAGCCTTAAAAATCACAACTAATCAAAAAGTTATGCAACAACGCGAAACTTCGCGGGTATTCGGGTAGTAAAATAATAATTATACTAAAATGGACAGTCAAAACGTACCTAAATGATAGACCTGTTGATTCTATATTTTAGAATTAAGAAGTAAGTTCACAATAAGTAGCCTAGGTAGGTAAAAGAATGTCTGATGGTGAATGAAAAGTTGTGGAGGAATCTTTTGTCAAGGTAACATATTGTAATGCAAAGTAGGCTTGAATAATAAAGTATCGGATTATTGTTAATGACCTCAAATAACGATATCTACTGTTCAGGAACTGTACCCTAATTGCGTAATACAACACAATCACAATCTGTTTCGATTTTAAATAGATTGCTAATCCATTGCTTCATAAGTTGGAAAAAAAAAATCTGCTCAACAACGTAAATACCGCAATGAATGTTGTTGAACTGTCTAAATGAAACAAATTAGGCATAATTGTTTACGAAAATAAGTTACGCAATTAGAGTACAGGTTAATTTGGTTTTTGATAAATAAGTATGTCGCATCATCAGTTAAATTAAATAGTCCCTGATTGTACGATCAAACTGTCTTCCAGTTATGGTCGTGGCCACGTAACTAGTGCTCGAGATCTCTAACCCCCCAAGAAACATTTTACCTCGTCTTCCGTTGCCAACTGTATGTTCTTGTATAAGTTATATGCTTCATCAGCAAGCGAAACTTTGTGTTCTAGATCTTCAGACAGCATATGTAATATTGCAAAGGCCTGTAACAGTTTTGAAGTTTATACTATACAGGAACAGGACGGTGTTATTTCGATGCTTTCCTTGAAATGAGATAAAGTAGAGCTAAATTGCTACTAAGATCCTGATACTTTAACTTGGGATCGAAATTGGGATGTTCCCGAGTTAAAAACCTTTCAATCAGTTTATCTTTGACTGCTTACACCCTGTACCTAGAACTTGGCCTTAAACTTCGAACTAGGCTTGAAGCTACATAAAAATTGCATAAGGCTTCCGTACATGACGCCAGACCGCATATTGAATGAATATGAATGAATATCGCCCGTGCGCCGCACCGCCCCGCCGCCGCCGCCGCCGCCGCGCCGGGCCGCACTGCAGCCGCGTAGATTTTACACACATTTGGAAATATCTTGCGGTCCGCCGGTGCGGCTCTGACGTCATGTACAGGAAACCATAGGTTGTATATTTTTTACTGTATTACGTGTTTTACGGAAGGATACCTAAACAGATTTCACTTTGTCTTCTTTGCCCATTATAAATTATTCTTACCTTGGACATACATGACCCTGCTAGGTCTGCGGCGGCCAAGCAGACCGGCGTTCTAGGACCTAAGGAGCGATTAGCAGCAGTGTTGTATAACTCTTTCTGGGCATCCACCGACATTATGGGAAAGTCCAAGTCTGTCAAAAATATCATAGCTATGGCCATACTGAAGCAAATCCCGCGCGGAATGCGGGACGTAATTCGCTCACGCCGATTGTGTCAACTAACTTGTTTGGAGGTGTTCAAACTGTCGCGAATAGACTTCCTAATCATTTTAAAACAATATTATACGCATGCTGTCGCGTCCCACATCCCGCGCGTGATTCGCCTATGCGTGACTGGCCACAGATAGGCTAGCTTTATGGTGATAAAATGGCCAATGGTTTAGTTCAGTTGGTTCGAGACATGGGAAATTTTCTATTTGGTAGAATATTTCATGATGATTGCATTCCGGAGACCCTATTATGAATGATTAATGGCAATAAACTTCAATATGTACTGGCGAATTGCGGTTGTACCTACCTACCTACTCCTCTTCCCAGCTCCTCGTAAATACAGACGTGAAAACGTTATAGTGCTAAGAGAAAGACAGTAGCGCCTTCCTAAGTCTTAAAAAAAAAACCGAAATATTTTCAACCTTGCAATACTCCGTCTTGGCTTAGCGGAATTTCAGAAGATTGGCATCCTTCCCGAAACAATGCTGCCAGCAGGGTTGCTATTGTGGCACCACGGTTCACCACTTTTGGGTTCTGAAATTGGAAACATGTCTAAAAACCCTCGCCACTGTCATGGTCCCACGGGAGATTACGCGGTGATTTTTTTTGGGGCTCTCGATATTTAACGCGCTGCTTAGCGCCGCGCCGCGCGCCGATGTTTAAAAATCCAAAGTAGATCTTTTTGACGCACTGGGATGCGCTCTGTTGGATTCTCAACGCTCGGCTAAATACTGAAAATTAAAAATCCGGTGTGCACGGATAAAATCGTCAACGTAATTATCATTTCACATGGCAACGAGCAGGTAGGTCTGGAACTCCGGATAGAGCTGGACGGCTGGCGTAAGTACATTTAAAATAAACGATATCTAATACTGTTTTTTATATTGTATGTAGCGTGGATATTGGATACAGTAATTTCTTTTAGGGGATATTCTCTGGCTTCCTATCGCAACCAGTCAAACTCCTGCAGGAGCTGGAATCCACTTACGCCCCACCAACCCCGTGTAAGATAATTTACACTTCAATTCACTCCACCTGCCCCAATCTGATTTTGGACCCTGGGCCGTGAACCATAATGGCATTCATGTAAAACTGGAAACCTTTCTAACCAGACAAAATTAATTAACAAATAAATTAAGCGAACCTTCGCCAACCATACCTACTCCAAAATCAAATAGCAATAACTATGCTAAACTAATTGCCATAAACCCTTCACTGCGCGTACACTTAGTTCCTGATCAGATTTGAGGGTTTTAGGTACCTACGTAGGCACTATACCACAGAGTAAGGAGACGCCTCGGCGGCTGCTGCTAGAGACGGAATTGTCAATACATACTGTCTATACAAACCAAGTGTGTTCGAAAACGTCACCTTTAGTAGGTACCATAGACATTTAATAAGTATGGACTGGAAATACCTACAAAAAAAAGGTGCATACCTACAACTCAAAATGTCGCATAAAATGGCTGCCAATGCTAGGGTTGTGTCATTCAGGGAACATGGTGTTACTATTTCGAGTATCGATACTAGTACGTAATAGTACCTATAACGAATCTTACTAGATATCACGGTTGAATCATATTTAAAAAAATATTAGCTAATAGTCCGTTGTAACAGAAAAAAACGAGTATTGACAATTTATCACTTCTCAAACAATTTTCCGCATAATTATAATTTCATTTATAGAATTATTACTTAGCAAATAAAGTTTTCACAAATATTTGTAACGCAAACCTAATGTTTGGCAAGTGAACGTTTAAACAAAGCCAAATATTTAGTATCGAGTGAGCATGCAAGTCTTATGCCTGTTTTCACCTTCACTAAGTGACACTTAAATGAATCCCTAATAAAAGTACACTGTTGGATTTTCAACGGTAGACTCAGCGCTGAGAGTTGAAAAACAGTCCAGTTTTATTTAGGTATTCATTTAAGTGTCACTTAGCTGTCGGTGAAAACGGGCATTAGTGAATTAAATTTTTAACAATTTTATCATAAATGAACATTCGGAATAATACACATCCTTACATATTATAAAACAAAGTATACCGCCGCGTCTGTCTGTTTTTCTGTCTGTCTGAACGCGAAAAATTAAAAAACTACTAAACGGATTTTCAATCAATTTTCACTAATGGATGGAGTGATTCATGCGGAAGGTTTTAGTGTATAATTAATTAAAGTTTTGTGTAAATTGGCTGAAATTTGACGATTATTGTTGAAGATGTCGGATAAAATCATGCGGACTGGGATCTTTATTAGCGTGAGCCGCGGAAATCATAAAAGTTACATAAAATGTATGTACTACAGTATTGTTCATCTTAAAAACTTCAACAAAAAAATCGTATACACTACATAAAACTCTGCGGAGCGGTCTCTCGGTGCTATGAACCAAAGAGTACAATTTGCTGTAAACCACGGGCCGGACCTAGCAATATCATTTCAGCGCAGCGAAGGAACTAGTATCAGAAACTATTACGGAAACGGTACAACACTATTCCACCATGACATATCATTGTAAACAAACGAATGAAATTATGAAATAATAAAAAGGTCTGTTGGACGGAAATAAACCCATATATTAAAATTTAAGCCGTATTTAATGATCACCTAGCAATTTTTACATCGAAAGTTTATCACTTTATGTACTATTGCATGAAAACCGGCTACTAACCTGTGCAAAGATAATTGAGGTTAATTTTCCTTCTTTCTTGCACCACACTTCACAATACAACACACAGGCATGTTGAATTGGTGTTTTCCAACGTATATATGTAGTTTTAAAGGAAAACTCCACGTAATTTTCTCACAAATCTCAATAAAACAAAAAGTAAACAACCACTTGACAGCAGAACTACCATGAACTTGTCGCATATTATGGCGGATATGGCACTTACCTACAACTGTTACTACGTCTCAACAAAATGTTGCCATTATGAGGAACAACTGAAATATTGTTGTCTCTTTTATCAAATACGATTACCACATTAGAAAGAGTGAAATAACACGATATTTCACATTCTAGTTCGTTTTTCACCCATATTTGTATAAGCAAACTTATGTATAGAATATCGCGGCGCCTCCGTGTTTTTACTATCTCAATGGTAGGTACCTACTCATAGAGACTGACGGCCCGTGACAATTCTCCTGTGCCCAGCTGTGGCAAAACTAAATGGAGTTCCCCGCCCCGGTATGCAGAAGAGTAAGAGAATAGGTAAGGAGAACGTAGGATAAAGGAGCGATCGAAGCGAGCACAAAAATTTTAGCACCTCATACTTTGTCGACTTACACAGAATTTGAGTATTAAAAGAAAAAAGTACGCTAGAGCGAGCTCGAAAATAATATTTAGCACTAGCTTTTGCCCCCCCCCCCCCCCCCCCCCCCGTATTGGCGTACTCAGTCGTAACCGGTGCGCGCGACGATTCCGAGCTCTGTGGTAAGTACGTACCGCATGGGAGGCTCCGAGATTGGCTCGCCAAGATACCAGGTGGCCGACCGCATTGCCTGCGCGGGCGATGTCACAGACCAGCGCTAGTGCGATGCAACGCACTGGCGTCCGCGTCATCTAAAACGAAAACAGATAAATAATTGATAGACGGAAATGATAAGACAACTGACAATTCTCTAGTGGTTTTCATGAATAATTAATCTATTAATATTTTTTTAATTGGTCTTATATCAATTAACCAGCAACCCGCTCCTGCTTCACATGGTTTTTACGACTTGACAAAACATCCAGATTGCTTAGGTAAATGTAACTTTAATATTAACGTATCACAAACTTTCCGGAGTAAATTTTCTAAACGATGGTGAAAACTTTATCAAAATCTGTTGCGTGGTTTAGAAGAACAACGTGGACATACAGACAAACGTGAAAAGCGATTTCGCTGCACACTGCCAGAGATAAGTCTCTTGTAAATAATAAAAAGCTTAGGAAAACCTACTTGCTCGACCGCACCTGTATTATTTCATTTGAATTGATCCTTTAATTACTCATGAGCCATAATAAAATAAGCATTAGATACTAAATTACATTTGAATCTATTAGCAGATGAGATATATCTCTAATCAAACTGTTTCCTTTGCAAGGTTTATAAAACAAAAATAAACGTTGGACAGCCTAAGCCTAGGCGCAAACGTAATAAAACCGCGGCGGGACATTATTACGTCCGTGCAAACGTCGGCTTAATACCTAAATTAATACAGGAACATATCACGCCGTCCGTTCCAACGGTTTTCTAACATCCTCTCTGAATCTATCCGACCCATTTAAAACCGTCAAAGACCGCAGTCTTTGACGGTTCTCAAACTTCGATGATTCCCAAACAAATTCGTCGAACAGCCTCGATGGTTTTCAATCAAGTATCGACGTTTTCAAGCTATGTTTGTAACAAAAAGAACAAGTAGTTGCACGAATTATAAATTGATTACAGTTTAACACAGTGTTACTGCGTTTCGATCTAGAAAACGTTGAGAACCACGTTCTAAAATAGTAAAAGAAACAGTCGCTAACTGCCAGCGTTTACTTCAATTGAATAGTCCAAGTAGGAAGTCACGACTCCCCTAGCGAATGCACGCGACTCTTTCATGGCAATATTAATAGCACTGTCCGTTGGTATAAGCTAAAGGAATTACCACAAGTACTATAAGTGCCCCTCGTCCAGACCAAACGTGATTACATCCCGTAATTACAAGATATTGAGAATTGATATGTCTGTGCATAAATCAATGACGTTGTGAAAGTGGTGTCTCGAACACTTGAACCTATCCTTAGAATGTGCAATGAATATGCTTGTGAAATCCCACCGATCGATTGTGGGAAAAAATTATAAAGACGTTTTCGGGGTACCTTTTCTAGAGCGCTGCTCAAACTAAATTATAATGTGATAATGATTACGTATAGTTTGTAACATGTCACCTTGTTTACAAGATGACAACACCAGCGAAAGAACATCAGCTGATGAAGGGTGGACGCAGTGTACCGCACGATCTTATGGCACGGTCTATATAACTCTATTCTATCTACTAATAGATGACCCTGTGAACTTCGTTCCACATGAGACAATTTTTTATGTTTTTCGATTTTTCGGCTGTTCCTTTGAGTCTTCACTAATTATCTTTTTTCCTAAATCACCCCAGTATAGAGGTGCAAAATTAAATAAAAAAATATCGAAATATCAAATCGGTCGTGTCATTTTCGAGTTTTTGCGAGACTAATGCACGGCAATTGATTTTATATGAAAGAAGATTTCTGCCGGGGAATTTGTTGCGCCACATCTTCTCTGCTAGGAAGTGGTGAAGGGCGGGCGATAAGTACTGATTCTCAGACTAGTTTGAATAAATAACTTTTATCATTAGCCAGGCGACATTAGCCAGACGATACGGGGCCGATCCAGGGTACATTAAAGTACCTCCTACCTAAGTAATGAAATAATATATGAAAGTTAGGTACCCTAAGTACTCTTAAATAAAAACGTAACTCTCAAAGAAATATAAATTAATCGTAATTAGGTCGTAAAATTGTACCTCTGTAGCTCTACATGGTGAAATTGAATTCATGGGCATTCTCGTAAGGGGTCACTGAACTCATCATTATGAACAACTTTCACTATGGGAGAAATCCTGAAATTGTGAAAAAAAAAATCTGCTGTTTCCTACATTTTGAAGAAGCTATGCAAGAATAAGTGTAGGGAACGGCAGATTTTTTATTCTTGATTTCAGATTTGCTCCTATAATGAAATTTGTTCATAATGATGAGTACAATGACCCCTTAAGAGTTTGCCCATGGAATCAATTTCACCCTGTATATTATATCACGACAGTACTTACATAGATAATAATTTCTACTACTTACCGTAATCATATCCAACAGTTTATAAATACCATCGTCAGATACAAAGTATTCTCTGTAGTCTGGATTCCATATAATCGTTTCCCATATGAAATTTAATAGCGATATTAACCACCTATAAAGATAATGTTTGATTATTTCATGAAAAAAAAAATGCAATAATAGTTCAGCGATTTTATTATAATATTCGCATGCCCAACATACATCGTGCAAGTAACTCTTAATAAATATAGAGAGAAATGTTGAAGGTATTAATTACAGCTTCGACATACTTAGCCAAGGGGTCACCTTTGCCTCTATAGGACACTAGGACAACATGAGTTAAACATGTGTACCTTAGAATTTAGACGCCTCAGCTACTGAACCGTAGATAACTATTTCTAGACAAGATAAGGTAAGTAACGTTTCATGTAATTTCAAAATAATCAGCTGTAATACCTACGTTGTAAATGACACGAACTCTGTTGTCTGAACAAGTTACAAATCCCAAGAGATCTGGCTGGATCCAGAGACTCGTAAGTATGTTTTTTACCAGTTTACGCAACAGCTAAGATATAGTTATGTATTTCTCTCGTACCTATGTTGACGTATGTATGTTATACTGCTTGAAAAGTGAGCTCGTTTTAAACATTTTAGTTGTAGTCTGGTCCACTCACCTGTCACTGACAATAAAGTTCTTATCAAGTGAAAACAGAACCACATCCATCATCTTCCTGGCCAGATCGTTTACGGAAACTGGCCACCTGATGGTCGGGTAAACGATGCAGGTCAAACGTTGGTTTAAGACTACAGCGCTCGTCAGCAAGCGAAGACTCAATGCTATGATCGCCTGGCTCTTCTCCACAGGCGGCGTCTTTTGTCCCATAAGGGTGTAACAGAGATCTAAGCAACAGTAAGGACAGCATTAAATCACAATGTCAGGACGTCGGCTGCAAGGTCAGTATTTCTGGGTCACATAGTTCTAGGTCAAGGCCATCTGGGTCAGTGTTATTTTTTTGTCAGAGCATACTCTTAGTTTAGAACACTTGCGTCAAAAGCCCGCCATGGCTGACATGGCATAATGAATCCGAAAGGGTCGGAGCTCGGAAGGCCTTTTCTCTGATATATATTTCAATATTTAGATGTTACTTACATCTATCCGATAACTATTTGTTTGGATGTACCTAATATTTTCTGAAGACCAACCGATTCAGTGAGCTAAGCACCCCATGCTGATCTAAACGACTGCCGTAGAGCTTCATATATATCGAAAACACTTAACCAGTTTGATAAGCTGACATTGATAATTCTGACTTCAATCAATATCCTAAGTTTTAGTAGTTAATAACTGCCATTAGCTTACTCATAATAATTATAACGCCGTGTGTATCAAACAGGTCTTGCATGATCTTCCCGCGTGCAGTGTTGCGGCTGTGAAAAGTTGCGACCTGTAGTAGTCTTACGCACCAATACAGTATCGGGATTTCGAACGGGCTCTCTGAATACCACTCAATGTACCACATTATTCTGAAAACAGATGATAATTTATAAACTTATGATTTTTTCCAACTCGGTGGACATGACGTAGTTTGACAAGGAAATCAACTTTTGGATGGACACGGCTGCACACCGATATAAGATTATGAAGGCTGCCAGCGAGATTTACAAGAAACCTGGGACGGATATCAGCGAGACTTCTGACGAAGACATAGAAACAACTAAGTGTAACGCAGCACAGCAACGAAGAAAAGAACCAAGAACAGCATAACCCCGTCAAAAGGTTCGCAGGTGAAGATGGACATGACCCAACATAGCAGCGACGTTGCAAAAAGATGCCCATCCATAGATAAATAACACCCGTCTCACCACTATTCCATTGCCTACTCTAGGATGCATATCCGGTACGACTCACAAATCCTTCCTTATCCTAAGGGCACGTCTTCTTTACCATTACCGCGCCACCCGGTCTACGCTTTGATATGGCCTCTGTAGCCCCATGAAACATGAGGCTTCAGGAGCTAGTGCAAATGGGGTTCATTCGATTTATCGAGTCTGGTTAAACCACGCTGAAATCGATGCATTTCATTCATTCATTCATGATGATTTTATTCAACTCGGTGAGTTCCGCAATGACATCTAACTAAACGGAAAAGATAATCTAAGATATTAGTGTCCGTACGATGACGATCACTGATCTGCCTAGCCGCACAGGCTTCATGATTGTATAAAATTTATACAATCATGAAAAAAACGGCTATTTAATAGCCGTTTTTTCCACTAAAATGAGACATCTGCCAACGTGTAGGTATAGCCTTTTAGACGAAGCCTTTGTAGGTGTACGTGTAGGTATTTTGATTATTCTATTCTAACTCAAAAACCTTTTAAAACGAGAAAAATGCGATATCCACCTTCTAATCAATCCATACTTCTTGACCAATGTTGGATCAGACAAAGGTATGGTGCAGACTAATGCTTGAAGAGCTGTTTTACGGATCTCAGCAAAGAGAGACGGCGACCAATGTGATCTTAGAGTACAGAGACCTGGATCCAGAAGGTACATGATGCCCAGAAGCCAATAACGAGACTCCATCATCTAAAATAATAAGGTACATATAAGGGCCTGTTTTAAGAGAGGTGGTAAAGAAGGTCCTGGTAATTAATTATTACATATTTCATGATTAAGCTAAAGCTAGAGCTTACGAATTTATTGTAAGGAAACACTTTCAGCAGATCAACAACAAAATAAATCAATGTCTTCTTGAACTGAACATCTTGTTGCGAAGTAGCAAAGTTCACAGTTGCAATCCAGTCCTTCCTCGGAGGCAGTTCAGTGAGAACTGACAGTGACATGATATCTGCGAACACAAAACAGCTGATAATGATCGTGATGCAACTCTGGATGGACGAGATTCGTCAGTTTCGACGGGACACGGTTGAACGGCGTCCATTCTTCGAGCAACGCAATTATGTCCGTTGGAAGTGAAAGTGCTCAAATTATGGTTGCTAGAAACCACTAATATAACTGATTCCAAATTCAATATCCCCATTGATACAATAACGTTGTTTTTATAATTTTTGAGGAAAATCGTTAAATTACTTTTTAGCTTTGAAGCAAGAGCCCATGGGTAGATAGATGGTCGCTCTCCGAAACATACTTTGTCTCGTAAACACAGGCTTTGTAACCAGTCGTAAGGATGTGGTACTTTACCAGAATTCTACATATGTAGAAGTCAGGTAAATTTGTTGTTGATTACCAACTTAAATTTTTCGTATATTCAAATCACGACTGTCATTCTTTGACAGTTTTATAAAATGGCTTTAATACGGCAAATTGACGTTAAGTGTAATGTAACATTTAATTCAGTTTTCGGTACAAGCTTGCTTTATCTGTTATTGGTTTTAATAAGATAGGTTTGAGTTACTTTGAATATGATACCTGGCATCAATATAGAAGAGAAGAGAAGCAGCTGATCCCCATAGCACTTGGTCATGAGAGCTGCTATCACAGTGAGGGTAATTCTCTCATGACGATGCTCCCGAGCTCGGCACTCGTAGCGATGTGCCCAGATGAAACATCTGCCATAATAAAAGAAAAAAAAGATAATATGTATATTTGGCACATAGTTCTGTCTGACATATAATATAACCACAAAAATAATTAATTCATCAAACAATAAACACAAATATTGTGTGCCTCACGCTTGCGCCAGTTCAGCAATCTGCCAGACAACTAGTGCCTCACGCTGATTTTCAACTGGACCTTACATTGACAGTAACGGATGTAAATGAGTTGTTAGAGTTAGCATCAAAGTTAAAAACCGGCCAAGTGCGTGTCGAACCACGCACAATGAAGGGTTCCGTAGTTGGGATGAATTTATCCTAAAAACAAACCAACTTTGTAGTTGAAAAACATGTTCTCCCATACGGAATGTATGGGAAAATATGTTTTTGTAACTTCAAATATAAGTTGATCGATTATTACTAGTTTACTTGTAGAGCCTACTTAGCTGTGATAGTTTTCCTTTTAATTTTGTTATATAAACTACTACCGTGATTTTTATCACACATCCAAAACCAACCATTTAGCTTGCAGGGACACACACTTTATTCTTACAAAAATTAGCACTTTAAAGCTTAATATTTCGAAAACGGATCCCTGAATCCAAAAATGGTTTACACAAACTCACACGATTTTTGAACGACCTTTCCAACGCCACCCCAACATACAGTAAGAAAAAAAAACATCACTTTACGTGTAGAATAAAATATATATATATAGGTATATATTGAATATTTAAATATTATAATAAAAATATATAAATGATTTTATTTTACCACTTTGTCGGCGTGATAAATATGTATACTCATATCAAATTACAGTTTTCTAGTACTAGCAGTCTCGGAGCTAGACCGCGGACAGACAAACGGGCATGGCGAAACTATAAGGATTCCTTGTTTACTATGGAACCCTAAAAAGTAGGTAGTATTTGTGAGATAATAAAATTACTAACTGCAAAAACAAGATTTCAGGGCACATTGATCTTGAACACAGAATCGTTTTCTTAGTAAGACGCAGAACTAGCCATGGGCGTCGTGATAGATCGTTAAATAGGTCGTTCTCGATAGTCAAGTTAATAAAAAATACTGCGTTGAATCGGTCGATTCAGTTGTTGGTCAAAATAATACCATACATTTCAAACTTTCAACTCCCCTCTTTTTGGGCCGGGGCTGTAAAGTTAGTGGATAACTAGCTACGATTGATATTACTATACGAGTATACTATACACTAGCTTTTCCCCGCGGCTTTGCCCAGTCGGAAATTATCCCTTGGGAACGTAGGCACTACCGGGATACAAAATATCTCATGTCCTAACCCAGGTCATGGTCTACCTGTGTACCAAATTTTAAGTAAATCCGTTCAGCCGTTAAGGTGCATAACGTAACAGACAGACAGACAGACAGAGTGACATTCGTATTTTTATAATATTAGTATGTATGAAAGTATGAATGTATAAATAACTATAGTTATAACACTTCTGATCTTAGCATGTTGAAAGTATTCATCAAATCAAGGAAGTAAACTGCTCTCCTTTCAATCTTTTCAACATTAACCTTTTAGTCGACTTTCACGACGTCCATGGGAGAGAGAACTGTGACAGCCTAGTGGTGTGACCCTCGGACTGCCAAGTCATAGGTCCTGAATTCGAACCCAAGGCACGCACACACCTCTGACTTTGCTTTAAAAAAAAACGGTGACGGAAAATATCGTTAGAAAAGGGCATGCCTGAGAGATATTTCTCGACGGCATGTGAAGCCCAGTCAGAGGCCCATGGGTGGCATAAAAACTCTGACACCAGGTCAGTCACAAACCACACGAAAAAGAAGAAGGGGATTAATAGTGGATTCCTATTGGCGCCGATAGGGTTGGACATATATTAAAATTAATTAAAGATTTATTTAAATAAGTACATACACGTCACATAAACATACAAAACATTCCACCGGTAATCCCCGAAGGATTAGGCAGAGCAGAGGTGTACCTAAGTTCACCCACATTTCGCTATTTAAGCCCCAAGTAACATGTAACAGGGTGTGGGCCTAATGCCAATTTGCCATCACCGGCACAAATCCAGACTTTGAGCCGCTACTGAGAAATTCCTGGTGGAAAACTGATTATGATGCCGACTAGGTTCACTTAGTAAGATTTTACGGGGTTAAAACGATAGCTCACCTTTGTGCATAACAGTCCGGGACAGGAAGCAGTTTTCTAAAACCCGGGTTTTCCTCCAAATGTTTTGCAGTAGTCTTCAGAACTACTAGCAGCAGCGACAGGGTTACGGTCATGTTAATGCTGCTTTCTCCTAAGATCACGTAATATTACAGTATTACAGCCGTTGAGGTCTCAACTCTAATTATATTCAATAATCTACGGACATTAACACTAATTGATTCGGAACTGGTTTGCACAACCGGCACTGTTTTTCGTTTAGTTTATATTCTACTGAATAAAAATGAAGACAACGCATATCCTAAACCGCCGTTGGATCTAGATGCATACAATTTTGCACACGAGACCTCATACAACGAAGAGAAGCTTTTTGAAAATTCATGCCCTAATGGCGAAACAAGGGAGTGAAATTTTGTATGAAAGTTTGCTGATGGGAAATCCCCTCGAGCACATGACTTGTTTATTATAAACTATAAGTAACTAGCTGTTGCCCGCGACTTCGTCTGCAATCCAGGATGAAAAGTAGCCTATGTCCTTCTCCAGGCAATGATATACCCATTTGCCAAATTTCATCCAAATCCGTTTTAGCCATTTTAGCGCGTTTATAATATTATTAGTCAGGATAGTAAAAGTGGTGGAACTTGTGGATAATAACGCACGGGTCGATAGATCAGGTGCAGCTACGCTTGTCGCGGTGGGTCCGTGGATGGGTGACCATCTTTACATATCAAGACCCTCGTGCCTCGGAAAGCACGTTACGAAGTTGGTCTCGGCAGTCGTCAGAAGCCCGAAAGTCAGACAATCAGTCTTACCAAGGGGTATTGCTGGGTTGTGGAGGCAGTCGCTCCATAAAATACTGGTATCTAGCTGCAAACGGTTAGACTGGAAGCCCACCCCAACGTATTTGGGAAAAGGCTTGGCAGATTGATTGTAAATAAAAGTAAACTATAAAGCTAAGCTAATGAAGTACTGCCACGATACCTATTTGTGCCATCAAACAGCGTTGCAGTGCTGGTTTGAAGGCTATGGGTTCCGGTGTAACACAGAATAAGCTTAGTACATTTTTGCTTAGTCTGTGATATCGATAGTCTCTAGTGTTGCAGAATCAGAGGTAGCTACTTACATACAACATGTAAAAAACCCTGTCCGATCCGAAAGGGGCACATAGTTACGGCTATAACATTAAGTACTTAAAAGTAAGATAGTTAATTGATTCAGGCGTAACCTTGCGGAAATCCATTATAAAAAAGTAGCTAAGCGAAACAGGTTACTAAATATATCCACATCATCATTTTACCTAAAAGTAATAAAAAATCTAATCATTATTGAAAATAAAGTTATTGCTATTTAAAAATCACATTTTTAGTAGCAAAATCCATTAAAAATTGCAAATTTTGAACAGGAGTCATGAGTTATGACTCGTAGACACCCGCCAAGGCCGCCGAAGGCCGCCGAAGGCCGCCCGCGCCCCATGTAATAAATAACCCGGTAAAAATCCCCATTGCAAATAACGAGAAAATTTCCAGATAAATAGACTCTCAGTATGATACCTCACGGATCGGACAGGGTTTTGTTTTGTATGAATTTTCCTCTCTTACCCAATGTAACGTTGACGTCCTGGCAATCCAGAGGGTTAATATCATAATGCGGCAGTACTCGTTTCGGAAAGTAAGGGTTAAAACGGTAGAAGACGATCTCAATAATGTTTCCTTTCATCATTTCTATGCCTGCAAAATGAAAATCACTATTTGAACTTCGAACAATGAAAGCAAGGCAAACATTGACGAAATCAAGTTTGAATACGATAAAGAATACCTATTTTGAGGTTACTCATTATTACATTCCAATAATCGTGCTAGCATGATAGCAGCCTTGAAAAGCTGGTCATTGTTGGCAATACTGAAGGAAAGAGAGCACGAGGCCGCCAAAACGATGGTCCGACCAAGTAAAAGACGCTACGTCTTCAAGCAAATTTCAGCAGGTGGTGATGGCAACTTTGAACCGGTATCGTTGGAGGGAGATTGTTCGTTTAAAAGGGGTCCAGTGAACACGATCCTCAGTAATTAGGGACCGACTGAAGAAGAAGAATCATGCTTGTATGACTCGAGTCATTGACTCACAATTCATCTTAAATTAATGAATTTACTAAAACTGCAGCTATCCATATAGGATATATAGCAGATATCCATATAGGATATATAGCAGATATCCTATATGAAAACATGTAAACACCCGTACCAAAGGAATTTTCTCATTTAATGATTTCTGCATGTATGTATTTAAGTTATGTCTGTACGAATACCTACCGAAACAAAATCGATTCGCCTCAACGCGTGACGTCACGTGATTGAGTTACACTAACTTTGTAACATTATATTTAAATACTGTAACTATGTACAGCATTTCTATTTTATTAATGTCGCTCGGGTATCATCGCATTTCCGAATACAAACGAATGCTAAATTCCATGTCCATCAATTAATAGATTTATTGTGTATAATAATTTGAATTCAGAACTAAGTACTTTATTTTTGTTTTGTTTTGATTTCCGTGTGAACTATATAGAGCTGTAAAACTATTTTCCTATCTGTCGTGCCTGCGACTTAGGAGCTTTCCTCCCATTTTTTAAAATAAATTACATTAAGTCAAAAGAGTATTAACAATTCTGTATACTTCCAAATCGATTGAGAGGGTCCGATCTGCACTAAGTGCAAAGGGCAACTGATAGAAATCCGAAAACAGACGAAACACGAAGTTTGGCGAGGGACATTAAGAAAATAGAACTACAGTACTATCTACCAAATTTTTGTGATGCTCTCATTTGTGACAATTAACTTTTTACTTTACCTTTTTTTAACTTTTATTTGAGGAAGTCCAGTCCCAAACTTCCAGCCAGAATACTCGTAAATAATAAATAGAAAGTTAAGAATAAAGGAGGCGACCAAAACAGGAAGGTTGGTTCGTTTATCGTCGTCTAAGCGACTATTGTCAGCCGGTGAACCGGCAAACCAACAATAATTGGCTATTTATTATTGAGTGGAAGAAGAAAAGGTACACTTTTTTTTTTTTTGATTTTTGCACTTTAGGCGCCATCTGAAGCTAAAAATCCAAAATTTATAAAAAAAAAAAAATGTTAAGGTAGGCATTTTCGGATTTTCTAACTTTTTATTCTCTATCTTATGTTAGACAGTAAAATTATTGTTCTGAAATTATTATTTACTATTTTCTAATGTTTATTTATGGTTGATTTGCTGTTTTTTTTTCTTTGGTAGGGTTTGCAAGATGGCAACATTGCTAAAGCCTGCATCGGTTATTCAGCATATAGACGACGTTATGTTCAAATGAAAACCTTATAGACTCTTCGTACGGAGATCAATTATTCACAGATGTGATTCTGAGTTTAGATACACATAGGAAAGTTGTTATTTGGATTAAAAGTCTTGTTTAAGTATTCGGATTATTCTGTTTATCCACCCCAAAACATCCACCCTAAGGTGGATAATTGGAAACAAGAGAGAATTCACCCTAGGCCTAGTTGGATAAACGGAATTTAAAGGCTGACACGGTTTGTCCACTGCACCATGAACGGAACGTCAACGAGAAACGAGTTTACGCGGCCATAGTAAATGTACTGTCGCTACTTCCCGCGTCGTCATCTCGTTCTCGGTGACGTTCCATTTACGGTGCGGTGGACAAACGGGCTTAGGGTGGATTCTCGGACATACGTTTCCACCTTAGTGTGGATTTTTAGTTTGTATGGAAGTGCTACATTTTTGCCGATGGGAATTCCAGTAGCGCACACGGCTTGTAATTTGATGAATCTTAAATACCAGCTTCTATAATAATTATTAACGTACAATTCTCCGCTGTATCGCACGCCAGTAGAAGCACTATCTCCAAAAATGTTGAGAACCTATGGTTATCTGCGACAGCCAGCATTCTGACGATGGTCTCTCTCAAGACCGGGGCTGCCGCAGCCAGGGTGCTAAGCAGACGTACAGACCCCGGACCCCGAACGTTGTCGGGAGCCGATAAGTGAAAGATCATAGCTTTGGACGCTATGTGGAACTGCTCGTCATCGTCCAACCTTATTAGCAGGTACGCTGAAACAAAGTTATTTGGTTTAGGTACATCCAGATAAGAACAGTTAACGAAGAAACGGCAGTTTATAAATAAAATTAACATGCTGTTAGTGACCTGAAGTGAACCGTCACGCTCGGATCGGTGACGCTGAGTAGGGTATATCTACTCGGCTACAGTCGCTCGATGACTCTAGTCGTAATTTTTCACTTCTATCGTGTGGTTATAAGCACGCACCCTCTTTTTTAACTGACTTCCAGAAAGGAGGAGATTCTATTTTCATTTGTGTTTTGTTTTAAGTGTGACTTTCGATGTTTTCGTCAATAATTGTGGACCGATTTTGAAAATTCCTTCAATGTTACGTATTTTTTTGGATTTTCTGGAAAGAAAAATTGGAAAAGTCTCCGGAAAAAAATCAATGGAAAAAGTAAAAACTGAACATTTTTATATGGGATTTTTGTTTGATCTATTGAAATTTGGACTTGACAACAACGTCTGTCGGGTCAGCTAGTTGAACATAAATAATAGATATACAATAAGACTAATAAATAAGAGATGTTGAGCTAAATGAGAATATAAAAGTCCCAAACGAGAACGACAAAAAAACGAAAATGTTAGGTACGGTTGATATTGATTAGCTTATATTTAAATGCTTTGTAATTGCTAATTGGTAATCCAACTCGTGGATCCAGCTGTGAACCCAGCCTAACTCATTAAAGATTCGCTGACCATATAGCTCTTTTTAGTGAAACTGCCACAGAACTAGAAAAAATGCTTCAAAACCTCGACAAAGAAAGCATAAAAGTAGGATTAGAAATGAATACCAGTAAAACAAAAATAATGACCAATAATATTCAAACCCCAAGAAAGATAGAATAGAAGAAAGAAAGATAGATAGAAGCAAGGACGATAGAATATGTCAACAAATATATACGTATACCTCGGAAAACTAATGTCATTCGACAGCAACAGAAACAAGAATGAAGTAGACAGAAGAATAAACACAACGTGGAAAAAGTATTGGACACAGAAAGAAATCCTTAAAGGAAATTGCAGTCTGGAGTTAAAGAAGATCAATGGACTAATGTATCTTGCCCTCCTTAACATATGCAAGTCAGACTTGGACTTTCACTAACAAGACTAGGAACAAAATCCTCTCGTGCCAGCACGTCATGGAAAGAAATATCCTAAAATTAGGAATAATAGATAAAACACGAAATGCTGACATACGCAACAAAATAAAACTCACAAATGCACTGCAACAAGCCATGACACTGAATGAAGTGGAAGTGGACAGGCCACATAGCTAGGTACCAGGATAACAGATGGACACAAACAAGGAAGTGGCATGGTCCAACTGAAAAACGCAAAGAGGACGGCAAAAGAAACAATGGGTTGATGATATCGTAAAAACAGCTGGGCAAAACTGGATGAACACTGCCCAAGACAAACAAAAATAGAAAAAGATGGAGGAGGCTTTTTACTCTACAGGGGCCATACAATAATATATATATTTTTGTGAATCATTAGGAATGTAATTTTAATTGTATGGATAAATAATGCTATAAATAAAATAAGTAAATAATAATCCAACTCGTAGATTACACAAACCTAATATTTTGATTTAAGAGAGTGTCCTAGGAGTTTCTTGTCCGTTCCACTCCATAGGAACCACCTATCGTGCTTTGAAGAACAAGCAACTAGCTTCATCTTTCTGACAGACTGACCCCGATAAAAAAAGGTACAGTGAAAATCGTTTATAACGACTTTAAAACGACGTACCGGTTATAAAGACGATATTTTGAGGTCCCAGCATTTCTCTTTACTTAAAATAGTGTTTAGTTTATCGACTATAGACTTTATTTGAGTTAGATTTAAAATAAATAAGAGCTTGTGTCCCTAGACTTGAACCATTTTCGGCAACAAAAGGTAAGGTGGGTAGTAATGTAGTCTATACTAATATAATAATATTATAAAGAGGAAAAATTTTTTGTTTATTTGTTTTTCTGTTTGTACCGAATAGGCTCCGAAACTACTGGACCGATTTTAACTATTTTTTCACTAACAGAAAGTTAAAAATATCAGAAAGTAACATAAGTTATAATTTATTTTCAAAATAATTAAGAGATCTTTAAGAAAATTGCAATAATGTAACCCAAAGTAGCAACATTTTGCCTATAAAATTCATTATTTGGCGTGCGCTGAGAAAATTATTGATGATAGATAAAAATTATTTAGTTCATGACTAAAGTACTCATTATTACCTAAAAAACTTCGAGACAATGTTATTCTAGCCCCCATCATCACCGGGCCCGCAGCCAGACAGCTCGCACACATTCCGCGTATCCCACTGATACCGACGGATTTGCCAATAACATTTATGAGACTTCAGTTTCCGGTTAAAGTATCATTTGCACTAACAATTAATAAGTCCCAGGGACAAATATTTTCACTGGTCGAAATCGACGAAAAGAGTGCTTCTCCCATGGGTAACTAGGTACTTATAAGTTAGCCTATCTCGCGTGAGATCTCCAGAAAATCAATTTATTTTGCTCCAAGCGAATAGCACATCAAATATAGTTTACAGAGAAGCCTTGCAAAGATTCTTTATAGGTATTTACATTTCATTATTATTTTCTTTCTTTTTTACCCGACTGCGGAAATGTTGTATTTTATTTAGTTATATTTTCCATTTTTGTTTCCTCCATCCAATATTATGTTTAAGTATATGAAATATTAGGTTTTATTATTGTGTCTCCATTAATCAAATCCTACTTTAATTGAGAAAGTTTGTGTTCGTAAGTATGTACATACATGTTTGTTACTTCTTCACGCAAAAAGCTTTTTTACAAAAGCTTAATGATAATCTGGCATTTATGCGACCTACCCAAATGTCCTTTCTTTGGTATTGTTCATCGAATTATTGAGCTCCTTTTAAGTTCTGAGTTGAGCTACACGAATGCAAACAAAATACAAATGTGTGCATGGAATGGACAGGTCCACTCAAATCTGTATGGTTCTTTCCTCAAAAGACCATTTCAGACACAAATCTACATGGTCCTCAAATGAAATGCTCTGACCAAGATTATTTCCTGGTTTTTATATACACATTGACATTAATGAATTTTATATTTACAATGACATGAATATTTACTTTTAAAGTATTATATTATTTTAATTATTGTGAATGTGAAGACTATGTGGGTCATTCGTTTTTGTTTTGTTTTTTCTCAGTTAGTTCTAATTATAGTCTGACAGTTTGAGTAATTTATGCGGCCTACCCAAATGGTATTGTTCGTTGAATCGTTGAGCTCCTTAAATTCTGAGTTGAGCTGCACGATAACTGACAAATGCGTGTACTGACTGGATAGGCCCTCTCAATCTGTGTGATGCTTTCCTCAAAAGACCACTTCAGACACCAATCTACATTTTCATATGATCTGACCCAGAGTATGTCTGGACTTTAAAAGAGACTGTGAGCTCTGAGTTTGTTTCGGCCTTTCTTCTCAGAGTAGTCAGATAGGAAACGCCGACCTCATCTAGTTTTTAAAATATGATTGACGTGTAAAAGTGTTTGTACAAACTTATTTACAGAAATAAAATCATTTATCATTTACAAAAAAGAAAAAAAATAGCCGACTTCCAAAAAAATACACATAAAGTGAAAAATAACTTAAACTAATCTCAACTGCTCATCACCTTTTACAAAATATTGCTTTTCCCGATGCAGGGACGTTAATCGTTGAGGAGTTCTCCTGGTACTTAACCATAAGCTCCACTTCTCCATATGCATTATGACGAGCATAAATTGCATTACAACCATATTAAAGTCATCGGATCGCAACCCGTGAAATACTTATTATTGAGTAATTCCGGTGGCCATTTGTGGTCTTCATCATCAGTTCCACTTCACCAAATGGTGACTTCCAAGATCAACTGCACGAGTTACTATAAAAAAAGAATCATCGAAATCGGTTGGGGTGATATTGAGTTATCCGTCCATTTGTCGCGCACCTACTTACTTATAATTATGGTTTTCTCGTGGATTCAATTGTCAGAACTGGACCAAATTGAAATGGGAGCACACGGGAAGAACCAGCTTTCAAATAAAAAAAAAGAATCGTCAAAATCGGTTCACCCAGTCGAAAGTTCCTGAGGCAACAAATATAAAAAAAATACAGTCGAATTGAGAACCTCCTTCTTTTTTTGAAGTCGGTTAAAAACGAATGAACCGATTGCGATGAAATTTGATAGGTACATAGCTGTTACTTTTTATCCCGATATTCCCACGGAATCGAAACATACCGAGTGAAACCAAGGGGCGCAGGTGTAGTAAATAAAATAAATAACAACAATACAATAAACTGTAACTGAATACAGCAAAAGATTCAAAGGCTGAAGAAACAAAACCTAGCGTTTTGTATCAGACCCTGTTTCGTGGCTGCGGTGCCGCGTTTCAAATAGAAGCCTTAGTGTTGTGGTGTAGAGAGAGGGGCCCACACCATAAAATTGTTTATGGTTTTATATTACGTACCCAATAAGCATTAGTGTGGATATTGGATTTTACAGAATGGAAAATATTTTATCGAAGACTTTTGAGAAAATCAAAAGAATTAAAACTTAAAGAGTCTTGGCCGCTTTTTACCAGACTGCGGCCAAGCCAAAAAAACCGGTCATGAGCGAGTCAGACTCGCGCACTTAGGGTTCCGTACCATTTTGAATTTTCATCTGCGAGGCCTTTATTCGTCAGAGAATTTTAACGCTGCACACTGCCGTGTAGAATTATTGCAGTTTTAGGTCAGCGCCGTCTCTTGACCGATAGTGGAACTAGATAGATTGAACTAATGCAATTTACGTTGATGATTTCTGAAAAAGTGTGATATTTAGAGACATTGTTTTATTATTCCTTATATCTTTTATTATTGTTTATTTTTTTTATTGTTTTATTATTCTTTATATCTTTACATAACCTTCTATGACATACAATAATTTCAGATTTTTCTCTATGCAAACTTCGGAGATAAGGGTAAGGGTATTTTTTTAAACATTTTCCGTCAATAGTCGAAAACTATGCGGCCTTATAACTTCTCCCGCTCTGGGCGGAGCGGGAGGGCGTGTCAGACTCTTACTGACTAAAACCCACCCGCAGGCATCGGTCCTAGTGGACCCCTTCAATTATGCTGACATCTCTTTGAGGCGCGCGTGGAACACAACGCGCCGTCGACCCGGGCCTGGTCCTTATCGGACGGTGAGCCACCCATTGCTCACCGCCCGGAAGCCCGCGCCTACGGTGGCCGGAAATCGCCTCGCGATTCCCGACGCCCTGGGCGTCTCCTCCTGCGGCGGTTAGGGGCATGAGGGCGCGAGATTTGCCTCTCCCTCACGCGTTCCGCCTCCTCCTTCGCGAGCATTACCGCTTCGCAGAAGGAGGTGACGGCCTCCCATTTCCTCTCGGTCCGTACCATGGCCTGAACCAGGGCCGGACGCGAGAGATCACCGCTGCCGATCGCCTCCACGAGGACACGGCGATGCTCCGCCCAAGCTGGGCAGACCTCCACCGTATGCTCCGTGTCCTCCGGGCGATCCACACAATGGTGACACCCGGGCGTTTCCTCCCGCCTTATCCTGTGCAGGAACCTCCCGAAACAGCCGTGTCCGGTGAGGACCTGCGTCAGGCGGAAGGTGAGGACGCCGTGGCGCCTCTCAAGCCACTCCTCAAAGAGGGGTCTTATCGCCGCAATTGTGGCGTGCCCAGCGCTGGGTTGCGACAATCGCACTCTCCATGACGCCATGAGATCCCGCCGGAGCTCTGTCCGCTGAGCCGCGATTTCTCGCGGCAGCGGAGCTAAGCCCAGGCGCCTCGCCTCCTCGCGCCACTCCCAAATGTGCGCGAGGCGTGCGAAAGCGCGCCAAAATGTATGTATAAAAAAACAACTTCCAAACCTATCGATTGGGGTATCAAAATAATTTAAAAGGTGGCTATCGTCGCGATAGTTCGAGCTGCGTAGCACTTATCGCTCGGATCTAGAGTTGGTCAATTGGATTGTTGTTTCCGGACTGCGTAGACGCTCTATTGAAATAATTGAGAGCCATCTTGGATTATTGCACGATAATTCGTTAAAATTATGAAGCCGCTAATGTGACCACCGCATTAGCCCAATTAATTTTTAGCGACCAAAACTTACGAAGCTTCGGCACGCATTGCTTTGTCATGATTGACGCAGATGCGGCCCCAGCATTAAGGATAATCTTCTTATCCTTTACTGTTAAACGAGCAATATTTGTATATATATAAATATATATATATATATATATATATACATACAAATATGTTATATATATATATATTTTTTTTTAAATATATATATTTGTAATCACGTTTTCGAAAATGGCTAACGATTTCGATGAAAGTTGCAATGCAATATAAGGGTTTACGAGGGCCAAAAATCGACCTAGCTAGGTCTCATATCTGGGAAAATTCGTTTTCTCCGTATTTTCACCTGAGCAGAGCTCGGTCGCCCAAGGTATTATTGAATAAAATGACATTAAACAATGACATGGCAGCATGGAATAAGTAAGTACCTACTATCATGGCAGCATGGAATTAGTAAGTACCTACTATCATTGTAGTATGGAATTAGTATGTACTATCCTATACTAACAATTGAACATTCTCTATATTTACCAGAACAGAGCTCGGTCGCCCGGGTACTAAATTTTGAACAGTGGAAATAGCTGCTTATACACGTATACAAACATTAGTCATCTCTTTTGTTATTAAAGTTCAATGAAACCGTCAATGAAAAGTCATTCATTCCGTCTATTGATTCATCTCTTCCACTTTCATAGTACAAGAGGTCGTTACAAAAACTTTTGCCTCATCGTATAACGACCAAAACCGTATAAAAACGATAGATTTGGTTATCATAGTTATTATGAATCCAAAAAACCTCATTTCAAGAACTTTCCGCGTCGCGTCTTTCGGCGATCGTATTTTCAAATATCTTAAAAAATAATACCAATGTGTTTCATAGCAATCTGTTTGATTTTCAGAATGTAGTTGAACGAACAATTTTATATAAGTACCAAAACACAATTTTCAGACACGGCGTCGCACGTACCATTTGAGAAAATTTAAAATTAGGGATTAAAATAATCCATAGCAAACGTCTAGAAACCTTGTTTTCAAGTGAATATTGTTCGGTTGATGCGAATAAATCATTTTTCTGAAGAAAGTTTGATTATCTTATGTTTTGAATGTGTCAAAAATTTTTACCGATCGTAATAAAGAGCTTACCCGAAACCATCGAACTGATATTGAAGGACTTTTTAAATAAATTGGACAAAAGGTAACTGGGAAAACGTTTGAATAATACTGATTATTGAAAAAAAAAAAATGTTTTTGATCATTGTCGAACTCTTCATCGTTTTCGTGAGGGATAGGAGCATAACAAGCACCGCGCTTTTGCCGGGTGACTCCGAAGCTTTCTTTTCGTTTTTGGAATTATAGGTGACATTAAATATTTCTGAAAACAGGCTTTTGGAAACCCGTTAGACAAAATATTAAAAAAAAAAATTACCAGGTTGCTATTCTATGAGTCAGGTCGGTAAGTACTTTGTTTGACATTTTTGAAAATGCGCTCAAGCCACATGTGACGTGCAAAATGTCTAAAAAAAGATAAACTTTTTCGTAATAGCGTAACGAAACCTATGTTGTTTTATAAATCTCAGACGTATTGTCATAAAACCGTCTGCCTATTTTTTTGACATAGCAGAAATGGGCTCCCAGAAAACTATGACGTTTCTGACCGGTACTGCACACCGATTTGGGTTCAGAATCATCTAAACTACCGATTTTATACGGTTTTGGTCGTAAAATGATGCGACATGGTTTTGGTCGTGGGCTCTCGTACTATCAGATTGTAGTTGTACCTGTTGTTTTGCTTTCATCTTGAAGTAGTTTGAAATGTTTATTGTCATTCCAAGAGAAAACAATGTAGGCATTGTTATTAACTATTTAGTTTGTTTTGACATTCGTTGTATTCATGTATGGACATTAATCATAATGCAATTCGGCTGCTGATGACTGTCTGATGCTTTTGTGTGATTCGCACTAACAATATCTATCTAGAATGTACGATTTAAAAATCAGCTGCCGTGCGTTACTCTCGCAAAAAATCGAAAATCACTCGACCGATTTTGTTTTAGTTATTTTTACTTTTTGTTTTATTATTGTAATAGGCCTGTGTCCTGAAATGTTTTTTTGTCCGGTAGGTAGATCAATAAAAAATATTGGACACGTAATTTTTCTTTTTTGACTTAATCAAAAGATTACGGCGATACATTGAGTTAAAATGTGGCAAGACGTTCACGGCTTGCTAGATTTTATACCGAGTTGTGACGTAGCGAGCCCCCCACACCCCAACTTGAATGCGTGTTTTCTAAGTTATTTTTGATTAATATGATAAAGCAAAAAATACGTGTCTAATATTTTTTTATTATCTGAGAGACGGACTAAATAGAATTTCTTTTTTTTTACCTAAGCAACTACCGTATTATCACTTGCTTCAAAAACGGTTAAGGAAAACATTGTGAGGAAACCGGCTTGCCCTTTTTTTTTTTTTTTGAGGGTGGGAAATCATCAAATAACTTCTCCCGCTCTGGGCGGAGCGGGAGGGCGTGTCAGACTCTTACTGACTAAAACCCACCCGTGTTCCTTCGGTTGCCCTGTTGCCGGGGGCCACGATCTCCCTTTCGGTTTTCTTCGCAACCCCGGCAGGCATCAGCCCTAGTGGACCCCTTCAAATCTGCTGACATCTCTTTGAGGCGCGCGTGGAACACAACGCGCCGTCGACCCGGGCCTGGTCCTTATCGGACGGTGAGCCAACCATTGCTCACCGCCCGCAAGCCCGCGCCTACGGTGGCCGGAAATCGCCCCGCGATTCCCGACGCCCTGGGCGTCTCCTCCTGCGGCGGTTAGGGGCGTGAGGGCGCGAAATTTTCCTTTCCCTCACGCGTTCCGCCTCCTCCTTCGCGAGCATTACAGCTTCGCAGAAGGAGGTGACGGCCTCCCATTTCCTCTCGCTCCGTACCATGGCCTGAACCAGGGCCGAACGCGAGAGATCACCGCCGCCGATCGCCTCCACGAGGACACGGCGATGCTCCGCCCAAGCTGGGCAGACCTCCACCGTATAAACCGGCTTGCCTGAGAGATATTTCTCGACGGCATGTGAAGCTAAGTCAGACGCCCTTGGGTGGCTTTAAAACTCTGACACCAGGTTAGTCACAAACCACACGAAAAGAAGAAGACAGGAAAAAAGAAAATTAGGATAAACCCAAAGAAAAAGCCGAAAACTCAAAATTTTATCTTACGTGGTATGAAATTCAGCGGGTCATCGATAGAAATAAGTAAAATTATCACGAAGCTATAAAAGTGTTTTCAGTATTTAAACCATAAAATTTCCTCAGTCATTTTGTCTAACCAATTAGGATTAGAGGATTCAATATTTTTTTAATCAAATACAACTAAATCACTAATCACGTATCTTTAACGAACTCGCAGTTTGACCTACTATTGGCCGTTTTTAGAACAGACTCGAAACAATTGATATGTGAGGCACGAACATGCGCCATAAATCATATCACCTCAAAAGGAGTAAAATCCCCTCGAGTGACAACGACATTGTCCTCTTTAAATGCTACCACAAAATGGCGTGGCGATATTGACTTGGCCTCAATTATACTAATATTATGAACACGAAAGTCTACGTAATACTAGTTCGGTTTCAATTAATTCCCAAGATATTGTGCAGTTTCTTTCATTCAGAAAAAGTGAATTGTTTTGTCTAAGTGTAGGTGTCACGATAACACGCGAGGTTTATGAATCAAGTAGAGGTTGTTGTTCTAACATGTGGAATTTTATCAGGAAATTGGACTGATGTCAAATCTCGCAGTTCTATTACAACATAACCAGCCTTCCCACTGCTGGGGCACAGGCCATCTCTGTGAGAGGGAGTGGGCCGTAATCTACCACGCGGGCCCAGTGCGGGTCGATAGATGTCACATGTCTTCGAATTTTTGGTTCTGGGACGTATGGTTTCCTCACGATATTTTCCGTCACCGTTCTCTTACAAGCAAGCAAGAAATTAAATCGTAGAGCAAAGTCTTATTGCTAAACTTTGGAGAACCGTTTGTCAAAGAATACGTTGTTCAACAGGAGTTTAGGACCACGCTTTCCAAGTATGTACCTATGGACTGTAACGGCATTGAGTGTAAAGCTGCGGTACCCTAAAACTGCGGTGGGCGCCACATAGCGTCCGTAATGTACCGTCGGTTGATGTCGCTGAAACATTTTTCTTTATTTATGAATGTAAGTTGGTGTGTTTTTCTAGAGGGCTTTTTGACACCGTCAAGTCAAACTCCGGTACCATAATTTTCATGACAACCGACTCTGTGGATGTTATGTGGCGGCCACCGTTTTCTACGAAACCGTAGCTTAAATGCTCGTGCAGACTGGCGCGACTTGAATTGTTCTACCGTGAATTTTCTCAGAAATTGTTTTATTAGAGTTGCGTCGCGCCTGTTTGCGGGAGGGAGCCCTAACTCGTTATCGATTAAAGGTCTGATAACTTACCCAAAAACCCCATAAAATGCGCGATCTCGTCAAAATATGCAACGACGTCAGATGCATATTCAAGCAGAATCGGTTTCTGCATGTTTTTGAGCAGCAGCGTAATTTCTTCCTTTAGAACAGGAATGCCTGACTCCAGCAAGAAGTCCATTATTATGCTGTAACTCTTCAAAACATCAACTCGCTGCTTTTTTTTAAGGGAACTATTGGTAATATTAGTACCTATGAATGCCCTTTAATAATGGAATGATAAACAAGGAGGCAACCTACTTGATGGTAGAATAGGACATTCACGATCGACGTAAAACCATTAGTAAGTCATTGCAATGTAACCCCTGTCTCGGTAAGGTAAGGTATAAATTAGAATGATTGGCGAAAGTTTTATCAAACTCACGTCAATCATTCTACTTTGTACTTTATCACAATGAGATATGAGTTTCATTGCAATGGTTTACTAATGGTTTTACGTCATTCAAATTTGAATGTGAAGATCAGGTCTTATTGTGAAAATCTGCAAAACCAGACCACAAGGCCGTGGCCATCTCAGAGACAACACTGAAATGCCTGATGTCCTTGTCAAAAACTCGAAAAACTAAAATGTAGCAAGCACACTGCTTAGCAGTAGAATTAAGAATGATGGTAACACTTACCCGGACCAGCTTCTCCGCAAATAGCTCTGCAACTATTACGTAATACACTTATTATTTACTTACTTCATGAATTCCATGGCTTTTATAGAAAAGGATACGTATCCATTGCGGCTAGTCTTAATGAAGTCCCGTAGATGTGATTGTAAGCGATCTAACTGATGTTCCACCGTTGGGTTCGTGACCATCTGCTCGATTATCTTGGCCATATCCCAATCGAATGTAGGAGCACAATTGTCGCTCCATTTGCGATCTAAAGGAAGTTGAGAACAGTATTATGAGCACGAATGGTTACAGAGGGGAAAAAAAAATAAGTAGAAGCAGTTGGAATCGCACGTGCCGTTTGTTTTCGTGAAAACGTTTGGTCACAGCTGTAACTTATGGGGTAATTGCGTAACACACTTACAATTACAACGCTTTTCATTTTGACGATTCAACGACATTCATTGCGTTATTTACGTGGGCGAGCAGATGACTTTTTCAAAGATATGAAGCAATGAATTAGGAATTTCCTTAAAAAATCTTGCGATTGTGATTGAAAGCGTGTTACGGAATTGGGATGCAGATCTAACCCTAGTGAGAGAAGTTCCCTAAACAATCCTTAGTCTGTACTAGTACTATGCTAGCCACTACTATCATGCCAAGCGTGCTCTGTCGCAACTAAATGAGAGGTGGTCGCATGCACATAAAACTAAGCTGACTTAACGATGGAATTTCCTGAAGTTATGATTTCCTAGAAGAGCGGTGGCCGCCATATACCGACTGCAATTTACCGTCACTGAAACGTTATTTATGAAAGTAAAATGGTGTGTTTTCCTAGAGAGCATTTTTGACACCGCAAAGTCAAACCATGCTCTCCAAAGATTGAAATCGCTAGATTTGCCCTCACTGTACTTTAAAATATGTGGGAAGAGAGAGCTCACACATGATTAAATACCGTTTTCGTAACAATCAATTCAAGTTACTGAAAATACGAAACAGAAATGCGACTATCTTTTGACGCGGTAGGGCGAATCTAACTATTTTAATCTTTGCCGCTAGCCTAGGAATAATTATTATTCGTAGCCGCTACCATCATTTTTATGACAGCCGTCACTGCGGCCGTTATAAGGCGGCCACCGCTCTTCTAAGAAACCGTAGCTTAATTCAGCCCAATGTAGCGAAAACATTTTCGTGACGATCGAGCGATGTGAGCCCACAGACGACACAACCGAGCAGAGCGCACTTATTCAGCTTCGCCACGAGTCAGCTACACACAAGAAAAGCGAGCGAAACAAGCCTTCTCCACAAGACAAGCGAGTGGAAAAAGACTACTCTTGAGACGAGCGAGCGAAGTGAGCCCCCCTACGCCACGAGTGAGCGAAGCACGATTACTAACGAGCTAAGCTGGCTTATGAGCTCACTAGTGTCGAAGTAGGCTTGCTTAACTCGCGTTTCTTGTAAGGGGCTCGCGGCACTTGCTCTTCACTCCGAAAGTGAGCTCCGCTTAGTGGTGGGAAAGTCGAGCTCGCTCGGCTCGCTTGTTTATAGTATAATAGTGGAGTTGCTCCAAGCCAAATGCTAGTATTGTGGGCGTCTCACTTCGCTCGCACATTGCTTGAGTAAGCACGCTCTGCTCAGTCGTGACGTCGCGTCGCGTCGTTAGGTTCGGTTTGCTTGCTCGAGACGAAACCGTGCTCGCTACATTCACTTTTCTTGTGAGAGAGCTGTGTAAGAGCACTTGGCTCACTCGTGTCGAGGATATACTAACTTCACTCGCGGATCTTAAGAGCTTGCTTATCGTGCAATTAAGCGCGCTCTGCTCATTAATATCAATAGGGGTCTTACTTCGATTGCTGTATCGCGAGAGCGCTCGTAGAGAGTATTGACAGTACTAACCGAACCTGCTTTACCTATAAAGGTACAACTGAATTATTATAATAATCTCTGGCTAATGGGTACTAGCTTTTCACTAGTAACTGCCGCGGAATGCTCGCTTCGCTCACTCAGATCAAGAGCGGATGTTACAGTTCCAATCAAATCCCTCACCTACCTATATTTAGGGGTCCTCTTACTTAGTATTCTGCAGTTGAAACCTCCTAATTAATGATCTTGTTATGTTTACACATGACACGGCGCCGCCGATTGATAACGTGAAGATTTTTGATGGTTTTAATGGTTCCGTTGCTACCTAAATTTTTATTTTGCGTGGGAAATTAAATAACTTCTCCCGCTCTGGCTGGAGCGGGGAGGGCGTGTCAGACTCGTACTGACTAAAACACACCCGTGTTCCTTCAGTTGCCTATATGTTGCCAGGGCAATGGTATCCTTATGGGACTTTCCCGCGACCCCGGCAGGCATCGGTCCTAGTGGACCCTGTCAGTTGTGCTGACATCTCTTTGAGGCGCACGTGGAACACAACGCGCCGTCGCCTGGGCCTGGTCCTTATCAGACGGTGAGCTACCCATTGCTAACCGTCCGCAAGCCCGTGCGTATAGTGGCCGGGAATGACCCCAGGGCCGACGCCCAGGGCGTCTTCTGCGGCGGGTAGGGGTGTGAGAGCAAGAAGTTAGAATATAGTCATCAATTAGACACAGATCTTTCAGAAATGGTCAAACAGTTCAAAATCTAACTCCACAAACATAATATGCAAAATAATTTGACGCTTTCTTGTAAATTAAATGGCAATTCTGCATTCAATTAATCAAAAGGAAATCTAAAGATGAACCACTAACGTTATTAAGATAGTCACGATTTTATAGACAATAAACATGCAACAGTTATTCCGATTAGTTTAATTTAACTACCGACATAATTGTCGTGTCCTCAACTCGAGTAGAAATCATGAATAGTTACACAGGCTGGAAGTCAATACGAAATAAACATATCGTTAGTAGTTACTATAAATAAATGTCACAGAGCTCGTAGAAGCATTTCTTTGGACAAATCTAAAATTATATAAAGAAGATCATGGTGGTATCCGGACATGTTTAGTGGTAAAAAAAAGATAAAAATAGAAGAGTCCATCTCTATTCTTCAAAGAACGATCGAAAAATATTCCCTGAATTAGTAACATTACTATAACCACAGTTTTAACAAAAATATAACGATAAATAGCCTGGTTAGCTACAATGCAGGTCACAATGGTTCCGATTCTCTTGTCACAAATACCTCTAAACTATACTAAAAATCACCAAAATTTAGTTTTTTCCTGTCAAACGACGGTTTCCCATTCTGAAATAGACTTAAGTGACCCAACTTCACTATATTTTAGTTTCACAGCACTAAGATGGCACTGAGTTATTAGTTTAGTGAAAATGGCAACTTCGCTATTCAAAATTTGACGTTTTTCAACTAAAATTATGATTGTCTAACTAAATCTGACTATTTTTAATCGCGATTAAAAAGGTGTGGTATAAAATTTGTCGTCATGAATTAAAATTCACACCAACACTTTGACTTCAGGTGCAAAAACAGTACTGTTTTATTTTCTTTTGCTTGTATCTCGAAAATGGTGTGTCCTATCGCGAAAATTTAACATGAAGGTATTTTTTTTCGATACAAAAGGTGAAAAATTCCTTATAAAACACGTCGAGGCTGCCCCGCTGCGCAAAGCCGGCTCAAAAAAAAAAATCTCGGGTTAGGGCAAACAAGTACGACATCGAGTCGTGATTGTCAAATTCGATTTTAGTTGTGTCAAAATAATTTTTAAATTTAGAATAATATTTTTGCAGAATAGTTTTAAGATTCTCATAGCCAAAAATGAGGAATTTTATTGATAGTTTAGTTTGTTTAGTTCGGTGTACAACAGAATCGGCACCAATGACAGTTGAATATGCTCGCGATTAGTCGTGATGCATACTTTACTGCATTAAAAAGACTGACATTTCATAGTAATTAACATTACCTTGTAGGAATCCAACCAATGGACATGTTCAGTCTTGATACTAAAGTGTGCAAAGGTAACCGTAGTTTATGTTATTGTAAATAACAATAAAACTGAGTTTTATCAGCCGGCAAATGAAATTACAAATAGGTAGTGAAACAATAGAATTGTTTTCAGGTCAGGTCAACGTCGCTGCACGAGAAATTATTATGATAGCTGATTAAAAGGGTAAGTGGGCGAGGGAAAGCGCACTTTAATTTAATAAAAGGACAATCGTCCCTATTTGTTGACGTGCACTTTCATAAATACTGTGCCGCTATTTTTGTCATAGCGACAAAAATAGTTGAAATATAATGCGGGCAACATACGACATACATGGCTAATAGAAACGCACAATTACAATGATTTTATAGTCACCTAGCTGGATGATATTTTATTTGTAAATTCCTTACAAGATAGAATATTATATCTTGGATGTCGGGACTACGTGAGAATATAATTAAACATAATACCTTCTGTTTTAGCTATTCATGTACACAACCGTAAGTACACAATCAACGACTTCTGAAAACAAACATTGTTCAGTATATTTCCCCTTTCCTAACGTAAGTACTAAATTTTATTGATTCAAGCCAGAGCAGAATCAGAATAACATTCGCATTCTACTTATTTTGATTACGGGAATTTGCCTTTAGATTCCTTGCGCCTGAATAAAGAATCAATCAAAAGAATCGATTATTTTGGTGACGAAATATTCAGCTAAATCTTCAGGTCAGATTACTGCAGAATTGATGATATGTCCTGAAATAGTAATTTATCAGACTCGAAGCTAAAAACTTACCAAAAGGTATGGGATCCAAATTTTTCAAGATATTCCTTTTCAGTAAACCCTTCTGTGTGTATTGCTTGCCTTCGGATCCATGGATGCAGCTGAAAGTATCCGCTGATCCGGACATCGACTCTGATATACTGAGATATTCATCTCTAGTGACATGTTTGAACTCAGACAAGTGGGTTGGCCGTTTATAAAACTTGGTATGCGAAGACTCCATAGACACATCTTTCCAAATCTTCTTCGACCTCTTCTTCTTCGCTTCTGGCGCTGATTTGTCTGACGTTGGTTCCTCTGACGAGTTGTTAGTCGGCAAAGCCTCATCTACTGAGTTATCTGGACTGCCGTTTTGCTTATACATCAAACTTTCTGCATTTGGTTCGATATTTGTCTGCGATGCCATGTTTTTATTTCTCAAATCTCAGGTATATTTAAATTCCGTAAAAGGATAATGAAACTGAAACTCAATCAGAAACATCAAAAATATTAAATGTGTTGACAGAGAATAGATGTTACACAGACTGTTGACATTTTTTTTTACTGTCATACTTTAATGGTTTATTTTTTCTTGTGAACTTTAAATAGGTTTAATTTTAATTAGTCTCGTCAATGTTGTCACAATGTATATTGATATTGGGTAAAATGTTCCGATTGAATGATGCAATGGATTTCAAAGTATTAGTGACATCTCGTAGTTTGAGTGGCCAGCAGCAGGCGAGGCAAATCGGTCAGGTCCCCAGCGCACAGTGGAACGAATGTATGGGAGCGGTTGGACGTAGACATGTCCGAAAAAAAAGAGTAAAATTATGCCAAACTAATGATGCCATCTTATTCGATTACTTAATGCCTTCATAACTTGTGGTGATGAATTTCTTCATAACTCCCATATTTCGGGAGTAATTTGAGAAAATGTGAAATTTTACTATGAAAATGAGTGTATCGAGCTCTCTCCCTCCTGATTCCGGGCTTGTTTCAAGTAGCGGTCTCTAATATCATAATGCTAATACTAAGAGCTATATTTAATACTAAGACACATAGTGCGCCAAATGTGCACTTTCTGGGATAAAGAGTGATGTTTATTTTATAACACAATTTTTTAATTTTTTGTTTATTTTGTTGATTAAAACCGTTTTTCTAAAGGTTTACCTTATTACAATAACATTTCTGATCAGCCAATTAGAGAAGATATAAGCTAATTAGGATATATAATTAGGGACTTAAGGTTTACATATAAAACTGATGCACTAATGATTACTGATAAGAACATTGCTATTATTTAATTACTAAATGGCTCTTAATACACTAATTTAGCATGCATCATTTACTAATTATCACAATAACTAATTACCTTGCAATATTTAACAAAGGATACCTGGGATACCTGGATTTTATATAAATAGGTCACTATTAGTAACTTTAAAATCAGTGTTGATTTACACCTCGTTGTATCCAAGCTAATCTCGCAATGTATTTTCCAAATTTTAATACAAATCTTGATATTCAAGTTGCTTTATGCGCACGCGCACATAAAGATTTACGCGACTTTAACTATTTGTTCAGTGTTTTAAAAGATAACAGTTGTGTTCAGTTATGTGAAAGTGCTGAAACAAGTTTAAAAGACTGGTGTCGTCGATTTTGCTACCGCATTTATGCAAAATGGACACAGTCTGGAAGAAGCACAGATAAGTTTCGGAAGAAACATGAGATTTGGCTACAGGCTGCAATTCAATGGCCGGAATTACAGAATGAAAATATGGAACCTTCTACAGAAAATATAAGTGACGTCATCGAGCCCATAATTTCTCCTGCTAAATCTGATGCTTCAACTTGTACACATCCTAGTCCTCGTAAATCTTTTGAGGACCTTAGTAACCGGCAAAAAAGAAGACGCACCACTGAAGATAGTCTTTCATGCAGCAGTAGCAGCGCTGAAATTATGTTTTCGGCCGAAAGGGCGCTTCAAAAGGCAGGACAAAGCGATACAGCTTATGTTATGAAATACTTGACGGAGAATCCAGAAGAGGCCTCAAAAATCAAAGCCTTCATTGAAGGTAAATCAATTCAGGTACGGGAAATATCCCCTTTGAAGGCATTGGCTCTTTATGTATCGATGAACTTATCGAAATGGCGCTATAACACTCTTCGGGATTTCAACACTCAAGAAGGAGCTCTTCAATACCCGAGTTACTACATGTTGGTTAAAGAAAAAATTAAGTGCTATCCGGCCAAAGAAGATCTCACAGTTACAGAGAGCTCTGCAAAAATCAAATTACAAGCCTTGATGGATTTAACCTCAAGAAGACTTATTAGGTCGTTAGAAACCCCTGTTGATCCCAATCAACAGCTCGTATTGACCAGCAAATGGGGTTTTGACGGATCATCTAGCCAAAGCATTTATCATCAAAGGACGAGTGAAGATGAGCAAATCGATCTTGCTAGTAATTTTATGATTAGTCTTGTACCACTGCGGCTCGTCTCAAAAGGTGTAACAATTTGGGAAAACGAGCGACCATCTTCCACTTCATTTTGCCGGCCAATATTGTTTAAGTTTATAAAGGAAACCAAAGAAAATGTGCAGAGAGAGATGGCTGAAATCGAAGCAGAGATTGAAGCCTTAACTCCATCCACCATCACTGATGGAATTAGTGTCAAACACCAACTGCTGTTGACAATGATTGATGGTAAAATTCATTCCATTATATCCAATACAGCAGCTTCAGTGTGTGACATATGCAAGGCTTGTCCTAAAGAAATGAATAATTTAGAGTTAATCAAAGATAAACACGCAAACGAGGACATGTATAAATATAGCTTAAGCACCCTTCACGCTTGGATTCGCTCAATGGAATGCTTATTACACATTTCCTACAAATTAGACATAAAATCATGGCAAGTAAGGGGTGATATAGCAAAAAGGCAAGTTGATGACAGGAAGAAAAGAGTTCAAGAGGCTGTAAGAAGAGAAACGGGCTTACTTCTCGATGTTGTGAAACAAGGCAGTGGATCCACCAACAATGGCAACTCGGCAAGGAGATTTTTTGAAAACTACACTAAATCTGCTGAACTGACCGGAATAGATGCTATGCTTTTAAGAAAAATCTGTGTGATCTTGCAGTGTATTTCATCAGGAGAGAAGATCAACGTAACTAAATTCCGAGAGTTCTGCTTTGATACTGCTAAGCTTTACGTGGAGTTATACCCATGGTATTATATGCCTTCTTCACTTCATAAAATTTTAATGCATGGGCCAGACATAGTTCAGAACATGTCAATTGTGCCCATTGGTTTTCTATCCGAAGAGGCATCTGAGGCTAGAAATAAAGATTTTAGAAAATATAGAGAGGGGCATTCTCGAAAGCATAGCAGTATCTCATGCAATGAAGATATTATGCACAATCTTTTACTGTCTTCTGATCCACTTGTTACAAGTATCCGTCCAAAAGGAAATAAGTTTGTAAAAAAATCTTCTTTTAAGGAATTTTATGAGCTTACGGATTCTGAGAAAAGTGATATCGAATTTGTTAACATAAATGATTTAGCGGACATCGATTCTGAATTTGAATTAATTGATGATGATGATGATGACGAAGATAATTAAATGATGTTATTGTTTTAAAATGTGTAACTTAGTAAATTAGAGCTTACGTCTTAATTATTTATTGTACTTTTAATGAAACTAGGTAATTTATTATCAACTTACTTAAAAGTCATACTCTCATCAGTTCTTGTGAATATTTTTGTTAATATATATTTCTGTATATATATAATATATTTATAGACCTCTTAATAAGTCTGTCTGCGGTTTAAAGTAAATACAAATGGGGAAAAAACGTTTTTTTTTTTAAATTTTCATTTCCTTTTATCCCAGAAAGTGCACATTTGGCGCACTATGTGTCTTAGTATTAAATATAGCTCTTAGTAATAGCATTACGATATTAGAGACCGCTACTTGAAACAAGCCCGGAATCAGGAGGGAGAGAGCTCAATACACTCATTTTCATAGTAAAATTTCACATTTTCTCAAATTACTCCCGAAATATGGGAGTTATGAAGAAATTCATCACCACAATTTATGAAGGCATTAAGTAATCGAATAAGATGGCATCATTAGTTTGTCATAATTTTACTCTTATTTTTCGGACATGTCTACGTCCAACCGCTTCCATACATTCGTTCCACTGTGCAGCGCCGGCGCAGCTTTGCGGCACTGAATCCGAATGGTGGGACCAACGGACAGTAGGAGTACACGCTCACTCAGTCGCCAGTCGCACCTCCACGCCGATGGATGACGGTCGTGTGCACACGCACGCTCGCGCTAGTACGTACTCTACGATACTTCATTAGTTTTCCCCTCGAGAAAACCAAGTGAAATAAAACAATTTAACCGCGTCAGTGGACGAGTAGTGAGTGGATTTGTCGCTAGTGTTTACTTACAGCTGTATCTACACACGGTGAGTGTTGTCTGCTTACAAGATTTTCCTCAAATCGCGGCCAAACGTTTGTTTTGTTGACATTGTTGTTACGTAGCTATGATAATGGAAATGCTGCGAGCGGCAAATGCCAAAGCCTGCTTTATTAGATAATAAGTTAATCATGTTACTTGGTTCTAAAAATTACAGAAGCCATTGGTAAACAGATGCTCAAAAGAAAACAATGTTATAATTCTTAGAACTGTTTATTTTTCACTTAAATATACGAACAAACAAGCACTTATTTATATAAAAAAGCGAATAAATATATAAGTTAGAATTCACTAGTCGTTAAAAAGACAAATAAATAATGGACTCTATTATCAACGTTACTGCAATTACAGCCTGAATGTCAGGTGTATGAATAGGGGGACTGTGACGCAAGTAGGTACCTAATACCTACTCATTTCAAATGATCAAATGAACGAGACACCGTCACTGTAATTTAATTAATTTGTCATAAATATTGAAGCTAAAACAATGTGTACACAGCTTATTTATGTACTACTGTATGTGTCATCCAGTTACATATTTACTAATAACACAGTTTGTTAGGTGGAAAACGAACACTCGCTGTGTGCAACACACTACACCTGTGCCGCTAGTCAGCCAGAGGTAATAACATATTATAGTAAAGTAATTACTGTTGCGTTACGTAAAACTCAAGGCATTTTATCAGTTTACTAACAAACAAACAAACTGACAGCTACACTCATCAGCTGACTGGCTCAATACAGATTTGTGTGTTACAAGAAGTAAGATTCCACATTCATTTTATCGAGGTTAGGCATTCGAATTACTAATTAATTAAAAAGTTATGTAAATTTATCTTTATTAAGGCCGAACTAGACCACTGTTGGTACTAATGAAAGAATGAGAAACAAATTCTAAAATATTCCTACCTTAATCATTGCTACCTAATTAAAATTAGGTCGATTTATAAATGTCGAAGCCAAAGGAGTGATCGTAGCAGGTGTCGTTCTGTAGTTTCTGCCTACCCCCATGGGAAGAAGGCGTGAGTTTATATTCGTATGTATGTAATGTACAAATGTCAAAAATTATTATTATACTAGTTTTCACATTCACTAGGTGACACTTAAATGAGTCCCTAAATAAAAGTGCACTGTTGGATTTTCAACGCTAGGCTTAACACTGAGAGTTGAAAATCCAACAATGCACTTTTATTTACTCATTTAATACTCATTTAAGTGTCACTTAGTTGTCGAAGAAAACGGGTATTAAGCTACCTGACCATTATTTACGCCATATTCTTCCATTTTATTGGAGTAATCAACATAACTAATAAAATTGCTCAACATTTATGTTAATACACCTAGAACTAAGAAATAAGAGCTTTGACTAGAATAATCAGGACATGACATTACTTAAGTTTTACTAAACTTTCTCGTTTGTTACTCAACGATTGGAGAAATCATCACTCACTGTGACAAGACTTTGTAGTATCTATAAGTAATAATACTAATAATATATAATTATAAGTCACCATCTTCCTGCCCTTATCCCATGTCACGTGGGATAGGAGCAACACGTTTTAAGGGCTTGTTACACGGTAGTGAACCGCGTCCCCAACAGAGGTGACCTTGGTTGGCGGCACGCAGAGCTGTTAGAAATTTGGTCGTAAACCACCAACTCCACGGTTGTAAACCACCAAGGTCACCTCTGTTGGGATGCGGTTGGCAGCCGTGTAGCAAGCCCTTTATTCTTCCATTCTTCCCTGCCAAATTCCAGGCTATCATTCATTCATATTTATGTAATCTTCTATCTTCTACTTATATAAAAAAATCAATGGCCGTGCATTTTAGTCTCGCAAAAACTCGAAAATGGCTCGCCTGATTTGTTTTTCTTTTTGTTCGCCTCAGCACTGTAGTGGTTTAAAAAAAAACATTGGCACTCGGGGAGTGCCGACAGAAGTGAAAACTTGAAAAAAAAATCGGCACCGCGGTAATCAACGCGCTGATGTCTTTTTAATGGTCAAAAGCTGGTGTCGTCACAGTGTCGCGAAATCAATGGTTTAGTCCCATCTCGAAAATGTTCAACGCGCCTAAAGAAGTTTTTACTTCAAATTTTTTTGGAAAAACCCAAAGAATAAGCCGAAAAATCAAAATTTTGTCTTACTTCGTACGAAGTTCACCGGGTCATCTAGATTTGTTGTTAATTTATTTTTCGGGTTCAGTCATTATTTGGGGTCGTTGCAACACGTTTTCTCCTTCCTTGTTCTTACCTGTCAACCGTCAAGCTATTTCATTCATTTTTATGTATTAATCTATATAACAAAAATGAAATGTTGTTCAACGGAAAGCGCATCACTTCAGAACGGACCGATTTGGCAAATAGTTCTAAAATTTTCGTAATAGTCCGAATCAGGTTCTTACGGAATGAAAAAGTAAAGTTACCGGGAAAATTGGTGCATTTCATTTCAGCTATTGTCTTTCAAATGTTTTCTCCAGACTGTCTTTTCCAGGGTGTTATTTGCTTCAAGGTTAAAAAGCAAAGGATATGCCGTACTAATAAACAATAAATACATACATGTAAAAAGAAAGGATACTTAAGTGTTACCCTGAGAAGTTTCACTGAAATACACAGCAAACCATATGATGCTACTAACTTAAAACTTTCATTATCAGTAACCATAGATACTATTCCAGAATCGCCATTGGGACTTGAAAGTATTGGGAGAGTTGGGACATATCTAAACATACGCGGTAAACAAAATCCCCAGCTGTTCAAAGCACCTGATACCATTGCCATTTTACTTTTAAGCTGTAACGGTTACACCGCCACGTACGAACTACGCATCAAAGACATGACGTCACACAAAATCTGCATCACGCAATTAGTTTACCGAGCGATCGACATATATATAAGTTTCCGACTTCAACCGACGGGCAGTTGCCCACCAGACACAACACCCGTCTGGTCGGAGGATCCTCCCTTTTCTATGGTGAATGAGTAAACTTTACACCCTGTTCCTCATACCGTTAAAAAGCTATATATACTCACGAGCTGACCGCGACTTCAACCGTGTGCATTAAAAAAATATGCCTATAGCCTTCTCCTGGTCCCAGGCTAAGTATCTGTCAAGATCGGTTCAGTGGTTTACGGTTTTAGACGTTAAAAGGTAACAGAGACATATATCAGATCAGATAAACAGAATTACTTTGGCGTTAGGATTTTCTATATTAAAGGATATGATTTTAAAAACGACTGTCATGATGACATCAGTGATATAAAAAGAAATCTTCTCAAAGATCACAACAATGGTTGATTCGTTAAAATATACTTGTTTGCCACTCAGTAAAGAATGGAAGCACTAAAACTTCAGTCACATGTGCGGTGTGACTATACATACGTAGTGAAACATTTAGCCAAGAAATCAGAAAATCTGTTATTGGAGCTAAGGCGAAGCCTAACATAGGAGTTACTAGATGTTTGCCCCGTTTGCCGCTTAGCCGAGAGTTGAAAATCTAACAATGTATTTTTTTGACGCGCTGGTATCCACTCTGTTTGATTCTCAATGTTAAGTTCAATACGAAGAGTTGAAAATGTAGTGCGCGATAAAAAATCGACGCGTTGAAAAATCGCCCGGGCCAACCTGGGTTTCTTCTGCTTCTCTCGTTTCACCACAAACTATGTTAGAATAGCTTACCGTAACAAAAAGCTGGTCCGCCGAATGTTAATTAAAGTCATAAATTCAAACCTATAATGTTACGCAGAGACACAGGCCTCCTCTCTGTGAAAGGGAGTGGGTCATAATCCACCACTGCGGGTTGGTGGATGTCACATGTCTTCGAATTTTTTGCTTCTAGGACGTGCCGGTTTCCGTTTTTCAGAGCAATGGTGATGAGCTGAAATACACAAAGTAAATTGTTTGCCTAGGTTTGAACTCACGACCAACCAACCACCAACTCTTAGGTCGGAACCGATACCACTGGGCCACCATTACTCTCAAAGTATAAAGTATAGTATGGTATACCATCCTCAGTTCAGCCGAAAGACGTCCACTGCTACGCATAGACGTCCCACAAGCACCACCACTTAAACGGTTCCGTGCTTCTCGCACGATGCGAGAAGTATGGTACCTGTCGATACTTTAATTTACATTCGGCGGACCAGCGATAACGATACAATTGCGATGTTTTCAAATGATGCAATTAATTAACATAATATTCATAACGCATCATCAAGGTATCTCTGTCTGTCCGTCAGTCCGCTTATAACTCTAGAACTTTATTTTATTTATTATTATCTGTTTTACGTGATTATTTTTTATTATTTTCTTTGGCTAGTTTGAGGATATCTCCATATTTATATTAGTCACCTGTGGGTACAGCTATACGTAGTTTCCATCGAAAATGGCCATAACATGCAAAGCTAGAATTATCTCTCACCTTCTTGCATGAGGTAGAATGCTTTATCAGAACTGCTACATACAAAAAATTACCATCCCAAAGACGAACTTTTATTAAACATGATGTCTTATTACCCAGTTGACACAGCAAATAACCATAAATGGTGCTTCGAGGCGGCAATTAAAACTTGCGACCAGTAGTCCAGAATTCCAGATAATGAGTTGACATTTATGTCAGAAACAGAACTGTACCGCCAGCATTCATTCTACAAGATAATACTTATTATCTCACAGAATGTAGGACTCCATAGCGGTGCGTAACATATCTTGAATTCATCCCTAATGAGATAGAATACTGTTAATGACTCTGGTTTAATAGCTTCTGCATTACATGACTTACAGCACTGTTGATCGAGTTCTTGTAGATAATCTCATCATCATCATCATCATCATTTCAGCCGAAATACGTCCATTGCTGGACATAGGCCTCCCCAAGCACCGCCATTTCGACCGATTCTGTGCTTTCCGCATCCAGCGGATTCCTGCGGCCTTCACAAGGTCATCGGTACATCTTGTGGGAGACCTTCCAACGCTACGTCTTCCAGTACGCGGTCGCCACTCCAGAACCTTTCGGCCCCATCAGCCATCCGTTCTGCAAGCAATGTGCCCTGCCCATTGCCACTTAAGTTTGGGAATCCTTCGGGCTATGTCGGTTACCTTGGTAGGTAAATTTACTGCTGCGTTATTCAAGCACCATTATTTCAAGAATCAAGTCCTCCGCGGTCTGCTTGAGTGCATCGTCATCAATTAGGTCCGGAATCACACACTGCATGATGATGATTACAGCAGTGTGTGATTCCGGACCTAATTAAAGAGGAAGATAAAAGGCTATGCCTCCTCTTTCTTCTGACATATTGAATCAGCCTATAACATTCCCAATGCTGGGACGCAAACCTCCATAATCCACTACATGGACCCAGTGACGCTTGAGGTAGGTAAGTAACCCGAAATTTTGATCCTTTGACTTCCACTTTTGTAAAGACTCGCTTGTTTAGAAATGCAGCTACCAAGATGGTAGCGAGGCTGATTGCCATGGGTGTGCCGGACTTACATTGAAGTAACGCCAAATGTGGAACCTATATTTAATCTACCGCAAAGGCTGCAAAACTTCGAACGTACGTGTTTAATACCCAATTCAAGGAAATTATAAAGTTCTTAATACCTCAAGAAAATTATGTAATTAGCCTATTGTTTGAAAATGTCGTATTATCGAATGTAGATATCGGATTGTCTACGAATAAACGTAGACGTCAACGTCGAATCTTTGTCATATCGATTGGCAAACGGTTTGAAGATAGTTGTTGTTACATCACAATCCCTTAATCACCTTTACAGACTTGGGCCACCTCCTTATTCCAATGGTGTCTACCATTGGAATAAGGAGGTGGCCCAAGTTTGTTCAAACAAGCCACTCAGAGACAAAAAAAATCATGATCTAGAGCAAACAAGGAGATACCTTGGCGACCGCTGCTACAGACGGTACTGTCAACACTTTTCATTCAAGCGAAGCGTGTCTTATTGAACGTCACCTTTGTCAATTACAACAATGCCCTGTGACATCTAGCTTGCGCTCAGTTGCGCCAAATCGGACACGTATATTATTCGTAAAGGCGTCTCTTATCGCTGCCGACGCAGGGATTTCGGCCTCTGTGACCTAGAGAGAATAGTAAAATTGAGGCAGTAATCTGAATCATCATCATCATCATCTACATTCTTATTCTGCTTCAACCCTTACCATGACAACTTTAATTTTGTAAAATCAATGACCAATGAAAGTCATTCATTATTTGCTAGCTTGAGGCTGCTTTAAAGGAAAACTGAAACAATAATAGCTATACTATGTATATTTCAATGAACAAATTGCGTCATAATTCAGGAGCTGACTGATTTATGTCTACTTGTAACTGGTATTTTTACTTTTTTTAATTCATCTGCTATTCTGTCACACCACTTTCTGGCGGTAAAGGAAAAATTCGTGAGAAAACCTAGTATAGTAATAGTTTCAAATGGCCAACCTAAATTGAGCAAGCGAGGTGATGGTGACAGGTGATCGATGCTGCTTCCTACCCTGTAAAAGACTGGCCTGACCTGCTGGTTGACCTGCTGTGGGACAAATTACAGACTGGCACTGATAGTACTAGCCTGTAATTTGCTATTCATTACCTGGTGCTATCGAATAAGGAACTAGAAACAAATCTAACTAGAGAACCTCCTATAAAAGTAGTCGAAATCTGTCATAATTAAAAGACCGTTTATTTTAAAGTTACTGAATCTTGTTGCAATAAAGCCTTATTTTCTATAAATAACTTCATTCCTTCGTAACAATGAAACGAACACAACTGGGTAGAAACTGATGCTTGACCTTCGCAGCCCTCATCGATACATCATATTAATTTATGAAGTAGAAATGGAGTTGCACCGGTGCGGTGCGGTGGGACGACTTAAATGTCCCATTACAGTGCGCGCAGGTCACAAATGAATTGTCTTAACCACAATGAATGAAACAATTGTCATAAAAAGTAGCATTAATATGTAAAAATGCACTTTATTGTCAAACGAGTATTTGCTGTAGATTTCAGATTTGAAGCGCGTTCTGCAGTATTCGATGTACTTATTTTAAATTGCACCGCCGTACGACGTCTGCCCAATGCATCCATTTTATTGGTAGTTGCTGCGCATGTCAAGAAGGGTCAACTCAGGCTATTATAAAAGGCAAGACACGATGCATTTTCTTCAGTGGTGGGTACCGCCTCAGCCCTATCAGACGGGGCTGAGGTTATATCCACCTATAGAAATAACTAGATAGACTCAAAGCTAGGCTTTGCAGTTTAATTTGGGAAAAAAAATGGTTAGTCAATAATTATTATAAGGAATGACAGGATTCAGGAAGATCTCTTTGCTTTTTATTTTCATAAATGTGGCCATTTTTAAAAGTTTTTCCCTTCTTTGTCCCAGAAACAATAAACAATTATATATCCCTAATATTAATTGACGTCAGTGATAACAAAATATGGCCATACACCACGGTAGGTAAATTATTTGATAAACATGATTTTTTGTACAATTATGCGCTGGCGCGGCACCACAGGTAAAATGGAAATAATTTTTATTTTATTAACCATTATGAAAATAAGTACATAAAATATATTCGTTAAGGATAAATAATTATGTTAATTGTAGTTTAAAAACAATAAAGGACGCAATTTATTTGATTAACAGCTCCTGTTGGTGCTATAGTTGGTTCAATAATAATTAATATACGTAATCAGTCGAAAAGAGTAAAAAAAACGTTAAAAAAAACTACTTTATAAACCAACTTTATGAAAAAAAGAATAAAATAGGGACCAGTAATTGCGTAACTTATTTTCGTAAACGATTATGACTATTTTTTTTCATTTTGACAGTTCAACAACATTCATTGCGTTATTTACGTTGTTGAGCTGATTTTTTTTTTCAAATATATGAAGCAATGGATTGGCAATCTGTTTCAAATCGAATCAGATTGTGATTGAATTGATGGTGCATTACGCAATTAGGGTACAGACCAGGCCAGGGATCAAATAGGGTTCCATTTGATCCTTGGTTTCGTAGTTGGTTTCCCTATAAGTTACATATTTTGTACCCTGACTTATCCTGACTTATGTATACTAATAATAAGTAAATACTTACTTAAAACCACACAAATAAAAAAATATTGCAGCCAGATAAAGACACAATTTAAAAAATATATATTAGTACTTAATATATATTTTTTAAATTATGTGTTGAACCTTTGTACGTTTTTCATTCGGCTCACAAGTCGTTGACCATTGAACTGTTTGCCTTCAGTCTTGGCGCCATAGCTCCCAATAGAGTAATTTATAGAACGCTGGCGATTTATCGACGTAGTCGGTTCACTGCCCACCTAGTTCTAAGAGAGTATTTTAATATCTGCAGTAGTACCTATTTTTAGAAAACTATCCAAACACATTCCGTTTAAAAGCTCCCGCAGACAGTCGGGGCGCGGCCCTGGTGGAACAATTTTTATGAAACCTTCACGGAAATTGTTTTACCGGTGTCGGTAGATCGCGTCGCGCCGTTTGCGGCTAGACTGTCTGCAGGACCCTTAACTCTTGGATGAAATTATATCGGGTCAGTTGCTATAGGAACTGTGAAAAGTCGAGATATAGGTACTAGTGTTATTATAATAAGTTGTTCTTAATTTCTCGTTGGGGCCCGTGAGTAAATAATACCAGCCGCACGCGTCGATTGAAGGTTAAGCTACACTTACCGCGGTCGGTTCGTGGATGGAGAACCATCCATTGTATATAGATACCTCTCCGTGCCTAGGAAATCACGTTTAGCCGTTGGTCCCGGCTGTTATTCGTAGATCTTTGACAGTCGTTACGGGCGTATTGGACGCCCAACAGAGTGCCAAGTGTGACAACCAGTCTTACCAAAGGGTACCTATCGTGTTACCTTAATAACTGGGTTGTGGAGGACAGACAGGCAGTCGCTCCATGTAAAATATTAGTATTCAGCTGCATCCGGTTAGACTGGAAACCGACCCTAACATAGTTGTGAAAAGGCTAGGCAGATTGAGTACTTAATTTGTAAATATTGAGCAGATTTTTTAAAGTGAAGAGTTCTTTAGGCGCGGTGAGCATTTTGGAGATGGGACTAAACCATTGAATTCGCGACACCGTGATGACACCAGCTTTTGACCATTAAAAAGACATCAACGCGTTGATTACCGCGGTTAAGTTTTCACTTCTGTTGGCACTCCCAGAGTGCCACTGTTTTTTTATTTTGGCATAAAGGCATTTTAATAAGCTTTTCAAGGAAAATAATATTAAAAGCACAATAAAATGAAATTACGTTCATAATCATCAAAACTGGAGTTAAATTGTAAGCATTGTATACAAAATAACATTGCGCTGACCTTACTACGTCTGCGTCAGGGCCAGCCGAAGGTACAAGCAAAATGCAAAATGTCTTGGGTATTAGCTAGCTATTCAAAATATTAGGGAAATAACTTTATTAGTTACTAGATAATTGAAATAACGGTTGATTTCCATTATTTTTACGTTGATAGGACGTTAAAAAACATTGAAATACTTATGTTTTTGATGTCAGTCGTTTTTTACCATGACGAATGACAATAAAATTAAGAAGTCGACTCCTGAATTAATTAAATAAGACTTTAAGTTTACTAGCATATAGTCTAAAATAAGATTGAAACTTACAAAGTATTTATTGCTCGCAAATAATTGGCCCCTGTCCTTCACAAAGGACGTCAACGAATAAACAAACACAGGTAGCCATAAGAAATTATCCTATACTATTAAATAAGCAATAATTGTATATATATATTTGTAATCACGTTCTCGAAAACGGCTCTAACGATTTCGATGAAAGTTGCAATAAATATAACCTATAAAAAATATAAAAATATAACCTAACCTAAAAATATAACCTAAATCGATTTTTCGCCCCCGTAAACCCCTTAGGTTTACGGGGGCGAAAAATCGATTTAGGTCTCATATCTGGGAAAATTCGTTTTCTTCGTATTTTCACCCGAGCAGAGCTCGGTCGGCCGAAGTTTAGAACAAGATGGCTACCTTAGAATCTACAAATTCCATGGCACTATGGAATTAGTAGATATGTAGGTACTATCATGGCAGCATGGAATTAAGTATGTACTATACATGGAATTAGTATGAACTATCCTATACTATTAAATGAGCATTCTCTATTTTTACCAGAGCAGAGCTCGGTCGCCCAGGAACTTGGTCATTTTCTTTTCTTCTAAGGATGTAAATATAAGGTGAAGTCAGGGAAATTAATTTTTAAGCTACCAACTTAAATTGTCCGTATATTCAAATCACAACTCTTATACTTTGACAGTTGTATAAAATGGCCATAATACGGCTGACGTGTCAATTTGCATAACAATTAAATATTTTCCTTGCGTATTTACGTCATCAATATCTGTGATTATGGAAATAACCACACATTGCAAGCAGCGTTCAAAGACTGACAACAAGCAAGTTATCATCCTAACTGTCCCTGATCCACCTGATTGTGAAGAAGTCGTTGACATTACTCTCAGACAGCCGATCGGGTCAGATAGGTTCTATTGTGCCAGTTGCATTGTTTTGCATTAAATATTATTTTTCAGCTGTTGTATCGAGTACTCTGAAGACAAAAGATTCAATGGATAAGTTTTATTTTACAACGAGAGGCGAGACGCAGGACATGGCGAAAGAAAGCTCAAAAGTACTGTTTATTACAGCAGTTGAATTGATATAGTGTAGGTAGGTGTACGGACGGAATACATACACAAATAATGCATACATTCAAACTAATTTATTATAAATTCAAAAGTAACTGTGTCTGTCTGTCTATTACCTTTTCACGCCTTAAAATGTCTGAACGGATTTTGATAAAATTTGGCACACTGGTAATAGACCATGACCTGGGTTAGGACATGGGATACTTTTTAGAAGATATTGTAGTTACGTAGTTATAGGCACATTAATAAATAACTCGGTTATTTGTTCATTTAGTATAAATTTTTGCATGCCAAATGGTAGAATATAGCGGAACGAAATATTATGTTATGACAACTCTTCTGTATACCTAAATTCTATCCAAATAAACATTTTCTATTCTATTCTATCCCGGTAGTACACACGGCTACACATCAAGCTATACATTTCCAGTATAAGCTGACCTCGCATTGTAGGAAAATCCTATACAATGCGAGATTAGCATAAACTGGAAATTATAGCTTGATGTGTAGCCGTGTGTACGTTTCCGTGGGATAATTTACGAACTCCAAGCGGCCGAAGCCGCGACAACTCAGTATGAAACTATAAAATTCATCTACAAAAAAAACAACCGACTTCCAAAAAAATAACACTACAAAGTGAAAAACTAAAAATTTTGTTTTTTTTTTTTAGTTTTGTTTCGTTTAAGAAGTCGGTGGGTGTCTTTGGATCTGTACTTTAGTTTTTTGTTTGCCACCGGCTTTCGAAATTAAAATTACTTTCGGTCTTCAATTGACCAAAATATCGATGAACAAACATTTAGAAAAAAACCGTGCTGACGAACTTATAACCTCCTCCTACTTTCTTATATCTATGGCCTCCTCCTTTTTTTGAAGTCGGTTAAAAAGGCTAACCTTGGCACATTATGCACAGGTATCTTTACATCGCATCGAAACGTTTGCTGAAATTGACGATTTTTTTTCAGACGTGTTGTGGTCTGTTACACAAGAAATGTAGGTTCTGCAGCAAGTAAAGCATGAAGTTTACAGGCAGACTGGCGCGACGCAACTCTAACAAAACAATTTCTAAGAAAACTTTACGGTTGAACAATTACCGGTGTCGCGTCGCGCCAGCCGGCACGAGACTTAAGGCAGTTAGTGACAGAAGTGTGTGTTCATGTGTTTTGACCTTCTGTCTATTTTCTCCATGGTTGTTCTACAAGAAGAGCGCGAGATAAGTGGCATGACTGCGTGATTGACATGTTGTTCCAAGATTATAGAGCTGATAAACGTTGAGAATAGCTCGATCTGTCATGATAACACCTTCTCTTAGATAGTGAGCTGCGGCAATGGACTAAGGACGGCTAGTGTGTGCTTAGTGCTAATTTTCTACAAATATTTAATGTTTGAAGTTTTTAATGCGAGTGGTCATGGCGAATTTGTTGAAAAGGTATATTTTTGTGTAATTTTTTTTTAAATTTCGTTGTAATTTTTTAAGACTGTGTAATGTGAGTTGTGACAGTCAATTCTGGTGTGACGTAACTCACTCTTACGTTTCCAGAATCTAGGTACAATACATTGTAACAGCGAATCAATTTTCACCTACCCCTAAGTCAAGTATTTTTTTATATTCGGATAGCTCATGACCTAAAGAGGTGCTAAAAAGAATACGAAATAAAAATATAATTAAAAAAAAAACCGCAAAATTTCTGGTTTAAAGCTAGTTCTAGGATTAAATATACATGTTATCGTTGAAATATCGGTAAATTATCTATGTACTAAAGCACCGCAATCATTCACCTAAATAATAAAAAATAGGTCAATTTATTTTCTATTTTTGATGTCTACAACGATCACAGATCATGATCATTCTGAGTGGAAAATTAAGCCATTTACAAATATGTAGTTACAATGTTTAAAATCCATAATCTAAAGTTTTATTGATTCTAAAAACCGGTTTGCTGTTGCATGAGGAATTAGCATCGCACGATCTTTATGTTATGTTATACATATCGAAAATAAAACAACTTGTTGAGTTTTAGTCAACTTTGCTTTCCTAGTACCTATGTCCGCGTCACGTGTAGCCTAATTATTAAATCCATTTATGTATGAATAATACGTATCTGTATGGAAATTCCGTAATAGCGTGCATGTTTAAGGAAAAGCGTTAACACACTTATTTTTAAGTAACTTTTTCCCGAGGCTCCGCTCGCGTTCATGTTGAAAATTATCCAACGGGAACATACTACTGGGATAAAAAGTATTTATTTATTTAATACTTCAAGCACAGAAATGTACAGAGGCGGAGACAGCGGCGCAGTATTCTATATGTTAATCCAGGTTGTAAAATATCGCGAAATTTCATCCAAATCCGTTTAGCCGTTTATGCGCCAATTCGGAACATACAGTATCCAGGCAAACAGACAAACGGAAAAAAATCTTCCTTACTATTTATTATACTATAAAAATATAATTATGTAGTAGATAAACACGAGTCGCGCTGTCGCGGCGCGGCTGGCTGCGGGAGCCTTGATGCATTCGCTCTTTTAAGTGAGACTATACTTATTCACAGACAGTAAACAAAAAAACGAACAACTCAATAGTATTTAAGGCGAAAGCTTCAAGGTAGCCCGCGAAATTCAAATTTCCTTACGTTTTTTTGCAATTTGCAGGTCAGTCAAATTGCAAAAAAACAGGTTGTATATTGATCTAATTATGATTCGCCACCGTATTAATTATTTATTTATAGAATTATAATCATAAAAATCATCAATACAACTCTCTAAGTTCATGTAATCCTATTGAATGACTATTTCTATTCTGTAAAGCCATATTTGTTACGCGAATAATAATTTAATCAACATATAACCCGAAACTGACCTGCAAATTGCAAAAAACGAAAGAAAATTTGAATTTCACGGGCTACCTTAGCGCATCCCCCTTAAGACATTCTTCTTTTTCTTATTTTCGAGTCGATGGCATAGGTAAAATAAAAATATTATACACCCAGTAGGTGGCCACCTGACCACGTCAATCGTGGCATCAGTCACGTTTTTAGGTCCTCAGAAGTGCAGGTTTATGAAAACTTTGGACACTCCAATTATATTAGTACTATTATTTATTCTGTGATTCAACACTTGGGGCATAGTTTGGTCTGGAGTACCGCATTTGCACTGGGTGTCAGTTTAACACCTAACAACTAAAAATCTTGAAAACTAAAAATGGTACCGTGACAATATTAACATTAGATTAATCAGCATCGTTGTTCACATTTCCTCAGCAGTGGTATTTTAAAACTCATCGGTCTCACGCGACCACCACGCGTGGGCAAGCTGTGGGTATAAATATATTGCCAAACAAATAACACGTACTAATTAATTATGAAATAACCGACTTACCTTCACAGAGGTCGCTAATATGTAGGCAGGTATTGTAGTGAGGGTTGCCAGGCCAATAAAAACAATCATTTCTTGAGAAAATAGGTGTTCAAATATTCGCCCATCGCCTTTACCCGGATCTAATTTAATATATGCGTTTCTTTATTAATTTTGTTATTTGTGTAGTTAAATAGTTACAAATAGATTTCATATAAATAAATAAATAAAATTGAAGTGTCTGTTTGTAATGTCAAACTAACAGTATATTTTACTAAATGCATATGAAAGTATACGGTATTTATAACATTTTTTATTTTTATTTTGTATGTCTGTTTGTTCCGGCTAATCACCGAAACGGCTGGATCGATTTTGACGGGACTTTCACTGGCAGATAACTGATGTTATAAGGAGTAATTTACTTTTATTTTAGAAAAATAATTATGCTCCACGCGGGCGAAGCTGCGGGCAGCATCTAGTTCATTCTAAAGTTAACTGGAATAGAGAGAAGAGGTGTAAATAAGACTTGCAAAGGCAAATCAACTTGATAAAAATCATAACCGTGTCTTTGCTGTCGCGCAGTCGGGTAAAAATAGGCTAACTTTTGAACTTGATTTCATTAAGGGGACACTAAGCGACTTTTAATGATTTTTTTATACTGAAGATCACGTATAAACGAGTAATGTTGCTGATTTGGAAAAAATATATGTTAAATAAGAGCATTTTTTTAACAACTTATTCTGTGAATATTTTAGATCATGTTTAAATTACGTAATGTAATTAATTTGCAAAGTTATGTCTAACGCGGATAAAAAACTGTGAATCACGCAAAAACTTTAGAACGTATTTTTCTGAAATCTTAACCATTTTAAAGATAATTTAATTATGTATCTTTTAGTATAGGGTTTTATTAGAATACCTTTTGTTTTACGTATAATAAATTAATAATGCGTCTAATTTGGGACACAGCTCCTTGATGGGCGAGTCCTATTATTGGCTGGACGTACGACGCGTTGTCTGAGTTGAGCACAGAACACACAAGCTAACTACTCAAGGTCGCTGACATATATCGGCGTTTTAATGCCGTGATAATAATTAGTGCATTTTCCCTTTATAGTTCAATAATGATGCGAATAAAAGCCTAATAGGTACAGCTGTTGACAACCCTACGCTAGTAAGCTTCATTCATATCTTAGACTTACTAATTAAGTTTTTAATGTTGTATGTAATAATTTTATTTGATAAGTTTCTCCAAAGTGAAACTTGAAAGTAAACGTAAGGTTTCAGTTACGCAATTGTTAATAAATCGTCTAAAATTATTCATAAAACGTTTTAATCACTTTCAATGTTAGGGCTCGTGATATATATCTCGTGCGAAAAAGCATTTAATGTATAGTATCTTGGTAACTTGTATCAATAACGTGCTATCTTGGCTATATTTTGTATTTGGGTTTTCTTTTTTTATCTCGCCTTTTGATAAAAACCGCAATAAAATGCAGACTCTTGTGGATCATATTTTTTTATGTCGTCACATAGCGTTCTATCATCTTTCCCTCTGTTAAACTAAAATCCACATTGGCAATTCAAGATACTTAATAGAAATCACAAATCCTAATCTGTACCTCGAAAACCAATTTGTACCAAAATGCCTTTTAAACGTCTTGCAATTATTTCAATGATTACAAAATATACTGACAACATAGCTGAATAGTGTCGCATTTCGTCCGTAATATCAAGTTGCTTTTCCAAGTATAGAGTGACCAGTATGTCTTGGTACTTGGACCAAAAGCACTTAGCACTATTACATTGAAATTAGTACATTTTGACGTAGTTGACTATTTCGCCGAGTATCAAGATGTAGTAGTCGCTCGTCGCTCTATAAACGAAGCTGCAAGGTGGTTGAGTGATATTTGGAACGAACGACAAACAGAGAATACACATATACGTATCTACAATTTATAATTAATTTCTGATACTTAATCCTGACGTGATTGAGCCCCAACCTTGGTTTCGATTTACAAGGAAATTGCTTCACTTATTTATTAGGTACTCAAATTAAACACCGGATTGTCAGAACAGTTATTTAAATTACCACTGCAGGTTAGTTAACATCTGTATTACTTCACTCACCTAAAACAGCAATAAAAATTATTCATCAAAAATCCAATTAATTGCCCACTTCAAATGGCAAAGCATTTCCTTGAATAATCTGAGTAAGTATACCATGGCCTTATTGCCATTGATCTATGTATTAAGATAGCTTTGGTGGTCTTATATGACGACTGTCATCGTTCATCACAGTCAAAATAATTAACAATTTCAAAATATCATCTAGTTTGCCGCACGAGCACTGTGAAAGGATGTCCATTGCACAATACTTAGTCAATTACTCTGAAATAGTTCACATTAAACGATTGTTTGCTTACAAAATGGTGAATATTTCGATGAGAACTGACAGATCTTATGCAATTACACGAACGTACGTATTATCGCTTGTTTGTTGCTTTCACCGACCAAGTATTTTTGTTACAAAAGATGCGTTAAACTTTGTTTAACTACTGCCGTTAACTTTACTCATTTCTTAAACACCGGTTTGAAAGATGTACTTTAAGCGCATATTTTCCGTTTTACTGTTTTAAATAACAGTTCCACAAGATTACAATTATTTTATTTTGTTAATGGTCTTTTTTTGATTAATGACAATTTACTTAGTCCCATATATTATTAATTAGTATTAAGTATAGAGACTCCTTAAAAGCACATAAAAACCGCTTCATTAAAGGTGATAAGTACACAAAAAAACAATTGACAAGCATTCCTGATATTAGATAAAGATTTAAAAATTGTTTCCCAAGAAATAAATATACTTAGTAGTTACCTAATAGAAATACAAATAACCCGGAGAATTCTTAATGTAAACGTTACGTAAAACTCGGCCCCGGCAGTGTAAGACAATAGGTACCTATTATATTTGAAAAGGGCACTTGTGTAAATTTCATTGACCCGATAGTACAGCCCAGAGCAATGCGGTATCAGCTATGCACACCGGCCTGCTCCCCTTATGCATATTTAGGGCAATATTCTTGGAATAAATTGTTGCTTGGCTACCATCAATTTGTTGTATAAGTATTTGCAACATCATGTCTTCTTCAGGGCAGTTTTGCAAAAAAAAAAAAATTGTGTTTGTCGGGCTTTCACTTTATGTAATGCTAAAGTTGAGTTTGACAAGTTCCCAACTTCAAATACAGAAACCGAGTGTTAGATAAGTTCTGATTGAATTATTTATTTGGCGCATTTGTTATCATCCTACAGGCACTGCCTCATTTTTTGATCTGGTACTGCTAGATAGCGCCTAACGCGAAACTGGTTCTTAATAAGTTAAACTCAAAACAAAAGCCACTTAATTAAAGTAAATGGGATGTCGATCACCATAAACACAAACCGAAAGTTCACTATCCAATGGTATTTACGAATATTTGCAAGTTAAACCATCTTCCATCTCAATAAATATATCTCGACATGACTTGGAAATTATAATGTAATTTGAATAGAAATCGAACGAATCTGTTGAGCCACTTATTGGCGCAGTGGTCCATGATGGGACGCATACTTGAGAGCTGATGGACCATGGAAGACGCCTGTTCATATGTGATACTTTACTCATAATGCCAGACAGTTAGACGAGAAATGATGCTGTTTAGAATCACCTCTAAACACTGATGTTATTTTTTTTAAACCTTTAGAAAGTAGACTAGATTAGATAGTCCCCAAAATGGCACGCTCTCCTCCGGTTTGTAGGATTCCCCTGAAAGCCTGATTCTCCTCCACTTGCCGCTGTCGGTAGTGCAATCACAAAGAAAGGTGACGTCTACAAAGAAAAAATACTTGCCATTCCGGAAATTACTCTCTTCTATGCCATGAAATTCCCGGAAGTCATCCGAATTCCTTAGAAGCCGGATGACAGACAGCGGATTTGGAACTTATATTCTGTGGTAATGTTAAAAAGCGCTGGCGTGACGATTTGGACTCGTTCCTGACCGATTGGCCGAGGAAGGCACAACAAAAGGAAGACTGGAAAAGTATGGGGAGACCTTTGCCCAGCAGTGGCACAAAATAGGTTACCAAAAAAAACCCCCTAAAACGGTTATGGGACCTCCATAACTTTTTTTTTATGCTCTGTGTATTTTATCATAATATATCAATGCAGCCGTTACTAAATGAATCTAATCAAGCTGGTCTGTATCGTTCCTCTTCTTCTGTATTAAATTAGACAGAACTATGAATAGTTTATGCTGTTATAAAATTATTAGCCGTTCAAATAGGTGGTCTGACTGCCACAGTGTACCGGTATTTACATTTAAGCACCATGGAGGCTATTTTCATGTATCACGATGATAATGTATAACATATAACATAAGACAGTTATAACTGAGACTGAGAATAACTGACCGAAGCAGGGGCAATGGACAACGGCGCTTTATGCACTATTCAAATGTTTCAAAGAAATGTTATTGTTTTGCGGCTCAAGTTATGCATAGCGGAATAAGTTACAATGTTAGTAATATACTTAAGGCAGCATTCATAGATCGCACTTTGAATTTAGGTAAAACGCTAAGTAATGTTCAGTACCCTAATTGCGTAACTTATTTTCGTAAACAATTTTGCCTAATTTGTTTCATTTTGACAGTTCAACAACATTCATTGCGTTATGTACGTTGTTGAGCAGATATTTTTCCTACTTAAAAAGCAATGGATTAGCAATCTGTTTCAAATCGATACAGATTGTGATTGTCTTGTATTACTTACGTTTTTTTACGAATATCAACATTAAACTTATTGAAATAAAGTTCACACTCGTATGAGAGACTTACTTTACTTAACAAAGTAAATTCAATGTGCGATCTGTAAATCCGAGTCTAGCTACATGCATGAATATTTAGAATCAGTGAGAATTTTGGCTGTGAGTGGTTCATGGATTCAGGTGTTTAGGTTACAAGCCCACCAGTAAAATGCTAAGCAGACGATGTTGACATAACTATCAAGTGTTTGAACTATAGTTTGACCGAGACCACTGCACTGCGCGTTAGGAATTCGTGGCGAGGCCCCCGGGCAGAGTTGACGAATGAGCGGCGGGGCGCTGCGAGCGTTGACGAATGAGCGGGCTGCAGTGGCCCCGTCTTGCCGCACACATACCTAAGGCGCGGCATAGCAGTTCCGGTCAAACTAAAGCTTCTGTGTAATGAAAGCAATCTTCCCATTGATTGTTCACCAAATGAGGTCAGGACCTTTTAAGAGGGTAATCAGCAGATCTGTGCGCTAATTAAAAAATGCTACGGTAATTTTCCGTAGTATTCTGTACAGCCAATGTGGCTCGGTACCAATCGTGAATGAAGTTCATGATCATGTCTTGATAAACTAACGTGATCAATATATAGATACACAAGTTCATTACGATGAACTTGAATACTTACGTACGATCCTGCATATTGTTTACAGTCTTACTTATTCTTATTTAGCTTGCTTGACAGACCTCGGCCCTTAGTCCTATTAGTTGCAAACTAGGTAAAGAAGTCAACGTGAATGTCCTATAATCCGGACATAGAAAGGGTGACAATCAATTAGCAAGCCGTCGGCCTGTCCCACTGGCCTCAGATTACGTAAATTATGTAACGTTGGAATATAATCGCTCTCACAAACCGCTAGATTATTTGAACATTAATGCAAAACGTAAAATTTACAGTTTGTGATCGATGTTGTGTAATAAAATGCAAATATGGTGTTAAATCATAACGTTGTCGTGGCGGAATAAATCATTATTTGTGTTATTAGCAAAGATTTCTGAGCTTCCTCTACATATATTTGATTTGATTTAGTGTGTTCTGTCAATTATGGGTTATTTTGACTGAATATGTGATGGGTTTCCGAAAAAAAATACCATTTTTTCTGCTTGAATAAAGTCGGAAGTGGAATTCTAATCGGTGTTATCTCCGAAGAGGTACGTTTCATATGAGTACCTAACTAATTGTACATGATAATGAATTTCACGCACTATCTTTCGTTCACCAATGTTTATTAAATATACAAATATTAAAAATGGCCGTGGTTTTGGCGTCATGTGGTTACCGCCTCACTAATTGTTAGCTAGTAATAAAGATACACACAACATGGACGCTACATGACGTGACTTTTACAACGAATAGTTTATTTATATATTTCCATATATTATTTATGCTGTATTTGTTGTAATTTGTTATTAGTGTTACGTTACGTGATTATTCGCAGTTATATTAGGTAAATGTTTAGGAAGAACTAGCGATTTTTACTATACTGACGTTATAAACTCAAGGTTGAAATTAAAATAACGGGATATATCCGGATACCAAACCATGCGTTTTCGGATATCCGAAAAGGCATGGTTTGGAAACATCCGCTATTTTTTAAAATCTTATTAAAAAAACCTGCTACTTTTTTCTATGTTGACAGAAGCAACGTAAACCTTGCAACGTACACCGATACGCAATAAAAGAAAATATTTAGAGCCAGACAGTATAAAAAAGTTCTATAAATACTCCTAGTGCTTCGTACAGCTCATACGTCTGGCCTAGACTAGATATTTGTTAGTATTCTGGATAATCTCCATAATCCGATTTATAAACCGCTGTATTGTACACAGCGGCTCTGTCTGTCCGTTAATGCACCTTCAGCTCCAGAACTACTGATCCGTATCAGGTAAACTTGATTTTAGTTTTAATTCAAAGCGACCAGAGCATCGGCTCTAGACATGGATCGCCATATCTTCGAAAATCGACTAATCCATAAACCGTAATGATCGAAATTAATCACAAAAGAAAACTAATCCAAAGACGGACGCGAGTTTTCCCTGGGAAATTACTACCTATAGCTCAGAAGCAATAAACATTTTCTGTACCCAAGCAAAAACATTATAAGTAACGTCGCGTCGTCACGTCGTGCGATTTTAGGCGTAATCTAAGCGTTGGAAGTGATATAAGGATGTGTACACATAATTACTTTCCGCTCTGTAAAGCCGGTGGTAATGATGGCGGATGCTGTGGCAGCTTCCCGCATGTACACGTAGGTATAGCCACTGGACAGTAGCTCACAACTTTTTGTGCTGAGATCAGAATAATTAGTTTTTAGGGTTCCGTAGTAAAAAGGGAACCCTTATAGTTTCGCCATCTCCGTCTGTCTCTCTGTCTGTTCGCGGTCTAGCTCAGAGACTCTCAGTACTAGAAAGCTGTAATTTGGCATGGGTATACATATTAATCACGCCGACAAAGTGGTAAAATAAAATTATGAAAAAAATAATTAGAGGTACTTTAATTTTTTTTCCTACACGTAAAGGCTCTTTCAAACAGACGCGACACGCGACGCGACACAAAGACACCGCCCGTCGCGCGACGAGCGGTGTCTTTGTGTCGCGTCTGTTTGAAAGACCCTTAAAGTGGGTTTTTTTTTTCTTATCTGTCCCATAGTATATATAACGGTTCTTTTTATGTATAATGTAGACATGTCTTCTTCGATATTATTTTTCTCCCCCAAGTTATCACTTCGTCTTATGTTTGTCTCATTTCTCCGTATCCAGAAACATAGCTTCTTTGAACGACGGATTAATTTATTAGCAATGATTAATTTAATTTAATTAATCATCGCTAGTTCAGGTTACTTGCTGTAAGCCCAGGGGCTTCTGTTTTCTGTTCTCTCTTCTGTTTTCCGTGGCCATGGCAGGCCATGGCCACGGAAAACAGAACTTTACATAAAACTACGCTTTCTTAGAAGGGCGGTGGCCGCCACATAGCGTATGCAATTTACCGGCGAATGACGTCACTGAAACGTTATTTATAAAAGTAAGTTGATGTGTTTGCCTAGACAGCGTTTTTGATACCGTAATGTCAAACCCCGCTGCCATCATTTTCATGACAGCTGTCACTGCGGCCGTTATGTGGCGGTCACCGCTGTTCTAGAAAGCCGTAGCTTTACGCCATTATTTTTTTAAATATTCTTATTATTTATAGGGATGTAACGATTGCTATTCCGATGCTGATTTATCGGCCGATATAATCGGCATCGCCGGGTCTGGCGGGAGAGCCGCGCAGCACATGCTTAGCGACATGGCGACACGGTAAACGGCAGTATTTGCAATTTACTGAGCGATTTATTGTTTTGTGGTTGTTTCACGTCACCACTATCCGTGATTTTGTTTATTCACACAGTGAAGTGAGGAGTATTATTGATAACAGATATCCGTATAGCCGGCGAATTAAATCCATATTACGGTCCGGGTTCATTTCTCGGCTGTTTATCACAGATATATCGTACTTGTTTCACCCGACTTTCCATTCAATCGTTCTGTGGGCGTGTCGCTTGAATTATCTCATTTCATTTATCTGTATTAAGATTCATTTATCAGATATAACTAATAAGCCTAACGTGTTTATTATTCAAGAGGTTCTAAATCCCTTTACTTAGGCCTTCACTGTTAAATTATCTTCCATTGTTTGTGAATCTCAATGTTTTTTTGTATGCGCTAATTCACACGTATACTTACTTGAACTACGTATCTTGAAAAACTTTGTATGAAAACCCATAAAGGCATCGTACAATATTGTGCCTAAGTTTGAACTCAATGACCGGTACAAGTTACAACCGACCATTGAATGGACGCCATAATAAGTTTCGGTGGCTGACCTTGACATTCCAATACGTACTTATGAGGCGTGACGTAACAGATTCAACTTACTCATTGACCACAATGATGATCACCTTACTTACTGCATGTCTTACTCGGGTGATCTGTAACTTGATCGTTATTGACAAGAAGATAATAATACTGTATCTTATCTGTTTGTCAAGAGAATTGGCACCACCAGGAAATAGCATTCCTTTGAGTGCACGTTTGATCTTACTGAACGTCAGCTTCCTGGCTAAGCATTGATTCTAAAGGTGCTGATAAACTTGAGCATTCACTTGTAATGAGCATTCTAGCGAATGTTACATTACAGAAAAATAAACGGGAGCGTTTTAGCGAGCATTCTAGCGAACATTCTAGTGAGCGTTAATAGGAAATTTGCTTCGAGCTTTTTGCCGAGCCGAAGCATTCTGTCATTGTTCCGCTGCCGTCCCTCTATGCCTCCCGCACTCCTTGACGAGCATTGACTAGAGCATTCGCTAGAATGATCGTGAAAATGTTCGTAGCGATGCTTGGCTTGGCTCTATGCTTGGCTTGGCTCTGTTTGTTGATCAGTTCGACAATTTTAAAAACGGCGAATGTTCGATTTTCTATTACAAGTGAATGCTCAAGTTTATCAGCACCTTAAAGTGAATGAATGAATTCATTTTATTTTATTTTATTTTATCCATTTTATTTCTGTTCCGCTGACGAAAATCCTCATGGATGTCCTTCGCCCTGGGGCGCGAAGGGTCTCTTATGTACTGACTAAAAACTACCCCGGTGTTCCCTTCTTACTTGAACCGGCGATCTTGGGAACTTGATCCCCGGCTAGTGCCGGCCCGCCTTTGCGGAATTGTTGGCTACCTAATTCAATTAAAGCCATTTGGATATCCTAAATTACTGAGAGCAAAGAAGATGAAAAAGCAACTAAATGTGCATTTATATTTATGAATCATCACAGCAGTTTCCTTCCCTGTATATAGCGATATATTCATATTTCTGGTGGCTTCAGACGTACCTCCTACCTAACCTACCTATGTTATTGACACACATGTTTTCAAGTCTAGAGCGTTCACCTCTTGTCTTCCAACTAAATTAACAATACGGCCTGCTTCTCAAGATATGATAACTGTACTTACTATTATAAAAACTGCAAAAAAATTGTCCGTACTTTGAGCTAATTTGGATTTCATGGAAGTTCTTGTAAATGATGATGTGTATTTATCTATGTAGTTTGATTAGATTCCACTAAAGTCTTGCTAATGCGATTTGTCAATTTGTCATTTCGCAAGTCTTTATCGAGAGATTACAGTTGACCTTCCAATTTTGCGAATAGCAGGTAATTTTCTACTCTTGCATGTAAATAACACCGTACAGCATCTATCACCGTCAAAAAAATAAAAACAAATCTCCGTTTTAGCAAACAATAAAGATAAGTTATCAGCCGCCAACCAAGCAGCAAGGTTGTGGTGTCTGTTTAGTAAACACGATCTCTCACAAACCCCTCATTGTCTAACATTTTCATTGTGCTGTACACAGGAAACCTGTGTCCAATGGGCGCTATTCGCACGCCTCACGCCTCACGCTTGAACTGAGCGAAAAAACGTAGATACTAGTACTACCAATATTAATAAACACCTTTCTAAATTGCGTCCAACACCTTGTTAACACCTCATCTGACCAAACAGTTGCGACATGAAATTGAAACAATACCTTTAAAAGAACGTTATATTGCGTCTATTGTCCAATTTCAACAATCGGTAGTATCGACGTGCCCTAATACCGACCACATGTGTTTGTACAAGTACCAAGTGTTAGTGGTAGGCGCACGCCGTAGGTTCTATTGACCCAGTTCATGGCATTAGCGTCTCCACGACAGCAGCCATCAGTCAACCGACTGTACAGTTACATTGTAACCACCGAGGGATCGGAAACCCGATGTAGACCAGCTCCGATACAATGATATCAACAGATACGCCCAAACAACTTTCCACTGACGAAATTGGTGCTATTTTCTCCGCCGCTTACTCTATTTTAGTGTCCCCTGCTCGATAAACGCTGAAAATCGCTATAATCGACCAACAGAATGTTCTATTTCGATTTACTAAGAGTATCGTAAATCGCCTTTCTCCGTCTGTGGCGTCGGTTAGTATTATAGCTGGGGTCAGTGTTACACATTAGGAGAGCGTCGCTAATGTAATTACCGCGACCTTTCTATTAAAGTCAATTGATCACAATGTGGCGCATTAAGCAGATCTAGTGGTGTTTTAGCATTCTATGTTATTGTGAAATGAGCAGACCGTTGTGCGCCCGCGCCGTGCGCGTGACGCGATGTCGTCAGCGCTCATTACACCAATTTGCGGGTGATTAGGAACACAAAAGGCAGCTCAGCAATCGATTGTTCGACATGTGATCATCTCACAAGCTGGTATTAATCTCGAACATTACGTAAAGACACTTGAATATTTCAATTTTACGTGGGCACTTGTATTAGCATAAAACGGGCCGTGTGCAGTAGTCGACTGTAAAAACATATAATTGGAGAGCGTCTGGCGGCACCCAATTAACTTGGCATTAAAATACTTTCCCCTAACGCAGGTATTATTCGAGGTTTCGTAATGAGACAGAGATCATGTGCGTGGGAGGGGGTAAGAATAGTGAAAGCATATTTGGTTTATTGCCCTCACGAAAATAGAGATTTGAGATTTTTCACTGTTGTTTGTTTTTGTTGCTTATTCATCAAAATGTACTTAATGTACCCATTGTTGAGTGGCTAGTGGCTACCTCAAGCGTGCTTAGCGTAAGAACATAATAGGGAAGCCAGAAGCCGCACTAATCAGGTGAAATCTAATCTAATCGCAATTACGTGTAATATGAACCTAACAACTTTTAATAACATGCAAAATGCTCAACTAAAATTACATAGGTAGAGTTAAAATGTGTCTTACATAAGAGCGGAAGTGAGCCAGCTGGTAGAGCTTATCATCTGAATGTACGGTTTGTGTGTAGACCGCAGACAACTAGGAAACCGCGAAAACGAAATCGTGATATTCTCTTCAAAGAAACTGATTTAGAACTCGCCACACAGGCTCCGCAATTATTCGGTGTCTTTGTACCTAAATTATGAATTAGCTATACACTCTCATACATAGCTATAGGTATAGGCACAATATTTCAATTAAGTATAATCAAAAGTAATTTTCACGTATTTTCGTTGAAAAGCCATGAATTGAGATACCTACTTCGTCCGCGAGCTTAACCTTCCTCAAGAATTGGGCTATCCAAAGCAAAAATAATTTTTCAAATCGGACTGGCAGTTCCTGAGATTACCCCATAAATACAAACTTACAAACAAACAAATACCTCTTTATTTCGGTTAGAATCCAACCATTCACAAAAAATATAGTCCTTATTCAAGAATTCATAACGAAACTATTCAAAAAGTTTTTTGAATAGCTTCGTTTTTTTTTTTTGTTTCGGTTTTACTCACGTGTTTGACGTGAGTAAAACTGTAAACAATAATAATAAAAACAAAAAACATGGCCAACTCATAGAATTAAATCATAGCCAAGCTCAATCAAATTTACTTTCGGTTTCATCTTGCTACTCCGAAAAACATCTGTTTCAAAGATGAATCACAGAATCGCTTCGTCAATAAAGCCTCGTGCAGACGGGCGCGACGCGTTTCTAACAAAACAATTTCTAAGAAAACATAACGGTAGAACAATTACCGGTGTCGCGGCCCACCGTCACGTCGCGCGTCTGCACGAGGCTTTAAACGGGTGTTCGTTACGTTAATGAAACTTGATTGGAACACTTGAAGATAGTAACTTAATATGAGTTAAGATGGGAGACGGGTGCCATCTTGCAGCTTGTCTGGTCAATTGGGGGTAGGTAAGCAGGTGGTTGAACCAGCTATAACTAAGGTCACTGACGCACAATGCCAAAGATTTAAATCATTCGATTTGGTACCCTCACCGTCATTAGTCGCGCGAATAATTGTCCATACTGAGAAAAGTGAGCTCACACAATAATAATGACGTTTTCATAACAATCCAGTATGTCTCTGCGACATTGTGTGTGACAGAGGTGACGAAATGGAACAGAAACGCGACCATATTTATTGACGAGATAGGTGGTTTGCAGTGGTTAATCTTAATGACCGTTTTCAGATACCTAAATTCATTCTTAAATAAAACCGCGCTTTTGGATTATCGACTCCCGGCGCTGAGCTGAGCGATGAAAATGCAACAGCACGTTTTTAATGCAGGTTTTCTGTTTAATATGCAGTCTGAACACGGCCTGCCTAATTGTGTACTATATGGTCTTCCTAACGAATTTAGGTACTAACAAAGAGGTTGCTTTATTCGTTGGGTGCTCAATCTATTCACGGTCGATGTCCACTGGACATATGTCTCTTGCGTTGCGTTTCCTCCTTCCGCATGCCTGTCCCAATTCCCTTTTGTTTATGGGTAGCTCTAGCTTTAGCATGAGTCACCACAGTTAGCCTTTTCCCAACATGTTGGACCCGGATGCAGCTGAATATCAAATTTTACATGGAGTGACTGCCTATCTGATCTCCACAACCCAGTTACTGGGTAACACGATACTGCTTTGTAAGACTGTTCATCTAACTTCTGGACTTCTGATTACCCGTAATGATAGCCGGGACCAACGGCTTTACGTACTTTCCAAGTCTTTTTGATTGGTTAGTAGAACATTGATTTTGATCTACTAACTACAGGAAAAATAATAGAACCAATTGGTTTCCTATTATTTTTCCTGTAGTTTTTTTTTACATCTATTGTTAGTTTGTTACATCTTTGGCATAATTAACTGGCTGTTTGTCTTATTTAAGATATGCTAATGTATCATCATATTCCAGTCTTGTCTGATCAAATAATGTTTCGGGACTCATTCTACAGAAACTTATAAGTAATTATAACTCCAATACATTGCGCATTAAAATAGCCTCGCAGCAAATTGACACACTTAGGGCAAATTTTAACAATAAAATTGAACTCGTTCAGCACATAAATCACGTTTAGGAGCTGTCAGTGAGATTATTTTCTTTGTAATATCGATACTGACAGCTCTTGAACTCGGTTTAGATGTGCTGATCGCGTTCAGTTTCATTGTCAAAACTGTCAAAGAATGACACTTCTGATTTGAATATGTAGACAATTTAAGTTGGTAGTCAGAATAACAATTAATTTCCCTGACTTTACGATCGGCGGGCGCACTCTGAGTATTCAACTCCGCTACTCTTTCCAATACTCTTTTCCAATATAGGAATGAAAACCACGGCATGAGCTTATCTTAAACCGTTCCGGGTGAAGCTCCGAAAAACTGCACGACATAAAAACCAACCTCGTACCAGAAAAAAATGACAAGCAAGAATAATATTGTTAATCAATGAAATAACACATAATTGCTTACAACATAATGAATTACGTGTTATTTCATGTTTGTTGGCGTAACCTCGTAAACGCAACGTGGTTTTTAGCTAACACTTGTACCGAGTGGTTATTATATCATATTAGTTATTTTATTAATTATAATATAGGTACCCAAAGATAGTGCTGTCACAAGTCAACATTATTTTAGGGGAAAGCCTCAAGTCAATCAGTCGAGACATCCACTGCAGCACATAGGCCTCCTAGGTGCTGTCAACTAGGAGGCCGAACCCTTAGGATATAGGTAGGTACTGAGCACGAGCACTTCTGGTTTTCAAAATTACCTTCTTATTTGCCCAATAGTTGCTCAGTGCCCACATTACGTCTCGTGCAGACAGGCGCGTCGCGACGATATAACGCGACACCTGTAATAGTTTGACCGTGAAGTTTTCTCAGAATTTTTATTGTTAGAGTCGCGTCGCGCGAGTCTGCATGAGGCTTTAATGGTGTACTTTCTAGGGACATTGTATGTACCGATACCAACACGGTAACGGTATTCACACGGAGACCGGTACCGGTCTGTTTTTCTTGCAACTGTCAAGGTCGCTGTGTTCACGTAGGTAGTGGTCTTGTCTTGCTACTCCCAAAAACGTCTTGTTCTTCGATTTTTCTGTATAAACCAGATTTATTTCTGTTAAAGGTCAGTTTGCTACGTTTAGGTGTAAAAGCAATAAAACACACCAAAGTAAATTGAAGCACGTTTCGATGAAACATGTTTCCTTATCTTATATCATATTTTTATAAAACGTATTATAAAACAATTTTTATCACGTTATTATAAGAAAAAATTTACAATATTTTCTCAAAATAATACCTGAAGCGAAATAATATATTTTGAAAGCAGGAAATTCAACAAATTACAATTAAAACGGATATCTAGCATGAAACCTTATATCGAAAGTGTCAACTACCTCAGTAAACAAGGCCATAAGGTGGCTATACTGGCCATATTAAATTAAAATCAACTGTCCTCCGTCCCTGAGCGGATTGCAACAATAGCCTACGGTAACAAACCCGACATGACAATTAACGGAAAGGAAAAACCTAGTTGTTCCACATTAAAAACCGGTGCCGATGAATATATTGTATAGTCCCGAAGGTTTTTTAAATTGAGAGCGACGACTGGCCGTGTGACAGTGCCCTTAATTCGAGTATAGATTACCGGTGTAGATTTCTGTGACGGCTATTGATCTGAAGTTTGTGATAGAAATAAAACTCGTAACATATGAAAGGGTTTTCGGCGACCAATGCTGGTATTTATTTTTGAATAAGCCTTGTGCAGACGGCCGCAACGCGGCACCGATAATTGTACTACCTACCGTGAAATTTTCTTAAAAATTGTTTGGTTATTGTAGAGGCTTTATGCACACTAATAATATTATAATTGCGGTAGTAACTCTGTTACGTTTTCACGCCTAAACCGATCGTTATGATTTGACAGATAGCCACCCCGGGGCCACGAGTACATAGATTACTTGTCATTCTTGATATATTTTATTTATATTATAAAAAAACTGCCCCAACAGACGCTCTCTAATCTTTAATTCCCGTACAAAAAAGTAGGTATTTTCAGTTTTCCCGAGTTTTTCAATTTTCCCGGCAACTTTTTTTTCGTAAGAACCTGACAGTTTAAGATAAAAATTTGCCAAATCGGTCCAGCCGTTCTCAAGTTATGCGCAACGAACAGTCATTTCATTTTTATTATACAGGGTCAAATTAAATTTGCTAGATAAACTACACAGACGTATTGGATATCGATATTTAAATATGATAAAAAATTGGTGTTCTTTTTTGGTGTGGTCATGTTTTGTAGTTAGTGTAATAACTTGAAAGATGAAATATCAATTTTAAAAAACTTTTTTTTTACACTTTAACAACATTACTAGCCGCGGTAGAGAACACTAAAGAAAACTTCAAATCTTTTTTATTTTATCGTATTTAGATATCAATATCCATCACGTCTGCTGAGTTTTTCTAGCTAATTTAATTTGACCCTGTTTATATGATGAAATACAAAATACACGCCAACAAAGTCGCGATTAGTTCTTCAGACAGAAATAAACACAAGGGTTTTTAAGCTACAGTTCCGCTATATTTGTATTTTATTCTTTCAAAACACGACTTACAAACTAAAGGGCTAAGGTCCCCCTTCCTTTTTGTTCTTGCATTCTTGCTATAGGAGCAGGACTTTCTTTTTTTAGTTACATCACGTAATTCCCTTGGGATAGCGGATACTCTGTGGTAAACCACGAGAGAACCAGATGTTAGTTGTTTTACAACTTTATTCCTTCTTATATTCCGGTCATTATAATTAGATACTGTCAGCCACAAAAACAGACAAAAAATATTGTTATTTAATGAGCAGTGTAGTTACTTACGAGTGGACGTGGGTTCGAACCTAAGCAGACGCTTTACTTTGTGTAATTAATTCCATCACCACTGCTCTCAAAACTGTGAAGGAAAACATCGTGAGGAAACCGGCATGTCTTAGAACCAAAAATTCGAAGACATGTGACATCTACCAACCCGCAATGGGCCCGTCTGGTAGATTACAGCCCACGCCCTCTCGACAAGAGGATGCTTGCGTCCCAGCAGTGGAAACATTATAGGCTGGTTATGCTAATGCTGCTCCTTAAAGCATTGATACTTATTACTTTAACACATTTTAAAAGTTATGTTTTAAGTCCCATGTAATAGGAGGCAAGCCTATTGCCATCAACCGGGCACAAATCCACACTCCGGGCTGCTACTGCGAGAAATTCCTGATGGGAATAGACCTCACGTTCAGCGTTCTCTTGCGACCACTATACCAACGATGCATTACCTACTTCATATACATTGTGTATATGAAATTATATTAGCGTCTTATTGAGAAATTTTACGATTATTGTAAAAAACGTATGAAAAACAAAAACTGATTTTTGCTAAAAAAATAACATGTTTATTTTCAATTGAGGGTAGTTTTTTTCCACATTTTTTCAAAATAAGAGTTTGAGTTTGTTTCATCGCGATAAATCATTTAGTTTAAAAGTTACATCGTTCTGTTACATTTGTATAATACCAAAAAAAAAATGTTTTATTGAAATATTTTTCCGTTGATAAAATTAAGCATAGATTCCCTAATATCGATACGTGCACATTTTATAAAGATACACTGTATGTTTTGAACGCCTTTCAAGCTCAAAGATTTATTTGCAGATAAATATGGTTACAAAAGTTGTTACAATGGTAGTAGCTTAACATATTTAATCATAACATAATGACATACAAATTTTTGGTAAGTACACAATTACATCATTTTAATTTAAACTGAAGGAATTATTCTATAGTTTAGAAGGAATTCTCAACTAACCAACTGCGTCAAGCCCTTCTGAAGCGGACCATTGGGAGGTCTTTAATTTGATTAGGAATCTTGTTATAAATCTGAATACACATAGGATAGCAACTTCGCCCAGTTCCGTTTTCATTCTAGGAATAATTAATCTAATAGGATATCTAGTTTTGAACTAACATTTATCTCCCAGTTTTTCAAACGTTTTAGGGTAAGATTTGGTAAATTTAGATACTTCCTCAATATAAACACCAGTGTAAATGCTAGAGCAACCATTACAATGTAAGTTTTTCAACTCGGTCAGCAGCCAATGACAGTCAGCGATTTCCAATAGGAAGTCAGGTAGTATTTAATACTACATTAACTATTGCCGTGAAATCGGTTTATTAACTGACCTTTAGCTATTAGATAATAGAAAATTTCGATTATACAATTGCTTGCAGCTTCCTGGTGGTACAACGCAAAGACATTTATTTACTAATTAGAAAAATAAAAGTTATTAGAGAAATCTTGATTAAAGGTAACTTATGGCATTGAAAATTGTGTTTTAAATCGGTAATTATATTTATGTAGGTAGGTACTCAATCTGTCTAGGCTTTTTCCAACTATGTTGGGGTCGGCTTCCAGTCTAAGTTACATGGAGGGACTGCCTATCTGATCTCCACACATCCAGTCATACCCCTTGGTAAGACTGGTTGTTAGACTTTTGGACTTCTGGCTACCCGTGTCACGACTGTCAACGATCTACGAATAACAGCCGGGACCGACCTAAGCAAGAATTACTTAAATAGACCCGTATGCCTGCTATTACTTTAGCCACAAGCCCTCGAGCTCAGGTAGATACGTGTGCGCAAAAGCTATAAGTAGTTCTGCAGCCAGTTCACAATGTTCACTTTACCGATCATCTTTTGTAATAGTAGAGCCTGGCTCATTTTGATCATAGTCATCTCCACAGAACATTTTTATATGTCCTGTTGTCATCTCAGCGTGCATGCCTAGTGGTAATTAAAAATGATTTATGTTTTCAACTTTTGCCAAATATAAACAAAATTTCTAAAAATCTTGCGACCTTCACAATAAGAATATCAATACACAACTGAGTTCACCTTACATATTTTTTATCGATATTGTTCGTTATTGCTCCGTGCTCATTGTGTGGCTTGTCCTGTCAATTTCACGCCAAATTTTTTTTTTACAATATAAATGAAAACGTTTATTTGTGTTGGTAATCGAATATATTTTTATTTTACTTATCCGACTAAAAAAGGCGAGTTTTGATTGTTGTGACATTTTGTAATTGTGATTGTCCAGCGTTGCGCGTCGTCGTCCAAGCTAAATATAGGAATAGGAATTCCCCGTAGGAAGTTCAAAAACAGCCTTATTCCTTGTGTACATCGTAAAGGGAACCTCTATGCATTTCAGCTTTCTAAATATCCATGGGTTTGGGCAGAGTTTTGAAATTAAATTATTGTTGTTTCTGTAAATAGGATATCGGAATAACTTTTACGCGGCATATTAAAAAAAAAAATAGCTCGATGGAGTCGACATTTCCTATCTGACTACCCCTGAGAATAAATGGCGAAACAAACTCAGCGTCAAGGTTTCTTTTAAAGTGTAGACATAATCGTGGTCAGGCCTTATGAGGACCAAATTAGTAACAGATTTGAGTGAAGCTGTCTGTCAAGCATTTGTCAGTAATCGAGGAGCTCAACTCGGAACTAAAGGAGCTCAACAACTCGACGAACAATACCAAAGAAAGAAAATTTGGGTAGGCCGCATAAAGTACTCAAACTGCCAGACCAACACTAAAACAAAGTGAAAAAAAAACCACATAGTCCTCACATTCACGATAATGAAAGTAATGTAATATTTTACAAAGTAACATGTCATTTTGTATTAAATATTCATCAATGTCAATGTGTCTATAAAACTAGTATACATGATTTTGCATAATAATTAAAATATAAAGTTTAAAGGCTCGTGCAAACTGGCGCGATATCGCGGGCGCTACAAGCAACGCGACCCTTGTAGTGCTCGCGATATCGCGCTGGTCTGCACAAGCCTTTATGGTTTCATCAGAAGGCTTAGCAGAGCGAGCAGCTCAATTGAAAGCTTTTTTGTCTTCTAAATAATCAGTTATTTTAACGATTTAAAAGCTGTATTAAAAATGGGCATACCTACCTTATTTTACAAAGTTTGGTTTTAATACAGCTTTTAAATCGATTAAAATGGGTAAGTTGATGTGTCAGTCAGTGAGTGAATCAGGACTTTAAAAAAAATGTAATTGTTAATGTCAAAATCATAATTTACACACAATAACAGAATGTCACGTCTGTCTTTCCCGAAGGGCTATAGGTACACCTACGTTTCGCCAGTTATGTTTAAGCCCCATGTAGGCTATGTAACGACGACATGACGTTGACGACCCTGTTGCCATCAACCGGGCACAAATCTAAACTGCTACTGAGAAATTCATAATGGAAAAACCCAATAACACTAGCCCGACTTGAGCTGAAGCTTATCATGTGTAGCATTAATACGTACGCATCCGCATACTTATAAGAAATACGACACACCATCGCTACATGGGAGCTTTATTAAATCCTTTTGGGGAAGCCCCTGGAAGTTCCGACGTTTTATATTCCCTTCTCGTATTACCCGAATTTTTTCGAAAATTTTAGAATCCGGTCAGAAATACTAAAACTGACATTTCTCACTGTTGCTACTTACTTCTACGTAAGTATATCAGTATTGTTAGACATAATAATATTATCAGTATCTTATCAGAAGATCAGTGGTTCAGATATTATCTGAACCACTGATCTTCTGATAAGATACTGGAGATGATATGATGATGATATTATCATGTTCAAACAATGTGTAAAGCAAGGCTCGGATACCTGTTAAATTTTTAAACCGTTATTATGTACTTGACGCAAAAACCTTTACATTCGGGTAGCTCGGAACCGGTTTATTACACCGGTTTTGGCCGATTCTTTCCAAAAGAGTTTTTTTCGGATTAGCCGGTTAATATAGTTTAAAATAAAGTTCTTAAAACGTTCACGTTCTTAAGAAAAGTTTGGAGTAAAACCCAAATAAACCGGGTTTCATCGGTATTTTTTAAACCGGTTCCGAGCCTTGTTGTAAAGTGCGGGTATATGCCATTCGACTGTACTCTATACCTTCGGGCTCTTAGATGAAGTTAGATGCCCTTGTCTGTTAGATTCTTTATCTAGTTTACACTTAGTCATTTAGAATCTACTAGCTTTTGCCCGCTGCTTCGCTCGCTTGGCGATTGGATATTATACCATAGGAAAATCCGGGTAATAAACAGTATCCATGTCTTAACCCTCGCCATTCCGCATTTGTAATATTAGCAAGGATTATAATTGCTCATGTAGAAGCGGTGGCCGGTGGACGTAAAGCAGACGAGTCGTGGAATGGGGACCGCGAATCTGCTAGCATAGTGTAAGCCCCCGAGGTAAATGGACCGGCGGCCTTAAGAGGGCGGAGGACAGGGTGTTATGGCGCTGCCTGGGAGAAGCCCATGTCCAGCAGTGGACTACGATAAGCTGAGTTGATTTACTAAGGTAACAGGTTATGACGGCTTGTATAATCGGCCATAATATCATTGTAATTCATATAAGCTGAGCGAATAAAGGGTGCTGCAGTAAACTGATCATAGTAAACTATGTTCGATACAACGCGGCACACTGTCCTCGCAAAAATTTCGTAACATTGCATTTATTTTGTCCATTTTCTAACAACGCACGCGACACGTTTGACCATAAAATAACAATGACCTCTAAATAGGTATCCGAATGTACTGTAAAATTGTTTGATTATAACAAGGTTATTTTTTGCCCTGACTTTAAATCTATAATTGAAAGTTTTCCTCGCCTTTTATTGACGAAGCAGTTAAAAACTAGCTAACAATAAGCAAACTCCACTTTATGAATGAGACGGTTTCTGAGATGGAATTATCATATAGACAATCACTGTGCTCGCGCCGCTCTCGTGGAAAACATGGCGTCATCTGACGTCACAATATAGTACACAATGCGCCATTGAAATAATCGTATAAACGACGATGAGACAACCTTACGGGATGTTTCCATGCTATCTGTGTCTCTAAAGTAATCTTAACTGAGATTTAGAGGAAAGTTTCCCGTCTCCTTACGAAGATGCGTGGGTATTAAGCAAGTATCCAAATTGAAGACAATATTTATCCCTTGAAAAATAACTTTCAGTTCCTATTACGTACAAGAAATCCACGAGAACGTCCAGCTGAGTCATTATGTAAGGTTAAACTGTAGGCAGCTGCTTTCTGCTGAAGTTCAGCTTGATACGTACAATCTCTTAAAACGTCTAAATTTAATTATTTTCGTTAGATTCATGGAATGAAACTTTAAACTCGATGAACCACGAACACCGCAGGAAGTTCACTAATTCAATTTTAAAACCACCGCTTCCTTTTGCTAGAGATTTCCAAGTAACACACGTAATACTAAACTAATTATAATTTTAAATTATACTCATTAATTCATCAATATTACACGCGTATCCGTAGTCCCAAACTGGTCAGGAAGCCCTTGTGTTTAATTATAAAATATTAATTGGTTTTTCACAAGTCAAGTAGGTACTCATAATAATAGGTATGAAGGTAGTTTTGCACATCGAACATTTTGTAAGATTATGGCCAAAAAACAGACCCACCTAATTTCGTTATATCAGAAAGTTGAAAAAAATATATTTCGAAAAGTAAATCTGTAGCAATATTTATTAATATATCCCTTCACGGAACGTCGAATGTTGAAACGAATACTTGCCGCCCTTGAGTTGGGGATAAAAATTAAATAAACAGAACAATTTGGACTTTCACGTTGCATTATGCATCTCAGTTCTTTGCTTGCGTATGCGCACCTTTTGAAACCAAGTTGATCCCATTTGTAATACGTAAATTCGAATAAAGTTAATGATGGTTTCCGACAAAATAATAATTATTACGTTTACAACTGCTCGCATTTAATAAGACCTGGCATGATGTAAATTAAACCAAGGCCGAGATAATGCAATTACGTTATTTTTAATAAATTTCGTTGGTACGTTTACCCAATTGGATTAACCATTAAAAATTTAAATGTTTGACAATTTAAAAAGGGGTCATCAATTTGTCACAACTTCCTAAGTTTGACAAACTAGTTCTTCCGATGATAAAAGGACATTTAGTTACCTCTAAAGTTCTTTTAAAATGCAATCTTAGTAAACCGTCGAATATAAAATTCCAAGAACCCAAATAAATGGTATGCATTTCAACCGCTAGAGCCCTCTTTAATAGTAAGCAGACGCCAAAAATGTTGAATTTACTTTTTTTTTATATCTTTAATTACACATCATATATGAATAACTTGAGTAAGGTTATTCCATGTCAATAGCATATTATCAGACATGTTGATCGTGAGAATTGTCTGAACTTATCTGTTGTCTAATAATAGTAAAGATACACTAATAAAGTATTGGTAAATCGATACATTAATGCAGCTGTTGATCGATACTGTCGGCTGATACCGACACCACAACATGGTAGTTACACATGTTAAACTTAAATGTGTACGCAATTATGAAAAATTCAAGTTGTGATAAAAGATAGGCTGTGATATACCTATATATATATATCCTAGCTAAAGAGTGAAATAATGATTTGAAAATTAAATCAAAGCATATTTAAATAAGTGTAAAAAATTAAAAGACGCGGTGTAAAAATAACTGTGTTTTGCATCAGGTTTCAAAGAACCTTAACCCAAAAAAAATAACGTCTCTCTTTATATCAAATACAACTTTATTTTTGTTTCAAAATGAACTCGCAAATAAAATTAAATAGATAGCATCTCCATCGCTAATTGCGCGCCTTTCAATGCATTTTTATTCTGTATGTATTAGCCAATGTAGTACCGTTATCGCTAAGATACCTGTCAATTATAATCCAGAAGTTCGTACCGAGAATTTTCATGATTGTATCGTTGTATTGATTCCAAATCGACCTTCGATTCGATCGAATTTTCGAGTTGTGAAACCGTATATGGAAGGTTGCTCGACACTGTAACCACAGTTTTCGATGAATGGAGAAATAACATTACATTTGCGAACGTAATTACTATAGGAACGTGTGAGTTGTGACACCATTTATTGTGAAATGCAATTGTTTTGAAGATTATAAATGCGTTCGCACATTTATCCTTCCAGAAGTCATAAGAATGAAAATTTTCTTTAAAGTGAACTTAGTGAAGGGAAAAAATTCAGATTTTATTATTCTAATCTTATTTTCGCTTACTATTACCCAAATTCAAGGAATAATGCATTTTTAAATGTGTTTAATAAAGCAATCATTAACGACGTCTAATGAAAGAATAAGAAATTTAATGTTATCAATACATTAAATTATAATTATGATTTTTGCGTTTATCGACATAATTATATTAACTAGGCACGCTAATTAATGATTGCCTTTTTTGTGATGTGTGGGACAGTTTGACATGGAATGTTCTCGTCGTTAACCGAACTTTGAAAACCTGGTTGCAGAATTCCTGTTAGAAGGTCATATTTTATTCGTATTTCAAAATCAGCCACAATTACAAAGTTTTTTCCATCTTAGGAGCGGTTTCATTAACATGCATTTTGCAATATTACAAGGGATATCCTACTAATATTATACGTATAAATGTGAAAGATTGTATACATGTTGGATGTTTGAACGTATTTGGATGACATTTGGAACACACGTACTTTATAACCTGGATAAATATATATGAGATTTTTTTATCCCGGTAAATGACACAATCGTTAAAAGCCAACTTCTGCCACACATTTTTCATTTATCTCTGAACCAGATTCAGAAAGCCACGCAGACGAAGTCGCGTGCAGGAGCTAGTTATATATAAATTTGAATGGACTTCTGATTCTTCAAAAATATTGTATAGGTACACAGTAGTCTCGATAGGATTTATCACGCCAGAGAAGATTGGCACAGACTCACGTAGGATGCCACTGGCGCGATGACGATGTTGTTGCGTGTGCGCAATCGATCTGTTATCACCACGAAACGAGTCTATCAACTAGTGACCTATTTTTCTACGATATGTAGTAACTTATCTTCGTTTTATTTCATGTTTTACAACAATCTTTAAAACTAGAACAACTGAGAGTTTCGTTTTGAAAATATATTGTATTGTATTGTTGTACTATTGTATTGAGAACCTAAAAGTTTTGCGCAAAATAATTTTTTTATATTATTTAAAAAAAATCTAAATAAATAAATAATTTCTTTATATTGTAGCATTGGTAGCAGTTATTGCACCTCACTTTTTTAGTAGATTCTAGACTTTTTCAGCGTTTTAATAATTATTAGCATTTAACAGTAATTATTAATACTAGTATTATTTCCTGTTTATCGCTTTAGGTAGTTAGAGACTGAACATGACGCAGCATCGTTGTACGACTTAAGTAATTACAAATCTGTATTTCAAATAAGGTCCTCCTTTTTTGACGTCGGTAAAAAATAAATTTAAAAAAACTTTACATTGATTACCGAGTCACTTTACCGCTGTTTTGTATGGCATCATAAAACATGTCATTATGCCTAAGGGTTAAATAAAACAAAAAAATGGCGGGTCAGTACTTTGCTCAAGTTGGATTGTAAACTTCAAGAACCGGAGGACCCAGTGTTCTTAAACTTCTGTGCTATTTCCGGACGATTTCTCTAGCATCCAGGGCTTCATGAACCCGATTAAAAGGTAGCTGTGACCTACCACACCACACCATGTTTATTTAAACACTATTCCAAACGTTAAAACTGCCCAGTAGTTTAGTAGTTAAGAAGTAACAAACAGACCGACAAAAGAAAACATTAACAATTATTTTGGTTGTCATCATTTATGTCGCGTGCAGTTTACTTTAATATTATCAAAACATGCTCATTCACGGCGGGCGCTTGTAGTTTGTATATAAATATTATAATTAAACAAACGTACGCTGAACTAGCAATATTTATAATTATTATTAAATATTATGGGATGCGTGGGAGCAGCTGAAATGGCGTTACTAAATTTCATGACGTTGCGAAGTCCGGAGTCGGACTGCTTCAGAAAAGTTTTCGACTAACCAGGGTCTTATTATGATTTCTATGGCTTTTAATGGAATCGTTTGAATTTGTGTTTAGGTGTGTATACATACATAAATATATATAGGCAGATATGAACTATATTTTTATCACACCTGCTCTGAAAATACATACTAATTATACCAATTAGAGGGAAGAAACGCCTTTATCCCGCCCTTCAAATCCTTTCATCCCAAGGTATGGAAGTTTGTATGAAAATCCTTCCGACCCAAGGGTGGGAAGTATGTATGAAATTCCATTACATACCCGGTTTTTCTTTTTTTTTTTAATTTGTCAGCAGTCATACTGCCAAGAGACTTTAACTGTCTACTAATTAAATTTCAAGTAAATTGTTACTGGCCACATACAGTTTTTTTTTTTTACCAGTTACCAACCTCCTTGGTGCATACAGAAAATTAAAAACGAAATTATTTTTGTATATAAATACCCGGACAAAATGTAACATCTTATAATAGCTGCACTTTTAATAATTGTACTTTTAACTAAATATAAACATTTCTATGCATTTATGTCCATAATTTTCCTCGTAGGTGTAATAAAAAGCACTATACATCCCTCAGGATAAAGTACAGTTCCATACCTCAAATGGTTTGCGCCCCTCGCAAGCTCGTGGCGCAAATGCCATAATCTCGGTATGGAACTGTCACTTTCTTCCCTCTGAAGTAATGTACTATTCTTAACCAAAGAACATTATAAGACTAAAAAGCAATTAATTTTTGTCATCATTTAAGTTACATGCCTGTATCAAATAAATGAAATTGTATGAACATTTCAACGATAGTTTACAAGTATCCAAACAGTTAAAATTTCATTTATTAACTGTATAAAACAGAATATTAAGAAATCTATAAAATGATTTCCAAATTGCTTTAAGTTTATTAAAAGTTCATGTTATTAAATTGTAACATGAGAAATGGAATAGTTACCAATATCAAGATGAAATAAGAAATTATAAAGTAACTTTCTCCCTCGTTTCCAAATCAAATCAACCTGCCTAGCCTTTTCGGTCGACTTCCAATCTAATCGGATGCAGCTAAATACCAATATCTTACATGGAGCAACTGCCTATCTGACCACGAAATACGTTATAAATTTAGGGTGACAAAATGTCGACCCTTCTTGTGTTTTACGTGTCTCTTCGTCAAAAGCTGTTTTCAGGGCCGTCCGTGCTATCTAGTAATATTGGCGACATTGGAAAATACGTAGGGGTCCCTCCCCTAGGGATAGTCTGGAGACATGGGCACCTCCTCATAGTCCAAATTGTTTTCGAAGTGAAAACTTCTGTAGGCGCGTTGGGCATTTTTGAGATGGAAAAAAACAATTGAACTCGCGACACTGTTACCGTTGTTGATTTTGATTTTACGATGAAGTAACACGAATGGAGAAGAGTCGCCGATCTCCAGCAGTGGAACACGACCAACTTGAAGATGATCAGCCTATCGTTTAGTCCATCCTGGATAACAGCTAAAGTCAGGCAAACTGAAACACCATGCAGTTCAGTAAATGAAATACAAAAATTTAATAAGACCATGATCGTTCTGACGTCTTCCCCGGCTGCGGCTGTAGCGCTTGCGCCGGATATGTCGTCATCACCCACGCTTTGACATTGACACACACTTGGCTGCACATGTGGCCCTATTTTTTTTTCTGACCGTGTATCCGTACCGAGGGTTGAGAGTGAATATGGTTTGAATGTATTAATTACAAGTGGGTGTAGATATGCATTGTATTTTAATTTATGAAGAATAGCGAGAGTTTTTTATTTACATTATTACTCTATTTAGATAAGTAAACACGTTCAAAATTCTTTTGGAAGAATCATCTAGTCGGCACAAACAGCTAGAGCAGCTAGAGACTAGACCAAGTCAACTTTTCTTGCTTTGGAGCAATATAAAAATTGCCATAAACTATACAATATGAAATAACGTTACATTGTCTACAATTTATACTGACAAGCCATATAATATGATTGAATTATCCACCCACATGGAACTGCCTGCATATCGCGAAAACTATAAGTTCCCTGCACCGCGAAGCATGACAAGAAAGACAACGTGTTACATAATTTGAGTCGCAGTCTAACTGCTTGCTGTAGGACATTACAAAATTGTCCCAATGCATGCTGCTGGCTGATGAACTAATGATCACAAATAAATCATATAGTGACAGTGTGGATGTGCTGGATGGCCGACTCCGGTAGCGGTCGGTTCCACTCCGATGCTCACCACGGAACACCCACTGTTCGTGATGCTAAAACACAGAGTAGGGACACAATGGATTGCTAAGGCGGCAGAACGACCACCAACAGTGAAACGCAAATGATTAATGTTCTTGTTGGGAACGTATATAGGACTACAGGGTTCTCCTTACCAACCAACTACTTACACAGCAGCAGTCGAAAATTCGATATGTGCTCATGATGCATCGGTAGAGTAGAATGCTGGCGTGGGAATATGATGCTTCTATGATGCCAGAAGGAGGACCTACTCTACCCACTCACATTGAGCTTCTTTGGCATATAAACTTCAAACCGCAGTTGGAGCATCCTAGGAGAAGATTTTAAAAACACATTTCTCATGTATTTATAACTTCATGCTTCCATCTTCTCTGGTCTGTTTATCAGTCAATTTATGATTAACAGTTTAACACTCCATGTTTTTATCAATTCGTGTAACAAAACTGTAAGGTGTGCAGTTGTGCACTCCTCTAATGATTTGCGGTTTCCAACGTCTAATCCAATCAATCAATTCAAATAGCTTACCAAATGCCAACCTAATCGAATTAACGATTTCGTTTAAGATTTATTTATTTTGTTTTTAATTTGCGCAATCAAGTCTCGTGAAACCAGCCGCAACGTGTATTGATTGATCATATAAATATGTCCATTTAGTTAGGCTTAGAACCTACATGAAATGGCATAAACATGTACATGTAGTAGGAATACTTATTGGAATTATTTGTAGAGATCTTTAACCATAGAAACTCTTAACAATATAGCTACATCTTGCAATTGTTCTCACTCACAACACAGAGCGTAATACGAAGAGAATAATAATCCGGTTAATAATCCAGCAAGGTTTCTCTACGCTGCACAAAAACTAGTAAATCGAGAGGTCTATTCTCGACGTGTCGACGCTTCCAGTTCCCACCTCGTCATCCCAGTCGACAGTCCCCTTCACACGGCTCCGACCGTGACCACCACACCACAGTGTTTCCACACCACACTTAATGAGTCTTACGCCACTTTACTTCATATAATAACGCACCGATCGATTCGTTCGACATCATATTCTTTCAAGTTTCCAAATAAAGGCCGGCTGTCCTTTGTGACTCACAAATTAAAGGTCTACAAACTCGGCTCCGAGATTGTTGGTAAAATTTATTTTTGTTATATTGGTTCCTTGTTGGTTACACTTTTGCCCGACTATGTTTGTGTTTAACTTTTTCTTTCTTATAAAACCAAGAAAATTATGATAAATATGATACATTATCATCACATTTTATTTTATATCTTTTAGCCGTTTAAGCTAAGTAGGTACGTATTCGTTCGCAGTTACGAAATCAATTAATGTATCAAAATCAAAGATGGATCCCAATCTTTTTCTCCCAATCATTAGAATACCATGAAAGTCGTCACTTACAGTCATAATAATGTATTTTGGTCATGTTAAGTGATCAAACATTTCTAGGTAAATCACCAAGTTATTAATGAAACCAATTTGAACTATTCATGTCGAGTCACCTCGGATGAAGTGCTAATCAAACGGTCAGGTAGCAAAACCACAAACGTCAAAATGAAAATGACACGTTTGTGGACGTACATCTGTGGCTCTAGATAGATATGTACATAGCTTCGATATGTGTTCACAGCCTTAAGATTGGCAATCCGATAAACAAACAAGAAGCGAGAATAGCAGATCCAATCGTCGCGGTCGGTTAATGTGGTATTGTTCAGACGATCTATGTCGTGCGTCTGACCTATCACCGTCACGCGATTTCGCAGAATGGATCTGTCAGTTAGTTTGTAGGTCGATATTTGCACTGAGATTAATTTCTTTTAATAAAGATCATGGCAGGGATTTAATGGGGCTTTCGCCGAACAATACCGGGCGTCTTTTGTTTCGTAGAATATTTTAATGGTGACAGTCCCATGCTTAACAATGAAAGACATTCTCTTGTTTTGTCCGTATTGGCAATCAGCAATGAATGATTTAAATGTATGCTCACGAGAGAAGTTAAAATAGTGATGGTTGAAAAAATCGAGTCTGTAATTTCTGTCACGTTCTAAGCATGTGTTTAGCTGCTGAGTAAAAAGCGTAACGCAGTTTTAATCAAACATTTAATTTGAAAGTGCACAAGACGTGGGAAATAGCCGAACAATCTTCGCTCTCATCAGATAGAATTACAAATTACGATGGTTGAATGGTAAAGGTTACTATCTCCTACCTGTTTGAATAGGCATATGAGACAATCCACAAGACAAGTTTATATCTGGGAACTAATTAGAATTGTTGTTACTTCTTTATTTCTTGGATATAGTATCCCTTTGGAGTGACCAAGCACCTGAATCTTTTCGCGATATCTGGCTCAATAGCTTCAGAGAGAGTAAGAAGTTGTTATTTTTGTGGTGTTCGGTTAAGTAGTCCAGTTGGTAGAATATTTTCAAGTAATCATCAATCAGAACTAAATATAAATATGTATATGTATATTTGCATATGCAACAAGAGATGTCCGTCACGACTTTTCGCATCTGTACCTTGTTGTTAAGCACCTGTATTTATATTATTATTCCTACCGATATTATTACTTTAATAGGTGAAACTATCAAAGGTCAAATACATTTTATCTACAGCTTTGATACTGCATGAAATAATATCAATAAAATCGGTAGATATGACTTTCGATTCTAAATTAATTAATTCAAAGGTCTCTAACTTGTCAAAGTGACAATATGTCATTGAATTTGACAATCTCGTTTTGCTTTGCTTCTATGTACTTTTCACGAATAGATTGCGTGAATCTATTGAGGTTAGCAGTTTTCGCTCAAACTGTAGTGTATGGTTTTGCATTTAATTAAAGTGATTTTCATATCACTAATTTGCCTAAGACTTTCTTGCTTAGAATAAGTACGAACTAATAATAACTTAATTTGGATTAGGTATCTACATTTAATTAATGGAGACCTACTGCACAATTAATTTCTGTTGCTAAAAATTTGGAGTGAAATGAATTGACTGAATTCATCTGAAGTCTGCTCAGCACGTGCTTAGCTTCTACAAACCGTCATCTCATAATTCACTGTCTTCCTAGCAATGCTGTCATCAACATCTTTTACATACCTAATCCATCCGTTTTTTTTGGTCTCCCTGCTTGAATGCCAATCGTATACTTTTCTTGATGATATTCAAACGTTAGGGCTTTTTTTAAATTATTTCATATAATCATTATCAAGGATCTTTAAAACGAAACCTGTATATGGCTGAGAATGTAGGACTGATTAGAACAGGTCATTTAAACATCGATTACAATCTACTTTAGAATCGATCTTCAAGTTTGATATTAATCCTTTGAACGTACTTCAATAACACTGTCGAATTATCGGGAATAGTAATCGGTATGTCAAATCAAGTTTTATAATTCAAGGCTTCAATTTTAATTTCACTGCAGCATTCACAACGTGACCATCAAACGTTTTTCGAATCGATTTTGTAACGATGAATCGATTGCGTGCTCATCGATAAACTAAAGAAAGTGGACTCAGTAATCGATGACAAAATGTTCATAATGTGTTTACTGCCGCATTTTGACAAATGATGTGAATAATTTATAATGATTACCGAATAAAGAATGCCTAAACTTGTGCAGGTTCCCTGAGATGTCGTTTATCAAACATCAGCTGTGCTGTGCTGTGGGTACAGACGACCGCTCACTAGTGGTAACACTGGTAACTATTTGACATTCACAGCGTCTTTATGTCGTAGTAATAACAGCGTTTATCGTAGTGCAAGTGTTACCACTAATGTGCGGTAGGCAGTAAGTACTTGCGCGTGCGATCAATCAGTGTCTGCGCCTGAGCGGGATGACGTTGCCTGACGTCACGGCGGTCACTGGCACTCAGTGAAAGTCTCCAAATCGCTGCTATAGAGGCATCAATCTGCAACACTTTCGTCGCAGTAAATCGATTGTCATTCGGAGGCCGATCCTCGAGACCGATTTCCCTCAGCTAGATCGAACCAGATAACTCAGACCTATTTATACTCCATTCCTCATATAGAGAGGGGGGCCTTGTTATGATGGTCGTATGAGTACTTAAATGTTACATTACGTGCTATAGGAAGGAAGTAACTCAAGTACCTATGGTTTAATTATTTTGACACAAGGTTGTAAATAAACTTGAGTGTTTCTTACAAAGTTATTTATGTGCATATCATTAAGTCTTGCCGCTCTACGTTGCGTAAATTCGGACGTCTCACATTTCTTGCTGCACTCTGTCCGTTAGGAAATTAATATATTCTGGTGTTAGTTACGTCGGTATATGACACAATACGTCCATAGTTATCGTTTAAGCGCACATTAAATATTTTTTACATGTATTCAGTACATACAATAGTACTTAGTCCGGAGCCAAAGTCGGATTTCGTTGTGGAGGTCAGATAGACAGTCGCTCTATGTAAAATAGTGGTATTCAGCTGCATCCGGTTAGACTGGAAGCCGACCCCAACTTAGTTGAAAAAAGGCTAGGCAGTAGTATTCAGTACATACGATAATTTCATTGGAATTGAGTAGTTACTGTGGGCAGGCGAAATAAACGTTCGGGAAAATCCGAAAGGGATATCGTGGCCCCCGGCAACATGGGAACTGAAGGAACACGAGTGGGTTTTAGTCAGTAAGAGTCTGACACGCCCTCCCGCTCCGCCCAGAGCGGACGAAGTTATTTGATAATGACCCTCCCAAAAAAAAAATGTATTATTTCAATTGCGTCAGTATTTGATAATCATTGTCTATCTGGTGTAATGCAAATTATTGAGTGGAGTGCTTTTCAATGTAAAGAAAGATTACTGAACCTTTGGCTGTCGGCCAAAATGTTCAACATTCAACTCACTACTGCCCTGGAATGTAAAATCTCATGGATTCTATATGCTACTGCTTTTAATAATAACATTTGATGAAGAAATAGCACGATTTCTCAACAATACTTAGTTCAAACAAAACGATTAAAACAGCCATCTTAGCTACTCAAATATACCCATTATTTTTTTTGTTAACTTGTAATACAATAATTACTATCGCCGTATCAAGATTGCTAATCTTAGCTTTGCAAAATCAAAAAAAGTCGATAATGCCATGATTCAGCTTACGAAACTGTTATAACAAGTTTGTAAATACACTTTCAATATTTACTGAGACTTTGAGCTTTATTTAAAGAAGCTAAAGATGATATTTACATGTACCAAGATTCAAAGTCTAGTAGCTATTAGCGTTTGAAAATTTTTCTCAGTCGTAAATATTGAACCGGGAATGACATTCCGTAAAAATCTCACCGTGGAAACTTGGTGAAGTGAGCTATCATTTCCTGAGAGATACTTGTACATTTGCCACACCCCCGACTGGTGATGACCGCACTGAGTGATGGGGCCCGCCATGCCTAGCGGGCCCCATCACCCAGTGCGGCCGATCCCACGACCGCAAGTTAACCCATAAAGGCGCGCATGGAACACTACGTGCCCCCTTTGGACCTGACGGTTCGGGCGACAACACAGCCCCAATTACGCCGCCCGCAGGCCCAAGATCACTTCCCCTCAAAATTTTTACAGAATAGACCGACAGTACACCGAGCGAAAAGACGTTTTCACGACAAAGAAGTGTCTATTTATTCCCAGCGCCATCTTGTATTGCGTGTTACATTTCCCCCATTTCTCGAGAACTAGTGCACCCAATGTACTCACATTTGCACAGATGTGTCCTCTTTAGATCACCGTCTGTTTTTAATTTTATTACGAAAATTATCTTGTTTATTTTGACACAATATTACCACGGTAAATATTTACTGTGATATTCAGAGTTCATACAAAATAAAAACTTACAAAGTAGATAGATACAGATGTCTTGATCTGGACTAGCCTTATATATATCCTATATAATAATATAAACTGAAAGTTTGTTTGTTACTCAATCACGCAAAAAATGCTGGATGGATTTGGATGAAACTTAGCACACAGATAGTTTATAACCTGGATCAACTCATAGGATACTTTTTATCCCGGTAAACGCAGACTAAGTCTCGGACAGAAGCTAGTGTTTTATAAACAGTGCCAGTTTAATATGTTATGCGATAATATTTCAGTTCAGCATGCGTGGCCTATATTCAAGAAATCTAGACCAATCACTAACGTTTTAAACATTTTGCTCATAGCGTATATATAAAATGTAGTTAGTTCCTACTTAAGAAGTAGTGAACTATTCAGCTTATTTCTGGACAAGCCGTGCGCGCCTGATGGGATTTCGCATTGGCAAAATATCGAATTTCCATACAAACTTTCATCCTCTATTTAACCCCTTTAGGGGATGAAGTTTCAAAAATCCTTCCTTTTGCTCACCTCCGTTACAAATGGAACTCTTGTGCAAAATGTTCTGCTTCTAGACGCAGCGGTTTAGGCTTTGCGTTCTATGTCAGTGGATTTAAGATTATATTAGTTTGTTTGAATTTGCCAGCACTTTTTATTAATTTCCATCTTCATATCAATCGTCTCTGAAATCGCTATCGTGACTCATACTTTAAATCTGCCATATCAATCAAGCTTCCTTGAAATAGGCGTAACAAACAACTTAATCAAAGCCCGTAATATGTTTTAACAAACATTTGTAACAAAGAAAGCTATTGCAAGTTGCAGTACAACACCTAAGTGACTAGTTGTTGTAGTTGTTCGCCTACGAAGACCAGTCCTAGCTACTTAGAGCCTAGGAAATCCATTTCGCCAAAGCATTTACGATATGCGAGGGTAGGTACCCGTTTAGGTGGTTTAATATGCAATCTAATAAACCTCGTTCTTTATCTCGATTTGATGTAGGTACTATAGTTATCGCTTTTTAGCGTTGCAAAAGCGGTCATTGCCCTTTCCCTAAAGTCTCTCCGTACGAACCCAAACAATAAATTATGTATGGTTTTTCGTTATTGGAACATGTTGAATATCACGATAGATATTGATTCAGGTCGTTAACGGACAAAATTTCAGTATTTTTTAATAAAAAATGCTACAAAATGTAGATGGGTCAATGACCGCCATTGACATTCTTAAACGCTACAACTATAGTTTATCGAGTGGTCTTGTCTTTGGTATTTGGGCACTTGAGTAGGTACAAGATTCACAGATCGCACTTTAAATTTACGTTACTGAGTAAAGTAAGCGTCGGATACGAATATGAACATAATTTGACGCTTGCTCACATTCGCTTTTACGAATATGAACATTATATGCGTAAAATAAGGTTCAATGAAATGCTTAGGTACTGTAGTCAAAGTGCGCTGTAAGAATCTTTCCCCGCTAAGAGTTGCAACTTGAATTCATACCCAACGACGTTATACCTACGATAAGTCCCTCTGACGTTTTAATTAGGAGGTCCAGCGTTTTTATTGGTTTTACCTGATGTGGTGTCTTCAGGCCTAAACATTCACCTAGGCCTGGAAGCAGACCATTCGGGGTTACATCATTTTCGTTTAACCATTATTTAACTATGAATGTACTGACTAATTCATTCATTACTTTTTTTTTCCTAGCTAGGAACCAGGTAGACCAGTGGTCACCGTTCCGTTTAAGCTGACGTTCGCATGGACGTAATAAAATCGCAGCGGGATTTTATCGCACACTGGATTTTCAACTCTCGGTGTTAAGTGGAGCGTTGAGAATTCAACGCGCTGGGACGCACTCTTGACCCAGCGCGTTGAAAAAACAGACTTGGATTTTCAACTCTCGGCACTAAGCAGAGCGTTGAAAATGATGTGCACGAAAAAAAAAAATCGCCGCGATTTTATTACGTCCGTGCGACCGTGGGCTTCCTCCGATTTGTAGGTCGAAGGGTTCAAACCCGGACGGGCAGACTTTATTTATATTGTTTTGATTGTATAATTTATTGTATCACTTCTGCTCTCAAAATGGAGAAGGAAACCATCTCGAGGAAACCGGCATGGCCAAGAAAAAAAAAATCTAATAAATTTGACATCTACCAACCCGCACTGGACCCTTGTGGTGGAGTGCAATGCAGCCCACTCTCTCTCGAAGAGAGTAGGCCTCAGTGGAAACATTGTAGTCTAATAATTATGCTATTTCTAACAAATTTTTTAGCTGACCCGTACCCTAATTGCGTAATAATACACAATCTGTTTCGATTTGAAACAGATTGCTAATCCATTGCTTCATAAATTGGAAAAAAAATCTGCTCTACAACGTAAATAACGCAATGAATGTTGTTGAGCTATCTGTTCTTGTTTATTATGTACTTTTTGTTGTTTTCGTTTACTCTTGTCTTTTATGTATGCACGTGTCTCTGTGACAAATAAACCTATTTTTCTTTCTTTCAAAATGAAACAAATTAGGCATAATTGTTTATGAAAATAAATTACGCAACTAGGGTACTGATTTAGATTGCCATCGATTCGCTGAGTAGTTTAAGCCATTAGAATTTATGTCCCTTATTCCATTTTGAATATAAAAGTATTTTTATTAAAGACGAATTATTATATAATGGACTCTAAGCTTTATAAGTAGTGAAAGTATTTTCTTTTTCCGCCAAAAAAATACTGTATATCGAATAACATCTTGTAATAAGCATATTATCATAATTATTTATCATAGACGTACCACACATCACAGTCAATTAGATAACACACTATTAAAATACTTCAATATATCGATGTCATTCATAATTTTATTCGTCATGTACATATATTCACATCAATCATATAAAGCGGTAACTAATGATATCTTTGACACTTATTAATATGGAGATACTTATTTGGCCTGTCTATTACACGAGAAAAGTTTTTTTAGCTTTCCTCATGCTGCTGTTGCCCACGACTTCGTCTTCGATCCAGGATGAAAAGTAGCTTATGTCCTTCTCCAGGTCATTTTCTACCCATGGGCCAAATTTCATCCAAATCCGGTCAGCCGTTTTAGCGTGAAAGTGTAACAAACAAACTCACTTTCGCATATAATATTAGTTAGGTTATAGGTACTTGAATTTTTATTAACATCCTTCTCCTCTATTACTAATTATTTGGGATTCTTATTTTCCCTACCTACACTGAAATCACTATTAGCCGTCATTTCAGTACCAGTCGGGCTTTCATTTTGACAGTTCAACAACATTCATTGCGTTATTTACATTGTTGAGCAGACACATTTGTGAAGCAATGGTTGAGCAATATCCTTCAAAATCATTCAGATTGTGATTAAATGTGTTTTACTTAACTAGGGTACAATCTATTCTGTAAAACCTGTAGCCTAAATGCGTAACTTGTTTTCGTAAACAATTTTGCATAATTTGTTACATTTTGACAGTTCAACAACATTCATTGAGTTATTTACGTTGTTTTGCAGATTTTTTTTTCCAACTTATGAAGCAATGGATTAGCTAGCAATCTGTTTCAATTCTAAACTGATTGTGATTATGTTGTATTACGCAATTAGGGTACTGATCGTGAAAAATTTGCTAAAGTGAGCTTGAAGTGAGTTTAGAAATTGACACTATTGACATTTCATTCCACCTAAGTTTTCCCGGTAGGCTTCTTACAGAACAGACCAGCTGTTCTTGAATAATTCCCCCTACGTCGATTCTTCATTCTCTTTCTAGGCATTTCATCTTTTACACAATTTTTATTTCGTTTCTTGTTTCGTCCTCCACTAAGCCATCTACTTGCATTTTAAATAATATCAAAAGTAGTTTGTTTATTTTATGTTACACATAAATAAAGCTAATAATAAATATGTTGTGATATCCTAACTCTGCGAAGCTCACGCATCTAAATCTCTAAGAAATAATTCAAGTTGAGGCAAAGTTTCAACATAACAACATTTTAAATGCATCGAATGAATACAAATGCATGTGGCAAAGTCGCCTGTTTTCTAATAATAGCTGCTTCAATATGTGATAATGTTATTTCAGGGTTTAATCAAAATTTGTTACGTTTATTTTGATATATAAATACAGGTTTTAAATACCACAAAGCCGTGATGAAAGTCAAATTCAATGATTGGATGGTAGGTACCCGCAAATAGGGCTGTCAAACTCTAGACAAATCTTAGAAATATCAGCAATTTTTATTTTCCATGGTTTTTTTCTAATATGTTTGTCACCAATAAGTCTATAGAGGTAATAATACATCTTATAGTGAATATATTCATATTATAATATATTATGAAAATTGTTTTATTATGTACTTATTGTGATTATTCAAATCCTAGTTTTTTTTTTTTGCCAAACAGCTAAGTAGGTAGGTAATTCGTTGTTTGATAAAAAAAAAACTGATGATAATGATGCAAGAAAACCAAAAAAAAAAACAGCTTTAGGTACGTATTTCTGTCAATCTGCCCTTATTTAACAACTTCTTTACAACAATTATAAAAAACCGGCCATATGCGTGTGGGACCACGCACAGTGAACGGTTCCGTAGCTGGATACATATTTACGCATGCGCAGTATTGATTTTACAGACCACAAAAATAAGTTTTTATTTCATTGTATTTCTCGATAAAACTATGAAAAACAAAGTTATTTACAGATATTTTTTCGGTTGTAACTGAAAACAATCCATAGCTCACAAACTATTGACTTAAATAAAAAAGGCACTTAGAAACGTCATCATCTTTTTAATTATATATTACCATACACTCGTGTACATTGAATTTATGTCATTCCTCGGTTACATGTTTAAGGAGTGCCACTCCAATTTTTTTTCGCAATTTTGTCTTTACCTTTGTATAGCGGTGCAGAGAATACTGTACCTTCTTTGTAATTTTCATCGACATAGTGCCAACAGTCTTCGAGTAAAATGGCTGTTTAACTTCCGGACGGACGGACAGAAGCACAGATGGACATTACAAAATTATAAGTGTTCCGATTTAGCCATTTGGTTACGGAACCCCAAAAACAGCACAAAAAAAGTACGCAGTTCACTAGATTTATCACCTTTGCTGTTTTTGCTGCTGTCAACCCTAGGTTCAAGTGGTAAATAGTGGGCAGTGACGTAGTGTTGCCATCGGTCGAAGCGGTTACATTATGTAACGGACGGCGGCGCTGCGAAATATATGAGCAATAGTAACGCTTCGCTCCGGGCTACGTGTGGTAAGCAGAAACTATGGATAGGAGTAGATAATGAGGTCTGCTGGACGTGCGACATTTTACTGCGATTTCCTGAAAAGTTTTATAGCTGGAGGACCTTGTTCATGATAGAGAAATGGAGTTAGATACCTTTGATATTCATCTGTTATTGACACAAACGTGTGAGCTGTATGTAGGTATTGCATGAGACTTGGCAAACTGCTGTTACAGAGCAGCTTTAAGTACCTGAAATGACTACGTATCTGTTGAGTCATTGAAGAGACACTTTGCCGTGATCTCAAGGAGTAACGTCAACGTTATAACAAAAAATCGAATGTCAACAAACATAATAAATATTAATTAATTGAATGTCAAGCTGTAATTTGAAAAAGTAGATTCTACCAAATAGAATTAGATTACAATTTAACTCCCTACAAAAAAAAGCATTTACTCTGATGGTTCCTGCTAGCATTCTAAATCAAATAATGAAAAGAATGGACAAGGCTTCAATGAAAACAATTCTTAAAGCCACTATAATAAAATTAAATATCATGATTTCAAGAAAAAGTCATTCAATGGAACAAATCAAATTAGAGAGATATATTATTGATTCTCTGTAAAAATACATATTTGGTATGGCCGGGAATCATATTTTGATCAAGATGCAACTTGACACTGACCTGCAACTTTGCAAAAAACATAAGAAAATTTGAGTTTCGCGGGCTACCACTGCGGATTCTCCTTAATAAAATCTCGTCGTGAAAACATTGCTGACGTGAGCTGTCAATCCCCAGCATAGGGTGGAAATCTAGTGGAATTTCTAAGTTTTTTCTGGGTGGAATGACAGCTTCGTCAGGCTCATTTCACCTAAGTATTCACGGTGAGATTTTTACTGAATATACCAGCAGGGTTTCTGGTATTATTCGTAAATAAAATTGTTCTAAATAACACTTACATCCGTTACAAACGAACTGGCTCCATAACCTATCACCTTCAGAACATAATGGCCATTTCCGTATGGCTAGGTATATAATGAATAGCTAGGACACAAAGTGCTCATTGAGTGGAAAGAACTGCATTTTCAAAACGGCATTGTTTCCAAACCGGAATGCTCCATAGTTCGTTAAAAACTATGGAAATGACTTTAAAAAATGTTTATCGTTATTAATGAATAGTCGCAGTGTTGGCGGAAGTAGAAAATATAATTGAGTAATATCGATAAAAAATGTCAGAGGTCCATTAAGTAAGTCTTGTTCTCCCTGAGACCAATGATGGCCGTAAATAAAATCTCTTAATCATTAACCAAAAAAAGTAATAACACGCTTGGTAAACGGTTTAAACTATCATATGACTATAAAATATTACGTAGGAGGAGCAGGCATCTTCATGCTCTACACATCGCCACTAACACACGATAAAAGAAAACAACATACGTCGTCATTTGTTTCTTTTTATGAATGCAAATACATTCATGATGTTTTGATAGCTACCAAAATAATAAACAATAATAAGACAATAAATAGGCTGAAATATAGACTTGAAGCACAATAGAATAACAATAAATAAAATACTTGTTTTAAACGGAGTTCTGAGAAGCAATAAGTTAGGATTGCCGTTCTTAAATTAATACAGTGATAGATGAAGTACCTTCTAACAGAAATTCATTTATAGAAACATGGACTAGCTTCTCGTCTTGATTTATGTTTTCAATCCATAAAGCGCCCATTATGAAAACTTCGCAATTCAAACTATCGACAGTATCCCAGCCCTACGCTAGAGGTAGCCCGCGAGAGATTTTTTTTACTTTTAAGAACAAATCTCTTATGGAAAAGTTCTTAAGGAACAAATCTACTTTAGTAAACTTAGAGGGATGTATTAATGATTCTAGCGATAATTCTGTAAATACATATTTTTTATGGTCGCGAATCATATTTTGATCACGATACAACATGACACTGACCTGCAAATTGCAAAATGCATAAGAAAGTTTGAATTTCGCGGGCTGCAATTGTGGATCATTTTTCTATTGGCTCGCGTTTCGCTGCCATAATTAGGGTCAGGGCTACTTTCGTAGTTAACTTAAACAGTCTTGACGTAACTAAATTGTTTTCTTTTGTACTCGGCCATCTAAGAGGAAACGAATAACTAAAAATGGGTTCCAATTCAAACTAGTTTTTGTTGCACTTAAAGTTTTTGCACGTTAACATCTATGATTGGTTTTTTAATGCATGGGTATTAAAAATATTTTAATCCATTGTCATTATCGACAGCACTTCGCAATTTATTTCCGGGCTCCGATACACTAAGCTTAAATAAATTGATCTTTCAATATAACAGCCATTCGGTATTGATGTCAAGCTCAGATAGTAATAGAAACTGGTACACATAATCAAGCTATACATTTCCATTATAAGCTGATCTCGCAATGTATAGGATTTCCGTACAATCAGAAGTCAGCTTATACTGGAAATGTATAACTTGATAATTATGTAGCCGTGTGTACACTGCTTGCAGAAAAATCTGCCTATCATATGAGCCTTGGGGCTCAACAACACTACAGAGTCTATAATTAAAATAAGCGATTATTCGATTAAGCATTCACTCTGATTATAGGAATTACGGTTACGATAATGGTATCCGACCTTCGCAGCATCTTGTAAATGGTAGAGTGTGGTCTACAACAGCTGATCATCTGAGCCATCTGAAATGCTAAGTGCTATTATTTACCATTATGAGGTCGTGTGTGTTGGTTGGCACGTTGCGAAATGGAGTATAACCTGTTTCTATTGCGTAGGGCTGTGATTCGAGTAATTCGAGTAAATGCTATCGAGAACTGTTTTTCGAACTAACCGAGTAGGTACGGGAGTTTACGTTAACACGTTTTTATTTGAGTGCTACTTTTTACTCGCTCCTTTTTGTAGTTTTTTTTTTTTTAACTCTTCATAATCGATTCGATATTTTTTTGTAAAATCGCTGGAGGAAAAAAAATTGAATCGAGCATAAAGACTCACGCAAATCAGACGCTTTGCGACTCTTATAGTACATTTCCTATAAAAAGTTCGTGGAAATTGTTCTACCAGAGTTACCTCATAACGTCGCGTCGCACCTGTCTGCCGGAGCCTTAACAGAATCGAATACTTCTGCACCTGACGTCATCATGCTGCACCCCATTAAATGAATAAATCAAGTGTCAGTAGATCCCCAAACTTATAACTATTTATTAATAGTATGGACGTGAGCCATCACTAGAAATTGGCTCCGTAATTTAGCTGGTATCTTAATGATGATGAAGCGTTAAAGATTTGCAAACAAAATGAACTAATTATGGAAGAGTAAGATCACACGCGTAGTGCAGTCTGGAACGAATGCTATTTTTACGGTTTTTATCTTTAAGCAATTTCAACCTTTACGTTTAAAATATTAATGATTATTTTGGCTTGTAACGAAGATCATTTTATCTTGAGTCATCGTACGTGTCATAGATTCTCTGTAATATTTGAGCGAAAGTGTATAAAATTTCGGAGAAATAACCGAAAGGAGATGGGCCCACGATCATCATTATTACGCATGACTACATTGCATAAACATACTAATTATTGTCATTGGTTAATTAATTATACATAGCTACACGGTAACTTAGGAATACCAGTAAAAAAATCCATGACTCGTAAAAATTATAGTGGCTATTAGAACGTACGTAAAGTCATAAAACTGACTCCATACTTGTGATAACTTTGTGTAACCGGAATCGTCTGTATCTATTATCTTTTTGTGTGCTCAAACTTAGTCAGACTATCTAGCGGCTAGATAGTCTGACTCTAGCGAAAAAAATCTACCTAGTTTTTTCCCAACTGTGTTGGGGTCGGCTTCCAGTCTAACCGGATGCAGCTGAATACCGTATTTTACATGCAGCGACTGCCTATCTGACCTCCACAACCCAGTAACTGGGTAATACGATATCCTTTGATAAGACTGGTTGTCAGATTTTCGGGCTTCTGACGGCCCGTAACAACTGTCAAAGATCCACGAATGAAAGGAGGGACCAACGGCTTAACGTGCTTTCCAAGGCACGGAGGAATCTCGGTATGTTACGCTGGTCAACCAACCACAGCCCAACCTTAACCTGATAGATCGAACAGTGCGGCTGTTATTACTTAGCCACGAGCTCTTCAGACTATCTAGCGAAGTAATAACAAATGATGGGTGTGGCTGCAAATCAGGCACAGAGTGATCGTTATTTCTTTTAAACACAGCATGGACAGCACTAGAATAGTGCTGCTATTGCTGCCTACCCTACTGCACAACGTACACAAATGACGTTTAGAAACTGTCAGCTTTAAAGACGATCCGTGACAGAAATAGTGTGCTCAACGCGCTTTCAGCGCCGCGAATTTTATAAGTACTGCCGATGCCGAAAGGTTTGGGTATAAGTCACCCAAAGGGCAATGGAGAGGGCTATGTTTGGAGTTTCCCTTCGTGAACGAAACAGAAATGAAGAGATCCGCAAAACGAAGGTAACCGACATAGGCCGAAGAATTGCCAAACTTAAGTGGCAGTGGGCAGACCACATTGCTCGCAGAACAGTGACTGATAGGGCCGAAAGGTTCTGGAGTGACAACCGCATACCAAAAGACGTAGCGTTGGAAGGCACAGTTCACAAGGTGAACCGATGACCTTGTGAAGACCGCAGTAATCCGCTGGATCCGAGAAGCACATAACCTGTTAAAGAGCCAACGTTCAGCAGTGAAGTTCTTTCAGCTGAAATGATGATGACGACTGCCGATGCCGTCTTTAGACGCTGCTGTCGTGATGATTACGTGCTCTGTGTTTACTAACTGTTAGCCTGCATTATCCCTTGTCTAAACAAATGCCTCCCCCATGTCTCAGTTACTTCGGTCTGGAACTCTGGAGCTAATGTGGACCATTGCTTGTTGGATTTCTCCAGCTCCACCCGCCATTTTCTACAAGGTCGTACCGTTAGCGTCTTCGTATTTTGCAGACGAATAAAATCTATTTAAATCTTACACGTGACCAGTTTCTGATCTAGAAGCTGTTGAGTGCACCTTTAAACACATCGGTTTCGATTGCAGTAATCACTTTAGAAAACCTGTATTTTGTCTAATTTACGTCTGCGTCGACGATCCAAGTGTGTGTAACGTAGGTATTACGTCATTTGCTATTACTTAACGAAAAGTTATTTACTAATGTAATATTTGTACATTACCGTTTTTGATGCGTTCTAGATCTGCCTCAAATAACTATGAAACAACTTTTAGAATTAGTTTTAGAAATAGTTTTTTTTTATTTTTGTTGGCTTATTGTTTGCTTGAGTCATCGAAATTAAAATGCAAACATACAATCATTGATGCACTTTTTTGTGAGTCAAAATAAACAAGTGTTTTAATGTTATTTTCCCGCAGCAGGGCTGACTTAGTTTAGAGACTTTGATTTAGGTGAGGACCGAAAGAAAACTATGAATTCACAAAATATCACAAAATAATCTTATTTCTACTACAATATCGGCACAGTGAGAAAAGAGACCAGAGACTAGGTTTATTCTAACTGCATGTAGACACATGCACCCAATCCAGCTTTTAATGGGTAATGGTCATAAATAATAGTAAATTATTATACAAATAATAATTTACTCTACGTACTAAATTAAATTACAATTAATCCAGTTAATATATATATACAGACTAGTGAAATCCAATGCTACGTTAGTTTCTCAAATAGTACAAATAAATGCTCATAATTATAGGAAACGGTGAGTAAGAAAAATGTGTTACGCATCCGCAATAGGAAGTATGATTCACATCTCTTCACTACTTGCCTGACAGCGGGCGCGTTAAGTTCCTAAATAACATTCCGATAAACACTCAATTCGACTAGTGCCTTAAATTCAGAAATTTCGACTTACAAGTGCAACGTGAATTTACAAGTAATTTCCAATATATATATTTTTTAAAATAAGTTCATGTTTATTTTAATTGAAATGTAGGTTTTAATTAAGATAAATAAACCACTAAAGACTATCTGTAACGAGATTGATAATTACCAAGCCGTGTAAAGATAAGACATCGAAGTTGACCTGACTGGACCGTTATATTTATGGGATCTCTCTCTCTCTTTTCAGGACATTCAGTGCTACACGCCGCGAGGGCAGAGAGCCGGTCTCGTCAGAATCAGCATCATCATCAGGCACTCAGCCGGGCAAGGAGGCGAGCAGCAGTGATGCTGCGCCCAAGGACGAGGACGCTGAGGGTACCATGAACCGGGAGAACGTATCCAATAAGTTCGCCGCCGGGATGGACCGGTGGCAGAACACCCTGGAAGACATGATCAACCTCAGGTCTTCGAATAACACCGTGTTTAAGGACTATTATTGGGTGAGTATTACTGGTTACTCTCAGCCGACATCATCCCACTACTGGGCAAAGGCTTAACCACATCTACTTGATATATACAAATCTTAAATTCATTTATTCATTCCCTGACAGACACCGCGATGCCTAAACCGCTGGGTCTAGAAACATGAAATTTTGCAAAAAAAAATCTTTATAGAGAAGGCAATAAGTCATTCCCTAAAGGGGTTAAAAAGGGGATGAAAGTGTGTATGGGAGTTCGTCATTTGGAAGATAGAACCGTTGAAGTTGGTACCTACTTAGACTTTTGTTTATAACTACTTAAATGATTTGTTGTCGTCTGTTGTATCATCGGAGTTTTGAAAAACTTGTCGATCGGAAATCCCATTTCCCATCGAGCACACGGCTTGTGACAACGTAAAGATCAATTTATCCTATACTATTAAATGAGCAATATTTGTATATATATATATTTGTAGTCACGTTCTCGAAAACGGCTCTAACGATTCCGATGAAAGTTGCATTATAAGGGTTTTAGGGGGTGATAAATCGATCTAGCTAGGTGTCATATCTGGAAAAATTCGTTTTCTCCGTATTTTCATCCGAACAGAGCTCGGTCGCCCAAAGTTTAGAACAAGCTGGCTACCTTAGAATAAGGACATGGCAGCATGGAATTAGTATGAACTATCTTATACTATTAAATGAGCATTCTCTATTTCCACCAGAGCCGCGCTCGGTCCCCCAGATACTTTGAGTTAACATAAGTAGATAACTTCCAGCTGTTTAGGTTCAGGGCATACCGCGGGTGAGTAATAAGGATAATAAATATTTTGTGATGACACATGACGTGCGGTTTAAAACCACCTATTCTAATCTAATCATAGCAGTGTTACCGGCGAACTTTGGATGATCTTGTGACTACAGACAGACACATAATCCTATCTGATTATAATCAATCTGCCTAAGTTTAAACGAATGCACCTAAGTACCCATATTTTACATGGAGTGACTTGCCAGACTTCGGACTTCTGAAGACCCGTAACGACTGTCAAAGATCCACAAATGACAGACGGGTACAACGGCAGTACGGAGAAGTTTCGGTAACAGATCACCTATCGGTCACCCATCCACGGACCGACCGCGGTAAGCGTGGCTTAACCTGATCGATCGACCAGTGCAACTGTTATTACTTTTAATTATTGTTTTGTTTTTATTGACTTACTTTACTAACTTGCTGACGGGTTATACGTTATTGCCACTTGGGTCACAAGAAGACCGTAAACACAAACACGCTGAAATATTTCGAAAAAAAATTAACAACATATTAACAGAACGGTGCGTGTGTCATCAGAATCTAGTATAATTATGATTCTGATGACTCAAGAAAACGCATCGCCTTCGGGGTCATCGATTCATTATGTCAATGCCATGCCTGGTAGGTTAATAATCTAGAGCATGGGAATGTTGGATGAAAGAGAAAACGAATGCGCTAGCGCATGCGTCGTTTTTAGCCGACATTCGGACATAGGTACCCAATAGGGGTTCTATGTTGCGTTCATATTCCACTAAATCTTTATTAGCAATCACTCTTGAGTGAAAAGTAGATATCCTAGCTAGAGAATCTTATCTAACTCTTAAATTGCCCAAACTGGTAGGGAGAGTCGCGTATATTTCACCCACATTTCGCCGTTATTTTATTACGTTTACAGTCCATAATCCCATGTAAGGTGGAGGCGGACCAATTTCCATAAACCGGACACATGACTCCGGAATGTTGGTGTTACTAAGAAATTCCTCATGGAGAACCCGAAAATCCTAGTTCCCCGTTCCTAGCATCTAACCGCCCTCTCAGAAGTCGCGCTTAAAGGCTGACAGGACGTTGCGACGTGATTCTGGTAGAACAATTTCCATGAAGTTTTGTAGAAATTGTTGTACTAGAGTCGCACCTACCTGCAGGAGCCTTAAAACCATAAAACTAACGAGACAATCAACAGCACACTCAGACCGAATGTCGGGCATATCAAAATGAATGTAATATGTAATTATTGTAACAGTGTGGTCATAACACCGTGCAATCATTGTTTGGCGAAGGCTTCACGTAACTGCATGCTCAACGAGATTGCTTCAATCGTTTGTGCAAACTGGCATTGACTACTGACTGAGTACTGCCGACTGTATAGCTTTTTTTTAAATCTTCTTTCTAACGTTGTATTTACTTAGATTGTAGTAGCAGAAGGTCTATTTTAAGGCTTAAAAGAAAGAACTTTTCTTTATTCTGGGGTTGTTTAGGCTGTATTTCATGGTAGGTCCTAATTTTTACCCTTTCTAAAATTTACTATTGACAGTGTCCCTATTAACTTCCGCAACGCAAAATAGATCAAGTCTTCCCTCTTGATTTCTCCATTTCTCCCAGTGGACAGTCGATTTTGAAGACAAAACAAGGACATAAAACGCTGTTGGAAGTCCGACCAGCTGCTGTTAAAACTTCCTGACGTCCTTTGAGGAAAAACACTCATGCATCATGTAAAACCGATGGTTAATGCATGATTCACCTCGTGTGAGGTCGCCTTAATGTTGTAACAATAACATGGAGCCTTTACCGTATTCACTATCATGTAATGATATTGTAGAAATACTTAAAAATTATGATCATTAACTTTGACTGGCGCAAGTTCTATAAAAAATAATGCGTTTCGTTGCGGCTCTTGCAGTGAGTTGGTAATCATACAATGGTGATTTAACGATTTTGTGTAATAGGACCTTGGATCGGGTAAATATCTGTTATTCGATGGATTTACTTAAATATTATGTTTTTTACCTATCAATATTTTTGGTCCCTTTTGCCCTGTACAGGATGGCACCACACTACGCCACCAGTTTTAGATATATATTGTATCGAATTTCATCGCAGTAAAAGTTTCTTACGTAAACCATAACCCATTGAATAACTGGTTAAATTTAGAAATAGATAGGGTACCTACAAATTCTTCGTTTTTACAGAAGCAAACTAATCGTGACAAACATTGATTATCTATGTTATGAAAACAAACTATCTGATTCATTTTCCTGGTTTGCCAGACACAGTCGGATAAAAAATAAAAAAGAATTAAAACTGTCATTATGGCTGGGTATCTTCGACCACAATAATTCGATTGTTAGCGAGTGAAAGTGTAATCACTGTGGGTAATTGGGGCAATGGAAAAAGATATTTTTTTAACTTGATCATCACAAAAACTGTGAAGTGAAAGTTCTTTTGCCACCATGGATGGCGCAATAGTAGTTAGTATTTTTTTTTATGGGATGGGGATGACAATTTTCTATCCTTAAATTCTTGTTTTTCGGGAAAACCCCAAAATTGAAGAGATGGCGAGAAAAGTAAGAAAGTAAGTAAAAAAGAAAATAAAATTCGACCCAGATTAAGGCACAGGCAATATAAGAACACAAAAAAAAAAAAAACGGAAAGAGCCTACTATACCGTAGGTATACTCTAAGTGGTGATTTCATTGGTGGATAGAGCTAGTATTCGGCGTACCTACAAACGGAAACTTGTAAACGGATCTTCGGCAGCTGACAACAGCAGAACAAATCACTATTCCTTTTTTTTCAATGGGGAAATCCTCATGGAGGGTTATGCCGGCCTCCTACCGACAAAACCCCACTGTTCCTTCTAGTACCATGAGTCGAGGGCCCGGGAGATATTTGTACATTCGCCACACCACCGACTGGTGGACACCTATTTAGAATTAAACTACCGATTACGATTATCAAGAACACCAATCGTGCGTGACAGACCTACTTAAAAATCGAAATAGGCTTCTTGAATATTTATTCCATACATATATGTGTAGTTGTGCAGACCGGATAATTATGGTTGAACGACCATCATCGCTTTTATCTTGCTATAAAACATTATTTAGACCATAATTCACCTAATTCGGGTGCGGTCCGTTTCCATTTCATAATGCGCGCACTTCCCGGGGCGGGCGGAAGCGCGTGCGCGGTTCGACATTCAAATCATGCGCACCAACCATATTGAAATCAACACTGCGGCATCCCCAGCGCTAAACTGAACTTTAAGCCAATACAATTAAGGGTTATATTTGTATGTAGTGAAAGCCGCCTTGTAAAGAAAGTTATTGTGTGTTTTGTACGTTTGTATAATGTATGGGTAGGTATAATTTAATTCATTGATGTACACCACTGTGGCGCGTGACTTGTTCATAAAGAACTATTTGTCTGTGAGCGATGCGCGTACGGTAACGGCGGTGTAAACGAAGACAACTTTTCATTACGACAGCTAATAGAAAATGCCGGTGAAATACCGCAGTACGTATGTAACGTTGCTGAGCGGATGGATGAATAAATAAGCATAATATTTTCACTTATGGGCGCCCTGAGTGTTAGGTAACAGTCTTCGATCAACAATGTTGGTATTGTTGATCGAAGGTAACAGTAAAGAGGAACTAACTGCCTTGTATACATTTTTATTTGTGGAGACTTTCTTTGCCATTACTCTCTTAATCTTGAACTGGAACATACATAGCGGTACCTAGCCAAATTTTTTAGTATCTCCTGGTTCCACGCTCATATTTTGCAACATTATCCATCACTAGATACTTATCTACTACAAAAAAATTACAACGTAGGAAAACTCTCCTTAATTTCAGTTATTTTTAAGTCTTCAAGAAAACTTGCATTGATCGTTACTATTGACGTGCAAATTCGATGCTTGTTATTCCGGTTTACAAAACTATTAACACTGCGGAAAACGGAACGCAACGGCAATACATCACCTCCTTATCTTTCCGCGAAAGTCGGGTAATCGGATTTAATTGAGGGAAATACACGTCGTCAATGTACTAGTTAATTTATCATTATTTCCACACTGTTGTAGGAATTCATTCGTAAATTAGTGTTATACTCGGAATACTCTGAAAGATATTATGATTAGGTAGCTATAAGTATATGAACGTATGTGTTTCTAATATGACTAGTTACTTAATCACAGCGTAAGGTTTGCAGGTATGAGGCAGTTTATAAAAAAAAAACGGCCGCATGCGAGTCTAACTCGCACACGAAGGGTACCGTACCACCGTACAATATTTAATGCATGAAAAAAGCACGTTTCTTGTATAGGAGACCCCTTAAATTTTTAACTTTATTTTATTTTTATTATTTGTTGCTATAGAGGCCATAGTAGTAGAAACTCTGAATAAGTCCAAAATAATAAACGTAGCTACAGTTATTATAATTATGAAGAAGGAGCTTTAGCAATAAATAATGCAGCACATCACTTGAGCAGTTCTGAAACTCAAACGCAAACTCAAAGCATATATTTCAATTAAACCATTTACAGGCACTTTTGAATTGTCAAGGAATCGGTCAGTCAGAAATATGAAGCTAGTTGCCCATTCCAAAGCGTAGTAGATAAGTGCCTATGGAGAAGAACGGGCAAGAAACTCCACGGACGCGCTTAATTGAGCTAATTATATTGGCGTATGGAGGTGATCCACCTAAAAATAGCTTCAAATAAATACTTTAAAAAGTTGAGACAAACCATAAAGCAAACCAAAAACCATAAAAAAATGGCTAATCAAGAAACATTACCAAAAGGAGCGTTTCTACCCAGATATGCTCATTTTGGTAATATATCTATAGTATACATCTAAAAATAGAGGCAGGAAGATCAAAGAAAAGATGCATTGTGTGCGAGATGCTATGATCATATGATTAGGACTAGGAAGGAAGTGAATGTCTATAATAAAACTATTAAATTATCCCACTGATGACAGCAACAACGCCCAGCCTAAACCACTGGGTCTAGACTAAAGGCATACAAGTTTGCACATGTGTTCCTTATACAACGAAGGTGAGCACTTAGGAAAGATTTTAGAAACTTCATCCCCTGAATTTGTTACATAGGGTATGATTATGGACGTTTGTATGGAAGTTCCTCATTAGAAAGAATAAACGTAAACTGCACCGAATCTTTATCAAATGACGCAGATATCTAGGAGCAGCCGATGATGATGTTTTCAAGCTGAGAAGATCCTAGTCCTCGTAGTGAAGTTAGTTGTTGAAAGAAAATAATTACGTCTATTTACGGTAAACATGACGCAAAGAAAGAATACAAACACGAAAATAACAAGTTGGTGCAAAATATGCGTCACATCCACCAAACCGCCATCGCTCAGCATAATGCTGCGACCCTATGCGAGACAGAGCTCCAGCGCTGGTTTTCAGCGACAGCCAGGTGGCGTTTTCGTGATGACGTCAACCGGTGCGATAAAAAAAATATTAAAAAATACAATAAGTACTTAGTTCTAACTGTTGAAATCATCGTGTTCGTTCTTTATATCAGATGACAGTTTTTGAGGTTTTATCTTTAGCGAGAGCGTACTCAACAGTACCTAAGAGCTAATGGCGATGGTATAGATGAAATTATTTCGTGCTTTTGGTTATAGGTAGGTTAGGTTAACATTACCAGTGGTTATTCGGCAATTGGTACAGAATTTTAATAGGAGATAGTTCTGGCTAAGTAGGTACAATTGCCTTCAGAATCCTTTCAAATGACTTTACTTATGTTTGTTAAGCATTTCAATATGTTACGGTTGGGAAAAGAAAACGATATCAAAATACCAAAAAGTTGCAAACACTTACGATTGGTAGAGAAAACAATCCGTTAATGGAAATTAGGAACTGGCTATTGGTCATGAATTCACTGGCCTAGACTTTGAAAACTGAAGTTCATATTAATTAACGCATACGTTAAAGGGTATTAATTGTTCGAAACGTTCTAATTGTACGGAACTTCCTTCCTTGTATCCTGAAAATGTTATCTACTGGCATGTTAGATTAATTAAGTAGGCTTTTGGTATAAATAATAATTTAAGTGTCTCCTTTATTACTAATTTTGCTTTGATTATTATGAAATCATTCCTATTTTTATTAGTTGGTGATGGTTAAAGTTTTCCTTTGCGTATAATTACCTACATTAGTGAGTAGGTACATATTTCAGGAGGTTTTTGAACGAGGCTGGGGCATGGACTGCTAATATACTTAGATATACTAGGTATCTGTGTCATTTATTTATTTTATTTATTTTTAATTAACAGTTTATGTACACACGTATAAAAACAGACAAGAAGAAAGGAACAGTTTTTTTTTTTTTGTAAAACCCTGATGTAGGTGTTACTATTATTATTATCCTGAACGAATAATCTCCGCTCCACATTCTCGGTGGGACGTCTCGACGAGAACATTTACCGAGAAGAACAAGAAGAGAAAACAACAAGAATATAGATAAATATTCCCTCTACACTCTCGTATTCGGGAAGTCTTGTGTAGTTTTGCAGAGAATGTGGAGCGGGCTTAACTCAAGCCGAATGCCAACGCAGCAGTACAAAATGATAGCCATTCATGAGCAATTTGTTGACCATTTCAGACGAAACACCAAAACAAATCATAGGGAAGCACAACAAGAACAAGTTATGCTACATATAGATACCTTATATACGTATTAATTTCAATACACCTAGTTATACACATACTAATGACAGCTAGCTATCATTATCGCCTGCGCACGACATCTTTTAAACATCCAATTCCAAAATCAACCTTATTACCCGACCATAAAATACTTAGTCATGAATACACGTTTCGTACTTTGTATAACAGGTGGAAGCGGCAAAAAACTCAAGTATTACCTATTGCCTAGATAAGTTGTCGGGATAGCAAACATACATAATTACAGGCTCTGTTGTCGCCAATGTACCTATTACTTTTTACTTGGCTAGCTAACCAAAGATGTCTGCCTCTATGTTTTAAAGTCATCAACATTCATCATTTCCAGCTATCGTGTTTGTGATCTGACTTTCATTATTGTCATTTGAGATTGCGAGCAGGCTTGTCATTGTCACCATTGCTTGGTATTTTCAAATGTTGTGCTGTAGGTACTTAAAATAACATTGTCTGTGAATATTGCCATACAAAGTTTATTGATGGCAGTTGAGCAAAAAAAGACATCGAAAAATTGCCATGCCAGAAAAGTGACAAGTTAGTTGCAATAGATTACTTGGGAGTGGGAGCAAAAACACAGATCAATAATCAATCAATAATCACGGTTCTATCAATCAAATTCGACCCGATGTGTGAATAATTTTGTCATACTTGAATTAAGACGCTGAAAAGTGAAAAGACGGTAAAGCTCGTACACACGACTACATAATCAAGCTATACATTTCCAGTATAAGCTGACCTCTCATTGTACGGAAATCCTATACAATGCGAGATCAGCTTATACTGGAAATGTATAGCTTGATATGTAACCATGTGTAGGTACATTTATAAATGCCAATTTTTTGCTGCACTTAGCTTATTGTGCAAAGAAAATAAGATAGTAGGTACTAGGGAACACTTTCCATAGTTTCCATGCCTGGCACAGTTGCACACATCATATGCTCGACACATTTTACATAATATCTAATACTAGGTACATCGCCATAATGATGGGAAGAAACGACTATAAAGAATATTGTTGTGTCGTAGTCATCGATCACTAATTCCTTATTAGTAGTTTAGGAGGAGTTAGGTGACAAACATACGTACGGAAGAATTATATATATAAAGATATATGTACGTCACGTTCTCGAAAACGGCTCTAACAATTTCGATGAAAGTTGCTATATAGGGGTTTAAAAATCGATCTACCTAGGTTTTATGTCTGGGAATATTCGTTTCTTCCGTATTTTCACCAGAAGTCAGAAAAGTTATGACAATCGGTTCATAAGTGCTTTCTACTAATAACAAAGCTGAAGAGTTTTTTTTTGTATGTTTGAACGTGCTAATATCTGGAACGACCAGTCGGATTTGAAAAAATCTTTTTGCATTTGATAGCCCATTTCTTGAGGAAGGCTATTTAACATTACGCTAGGACCGATACCGTAGAAAAATAACCGATTACCATTACTTTTTGATTAGCCTAGTATACTATTAAATGAGCATTTTCTATTTTTACCAGAGCAGAGCTCAGTCGCCCAGGTACTATATGACTAATAGCTTATGCCTTCGTAAAATTAAGTAATACTGATTCAGCCAGTTGGTAGCGAACCTGACAGCTCAGGTTCAACACTGGTGGAAACACTAATTTCGATAAACTATCACGTCAGCAGTTAAAGCAGACGTCACGTTAAAGAGAAGGATCAGTAATGTACACACAGCTACACATCAAGCTATACATTTCCAGTATAAGCTGCCCTCGCATTGTACGGAAATCCTATACAATGCGAGATCTGCTTAAACTGGACATGTATAGCTTGATGTATAGCCGTGTGTACCAGTAAATTCAGATAAAGCCGCATAGCAGTGTAAGGCAACTGCAATCATTAAACTGCTTTTTCGAAACTAGACTAATAATAGAGGTCGCTTTCCATATTAAAAAGTTACTTTGGTTATAGCAATTATGAAGTAACTCAATAACTTAACTCAAGTCGCATATGGGATGCCGGGAGCCCTCGCGGAGAGCTCAATTTAAATGTAGGAATTCGGCATTATAAACTGTGAAAATAAAATCAGTTGTTTATTTTAACAATATTTCAAACGTAATGCCGCTAACCTTCCTGGAGTCAACTTATATAATATCTATGGCGGCATGACGTATGAGCTCTATGAGAAATGGGTGGAGTCGAAAGTGTTAAATAGGCTACCACCAATATCCTAAGAAACTATTATTTACTCTGTGCGTACCTGTCTAATAATTATAAGAGTAGGGGAAGATAAAAAAAAGATGGACGGACTGTGTGATCCACAGCTTGTCCAGAGGCGATAACTCGGTGTGGTTGGGTACTTCAGGATACATGGCCGCGGCCGTGTCGTTTGCAAGCGCTGCTACAAATTTATCCCGGTTGTGGTGTAGGTAGTCTAAAGATGATATGGCGAGAAAGAGTGTGACTACCGACATGACGACTAAAAGTATTGAAGCAAAAGACAATATTGCGCCGACCCCGAATGATGATAACGATGAGATATCAATACCCTAGTTCACACTCATACTTATTACATTTATACCAATTTTACAGGAGAGCAATTTTTATGTTCGCATATGAATATCGTGGCAGTGCTTAAAAAAACATTACAAATTGAGTACTTATATCATAGAATAGCTTTTTGAGATACTATATTTGTAATATTTATTTGACAATTTTAAAGTCTGCATGCTGAAAATTGATGTCTTAGAAGCTCGCCCCTCAGTTAATACGAAATCAATGCAGTAGGACATAAATGTAAAAAAAAAATATAGTAAACGAAAATATTTTTTTTAATAGAAGGAGAAGGCTTTACGTAACTTTGGTAAGATAAAACGACGCAGAATTTTATTTAGTCTACATAGGAATAAAAAAGTAATAAATGAAAAAATAAATACTACGAGTGTGAACTAGGGTATCGATATAATCCCAAAAATATAAATAAATGTTAACGTAGATATCAATCTAAACTTAGTGCTTTCTTCTTTTCAGGCCCAAAATGGTTTCGATGAGCTCCGCCGTTACGTGAAACAGGGAAGCGACTTCAGTAAAGAACTATCATCAATATTACAAGAGAGGTAAGACTACCCATTATTAACTTAATGCACTTACTGATTGAAGAACCGCCAAGGTCTTTGGCCAAGAAATCAATTTCAACGATTTCAGTTTAAAAAACCACTTCGTTTTATGTTTTAGAGTTATGTAACCTAATCATCAGTTTTGTAACATTTTTGCCTTTGTAGTTAAAATATTGCCATATAACGTTGGATCTTATAATAGGTTTTGCTAATTGAGATAAGGGTAGGTGGTAGAAATGTTTGAGAACTTCAATAAAAAAATAAACAACGAGCTAACCGTTCAGATAACAACGCATTGTAATATGTGCAATCAGCATAACAATGTTCATAATAACGGTACTATCACTTTTTCTAATAACTGGTAAAATTGTTACGCATCATTCGCCCGGCCGCGCTCGGCGCGCGCAGCTTTAGTGCAAGTCGTGCACGCACCAGATTAGCAATCTTATCGACATTTCTTCGTAACATTTACTTTCCAGACATTACTATAAAACAATACCTTATTGTTTACGAGCAAATCGCTCGAGCGATCCTGTGTTCCGCGAACGGTCCGAGACAACAGTCGGCGCAAGCGCAGGGACAATACGAAAGTTCTCGTCATGCTGTATAATTGATATTATATTGTTCACACGCACGCTTATAGCTTTCCCCGCGATATACAGATATCGAGCACGTCGTTAAATAATGTTGCATACGAAAGTAAGGGCACGGCAATGGCCACAAAATAAAAATAGCTCGTTGCGAGGTTCCGCCAAGTGGGCCACGACGCGAGACAGAAATAACGCGCGCTCTAACAATTGAAACCCTCCCATTGGCCGAGAATGCATTATCACTGCTTTTACACAACCACAAAGACGAGCAGACGTAAAAACAAATCATTACGCCACCGCGATTATTTCCTACGAACGTTCGCTTCCGTCACAGATTGTGAAACTCCGCAGATAGTAGACACTCATGTACTATATCGGTTCTTTGTAGAATTGAAGCAGAAATATACTACTCAAAATGCTTAGCAAAGCTTGGGACGAAGTTGACGAAAGCTTGCAAGGAGAGCGTCGGCTCGTGCGCAGAGGCGTGGAAACATGTCGCGCTGGAGATGGAGAAACGCTCGGAAATCCACAGGTAATTGGCAAACATGCAGAATCTTTGAACAGCCAGTTATTTCACAAAGATTTTGAACGTTAGTAACACTGTAATTGCTCTATTTCAGAAATTACTCAAGTGCTTTATCCGACGAGCTAGTGAAACCAATGAAACATGTAATCGACAATCAGTTGAAGCTTAGGAAGAAGGTAAGTTACTCAAGACAATCGAAATGGTGGACAACTTAACAAAAAGAAATCCATTGCTAATCTGATTAAAATTGCAGATCGAAGGTAACGTTGACAAGACTACGCGATCTCTTGGAGAGTGGAGAACAGCGGAGGCAAAGTCGAAGAAACATTCTCACACAGCGGCGCGGGAGAACGAGAAGCTACAGGACGCCACGTTGGAGATTAGGTCTGCCTACAAACTACACACTTGACGTTGCTAATGTCCTGTTTTTTGTTTGTGATAGTAGTCTGTCGGGACATTACATCGGCGAGTCATTATGGAAGGATCCTTCGTTTTTTGCGGATGCGAATGGCCTAGCGATTGTTTGTTTTGCGAATGTTACTAAACGCTCCCTGCGTTTAGAATGAGTCACGAGCTTCCTATATTTTTTTGCAGCCGTCTGTCGCGTAGTTCGAGCGTGGGACACATACCACACGCGCACAGCATCCTGAGCGCCGCGCGCGCAGAGCGGCTACCTAACGCGACGAGTGAGAAGGACGCAGCTAAGCTTCAGGTCAAAAAGAGGAAGACGGAAGATGCTGTGAAGAAAACTGAAGTTGAATATTACAATGTGTGCGTGCACGCGGAACGATCAAGGTAAACAAACCACTTTGATCAAATTGTATAAGTGCAGCCCAATCGATGATGGTTTTTACTGTTTCTGCCGTAAATATACTCTGTATATTCTTCGACTTCTTCAGCTTTCTGATTAATTTTTAATAATATTGTTTTCCAGGTTGGAATGGGAGACAAGCGTGGTGAAAGGAGCTGGCATGCTGGAGTCTTTAGAAGAGGAGCGACTAGCCCAACTCAAGACAGCAGCCGACTGCTATCTCAGGCTAACTTCCGCCGTGCCGGCACAATTAGCAGAGGTAATTAACAAATTTTTGTCAGTACTCATGATCTAATCATTGGTTAGTAGGCAAACAACGTTTTTTGTTTGCTGTTTATGAGGCTCCTTTTGCAAATATCCTATGAGGCAATCATGTCTTTTATTTAGGTGTTTTATATTTCTTATCCCCAAACTTACTTAACGTCTATTCAAATCCTTGTTTCCAAATGATCAACTTAATAATACTGGAAATTAAAGAAATTTTAGAAAGTCTATTGAAATTGTTTTTTTTTTTTGAAGTTGTAGCGCAAACTGAACTTCATACACATGAACATCAGTTTGCGCTTTAAAGTAATTTTTCATTGAAAACTCATATTTGCTTACATGTTTGGAAACTAAATTGCGATCGCAGCTTAGAAGCGATTGTATCGAAGACCAGAAAACCGGTGTATTCCAAGACTTTATTTCTTTCTGACAGGAGCAATTCCCTCAACTATCTCCAAGACCTCTAACATTAAGTTAGGTGGTAACATTGACTAGCCCAACCTTAATCTGTTTGTAACCCAGCTTTTTTATTGTTTTCAGGCCACAAATGTGTTAGTGAATCCGATAAAGAACGCGAACGCAAACACGGACATGCGGGTGGTTCGCGGCGTGCGGTCTGCGCAGACCGGGGCCAGCGAACAGCTGCTGCCGGACTTCTATTGCGAACACACCACGCTGGCTATGAACAAAGAACGACGTAAACAGGTATATATCGCTACACTATTTTTTTCTTTAAAAAGTCCTCAAGGGTACCATTGTCTTTTTGTTGGGAAATTATAAATACCTTCCGCCTGTAGAGAATGGATGGAGGGTTATGGTGTCGCATACCTTACCGACTAAATCCCGACAGTGTTCTTTCCGTTCCAACCAACCAACCAACCAAGTCCATAGTAGGTACGGCATTATCTCTTACATGCTCTAAATTGGAACTGACTTAACAAATGTCTCGATCTTGCTTAAAACAAAAGCGGCAGACAGATAACATTCTAGATTAAATCTGACCAAGTCTTACGTAACCATCAGTTGGAAACATACGTTTATACCGTTAGGCTTCTTGACAAATCGTAATATCTGGATGATGCTAGGGTTTTTTTTTTTTTGAACGTCGTTTTCTAAAAATGAAAATTTCATGATAATCTTTGGCGCCGTTTCCGAGATTTAGATTATATATAAACAAGAATTGCTCGTTTAAAGATATTAGATTCGCTATTGACGGTTGGAATGTTGTTAATATCGCTCATGATAGATAATGCTGACCAGACGTGACAGACATTTACGCAGTCCCTACACAGTATTATTATACTAAACTTCCTCGTTGTGTTTCAGGCACTGCTAAAGATACTCCAGCTAGTGAAACAGGACATCGACAGAGAACGAAAATCCAAGCAAGGACTTGAAAAGCTGTCGATGGCCATCAAACAGACCCCTACGTTTGGCAACGACGATTCACAGCAGAATGTGGCCGACAAACTGTACCATGTAAGTAAATTGATACGAGTTGGACGCTATATAGCTTATTTAGAATAATGGTTAGTGGACAGTGGGTCTGTTCATCCAACTTGTTTTGAATGAATAAGTTCGAGCATTCAAATCAGCGAAATTAATTGTTTATTAAATTGACTATCAACCTATACGGCCGTACCTATATTTAAATCTCAACTGGGCTCCCTATACATGACGCCGGAACCGCACCGGAGCCGACCGGCGCCGGACCATAAGATGAAAAAAATTCTGAATATCTCAGAATAAAAATGTAAAATCTACGCGGCTCCAGTGATGCGCATGGGCGATATTCTCTCGTATACACAAACATGCGGTCCGGCGCCGGTGCGGCTGCGCAGGAAACCTAATTCTATGACAGTTTTATGAAATGGCTACAGCGGCTATAACAGTCAGTGGACATAGTGTGTCAATTTGATAATCAATTATACCAAACTTAGGGAAGTCCTGACTTTACATTCATCTGTTAGGACCTTCGACTATCGTGGGGCATGATAAACTTAATAAAGATTTACCGTCATTGCGTAAACGAGCACACCGAATAGGATCCTCGGTGAATATTGGCAGCAGTCAGAGCGACTTCTTCAATGTTAGAAACCGGACAACTCGCGGGAAACAGTGACAGTAGCCTCCTTATTTATAGGATTTGCGAATACCAAGGAAATAAATGCAGATTCATCGTCATCATCTGCCTAGCCTTTCCCAACTATGTTGGGGTCGGCTTCCAGTCTCACCGGATGCACCTGAATACCAGTTTTAATAATTAAAATTATTTACATGATTTTTAAAACTAAGACAATAATAATAATATGTACAAGTATATAAAAAGGGGGGGGGGGGGGGGAAATAATCATAGGGCATCAAAAAATTCGTCCGCATCGCTATCAATAGGAAAAGTGCCCAAAAGGCTGGCAGCATTGCCACGTTGTATGGCAATGCTGATTCTTTGGCCAAAGAATAGGCCAGCCCTCTGGTCACGTGAAGAGTCGACCAGTCGCTTGGCAATGTCTTGAAAAACGATGTGGGCACTCGGACCCCATGGCCCTAGTGTTTCAACCCCAAACGGCTCAAACATATAAGTCCCAATAAGATTGGAATATTTGCGCCGTTTGAGGTTTTCCGCACCTGCAGCAGCAGCCCCAGCACAGCCCGCCGTGCTAGGAAGATGGGATGGCGCAAGGGTGTCGACACACGTTGCATCCCACACCAAAGGCCTACCTACCTTCCAAGGCATCATGGTCATTCCGTCTGGTCTCTTACCATCGTCGCGTGCCAAGCCATTGGGCTCTAAAACAGCTGGCACTCCGGCGGTGACAAGAGCACGACGGATGATGTCATTGATGCTGGCGTGCCGTGCTATCCGACCTGCGCTCTTATTGCAGGATAGGCCATGGTGTCCGAGACAGTCGACACCTTCACCGCATTGGCAGAGATGCGGAGCCACACAAGGAGCGCCCAGACGCAGACAGGTAGCGAGCCGGAAGGTGGTATCACCCAGCATAGTGCCTATGTTGGGTGACGGTAGCGCCTGAAGCCAGAGGCCCGACTCCCACTCACCCACAGCCAGCAGGCGGGCACGCTCAGCAGTATTGGTGGACGTATTAATAAGATTGTTCCGTACCAACCTGCAGAGCGGCTCATCCCACTGCCTCTGGGAAGATGGGTTCACTGGCCGATCTGTATTCGGGCAAGTCGCTTTCCAGGCGTTCTCCGCATCGGTCAAGCACGGCACTTCAGAGTTAACCAGGCAGGGGGCTAAAATTTTCCCGGTCAACTTTTCAGTGCTGTGGACAGAGGACAGGAACGCGGGTAAGCTAATACTGGTAATTTTGCGGACACCGAGGCCACCAAAACGGATGGGTAGAGTGGCTTGCAGCCACGCGCGGTCATCTAGGGCCACATTCAAAATGGATGATAATGTGCTGCGAATGATTTGGTCAATTTTGTTCAAGAGGTGTGACTGCTTCCATAAGGGGGAAGAGCGTAGAAAATATATAAAATTTGGACCAAAACAACAGTATCTAATCAGGGTGAATGCCGAATGTAAATTAATTTTGGAGAGTCTGTCCGAAACGTCATTGAAGTTTTTGATTTTTTCGTTGATGAAAGGAGAAAAACTGTCTTCTAAAATTGGGGAACCTAGGAGCTGAAGTGAACTTTTTTCTAAAATTTTGATTTGTGGGGCTATTTCATTAAATTTTTCAAGGGTCAATTGTCTGTCAGTAATGTCAGAAAGGAAAATTTCACATTTTGATGGGTTAAGGTCCAAGCCAATGGATTTAAATTGTTGTTTGAGGAGTTGTAGGTCTTTCAAAACGGTGTCTACATCACCTCCTAGCGTTCCATCATCCAAATACCACACGTTAAATTTTGAATTTAGTTTTTGGATAATTGGATGGATAGCCAAGCTGAAAATGACTGGCCCGAGAGGGTCACCTTGTTGGCATCCTACTGCAGATTCCAAAACATTGTCCTTGTATAGTAATTTAGAGGGATACCTGTAACACTGCCACATAAAACCATAAATTTCGGGTAGTTCCTTTTTGACTTCAGCCAACAAAGTGTCCCTGTTGACAGAGTTAAAGGCATTCTTAACATCAACCTTGAGGATAACCTCACATTTTTTGGAGTTCAAAAAGGTGGAAAGGGCATGCACGGCAGCCTCACAGCCCCCTCTTGAGCCGAAACCAAGCTGCAGGGGCTGAAACTTAGCTGTAAGGGATTCGCTGTATAGCTTACAGCATATTTTGGCTGCCGTACGCCTGTAGGTGCACCCAACGGCGATGGGACGAATGCCGCCGTCCTTCTTGCGCAGGGCACATAGATTTGCCCCATATAAGACATCGACGACGGCCTCGTTCACACCGCCGGTAAGCATGAGGTTAATTAGGGCCGCAAGTTCCTTCAGAAGCGACTCACCAGCGTCCCTGGCGCCTGAACTCACTAGGTCCTTTAGGTGTTGTGGGGTCAGGCCGTCGAGGCCGCCGGCGGAACCGCTCCGGAAGGAGCTCACGGCTGCAATCAGCTGGGCTGCCGAAACATTTAAGGAGGTTGAATTTAGGACAAGAGGGTCGGGGGGATCGGGAAATGTGAGACTATCCGCAGGCGCGGGGTGTTTACTCTCTAGGGCTGTTAGCGTTTCTGGAGAGTAAGGCGCCACCACATCGCTGCTGAACAGTATCCTGGCCGCTCCCCTGATGTCACCTTCACTTAATTTGGATTCCACATGTGAACATAAGCCTTTTTGTGGTTGGTTATTGAATGCGGGTAATTTTGGATCTAAAATTAGGGTCGAATTGTTACAATTTTCTTTAATTTGGTTTGTTAAGGTTTTTTTAGTTGCCAAATTTTTTTTGACATGCAGAATCCTATATGGGAATGTAAGTAATTGCTCCCAGGCACTTTGTGAGTTCTCCTGGGTCGCAAGACGGAGACATTGCGCCAGATTCAGTGCAACAGACCGTCTCGCGCCCCGGGGAACTCTCTTTAACACTGGGGTAGAATTTTTTAATTTTGCAAGCGTTTTCCATAAGGTTTTCTCAAAAGGTGTTGATGTTGGGGATGTGGCTGGGGGGCACAATGGTACACTATGTGGTTTGTGGATTTTGCCATAGTGTATCCTCAGCCCCCGTTCGCCTCTAAAAAAACGTGCCTGTGAGCAATGTGGACATCTTACCAGCTGGACATCAAGCGATGTGGCAGGTTGACTGGCATAGGTCCCGGCGTCGCTACAGCCGGCGTTGAACATATAATATTAAAAAACACTTAAAATTACAATTAAACTTACATAAAAAATATAATAACAAACTTGCACACACTAAAAAAATAAACAAACACTTTTCCTATATTTACATAATGAAATTGTCAATGCCATTATTTTTTTTGACGGCTGCGGCGCAGTCGCGCTCTAGGCCCGGGGTGCTGCGCATGCAGGGCGCAGCCTTCGCAACCGTTGCCTAGGCTGCAGGCGTCGCGTCTTCGTCCCTTATAGTTCGTTGGTTAGGTTAGGTTTGTAGGACCGATTTGTCAAATTAGGTTTTTACTCAGAATGTTAAGGTGCTCCTGCAGTCGGAAAATGGTATTCTGGGACTGGGTCCTTTCCCAACAGAAGAAAATGTGGATGCTGACCTTATTAATGCAGGCAAAGAAACTGTCACTGTACTACCAGGTATGTAATTTTATTTTGAAATGGTTATTTTTTCACTAAGATATTATTATTATTACTTTTCTATCATTCAATTCGTTGAATTGAATTAATTAGTCAGTTCGAATAACGGAATAATTAAAACGTTTTATTTATCGGAAAGTATAATAGGCCATAAAAAAATACGGTCGCTCCATGTAAAATACCAGTATTTTACATGGAGCGACCGCCAATCTGACCTCCATAACCCAGTTACTGGCTAACACGATACCCATTGGTACGACTGGTTGGCAGACATTTGAGCTTCTGACTACCCGTAACGACTGTCAAAGATCTACGAATGAAAGCCGGGACCATCGGCTTATATAACGTGCTTACCGAGGTACGGACGGGTCTCGATATGTAATCCCATCAACGAGCCGTCCATGGCAAGCGTAGTTTAACCTTCGATCGACCCGTGCAACGGTTATCATTTAGCCACGAGCCCCTCTCGGACCCAAAGAAATGCAAATTGAATCAAAGTATAACAGAGTATAGCTACAGCAACCTACTTATTGATTCTTCCGACTCCTGACCTTCAATCGGTTTTTTCAGATGAGAAGTATGCTGACGTACTTGGAAGCAGTGAGATACAAGATAACGGCGAGTCTGAACGAGTTGGACAGCAGGCCACCGGTGCAGCATCCTCTCGCGGCGCACATACAGATCATTAGGGATAAACAAGGATTACAACAGAGCATACTTAAAGTAAGTATTTGAAAATGTAGGGGCGATTTTGAATTTCGGAATTGAAGAGATAGAGGTTAGGTTTAAATCCAGAAGATACAATAGGTACACGCAATGCATGGAACAGTTTAAAAAAAAAAAAAACGTTAATGACTCGGCAAGCATGTCATTCAAAACTACAAATAATTCATCTAAGCATTCTCCACCCCAGGTACCACCATGGCTACAAGCTGACTACCAAAACGAGGTGAACAAGAACCTCACACCGAACTACACGGCCTTAACCAAAAGCGTGAACGGGGGCGAGGAGAGGGAGCGAAGGGACTCCATCATGAGTAGAGCATCCAGCAAGCTGAGGATAGAGCACCTCTCGTTCAGGAGGAATGCAGAGCACAAAAGCGCGCCGGCCACGCCCGTGGTCGACCTTCCTCCGCCGCCCACGCTGACGCCGTCAACTGACGCTCCTCATCCACCCGAAAGCCCCCTGGACTGGAGCGAACGTGGCGCAGGAGATGGACTGTCTAACCAACAGGATAGTGATTTTGGTAAGGATTTTCAGGCACTTAAGTCGTTTTCGTTGAGTCATCCTATGTTACAGGAAACATGATCAGGCCGAATCCCATAGTTGTTTACTGTTATGATTTTGCGATCAGTTGATGTTGTTGTTGTTTTGTTGTTGTTGTTGTTGTTAGTTGTTGTTGTTGGTTGTTGGATTGATCTAAATAACAACAAAGAATCTCATACATTAACGTACAGTCAGCCTCAAAAACAACAAAGATTAGAGACATTTATCTTGTCGACGTACCGATACATCTTTTTGAGACTGACTGTACGTAACACAACACAAACGATTTCTAGTTCAGGAGCTGTGAAACTAACGTGTGCAAAAATCATACGATGTACAGTTCGTGCCATTAAAGATGAGACTTGACGCACCACGTGGTTTGACTTGCGCAGTAGACGATTTATGGGTCTCTTTAGCGGTATGAGGTCCCCGCTGGGGCGTCATCGGGGCGGGGGAAAGAGCGGCGGGAGGCGCGGTCAAGTCTCAACTTTAATGGCACGACCTGTACTTAACCATCAAAGAGGAGAACGATATGAAAAGGGGGATACGTGGGATGTCTGAACGACCGGTCAAAAACCCCTGTTCAGTCGTGTAGAACAAAATATTGATGTAATTCAACAACAAAGAGTCCATTATTTTGTTATTGTTGACGTGTTCTGAGAGAATTATAGTAATCACTTGTGGTCACGAAAAACTTTGAAAAAGATATGATTTTCTGAAAACGATTATCGAACGTTTCACGTCACTTAACGTTTTGTTTCTTTTTCAGATGAGTTTTCATCGCAAAGTGATAGTTCGACGGATTTGACTGATATTATAAAGAATGAGAACGGAGACGTGGTGCCACAGACGCCGTCATTAGGGAAGTGCCGAGCCTTATACACCTACGAAGCTAGACTGAATGATGAACTCAATTTAACGCCAGGTAACTTTATAACACTTTCCTTCTTATTAAAAATCCGCATTTGTGCCCGGTTCCTGAGGTATTCCTAACTGGCGTTTATCGATTCGATAGTGCTGTCATAAGTACTATAAAGTAGTCAAAAACATATGCCTGTTTTTAGGGCGTCACCTACATGAATGCCTAAATAAAAGTGCTGTTAATAGATTTTCAACTTTAGGCGCTGAGCCGAGCGTTGAAAACCTAACATCGTGCTTTTATTTAGGCATTCATTTAGGTATCGCCAAGTGAATTCGAACGTCGGAATAACTATTAACGACTAAAAAATGCAAAATGCTGTTAGCATTTAACATAATTTCTTAAGTTTTCGTGCAGTGCCTGACAATCACTCTATTTATTTAGTGCAGAACTTAAGAATGAACCTAAATAGGTAACTGTCTGCACATTAATATTCTTAGAGATTTTGCGAACTGCATAAAATCCGAGAAATTCGGTGCGAAGTACCCATTATACTACTATAATTTTGTACGTCCGATTCTAAATTCGGATTTTCCCAATTCAAATTGAGCTCGAATCTTGAATGCAGTGCAAAACGCTCTAAGGGGGATATTACACTATCATATCTATGATCATAGGCCTATTAATATAATGAAACTAGCTTTTGCCCGCGGCTTCGCCCGCGTGAATGTCGGATAATATCCCACGGGATCGCACTAACCGTACCGGGATTACATACCTAATAGCCGAGGAAAAGGACATTGACTCCTACCGCTGCGCCCGCGTTTGTTACGAGTAATTTTGAATCTTAAACCATTCATTTAAATGAAATGGTGTCAAGGCAAATTTCAATCAAAACTAAATGCTCAATTATAGAAACAAAGTTAATTGGATAAGGATTAATATAATACTGGTCAAAATAGCTTCGGAAATAACAATGAAATTTTTATCAAATTCTGAGAAACAAATGTGGTTATTATGGGTCATCCTTAGAAGATAGACATATGCCATCGCGAACTTTTTTGTTGTTTTTTTTTTAAGATAAACCATACTGTACAACATAAATTTTATGTAACTCTGACGATTTCCGCGGCGCACGCCAATAAAGCTCCCGAAGTCGGCATTATTTATTCCGACATCTTCAACAATAATCGTCAAATTTCGGCCAATTTACACAAAACTTAAATGAATTACACACTAAAACCTTGCACATGAATCACTCCGTTTATTGGTGAAAACCGTTTGAAAATCTGTTCGGTAGTTTTTGAGTTTATCGCGTTCAGACAGACAGACAGACAGATTGTAAAATTTTAAAATATATATATTAGGGGTAATTTGTGAGCTTCGTAGATATATTATATGATATATATATGATCCCAGATATATGATAGTCTAGGGATATACATTCAGAATCGCGTGCCGCGTTTGATAGTAATGTTCTAATAGCTTGTACAAAATATACCTTTAAAAGATTTAATACTATGTGATATAATATATGTTTAGGTATATATTATTGAAAGTTTATACTGTCACCATAAGTATTTCTACAAGAACTCACTGTTATCAGACTCTTTTGTTGAATAATATTCTATAATTCACAACTTTTTAGTTTTGTTAAGTTTTTGTGAATATCTTTCATTGTGCGCATAAATTGCTTAGCGAATTTTTGTACATTTATAAAAAGTGTTTCAAAAGCACAAAGAAATACAATAAGAAAACAAGAAGTTGTCTACTGTAACTGTTTTTTACAGGTTTACGCTTTCAGACAGGAAACTTTTTCAGATATGGTTACTTTAGCGAGCCATATTAAAGTTTCTGCCATTATGCGTATGCTGTTCCATTCCTGCCCAGAAAAGTACGTAGGTACCATCGCGGTCACTCATATGGCCACTTTAAAAACAAAATCCCATGTACACGACCCTTTTTTTCGTAGTAAGCATTACTATAGCGGCCGAGCGCTGCAAGCCGGAATAGTCCTTACGGTGTCCAGATATTCTGGTCCGCGATAGTACCTATGTAAAATTTATATTTGTAAAGGAATTCTACTGTGAGACAACGATATCCCATGTCGACTGTCAGTTAACTTATCTGGCAGATATATTGATATAAACCCTGATCCATTCTTTATTTGTTAGATTGTGCTTATTTAAATAGGTACTGACTACTGTGAAGACCATTGCCATTGGGATACAGAGAACCTATTGCCCGCTTTTACAAAAACTGGGCAACACCTAAATTAATTCCTAAATGAAAGCGCGATGTTGGATTTACAACTTACGGCGCTGAACCGAGCGTTGAAAATCCAACAGTGCTGCTTTTATTTGTTAACAAAAACAGGCATTAAATAATTATTATTATTTAACTAAAGTAAACCACCTCTATGTTCTACCCCATATGCATGAAAAATAAAACCTTTCCGCCCTGAAGCTGAATTTATGATAATTTGCAGGCGACGTTATAAACATTCACGAGAAACAGGACGATGGCTGGTGGAGCGGCGATCTGAACGGCATCTACGGCATCTTCCCATCGTCCTACGTGGAAGAAATCACCACCTGCATATAGCGCCAGGGAATATGAAACAAGATATAAAGAAAGCAAATCATTTTGAGCTCACAAAAGAAAATTAACCTTAAATAAGAAACAAAAAAAAAACAAGTCAACCATATACAAGGTGAAATTAAAATTAGCTAGCAAAACTCCTCAGTTGTGATAGGTATCGAAATCTATGCATTATAAAACAAAAACAAAAAAATGATTTGGTGATTGCTTTTGAGGGTCAATGACCGCTGATAGTGTATTTACTTGAAAAACCTAATTTTTTTTTTAAACTTCACAGACTTGGTGGGTATCATGAATTAATGATATAACAAAAAAAATATAGATTTTCAAAACATATACTTCAAGTAAATGCCTGCGGTCATCGTGTCAACCCAAAAAACATCATCATGTCATTTTTTTTTAAATCTTGTTTAAGTATGACACAAAACATCTATGGGGTTTCGCTTAATAATTTCATTTAACCTTGTAGATGTTGCATTTCACGACCGCTCGTCAATCAATATAATTTATACGTATTTATATAAACAATGACATAAAGCCCAATTTACACGATGCTACATTTTGCCTGTGGCATACAGTAAAATTGATTCTTATTGCATAGAATCAGAAGCCTACAATGTTCCCACTGGTGGGACACATGCCTCCTTTCTTCGAGAGTGAGTGAGCTATAAACTACCACGCGGGCCCATTGCGGGTTGGTAGATGTCACATGTCTTCGATTTTTTGGTTCTTGGACTTGCCGGTTTCCTTACGATGTTTTTGCTTCACCGTTTTGAGAGCAGTGGTGATGAAATTATTTACACAAAGTAAAACACCTACCCGGATTCGAACGCATGATCTATAACTTGTAAGTCAGTGCCGTTACCACTGGGCCATCACTGTGTATTGCATGCAACTGGCAATTAAATCACACTGTGTAAATCAGCACCCTAATTACTTATTTAACACACGATCAATCACAATCTTTTCATTTTGAAAGTTCAACAACATTCATTGCATTATTTACGTTGTCGAGCAGAAAATTTTTGCGAACAAATGAAGCAATGGATTAGCAATATCCTTCAAAATTATTACGCAATTAGGGTGCTAGCTTTGAGGCACAAGACGCGCGCTGGTGAAATGCAAGGACTTAATTGATGCAAAGATTTGATGAAATAAGTATTCGTTCTCTCTTCAGAGGTGAAGAATGATGATACGTTATAGCTAATGGATCCTTAGAAAAATCAACCGATTCAATAAAATTGTAAATAAGACTATCAAAGGTTTAGATGTAGTAATGTCGCGCAAACCAATTGTTATGTCTGACATATTATATTAATTATTTGAAAAGTTGATGTCTTAGTGTACTCAAATGTGCACTGGACACTGTGTGTAATTAACATTTTAAATTAATTATTTCAGTCGAATTATAGGTCATGTGTCAGGCCAAAAGAATAATAATTATATCCACCACCAGAGTCTTCAACCTGAAATGTTTTCTTATTAATGAAACTGTAGCGAGCACAGCGTATTTATGAAGTTCACACTGAATATTTAATTATGTGATAATTTATCTATTCACAAGACAAAAAAGAATAACTAGACTTATAAGTATTATAAATGTAAAGTGTTGGAGTTTATAAAATGTACCTATAAGATAACGTATGCATAAGTTAAAATTATTATAACGTATACACTGAAAATGTAAATTATATGATATATACAATTAAACCAAAGTGTTGTTATATAAATAAATTGTTTAAGAATATTATTTATTTGTATTATTTTTGGCAATTCGTAAAATAAACCCATTATTTGTGAGATGACAACAAATTATTTATTCAAAATAACGTTCTTACATTAGGTACAGTTTTGTTTTACATTGTGAGTTTTTTGCTCTTTTTGCAGTTCTTCGATGGTTTTGTAAATTTTTTTTTTGCAACATAATAAAACTTTACAACTACTACTACTCGACTTTTTAGGCTTTTGAATTATTCGATAGATAGAGTTAGTAGTACTTTACATTTTTGTCTTATCTGCTATTAGCAAAAAAATATTATAAAAACATTTATAGATCTTTAGTTTGTCGAGCGACAATTGTGTCGCGCTATCGTTCGTCGATCAAGTTTCGTTGACCCATCGTTTGTCGTGAAAACAATCAGTCGCACTAATGTTCGTCGAGCTGATGTGCTGTCGCACCACTGATGGTCATTGGTCATTTGTCGTGTATTTGTTTGAAATATTTTACAGCTATTTGCGACGTTGCCCACTTTCTGTATAAACGCTTTGAATGCCAAGAAGGCAGTGGCGAATTTTCCCTAACGCCAAAGAGGCCCGGGCCTAGGGCAGCCAGATATAAGGGGCGGCCAACCTGCGCCTGCGTCTGACAATATCTCAGCTCAGTAAATAATAGATCTATAACGGCTAAGGGCAGGCGAACAAATAATGTAAAATTTTCGAGCTCGCTTCGGTCGCTCTTGCATGTGTTAATTAGAGAAATTTACAAACGAAAACCTAACATATACGAGGTGAACTACAAAACTTATCGAGCTCGCTACGGGGAGCTGAAGAGAAATAAACCTGCCGACGCCCATATTATATAGGTATAAACTAATAACGTCTACTACTAAACGGCCTACGGCGGCCGAGACTGCAAGTCCGCCTCTGCAAGAACTAGTTTAAAAAAAAAAAACAAATAATAACAAACTGAATTATTTACATAGTAAGATTAGCTTCTGTCCGCAACTTTGGCCGCGTGAAATTTCTTGTTTTAACATAAAATATACCTATCCTATGACTATGACATTCGGTAGTACAGTAGCTTCTCACTAGTGAATCAATTTTCGTTAGCGGATCAGTAGTCACCTCTTTAAAATTTTATAGTATAGAAAACGTATTCGTGCTAAGTTTCAAGTTTATTAACCCCCTTATACCCTGTATAGGTGGCAGGGACATCGATGCGAAAACTGTTACCTGACTCTGATTCAGTACATGATTCTTTACCACACTGTTCTAACAGTACTAACAGTTCATTCTAGTACTAACAGTCTCTGAGTTAAGCCGCGGACAGACAGACAGACAGACGGACATGGCGAAACAAGAAACAGTTGGGTTCATCACAATCACACTTATCACAAGTATTGAAGTCCTGTAATAATCACATTCGAATGAAAAAAGACTAGGTACCATAAAAAGAAAGAATGAGTCACTTCACTCTTAGATTAGATTGCGAAAGATTTTGAACGAATGTTTTGATTAACTGGAGTTGCCACGATAAAAAATACTATGAAATAAAAAAAAAAAACAAAACAAAATTGTCAAACAAATTGACACTGACACTTACTGTGACAGTAACAACAACAAACAAATAAACAGGCTGTCTCATTCATTACCTTAAATAATATTAAGTTGTAAATATTCGTTATTGTAATTTGCTCATTATTCACTTCTTCGATTCATCCTTTTCCTTATACTGATCCTATATCCGTCCTATCCTAAATTCCGTTCTAATATAATTAATAATTTTGTTTCCCCAACTTTGTCTCTTCGATTAAAAAAATAATAATAATAAAAAAATACATGACATTGGCTAATGCACAAACCGTGCGAAGCCATAATTAAAAAAAAAAAAAAAAAAAAAAAAAAAAAAAAAAAAAAAAATAAACAGGCTAAAAAATCAATACCAATCAATACAAAGCACCTTCAACGGCGTCAACCGCGAAAATATTACAAAGGTCCTTCTCTTGTATACAAACAGTTAAGAATTGAGATTCTGTAACTACATCAATAACAACTATGCCTGGACCAGGTAAGTTTTTAACAAACTTTTATCACACGGCAGATTGTACCGTATTGATGATAAACAAGAAGCTAATATTTTCTACATTACAAAATTAGCAATAACCACCTATTGCAGGGGTGGCCAACTTGGTTAGACTCAAGATCTATTGTTTACTGACGACACCCTGTGGGATCTACCAATTACATACTTCTAGATATTTTTTATGAAACTGTACAATTACCTATGTACTATTATTTATTTAATTAAGAGATCATAAAATTGAAAATTATTCTTAGTAACTACTTATTTATAGTAGTGTGTGTATTGCGTCTGAGCTACTGCCTGGAAGAGAGGATAAATAACGTGATGGAATGGCGATTGAAAAATGATACAAAATGATGCGCGCAGCAGTTGGTGATTATGTTGCGTAGTCTATTCTACCTATTTTTTACTTAAAAATATTTGTAGGTATTTTAAAATATTTTTTTTTGTTTTGCCACGATCGACTGGACTAATAGCCGCGATCGATCGGTCGATCGCGATTGACCGATTGGCCACCCCTGACCTATTGTATACGTTGGTATACAATATAAACCTACCAACATAGTTGTATGTAGGTATATAAATACCTAAATCCTAGTAATGTTTCAGGAAAACGTAATCGCAAAGGTCAAGACAACTCTGGCCACACGCTGGCTTCCATTGCCCGAGAGACTGCGACTTCCTTGGCAGGAGACAGTCCCGTGCTGGCTATATTCAAAGACGCTGCTATGAAATTGACTGAGCGTCAGGACAGACATGAGCGACTCGTTAAATTGTCGCGCGATATCACTATTGAAAGCAAGAGGATCATATTCTTGTTACATTCGCCTATAATGTGAGTATAGAAATAACCTGTAGACAGTCAGACAGGCTGTCTACAGGTTATTTCTAAATTAAAGTTAATTTGTAAAATAAAAGTGCTTGCTACACCCTATCAGGGTAGGGCTGCCAACACCTAATGGGCCCCGGTCAAAAACTTCAAATACCCTAGGTATTTGGGTGAAATAAAGATTTTTAACTGGACGCCCTCAGATTTTTATTTCAATAAAATAAAACCATTGTTAAGTTTATTTTTATTTTTTATTAATAGAAAATATACTGAAGCCTCAACAGTAAAAATAAAAGGCTTAATATACTAATCAATTGTACTTACACTATTCTCTATCTGAGGTATTATGGTAACAAAAGTAAAATTAAGGAATGCTCGTCTTTTTGGTATCAAAAATGGGTCATTTCCCCCGTGCCGAATTTTTAACTATGATAATGCTTTAATTTATTGCAAAGAATTCAATTAATCGGATTTCCCCTGACACAAATAGTGTCTGGGATATTACGTGGTCACTATTTAAAAACTCCGACCGGACTCCCTCTAAACTAGGACAAATCCGGGGAAACACGGACGATGGCAGCCCAATATCAGGGTCATGTACTGTAAAGCCTTACTTGGACTCTTAACTAACTAAATGAATGTTATGAGTAATATATGGGATAACACTTGCCACCACTACCACTGCTTTATTTGTGATAATAATTACTGTTATACTTTACAAGACAGAGGAGGGAGTTCTGTTCCTGGACAAGTGTTCACTCAGGCTGGTCAATAAACGCAAGCCATAAAGGACAAAACTACTCCAGGGAGATTGGGTCCATGGGATAGCTCCTGCCCAACAGCTAGCCACATAATGCCCTGCGGGTTTAAATTGTATCCCTCTTAGTCTGGCTCCTCACCCTAGATCTGTTTCTACTAAGTAAACCCCTCCAGTAAGGGTTCATTGGAGCGCGCAAGCCCCATGAAATATTTACTTACAAAACACATTGAAATAGCACAGTAGGTTTGTTTTATGACTTCATAATTAACATAATTATACATTTTCAGAATGGATTCATCAGAGGATACTCTCACTGAAGCCAAGGAAAGAATTCAAAAGCTGATCAATGAGCCAATCAAAAGCATTGGTTTAGAGCTAGAAAATAGCCCAGCATACCTGCACTCCAGGGCTGTCACAGCTGGTTTCCAGGAGTATGTTGAAGCAAGGACCTTTCTGTCTCTTATGGCTGACAAAAGGATCATCACTTACCCAGAAGTTCAGAAGGAATTTGAGTATAATATCACAGTGGATGATCAACAACGGCCTCTAGTTACTTTGTTGCCAGAATCTGACTACATGCTGGGTTTAGCTGACTTGACAGGAGAACTAATGAGGAAGGCCATCAACAGTATATCTAGTGGAGATATTGAGGAATGTTTCCAGGCCTGTGATGTTATCAGGCACATGTATACTGGTTATTTGGGTAAGATTTGACAAGAATTATATTTATTGAACATCACTATTGCCAAACAGACAGCCCCTGTTAGTATCTGTGTTTGGCAGTAATGATGATCACATGGTATATATACGAGTATGATCAATTACAGGAAGAGGATGACTTTGGCTATCCAACTGTAAAAAAATATAGTCCCTTCACTGTAGGGTTGCCCCATACCAGTCTGTGTGTCTCTATAATTTTAATCCAGCCCGTCCCATCCTTGATGTCCTCCCTCCAGTTGACGCCCTAAGCCAAGGTTCGTAGCCCACAGGGGGTGCCCTTAGCGAGAGTTCACCTAGTTTTAATTAGCATAGTTGAATAACCCCTGGCTGGAGGTTTTAAGTGTAGTAGCTTAAGGCACCCACAGGAAAGCCCGGTTAAGTAGTCATGATCTCAGAGGTCAACTATGAGATGCCCTAACTAAAAAAAATATATGATTTTAATCATTTATCCCTGTAGGAGTTGAAGGACAAACTTTTTCCAAATTGGATCACACTAGTGAGCCTTCTTTCAGCAATGTTTTCAATAATGGCTGACCGGCGGAAAATACAGTTTAGATCAATAATGGCCCCAATCTGGAATCCAGCAACCTAACCAAAGTGCTAATACAGCTCCAACTTTAATTCCAGGCATAACAGGAAACCGTATCCTACTCCGCAAGCTGCAAACAACTCGCGCCAACGTGAATAAGGTGGAGATGGCAATGTACGCTCTGCACATCCGCGGCGGGGAGGCGCCACCGAAGTTACTATTACCCGCCGCGCCGGACTGGGAGGCGCCGCGCGGTCCGTCACACGCAGACGATGAGGGATATTATCAGGACTGTACTTAAGATAATTCAATAAAATAAGTACACATACATTGATCTCAATTATAAATGAATGGTATAAACTTACGAAAACAAAGAACTTTAACCTTTTTTTAAAAGCTTGAGGCACCTATCCCGCGGTAGGAAAGGTGCCTCAAGCTTGTCGAGCTTCTCGTTCATCGCCGGCGGTGGGATTCCCACAACCGGCGATTAACGGAGAGCAAGGTCACGCTCCTCTTTTCGCTTTAGAAATCGCGCGTTCAACGAAAAAGTAAATACAAGTGATATCTCATTACACCCGTCCCCCTTTGTGATATTTCCCCCCATTTCGAAATTCACGTGATTAATGGACAATCTCCTAGTCGTTTCCTCGTCGGCACAGCGGTCTGAGGCTTGTCTTAAAGTTCTTTGTATGTAAGTTTTATTCAGTACGTATTAAGATTAGAATTTGTTTAAGTTTCTGTTCTATCATCACCTTCACTTGTAATTGCAATTTGCAGCTCGGTATCAGGTTGTAGACTCCGCGCCACCACTGAAGTCCATTTGATGCGGCGCTAGAGTAATCTGTAGCTAGAGTCTATATCATTGCATTAAAAAAAAATGTAGTTCTACAATTTTCCGCGGGCCTTAAAAAAAAATGTAGTTCTACAATTTTCCGCGGGCCTTCTTTCGTGGCGCGCAATCTATGTTAACCTTACCTAATTTGGGAAGGATTTGTATAATATGCGTTCCATAGAGACATTTCAATACTCAGACGTTTTAACGTATTGATGCGTATTGATCTAGCTAGAGGCTAGAGGTATTTTCTTTACCGTGTGAGATAAGCTTCAGAATTAAATTTTAGTATTTAAGTATTTTTTCATAAAAAATTAACTTGATTAAGAAATCAAATATTATATTTTATTTCGCAATCTACATAAAAAACGAAAGGTTAATTATTTATTTGTTTATTTGCACAATGTAGGTATACACAGACTATGACTACGTACGTACGTACGTACGTAGATACGTACCAACAAGATAATAATTATCACAACATTAATTAATATATTACTTATACTCTTAAAAAAAATTAAAGTAATTTAAAACAAAGATATTAATAGAATTATTTTATACATAATATTTATTTTAGCTTCATAACGTCCATAAACTATAGTAACTCTTCAGTGTTTTTGTCGATCTTATATGTTAGACTTGCGGCGCTCATTCTTATCAAAACTAATGAGTTGTAGAGTCGTTGTGTTGTAGTTGTTGTGTTGTAGTCGTTGTGTTGTAATTGTTGTGTTGTAGTCGTTGTGTTGTAGTTGTTGTGTTGTAGTCGTTGTGTTGTATTTGTTGTGTTGTAGTCGTTGTGTTGTAGTTGTTGTGTTGTAGTTGTCATATTTGAACAAATATGGCTATGTATAGGATATACATTGAGGTTAACGTTAGAATTTTTTCTTTGATAAAGTGAAGTTTACAGCTATCTCTGGGTTACACCGTTACTCGGGAAAAAGGTTTGTAATTTTTTTATTCGTTACCATAATTACAGACACCCGTCTTAATTTTTCACCCTGTTTAACGATTTATACTGTTCCATGATCAGTACACTAATTGCTTAACTTATTTTCATAAACGATTATGACTAATTTGTTTCATTTTGACAGATCGACAACATTCATTGCGTTATTTACGTTGTTGAACAGATTTTTTTTCCCACTTATGAAGCAATGGATTAGCAATCTGTTTCAAATCGAAACGATTGTGATTGATCGTGTATTACACAATTAGGGTACAGTTTAGGCACCCTAAGGAAAACTACACGACATGGCTTCGCACGGTTTTAGATCAGACGTTGTTTATTTTTTTTATAAAATTAGTTCCTTAAGTCGGGTTGTTTAGTTTTTTTTTTTGTAAAAAAGGTTATTTCCGAGATACCTACCGTTTATTTTTCCGAAATACTGTTTATTTTCCCACTTTGACCATAATATACTTTATTTCTTATACAAAAAGTTGATTATACACATAAACCTTCCGGAATAAATTCTCTGAATGATGGTGAAACATGACACATAACATCACGCCATCACGAAGGGTAAGGCAGAGGTGCACCTATAGTGCACGTGTGACACGGGTAACCCAGATGGTGTTCTTCTAAACCCCGAAACGGATCCAGATGCAGCTTACATCATCACCAAGAGCATTCAGTTGGGGAGGCTTATGTGCATAATGCATTCATAATAAAGAACGGCCTATTTTTTTTCTTTTTTTTCGGTTTTTTTTTTTTTTTGGGGGGTGGGAAATCATCAAATGGGCGGAGCGGGAGGGTGTGTCAGACTCTTACTGACTAAAACCCACCCGTGTTCCTTCGGTTGCCCTGTTGCCGGGGGCCACGATCTCCCTTTCAGTTTTCTTCGCAACCCCGGCAGGCATCGGCCCTAGTGGACCCCTTCAAATCTGCTGACATCTCTTTGAGGCGCGCGTGGAACACAACGCGCCGTCGACCCGGACCCGGTCCTTATCGGACGGTGAGCCACCCATTGCTCACCGTCCGCAAGCCCGCGCCTACGGTGGCCGGAAATCGCCTCGCGATTCCCGACGCCCTAGGCGTCTCCTCCTGCGGCGGTTAGGGGCGTGAGGGCGCGAAATTTGCCTCTCCTTCACGCGTTCCGCCTCCTCCTTCGCGAGCATTACCGCTTCGCAGAAGGAGGTGACGGCCTCCCATTTCCTCTCGCTCCGTATCATGGCCTGAACCAGGGCCGGACGCGAGAGATCACCGCCGCCGATCGCCTCCACAAGGACACGGCGATGCTCCGCCCAAGCTGGGCAGACCTCCACCGTATGCTCCACCGTGTCCTCCGGGCGATCCACACAATGGTGACACCCGGGCGTTTCCTCCCGCCTTATCCTGTGCAGGAACCTCCCGAAACAGTCGTGTCCGGTGAGGACCTGCGTCAGGCGGAAGGTGAGGACGCCGTGGCGCCTCTCTAGCCACTCCTCAAAGAGGTCTTATCGCCGCAATTGTGGCGTGCCCAAATAAAGAACGGCCTACGTCAGTATTTTAATAAAGAATTCTTGGTATTTTATCACGGCGTAAAAGCTTTTTGAATCAGGGGTGGGTCAGTAGTAAGTAGTTGACAATAATAATTGAATAATAAAAAATTTATTGATAAAAGCCTAGGCGAATTTGTATACTGTGGTGAAGTGGTCGAGGAACCAATAGCGATACGGTTTTGATATTTGTGTAAGGATACCCGGATACCCTTGTGCAAACTACAAAGGGGTATTGTTTCTGAGCGATCGACAATTTCGAGATTGATATACTTTTAGAATTTACCGGAAAACAGCGACCGCTTGTCGAGATGTTACTTCAAGTACGAGTTGAGAACATCTGTTTTTTATTTTGTTTTATCGTGTTATGATATGGAGGAGCTCGTGGCGAAGTAATAACATCCGTACGGGTCGATCCATCAGGTTAAGCTACGCTTGCCGGGGTTGGTCCGTGGATGGCTGACCATCTTTACATACCGAGACTCCTTCGTGCCTCGGAAAGCACGTTAAGCCGTTGATCTCGGCCGTCATTCATGGATCTTTGACAGTTGTTACGGGTCGTCAGAAGTCCGAAAGTCTGACAACCAGTCTTACCAAGGGATATCGTATTACTCAGTTATTGGGTGACGGAGGTCAGATAGGCAGTCGCTGCATGTAAAATACTAGGATTCAGCTGCATCCGGTTAGATGAAAGCCGACCCCAATCAAGTTGGGAAAAGGCTAGGCAGATTTACTTTTGTATTAAGATATCTAAACCCATCACGTCTGTGAAGACTACACATTTTTTTTCTTTAAAGTTACTACACTACAGCGGTTGATGACCCCAAAAAAACTGATCTTTTTAATTTATTTTTTGTTTTATTTTTATTGTTGCGTACAGCATGCAGTACGCGATTAGTTGGGTAAAATGAAAAACAGTTAATAGTTTTAAATAGTGTCTGAGACCCTGCGGCAGCAACAATGCGGTTAGTTCGTGGGTATGCGCAATGACGTGCGCACGTTACGATGGTAGGAAACTGAGTGGCTCATATATTATAATGTACTCTGTGCTGAGTGGGCACTATAGCACGCCGGTCGTGGCGGGCCGCGAGCAAATTCGAGTTCGAGCTGTTTTTTCTGCTAAGCGAATATGATCTCTACAATATAAACATAACGTATGTGAGATTGCAGGGGGGCGGGGCCTCAGTCATTTCATTAATACTAATTTATAAGTATTTTAATGAAATAAAAGAATAATTAAATAAATGTTTTTCTTTTTATTCTGTTATATTATGAAATATTTAAAATGTAAATTAATAAGAAACTAGATAAATAAACGACATAAAATAAATGTTATAAGTACAATGGTTTCGTACGCAACACCCCTCCGCATCCCTGCGTAGTTTCGTTAGGTAATTCAATTTGACCCTGTGTATTACAAGCTAGTGTTTTTTTTAAAGAACATTCTAATTGGAACGGATTTCCTTAACGCGACTTGCGGTAGGAGTTCACTGGTAGAAATCGTCACGTAAGGAAAAAGCGTTATGCACCCTCCATGCGACTTTTCTCTCTCTATTAGTACGTTGCAAGTATCGCGTAAGGATGTTATGGCATGTGTCAAAAATTCAAAATATAGGTACACACGGCCATATATCATGTAGCCGTGTGTACCCGTAAAGAAACGATTAAGAATGCCCAGACCACGCATTAAGGCATAAAAATAGTTTTATCAGTCAGCACTAAAAATACATTATTCCAAAAGATATTATAGAACTCCGTTTGAAATATTTTAAATCTAAATAGCTAAATTGGTCATAGGTAATACTTTTTATAGTGTAAAGGATTTTTTCTATAAAAAAGTAAATGATAAATATTGTAAACTGATTTACTGATATTTAATTAGATACTGCTTATATTTAAGAAAATATATTAAGGAACTCCCTATGAAATATTTTAAATCTAAATATCTAAATTGGTCATATGTAATACTTTTTATAGTGTAAAGGATTTTTTGATAAAAAAGTAAGTGAATATTGTAAACTGATTTACTGATATTTAAATAGATACTGCTTAGATTTAAGTAAAATTAGTTACAGTTACAGACCATAGATGAACAAAAAAAGTCAGACAGCTTATCACAAACAAAAAAACTGTCACTCGAGAGTCGGCCAAGACTCGTGCAGACTACCGCGACGCGATACCGGTAATTATTCTACAGTGAAGTTTTCTAAGAAATTGTTTTGTTAGTCGCATCGCGCTGTCCCGTCGCGCCGGTCTGCACGACGCTTTATTCGCGCAAACGTCAGCAGTCACACATATACGAGGCTCAGTTTTGTCTTAAAGCTGTGAATACACGTCCGATTTTTTCAACAGATAGTCTGATCCGGCTACCAGAACAATGCAACCTATCCGGACGTGTGTTGAATGTTCAAACAAAATAATGGCTCCAACGCCTTTCGATAGCCGGATCCAGGCTAACGGATCCGACTATCTGATGAAAAAATCGGACGTGTATTCCCAGCCTAGCGGGAGTTCCGTCCGACATTTTTTGTTCGTCCAAGTTACAAACTACACGTTTTAGAACTACAATTTTGTAATAGTGTTGTAAAATGGTTGTACACATCGCTTGTCCGGAAGAATACAGTATCATGTCAAAATTTGCCAAGTTCCCAAATTTTGACATGATACTGTATTCTTCCGGACAAGCGATTAGTGCCAGATCGCGTTAATACATTTTTTAAGAAGAATAATGAAGATACATGAAAGGGACGAGGCGTCTGCATCCCATCCTCGTCTCACATCTCTTCTCACTAGCTGTCACAAGACACGTATCGAAAGTGCCAAATTTGGTTAGTGACATGATACTGTATTCTTCCGGACAAGCGACATGTAATAATAGTAGGTGGCTGATCCAGGATTGTCGAAAAGGCATATGGCATGCTTGGGCCCCTAGCCCCGAACCCCCACCTTCTGGGTCCGCTACTGCTGATATTATTGATGCTAGGTACCTACATACCTAATTTTATCTCCAATTTCATTAAAATATTTGTATGCCAGCCCATGGCGAGACATGTAGATCATAAACCTATTTATTAAGACCATTATTGTACGGTGTTTTATTGAAAATAAATACATTCTATTCTATTCTAAAGTTTAAATCCTGTAATACCTAAATAATGTTGATATCTACTAATATGAGATGAAGACAAGACATTGCAAAACTCAATAGTTGTGTTCAACAGTTATATGACTTAGATACCAGATAAACACTGTTTTGTGGAAGAAAGAAATTAACAACCATGTATAAGTAAAGGCAGCCCCGGATCTAAGGGGGAGCAAACCGTGGCACTTGCCCCGGGCGGCAGTTTCATGGGGGCGCCAAATCCTTGAGACAAGAATTCGAAATATTGTACAAGTGAAGCCCCTTTTCCTAAAATCACATAGGTTTTTATCAAGTAATCGAATCTTATAATATAAAGTTTGAAAAAAAAAAAAACTTTTGTATTTCCATACGCCCAGTTAGTTTTTGAACACATACTAAGTGATTTACGAACGCGTCTTAACAGATTAAAGGATTATTATTTTATGTACATATATCACAAATGGTCACAAAAAATGCTACTCATTTGTCAGATTTAACAGATTTTCTCAAACACTGAAGGGAGTGGGCGCCACTATCAAGTTTTTGCCCCGGTTCGAAAAAATCGTAGATCCGGGGCTGAGTAAAAGTAGCAATTGAATACAGTGCTGCATTCTTTCAATTCTAATTCAAATATTTACAACTTTACTGTTATAATATGTCTGGTATATCTATGTTACTTAACATTCACATTGGCATCAACAAAATTGAAAATATTTAAGTTACCTTTCCTTATTACTAATATTTATGATCTACTTTGGGATATATGCCTTATCTATTCTAATATCATCTACTGGACAATCATTTTTGTCACATTCAACTAAACCTATTCTTTTCACAACAGTCATTCCAGATTGAACTCTTCCAAAAATTGTATGCTTTCCATCCAACCACTGTGTTGGAGCCAGGGAGATGAAGAATTGAGATCCATTTGTGTCAGGTCCAGCATTTGCCATAGACAACACTCCAGCTCCAGAATGTTTTAAATCCACGGATATTTCATCATCAAACTGTGGTCCATAAATTGATTGTCCACCCTTGCCTGTGCCAGTGGGATCACCACCCTGTATCATAAAATCTCTGATAACTCTGTGGAACTTTGTATTATTGTAGTAACCTCGGCGAACTAATTCCATGAAGTTTCTGCATGTTATTGGTGAATGTTTCCAATACATCTCCACAACCATAGATCCCATTCTGGAAACAGTAATATAATATTATAAACTCGTAGAAGCACATGATAGAATTGTTGTATTACATATTTTATTTGTGAATTTTGTTTGTGTTTATCTGACAGTCCACCACGAGCTACCACTACTCGATTATACACAATGCAATGTTGGTTTCAGATTTCCATGCAGACGGAGTTAGAGGCACAGTCTACAGTTTATAAGAATATCTAGGATAAAATTTGTATGTTTTATGAAATAACATAATACTTACGTTGTTTCTATCACAGCTACTGGCGGTTGCCACGATTTATCAGGAATACCAGCATTAGAATAGCCAAGCATGATAAACTCCTAAAATTTGAAATTGAAAATTCAAGTCACTAAAAATAATACGAACAACAGCAGAATCAGACAAAACAATAATTTTCACCACAGGGGATTAAGTCGGAAGAAAACATTATACCACAGAGTACATTATACTATACTGATACTGACATTATACCATAGACATATTTTTTCTATCTCAATCATTGAGATAGTAAAAACACGGAGGCGCCAAGATATTCTATACATAAGTTTTCTTATACAAATATGGGTGAAAAACGAACTAGAATGTGAAATATCGTGTTATTTCACTCTTTCTAATGTGGTAATCGTATTTGATAAAAGAGATAACAATATTTCAGTTGTTCCTCATAATGGCAACATTTTGTTGAGACGTAGTAACAGTTGTAGGTAAGTGCCATATCCGCCATAATATGCGACAAGTTCATGGTAGTTCTGCTGTCAAGTGGTTGTTTACTTTTTGTTTTATTGAGATTTGTGAGAAAATTACGTGGAGTTTTCCTTTAAAACTACATATATACGTTGGAAAACACCAATTCAACATGCCTGTGTGTTGTATTGTGAAGTGTGGTGCAAGAAAGAAGGAAAATCAACCTCAATTATCTTTGCACAGGTTAGTAGCCGGTTTTCATGCAATAGTACATAAAGTGATAAACTTTCGATGAAAAAATTGCTAGGTGATCATTAAATACGGCTTAAATTTTAATATATGGGTTTATTTCCGTCCAACAGACCTTTTTATTATTTCATAATTTCATTCGTTTGTTTACAATGATATGTCATGGTGGAATAGTGTTGTACCGTTTCCGTAATAGTTTCTGATACTAGTTCCTTCGCTGCGCTGAAATGATATTGCTAGGTCCGGCCCGTGGTTTACAGCAAACTGTACTCTTTGGTTCATAGCACCGAGAGACCGTTCCGCAGAGTTTTATGTAGTGTATACGATTTTTTTGTTGAAGTTTTTAAGATGAACAATACTGTAGTACATACATTTTATGTAACTTTTATGATTTCCGCGGCTCACGCTAATAAAGATCCCAGTCCGCATGATTTTATCCGACATCTTCAACAATAATCGTCAAATTTCAGCCAATTTACACAAAACTTTAATTAATTATACACTAAAACCTTCCGCATGAATCACTCCGTCGATTAGTGAAAATTGATTGAAAATCCGTTTAGTAGTTTTTGAATTTTTCGCGTTCAGACAGACAGAAAAACAGACAGACGCGGCGGTGTACTTTGTTTTATAATATGTAAGGATGTGTATTATTCCGAATGTTCATTTATGATAAAATTGTTAAAAATTTAATTCACTAATGCCCGTTTTCACCGACAGCTAAGTGACACTTAAATGAATACCTAAATAAAACTGAACTGTTTTTCAACTCTCAGCGCTGAGTCTACCGTTGAAAATCCAACAGTGAACTTTTATTAGGGATTCATTTAAGTGTCACTTAGTGAAGGTGAAAACAGGCATTAGACTTGCATGCTCACTCGATACTAAATATTTGGCTTTGTTTAAACGTTCACTTGCCAAACATTAGGTTTGCGTTACAAATATTTGTGAAAACTTTATTTGCTAAGTAATAATTCTATAAATGAAATTATAATTATGCGGAAAATTGTTTGAGAAGTGATAAATTGTCAATACTCGTTTTTTTCTGTTACAACGGACTATTAGCTAATATTTTTTTAAATATGATTCAACCGTGATATCTAGTAAGATTCGTTATACTATTACGTACTAGTATCGATACTCGAAATAGTAACACCATGTTCCCTGAATGACACAACCCTAGCATTGGCAGCCATTTTATGCGACATTTTGAGTTGTAGGTATGCACCTTTTTTTTTGTAGGTATTTCCAGTCCATACTTATTAAATGTCTATGATCTCAATGCATTATATTATCACAGTGTCACGTGACTGCAACCTGATATTATTCGATAAATTAATAATAGATGGCATTGTTCTAAATAAAATTTCAAAACATGGTATCACTAATTTAATATTAGTAAGGGCAACACTGTATTTACAATTTTAATGCGTTTCATTTCAAGCAGCACGATTAGTGCCTTTCCCACAACAATATCTGAATATTTACGCCGACAACTTTTTTTAAAAGTAATGCTTTCAATATTTTTTAAACTTCTTTGAGTTGATTATGTAATATTTAGGAAAAAAATTGGAGTTCTAGCAAAATGAAAAGTAAACTAATGATTATTGGAACGAAACGTATTTGCTATGGCCCATGGCGCCCAGAAAACCGGCCGGCCACACAATACACTTGTCTAAACTCAAATACTCTTATTGTGCTTTTGTGTTTTCTGCTGTATTTTCTTAAATCTCAACGTTTTGGCTTTTGTTTTTGGACTACGACGATTTAGTTATTTCTGTATGATTTTGGCATTCGTTTCCTGGACTCTTGATTTAGGTACTTCATTATCTTGCGATACGGAATTATTTAAGATGGCTCACAAAATCTGTTGTGTTCCTGGATGTGGAAAGTCGCGTAAGTATCTTTTAAGTATTATTCTTGTATTTCATTCTATAAAAATAATCTAATCTTTATAGAACTATTACGCAAGGGTGCATATCTTTACTATTTTTTTGTACTAAATGTTGTGATAATCATAATATTTCAATAGAAATGCGTACCTAACAACTCAGACCAAATAAAAAACAAAGACAGATTGCTGCAAACAATACAGTGGCTTCACTGTATTGTTTGCAGCACACTTGACAGCGCTGTGTTTTGGTTTGATATTTGGTCTGAGCCTAACAATAATACTAAACATTCTACAAATTAATATTTTGATCTCTCTTTTAGGTTCTGATAATGTGGCTCTGCATATGTTTCCTAACCCTGATAATGATGCAGATCGATTCAGAACTTGGTTGTATACAATTGGAGGAGACATTTTGCAACTAGACAACAAAAAAATAATGAAATATCGCAAAGTGTGTGACCGCCACTTTGAAAAAATATATCGCACTCAGAGTAAGCGGCTTAGTGCTAATGCTGTTCCAACTCTTTATGTGCCAGGTCAGTTACTAATTAGTTTTGGTTATTTTATCTACAGACTACAAAGGTTGCACTAATGCTTTTGTTGCTGTCCCACACTAACATCTTTTAATATTATCTTGAACTTGCAATATTACTAGAATTGTTATTGTACCTATTATTCATAACCAATATGTTTATTTTAACTTTATGTTAATTAATTAACTAATTTTTCTAATTTATATTGTAAATATACAAGTGTGTAAGGCAGCTGGTAGTTTATGGAGAGCTAAGTTATGTATTATTCTGATTCTGAAACATCTGACCTCGCGCCCTCACGCCCCTAACCGCCGCAGGAGACGCCCCGGGCGTCGGGAATCGCGAGCAGACCAGGGGGCTTACTCTTCAAACTAATTCCAATTCCAATGTAAAGCCAATAAGATTCCAATGTTCATTTTGCAGTCACGTGATTCGGTACTCTTGAAACCAATACCGTCAACATTGGGATTGCCCCGTGATTATTTTGTTCCACGTGAAGTTAGCTATGTTTCGCCCCGCAATAGAGTTGTTCAACTCATTATGATAAACCGCTAATACGGCTTTAAAATGCTATATCCTTTAAATAACAAGGTTAAAAAAAGAAAATGATAATATAGTTGTTTAATTGATCAGTTGCAACATATTAAATTCATTTGGGAGTAAGAACATGATTAAAATCATAAAATTAAACATGACGTTTGCTGTATGCGGCAGGGTCGTTGCATATACTACAAAAAAAAAAAGTCGAGGTAAAAGTTCTCCAATTTCAAAAATAAAGTCAAGTCAAGTAGTTTTAGAGATTAGATGTGAATTCGAAATGCAAGTTTGTTTCTTTAGAACATTAACTTAAAGATATTGTTCGCGTCTGGTTCCTTTTCAGTAACAAATTAATTGTCCGTTAAAATTACTTAATATAACAAAGTTTTATACAAGTGGTAAGTAAATATACAATCATACTTAAATATACAATTAAATTTTTTTTTTTTTGTCAATGTAGATATTTTCTTGGTGGTTTTATGTAATTGTACTTAATTTATATTCATATATTTATTTGCATAAAAACAAATTAAGTACCTAACAATCAAACAATTTTTAAATAATTATGAGCTCGGTTATAATAATAATTAGATAAGTTCAATTTAACATTATATTATCATATTTATCTATATAAGTATGAATGTACCTATATGACAGTGTGTGGTGTCTGTTTGTGTTTAATCAATTTTTATATATATTTATGTTGTAAGTACTTAATAAAAGTTTCTAATTTCAGTTACAATGACAAATCGTCTTAGTTGCGCCCAATTTGAAGGTTTAGTGGAATTCTTAGAGCAAAACCCAGGTATAGCTAAAGGTTTGCTTAAGACCACTCGAGGCAAATTGGAAACAAAGAAGAAATAGGAAAATTTAGCAATTACTCTAAATTCTCTCGGAGGAGCAAATAAAAATGGTCAAGGCTGGGCTAAGGTACCTACCTAATTCAAAATAATGAAGTAGGTATTAAGAATCATTATACACAGCAATTTGATTAAAATTAATGCATGTTTTTAGTATTGGGCTGAGAAGAAATCGGCTCTAAAGAAACAGTGCGCCGAACTCTCAGCTTCAATGAGGCGCACCGGTGGTGGAACAGCAGACAACTTGCCAGTATTGTCTGCCTTAGAGAATAGATTGGTGGCGGTAATGGGTGGACAAGAGTTTGCGACTGGAGATTCACGGGCAGTCAATCCATTTCCTCAATCGGTAATATATTTTAATTTTTCAATTTTATCATACCTATAATATTTAATACAAAATATTTTAATAATTATAATTTCATTGTTTCAGACTAGACCTACCGAGTCACCTGTTGTACTTGTGACAGAGGATTCACACATAGTACCAGTACAAGAAGACACAAAAATGCATTCTTTGCATAACATCCAAACATCCCCTATTCCTGGCACGTCACACAATGACGCAATACCAGCATCATCCACAAGTAAGTCTTTATTCGAATTTGTTTAGGAATGTTTAAACATTTTAAATAAGCCGTCCATCAGTAACACAACCCAACATAAGTGTCTAACATTGAAGTGTTTTGGGACTAATCACATTTCGAGCTATAGCAAAAAAAAAAAAACGGACCGTGCATGTCGGACCACGCACAATGAAGAGTTCCGCAGTTGGGATGGATTTATCCCAAAAACGAATTTTACATTTTAGTTAAAAAACATGTTCTCATATACATACATTGATATAGTCACGGACAATTCTCCAACTGACTTTGTAATCGTTAAAATGTGATAAAACTGTAAATTAACGATTCGGACTTTTTCCTATATATGTGCTGTGAGACCTTGCTTCTTACCAAATTTCATGATTCTCAACAGGAGTTCCTTTAGGTTTTGATTTATTTGAGGGTATTAACATATCTCGCATAAATGACTATATTCTTTTAATGCATTGACCGTAGACATACTCCACGCGTTCCAGAGAAAAAGGGTCTTTACAGACTGAATGACAGACAGACAGACGGACAACGAAGTGATCCTATAAGGGTTCCGTTTTTTCCTTTTGAGGTACGGAACCCTAAAAATACTTCAGTATTATTTATTGACTTGTTTTTTTGCAACAACTCAGAAGTTGGAAACTTGTTTGGTTTCAAATGCCGATTTTACATTATTATATTTTTTTTTATTTCAGTACCTGCACCTTCCACGCCACTTCAGAGTACCATACCATCACGGACCCGGCGCCGACGACGCCGCTTTTTAATTCCGAGGCCGGATGCGAATATGGAACAATTCGCAAGTATCGAAGCACGGCGGGTTGAAGCGGAATTAATTACCGCGCAAGCATTTGCTCAATTGTCCGAACACATTGGCAATATCACAAGTGCTTTGACGTCTATTGCTAATGCAATTACGGATGTAGCTAGAAAAATGCCAAATCCATGACAAATTTTCCATTTTTTTTATACATAATTTTTATGTATTTGGCTTTTGTTTTTGGACTCCGACTCAAGTATTTCTGTAAGATGGTGGCATTGTTTATTGGACTACGACGATTTAGTTATTTCTGTATGATTTTGGCATTCGTTTACTGGACTCTTGATTTACTTCATTATCTTGCAATACGGAATTATTTAAGATGGCTCACAAAATCTGTTGTGTTCCTGAATGTGGAAAGTCGCGTAAGTATCTTTTAAGTATTATTCTATAATAGTGATCTAATGTTTATAGAAATGTACAAACTATTACGCAAGGGTGCATATCTTTACTATTTTTTTGTACTAAATGTTGTGATAGTCATAATATTCCAATAGAAATGCGTACCTGACAACTCAGACCAAATAAAAAACAAAGACAGATTGCTGCAAACAATACAGTGGCTTCACTGTATTGTTTGCAGCAAACTGTCTTTTTGGCGATAACTATACCTCCACTCTGTGCATACACGCATTTACAATGACACTACAATCAAACTACACATCACTTCATGCACTAATTTTTATGAAACTGGCTTCATGTCACTGTTGACAGCGCTGTGTTTTGTTTTGATATTTGGTCTGAGCCTAACAGTAATACTAAACATTCTACAAATTAATATTTTGATCTCTCTTTTAGGTTCTGATAATGTGGCTCTGCATATGTTTCCTAACCCTGATAATGATGCAGATCGATTCAGAACTTGGTTGTATACAATTGGAGGAGACATTTTGCAACTAGACAACCAAAAAATAATGAAATATCGCAAAGTGTGTGACCGCCACTTTGAAAAAATATATCGCACTCAGAGTAAGCGGCTTAGTGCTAATGCTGTTCCAACTCTTTATGTGCCAGGTCAGTTACTAATTAGTTTTGGTTATTTTATCTACAGACTACAAAGGTTGCACTAATGTTTTTGTTAGCTGTCCCACACTAACATCTTTTAATATTATCTTGAACTTGCAATATTACTAGAATTGTTATTGTACCTATTATTCATAACCAATATGTTTATTTTAACTTTATGTTAATTAATTAACTAATTTGTATTTTTTTTTCTAATTTATATTGTTCAATAATAATACATTTAAATAAACCAGTGTATAAGGCAGCTGGTAGTTTATGGAGAGCTAAGTTATGTATTATTCTGATTCTGAAACATCTGACCAGACCAGAGACTAACACAAAGAGTTTAATTAATATCATGCGTCTTACCAAATTTATTGTTCAATCATCATCATCATTTCAGCTGAAAAATGTCCACTGTTGGACATCGGCCTCCCCGAAACACCGCCTCCCTTCTTGGTCAATATCTAATTCAAATCAGATCTTCAAATACTTGTTAAGTTTTCTATGAAGAGTGTTCTATTTTAGGGGATACCACTATTTAATTATGGTTTATAACCTGTTGCAGGATTCTCTGTTAATAGACAAGTAATAAGAGCAATCACTGATCAAAGCCATAATAATCCCAATGTACCGTCAACTTCTACATGTACATCTGGTATCAAAGACATCAGTTGTGATCAAAATGTCAATGTTAGTCTAACTGATGAAGCAGAAATACAGCAGCCAATGACTTCTGCAGGTATGTGCAATATTATATCCACTTGTACCATTATTACAGAGATACGTTAGATTCCATTATTACAGGTTTACAGAGAGTAATCTGTTTACCTTGGTCCAATTCACCCTTCAAAATAAACTTTATTTTGCAATTTAAGTAGAGTTTTACCTATGAAATCTATACATCTGCCAAGTTTATCATTTTAACAGTACATTATCAGGTGTTTTGTAGATTGTTATCATAATACTAGCATTACCTAGTTTAATGTGGAGATTTTATTTATTTTTGTTTACCATAAATTTATGGCACATCTGTTCCAAGGCCCTGGAAAAGAAAAGCAATGCGAGATATTACAAATCAAAACTGCAACTATCTTGAAGTCAAGCCTTCAACTTCTGCTGGTATGGAAGATACCAGTATTATTAAAAGTGACATTGTCCATGTAACTGAGAAAATGGTAACACAACAGCCATTGACTTCTGCAGGTATGTGCAATGTTGTTACAGCTTCTATTTACTATTATTATATCTTAAATTCAGTAACCCTTAATTTTTGGCTGGTGAGTGTACAACTGTAGTACACCTCTACTTAAACCCCTCGGCGAATACAGGCGTGATGCTATGTTATGTTTTTTATTTTATACTGTTAATGTCTTGCAAATGATCTCTAGTCCCTTTCAAGTTTCCAATCACTCACAAAATTAAACTTTTTGTTTTATATAGTTTTATTATTGATGTCTAATAACAAACCACTGAACATCATCATCACATTCATCATCTTTTAACTTATAATGTTTATATTCTAGGCCATAAACAAAAGCAGAAACAGATATTATTTCATTCTTCTGAGATCAGTCTTTTAACAAGAAAAATAGAGAGATTGCAGAAATCAAATGCAACTTACAGCAACAGACTCAAAAAGGCCCTAAACCTGTCACAAAATGGAACTTTCCAAGCAGTATTAAAAAAATATTCAGCATTTGCTCTCATTTTTACAATGCTACAATTTAGAGAAATTAAAAAGAAAAAGATGGGTCGCAGATTTACAAAAAAGGAGAAAATTATGGCACTAGCTCTCTACAAACAAGAACCTAAAGCATATCGCTGGTTAAGGAATGTTTTTGTACTCCCATCGCCTTTGACATTAAGCAGATTGCTCTCAACAGCTGCACTGAAAGCAGGTATCAATGACAGTATTTTTGAAAATTTAAAAATGAAAGTAAATGAAAAATTCTGACAAACTATGCCTGTTAATGTTTGACGAAATATCTATTGCACCTCATTACAACTACAATAGAAAAAGGACGAAATAGTTGGATTTGTTAATAATGGCAAAAACATCAAAAACAAAATAGCTGACCATGCAATTGTTTTTATGATAAGAGGAATATCCAAAAACTATAAACAGGCAGTAAGCATATAGTTGTTGTTCAGGGAGTACAGAAAAAACGGAATTGGTCTGCCAATTAAAGGAAGTCATCCAAAAGTTAAATGAAACAGGACTCAATGTTTTGGCAACAGTTTGTGACCAAGGGGCTTCCAACAAAAGTGCAATCAATTATTTAATAAAAGAGATAAAAGAGAAATATCCACGAATAAATAGAGATTGGAACAGAAATACTTTAGAAGTTAATGAAAAAGAAATTTTGCCCCTATATGATGCACCACACCTCATAAAAGGTATAAGGAATAATTAGCAAAATAAGGACTTAATATATGGAAAGACTGGTGAGACAAAAACTGCAAAATGGAATTATGTAATTAAATTACATGAAGAAAATCCATCATTTATGGGCTTAAGAATGTTGCCTAAACTAACAGACCAGTATGTTTTACCTGACAAAATTAAGAAGATGAAGGTTAAATGCGCAACTCAGGTGTTCAGCAAATCTGTTGCTATAGCTATGGGGTATCTAGCAGGTGAGCTATATATACTCATATTATTTTTTATAGTTTTTACTTGTGTACTTTGTTAGTATTTAATAACTGGATTGAATTTAATGTAAGTTAATACTATAATTGTTGTGCTATATGACAGTATTGCTTTTCAGAAAAAGGAATTTTGCCTGAAGAAGCTAAAGCTACAGCTGAAGTACTTATTTTTTTTTTGATGACCTCCTTTGCTCCGTTAATGGAAGCTACAAAAATTCGCAAAAGCGGTCAGGGAAACTATTACTGCACTCAGTGACACCAAATTCGAATCACTTCAAAATCTGGAAAGAAGCCAAGTTGATAATGAAAACAATGACATTTGTGACAAAAGATGGCAAAACTTCTGTTGTGCCATCAATCACTAACTGGATAATTAGTTTAGAAAATATTGAATATTTGACCAATAAATTGTTCCAGGAGCACAATGGTAAGTCCATATGGCTCAGACATTTTAATCAGGACCCATTAGAAAATTTTTTTGGTTGTGTTCGTAGCCACGGGGCTAGTAATACTACCCCACGAGTGCAGGCTTTGAATATTCTTTTGCTGCTTTATTAATAAGTAATTTAAATAGCGTGCACTCTGCAGGTTCTAATTGTGAAAAAGACATGTGCAATGACAGTATGTTTCATACCTTAGGCCGATTATTTTTTAATAATAAATCAATGTCATGTGCTCCTCTTGAAATTGATTTTAATATTATTATGAATAGTGATCATATCATGTTGAATTTTAAAAACAAAATAAAAGATGTTAAAATTAAGGCACAAATTTCTTATGTGACAGGGTAAGTCTTTAAAAAAATTTAAAAAAAAATTAAGAAATTGTAAGGAGTGCAATGCTTGCTTTTTTACGAAAAATAAAGATAATTTAGATTACATACAAATGCGAGATTACTCGCTAGAAAATAAATTTTTGACATACCCTACTGAAGAAGCCATGGAATGTTTTTCAGAACAGCAGGATATCGTCACATATATAATAAGAAATCATGTGAATATTGGTCAAATAAAAAAATATACGAAGACTGTTTTAAGCATGGTTTGTGATTATAATTTTATTAAGTGTCTTCAGCATAAAAGTTTAATAGTAGCAGCAATGCAAGATTTGTTATGCAGATTTTTCTTGTATAATTGGTGTAAGGACACTAATAAAATTATAAAAGGATTTAAGAACACATTATGAAGTGAATGACAGAGTGCAGGAAATGGCTCACCAATATTATAAAAAGAGAAATACAAAATGATAAATTAATGTAATTCTTTTCTTTGAAATTCATTGAGTCGTTTTCATTACACCATGTTTTATATATATTGCATATGATTTACACTAAATTAATAACCCATGGTGTAATTAAAATGGATAAAGCAAGAAAAACAACAAAAACGGCAACAATGTAGCGAGGTATGAACCTACCTATACCTTTGCTATCTATACCTATAGGTATATTGTAAAGTTTTATAACTCGTTAAATTAACAAGAGATGGCGCTGCGATTATAAAGTCTCGACTGATTACTCTATCTCAGTATATTCAATGCATAGACATATAAGTATGGACTGGAAATACCTACAAAAAAAAGGTGCATACCCACAACTCAAAATGTCTCATAAAATGGCTGCCAATGCCAGGGTTGTGTCATTCAGGGAACATAGTGTTACTATTTCGAGTATCGATACTAGTACGTAATAGTATTACGAATCTTACTAGATATCACGGTTGAATCATATTAAAAAAATATTAGCTAATCGTCCGTTGTAACAGGAAAAAACGAGTATTGACAATTTATCACTTCCCAAACAATTTTCCGCATAATTATAATTTCATTTATAGAATTATTATTTAGCAAATAAAGTTTTTACAAATATTTGTAACGCAAACCTAATGTTTGGCAAGTGAACATTTAAACAAAGCCAAATATTTAGTATCGAGCGAGCATGCAAGTCTTATGCCTGTTTTCACCTTCACTAAGTGACACTTAAATGAATCCGTAATAAAAGTTCACTGTTGGATTTTCAACGGTAGACTCAGCGCTGAGAGTTGAAAATCCAACAGTGCAGTTTTATTTAGGTATTCATTTAAGTGTCACTTAGCTGTCGGTGAAAACGGGCATCAGTGAATTAAATTTTTAACAATTTTATCATAAATGAACATTCGGAATAATACACATCCTTACATATTATTAAACTAAGTCCACCGCCGCGTCTGTCTGTTTTTCTGTCTGTCTGAACGCGAAAAACTCAAAAACTACTAAACGGATTTTCAATCAATTTTCACTAATGGACGGAGTGATTCATGCGGAAGGTTTTAGTGTATAATTTATTAAGGTTTTGTGTAAATTGGCTGAAATTTGACGATTTTTGTTGAAGATGTCGGATAAAATCATGCGGACTGGGAACTTTATTAGCGTGCGCCGCGGAAATCATAAAAGTTACATAAAATGTGTGTTCTACAGTATTGTACATCTTAAAAACTTCAACAAAAAAATCGTATACACTACATAAAACTCTGTGGAACGGTCTCTCGGTGCTATGAACAAAAGAGCACAGTTTGCTGTAAACCACGGGCCGGACCTAGCAATATCATTTCAGCGAAGCGAAGGAACTAGTATCAGAAACTATTACGACAACGGTACAACACTATTCTACCATGACATATCATTGTAAACAAACGAATGAAATTATGAAATAATAAAAAGGTCTGTTGGACGGAAATAAACCCATATATTAAAATTTAAGCCGTATTTAATGATCGCCTAGCAATTTTTTCATCGAAAGTTTATCACTTTATCTACTATTGCATGAAAACCGGCTACTAACCTGTGCAAAGACAATTGAGGTTGATTTTCCTTCTTTCTTGCACCACACTTCACAATACAACACACAGGCATGTTGAATTGGTGTTTTCCAACGTATATATGTAGTTTTAAAGGAAAACTCCTCGTAATTTTCTCACAAATCTCAATAAAACAAAAAGTAAACAACCACTTGACAGCAGAACTACCATGAACTTGTCGCATATTATGGCGGATATGGCACTTACCTACAACTGTTACTACGTCTCAATAAAATGTTGCCCTCATGAGGAACAACTGAAATATTGTTGTCTCTTTTATCAAATACGATTACCACATTAGAAAGAGTGAAATAACACGATATTTCACATTCTAGTTCGTGTTTCACCCATATTTGTATAAGCAAATGTATGTATAGAATATAGCGGCGCCTCCGTGTTTTTCCTATCTCAATGATTCAATGTTATTCAATATATTCTGTGATTTCCACCTTTCGTTTTGACAAACAAAACAAACTGTCAAAGCAGTGTTGCCAACCGTACCAAACAAAAAACAGCAAATAAAATAATAGAAAACAGTAAAATATAGTAATTTCAGAACGTTATTTCGTGAATGATTAACAGAAAGTTGTAAACCGCGTTTTATCTCCTTAAAAATACTAACGTTACCTTGCACACATATATATACTAAACCGCTTTGTTCGTAAAGAAAAACGGTGATTTATTTTAAAGCTCCAGAACAATGCTATCAATCCATAAGACCAACTTATCACCATGAATTATGCCTAAGAAGTTCAAAAACTGCCCATGCACAAGAGCATACTTTGCATGGCTCAATTTTTTTAATAAGCTACCAAACGACTTAAAAGATTTAAACTTGACACAATTTAAACGTAAACTAAATAAATGTATAATTGTCAAATGCTACTATACCATTGACGAATTCCTAGTTGACAAAATTTCATGTGTCTGACCATTTTATGTATTTATGTTTTAATGTAATATTCATATATGTCGGGAATATGTTACCGAGTTGACTAATCGGGACGCTAGCGCTGCCTAGCGGCGTTCGACAGAGTCTACAACATAACGCTCCTCGGACCGGACCGGAGCTAAGCAGAGTCGTAGCAGTAGTCTCTAAGATGGATGGCGGTCAAGCAATGAAGACGTTTAGAAACTGTCACGCGTTCTGTATAGTTGTGTCGTGTACATACAGCGTGTGAATTGCTAGTGTCATTCATTTGATAGTAAATTAAAATGTGATCTGAAGTCAAACGGTTTTTATATAGTACGCCCACAGTAGTTAAAATATGACAGATAATAACAAGAGACACCTACCCTCTCCGTCATAAATACATCTGTCTATTTCTACTTCTGACGGCAGTCCCAAGGACTGCTTATTTATTTATGGTAATTCAGCCGTTTCAGGAATAATCGTAAGTTAGTATCTCTTTTGCTCTGGCTTCCACCCTAGACCTTTTCTGGGAAAGTAAACTGCACCGGCACAGACCTAGACTACACAGGAACGCGCAAGCCCCACAACGACGTCAACGTAGAGATACGGTGGTTGGGTTATTATTATGACCTCCTTAAGTTCAGAGTTGAGCTCCACGATTACTGACAAATGTTTGCACTAACTGGACAAGTCCAATTAAATCTATGTGGTTCTTCCCTGAAAAGACTATATCAGACACTAATCTACATGGTCCTCATATGGCTTGATTTCAGGACTTTAAAAAAGAATATAACCTTATAAGTTGGTTTCGGCCTTTATTCTCAGAGTAGTCAGTTAGGAAACGCCGAACTCATCTAGCAAAAGTATTTTTTTTTAATATGACGTGTAAAAGTGATTCCAATATCCTATTTACAAAATATACAATTTCATTTAAAAATATTTTTGACATATCTCGATACCCCGGGGTCCCGGACCTTTGGAATGCGTACAAAAGGCCGAAGCCAACTCGCAGAGCCCCTTCATCATCATCGTTTCAGTCGAAAGACGTCCACTGCTAGCAATAGGCCTCCTCCAAGCACCGCCACTTCGATTCTGTGCTTCCCGCATCCAGCGGATTCCAGCGGCCTTCACAAGGTCATCGATCCATCTTGTGGGAGTCCACTTAGACAATTTTAAATGGCAATTTTAATGGCACCAACCGACGATTATCCCTGTATATAGGTATGCACTATGCAAGGCAACTGCACCCAAGGACATAAAGCCGAACTGAGTCGGTGGGTGCAGTTTCCAATTCTTCACCAGTCACTCTGAAGATTCTTCATTAAATCTTCTAAAAGTTTTATTAAGTAGTATGGACGATAGAGCGATAGGTCTATACGAGCATTGAACATTATGATCTTTGCCAAGTTTCTAAGGATAACATAACAGTAAAACATTCATGAAATAAAACCCAATTGTCGTGAGATGACAACAAATTATTTATTCAAAATAACGTTCTTACATTACAGTTTTGGCAAGAAGGGACGTTCAGTCCAAAAATATATATTACTTACATCACCCACGTTATGCTTACCTTTATTATCGTCTTCAGAAATTTTCTAAGAGACCAAATAGACCATACTTTCATTCATAATCACGTTAACAGAATAACTTTATCGAATCTTGAAGAATATACCTTTTATCCGAGACAACAGAAGGCCTCCTCCAAGCACCGCCACTTCTTTCCTTTCGAATACCAGGATTTAGGGGTGACAACTTTAACACTTTAGAAAAGATTTCGATATGAAGGATAGTATGTTCCTTAAGTTATCCATGGTTAAAATCTCACAAACACAACATTTTAAAAGACTCAAAGTTATTCTGCTAATAAATGCACCACAAATTGTAATCTTACTTTACTAAATGTGTATCGACACACTATACATTCCTAATTTTGTTCCGAATACATTGCTCCACGAGACATTCTTGCCTTGAAATTTAAAGTCGTTTGAAGTCTAAAATGAGGATTTGATAGATACAAACTTCTATGAATGAACACTTTTTCTGAATACTAGGAAATTCCCCATATACGGGCGAGCAATGTTGAAAATAAAAACATAAGGGTCGTATAATTTTTCTAAGACCAAAAGTACTGGGCTTCCGGTAGATTCGTCACAATCACAAGTTTCAGAATTTCAGCATTGAACGTTTTACCGCCAGTTTCATCAAAAGTGAGGGCCAAAACACGTACCTACAAGTAACGCGATACGACGTCGCATCGTGGCATATTATTTTTATGCTTCTTCAACTTTTCCAACAAAGGTTGCGCATTCACAGCAATGGTTATTAAGTAAGCTGTAGCACCGAGATTCGAAGAAACGAATGGAAACGGCGAAAAACATTAATGGTAAACAAAACAATCGTTGAAAAATCTAGCAGAATGATCCTAGAAACTAGATTAAGCAACAAGCTTTGGGCGGAGGCTGTGAAGACAGGTGTTTATCTATCTGAAAAACCGATCTCCAACGAAAGCTGTTAGGAATAAAACGCCTGAAGAAGCTTGGACTGAAAAGAAACAAAATCTGACGATTATCAGAGTTTTCGGATGCAAAGCGTTTATGCACATCCGTAATCAGAAACGCACCAAATGGGATCCGTGTGCGTCGTGGCTCGTGTGCACTTACCCTTATAGTATAGTCAAGTGACTTCTGTATTACAGGTTTTTACCTAGCTCAGAAGTCAGGGTTTTCATAGGATTCTTGTAAAAAAAATTTGTGAATAAAATTTATTATTATTATTATTATTAAGTAAAAGTTGTAACTTTTTACCACAGCTTTTAATGATGACTTTTAATAATGAAGAAACCGGCCGTTAAACAATAAAGTAAATTAGTTTCTATTTATATCTATCGAATCCTGCACAGATATAATCTAAGATCTGCTCTTACATTGAGCTACTCCAATCTGTTATTTAAATGAGAGATATAATTTATAAAAGACACTGTTAAAACTGGTTAATCGAGCTAAGTTGCCTTATCTTAACCTCGTCAGGCGGTTCTCGCTCTCTTCATCTGTATACCTATAGTTTATCCACTCTGAAATGCCACGCCCCACTGCCGTGTGCGAAGCCAGAAGAAATCCAGCGCTACACCGCGCCGTCTCGCGATAGCCAACGCATCCTCGCGCCGGCTCGCGATGTCACGCGCCGGCTCGCGCTATCACGCGCCGGCTCGCGCTATCACGCGCCGGCTGGCCAGCCGGGTTTGGCGCGCCGGCCAGCCCAGCGAGAGATGTCTCGCAATGGTCGGAGCGAGCCGGCGCGTGCCAGCGCGATACATCGCGAGTCAGCGCTTGACCGAGAGAGATTTGTATATCCGTCTTACAAAGTAAATAAATACTCTATTCATACTAAAATAAAGTTCAATATTGTACTCAATACAAATATATTGTACTCAATACTCAAATACAAATATTTCAATTCTCGCCTCGCACATCCTCGCGCATCTAGGCCTTTTACACCAAAGATGGGCAGGGCGTGGATATAAATTTGGCCATAGGTACAAATTTCAATTCTCGCCTATTTCCTCCACGCCTCACCTCTCCGGTGTAAAACCACCTTTACAGTAGTCGAATAATTATGATGTGTAACATCTGATATTTCACCTTGGTAATAAGCAACGTTAAGGTACAGATATTCTATTTCACGAAGTCCGTTCGGCTTTGATTGTAGTAGTGACGTATCCCGACAAGCGCGCTTGTGTGTGTAAAAGTAGGTAACGTTAGCAAAAAAATCTGAAATATATTCAAGTCGAGATTTAATAATCTAAATAAAATTTTGGTTTTAAAAGTTTTGTAAATAAATTAGATTAGGTTGCAATAAATACAAAAATATTAAGAATATGTAGGCATTTAATTAAGCATTGGTGTTACAGAATGGAAACGAAACAAGTAGGACTATTCAGTATTTTCAATCACTATCAGATAAATTTTCGATTTCCGATTCCGTGTTACTGTCGTCAGAATCATCTTGTACATTGATTATAAATTCAAAATCGAGATCAAAATATTTCAAGTAGTCATTTTCAATTTTTTCAACATGAGCACAAGTTTTTTTGCCACGTTTCACTGCTAACTTGGCCCAAACTTTCATTGATCAGTCTTTCCGTATTCGTTATGTTTTGCTCGATATTTTTAGATGCGACATAATTTTTAATGATCCCCCAAATATTTTCAATCGCATTTAATTCTGGGTGATAAGGGGGAAGGCGTAAGACATCAAAACCCTTGCTTTTTATAAAATCGTCAATCTTGTAGATTACGTGTTGGGCTTTGTACTTCTTTATTGTATCGTAAAATTCCAATTTAAGAAGAAATTCATCAAATGCTATAATACCCTTATCCCTGAGCCATTGCTGCATATCGGCTTTCTTTGTAGATTGCGTCGGTAGTCGTTCAGCCCGTGTGTTGTGATAAGATGCATTGTCTAAGACAATGAAAGAGCGCGGAAGTAAATTGGATAGCAACTTTTCATTTAGCCATTTTACATAGTTATCATAGCTCATATTTGAATGATAATCACCAGCTGTTGACTTGGCCTTATAATTATAAACCAAGGAAGCATTTTCAATAAAACCATCCTTGGTTCCCGCGTGCACTAAAATAAAGCGAGTGCCTGTGCTATTTTTTTTTAAAAACGGAGTTCTTTCCTCTTTTTTTGCCCAGGTGTTGTTTCGCACGTGTGTCGAAAGGACGTAGCTCTCATCGGTGTAGACAATGGGCCGACTTTGAGAGCGGTACTCTGTTATTTTTTTTTTTATATTTTAAACGCCACATTTGTATATCATGACGCTCCGTCAAGACTTTACGTTGCTCTCTGTTTTGCGCCACTTGTAACCTAATTTCAACAGTAACTTGCGAATAGTTTCTAAAGAACCTTCGAATCCGATTTTTTCATTCAATGCTGTTCTTAACTTAGCTAATGTTGGAATTTCTTTATGGACAATATGGAAATCTTTTACAGTACTGCGAACCACATCGGCTGTAAAATTATCTATATCCACTTTATTATCTCGCTTTCTCCTTTTCTTCATAGGTGAAGTGAATTTTGATGAAGTGGATGGCAATTCCTTCTCTTCTTTTAATATTCTTTGAACTGTTTTTTGGCTCACACCCGTAGCTTCAGCTGTACGGCGTGTAATGTCTCGTAAATGAGACAAATCACAGTTGAGTTCCATTAATGATTTTGTAAATTCATATTCTTATCGCAGAAAATGATAAACACTAGCTATCATGTTTCGACCCTGAAACAAAATGTAATCAAAATAATTAAGTAATATAAACATTTTATAACACAAAAAAACATTCATTTTATAAATACTTCTATTGCTATATTAAGTATCTTTGTATAACATTTTAATTGAAAACGTATAAATAAATATTACCTCACTATGGACAACTCTTCTTCGTTTTGTTGCCATGCTGACCTTACTCCGTGAAACAATTTGGCGCGAACTAAAAACCGCTACTGATCCGGACCGTGTCCCGATCGACACTGAGCGCCCTCGAGGTTACGCACACAAAAACAATGTGCAAGTGCACGCTTGACAACATTCATAGCCAAACGGACTTCGTGACATAGAACATCTGTAACAAGCAACATTAAAGGGGCGGGGGGTCTCGTCAACTCCTTCCTGTGACACCTTTCCGTCCCTTTTCACGAAATCACTGCCACAGATTTGATTATTTAGATTTTTATTGCAGGAAAAATCAAAAACTCGCTTTCTTACGATGCGGGTATGCAGAAACTACCAAACGAGACGTGCTATTCTCTCAGAAAACATCGTTCATTCAAATAACAGATGAAGGCAGGCCGATCGCGTTACCTAACCTGGATCAAAGATATACCAACTAGTAGACCAACAGAAAATGAGTCTAGAGATTAACCAAAACATAAACCACAATTCCGTTTGAGAGATAATTTTGTTAATAACTAGGTTTATCTGCTTACCTTTAGAGCGGCTTGAGCCGAATACCGTATTTTATACAAACATTTGAATACTACGACACCTATCTATGTATACTACTTAAACATCAATTAGAATTGAATCCAGACGTGTATTGGACCGGACTGGTTTGTATAAGCTACACAACAATAATGTGAACAATTTTACACCACATATATTTTGCAAAAATCGTCTAGAAAGTCTTTAGAACAACACTTGAGCGAATTGAGTCTGTTGAGTTGTTGTGAGGAGTAGCTATTGAGTGAGAAAACAATGGAGTTTTTTTTTTTTTGTGACCCACCCATGGTCTCTCCGTCAATGACACTGGATTAGGACATCTTATTGTAAATTATGGGTTGAGCTACACTTGTCAGCATTAAAATCTTGCGTATTAATGCTAATGAGTATCTCTCCACCTTAGTAACTCGAATACCTCCACAATTTTTGTCAACATAGTCCGATACAGATGTCATCAAGATCAAATTTTAATTATACGATACATACATACACCAAATGAAATTTATAATTTGTTTTGTTTGGACCTAATTCGCAATTTTTGCCCCAATTTTTCGAAAATATAATTTTTTGGTTCGTTATCTTCCCTATGTACAAAAATAGCATTACGTGTTAAATTCTATCATTAAGTCCTGCGATGAGCTCAGTGTGAGCGATAGGCCCTCTCGGACACCTCAAAGCAAATAATTACAACCAAATTAATATACTTATCATAATACATAGGTAAAAAGGTTAAGTGCAAAATATACTTACACAAAATATCTAAGTGAAGAGTCTATAAAGGATTACAATTATAGTATTAAAGTTATTACGAATATTAGGTCAGGCAGACTCATCCAAAAACTTCTGACAAAATCTGACTGTAGAAGATGGTGGAAAAAATCGAGAGACGTCCGAGGTACCACCGATCCTATTTCCTATAAGTCTGGTGTCCAGTGAAGCTACGCCCTATCGTACCGACCCTAGCATTGTATACTAACCTTTATCGTGAGATATTCTACTTGAAACTAAGGACACCAAACCCACCAATGTGGTAACTTACCTACATAGCTTAACCTAGCGTCCTAGCTGAGAATAACTCCAAACCAAATATTGCGAACTTGTATATCGGGCAGTATAAAGAAGAACGGATGTCTCAGGCTGATTTTTTTTAAGGCTAGGCACGTATTAAGTGTATCTTAAGTGATAAATTTAACGGTTCCTGAATTATAAATTAAATTAATTAATAAAACGGAGTCATTTATAACTATGTTCATGGCTAACTCAGTCTAAATCGAGCCTCGTTTGTAAATAGTTATTTTTTATTGTTCAGTAGATATTCGGCAGTGTTCGTAATGTCACGTTTTCTTATAAATATTGATGAGATGATTATTTGAGAGGCCTCTGTTCTCTACTAGTAAGAGTATAGCGATTGAGTAATATATTATTGTTTAGAAATTACTTCCATAATATGAAAAAGACAGTTTTCTACAAGTACAGCTTAATTTGCGCCGCAGAGTGCGGGCATACACAGAGAAGGCAAGTAGGTATTCTTAATTGTTAATCTTATGTATAGACGTATTAACTATTTCAAACTGTGGTTAACGTATAAGTTATATTTAACCTTTTGACCGCTACAATAATATAACACTAAGGAACAACAACGGCTTACTACTACTACTGCACAAAGTTGAATGTATCGAAATTCATAATCTATTGGGTATACCATTTACATTACAGTGCGCGCTACGGAAGCAGGCCTGCGGAAAATATGGAACTACATTTTTTAAATGCAATTTGATGCAATGACATAGACACTAGCGCCGCGTCAACAGGCCTTCCTTCGTGGCTTGCACTATACCATTGACTTCATTGTTTATTTAATGTGGAATTAAACATATTGATGACGTATATATAGTTCTTGATCATCATTGGATGATTGTGGTGGTCAAAAGATTAAAGTGAGTGAAGGCTCTTAATTGTATTGAGTACTAGGTACCTAGAAATGGCTTACAGGACAATATATTACCTAAGTATATATACATAATATGTGTGTTGTACGGGGTTGGGTATAAAAACAAAAACAAGCCATATCAATGATAGATTTTCGATTACAAAATTATATTAAAAAACATAACAGAAATAAAATAATTTGTATCATACAAAATAAAGTGGAATAAATTAGGAGTCTTTATATTAAAACTAAATAGATAAATAATTATTATAATATATTGTAAAATTAAACTAGCAACTAAACGAACATAAAATATACGTAAAAATCTTTAAATGACATTGTAATAATTTTGAAAATAAAATACATACAGACTAGAAATTGAGCGTTGAAGTAGACTATGTTTAGAGACAGAGAAGGACAAAGAATATTAGTCATCTCTTAAATGCCACATGTCCTAAGCTAATAATATAAATCCTACTTTATGCCTACAATATATACATCTATTTTTCAAACAGACAGAGCTATAACCTCGAGGGGAGAAATCAATGTTTTAATCACCACATACTAACCATGTAAAAATCACTACTTAATCTTTACGACGCTGTACGCAAAATGTTAATTTAACGTACAATATTATTACTAGCTGCTCGAGTTTCTCATAAAGCTTTTATTTATAACCTTTATATTTCGTTGACAGCTATAGTACGCGTTAAACTTTATGGCGGTTCTGAACTTCGCTACTTGCTGCGCAGTACCCCGCCACTCACCCCTGCTGACACATGAATTCGTTACTGCGCAGCCACTCGCCTCATGTTCCGAGCCGTCATAAAGTTTGAATCGGGCTATACCTGTTGTGATGTCAGATTATTGACTTGATGATTATGTCTAACATTACCTATCTTGGCTACCCAATGATCGTATTATATTTTTACACCACGTCGATGGTTGCAAACTTCAACCCTTCAGATTATTTCTAAAATCAGTTCAATGTTATTCGAAAAATAATAATGTCCACAAAGTTCCCCAACCTCAAGGCTATGCATCAAAATTTACACTTCAGGCAATTAGACCTGATCACATATATTACATAACATTCACATTCCTTTCAATACAACGACTAATTACCTTTAAATATTACAAAGTTTAAATCTTGACAATTAATATGTTAAATACCTGTTTTAACAATAATATGCGCATATAATGACAAAAAAATAACATACAAGATAAAAAAATAAACTTACGCTTTAAGCCATGTAACAACTAAAATAAACTTTGGCCAAAAATTTAAATTATCACACTGTGCATAGAATGTACGATATTACTGACCATCTGAGCAGATTTAATATTTTGCGCGACTTCTTTGAACCAACTGAAGTTGTTCCCATAAAATATTGAACAAAATATTACGTGTTAATTATCACATTTCTTCAGCATTTGCCTCTGCTTACGCTCAAACGATCAAATAGATATAGTTCTGAATAAAAATAAAATATTTAAGTTAAGCGTACAAAAATTTATGCTTTGCATTGGCGTCTAAAGCCGTTCAACAAATGAGCAAAATAAACCTAGTACAAGATATTTTATAAGAAATTCGATCTCTACTTATACACTTTTAGTAATAATCAGTAATCTAACTTAAGGCTAGACTCTTCACAAGAGTATACCCGTTCATCACATCCAAATCGCATTGTGCTCAACAATAATAACCACGTACAAATTATACAAATACGACTATAAGTATAGGGATGCTGACATTTTTTTTTTCTCTTATGTATATTATTAAAAAATATTGCACACGTATTTTTCTTTTTTTACGATATCTGCAGATTACGGCAATACATTGAGTTAAAATTTGCCATGACGTCACGAGTATGTAGATTTTATACTAACTTGTGACGTAGCGACCCCCACTAACCAACGCTAATGTGTTTTATCTTAGTCATTTTTTATTAATGTGATAAAGCAAAAAATACGTGTCTATAATTTTTTTATTATCTGGCCGACGGACTAAATAATAGAATTTCTTTATTTTGACGCAGCCATCATCCCTATTGGACAGTTGAAGTTATGTTCATACTTCCGCAGATTACATTTTGGTAATATATAAAATCTGACTGGTTATCACAAACTGATGTGGAAGGTGCTCTTCTGAAGCCGACCGCAACCGCAAAGCCCAAGCCGCAACGTCGCCCAATCGCAACGACAGACTGCAGCGACACGACTGGTTCTATGTAACTGCGGTCGCCTTCGGAATAGCTCCTTTAATGTGCCGACGACTCCGCCTAAATTAAAATTACGTTATTGTGATGTTCAACTGTTTTATATTGTGATGACTATTATTTTATCATTTGTTTTTGGTTCCTGAAGCTAATTAATAAATACTTCCATTTATTTTACTCATAATCTATTGCACGTTTTGATAACCATTGTAAATTAGACGTTTTGAAATATACACATAAATGCCAATAACCTATCTATTTCTGCAAAACTCTCTTACTTCAAAATCTATATCGCATTTAAATTACAAGCATCCTCTAACCGACCTATAGATAGCCCATTGGAATTTCTACCTTATCTTACAGGCTTCTACCAACCATTGTGCCAGCATTTGTGCACCAACTATGTTGGTCATTAAGGCCAATATTGGTACCAACATACGAAGCCGTCGTAATCAGTACTTGATTAGAAAATGTACAAATAAATATGTCAACTTATTACAACCATATCGTAAGGAGTTCAAGACCATAATATTATAATTAGGACAGAATTTATTGTACCGATGGCAGTGATGAATAATATACAGAGTATAGACAGATCCCGCAATCCTCGACAAAACAATGTATTATTAAATCTTAGTACTAACTTATTTAGCAGCTGACTTTGGAATGTTCAGTAATAAATACTTTAGTATAAAATCTGATAGCAAGAGACGGTTCTGTTTTCTATGATAAATTCATCAAAAAATTAGCCAAAAATTGACATAAAAGTATACTTAAAACTAACTTATATTTGGCAATAAATAATTAATGTAGGCCTTGAACTCCGTCACTGACTCATTCAATTATAATCATATTACAACAATAAATTCACATTAAATACAATTAATATACGCTTACTAGTAATGATAAACACTACTTGTAATAATTATGAGTAGATTCCTCTTACAATAATACTGGAAAAACGTATAAATTAAAAAAAAATATAAAATTTAAATAAATTGAAGGAAAGAAAGAAAATACGTTTAATTGCTGTGAACAAACGGTGATCCGCTTTACCCGCAATTACCTGCCTTGTACCGATGTTAATTCTGAAAAGAAAACAATGTGTCATCAAAACGATATCTTTGTCACCTCATCGTGTTACCCAGTAACTGGGTTGTTGGAGGTCAGATAGGCAGTCGCTCCATGTATACTGGCAGCTGGATCCGGTTCGACCTGAAGCCAAACCCAACATAGTTGGGTAAAAGCTAGGCAGATGATGATCTTTGTCACCCTATTATACTAATAACTGTACGAGATAAAAAGAAATCGCAAACCGTCTAGGATTGTGTTCCCTAGAAATTGGAAATAAGAAGCATAAGATCGCCATTCGCATTAGTTGGTCTGATTTGAGCCTTTGTCAAGTTGAACACGATAGGGCAATTCTAACTAATATTCTAAATGCGAAAGTAAGTTTGTTTGTTACGCTATCACGCTAAAACGGCTGAACGGATTTGGATGAAATTTGGCACATGGGTAGACCATGACCTGGGTTAGGTCATAGGATACTTTCTACAACTTTTTCTGTTTTTACCCGTGAGAACCTGTAATTGCTTCTAATGTTTCTTAAACAACTGTTATCTATTTGTTATGGGCGTTGGTTCTCCTATAAATGAATAAATAAATTATTATATCAGAGTATTTTTAGTAAAGGGCAACAGATCAAAGCTCTCAAATACCAAGACCGGGACCCATAAAATGCTGTAGCTGTGATCAAAATCGTTGGCATCAACAGCAATCTTAATTATACTAGCTGCGCCCCGCGGTTTTACCCGTATAAGTCCCGATCCCATGAGAATATCGGGATAAAATACGTACTAATCCAGGTCATGGTCAACCCATGTGCCAAATTTCATCCAAATCCGTTTAGCCGTTTTAGCGTGAAAGCGTAACAAAAAAGACTCACACTCGCATTTATAATATTATATACTAGCTTTTTCCCGCAGCGTCGCCCGCGCGGAAAATATCCCACAGGTACGTACTGCCAGGATTACATACCTAATAGCCGAGGAAAAGGTCATTGACTTCTACCGTTGCGCCCGCGTTGTCGTCAACCATAATTATTACATTACGCGTAATTTTGAATCTGTGATATCTTAACTATTCATTTAAATGATATGATGTCATGGCATATTTTAATCTAAATTAAATGCCAAATTTAATCCAATCGGCATGATTTTTTTTTCAACATCTTCAACAATAATCGTCAAATTTCAGCCAATTTAGACAAAACCCTAATGAATTATACACTAAAACCTTCCGCATGAATCACTCCGTTCATTGGTAGTTTTTGAATTTATCAAGTTCAGACAGACAAACTGACAGACAGACAGACAGACGCGGCGGGGACTTGTTTTATAATATGTAAGGAAGTTAGGATTATCCTTACTATGGGCCAATCTCACCGACTCAATCAGGCTCTGTAAATGGCAAGCGACATCGCTGCAGGCCCAGCCGGAGAAGGCGGGGTGCGCTGGAGTGTCTTGATAAATACTGGTCCCTAGTGGCCCTAGCCAGAGAGAAGAGGAAGGAGAGAAGAAAGGCATTTGCCCTGCAGTGGGAATAAGCAGCACCCGGAGTCTGGATTTGTGCCCGTTTGATGACATGAGGCTCCTTTACATGGAACTTAAACATGGAACATGGAACTTAAACACTGGCGAAATGTTATGTTATGTAATTTTAATATAAAATTGTTCAGGCAGTCTTTGCACAGTTCCTAACCAATCCACTTTAGGTACCCAAACCCATAGTCCATTTTTTTTTCCATATCCTGCAATAGTCCTGCACCAACCGGGGATTGTCCTTGGGGTACTTGCATAGTGCATACAAGCACGCCTCATTTCATTTTTAGCATCTAACGGGTTGGATCAGCGAGGCGGCTTCGGCCCCTCGTACGCCTGCCTTCCAAAGGTCCGGGACCCCAGAGATGTCAATGATTATTTTAATAATAATAATTACGCACCCGTATTTAATGAGCCGCTCGGAATTACGCACCCGTATTTAATGAGCCGCTCGGATCTGATTCAGGTCATCGTCGCTGTCGGTAGGTGGGGCGGCCTCGGAGCCAGCTAGAACCGTTAGGTGGGTCGAGTCGCTCTGAAGAGTGCTGCACTCTCCGCTCCAGTTCCCGCATTGAGCTTTTTTCTGCAGCGCTTGTACATACGACTGTCATAGGAAAAATTGTCGCAATTAACGACTTTGGGTAGTAGTAAAAATCGCAATTAACTTTATGGCCCAGGAAAGGTATATTCTTAAAGTTGGCAACGTCGCAAATAGCTATGAACTACTTGGACTTAGTGACACTAACCACCTATTTCAGGTTTTTTTTTAAAGATCCGCGCCTTCCTAGTGATGATCGATTCGGTTTAGTGTCACTAACCACTGAACCGAAAAGAGCTAATGCACTATAGTGATATTTCATCATTCAAAACAGCGAAATATTCGACAGCTGTTTGCGACGTTACTAAATGTCAGAACGTACCCTCTTATAAGGCGAGGCCTTTATTTTTTTTGGGTTTTAAATTATCAAATAACGCCTTCGCGAGCATTACTGCTTCGCAGAAGGAGGTGACGGCCTCCCCCCTCTCGCTCCGAACCATGGCCTGGACCAAGGCCGGACGCGAGAGATCACCGCCGCCGTAAAGGCGAGGCCTGGGTAGCGTTTTTTGCATTTTGCAAGTCAGGTTGTATGTTGATCAAAATATGAGTCGCGAGCGTAACAAGTGGGTAAGTATCTAGACAATTATAATCATTAAAATCATCAATACACCTACAACCTGACACTGACCGGCAAATTCCATACCACCCACAAATGCAAGTGAAGATTTGTCACTTATGGTCATAGATTTTCTTTAATCAGGCATGTGAAAATAACATACAAATAAATTATTGCAAAAAAAAAATCGGCCGTAAAGATTACGAAAGTCAATTCTTTTTCGAATATATTTTAAAATATTGGTATAACGTTTACAATGTTATAAGGTTCTTTCTCACTTAGTGGGCTATAGTTGACCGTAAGAAAAATACTTTATGATTTTTTTATTGTAAAATGGATGGTTACCTCAACATTTGGAATCTGTGATTCGAGAACTACTGGTCCTACGCGTATCTTGTGAAGAACTTTTTTGTGCAGAATTTAATGAGGAATAAACTTGTGGTAGCATAAACTGACATAAAACTAATTATTGATTTTGTTTTTTCAATAATCTGTTTAACAGGACCTTTGACAGCTAATAGTTTTCTTTTTGCACATTTTATCGCAACGGACTTTTCACACAAAATAATCCAGGTGAGAATTTTTCACTAGGATTTTTTTCGCAGGAAATATCATATTTTCTGGAGCTATTATAAACATCTGCTCGCAGAAACAAGTAGTCGCAAGTTGGCCTGAAGATCCTTGTTGTAATGCATGCAGTGTCCAAGTGGAAAGCTTTTCTAATTGCCTCTTTTTTTAAAGGCTTACAATAATGAGATAACAGATATACCAGAAAAGGTATGCGCATAGCTGATCATCGTCTATCGGAAATACGAACGAGAGATGATGAAATCTAAAAGAGCTGTTACAACGGTTACCAACCATGGAGCTTATTTCACAAGCATTGGTAATTGTTGCCCATGGCTGGAAATTTAAAATTTGTTTTTTAATTAATAGTTCAGAAAATGGAACTTTATACACTTCAGGAAAACTTTGTAAAACCACAGAATAGTACAGAAGGCGCACTCCGCATTTTAAGTATGAAGCTACAAGTACGCGGCGGGCTCGTCTTGTCGGGCCAATTCAGTGAGTGTAACGTAGTCAGAAGATTAATGAGTTACGCGATAAAATGAGAGGCTTTGCGGAGTGAATCATCTGTATTAATCTGTGGTAAAACTCATGACAGGTAACGAGGTGCGTCCACAGAGTGACACCACCCACTGAGAATCACAAAAGTTATTGAAGCGCACACATTTTCTGGTAAGTGTGTACCTTGGTAACAATGCATGCCAAACGAAATAACCGACTGAGCAAACGAGATCTTATGTCCTGTGGTCTGATTATAATGATTTCATACCTGTGAAATTACATCCCCGTGTGCGGTGCGGACCTGGTACAGGTACCTGTATTTGCGTTGTTTCATCTCGGTTCGTTGCTCGCGGGTGATCGGTCGAGTCTGTTGGGATTTCAAGTGACGCTTTTGTGCGCTTATACCTTTTGAAAAAAAAAGTCTTTGTTAGCATAGTGACCTATAAGAAGAATGGAGCGGATTTGATCCAGCGTGTTTTATGCTGGGATAACTAGTTAATGAAGCTGTGTGTACAGCGAATGCACGCGCACTCGCGACTTCCATTCGCTTGAAAATCTACTGTCGGATCTGGTAGGATGGGTATGCGCTTAAAAACACATTTGGCTCACAAACATTTGGCATTGTGCGGACTCTAAGGCATAGTGTCGATATGGACAATGAAGTAAGGCTAAGCGTATACTGAAACACAGGTGACACAGCACAGCACGGTACAGGTTTTGCAGTACAAACAATAGAAGATTGCAACAACATTATTAATCAGTGGTAAAAAAACACGTGATGACCTGCACGCGTCGCACAGAAATCTGTGCCGCACTACAACGAGACGCAGAGCAGGACAGACACTTGTCTGCGTCGCACGTGCTTGCGCCGCAGCGTACGCAGCTCTCAGTACGTTCATGCATTACAAAATCTGCTCTCCCCTGCGCTGCGTGGACCTGCGTCACCTGCGTTTCATCATACGCTTAGCCTGATTGTTGAGACGTGGTCGCGATACATGTGGCGTAGGAACCGTTCAGTGTTTCCTTTATAAGTTATTAATCGTTCTGTACTCTAAAGTACCTATTTAAAAATGTCCCGTTAACTGACTCTATAACAATAAACAGTGTGGACGTTATGAACGAACCTGGGACCTCTGGGTCTGACAGCTGGTCTAACCACTAGACTACAAAGGCGGGTTTTGCTCAATGTTAGATACTTAGTTTGATGTACAGAATGTATATAGCGGCTATGTGATGAGTCTTTTTACATCCTGTATAGGGAACTTAATAAATTAATCATTGAGCTCCTTTTAAGTTCTGAGTTGAGTCCAGTCCGTGCACGCATTTGTCAGTAATCTTGTAGATTACTGACAAATGCGTTCACGGACTGGACAGGTCCACTCAAATCTGTATGGTTCTTTCCTCAAAAGACCATTTCAGACACCAATCTACATGATACTCAAATGAAATGCTCTGTCCAAGATTTTTTCCGGATTTTTATATACACATTGACATTAATGAATTTTATATATACAATGACATGAATATTTACTTTTAAAGTATTATATTATTTTAATTATTGTGAATGTGAGGACTATGCGGGTCATTCCTTTTTGTTTTGTTTTAAATTTTTTCTCAGTTAGTTTTAATTATGGTCTGACAGTTTGAGTAATTTGTGGCCTACCCAAATGTCCTTTTTTGGTATTGTTCGTCGAATGGTTGAGCTCCTTAAATTCTGAGTTGAGCTGCGCGATAACTGACAAATGCGTGCACTGACTGGACAGGTCCACTCAAATCTGTATGGTTCTTTCCTCAAAAGACCACTTCAGACACCAATATACATGGTCTTCACATGGTCTGACCAAGATTATGTCTGGACTTTAAAAGAGACTGTGACCTCTGAGTTTGTTTCGGTTGTTCTTCTCAGAGTAGTCAGATAAGAAACGACGACCTCATCTAGTTTTTATAAATATGATTGACGTGTAAAAGTGTTTGTACAAACCTACTTACAGAAATAAAATCATTTTTCATTTATCAACACTCACTCTGCTCGTGGTAGATCCCGGTGGCGGTTAGGGCGCACTGCGCCGTCAGGCCCACGATGGCCGCTGCTGGCCAAGCAGCTAGCGTCAGCCATGACAGTCGGCAGGGTGGTGCCACGGCGGGCTCCAGTTTCGCACGCTCCCACAACTAGAACATTGCAATATAACTCCGTCATTTATTTGTTGATTGTCTTACGATAATAGAATTGAATAAAATAAAAGTAGTTTGCAACAGTAACTGAGGCACATATTGAAAAACTGGATCATCATAACTTATCGCACCCGTATTTGCCGGAGGTTTAGGCTAGTATGAGTAAACCCACATATCGCCAGTTATGGTAAAACTCCATGTCGCTTTCTAATATACTTTTTAGCTTTTTTACTGTTTCATACCTCAAAAAGAAAAAAAATGGAACTCCTATAGGATCACTTCGTTGCCCCTCTGTCTGTCTGTCAGTCTGTCCAGGCCCTTTTTCTCATGAACGCGTTGAAGTATCAAGTTGAAATTAATATGAAATACGTAGGTTTACCGTCCCTTGGAGCTCTAAAAAAATCAAGCTTTCTAAGTCAACGAAATAAAAAATATGGCCATTTATCCTTACATATTATAAAACAAAGTCTCCCATCGCGTCTGTCTGTCTGTCTGAACGCGATAAACTCAAAAACTACCGAAGGGATTTCCAATCGGTTTTCACCAATGGACGAAGTGATTCATGAGGAATTCATGAGAATTTATATGTAAATTGACTGAAATATGAGGATTATTGTTGAACATGTCGGAAAAAATCATGACGACTGGGAACTTTACAGGTGTGCACCGCGTAAATCGTGAAGATTAATAAAATGTATGTTCTACAGGATTGTACATCTTAAAAAGTTCAAAAAAAGTACGCGATGGCATATGTCTATCTTTTAGGGACGACCCACAATAACCATTTTCATTTTTTTGAATTTGAATTTTTTTTATTTACGAAGCCATTTTGACCCGTATTATATAAATTCTTATCCAATAAACTATGTTACTTAAATTGAGCTTTAATTTCGATTAAAATATGCCGAGACATCATTTCATGTAAATGAATGGTTTAAAAGATATCACAGATACAAATTTAGGCGTAACAAAATATAATGGTTGACGACAACGCGGGCGCAGCGGTAGGAGTCAATGACCTTTTCCTCGGCTATTAGGTAGATAATCCCGGTATCGGTAGTACGTTTCCGTGGGATATTTTCCGGCATCCACTCGGGCGAAGCCACGGGCAAAAGGTAGTGCAATATATTTTGATACTCGCCAATACTTCAAAACCCTATAAGTAGGGTACTACCCGTTGACCTAAAATCATGAAATTTGGCAAGCAGCAAGGTCTCACAGCACAAGTAAAGGAAAAAAATCTAAATACATAGTTAATTTGTAGTTTCAACGGTTTTTTTTTTACTATTACCAACTTACATTTGCAGTTGGAGACTTGAACGTGACGTATATTAAAATCAATAAAAACTTTTTTACAAAAAAAAAAACAACCGACTTCCAAAAAGCACTACAAAGTGATTGTAATTTATCTAAGTTACAATAGCCTAATCTCAACTGCTCATCACCTTTTACAAAATATTCCCGATGCAGCGACATGAATCGTTGAGGAGTTCTCCTGGTACTTCACCGTCAGCTCCACTTCTCCATATGCATTGTGACGAGCAAATAAGCAAAACTAATCGCCCTGCAGCTTTATCATACCGATCGAAACGCTTCATCATAAGGATTATTTTTTGCTAAATAACATAGTGTCACAAATAGAAGGAAGTTTTTTTTTTTATACTGGGCGTTTCTCTACTGTGTATAAGAGAAATTATTATATGCCTATTTTATATTTGCGTCTTATTAGTGCAGAATAGAAAAAAAAACGTCATCTGATGAGCAAGTTTATCGCTCTCATAATCGTTTAGTGCAGAGTATGGTGAAGCCTTGGATAGTATAAAGTCAACTTTTTATTTTCGGTAATCACGACGCTCTCCGTCATTATAAAACCAGAACGTCGCCAAATATTCTCAAACTAGCTTTTGCCCGCGGCTTCGCCCGCGTAAATGTCGGAACATATCCCACAGGAATGTACTACCAGGATTCAGAGAGTCCTATGTAACCCAGGTCATGGCCTATCCGTTTTCATTTAATCCGTTCAGTACGGCATGAAAGGTTAACAGGCAGATAATAATAAAGCTGTTTTAGGATTATATTTTTTAGGGTTTTAGGGTAAATTCATTTACAGGTACGGCCTGTAAATGAATTTGACGATAACCAAATTTTAATGATTTTATACAGAAAATTACGTCTAAACGAGTAGTGTGAATGATTTGGAAGGAATATACGTTAAATTAGAGCATTTTTTAATAACTTACTACAGGAAATATTTTTGATTATGTTTATATTACATAGTGAAATTAATTTTTAAAGTTATGTCTAACGCGGATAAAAAACTGAGAATCACGCAAAATCTATCAAGCGTAGGTATTTTTATGAAACCTTCACCATTTTAAAGATAATTTAATTATTGATATTTTAGTATACATGCTTTATTATAATACCTTTTGTTTTATGTATAATAAATTAATAACGCGTCTAATTTGGGACAGCGCACCTTGATGGGCGTGTCCTAATACTGGCTGGACATACGAAGCGTATCGTTAGCTCAGTACAGAACACGCAAGGTAACCACTCAAGGTCACTGGCATATATCTGCGTCTTAAAGGATGACTTCGTTGTCTGTCAATACCCTTTTTCTCAGGAACACGTAGAGGCATCCCATAGAAATGTAAATAACAGGAGAAGTGGCATGGGGGCGTGTCTGTGTCCGCGCGTCATGATCACGATGCTCATGTCATAGGAAAATGGCCGTCTCCGCTAACTAGTGCTCTTTCGACCTCGATCGTGACAACATTTAAGAATGCCGTGTTGTTCAGTGGTTTCTTGTAAAAATCGAGGCTAAACTAGAATCTTTATAAATCATAGAACCACTTATCATATATCAACACAAGTATTTTACTATATTTGTGTTGAAAATTATGAAAAACAACAAATCGTAAAATATTTCTTGCATTACCACGTTATTTTTGTTTCCTTATATCACAGCCACTGTAGTATTTTTGCAGTAAATATATTGCTTCTTAAACACTACCTAAGTATGTCGCAAGTGACTGGACAAGCAGTGTAAAAATCACAAAACGATACTTTATTTAAGCGTTTGCATCGCGTGGAACGGCCACAAGAATAAATAACGAGCAGAAGGTAAGTTTCCTAACAGAGTTCAAAATTCTTAACTTCTTTCATAGGGCTGTCACTTTGTTATTAAAAATAAAAAACGGGCAATTACGAGTCGAGATTCGGTAACGAGCACAGACGGACGCACGGACGGATGGACGGATGGACGGATGGACAGACGGACAGACGGACAGACGGACGGACCTGGCACTGTGACTGAGGTGATCCCGTAAGTTTTCAGTTTTCTAATTACAGTACTGAACATTAAAAATAGTGAAGCTTTGAAAGACGAAACGGTTAATTATTTTAACAGTTTGTTTAAAATTAAGTAATCGGTACCTATTTAATTAATTGTACTATGAAATAATTGTATAATTGTGAGACCATCCCGTTTTTGAAGTCGGGTAATAAAATGAGCAGTGGTGGCCCAGTGGTAACGCGTCTTACGAGTCTAGGGTTCGAACCCAATCAAGCACTTTACATTGTGTAAATTATTTCATCACCGCTGCTCTCAAAACGGTAAAGGAAAACATCTTGAGGAATCCGGCATGTCCTAAAACAAATAATTCGAAGACATGTGACCACCGTGTGTCCACCAACCCGCACTGGGCTCGTGTGGCGGATTACGGCCCACTCCCTCTCACAGAAAGAGGAGGCCTGTATCACAGCAGTGGGAACATTATACCTAGGCTGATTAATGAAGCACAATAAAAAATATGTATGTAATCTTTTATACTGTGAAATAGTTACACATACATAAATGCTTATTTGGCTTGCTTTTTTAAAGTTGGTTACTTATTAAAATTACTGTGACTTATCGACGGACAGATAAAGTTTCCTTCCTTGTTTTACTATTTCGAACAATAATACGCCAATATACGCGGTTAAGCATAAGAATAATAAATAATAATTCATAAGGGAAAACCTAATCGCCATCTTAGTTATTTATGATATTACCTACCCCTTAACTAAATAATTCTGTAATTAAGCAGATAATGGGTAGATATAGATAATTACCTGACAAGATCCTTTGGATATAAACAAAAATAAAACTCCTTGTTTTTCCTACTATTATTGATACAAACAGTATAACAATTTAGCAATTTTATTAAAAACTAAATGTCCGCGTCGCTCGTACCGCTGGCACACGGCGCGCGGCATACCCCTGAACTTTGTCTTCTAACTGAGCCGGCTCAAACCGATTTGGCTTCTAGCGGGCGCCGGTGCACCCCCGCGCGCCTTGTCTGTAGCACTGCACGCACACAAAGCTGTACGTGTAGTAATGTTCTCGCGCAAAGCGTTAAGGCTCTTTCAAATAGGCGCGACACGCGACGCGACACAAAGACACCGCTCGTCGCGCGACGAGCGGTGTCTTTGTGTCGCGTTTAGTATGAAGCTTGCGGTTTGCTCCTTTTTTTATTTAGTCTTGTGGTATGGCCGCTGTATCTAGCGACGAGCTAGTGATGTACTTATGCAGATCCTCTAACGTAGGCTATCGACAACAATGTCGATTGTCGTATGAATTTATATTACTTTGAAAGTTTATTCTTCAATTTGTCAACAGTTATAGCCTGGTTGGAAGACCGATGTAAAAAGTGTTTTATACTTATTTAGATTTATCATAACGTTGATTTTTTTTATTTTATTTACTTAATATTCTTTTTTTAGTTGCGTGTTGTTTATTTATACCATCTCAAAAAAAATGTATATCGTTTTTTTTTTTTTTCAGGTACTCCCAATATTTTTAATACAATAATAAATGGAAGAATAGATAACTTTCCGATTTAGTCAATCACTAGCGTATATGTAAAATAAATGGCTTTTGCACAGCACAATTATTTTTTCGTGTGAGTGAGTTGTACGGTGCATGGTAAATGCACTGTTTATAATTGATTGTGTAGTACGTTCTGATTTATGAATTGCAAGAGTGAGCGCGACTTCGTATCTATCGGATTTACTGATCTGCATGTGTAGTTGTGGCGACATGGTGGGGACAAATTGGAGACATCAGGTTTCGATACATTTTCAACTACCGGGCATATCTCCTTCTTATATCTATGAGGCATCCAGTTGAAATAGATAGGTATCAAAACTTAGATCTACGGTCCCATGGAGTTTTAAAGAAAATCAAACTTTCGAGTCAACGCAATAAAGAATACAGCCATTTGTGCCGCATATTTTGACACTCTCAAATAAACCAAACCCTATTTGGTACTTCCCGTTGGCCCAGCATTCTGAAATTTGGCAAAGTCAAATAAAGAGGAATATTAAAAAATTGGTAATTTATAGTTATAAATAAACTGCAAAGTTAAGTTTCTTCTTGAAACTGGGATAAAAAATTCATAGGCCGTGTCTTGAAGTAAAATTTAGTCTATATTTCATTACTCTATTATAAGTTCTTTTTCAATTAAAAAGTTAAGTTTGTCCTTCAATCCGGATTTGGAAATTCGGACAGCCGAGAAAGCACATCTTTGCGGTTTAAAAAAATAACTAAAACAGGTTTATGTGATTCTAAATGCCTTACTTAAAATACTATTTATTCATTTTACTATTATTATCACCATTAATTTGTAATAACTACTCTAGTGCCGCCATTGTAATACCTACATTTTAGAAAGGTTAGTTTATGACTTTAAATTGTAATAACTTTTGACAGAGTGGGCCGATTCTAATAAAATAAAAAAATAACGTTAATTCAAGATACGGACTATGACTATATTTCCAATCCCTTACATCTCTTGAAAAGAAAACACAAAAATTTCAATATTACATGTGAATTTTAAAATCATACCCTTTTAGGAGGTGATTTTACAAAAACGTTGAAACTCGGTAATTCTTTATTTCTTACCAAAAGCATAAATGTGAATTTTCATATCCCTAACTTACGAAATGCTGAGTTTCCCATACAAACTTTCATCCCTTATATCACCCCCTTTAGGATTATTTTTGAGACAAAAAGTACCCTACGTCCTTCTCCTGGATGCCATGTGCAATCTATCTCTATGCGAAGTTTTATCGAAATTCGTTCAGTGGTTTGGCCGTGAAAAGGTAACATACAGACAGACAGACAGTTACTTTCGAATTTATAACAATGTGAGTATGGATGGTAATGGAGTGCAATATTATGTGAAAGTTTGTATGTTTGGTTTGGATGTTTTGTTTCCAAATACTTTCTTTACATCTAAGACTAAATATTCTCTGTAACGATAATAATTATTGCACTTCACAATCAATATTCTAGTTCGCTAGTTAGCCACATTTCTTATATCCATACAGTAATATTGTCAAATTAATCAAAACAGGTAAATATTTGACAGCTATTTGCGACGTTGCCAACTTTTATGATAAACGCTCTTAAGGAGCATTTTTATTCCGGTAGTACTACGTTCCCGTGAGATAATTTCCGATATACACGCGGGAAAAAGCTAGGTATGTAATTAATATATACAGAAGTCAGATTAAGTGAAACGCAGCTTGCTTTACGCGCGGATTTCGATTTTCTTTTCCCCTATAACACCCTCTCCATCCCCATTAAAGGGTAGTTTTCGATAAATAATCATTATAATCTTCATTATTTATGTATAGTTTGACCGAGACAGCTGTTCCGCGGCTCAGATATGTGCGCGGCAAGACGTAAGGGCAGTGCAGGCCGCTCATTCGTCAATGCTCACGGCGCGCGGCGACCTGCCCCACAGTGGAACGAATGTATGGGAGCGGTTGGACGTAGACATGTCCGAAAAAAAAGAGTAAAATTATGCCAAACTAATGATGCCATCTTATTCGATTACTTAATGCCTTCATAACTTGTGGTGATGAATTTCTTCATAACTCCCATATTTCGGGAGTAATTTGAGAAAATGTGAAATTTTACTATGAAAATGAGTGTATCGAGCTCTCTCCCTCCTGATTCCGGGCTTGTTTCAAGTAGCGGTCTCTAATATCATAATGCTAATACTAAGAGCTATATTTAATACTAAGACACATAGTGCGCCAAATGTGCACTTTCTGGGATAAAGAGTGATGTTTATTTTATAACACAATTTTTTAATTTTTTGTTTATTTTGTTGATTAAAACCGTTTTTCTAAAGGTTTACCTTATTACAATAACATTTCTGATCAGCCAATTAGAGAAGATATAAGCTAATTAGGATATATAATTAGGGACTTAAGGTTTACATATAAAACTGATGCACTAATGATTACTGATAAGAACATTGCTATTATTTAATTACTAAATGGCTCTTAATACACTAATTTAGCATGCATCATTTACTAATTATCACAATAACTAATTACCTTGCAATATTTAACAAAGGATACCTGGGATACCTGGATTTTATATAAATAGGTCACTATTAGTAACTTTAAAATCAGTGTTGATTTACACCTCGTTGTATCCAAGCTAATCTCGCAATGTATTTTCCAAATTTTAATACAAATCTTGATATTCACGTTGCTTTATGCGCACGCGCACATAAAGATTTACGCGACTTTAACTATTTGTTCAGTGTTTTAAAAGATAACAGTTGTGTTCAGTTATGTGAAAGTGCTGAAACAAGTTTAAAAGACTGGTGTCGTCGATTTTGCTACCGCATTTATGCAAAATGGACACAGTCTGGAAGAAGCACAGATAAGTTTCGGAAGAAACATGAGATTTGGCTACAGGCTGCAATTCAATGGCCGGAATTACAGAATGAAAATATGGAACCTTCTACAGAAAATATAAGTGACGTCATCGAGCCCATAATTTCTCCTGCTAAATCTGATGCTTCAACTTGTACACATCCTAGTCCTCGTAAATCTTTTGAGGACCTTAGTAACCGGCAAAAAAGAAGACGCACCACTGAAGATAGTCTTTCATGCAGCAGTAGCAGCGCTGAAATTATGTTTTCGGCCGAAAGGGCGCTTCAAAAGGCAGGACAAAGCGATACAGCTTATGTTATGAAATACTTGACGGAGAATCCAGAAGAGGCCTCAAAAATCAAAGCCTTCATTGAAGGTAAATCAATTCAGGTACGGGAAATATCCCCTTTGAAGGCATTGGCTCTTTATGTATCGATGAACTTATCGAAATGGCGCTATAACACTCTTCGGGATTTCAACACTCAAGAAGGAGCTCTTCAATACCCGAGTTACTACATGTTGGTTAAAGAAAAAATTAAGTGCTATCCGGCCAAAGAAGATCTCACAGTTACAGAGAGCTCTGCAAAAATCAAATTACAAGCCTTGATGGATTTAACCTCAAGAAGACTTATTAGGTCGTTAGAAACCCCTGTTGATCCCAATCAACAGCTCGTATTGACCAGCAAATGGGGTTTTGACGGATCATCTAGCCAAAGCATTTATCATCAAAGGACGAGTGAAGATGAGCAAATCGATCTTGCTAGTAATTTTATGATTAGTCTTGTACCACTGCGGCTCGTCTCAAAAGGTGTAACAATTTGGGAAAACGAGCGACCATCTTCCACTTCATTTTGCCGGCCAATATTGTTTAAGTTTATAAAGGAAACCAAAGAAAATGTGCAGAGAGAGATGGCTGAAATCGAAGCAGAGATTGAAGCCTTAACTCCATCCACCATCACTGATGGAATTAGTGTCAAACACCAACTGCTGTTGACAATGATTGATGGTAAAATTCATTCCATTATATCCAATACAGCGGCTTCAGTGTGTGACATATGCAAGGCTTGTCCTAAAGAAATGAATAATTTAGAGTTAATCAAAGATAAACACGCAAACGAGGACATGTATAAATATAGCTTAAGCACCCTTCACGCTTGGATTCGCTCAATGGAATGCTTATTACACATTTCCTACAAATTAGACATAAAATCATGGCAAGTAAGGGGTGATATAGCAAAAAGGCAAGTTGATGACAGGAAGAAAAGAGTTCAAGAGGCTGTAAGAAGAGAAACGGGCTTACTTCTCGATGTTGTGAAACAAGGCAGTGGATCCACCAACAATGGCAACTCGGCAAGGAGATTTTTTGAAAACTACACTAAATCTGCTGAACTGACCGGAATAGATGCTATGCTTTTAAGAAAAATCTGTGTGATCTTGCAGTGTATTTCATCAGGAGAGAAGATCAACGTAACTAAATTCCGAGAGTTCTGCTTTGATACTGCTAAGCTTTACGTGGAGTTATACCCATGGTATTATATGCCTTCTTCACTTCATAAAATTTTAATGCATGGGCCAGACATAGTTCAGAACATGTCAATTGTGCCCATTGGTTTTCTATCCGAAGAGGCATCTGAGGCTAGAAATAAAGATTTTAGAAAATATAGAGAGGGGCATTCTCGAAAGCATAGCAGTATCTCATGCAATGAAGATATTATGCACAATCTTTTACTGTCTTCTGATCCACTTGTTACAAGTATCCGTCCAAAAGGAAATAAGTTTGTAAAAAAATCTTCTTTTAAGGAATTTTATGAGCTTACGGATTCTGAGAAAAGTGATATCGAATTTGTTAACATAAATGATTTAGCGGACATCGATTCTGAATTTGAATTAATTGATGATGATGATGATGACGAAGATAATTAAATGATGTTATTGTTTTAAAATGTGTAACTTAGTAAATTAGAGCTTACGTCTTAATTATTTATTGTACTTTTAATGAAACTAGGTAATTTATTATCAACTTACTTAAAAGTCATACTCTCATCAGTTCTTGTGAATATTTTTGTTAATATATATTTCTGTATATATATAATATATTTATAGACCTCTTAATAAGTCTGTCTGCGGTTTAAAGTAAATACAAATGGGGAAAAAAAGTTTTTTTTTTTAAATTTTCATTTCCTTTTATCCCAGAAAGTGCACATTTGGCGCACTATGTGTCTTAGTATTAAATATAGCTCTTAGTAATAGCATTACGATATTAGAGACCGCTACTTGAAACAAGCCCGGAATCAGGAGGGAGAGAGCTCAATACACTCATTTTCATAGTAAAATTTCACATTTTCTCAAATTACTCCCGAAATATGGGAGTTATGAAGAAATTCATCACCACAATTTATGAAGGCATTAAGTAATCGAATAAGATGGCATCATTAGTTTGTCATAATTTTACTCTTATTTTTCGGACATGTCTACGTCCAACCGCTTCCATACATTCGTTCCACTGTGTGCCCGCCTCTCATTTGTTAACGCTGCCCCCCGCCTCACCGCGCATTCTTAAGGCGTCGAAGAGCGGTCCCGATCAAACTATAGATATAAGTATTTGTGCAGTTTCAAGTTTCTATATTGAAAACAAAACCATGTTTGAGACTAGTCAATGTTAAATGCCCACGTAAAACCAACTCTGATGAAGATCTGAGACTCTCGAAGTTGGACGATAATGTTTACTTAAAACAAACTGTCCAGTTATGTCCAACTTGTTTTAATCGTCAAACTCGACTCGGCTGGGCAGCGTTCGTAAGCTGCGCACTGCAATATCTTCTCTTCACACATACCGCAGTCTCAAGACGAAAGTCTCTGACCAGTGCGTGTTGCCAGTGATTACCCGCAGCACTAAAACCTGTACCCTAATTGCGTAATACATGATCAATCAGAATCTGAATCGTTTTGAAACAGATTGCTAAGCTATTGCTTCATAAGTTGGAAAAAAAATCTGCTCAACAACGTAAATAACGCAATTAATGTTGTTTAACTGTTAAAATGAAACAAATTAGTCATAATCGTTTACGAAAATAAGTTACGTAATTAGGGTACTGGTCGCCATGGTGTGATACAATGGAATGAAAAATATGTCGTGAGGAAAATTTTGAATATGAATGGGAATGGCTTTAAGCGCAGGGGAAGGCCAAAGAAACAATGTCTGCAGTCTGTTAAAAATATATGGCTAGAAACGAGAACCACAGCAATTGCCAAACTTAAGTGGCAGTGGGCAGGGCACATTGCTCGGGGAACGGATGGCCGATGGGGCCGAAAGGTTCAGGAGATGTGGTGACTGCCTACCGGAAGGCGCAGCGATGGTAGGACTCCCACAAGGTGTACTGAAGATTTCAGGTGTCTCGTGAAGGTAGCGGAAAACCGCTAGATGCGAGAAGAACCGTACCGGTCGATGTAGCGACGCTTGGAGGAGGCCTATGTTCAGGAGTGAACGTATTTTGACTGAAATGATGATGATGTACCGATGGATGATTATGACCTGTTGAAGAACGCTTCTTATAATTAAACTATGTCATACAATTCAAAGCAGCAACGAACACAAATCAAATATAAAGCTACTGACCCATTTAAGCATCATCATTCTTTCGAAGAAATAGTCGAGGGACGTCGCAATCACAGCGCCGCCGTACACGCTCGTGCCGAAGATTGTTAGAACTGCAACATGAGGAACACTTTGTGGATATGGACATAATATAGACACAGCAGGCGGAGACTGACTTGCATTCAACTAGCTCGCGTAAAGTTCCGGTATTCGAATCGGATGCGAGTAGCGGAACGTGACGTGAGCCAGTTGAATTGAACTACTGCGATTTCGCTACTATGTTTACGCGGCTGAGGTGTGCTACCGGCTTAAACGTAGCAAGTCAGTCTCCGCCTGTAAGTTAGAGTTAAGAACGAATACCTTAAGTTACAACAACGTTGATCACTTTGAACTTTGACGACCACGTGGCATTTGTGACGTCGCTATTTATTGCATCTTTATAACATGTCCCGGAATTAACGCTCACCACCAAACACCCTAAATTATAGGCCGACCGGTTTAAGGCTTGTTTAAGCGCGATATCGCGGGCGCTACAAGGTTCGCGCTGCCTGTAACGCCCGCGCGCCAGTTTCCACGAGCCTTAACTGAGTCCGTTCCTGAGGTAGATGCGCGGTGCGGGAGGAGTGTGGTATAGTGATGCGAGAGCTAAGTGATTCGTCAACTTGTAACAACTGTCACCCTTCCCGCACCGCTCACAGACTCAGTTAAGCGATCGGCCTATAGAATATTATGTTACAATCATAATACATAAACTGAATTTTTACTTTTATGTATAAAACTTTGTATATTTATTAAATTAGTTACACTGATTGTGGGAGAAAATTGTGGTCACTTTACAAATCCACGCACGCACACAGTCGCACACGAATAAGGGTCTGGCGTAGCAGGCACTTCGACCATTTGTTTTTTTTTTACTTTACGGCAGAAGTGTGACTGTATTTACCTTGTTGTAATTATTTTTGGGATAAAAAATTATCAAGGTAAATTCAAAATGACAGAAATCGATTCAGTTAACGATTCTGAACAAACTACTTTCATAATGTGCATTAATTCAGTTACCTACACATTGTAGATGCAAATAAATATCGGCGATACTATATCTTATTGTAACAAATAATAAATTTTCGTGTTAGCGTGTCCTTAGTTTTTCTGACTTTTGACGCAGTTTTTATCATTATTTAGAGGATTTATTCCGGAATGCACATAGCACAGAAATCTCGATGTTTTGACCATGTCTGCACGTCAGTAGTTTGCACCCGTGCCAAGAAGGAGCGGAACACTAGTTTATATGTAAATATGATACACTACAGGTTATGTTTTAGTTTTCTTAGATCGACTGATCTGACTGATCTTAATTTTTATGTTGTTATGCCCGACAGGGCCCACAATGCTCCAAAACTAATGTATATCCTTATGTACCTACCACCTAAGTTCACATTGTGGAATGCAATAAACATATTGAGTATTGAGTACTGTTCATCTGTGTCTAATTGAGCACATCACAGATCTAAAATGCAAATAATATTGTTTATCAAAACTGTTATTATCTGTTTACCGATTACGCTGAGAAGATCATATAACTTCCGTATGATTATTTGCGTGATGCACCCACATGTGGTGCGCTGCATAATTCGCGATAATTACGTATGTTGCAAGAGCGCACAGTTAAACCAGATATGGTATGCGCTTCGGTAATCTTCGGGTTTTCGGATCAGCACATAAGTACGTCGCTTCACAACGAAACCCTTCACTGAAGCAAAACTTATGTGTTGTACAGGCGCGCTTTATTTTAGTGCATCTATCATTGCATTACACTCTGTCGAGTTACCTACTTCGGTTGCACTTCATCTCTATCACTCAAGGTTTTGTAAAGTTTTTCGAATTGCATAGAGTTGTTAATCTTTAATTTTCTAACCGTGGTAACACAAAATAGGCAAGTGCTTCCAGGGTTGTAACCATAGAAATATAAAAAAAAACAGGAGAAGTGGGGGCGTGTCTGTGTCCGCGGGTCATGATCAAGATGCTCATGTTACAGGCAAATGGCCGTCTCCGCGAACTAGCGCGCTTTCGACCACGATCGTGACAACATTTAAGAATACTGTGTTCAGTGGTTTCTTGTAAAATTCGAAGCCAAACTAAAATCTTTATAAATAATGGAACCATTTATCATTTAACAGGACAAGTATTTTATTATTTGTCTTGAAAATCATGAAAAACAACAAATCGTAAAATATTTTTGTTTCCATATGTATCACAGCAACTGTACTATTTTTGCAGGAAATAAATTGTTTCTTAACCACTACCTAAGTATGTCGCTTACTGTCTGGACAAGCAATGTAAACATCATAAAACGATACTTTAGTTATGCGGTTGCACCGCGTAATACGGCCACTGTATTGTGCGACGAGCTAGTGATGTGTTTGTGCAGATCCACTAAAGTAGGATATCGACAACAATGTCGATTGTTGTATGAATTTATATGAATTTGAAAGATTATTATTCAATTTGTCAACAGTTATACCCTGGTTGAAAGACCGATGTGAAAGCTTGTTTTATACTCATTTTCTCATAATGATTAAATTAATTGATTTAATAAACAATTATTTTTTTAGCTACGTATTGTTTATTTAAATCATCTTATAAAATTTGTATCGTTTTTATTTATATTTTTTTCAGGAGCGCCTAAAATTTTTAATAAATGGAGAATCAATAACTTTCCGACTTAGTCAATCACTAGCGTATATGTAAAATAAATGGTTTTTGCACAGCACAACTATAGCGATTGCTGTTTTCGTGTGAATAAGTTGTACGATGCATGGTAAATGCACGCTGTTTGATAGAATAAGGTTTATAATTGATTGTGTAGTACGTTCCGATTTATGAATTGTAAGTGTGAGCGCGACTTCGTATCTATTGGGCTTACTGATCTGCATGTGTAGTTGTGGCAACGTGGTGGGGACAAATTGGAGACATTGGGTTTCGATACATTTGCAACTACCGAGGATATCTCCTTCTTTCTTATATCTATCGTTGTAACAGCTCTATATTACATTTCATCATTGCGCGTTCATATTTCTGAACTTTCTGGTTACAGATATTTATGTACCTACCAGTTAACCATATTTTATTATGTACTAGCTGTTCCCGCGACTTCGTCTGCGATCCAGGATGAAAAGTAGCCTATATCCTTCTCCAGGTCAAGGTCTATACATGTGCCAAATTTCATCAAAATCCGTTCAGCCGTTTTAAAGTGAAAACGTAACAAGCAAACTCACTTTCACATTTATAATATTAGTTAGGATTCACACCCTACTTCAATTTGCGTGTGCGCCATTACATACAACCGTCAAAAATGACAGTTGTGATTTGAATATCCGGACAATTTAAGTTGGTAGTCAATTTCCATAACAAATAATTTCCCTAGATTTACCGTAACACATTTAACAAATTATTATTTTTCATACAAAATTATTGGGGGAAAACCAAATAATACACATAAAAAAGGTAACAAAATGAAAAAATAACAATATTTATTATTGGTCCTACTTCTCAAATTCTTTATTAGGTTGGCTATGAGTAGTTATGATACGATTGTCTTTCCTCATGTTCGCGGGTATATTTTGCTTTCAAATTTTTCATGCGATACCTATGAAACACTTTGCAGGTGGATAAAGTAATAATAATAATGAACCTATGAGTTTCTTGCCCATTCTTCTCCATAGGAAAACTACCTTTTAGAAGGGGCGACTAGAATCAATTCTATTTTTTTGTTAATTTTGACGTTTAAAATTACTATTTGAAATAAATGATTTGACATTGACTTTAAGATTAGTTTTGGAATTAAAAAAGTATCACTCGTGTGTCTGGTCTGTCTGTCTGTCCGTCCGTCCGTCACAGCCAATTTGCTTCGAATCTAAGTCCAATTAAGTTGAAATTTAGTACAATTATTATTATTTTAATTTCTGTGACCCAAACACGGACGTGTAAAGTAAATAAGTGAATTTTGAATACGGGGGTCACTTTGTTTGGGAATTTTCTTATTGCCTATAAGAAAATTCTAAAAAAAGTTTTGCTAACTGTAAAGTGTAACATATCAAAAAAAGGGCTTTTTGTGAGGGTCTCTTGTGTTAGTTATTTAGGAAAATAGATTAAAATGTACAATTCCCCCACTCCTTATCGACGAAACTACTTCGCCTAAAATTTTGAAATAAATACAGAAAATAGTTCTATACTTATAGATTACAGGAAAACCTATAAGAAGTCTATGGTTTTAAAATAACATGGCAAATCTCTCAATATTGTGCGTACAAATAAACTTACATTTGCAATTGGAATGTGTGGGAGGAAATGTTTTTCAACTACAATGTTAAGTTTCTTCTTGTGACAACTTCATCCCAACTACGGAAACCGTCATTGTTGGTGGTCCGACACGCACTTGGCCGGTTTTATTTTTGTTTCTCACTATTTAAAATAGTAATTATGAGACCACTTTTGGAGTTCGTTATTTGAATTAATGTACCTACCTATCTAGCTGGCTTTATTATTTTTGTGCATTACGTCATTGACGCGTCACTTTTGATATCGCCATTTGCATCATCATAACACGACAAGGTTCTAAGTATGCTCCACATTATTCATTAACATAAGGTAAAGGATTTCATAATATGATGACTGTGCATACATACGGAATTACCTCGGAATTCCGTTTCGAAATATAGCAAATCTATACAAAATACGGATGTATCACACAAGGACAGTCGACAAAAATTAAGCATGCTCAGTTAAGTAAATATTTCTGCGGCAGCGCAGCTAGTGACAAACCATACTCTTTCCTGGTTTCACCCAATTAGGCTATATGCATTTGTTTGTGTGAGTGTCACACTTTTAGACATCATTATATTAATACGAACACGATTAAAATACGCTTCGGGCATCCTATTGGTCAAAACGCATGCATCGGGATATCAAGTCGTAAGCCGTGCTATGCGATTATCGCCTTAAAGGTGAGCTTGCGGAAGATTGGTCGATTGTACAGTAGGTACTCCGTTAGAAATTTCCTTCGATTCGAAATTCGTCCGTATGTATGAGCCCGGGCTAAATGTTGAATCAAATTCCTTTCACATATAGGACCACACGGACCAGGGAAGCATGGCGCGAAAAGGAAGCAGGTCTATCCTCAGCATTGGGTTGGAAGGCTGCCAATGATTTTGATGATAATGTTGATAGCGACCGACCGCATATCACCTTTTCGAACTTTCAATACGTAGGCAATACGTAGTATCTTTACTATATATAATTCTTCTGTACGTGTTTTTGTCACCTAACTCCTCCTAAACGGCTGGACCAATTTGGATGAATTTTTTTGTGTATATTTGAGTGGGTTCCTGGGTGGTTTGAAAATACAATTGGACCCGGTAGGTGGCTGTTCGGACAGGACAACGTCTGTCGGGTCCGCTAGTAAAATTATAAAAAGGTAAAATTTGTTTGTAAGTTTGTATGTACGGGGTAATCTCCGAAACTACCAGTCGGATTTGAAAAAGTCTTTTTGCATTGGATAGCCCAATTCTTGAGGAAGGTTATATATATATATTTATCTATATATATAAAAATGAATCCCTATTTCCCTTGGTCACGGCATCGCGCTAAAACGGCTGAACCGATTTGCATGAAATTTGGCATATGGGTAGACCATGACCTGGAGAAGGACATAGGATATTTTTTATCCCGATATTCTCACGGGCTCGAGACTTATGTGGGTGAAACCGCGGGGCGCAGCTAGTATATATATATATATATATATATATATACGTAGGCTCGCGGACGAAGCAACGCGAATAAATAATTAGATGCAAATAAAATTTATCCTTAATTGAATCATTCCTACATTGTACTAAAGGTTCGAGTAACTAACTATACACTAAGTTCAGGTGTGTGTCTCCATGTGGATTCAGGTAAAACGCCTCAATTCACTACTATCCGCGATGGTCACGTATTTCCAAACTCTTTTTTTTACATGAACGTTTTGAACCACGTTCAAGGGATTTTCAAACTTTTCAAATAAATTATTCGCTGCATTTTGAAGAGTAATCATTGTTCAGTTCAGTTAGAACATTTTAGGTTCCGTCTTTGTATTACAACTAGCGAACCGCCCCTGTTTCGCTCGGTTTTTATGACTTGACAAAACATCGAGATTTCTTTATTAACTATGTTGTTCATTATTACGTAGGTAGGTAAGGTATTCATATAAACCTTTCGGAATAAATTCTCAAAATAAGTGTGAAAATCTAAATTCATAGTGTGGTTTAGAAGAACAATGCGATGAGACAGACACAAAAAGCTACTTTGATTCATAATAATGTATAGATAAAACGTAAAACGGCGCCGCAATACCAAAAGCACCATTAAGCACCATTGTTACTAACACCATTATACTAACAAAATTAAGGACCTTAGTCTGAAATAAAGTTTTATTTAATTTAATTTAATACGCAGAAAACGTAAGAAATTTTAAATTTCGTGGGCAAATTTGACGTATCCGCCTTAAGCAAAAATATTAGCGTTGGAATGATCAAAGCCCACTATGACAATATTATTATGTCAGTTCAACTTTACGATGGGAATTAACTAGCTTTTTGTTCTACAGCCGATCTTGAACAACAAAACATCAAAAACATTTTCTTTTATCCAAGCTACTGAAAATTTAGTCTGACGACGCGACGTTGCAAAGCGTTAGCTAATTAAGTTCAGCATTTTCTTAGTCCTAAGTTCTTAGTACTTAGCAAGTTAGCATCCATTAATACGGTGGCCATTAATGTAATTATATTACTTTATTCCAAAGTTTACATCTTGTGGATCACTTCAGTATGTGGGGACCATTATTGCGGTCTAAGGGCTTAGTGTGAGTTTCTTTTAACCATCTCGATTTCACGCATCGAACGCGTTCGACGCTCTGATTGGCTCTTCACCAGTGAAGGCCAGTGAAGGGCCAATCGGAGCGCCGAACACGGTCGATGCGTAAAGTCGAGATGGTTAAAAGAAACACACTAGGCCCTCAGTTTTGTACTGGGTTGGTACACTTACGGCCTCTCCATAGAGTACGAATTCCATAGCAGACCGCAGGCGGCAACTACAAGCGACGTTTTATGTATTGCTCTGAAGGCGATTTGTCGCTAGCTACGGAAGGTATTTCATAGAAATTCATAGAAACCAATCGTGTCGCGGCAACACGTCCGTCCCTGAAGTTGCCGCCTGCGGTCGGCTACAAAATGGTACACACGGCTACACATCAAGCTATACATGACCAGTATAAGCTGACCTCGCATTGTACGGAAATCCTATACAATACGAGATCAGCTTATACTGGAAATGTATAGCTTGATGTGTAGCCGTGTGTACCTTAATCACGATCACATCTTACGAATCGATAGCATAACCTGCATATTACTTCCTTCTTAGTTCTTACACAAGTTATATGTACAAAATAAATAGGTATAATAATAAAGTGTCATACTATCACAGTGTTATCTGTAGAGATAAGATAGCGGCGTTACCTTTCTTCCAATACAGGTTGATGACAGCGAAGAATATTCCTGAACAGAGCAACACTACTACACAGAGCCAGTACTGAAACAAATGAAATAATATTAATTAGAAACATTTGTTTACCATGAAGGAATATCGCCATCGAGCTACAAATAATGTAGAAACGCAACCAAAAAAATAAAATACATTATTCGCTTCAGGCTTCAATCGCATCGGAATAAATTCCGTAGTGTCAATGTGTACCAGATCTTTTTGACCCAATTAAGCATTCGCGGGAACTGGCGTGATGAGCTTAGCTAACTAAATAATACTCAGCAACATTTTACGTTTACCTAATATTGATCAATTTAAATTTTAAGGGACTGAATTCCTAATTCAACCGACTATAAAATTGACGTGCGTTAAAAGCATTTTTCATTGTAACTGTTCTACTATTGCAAAAAATTTATATAATTACTCAAAAAATCTTAAAAAAATACTTCTGATCGGCGATAAACAGGCCCTTAACAGATATTTTAAGAAATGGTAATGGCAAGCGATGCCATTAAACATGCCATTTTAATGTCAGGTGTCAGGTGTCATTAATGAGATTCATTAATAGATAATATTCAACATGATACCCTATTTAACATTTGAACGTATCAAATTCAACACGCTTTCTTTCAGTTGTTGACTGAAAGAAGAGCTATGAAGCTGAACAATGCATAAAGTGTGTAACGTATGAGGTGAGCAAGTACAACAAGGTGTTAAATTAAAGCAGTTTTGCACAGAAACATCGATGTTACCACACTAAAATCCAACGCCATTAAGTAATCAGTTATGTACAGGTCGACACAACATAGATGTAGCATCGGCAAAGTCCGTAAAAACGATCGTTTCCGATTTACACAACCAATAGAAATAGCTGACTATCGCGCCATTTAATGCTATTCGCGCTATATATTCCCGCCTCAGTTCAAACATATCATTCCGTACACTTCGTGACAATTTAATGTGAAAGGGATTTTTTTTTTTTGATGGTATATATTTAATGTATACCGATTTATGCGTCAAGAGGCCACGGTGTCTAAAAATATAGTTTTCGGGAAAGATCACTTTTAAAACCTTCGAGAGCGAACTGCGAAAGTAACTGGTGTGTCACGTAGAACAATAAGTGCTGTTTTGAAAGAGGTCCGTCGTTAGTCGCAATTATAATATTAGTATATAAATAAATAATGTAGTAATTCAATGAAACAAATAATTTAAATAATATTGAAGTTTTAACTTTAAATATCTCTAAAGGCTTCGCCAAATAGAACGCGTACTTAGAGCGCTAGCCTGGCGCCACGCTAAAGTCTCGTACAGACCAACGCGATATCGCGGGCGCGACAGACAGCGCGACCCGTGTCGCGCCCGCGATATCGCGCTGGTCTGTACGAGCCTTAACATAACATGCGTAACAAACTGCTAGCGCACGTCATAGTAAAACACAATTCGGCGCTATAGCGCAGCATTAGGCTAGCGTTCTAACGCGAGCTAAGTACGCGTTTTAATTGGCGAAGCCTTGGAAAGTTTGATTCGTAATATTATTCATTAGAGCCTTGTATCCTTCAAATCGAATCTAAAAAACACAAATAATACGGACTTTATTTACGTGATCATTTATTTTTCAAGAAGGTACATGTCAATCTACGCATCAATTTTACGAATGTATATGGTTATATGACTTTACACGTTACTGCGTTGGCATAAAGATAATTTTCGCTTAAAGCAGTAATAAAAATTGATGATTTTGAAGGCGCACTTAGTTCGGATGTGATCGATTTTACAGACTTTGCAGATCCTACATATAAGTTGTATCGACCTGTAAGATGACTCTCACAAGACATTATGTGAACTGAGAAACAGGAAAAACAATTGAAAAAAGGTTTCTTTTTCATTCGCCAGGCAGGGGTAAGACCGCACGCCACAAATGGGGCTAAAAATAGAACCCCTTTTTACACTGCTGTAGCTTGATAGACTTCAGAGATCGATATACAGTATGGACACCTATACGTTCATAAACTGATAACAATAGCTAAGTAATTAATATTTCCAGGCCCATTGAAATACATACAGGATGTCAGGGACATCGACGCAAAAATTGTTACCATGGATTCAGTACACGATTCTGAACGCCCTATGTTGAATTTTTCGTGGGTTATTTTTTTTTTAATCTCCTGTTTCAGAGAAAAGTGAAATACCTACGCGGTCAAAATGAATGAAATGGCTGATTTAAAAAAAAAATAACCGTCAATTAAAAAATAACCGAAAAATAAAATCCAAAACAGGGTTCAGAATCATGTATTGAATCTATGGTAACAGTTTTCGCGTCGATGTCCCTGCCACCTTGTATATTATTATTATGAAAGCGTATAAATGCGTCGCACTTAATTTAATTAGTTTTCATTTGAAATTGGTAAACCTACAAACTCAAGTTCATGAAACATAATGAATAAACAGACTTATCGAAATATTGTGGTTATAATCCCATTTAAAATAGCATGTAAGTATTCGCTGCGCAAGCATACAATGATGAATTGATGATATTGTGTAGGTACATATATATTATTGTTTTGAGCCTACAATAGTCGCACACTGCATGTAACAAATTGTTTTTGTAACTAACAATAATCACCGACACCAATGAACTATAATGACTTTGAAAAACTTTTGTTTTCCCAGTGACACAAATGGATCCATCGGTTCGTAACTTTGTTATGCATTACATGTCCCATGGACGGTGGCTACCAAATTGTGTACGATTCAATGCTACAATTTCCGCATGCATGCATGCATTGTTGCATCCGTTTTATGAGAATACAATGCACGATTTTAGTTGAAAAATATATGGAGTTTATAACAACAAATATGACATCATTTTTGTCATCATCAGCTTGAAAGTGTTTTCTGACAACTATGAAGATAGCTAATAGGTAATACGAGCTGGTGTCTGCATCTATCTTCATAGTTGTCAGAAAATACTTGTAAGCTAGTGATGCTGACAATAATTATATCATAATATTATGTATTTAAAAATTCTTGCACGTCTAGGACGTATGTATTACAAAAAACATTGCTCGCAAAGATTTGAGGGTGAAATAAATAAGTGTCCTTATGTACTTCATCCTCAAAGCCTCGTGTAAGTTGTTGCCAGCAACGACGCCACTGGCGACGCCGCCGCCGGTCAGTAATCACCGTCATTCGGATCTGTTACTTACTATGATTAACAACCCACTGGACTGGGACATGACATTTGAATTGCTAAATTGCATTTGATTGCTACCCACCAATCCTGATGACAGTCAATTCGCTGCAACGAGCAATTGACGTACCTAATTGGTGTAAACTCAGTTTTAAAGATTAGCTGACAAATACTGAAACACACGCTACACGATACACTGGGACTGAAATACTGGATACCTTAATTCCTATTTAGAATACATCGCTTGATTGCGTTGTGTCTAATCCATTTGCTTTACACTATGTTTCCATAACTACTAATTGGAGTTTAGTTAATCTTCTAAGTGCAACCGCTGTAGCATCGAATACTTTCGCCGGCATTAGCGTATCCGGCAACTCGCGTCGCTAAAACGTGTTCATTAATTAATCATCATTTGGATTTCACTATCGCTAGCTTTACTTTCACCCGACTTGTTTGATAAACCTTTATTAAGCCCAGCTCTACGGTAATGGCGATTTTTTTCTCTCCAATAACCTGTTTGATATCTGTGCATAACATATTACGTGGTAGAAACCCACCTTAAGGGGTTTAATAATTTTTCGCTAATCATTATTACTTAACTATAACCAACGTTTTTAAATAAACCCCAATATGTCTGGGTCTTAAGTTACGATAACAGAGCATCAATAACATTAAACAGTGATAAATCAGTTCCTTGCTATTATTAGGGTTTTTTTATTTACAATGCGTAGAATCGTAGAAAATCTTACGCTTTGCAATACGTTTTATGTTTAATCCGGAATGCAAAGAAACTTATCATGATCAATACAGGTATGGCGATGAGCTTACCCAGCACGTTTATCTTAAACTAGCTTCTGCCCGCGACTCTATAACCTTCCTTAAGAATTGGGCTATCCATCGCAAAAAGATTTTTTCACATCCTACTGGCAGTTCCGGATATTACCCCCTAAATACAAATTTACAAACAAATTCTTTAAATAGTATAGATATTCAAACAGAATTGTAATTTCATTCTACTAGTAAAAAATGCAAGTATAGCTAGCAAAAATTTTTTTTTAACATTTCAGTCCTCTGTCGCAAAGCTTGTGAAAAGAAAGTTTTATAGAATTCGCAAGAAGTTTACATTTGCGTTGCAGTCTCTGTGGGTGCCAATAACAATCATGTTACATTTTGACAGATCAGCAACATTCATTGCGTTATTTACTTTGTTGCGCAGACAAGTTTTTCGAAAATATGAAGCAATGGATTAGCAATAAATATCCACATATTAGGGTGCTAGAAATGGACGTATAAATGAATAAAGCTTGCATAACATCGTAAGTGTTTTTGCCGATTGTAAATTAAAATGTTCCCGAGTATGAAAAAGCGCCACGGCCACGGGCACGAGCCAGGAAAAATAAACAGTGGTCCTCGTGTCGACGCAATAACTAGACTTGTGATTGAACTGCCACCATGGGCTAGTAGAAGCTTACCAATGTGTATAAAATAAATAAAATTTTCATACAAAACGTCTGCCTCTGTTTAATTTTTTCCGTCAGTTTCCGAATGTAATATTCACTTAATTTCGGCTATTTAGTACGGTGCTTTTTTTATAAACTAATTATTTTTTTTTACCCACACGATTTCTAAGTAAAATACTAGACTTCCTTTTTTCAGGGCTTAAATAAACACCAATGCGCCAGTCTCGGCTGTGCCACTAACGAAGACGCGCTCGTGAATAATATAGACTTAAATTGTCTATAAGCGGACCAATTTAAACCACCTTGTTGAGAACTTGACAAAGAATCAAGAAGTACAGTCAAAGTATAAATATAGGGTGGCAGGGACATCGGAGGAACAACATTTTGAATGAAAATGACAATTTGAAAAGTGACATGCGCCCTAGATGTGGGAAAAGAATTTGCTCGAAATTTTCCTATATTTTTTTAGGCTCCTTGACCATACCTAGTAATAAAACGTAATGACGGAACTTCTAAATAATAGGAAGAACGATAATGAATTTACAATTTAATTTCTGTATTCAAAATTCTTCGGAGTGTATTACAATGCATTTCTGGATCACGTTCTAAACAATGTAGACAACATTGTTCATAACAACATCATCCATTGTATATAATATATCTGAATATGACATGCTAATTTTCAAAGGTAAACAGTCTACGTAATTGAATATTGGTTACTAACAGCTAATGTCTTCAGGGCTCAGGCACCGCCCACAGGCATCTTACGAATACGTAGGTACGTACGTGACTGGTACTATTCATACTAATTATGCATGGCTTCATTTGGAAACCTGAGGGCGACGGAATGACTGCCCATTCAGACCATTTTACTAGGATTTTTTTATATCCATTTACTGTTTAAAGCATTTCCTTGTTACTTTGTGTACTACTTTTCAATTTAACTTTACTTTGTGTTTACTTTTTGTAATACCAGGTGTATGGTCTGTTCCGAAAGTATGAGATGAAAGTGTAAACAAACCCTGGTGAGGTTAAATTCTTATGCGAACACTCACTACTAAAGGGAATTAGTAACAAATTCATCTGTATTAAGAAGGTTTCAACTTTATATCTCACCGCTATTTCCAACAAATATTGTTTAAATAACTTTTTTAAATATTTTTATCGCTTATTGGGCCTGCTCTTTTCTGATCTCGGCAATAAAATAAACTTCTAAAATTGAGTTTATAAAATTAACCTCATTTGTTAAATGAAAAACATCTTTGAGGTGATTTAAAATTAGAATTTCGGGTTTAATTACTCAAATAATCAACCCAAAGGACTTAATTTATAAGTGCTACTATAAATTGGTACCAACAGGTACGATGTCTGATCCATTTGTTTCCATTTTCATCAGATCTTTTTGGAACAGACAGTAGGTAGGCTGAAAGTTTGAATGACTTGCTCCTAATTAATAATATTCTCATTTATAATAATATTTTATCAACTCTTTATTACTTTCACTTTTCAATCAAATTCTGGCAAAATACGAAGATCAAATTGTATTATTATATATAGAACGGACCGTCCAAGAAGCTTTACTAAAATTAGGCTTGTTGAATATACCTAAGCCTTATCTGCAGGTTAATTATCGTAATTATTGGTGATGTGGCGCGATACGGTCACTTGCGTTTTATATACATGTCGTAATGCTTTAGTCACCTCTTGTGTCATGTACCCGTAGATTAGTCTATTCTTAGTCTAGACTTGGGAAAAGACAATAAATAAAGTGTTTTTTTTTTCTCTACTTGTCGTATTAATAAAACCTATGACGACTTTGAAACTTGTAACTGCTATAAATAATCTAAGGTTCAATACATGGACGTCATAAAACGTCAAAGCCTATTTTTACTTTAATCCCAATGTGATAATTAGGTATTTTCAACCCTAGTGAAACTTCAATTTAATGGGATTTTTTGTCAAACTGGATCATATTTGTATTACCAATCGTACCTACCAATAATGTAGCTTTTGTTCAAAAGAGTTACAATGAAAAACTGTTGCTACTTACTAGCAACTGCATACGCTATTGTGACGGCCACTTGATTGTATCTTACAAAAACTACAGGTAGGTACAATTATACAATACTTTCGCTAATCAGTAACTATGTGACAATGAATCAATTACGTATTTATATCGGCATGTGTGTTTAATATTGGGGAATTTGTTACAGATTTGTACGACCGCTTACAAAAAAGAAAAAGTTTTATTTCATTTTATCATTTAATCCTACTCTTAGTTACTGAAACTGGTTTTAACAATTACCTATAAAAAGATTGCACAGAAACTTGGCCTTTTGTAGTGTTTTATCTAACTGAAAAGGATCGTATTGCTTACTGATACCCCGACCCGTTATGTATCTTTATTAAAATTTTCAATATCATGGATTCATGGCCGTTCATGTGCGATGCTGTAACACAGTTTTTTTTTTCTGTAAATTAAAATATCAACAAACAGAGAAATAACATCAGAATCAATGACTAAATCTGGCTTTTGAAATAGAGTCTAGATGACCGGAATTTTGTGACGGATAGTTGTTGAGAGAACCTTTGACCAACCACAATGATCAGCAGTCAATGGTACCTATACAAATGTCAAGTATTTCATAATATGCCTTTTGAAATGAGTATAAAAAGGCACATTAATACAAGTTGTGAGTCTATTTTTAAACACTGTCCATTTCCGTTGTGTTATTCATTTGTGCAGAATCGCTCAACAAGCTATTTGTCTCCTTCCACTTAAAGCTCCGTGCACGAAAAAAAACCCTTTTTCGTCAATTAATTCATCAAAAAATTATTCGCCCTTATCTAATTGTAAGAAAGCTTGAAATAATAGTAAAAAAGTACAGTTTTCGTGGTGCTAAACCATTCGAGTCAGTCACAGCACCTGTTAATAGTTGCATCACTATTGCGCTCTCGAAAATATGGTTTATTTCACCTTTTATTTACTGAATTAAGATATAGTATAATCATAAAATAAAATTTTGATTTTTTTCAAGGATAGCTAATACACTAATGTGTGATTTTTAAATTTCTTGATATGGTTTGAAAAATAATAGGAAAAATACATTACCGACACGGTTTAAAAAAGAAAAAAGTTATTTCAATTTTTTTTTCTGCTATATTTTTTATGGAAGTTGAAAAAGTGGTTCCCTATTTACAAGTAGATCATATCATGATCATATAACATGATCATATAATGATGTTAATGATATTTTTAATTTTCATAATCAGAAGTAGTTTCTTCTAACGACACGATCAAACGTCAGGGTCGCGTCAATTTTTGAAAAACTTATTACGAATTTTAGTGATTTTCCACGAATCCTTAATTTATTTGAAAAATCCCTTTCTTCTATGTACAAGACAAAGAATTCGACTTTTCAAATCACAAATAATTTGTTTTAATTCTGTTTCCCTTTCACACAACTAATGAACAAAACTGATCAAAATCAGTCGATGGCGTGCACGGCCCCTTAATATTATTTCTGGGATACTTTCCCAGAAATAATATCAACTGCCAGAATCAGGTGGCCCATTTGAAACTCATTTGAAACTTTTCTATAACTTTCATCGAAGCTTTTGTTCGTAACTTACAAGAAATCAGGCTACGATTGCAGTACACAGATAACCAGTATAGGTAAATAGTTGGAGAGCGCATAGCTAGCGGTGATGTGCGTTGTGGGTCCGAGAGTAAAACACAGCGGAGCATGCAATTGAGGTCACATACTCACATTATATTGTTAGATGCAACTACAAATCCGTCGCATCCTATAGATTTAACGGCTATTACATTTACCGGGAAGCAGTTCCTATCATTCAATATTAAATGTGTCAGTTGCACGACAAGACGTTTGAGGAAGTTATTTCTCAGCTTTGCAGAGAAAGAAATGCATTTATCGCATTTATTTGAGCAGATAGAATATTGCAACAGGTTACTCATAGGGGAATAGATATTTTCCGCGAGTTCAGGAAATCCAATTGCGACACCTAGGAAACCGCGTGATGTCACGTACGGGGCGCGTATTATAAAATACCCTAGAACTCAGCCTGTTCACGTGTTTAGGAGTGGAATGTTTGAAGAGGAATTGAATCGACATTGTGGGTGGCCCGGAAAAGAATTTAGGTACACTTAGCGCCGAGTATGGAAAACATTTTCGGGCTCATATTCAGCGATATCTCTTGAAATAAATAATTCTACGATACTCATGCCTTCCTGTTTAATGCCTAATTGAGAATTATTGACAACATTTAAAAATATATGCTACTAAAATAAAATAAATTCCGTCTGTTCAAAATCTCCCATCTGGGTACGAGTTGCCTTGGCTAACATTGAAATCTTTAAACAGACTCCAGAATAAGGGTGGCAGAAGCAAGAAAAACCTGTTCAGGTTCATGAAATTCATAGACGACTCTGCCGTGGAGTGTAAATGTGGTGCTGTTCCACAAACAATAGGGCACTTGATACCATGGCCTATGCGTGTCCTGTTCCTGTCTGGAAGTTGCAGGATCTGATGGACGCTACTGACGGCGCCAAAGTCGAAGCCGGAGTCTAGGCTGAAACCATTTAGATTGCCATCGATGCGCAAAGAAAATTATAATTATTTTTATACGAAGCTCAGTGTGTTTACCACAGTGTAAATAATCCTACTTAATACGCTTGCTGAGGCCTAGTATAGTTTCATAAGACCTTTGACTATTAAACCGTGTCATGCTCAAGACGCGTACGTGTCGTTCTGAAAGCGTAAAGTTGACACTTCAAAGTAAAAAATAACAAAGCAGCATCGTTAGTTCCGAGCAGCCGTCTGCGGCACATACAAATCTGTTTTACAAGTTAGGAAAAATATATGAAGTATTACGAAGCAAAAATCTACTTTTGTTGCGCAGAACTGTGATATTGGTTTTAATTTTAATAGTCCGCTCGCTTGCAATAAGTTAGTTCAGTGCAGGTATTCTTCGGAGGAGCTCCCAACTACAGTTATTGGAATTCTGGTAGGATCGATTTTATAACAGTGTCATCAATTCATCGTACATGACCTAAAAACAAATATTGCGAGTTGTAGGGCCTGTGTATATGACTAATTTATTTTGGATCATAAGGTTTTAAATAAAGCAACAGAATGTATGTCAGTCAAGCTACGGCCGAGTTCGCACCTACTGACACGAGATAACAATGAATCACTTTACACCGAATCGATGAGTTCGATGACGCGCTACGTCGACTAACCAACATTCTCAAAATAGTCAAGACATCCTTCCTCGTCACTCGTCATAAATTAACTACAATATAAATATTATGATTACATTTTACCACAACAAGTATCATTAGTACCTATCCTTTATCAGAATCCTATAATTTCTATTTAAAGTGAAATGTTTTATCATTTTACAATAACTGTTCTATTTGGCGACAATGTAGAAAGCGATATTATCCGTCAGTCGGAAAGATACTGTTTCCGTCGAATTGGTATTCTCCGCGATTGCGACATACATAAGCATGGTCACGATATGATCACGCACAAAGCATGGTAGAATACACATACAGGTGTGGGGGGATATGCAAATACTTACAGTGGTCGGGCGGACCTCCAGGAAATGGTCGTAGATGGCTAGACCGGCGATTGCGAGCAGCACACCGGTGTGGAAGCCCGTCATGAACAGCCCCACGTACTGGATCAGCATAGTGATGAGACCGAACAGAAGCCCGGCACACAAAGCCACACCTACAATCAAAGAAACAAAGTAAAAATCCATTTCATTACGAGATGTCGAATCGCAGCTACACCAACAGATTTTTCGTTAAGCTAAGTGTATTGATTTTATAAAACTAGAAAGCCTTATGTCTAGTGCAATGCACTTACGACAGTAGTTAAGTAATTATGTAAAGACCTAATACGGTCGGACGTGCACCGCCAGACATGCTTATTACGATACAAAATCACTAAATAAGTTATTAGATACTGGAAACTTGCTATTAAACGCATCCTGGAAATGATGAATATTTCACATAAGGAATATTCTATTAGGGTCGGATCGTCGTAGACAAGCTTTCTGGTGAATTACTGGATATACATACTGCAGTTACTGCTGCTGCTACAGTTGCCAGGCATGATTTGCTAAATCGAGAAGAAAATTCACTTACCGACGTTCCCGTAGGGAGGCATCAGGTATTCTTGGAGGCAAATTAGATAAACGATTGCGGAGCCGAATGTGAAGCCCGTAAGGAACATGCTGGCTTTAAAACATCGATAGCCTAAAATACAATGTTCTCATTAGTACACAGACTACAAGAACAAATTATTTCATTTCTTTTCAGCAATAATAGTTCAAGCTCTTTTTCTTTTACGGGATGAATAGAATTTAAAATGCAGTTTTAGTTTTCTAGAAGAGCGATGTTGATTAATCTAACCACTTTCACTTTGCTCATTTTATCATTTTCGTACCAACGGTTTTTCTCTAAAGTCCTATCTCAAATATTCACACTGCACTGTTATCAGAGGATTTAAAAGTACACAGCATTTAACGAACAAGTTAGTTGTTCAATAGTTTTTAATAATTAATCATTTGTATGTCATTATTGGCAAAATATAGCTCACTATCCGTTTCACAAATAAATTATTCAATTATGTTCTACTGAAGTAATATTAGCACACTGACTATGCGCAGATTCATCTCATAAATAGCAATGGGATGTCAGTTACCTGCGCGTACGTTTCCTACTTTATGTTGCGATGTTTTTAGAACGAACTAACTGTATGCATAACACAAAAAAAAACGGTGCTTTGTATACAGTTTAGTTGTAATTGAGTATCTCGAGTACATTTTAGGTATTACAAAAAATTAGAACGCAGTCAGATGTTATATTGAGATTATTTGGATGCAGTCTACCTTGTAACTGCTTAACCACTTTTGACTACAACTCCCAGTACATTTTAACTTCACTAAGGTCGAAATTATCAGAACTGGTACAAAGACATATAGATAGACCAAAGGTTGTCCCGCTTTTATGGATAAAGCTGGGCAGCTTTATCCATAAAAGCTCCATAAAAGCTTCTTCAACAAAATTGTGTCACCCTATGTTCAATTTCTACATTCATATCTTTAATTTGTGTGGTGTATATAATAAAGAGTATTCTATTCGTTTAAAGGCCCCCGCAGACAGGCGCGACGCGACAGTGACATAAACAATTATGAGGGCGACTATCAATAACTAGCGTTTAAAATTCCACATTAATAAACAATTTCATTATTTATGTTTAATTTCTTTACCTACTCAAACAACTAGATATACGTACGTAGGTATAGGTACGAATACAGTAATTAATGTACAATATATAAATACATTATGGATTACTTTATAGCCAAATCAAGTTTGATCGCGTCTAAAAATGCTTTTGTCGGTTTTATAATTAATTCTACAAGTTTAAGGTCAAAATAATTTAATTTATGTGTTCGCAAATGGAATAAACAAGCGTTCTTTTAAAAATAATCATACTAGTCGGTTTCATGGAATTATTTTTGTAATCTGTTGCTAATTATAATTAATAACTTTAAATACTAAACCATACAAGTTTTGGTAGGGAAACGATTTAATATGCAAATGGCCTAAAAATGAATTTGAATAGCCACATCTTATCTTACTAATAATAAAACTGAAGAGTTTGCTTTTTTTTGTTTGCTTGAACTTTAAACGCGCTAATCTCTGGAACTTCTACTCGGATTTGAAAAAATCTCTTTGCATTAGATAGCCCAATTCTTGAGGAAGGTTATAAGCTAATAAACATCACGCTAAGGCCCTTATGAGCCGAGCAATAATATAAAAGGCAGAAAGGACGCTATGCGAAAACAAAGTAATAGCGCGGGCAGACGATGGGCGATTTTTTTTTCAATAGTCCTTGTTTATCATTTATGACTTCCAGTTACAGCTATTTATAGCTATATGTCAGCGGGCATGCCCTTTACGCCTGGAGGCTTTTATTTAGATATGAAGTTTTGTTTGCGTTTGTTTCATTTTTTATTTCTGCTTGAGTATAGTTCTCGATGTTTTTGGTTGATAAAGTGACGTGTGCTAGTTGACATAAGGCTAATAATTTAATTTATGTTTTGTGTTGCGTAATATAAATTATTTTGCATACTATTGTACAGAATATTTTTTTTTTTTCTAACTGAACAGTCAGCTGTGCTGCTAGTAAGTTTGTTGCGCCACTTCTTCTTCGCAGCTAAAGCACTAGGAAGTGGTGAAGGGTGGGCGATTTGGGGGCCTGACTTATGTAATTTTGACCTTCGAAAAGTGCTGATTCTCAGCCTAGTTTGAATAATTTATAAGTAATAAGTAGTTAAATTATAGCCTCGGGCAGAGTGGCTTGACGCGACTCTTAATAATTCTAAGAAAACTTCACCGTAGAACAATTACCGGTGTGACCGGTGTCGCGTCGCGCCCGTCTGCACGAGACTTAAAGCTGTATTTTGAAGTGCCTATAACGGCCTGCCTCTGGCCAGGAGGATCTGCTCTTAACTTCGATCTCGCCTGATAAAAAGGCACAGTTGCTGTTAGAAATTTTCCGCCATTTCATCCCATAAAAGAAAAATCACATTGCTACACCACTTACCAAACAATGTGTAAACTATGCCGAATGCTATGTACATAGCGCATAGGACACTTAATACAGGGTCATAGTTGTAATCTATTGACGTACAGAAAGACCCCTCGACGTGGGGACCGTTAAATTTGAACGTCATGTTTGGGGGGCTTCTCGTCACCTGAGGGACTAACTGACCCACTGATGACATGTTAACTCACTGGTAGCTAAATAATTCTAATTGACTGGAGTAAGTGAAGTTCTGTAAGAAAAGTAGGTATTATCAGTTTCATCGTTGAATTCTCAATAGCGCCTTTAAATGTCATTCCGTCTCTGTCACTTTTTAAAAACGCGTAAAGAACGTCTTCAAGATCAGTGTTGTTAGAGAACAAAACTGATCTTGAAGACGTTCTTTACGTTCTTGAGACCTTTTTGAGCAGAAGCTACTTACCAGTTTACAGAAAAATAGCAATACCAAGCATACTTCAGAAATCTCTAGAGACTGACTGAGATCAATGGAATGCCGTCGTGTACTTTACGAAATAGTTCCGAATCTTAAACAACTGTTGTTTTACATAGTGTCGAAGTCGAGGTAAATAGTATTGAAAATAGAGGTGATGCTAAACAGATCGCATAACTTTGGTAGTTCAGTTTGTTTGAAATATAGTTCGTGAAATATAGTGAAATATAGTTCGTGATGTTGTTGAAGAGAACAGCAACATAATAATGTATAATAGACTAAGTAGAATAGAACAGACTTTGAAATAATTTTTAACACGCTTTTTTAGAGTTCCGTACGTCTGAATGAAAAAACGGAATCCTTATAGGATCTCTCGATCTGGCTGGCTGACTGTCTGTCTGTCGGTCAGTCACAGACAGTCAATTTTTTCTCCGAATCTAATGGACGTGTAACGTAAATAAATGAATTAAAATTCATTTATTTACGTTAAACGTCCATTATCCATATGGGGGTCACTTTTGGGGGGCAAAAAAGAAAATCAAATGAAAGGGCTTACTGTGAGGGTCTCAAACATATATATTTTTTTAAATAATTTTATAATTATTTCAGAAAATTAATGAAAATTGACTATCTCTTATCTCCGAAACTACGGATCCAAAAAAAATGAAAAAATACAGAAAATAGTTCTATACTTATAGATTACAGGTGCGATATTGTGCGTACAAACTTACATTTGCAGTTGTAATGTAGTATGAGCATGTTTTTCAACTAGGTACAATGTTAAGTTTCTTCTTGGGATAAATCATCCCAACTACGGAACCCGTCTTTGTGTGTGGTCCGAAACGCACTTGATCGGTTTTTTTAAACCGATTTTTTTTTTAATGATCTAAATGAAACCCGACTGCAACAAAATTTTATGTTCAAAAAATCTTTTAAGTGCTTGAAAAATGAGTTTGTTTTGAACTTAGCAGTTTTATTTTCAGTCTTGTGTGTTAATCGCCTCCTCAAGCTCTTTTATTTTGATGGTCTAGGTACAATTTTTTTTTTTTTTTTATGATTTATTTATGTCTAAAATCCGCCATTTTGATTTCATAAAAACAATCCAGCCTATAAGCCATCGCGCGACCTAGACGAGTGGATAGACACCTCATGTCTACGATCAACAACACCAACTTGGTATTGTTCATTGAATGCTCATGTATTAAAATCCCTCCAACCATTAGGATACTTCAGGGTATAAGTGTAAAGAATCTCTGAAATCTGGTTACACATAGGCTGGAAGAAGATTGAAGCAGTGCTGTACCTAATTAACTTCTGGAGGAAGGTGGGTTAGTTGAAATAACCACCGACGACCGCCATGGCCCACGTACAATGGTCCACCTGAAGGACTAAGTGCGGAAACCGAATCCTCTAATATAAAACATAGCAGTGCTGTATATATTGTGAGGCACATCAAATGATCTCAAAAAATGAAAGATCTATGTAAAAAGTCTGTGTAGCATCAGTGTTAGTTATGAATCGGTTTATGTGAACACTAACAAAATATTTACCTACTTATCATTTTTTTTCTTTGCTGATCTGCGTACATTTTTTTACTTTCAGCAGATGTATTGGAGCTAAATATTGGTGGGATGAATGTGACTCCAGCGAGCCATCTACTCCATATCAAATATTGATATTCTATCCTTTCAATTCCCAAAGTATATTATAGATCAAAATATGCATAACTTTATTATAATTTATCAAAATGTTTATAATGTCATCTTTCTTATTATAATTTATCAAAATGGACATAAATATTTTATTATTAGTAGATAATTCAGTCTGTATTCTGACAACTGTAGGGCAATTACCTGTCGTACACACTTCATTTCAAAAGGGACTAGACCTTTCAGTTGGAGTCAATGGGAGAGATTCTGGACTGACTCTGTTTAGGAGAGATATTGTAAAATACTATACCCTTGGGGTCAATAGTGTCCGGTCCCACCAATAACATATACTGAAATGCGCACTTGCCTAATGTGAGACATTCTGGACTGATCCTGTTTAGGAGAGATATTGCAAGATACTATACCCTTGGTGTCAATAGTTTCGGTCCCACCAATACCGTACACTGAAATGCGCACTTGCCTAATCGGAGATTCTGGACTGACTCTGTTTAGGAGAGATATTGCTAGATACTATACCCTTGGGGTCAATAGTGTCGGCCCCACCAATACCGAACACTGAAATGCGCACTTGCCTACTTAACGGATGCCAAGAAATAATAAAAGTTTTTCGGGACATGAGATTAGAAAGTGGGGGTTGGTAGGGGTGCAGGTTCTATGGAAACTGAATTCAACCAAATTTTGTGATGGCCTGAGTTGTTTAATTGCAGTTGGAAAGCAGCACATTTGTGCAACATTGTCATAATAATGGCATCAACTCTCTGATTGTTTACGATTTATTTATTTATTGAGGCATTCCAACAAAAGATGGAGGTGGACAAAAATCACAATTTATACAGAGATTAAGTTTTAGTATAGAGCACTCCCTCCAATTACAGGAGACCACAGGATACTTTAAATTATTAAGTATGTTTATAATTTTGATCATAACAAAGACAAGTACAGATAAGACAACAGGACAAGATTTTAATAATTTTGATGCACCTATATTAAAATACAAGTTTCAACAGACAAAATTTAATAGTATTGTACTCAACAGTAACATTGGAACTTTTGTTCTTCTTTACGAATTTTTGCTTTGATTTTTACTCACATTAACCAATGAAATTCATTTTCTGATAAATTGAATCCTCATTCAGATTAAATTGAATTTCAGATACAGCAGCTTCAGACCTGTCCTTGATCATGAATCATTCAATCAATGCATTGATTTAATCATTTTTCCACAATAATTTGTTTCTTTTTTCCACAGAGAAATTCGAATTAGAATATTTTTCACTGTCGTGGAAAAAAAAAATTGGTAAATTGAAATTAATGTTACCTACCTACATTATTTTCCTAATACCTAGTTAAGTACAGTATTTTTAAATAATGCATCAGGATATTACTATTTCTTTGCATCAGTAATCGTATGAGACACTAGTGAGTCCATAGCCTCAGACGAAACTATTAAGAAAACGTGAGATATTACCCCAAATGAGTCAATAACAAAAACATGATTCTAATTCGACATCGACTGCTTCGCTTTGTTTTGTGAACAAGATATCGCTAATTTAAAAAATCAATGACAAATATAAATCATGTACAAAGAATACAATCCATTACAACCAGTATTTCGTTAAAGTTTTTACAAGAAAATAAATAGTCTAAGTAACAAAAAATATCTCACCGATCTACGTCATGTGTCGTCGATTTCACATTTTAAAGTAAAAAATCCAGAACACTCTTTTAACTCAGGAATCACGAATTACCCCCGCTTCTAAAATGTAAATATCCACCAAAGCCAACACTCCGCACTCGCGACTACCTACGTAAAAAGAAAAATATAATGTAACAAAGGAGACGTTTCCACTGATTTCCACCGAGTTTTCTTTTGGACTATCTTTAGTAGTGTTGTTGTCCGCTGCGTGCCAATATATATGTGACTGCCACAGATATAGTAAACCGATTCAACATTTCAGTTTGACATCAGGATCGATTCGCAAAACCGATAATTTTTGTAATTATTAAAAAAAATAATGATATGTCAAATGCCTGATTCAATGAGTTATATAGATACAAAAAAAAAATCAGCTAATAAAAATATAATTTACAACCATGGGTATTTTATTATAAATACCGTTAACCAAGCGCAAAGCGTAGAGAGAGGAACGATGAAGCCAGCGAAAGCGAAATACAACTTATACAACCACAACCCTAGCATCAACCGAGTCCACCTTTGTGAATAGCTTACTTTTGTAATTTTATTTATTTAGCGCAGGGAACATTTCCAAGATTATTAGTTTGTGCTTGTGTTAGTGTACACAAAACGAGTGTATTCAAGGGGCGTATACAAGATTTAAAATGTTTTGGCCAGTCATCCCCAGAGTTTAAATTAAACAACACGTATTTACCTCTGTGAACACAGTTCATTCGCAATAGCCGCATCAACCAAATTTCACAATGAAAGTCACAATTACAACTCTGAACGATGAAATCTTCGTCTTGGACGTTTCCGAAGATTTGGAGTTGGAAAATTTTAAAGCATTTTGTGAAATCGAATCCGGGTTCCCTGCGAAAGATATCATCCTCAATTACAATGGCAAGCCGCTTTTGGACGATAAGAAATCCTTAAAAGAGCACGGTGTTCACGACGGGGACGTCATCGTGCTTCTCCACATGATGCAGTCTGCCTCCAACCTCAACCAAACTGATTCCAGTCAAGGTACATGTTCTTAACACAATTTACTTCATTTGACTGTGCATTATAAATTTGCATTGTCATGCCTATTGTCATTGATGACAGAGTGTATTTTCGTCAAATTTATTACTGGCTGCAGTGGCAGCCAACTTATAAACAAAGAGAGTTAATGTAATATGTCATTAAAAAAAACTGTGACAGTTAATGTCAATAAATATTTTTTTATATTTAGAGGTCGAGTTACTTTTTGTAAATAAAATAAAAACCTCATCATCCTTGCAGCTTTGCCAACTGGCTTAGCCAGCTTAGACTTCAGCGGCATCAGAGTCCCACCAGCCAGTGCAAGCACTTCAATGGCAGCTAGAAACCCACCAGTCGAAGAGGACCCACGTATCATCAGGGAAATGTTCTTGGCTAATCCAGATCAACTCGCTCTTCTAAAGCAAAATAACCCAAGATTAGCTGATGCACTTCTCAGTGGAAACTTAGGTATGTACATATTTAATTTAATAAAAATATGGATGTTACTAGTGCATAGACCTACATATTTTATAACAAAAGTTAATTTCAGTGCATGTTCTTAATTTCCTGTGCATAGGTTTCATATCTGCAGTAGGTTAGTGATTTGATTATTCTTGCAAGATTATAGCTTATATTTTATGTTCGGGAAGGGGTATATTTCCTGCAATGTTTATTAAAAAGCTGAAACTATTTATTTTTTTACACTTACACTGTCTAGTGCTTTCCTTTATTATTACTTTAGTTTTTTTTTTTTGTAAACCATTAGAGATTATCTCTGAAATAAGTCTAGTATAGATTCAAGGTTTTTATCAGTTTAGTAATAAAACCTAGAATAGACAAATCTCTATGTGATACTAAACAGTCTAGGATACTTAAAGTGATCTTCTGATGGTAGCACAAAATTATGTTTAGGTAGATTAGGCAAGTAACCACACCACTAAAACCAAATTAAACAGGAAAAATTAGAGGGTCTGAGGTACAACTTTTCTTAGCAAATTCATTGAATGTATAAAGGGTATGCAGAAATGAATAATAACGGTGATTGGAATAATATTAAAAGTTAATATTGGGAAAACCAATTTGAATAATAAAAGTTGGTTCTCTTAATAATGACAGAAATTATTGATGATTTTTAACCAATAATATTAACCGTAACAAAAACTTAATGTTGAAAATTTAAATCTTGTTTCTTAGATACATTTGCTTCTGTGCTTCGCGAACAAATCTTAGCTAGAACGGAACGACAGCAACAGCGTATAAGGTGAAAAATATTATAGATTGGTTTCGTGAGATAGGTGTAAATAGGGAGACATGACTTAAAGCTAGACTTATTTCAGGATGATGAATTCAGATCCATTTGATACAGAAGCGCAGCGTATGATTGCTGAGGAGATTCGCCAGAAGAACATAGAAGCCAACATGGAGGCGGCCATGGAGTACAACCCTGAAACATTCGGCACTGTGGTGATGCTGTACATCAATTGCCACGTAAATGGGTAAGTTTATCATTTATACAGTAGTTTTTCTTTGCTTCATTTTGATCAGTAGTATCCATAGCTCTGTTCTCATTCTTGAGTCTCATTTTTTGTGGTAAAATAATTAGTCAATAGAACACTGTTTGTTGCATTCAAACCTACTTTATTCTAATCACTTAGTTTTATTTTTCTGTTGTTATGAATAAAGACCTTAAAACTTAAAATTACCCTTAGGCAGTGTATGATCAAGGTACTTATGTCAATGATGAGAGTAATTTATGCACACTTGGTTTGTTCTAGATTTCCGGTGAAAGCATTTATTGACTCTGGTGCTCAGACAACAATCATGTCAGCAGCGTGCGCTGAGCGGTGCAACATCATGCGGCTGGTGGACACCAGGTATGTATCTCGTTTCATTTATGTATTTCAATTTGAATGAAGCAACCATGTAAACAGTAAACATAATATACAAGGATCTTTTGGTGCTCGAATGACGTTTACAGGGAGGTGTGGTTGGTAAACATTTGTGCAATTATTTTAAGAAATGTCACTTTAGTTCCGATTTTGGCCTCGCGCGAAAATTATCTTGTAGTGCTGTATAACTGAGTCAGCCATTACACCATTAAATTCAATCATAATGAATCAATTTGCCATTGTTTTTTGTGTGTAACCAAAAGTCTGGCTATCATGGTAATTAGCTAGTAAAGCTAGTTACCATGATAGCCAGACTTTTGGTTCCTTTTTTTGCATTTTTTATGAGAAGCAAAGCGAATTTGATAGGATCTCCGATGTTCCACATATTTGCTTTTGTCAGTAACATATGTTTATTTCCAATAAGTTGTGCTGAACATGTTTCGTAAAGTACAACTCTTATTTATAGATGTTTTAGATGTTGTATATGATGGCGGCCATGATGAATTAATACCCTAAAACTTAATGAATGTCTGAGTAATTTGATTACATTAAAACTATATATGACAGTAACTACATGATCAATATACGATGTCAGATTGACTGCTGTTTGGTTTATTAATTTGTTATTGGAGCGGAAAAACATTATTTAATAGAATGTCAAGTCGCTGCTCGACTGCGGCTTAGGGTGTGCATAGAGAGGCTACGCACGTTACCTGTGACCTTTCCACGACAGCACAAAGTTCACCCAACAACCGTTTACGTTTATCCCTCTCTGTAGCAAAAGCTGGTATGGAGCTACACCTGGCAGGAGGCCAGGCAGCTGTCAATGACAGGCCATTTACGCGACATTGTACTGCATGTTTTTTTTTTTTTTGCAAATTATGCTGGGGTCACACGGCACTTTATCAACAGTATTCCATTTTTAGTTTATCACAAAGGGGTTGTTGTCGTCGGGGGTCGAACTTCGATAAGACGCACTGGAGCGTGGAGGCACAGATTAATACAGATGGTTCCCTCCGCAAAATCGTTTAAATAAAAAGCGACTCTTGCTACAACACAATTAAGTACAATTCTCTCCTCTCTTTCTATCGCGTAACTCTCATATCTTCTAACTACGTTACGCTCAATAAATTGGCCCGTCAAGACGAGCCCGCCGCGTACTTGTAGCTTCATACATAGGTACCTAAAATGCGGAGTCCGCCTTCTGTACTATTCTGTGGTGGAGGTTGGCACAAACAAAGGGTGGCATTCCAAATTTACCCATTGCTGGGTAAAGTTGGGATGTGGAAGACGAACAGTAGATGTTACTGTTTGATCCCAATATTATACTGCAAAAACAAGTGTAGTACACTGTACAATGTCGTTTGAGTCACATCAGCAGACCATACATCCGTGCGAAGCGCCTTTGTGTGATGCTGGTGGGCGATCCCACCTACATTTTCATAATTAGCTAAGCTACATACACGTGCTTAGCGAATCCGTGCGCGGCAATACAGTAACGGCTTTAAACGTTCATATTTAAGAGTATAATAGCTCAAATTGCTTAGCATGATCCTCCGTTATATCGAAAATACTGCAGCATTCATTTTGAAATAAAATTACCTATGTTAAAGTTGAGGATTAATTTTAAGTACTACGTTTGACGAAAACACGATACCATAAAATTTTCTCGACAGAAAAACCTCCAAACCGAACAATAAACCGCTGATATTCAAAAAATACTTTAAACTAGATCATAAAACTTTGCATAATAACTGAACTAACTATAAAGCAGATATTTTTTTTGTTTTAATTACCTTTGTGTTCGCCGTAAAAATAAATTCGCTAAACTGTTGGCGCCTTGGAGCCTTCTCCCAGTCGCTCAGTCCGCGAGCAGTATTGTGCGAGCGAAATAAGAAGTGAATTTGAGCTGAGGTATTATGGACTCTTAAGGCATATGTTATTCCAATAGATTCAAATAGATATTCAAAAGTTAGAATTTCAAATGATTTTGAATCTTCCATTATTTAATGTGTTTGTAAATTCTAGAAGAAGGAACGGTTGGTTCGTCCGATATCTTAAGAATTTGTAGACAACGGCTATGTTATAAGTATAGCAGGAAGTCAGAAACATTAACAAAGAGTGTGTTTTTGTTTTATAACATGGCTATCTCAAAATGTTAAGAAGTTAACTTTAAGAAATGTATGTTACATTTATACAAATAAACGACTCTCATTTAGTCTGGGAACTCAAAATGTACTGTTTATTTCTTATTGGGGTCCAACAATCCGGTTTTTTTCACCACTATTTAGATCTTTGTACATGAAAGTATCAATAAAGCAATCGTAGACTTCTTAGATATTCGTCAATAATATAATAAACACTGACAGTTTTGGACCCTAATTCACATCCGCAACAGCAACATTGTATTCATCTCACATAAGTACATCATCTCTTATCGTCATCTCTCACGTACATAAAGTTATTAATGTCACGTGAATTGCAACAGTAAAATAACCCTTCTTTTGCTTCGCCGTAGTCGAGTAACATCTCTACGATAGCCATTTTTTACAGAAACGAAAAGAAAATACAATTTTTGACGTCTACACACATACATAATTCAACAAAGTCAGTGAAACTAAAAAAACTTGTTGTAGCCGTTTCTTGGTGCTATTTTAGAATGTTAAGGAAGTTATTTATCTCTACCCTATAAAGTCACTTTCGTATAATTTTTTCTTTATATTGCCTTTTGGTTTTTCGACACTATCTTGGCCTGCCGCAGCGGGTAATTATTTCCTCAAACATACGCACGACCTCACCGTATGTATTTTAAGAACATGGCCATGAACATGGCTAACTGCTCCTTTTTGTCTGCTAGAAATTGTCATCCCCATTAGCGACACTAATCCTTATAGGAGTATCATTACTTTCCCCTTATTGAAAAATGTTATATTCTTCTTGCTTCCCCATCCGTGTCCCGACGTATTTTTATTTTTCCATACAGGAGTCATGTAGTACATCCACAACAATAGCTCGAGATTTCTTTCAATTTTCTATAATTAGCGTTCGTAAGATCAAAAGTCGTATATTGGAAATTCGTTTTATAGAAATAATATTTATTTAGGAACAACAAAAGATATTCTGAAGTACAAAGATATTTCATAATGATGTGTAATCCCCAAATAATTCTAGGGAGGAATTTTATTCTGTGTCATAATAAAATAACATAATTGATACGATATTTTGCTTTGGAGCCCATACCTTAAAGGAACCAAAGTAAAAAAAAAAACAACAATAGATCGAACTACACTATCTAATTATTCTTTAATTTAAGTACTCAATCATTTGTTTATTCACACTGGTCATGTAGCTACTCATACCTGGCTACTTTTTTTATCATTAACAGATAAGTACTTTAATATTTTGCTATCGTTTATAGCACTATCAGTCCCAAGTTCTCATAATACGGGCTACCCACACATCCACATTTTGAAAATACCAACTTGATCAACCGCAGTTCTAAAACTTCTTTTATTATGCTTTTTGCAAGGCATAGATTGAAATTGTATCGGCCTTCAATAATGGTGACGGGAACACATAATTATCTTCTAACTTTAAAACATCCTGTACCAAATTGGAGTTTAACCCCTCTTGCTCTCATTGGCATAAACAGACGAGTACAATTTATTAAAAAAAAACGGCCAGTTGCGTGTCGGGCTACGCACAATGAAGGGTTCCGTAGTTAAGATGAATTTATTTATCCCAAGAACAAACTTAACATTTTAGTTGTAAAACATGTTCTCCCTATACATTCCAACTGTAAATGTAAGTTTGTACGCCCAATATTGAGAGATTTATTACCATGTTATTTTAAGGCCATAGACTTCTTATAGGTTTTCCTGTAGTGTATGAGTAAAGACCCAAATGTTTTTTTTTTCAAAATTTTAGGTCCAGTAGTTTCGGTCCATAGCAAATCGGCTGTGACAAACGGACAGACGGACAAACAGTCAGACAGACACGAGTGATCCTATAAGGGTTCCATTTTTCCTTTTGAGGTACGGAACCCTAAAAATCAATAAGTAAAAATAGGTATTTGTTTCTTCCCAAAACCCATGGAAAGAGCATCTGAAAATTATAAGCTCGCGCTATCATATAAAGGATGCGTTTGTGTGTCCAGCGAAGTGTCCCAAGCGTTTTCATTGACTTCCCACACAGCCAGCTCATTGAGACGCAGATCACTATGTACTTGCGCTATCTATTATTCTATAAATATACATTGCGATATACATCCAACATTTATCCCTAGATGGGCAGGCATCGCAAAAGGCGTCGGTGTGCAGAGAATCATAGGCAGAATCCATATGGTGCAGATGAGAATTGAAAAAGACTTCCTCACAACATCTTTTTCGGTGCTTGAGGAGCAGCCCATGGACATGCTGCTTGGTTTAGACATGCTCAAAAGACATCAGGTAACAAAGAATTGAATTGTTAATTAGTTGATCGTAGATTGTTTTTGTCTGTGGGGAACTCAGCTTCACTTATACATTCACAACTTTTTACATAGTGCAACATAGATTTGAAACGAAACGTTCTTCGCATCGGCACGACCGGCACCGAGACACCTTTCTTGCCCGAGTCAGACCTGCCGGAATGCGCACGGCTGTCCGGCTACTCTGAAGACGAAATCGTCAACCAGTCTATGAGGGACCACGAAGAGCGACAAGTCAAAGAAGCAATGGAGAAGTCAAAGCAAGGTGGGCGTGCCAAAAAGAAATAAAAAGTACGATTAAATATGAACAGTTGTGGCGATGTCATTTGTTCTTGCACCGTAATAAAAATAGTAACGTAATAATATTTATAAAACAATAAAAATCGTAAAACTAATCCCTTGTTTCTGTGTAGTTGATTGCATGTGCGGAGTAGCTAACAGCTTGTCGGTAACGCGTGCATTTTTGTCGGGAAAGTTGGGTCAGTGAATGGAAACGGTAATGAAACCAAGTTGAGAAATGAATGAAACAATGGGAATCAACTCGACAATGCATGGGGATTTTACTATTTTGATAATTACGTTAATGTTCACCTTGTAGAAGAATTTAACTGCGTTAATAAGCTATGGAAGTTTGACAGATTTCCGGTATGTTGTTGTTATTCGTTTAATTATGTCATAATTTCATTGACTGTACTTTTTCGAGTAAGTAGAGTAGATGTAGGTCATGGCAAATTGGGTTGTTAACTTGTTGGCTTTAAATTTTTGGCTTCTGAGTAAACTTATTTAATAGTAGGCATTCAATGAAACAACATTTTAGTTGATAATATTGTCAAATTTTCGGACAATTGTATAGCGTTTAGGTATCTAAAATAAATTTTAAATATAAATTTTATTATAAGATTTTTTTTTCAGAACGAATTGCCGTTGCTTGTTGGGAGTTTGCACTAGAACGCTGTTTGGAACTTACCTTAAATAAAGTGACTCTTCTGGATTTGTCTAATGCCCGTTTTCACCTTCACTAATAACACTCAAATGAATCCCTAAATAAAGTGCACTGTTGGATCTTCAACCCTAGGCTTAACGCTGAGAGTTGAAAATGTAACGATGCACTTTAATTTAGGGATTAACTGTCAGCTGTCGGTGAAAACGGGCATAAGCCTACTAATTTACAAACGTTGCAATGGTCTCAACAACCAATGGTTGCTGGTCTAAGTTTTTGACAGATTTTATCTGTCAACAACTCACAATAGACCTTTTCTAAATTAGTAGACTTGGCCTGCTTGATATCTTTTGAGTGTTCATAATTATAACCTGTATATTTTTCATCAGTTATAAATTATTGTTTAGCTAAAATAATATAGACACAACAACCACAGGACCTCTGTATTCGCGTCGTTTCCCTAATGTGTTACGTCCCGATTTTAAATAACAAAAACGGTTCAATTTGATATGCAACAATAGTGATAAATTGAAGGTCAGACCACAGCACAATACTTTGATTGTACGTTTGCATCTTCAAATTGAGTCCGGGCTAAGTGGGCCGGGTACGGTGGTCCTGCATTAAATATAGCGTATAATATGTCCCACTAGACTTATAAGCACATTTGGACAGAACTGGGTTGGTGATTATTATGACAATTATGTAACATATTTGACATTGAACAGAATCCGGCGGCAACCTACTTAGACCGACAACTAGCGGCCAATCAACATCAGTGCCAATGCAAATCAATAACCAGATCAATAACCAGAGAATGGGTAAGTATAGTATAGGTAGATAGCACATTATTTATCCAGGCACAGAATTAGTATGGTATTGGGCAAAATTATCTCCCTCCTCAACGGACCATGTATTCAGCCGGTATTATTTAAACCAAACTTTAAAAAAATACTTTTTCTAATATGTTTACAGTTCTGGGTGATCCTAGCCAGACCATTATGCCGAATGACAACTTCGGCGAACTTGAAGTGGAAGAAATTATGTCCCTTGGATTTACTAGGGAACAGGTAAAGGCTCCCACATACATGCGTGACGCGACGGTGCGCCGCGATTCTGGTAGAATCATTTCCAAGACTTTTTATTTTTTAAAGAAGTTTTTATTGAAACTTTTCTACAGCAGTCGCGTCGCGCCTGTTTGCGGGAGTTTTAAAGTGCTATCATAATACGATCCTTCCTTACTAATATGTAGTAAGTATACGAAGATGTTTGTAACCCAATTACGCATAAAAAGCTGAACAGTTTTGGATGATAGGCACACAGATGGATCCTGGATTAACATAACCGGGTACATGAAATAATTCCCTTAAGATTCGATTGAAACCACAGCAAAACTTGTTTCAGAACTAACTAATTTTTCAATACTAATGTACCGACTAGGTAGTGCGACTAGTGGAGCGTTTCCTCAATTTACTCGTTTTAATTTCAGGCTATAGTGGAGCTGCGGCGCTTCAACGGCGACAAGACTCAGGCTACTATGGCGCTCTTCGCCAAGTCTCTCAAGTTCTGATGGACCACGAGTGCGCTATCAAGCCCCAGACAGACTGTCGACCTGTCGTCAAACATATTGACGACCTTTAACTTAATTAAGACACAAATTTCATATAAATACATTTTGATTGTAGTCAACAAAAAGAAGCATTCTTATGGCATGTTAATTTTAGATCATTTCAAAAATTTTAAACAGCCATTATCATGATGAAATGTAATATTAGATCATTTCAAAAATTGTAAACAACCAGATTTTAGATCGTTGCAAAATTTTATTTTAGTTTGTATCAAAATTATATTTTAGATTGTTTCAAAATTCTATTTTTTGTTTTTTTGTATTTTATGAATAATATTAACGATATTGCGACGTCGACACCTACTGGTGATTAAAAGCTATTCTTTGATCATCACGTTTTATACAGATTTTAATGTATTATGTACGGACTGATGCTAAATATTACTGCTGGGGTAAAATAAGATGCTTATGAAGTAACGCAGAATATTGGGCATACATAGTTTGAATAAATTCAACCGCAAGCTTATATTATGTGCCTGCTTGAAGAATCAGAGACTTCCACCTAATAAACGGTGGTGTAACTTTTATTGACATAAAACGATTGCATTAATTACAATGCTGGCGTTTAATATTAAGATTGTCTCAGACTTAGAATGCATGGGAATCATGCATCCATCCTATTCTCTTGACAATATTTTATAAATCGCGGAATACATTTAATATGAAGTAAGCTTGCTATTACTGAATTTAATTTATATTATAATATAATAATAATGTGTATTTAAGTTTGAAACATGTGCCTGCCCTCATATTGTGTTCGCCCGGAACTTTGTCCGCGTGGATTTCGTTTCACCCCATGAAAGGTAGTTAAAACATTAAAATTGGTCGAATGATTACAGTCTTTATTTATTTGGAGAAGTATTCGGGTCAATTTTCAAGATTATTGATGAAAGCAAAAATATTTGTTCATGTTAAGTATATCCCCCACACTTTATAGAAAAAATATATTTTCCTTTTACCCCAACAGGGATGGGGTTTTGAAAATCTTCATACATGTGTTTCATCGTTTAATTTTTAGATAATGTATACCAACTTTTGACTTAATCAAGCCACGGAGTATAATCCTACCCTAAAAACTTATTTACCTCTTTTTGCCCCGTGGGGGTCGATTTTCGAAAACCCAAAATCATAATGATTTACTTTCTGTCAAAAGTATTAATACCGAATTCGAGTGAGTCGGACCACGCGTTAAGATTTTTCCATACAAACTTTAACATCCCCTCTATATCGAGGGGTAGTTTTGAAAAACTAGTAATGAAATCCTTAATAATTTTTTAAAAATGTATTCGTGGCAACTTTCAAGTTTATTAACTCAAGGAATATGTTTTTTTATACAAACGGTGTCCTCCTTTCGTTTGTATGAAAAATCTTATTCCTTTAACACCCACTTATTTTCACCCCCTAAAGGCCAAATGTCCAAAAAACACTTCTTAGTGCTTGCCGACATTATAGAAAGGAACCCTTGCGCAAAATTTGAACTTCCTAGTCCCAGTTGTTTGTGTGCTGATATGTCAATCAGTCAGTTTCTCCTTTTCTGCGGGACTAACTCAATCTTATTTGTTTGGTTTCTTCTTAACTTTTCTTTTCTTTTTTCTGGGTAACCAATGGTTTTATAGGGAATGTAATTTATCAAAAATACAACTTAAAAAATATATGAGGTAATTTTGTATCTAACTTTAAGTTGATATTTTATATGTTTTCATGATTAAAGTTAGTTTATTATTCAAGTGTTGTTTTAATCATTTCACCTGCAATGAATATAATTCGCGACTGTTTGATAAGGGACCTGGTGTTTAAGAACGGGACAGACTGTGTGTGACATTCCTTTACTAAAACTTCATGTGCTTTCTATGAACGAGTGACAAAGACGACACTCTACAAAGCCAAGCTTTTTCACAAATCCATGTGCCATATAAACAGCCGGATACCTAGATCACAGTCATGGTGGGTATTCATGTGTATTGTCCGTTCTACATCGTTGTATATTTGTATTGTCTCCCCTAAAATCTCACCCCCTAGCAATGTATTTTCACATTGCTAGGGGGTGAGATTTTTGAAGGGATCCACTAGGGCCGATGCCTGCCGGGGTTGCGAAGAAAACCGAAAGGGAGATCGTGGCCCCCGGCAACAGGGCAACCGAAGGAACACGGGTGGGTTTTAGTCAGTAAGAGTCTGACACGCCCTCCCGCTTCGCCCAGAGCGGGAGAAGTTATTTGATGATTTCCCAGCCAAAAAAAAAGGGGGTGAGACTTCTCTGCAGCTGACTGTACTATCACTTACCCGGTTTCTGAATTGCGAATTTCTTTCTATCTCTGTCTCTCAACTTCAAACATACTTCAAATTCTCAATTAAGAAATCGGGTGAAAAGACCTGTTTTCTATATAATTCCCTTCTCTCTTCCGTGCTGAGCAAGGTAAAATTCAAAAGGTTCTATAAAGCTGTTCTTACGTACACACCTTTCTGCTTGTCCATTATGCCTATAGGCTGATTTTGAATTCATAGCTAATCTTTCAGGTGAAAGTATTCATCAACATGAACAATTTTAACCCTAGGACAAACACTAAAACAGAAAAAAAGAGGCACCTGTTTCACACTCTCATTGGGTAAGTACTACGACTAATAAATTCGTACAATCCGCGGTTTCATACAAAAATGCAGTATTCACCGTAGGTACTGCATTTTTGAATGAAACCGCGGATTGTTTCTATCCCAAGATAGCCAATGTTTTCAAAGCTAGCCTTTTTTTTTTTGCGTGGGTAATTATCAAATAACTTCTCCCGCTCTGGGCGGAGCGGGAGGGCGTGTCAGACTCTTACTGACTAGAACCCACTCATGTTCCATTTTTCAACAAGTAGGTATCAGAATTTTTCGGTCACTGGTTCAAAAGTTATAAGGGTTTATAGGTGGCCGATCTGGGGTGCATCTCCCCAGCTTGGCCCAATTGAATCTCAAAAGCTAGGACACCTAGAGAAGATCTGTTTTCTCCCAAATTTCTTCACTAATTAGTAATATTTTTTCGCCAAGTCACATATTTAGTCGGGTCTTAGCTTAGAAGATATAATGAGTTCAATTTTTAAGTACAGTCCAAGAGCTAAATCGAAGATTTTTCTAAACTCTTTTGGACATAGTCCAGCAGTGGATTGCCAGCTCATGTATTCATGATATGTCATCGGGATAGTTTTCTGCTGTGTCCGATGATATAATCCAAAGGTCATATATTTTTGACAAACAAAACGCTGTTGATGTTCGGTTTATATTGGTATAATGTTCACGTTTTACAAATGTATAACAAATATCGTAATTGGTACAGTTAACTTGAGATCATTAAAAGGGTACACACGTCTTTATAAAATTGGAACTAATATTACTCGCTTTGCATCTTTATAACATCTAGGACTAGATTTCACACAAGTTACATAGGTACCTTAGAAATAAATACTCATTGGGTCTTATTATTACAAAAAAAAAATCATAAACCGGTATGTCCAATGACAAGGAAAATTGTTTTTTTAAAAGCCTGTAACAAGAAGACTGGTCACGTTTCAGTACTGCTTAGAATAACTCGTAATATCATACGCGCACAGGTACCCGCATAATTTGCATTGCATCTATTTTCAAACAAGAAATATAATTCTATAAATTGGCGTTACGATTACTTCGGTGATATGGTAAAAGGTTCTAAAAATATGCTTAAACATTATCATCTGTATCAGGCGGTTGACTGGCTAACTTGTTTGCCATTGCAGTTAGAATATCCGTAAGTCGAGCGAATCTTTGATTTGGCGTGGTTAGAGCTCCCCTTTCTCCCCATAGGAAGTTTATGTGGAACTCTGCTCTAAACAGTTCGAGGAGAGTGGGGTCTAAAACTGGTCCTAAGGAAGACATCTCTTGCACTACAGTTCTTGCGTTTCTTTTGAACATTTCGATTTGATTGGGAAAATGCCGGGCGGCGTCCAAATGGGCTGCCGTCGCGTTGAAGTCAAACTCCAGGCTGTTCATCAGGCTACCAGGGAACGTGTCGTCTGGCTGCATTAGACCTCCGCCTTCGCCGTCTGTAAAAATCATTTCAAATCAAAAAAGGAATCGGGGCGTCAAAAGAATCATTTTATTGACTTGCATGTCCCTCCGTATGAAACATTTTCTACCTAAGCAACATGAATACCTACAGCTGCCAACATGGTACTCACCAAATAAATGGAAGCACAGTACTGGTGGCAGGATGTATGGCGTCGTTGTGTTGGGAGGCAAAGGATTCGTGCCTTCGTTCATACTCTTAAAGCAAGGCCGCAATTTAGCCTCGAACATAAACGCGTTGTCCGTGTAAACCCTTCTTAAAATGTTCCATGCATTCTCCAGGCACTCCACCTTCGAATATACAGAAAAAACATCTCATCATTTCTCATAGGAAGTCTGATATATTATTATATTTTTATCGAAAATGACACGCTCACTACCTGAGGCATACACAGCCCAAACATAATGGCTGAAAACCCGTACAGGTTTCCCAAAGCAGTCTTTGTTTCAACTGCTAAAAGGATCCAGTCGTTAATGGTGTCCGCTCGCTGCCTGTCTGTCTGACAGGTTAATATCGTCACCGCTATCAGCAGACGAAATGTCTCAAGCCTGAAAATGGAAATTACAAATTCTCATCTTTTCAAAATAATGAATTTCTATCAGTCATGCTTATTTATTTATACCTTTCTATAACATCTAAGCGCAGAGGTCGCCCTTGAGGTAAAAACAAGAGTTCCAATCCCGATGCGGTTTTATCAAGACCTTCAATTTGAATGGCATCGTCAAAAAAGAAATACAAATCTACTTTCGTCATGTGATTCGCCAAAATCCTTGGCCCAGACGTACGTAATAATAGCTTGATTGTGTGTAGCGTTTCAGATTCAAGCGGTTTTGATAATCCAGTCGGTATAATTTGCGATTGAAAGTTTTCTAGATTAATTCTTGAATCTACCACGTAATCCAAATTTTCTGACTGCAAAAGTTTTGCTTCAGTGAGTTCGTAATCAAATTGTTGTTTTATGGTCGGTGTCACCAAATTGTAATCAGATTCCATTCTTGATTTATTTGGATCACTGTGCGCTGAACTTTGAGTAGAATCTCCGGATCCATTGCCTGAATCTGATCCTGAAACTTGGTAGATTCGCTGAAGTTCTAATCGTCTTTCATCTGCTTTTGGTCCATCGTATCTGGCTGGCTTTGCTGGAGGACTAGTTGGAAGATTAGCATCCCAGGTGCTCGAACTGGAGTTAGATTCGCTGCAGAAGTTTTTCCCGTGCATGTGTGTTTGACTCAAAATGACTCCATCAGCGCTGGCGCTTTTGCCGTGAGTGACGTGTTGTCCCATGTCGATAGGGGTCAGTGAGTGAGATCGTTGTTTCTTGAAAGGCACTCTAAGTTGCATTCCTGGCTTTGCTGCAAAATGGCTATAAAGGCTATAAGGGTTGCCATAGGAGCCTTCTCCAACTGGCGAAATTACAAGATTAATGTCATCGTTTTGAATATAATTCGTCAGAGGCGTCACCCGGTTGGCTGGATATTGGATCCTGGCTCCAGATGCGGCTGATATAGGTTTACCAGACCCCACGTAGGACGTGATGAGGTCGGCGACTGTATCGTAGGCTTCATCCTCGAACTGATATTGGTGTCTTTCGTACACCGTGTCCGGGTGGACGATGATCTGAAATGTAGCATTCTTTAGTCATATTTCAAGTTAAAAAGAGAACGCAGCTGCTGTGATTACTTAAATGAATTGATTAATTAAACCTACCCGTTGTATAACGAAATGTAAATGTTGTCCATTGGATCGGCAGCTGAGCACGTAGTTATCTGGTTGTGAAGATGAGTCCCTTACAAGGAACTCCCGGTCCTGTTGGAGCAGGCTCTCGGCCGCTGTCCTGCTGAGTGCTCCGTGGTACCATCCGTGGGAGATGATCTGATCTGATGGTAAGGAAAACTCCCATTCCAGAAGACCAGACGTTGTCATAACATTTGGATCCTGGAAAACAAGAAAATAACATTGATTACAATCAAAATCCATTAGAATTAAAGAAAAAATGTAATCAAAAGAAAGCGATCGTATCTTGCCTTTCTACCCACTTATAAACAACTAAGTAGGTAAGTAACAACGATATATATATATATATATAAATAATAATAATGTGCAAATATTCTTTCAAAACACATTTATTAATAAAAAAGATTCCCATTCAAAATATTAGAGACTTCTCTCATTCAAATGAAATGGAAATCAAGAGTTCGAATTGTTTGATAGGAGAACACGTAATGTTGTAAGAAATTAATTAGCTCCACGGAATGGGGCGGTTTCTAAGAACATAATTTATATAATTGCAGGTTCTCGATAACGGTCCCCACTATTATAATTAGAGGTAATGTCCTACCCGATATTACCTCTAACTATGTGTCTATCTTATGAACATTGATCAACAACATTGCATGTATTAAAGGATATGGTATCTAGGAAAAATATCACTATCTTATTTAATTTATCTTAATTAATACTCATAAAATCGAGTACTTATAGATACCATTTGGGTGCAGGCAGGCAGTAAAACAAAGCACTAGCAACGCAAGTATTTCGCATATCTTATATCAACAACTAGGTACACAACACAATAAAATCAGTGTAAATAATCCTCTTAATAAAAATAAACAACTAAAATAAATAAAACACAACAATACACTCGCATACAATGTTTCACTTACCATTTCTTTTTGTCACTTCATAGAAAAAATACTAAACTGTATTTATTTTTGGCAGTGGTCGAACTCGTGTCGTGCCGGCAGTCTCACCCCTCGTCAGGGGTAGGGACTCGATCAATAAACCAACCCGCCCATTTTTACCGTAGTATGTTGGTAGTCAAATGGTCGCTAACTTCATGTTTCACAGTCGCGCATGCGTTTAGAATTACAAAAGTTTGGTTAGACTACTGTGTAGAAGGAGTTTTATTTTTATTTTTTATATTTTCTAAGAAACCATTGTTGTTGTAGTAATTTAATATATTTTACCGGAAATTGACTGCTTGTCTTAAAATAAATGTGCTTATAAATCAAGATACTTTCGAAACATCCCCTGTAAGTAGAGTCGAACAATTTAGTTCGCTGCGTTTGAAAGGGCCACGCAGGACACACATGACCCCCGTATTCCCCGAAGGGTCTGACAGAGTTGTATACCTTATTAGGTACCTATACGCCTCTAGGTTCCTTGTTAGGTATGTAAAAATGTGGGAGCACGTTTTCCATGCACCTACATTTTTTACAAGATGCTTGTTTTAAGGGACAAGTCGCCTAACATGAGAACTCTCAGTAATAATTTGGCCCAGGGATCGTATCGAACCCTGGACGTCACGCTTGAGACCAATAGACCAACAAAAGCAATACAGATTCGTGTGAAATTAAAAATGTTTGCGCATTTGTTTCCCGATTCACATTTTAACAACGCACTACGTCCGATACGAATCCGAATTCAAGATTCGAGTTTAATCCGAATTGGTAATGTTCTAAATTTAGACGGACAGAGTTCGGATCTATTATAGTGCGTAACCCCTCATACAAATATGTAGTACTATGGCTACTTCGGACCGACATTTCTCGGATTCGAATCGGACGTAGTGCGTAACCGTTCTTACAATACAGGCGATATAACTAGGCAGGTCTGAACATAGGCTCTGCGAACTTTCGCGCATGTTCTCTCACTCACATCCACCTCATGTCACCAATTGGTTCCTAAAAAATGGTATTGCGCAGCCTTCTGCTCGAAGTTCGGAACTGCCAAGTTATATCGGTAAAATAAACTCTTCTTCCCAGCTAAAGCACTAGGAAGTGGTGAGGGTGGGCGTTTTGGGGGACGGTCTTATGTAATTTTGGCGTTCGAAAAGTGCTGATTCTCAGCCTAGTTTGAATAAATGACTTTTGAATTTTGAAACACTTAACCAGAGATGTACAGAATAGTTTTAAAAAAGTATTAAATACAAAAGGTAAATAGTTTCCTAATTTACCATTTCAAATGAAAAATATTTTTGCTTTTTGTATTTTAAGTACTAAATGCGAAGTACGTATTTTCAAAATACTTTATTCAAATAAAATACTTTTAGATGAAATTAGTGTTAAAAATACAACACTTGCTTTTGATAATAAACACTATTTTGGCGTCGAATCAGATAGACCGGTAATCGACGTAAAACCAATCTCGTGGCGTAGCGCTGAGCGTCATGTTCCACAGATAACGATCATTTTGTTTTGTCACTTTGCACACAGACTTGCAAGGTTCCAGCACGTGCGGCTGGTGCGGGTGGCGCCAGATTTGGCGGAGAGTCAGTTTGGTTTCCGCAGGGGGCGCTCTACGGTGGACGCCGTCATGCGCGTGCGGGCCCTCACGACGGGAGATACTGTGGGTGGGGTCGTCTTGGCGGTGTCTCTAAACATCGCCTATGCCTTCAATACCCTGCCCTGGTGTTGCATCGGGGAGGCACTCCAGTATCACCAGATGCCGACCTACCTCTATCGTGTGGTCAAGGCCTATTTGATGGAAAGGGCCGTCATCTACCCCGGTCACCAGGGAGAATGGAACCGACGAGATGTCATGCGGTGTCCCACAGAGATCGGTCCTGGGGCCGCTTCTGTGGGACATCGGATACGACTGGGTGCTGCGCGCCGCATCCCTAGCTGCATCAGCGTCGTTTGCTATGCTGACGACACGTTGGTAGCCGCCGAACTAGCGACTGTCGACGATTATTGCAAACCCGCGTGGGGTTGCGATAATCGTCGACAGGATCCGGCAGTTGGGACTCGAGGTGGCCCTGCACAATTCCGTGTTTTCGTGGTCCTTGGAATGCGCCCCCGTCGGGTTCCCAGGTAACGGTGGGAGAGATTCACATCGACGTCGAGTCGACGATGAAGTATTTTGCACTCGTCCTCGACAGCCGGTGGAACTTCGTGGAGCATATATTTCAGACGTTTTCGCTTCGATGTCCCTGCCACTCTGTATAGTTAGGTATATACTTGTGTATACCAAATAAAAATAAATTAAATTAAATACCTACCAACTAAAATAACTCTATAAAATCTTAGGAATACCACAATCTTCATACATGTCCCTTTCATTTAAAATTCTTCGACCGTACCATCAATATTCAATGTGCGTTTCTACCACACCGAGTGCTAACCTACTTACATACATCCCTATTTAAATTATGTAAACTAAAATCACAGATTACATAACGAGTTACTTTCCATCCGCATAGGAGTTGATCCATCTATTGTTCTACACATTTTAAGTACCGTACTCACATGTTTTTCGTAAAAAAGTTCTTTAATCAAAATAATATGAGCAGCTTACAATCTTGTAGCGGCATCACATCAACATTCCTTTTCTCTCCCCTTCAGGGTCAAAACAAAACAAAACAAATCTGTTTTAGATATTTAGTTTTGTGCTAAATAATCTGTTTACTTACTAATATTCCAAGTCTTATAATAAAAATAGGTAACAGATTTCTAACATACATTCCTTATTTCCACCGGGTAGAATTTTCGTAAAACGCTCTAACACAAAATGATATGTTATGTTACGTAATATGTATTTGTGTATAATATTTAGACCACGCCCCCAAATCGCTCATTAAAAAAATGAGTTCCGACGAGGAAGACGTGTCTGCTGTTCTGGCAATAGTAGATTTAGTGCTACAAAGAAAAAGTAGATTCCGTGTCCTGCGACTACATTTGTTCAATATTTACCAAGAACTGAAAATTGATGATAGGTTAGGTTTAAAGAAAAAAAAATTGGGGGTTCAGAAAGCGACTTTGAAGAGCTCGAACTAATTGTATAAAAAAGTATTTTCTTAATTCCACTCCATCACTGCATTAAAAACTTTGTCACGAAAGGTTTTCGTCTGCGTCTAGAGAGCACTTAACACGAAATTAGTCATTTTTCCCCTCCCGGCCCTCCGCAGGCGAACGCGGGTGATGTTATCTGTTCGTCGTGGCAAACATGTTAGCCGACGTACAATACGCGCCACGAAAGATGAGACTTGTCCGCGCGTCCCGCCGCTCCTTCCGCCGCCCCGATGACGCCCCGGCGCAGACTTCATACCGCTAAAGAGACCCATAAATCGTCTACTGCGCAAGTCAAATCACGTGGTGTGTCAAGTCTCATCTTTAGTGGCACGCACTGTACGCACGGACGTCATAAAATTGCGGCGGGATGTTATCGCGCACTGGATTTTGAAGTCTCGGTGTTAAGCCGAGCGCGCGAGCGTTGAGAATCAAGTGCACGAAAAAAAATCGCCGCGGTTTCATTACGTCCGTGCGAACGTGGGCTTAATGTTTCGTGTTTAGTTTTTTTGTTAAACCACGCCCCCAACTCTGTTCGTGATTGATGTTAATAAAACACGAAAACATGGCGCAGCGAATCCGGCTTTACTTGTGACGTAGCGAGTCCCACTACCCAACTTTAATGCGTTTTATCTAAGTCATTTATATTAACATGAATCTTTTTATTATCAAACTGACGAACTAAATAGAATTTGTTTTTATTTATCTAGGCATCATCCCTATTAGAGAGAGGAGAGGAGGCAGTAGAGCAGTGGTAGCCCAGTGGTAACGGCCCCGACTGAAGAGTTTGTAGGTCGTCGGTTCTAACCCAGATAGTTGGTGTAAATACTTTGCGTATACAAATACGTCTTTCAAAGTGTCCATTCAGATGTTCATGACAATTGTGAAATCAAAAACACACTAACAATAACCTGCAATGCACACAGAGAATCAATTCAACTTCGCCCTCTGTCAAAACATGAAACGGTAGGTAATATTCAATGCAACAGTGTTTGCAAACAAGAAATCCATACGGAACATAACATGACACTGTAAGTATCCAAACAGTGGAACGAAGTATATTTTTGAAATAACACGCATGATGTACAATTAGTTGGTAATCGGCGATGGCCAGTGCACTCCGCGTCTCGTGTGCCGTCGTCCTATTTGTAATCCTTCTGACGACGCCCGTAGTGTGCTATGAGAAGAGTAAGAAACATTAACACTTGTTAATTTATCATAAATATATCGAAAAGTGATTAAAAAATGTTTGAAATAGTTACATATAAAAAATCTTTTCAATTTTAACAAATAATTACCTTCCAGCTTTGCGAAAAATCGTTCGTAACCAATCGAAAATGGTACAAAGGCCATTTAGTGAAATTAATGGTCCACAACAAAAATGGATAAATGACACCAATCATCATTCCGTACGTGACGATGCAGAATTTAATTTCCCTGGTATCACTCAAGCAAAGAGAGTTTTCCATAATCTACAGAGGCCAAAGCTATCAACCATCTTGGCTTCAATTGAGACGAGTAAAGGCAAAACATCGTACTCGAATATGAAAATTTCTAAACCAGAGACTGTAAATGAACTTAAAATGACTATTAGAAATACGAGTAAAGAGTATAATATGTATGTGGCTTCGCAACCACCTAAAGAATTACCAAATAAAATTGGTAATGTAAACAACATAAAATTAGCAATTAAAAACTATTATCAAATACCAACACCATCCAGGTTTTTCCCACCCCTAGAAGAACACGATGCACAAAACGTTCAAGGCTTTGAACAACGAGGAAATAGCAAGGAGACTCTAGTCATTCCTGATTTTCAAGAAACACCTAAAGAAAAGGAAAGCTTGCAAGTGCAAAGTATTTTAATACCAAAATCTAAATTAAAAATCCAGACTGAAGCTTCGCCTGTCCGTAGAGAAACAATACATAGCATTATAGACATCGTTCCTGACAATGAAAAGGCTGATTTTCTCATTGAAGGTTTGCCCATGGACAGTACAATGTTCAGTTATAATCTGACTTCAGATCCTTTCACTTGCTCAGTAATTAAAGTAGCGACAGCCGACATAGACGCTCAAGAGAAATTTTCGCAATTAAATATAGAGGTAAGATCTGTAGTAGGATAATCAAAGTAGAAACGTTATAAACATTACCACAGCTAATTCATGTCAATTTTTCAGCCCTTCTGGATAACAAAGCAGCGTTTTTGGAATCATATTTTTGATAGCCGTTACGAATCTTTGATGTTGAATTCGAAATGGCCCCCTCTTAAGGTACTTATTGCACTTTATAGCTATTGTATCAATTTATACAAAAAAAAAAAAAACGAATTTGAAGACTTTTTTAATATTTCCCAGGTGATATTAGTACCCCGTACGCACGTGGATACAATATGGAAACGAACATTCGAACAATATCACAAAGATAGTGTTAGTAAAATTTTATCGAATATCGTGAAGAAATTGCAATTCTACAATAAATTAACATTTACCTGGAATGAAGTTTCACATTTAAGTTTTTGGTGGAAAACAACTACACACAGAAATCGATCGGTAAGAAGGATAATAAATTAAATATCTTAGTTGCTGCATAGGCAAATTTTCAAATGAATATTTTTTATTGGTGTGATTTAGGCGTTCCGTAAATTACTTAAATCTGGTAGACTTGAAATAACCACTGGAGGCTGGGTTGAGTCAGACGAAGCAACAACGCATTTATTTGGACTGGTTCATCAACTCACAGAAGGTAAATGAATGACTTCAGTTGTATTGTCTGAGAACATTGTTATAATTATTCGAGATTTCTTTGACGAAAAAGATCCATGAAATAAGCCTAATCATTTTCAGGACATCAGTGGCTGAAACAACATCTAAATTATACGCCAAAAGTAGGTTGGCTAACGAGCAGCGTTACTCATAGCCCCACAATGGCCTACCTCCTCTCTGCATCTGATATAAATGAACTAGTTATTACAAATGTTCATTACGCTTGGGAACAATTTTTTGCCGAGTATCAATACAGTGACTTTATTTGGATACAAAATTGGGACGATGATAAATCATATCCAACAAATCTAAATGAAGCATTAAACAGAATGGGTAACGATCGGTATCCAAGACACTCGGTTTTAACACATTTACTTCAATTCAATTCAGCTGGATTTAAAGCATGCGGACCGAACGGCCCTCTTTGTTTTGCAGAATATAATTTCGCCACAAACCATAAAAACCTTGATGTCAGCGCTTATAATGTAAAGGAAAAATCAGAGATGCTTCTAGAACAGTATTCTAAAACAGGAACTATATCGTCTCACAACAGTATAATTGCACCTTTAGGTGGCCCATATCATTATGAAATGCAATCTGAATTTGATTTCCAGTACAATAATTATCAGAAAATTGTTGATTTTATAACAGCTAACAAAGATATTTATAAAGCTACAATAGAATTCGGAACAGTTAAAGATTATTTCAATACCATAAAACACAAATATAAATACTTACATAGTTTAAAAGGTGATTTCCTTAATTTCGCTGATATAAGCTCTGGAAGCCCCGCGTATTGGACTGGTTTTTATACATCCAGACCTTTCACTAAAATTTTAATAAGGCGTTTACAATCAACGCTACGAACAACAGAGATTTTATTTTCTTTTGCTTTAAATCATAATAGTTTTCGGAATACGAATATTTCTCAAATTTATGATCTCTTAATAAAAGCGAGGGAAACAGTAGCGCGACTAGTTGATCGTAATGTTGTAAGCGGAACAGTTACAGCTAACGTCTTGAAATATGTTCATAACGAGATTCTGACAACCGTCAAAGACTGCTGGTATATACAAGAACTGTCAGCGAGTTTCTTGAGTCTAAAGCCCGAACAACACGTGCCATACCTGCAAAAGTATGTCTACAGAGATGGTGAATTCATCTCTTTATTTAAAACAGTTTCTCCAGGAGATCAAGTTTATATCTTCAACTCGCTAAGTCATGAGCGGACTGAAGTTGTGGAACTCATATCTAGACATCCCAACATTAGAATATTAGATCATAGGAAAAAAGACGTAACAGTTCAGATAAATCCTGTGTGGAAATATAATTCGGAAAATATGATCAAATTATCTAGGAGGTTCTTCAAAATTATATTTGCAGTAATGATACCTCCTATGGCGCTCGAGTTATTTAAAATCAAAGAAACATATGACGCTTCGCAAAACGCTGCTGCGATATATTGTTTATCATGTCATGTTGACGATGCTGTGAATAACAGCTCAATATTTCCGTTTCCAATTCAGCCAATACAATCAGGTGATATACAGCTTGAAAGTTACAAACATCGACTATTATTCGACGAATTTACCGGCCTCATGAAAACCGTTATTGAGAAAGAAACAAACATCGAGAAAAGCATTTCTATTGACTACGGCGCATTCAGAGTATCTGATGTTAATTCAGGAATGTTTTTATTCAACACAAATGTCACCAAACCTCTGCTAGATATCTTGTCGGGATATAGATTAGGAACCCAGAAGAAAGTAGTTTTTATAGTATCGGGACTAGTAACGACGGAATTGACTTGCATTTACGGTCAACTACTACAACATACAACAAAAATATTCAATCTACTAAAAAGTCCTTTGTCAAATGCTATTTATTTTGAAAGTAAAGTAGATTATGAAATATCTCCAAAGAACAGGGAATTGGAACTTTTTCTTTCCATACAGACAGATATAGGAAACGGTAATCCTCCACAAATATTTACAGATAACAATGGTTTTCAATATACATCGCGAGTTTTAAATATTAGTAGACGTATTGAATCTAATATGTACCCAATTACAAGTATGGCATATATACAGGACAGAAAAAATCGGCTAACTTTTATTACAGATCATGCTCAAGGTGTCACAGCTCTACAAGAAGGACAGATACTGGTTATGCTAGACCGACGGGTCCTATTTAACGATGAACGAGGAACTCACGAAGGATTGGCAGATAGTAGAAACACGTGTCATAGGAATTTCTTATTGCTAGAAAACTTCGGGAACGGTTATAAAACTTATACTCGGTATCAGCTGTCTGATGAATTAACATTACCTAGTTTATCTGCAGTTTATCTCGCCAACACCTTGGACTACCTCCTAGATATATTTCTTATCGACAAGAATCACACTAACCTTTGCTACTACACGTTTCTACCATTAGTCAAGACTTCGTTTCCTTGTGATGTTGCCCTTGTAAATTTCAGAGTGGTACTACACAGAAGTACATTACTACATGCGATTCCAAATACTGCTCTTATGACACTGCATCGGCAAAGCTTTTCGTGTCAAATTGATAATTCTGCAAATCTGCACTGTAGTGGAGACCCTAATTTCTCTTTAATGAAGATACTACGTACTGCCAAGTCTGTGCATCAAACGAATCTGCCCGGTACTGACGAAGGTTCTGAATCATTTGAACTGAATCATGGCAATTTTCCACCAATGGAGCTGACAACCTTGCGGATTGAATTTTAAATGTGCATACATTGTTCAGACATCGATGGGCTGTTATTTATAATGCGGACGTGCAAACACCAGTGTGCATTATGGACTTGGAGTACCTGAAGTTGTTTTCCTTGTACGGTGGGAAAGTAAACCGCGTGTTTTGATAACATTTTAGCCTTAATGTAACACGAGGTGGGCATATCACGACAGGAACTGCTTTAAAGTCAGTGGGATGCTACACCAAGCGAATGGTTTGGCCAATACTAGATGCAATGCAAATGCAGCGGTACCTAAAAATGTGTCAGCCTTTTTAACGGATTTAAAAAAATAGGAGGTTCTCAATTCGACTGTATGTATTTTTTTTTTGTGTTTTTTATACAATTACTCCACCAATTATGAATTGATTTTGTTATTTTTTTTTATTATTCAGAGGTGAACTCACATAAATTTTATTAACTTTGCGTGGGTACTTTTTGTACAGTTAACTTCAATAAGTAATACATATTTTTCCCGCTTAGTCTACGTAAATGATGAAGTAACTGTCGCTATTATTTACGTAGCAGGTAGTGGTATTGAAATTTGTTTGAAGGTAAGGAACTACTAAAAAGAGATAATTAATAAGGTTTCACAAAAAAAAAAGTGGTGGCACTCCGGGAGTGCAGACAGAAGTGAACACTTGAACAAGATCGCCTTGGTGGAAGAAAAATCCTTGTATAGAACATTGGTCCGTATCTACTTGTATTTAAAATGCAAATACAATATGCAAAATACGTATTTTATATTTTGCATTTAAATACCATTAAAAAAAGCATATTGCATTTTATTTGAAATACTTTTCGAGATGTATTTTATATTTGTAAAATGCAAAATACTTTACTGCTAAGTTTCGTCAACATTACCACTCAAATTTTCATGTAAATAGATCAGCGATTCGACAAATAGCCACGTACGCAAAGTAACAAAACAAAATGAACATTATCTGTGGAACAAGACCTATGCGCTACGCCAGAAATCGAGATTGGTTTTACTTCAATCACCGGTCTTTCTGTTTCGACACCGTTAATAGTGTTTATTATCAAAAAGCAAGTGTTGTATTTTTAACACTTATGTCATCTAAAAGGAATTTATTTGAATAAAGTATTTTGAAAATACGTATTTTGCATTTAGTATTTAAAATACAAAAAGCAAAAGTATTATGTATTTTGCATTTAAAATGGTAAATTAGAAAACTATTTGCATTTTGTATTTACATAAATACTTTTAAAAAACCTTTTTTGTACATGTATGATAAATACTCAAGGCTGTTTGCCTACGTATCCGTATCCGGTTCGTATTCGATTCGTGTTTGTTTCTAATCTGGTTTGGCCATCCTAGTAATTGTATGAGCGTTTGTGCACTCATACTCATGCGTATACGATGCGTATTCTGTTCATGTTCGATTCGTAAATTCTCTCTTCGAGTCATTTTTTGATGGATCAAAACCGAGTTTAAAAAACAAAACGAATCAAATACCGTTAAGTGCGCGGACGCTTGGAGATGAATTTTCCCGTTCGTCTTTTTCACATATCGAACACGAATCAAATACGAACTGGATACGGATAAGTGGGCAAACGCCCCAGTCAATTTTGAGAGCCTTCTGATGTTGGGTAGCCGTTTTGATACAAAATAAAGAAAATTAGAGAGATGACACAGTTTCTGAAAGGTACCTATTAAAATAATAAAATAAGGTAGTATACATAAGTTAAAAAAAAAAGCGTGTGGACTGCAACAAATCTGTTTGTATGAAATGTGAGAAATTGAAAATATACATGATATGAAAATGTTAGTTTTAATTGATAACCTAAGGTACCAACTTACTTACTACCTAATATTACCTAATCCATACTACTAATATAATAAATGCAAAAGTGAAGTTCTGTCTTGGCTGTTACCTTTATTTACATTTGTTACCTTTATCCTATACCTACTATTAAATGAGCAATATTTGTATATATAAATATATTTGTAATCACGTTCTCGAAAACGGCTCTAACGATTTCGATGACAGTTGCAATTTAGGGGTTTACGGGGGCGAAAAATCGATCTAGCTAGGTCTCATATCTGGGAAAATTCATTTTCTTTATTTTCACCTGAGCAGAGCTTGGTCGCCCAGGTACTGATGAATAAATGGCTGTACAAAAGGTCGTCCGACAACAAATGTGGGTGTTGCTCTGCTGAAACACATACGGAGACCTCGCAAAATGCTATCGGAGTTTTCTGTGATCTATCCAAAGCCTTTGATTGCATGCACCGTGACACGCTTTTGCATAAACTGTCATTACGTTGTCCAAAACGAAGCTCTCAAAGTAATAAATTATTTTTTACATAATAGGTGTAGATATTAATGGTGTGAAATCTTCCGGTAGGTTAGTTAGATGTACCTTAAGGCTCAATACTGGGTCCATTCTTATTGAACGACCGGCCATAGGTAATTATTTCAAGGTCACTGCCGAGATATAATACTGTTACTTTATTATACTATACTACTGTGATGTTATGATATAATTATGTTTTAACTTAATGTTTCTGTCAGTTAATCTATCCCACGTCAGACAAAGGCGGGAGTTTGGAGGAATTCTATATTCAATAAATTCGCACTTCCGGTTACCACAGACGTGGCCTTGTAATAACAGCCGCACGGAAGAAGAAGGTTAAGTTTACGCTTGCCGAAGGATGGGTGACCATTCATTAAATAATAAAACAGAGGGATAGCTCGGAAAGCACGTTAGCTACGTTCATTCAGTTCATTTGTTTGCCAGCCACGCATCCGTGCCAAGCGTGCTAGGCTGCTGTGGAGCTGCACCTTATGGGATCTCGCGCACTAGACGGCCACGACTCCGGCCAGTCGTGGCCATCTAGTGTCATTGTATGGTGTACGGCTAGTCGGCCGTTGCGACCAAGTGCGCGATTCGTATCGGTTTCTATAGTTTACCTAGTCGCGGTCATGGTCGTGGCCATCTAGTGCGCGAGATCAGAAGGGTAGTCAGAAACCCGAAAGTCTACCGACCAGTCTTACTAACCGGGGGTACGGTGTTAACCAGTAACTTGGTTGTGGATGTCAGATGGGCGTTCACTCTTTGTAAAAAATAGGTATTTAGCTGCATCCGGTTAGACAGAACGAAGCCGAGTCCAACATAGTTGGGAAAAGGCTAGGCCGATTATGAATTTCTGGCCTGGCGTTTCGATCAGAGAATAAAGAATAAAGATTTGAAACTTACAAAGGTAACGTCATTGGTTGGGACACTAATGGCTAACAAGTGAAGACAATTTAAAATCGTCAATGCTTTAATAATATTATTATTAGATACACTAGCTTTTGCACGCAGTGGTCAGATATTATCCCAAAGGATTGCTCCACCTGGATAAAACAATCCCATGTGAAAATCTAACAGGGGCTGCAGTCTCAACATACTTATAATAGATAGCGATCGCTTTTCGACTGAATTCGGTTGCAAAGTCCTAATCTATGTCGAGACTGGAGCTTCGTGGTCTATGTGTGTCAAATTTCAATCCGTTTAGCCGGAAAGAAAATGAAAAGGTAACAAACAGACAGAACCTACTTTGGCATTTAAATAGGTATTACAACAGACGCAAAGCGAATAACTTTAAAAAAAATAATGCCCGGTAAATTCTAAAATCGAACGAAACCGTTCCAATTTCGTAGTGTTTTAACACTACGCAATGGGAAATAACAAAATTCATGTAGATACCTACCATATATATGTCAATGCATTTTTGCTTGTAAAATTTACGACCGCTCCCGAAGACAGCCGAACGCGTTCTAGTTTACTTCGTTATAGGGAAGACCATTTTGGGACCACGTTCGAGGCGTCATTGTAACATGCGGTCCGCCCAGTCCTTACGCAGTAATATATATGTCAATGTACCTACCATAGTGTAGTGGTGGCCCAGTGGAAGGAATTGGACCTACTTTAATTTGTGTAAATTATTTCATCACCACAGCTCTCAAAACGGTGAAGAAAACATCATAGAACCAAAAATTATAGGATATACATATGACATCCACAAACCTGCAGGCCACCGTGGCCGATTATGGCCCAGTCCTTTTTACAGAGAGAAGGCCTGTGTTCCAGCAGTGGGAACATTATAGGCTGATTGTGTTATGCTAACTTTTTAATTGAAGAAAGAGAAAAATGGTTGCGGTTGATTTGTTTTCTAGTATTCAATAGTCTTGATTTAGAAAAAATCCAATTGATATTTATACATATAATAAGTAGCTTATCTGTATCCTAAAGCTATATTATGGTTTCCTAGAAGAGTAGTGGTCGTCAAAACGCTCTCTAGGGAAAGCCGCCAACTTACTTTCAGAAATAACGTTTCAGTGACGTCATTCGCCGGTAAAGTGCGAGTCCTAGTCCCTAGCTTAAAAGCGCTTTCGCACTGCTTCCGATCCGAATCCGAATTCTAGATCCAAAAATTTGGACGGACAAAGATCGGATCTAGTGCGTAACCCCTCACACAAATGCGATTAAACCATGAGATTGCTTGGTTGAAAGCTGTTGCAGCAGATACTTCTCACATTCATATGAATACGAATTCTAAGAATGGCGATCTGCATGGGTAGTTGTATTCGGTTCCTTAATTTTGTCTTTACCGTACCGATTACGCTGAAAATTCTTTCAACGGCATTACTCAAAGGTAATGAAAGAAAACGTAAGGAAAACTCCGCTAAATCTTTGAACATGGGGTTCCCTCCACTCGTCGCAATAATGTTTCACATATTTCCCGTGTTTTCCCATATTTTTATCACAGAAACAAATACTTTTGAACTAAATGCTGTACGAACCGAACGAAAGTGATAACTGGAATTTTTCCAAATTATTCAGTCGGTATTGCGGTAGTTGTTTACACTAAAATGAGGACTGATCGATTTTTTGCTTTCTAAATTTGGTTACTTATTAGCTAATGCGAGTATTACTACACTGAATCAGGGTCCCTAAACCTTTATTAACACTTTGAAGGACACTATACGCCCATAGGCGTCATAACAATAAAACTTCTATTGTGTCTCGTGTACTGTCCTTCAAAGTGTTAAAAGAGGTATAAAATTGAACTGTACTGAGGTTAGGCGAGGACAGCTAAATCATCGAAATGCTCATGTTGGTGGGGCAGCGTGCCAGATTTTATCGTGAGTGATACCTATTGCGGGCGGCGTATGTACTGTCACAGTCAATATTAGGTACATACCAGTGGATACTTAGTAATCCCATGGCGTCTGCTCGTCACTCTATTTTTTTTTTACGGGCTTCTCTTGTCTATGGGGGACCTTAGACGATTCTTTTCGAATGAAATGAAATGAAATGAAATGAAATGAAATTGTTTATTCTGTAAATAGGATATCAGAATCACTTTTACACGTCATATTAAAAAAAAAAAAAATAAGCTAGTTGAGTTCGGCGTTTCCTATCTGACTACTCTGAGAAGAAAGGCCGAAACAAACTCAGAGGTCACAGTCTCTTTTAAAGTCCAGACATAATCTTGGTCAGGCCATATGAGGACCATGTAGATTAGTGTCTGAAATGGTCTTTTGAGGAAAGAACCACACAGATTTGAGTGAACCTGTCCAGTCAGTGCAAGCATTTGTCAGTAATCGTGGAGCTCAACTCAGAACTTAAGGAGCTCAACTCGACGAACAATACCAAAGAAAGGACATTTGGGTAGGCCGCATAAACTACTCAAACTGCCAGACCATAATTACAACTAACTGAAAAATGAAAATAATAATGATATCCACATAGTCCTCACATTCACAATAATTAAATAAAATAATATAATACTTTACAAAGTAATCATGTCATTTTGAATATAATTTTCAACAATGTCAATGTGTATATAAAACTGGTATATTTTCATGATTTTACAAAATAATTAAAATGTTAAGTTTTATCACAAGGCTTAGCAGAGCGAGCAGTTCAATCCCATGCTTTTTTATCTTCTAAATAATCTGAAATTTTATAATACCCTTTTTTACAAAGTTTAGTTTTAATACAGATTTTAAATCTATTAATGGGTAAGTTTCGAATGTCAATGGGAAGTTTGTTGTAAAAGCGTATACATTGACCCATGAACGAGTTGCCTACTTTGTGGAGACGTGTGCGATGCACAGCAAGATTGTGTTTATTCCTGGTATTTAAACTATGAATATCGGACATTTTCTTAAAATTTGATATATTTTTGTGTACATACAATAGGTTTTCAAAAATATATTGTGAGGCTACAGTCAGAATATTTATTTCTTTGAATTTTTCTCTAAGGGAATCTCTTGGACCTAGGTTGTATATGGCTCGAACAGCCCTTTTTCAAATCATCAGAATCAATTCAATATTACGGCTTTTGCTGAATGTCGAGAAACATTAATCTGTTCTGGCAGTGCCAAGTAGGACACGACCACGATATTTAGAATGATTTAGGTTGAAAAACGATCCATGAAAATTATGATGTGTATATTTTATAAGATATAAGTGATTGAAAAGAGTTAGATGTTCGCTTGTTTCGGTTTTTTACCAAGGATCCAAGGATCAATGGCCATCGTCAGAATGTTAGATACTTAACTGATTGATTTGTATGCCGTCAGTGACAAAATATACTTAGTCATCTTTAAACATCAGTAGTCATCTTTATTTAAAACAGCTGTTTTCACAACATGTTTTACACATAATAACTTTGACTTTGAGTTTTGAGCTTTTACCAACGGTAGTAGCATTTGAAATATTGCCATGGCAACCCAATTCTGGCTATCCCGTATGTGTGTACTGTATTCAGTGTTACCACCTTTGCCCTTTTCGGGCTAGATCTAGCTGTTTTTACACTAGTTGAACGCGTTTCATTCCTTTAGCCAGAAAAGGCAATCTAGCCCTAATTGATAAATTATTAAGAAAAATACTACAACTATCTTAAAATACAGAGACCCAGCAGGAAATAATCGGTACCAGGATCATTTTATATTTACCACTATTTTCAAATGCTGATGTGGAACGTGTCTTCAGCCATGAACTTGATAAAAACAAGAAGTCGCAATAAAATGCTACTAAAAATAATGACATGGATTAGATGAGGGGGATTAATACAAACCTAATGCTCTAACCAATCACCTCATGAGGTAATAAAAAAGAGTGAAAACAGTACTCTAAATACTCCTTTAAATTTTGTAACATCCGCGACCAACCGCAACCCTCAACCTCCATAGCTGCAGCTACAAGTACTGAAGAAACAGATTCCTCTGAGGACGATTTTGATTTTTAGTCATGTAATCCATTAATATCTGGTACGACTACTTACCTAAACTCATTTTTAATATAAGTTTTTTTAGTGAATATTATTAATTTTCTCTAAAGAGCTAAAGAAAATCAATAATTATTCACTAGAAAAGCCCTTCTACCCCTTTTTCAGCTTCGTAAGAAGCCCTGTTCAAAAAGTAAGGTGGCAACACTGACTGTGTGTTACAATCACAAACTCACAACTTGTTACAGCTAGCTGGCTGGCACAGATTAGTTATAACACAGTCACCCACTGTGATCAAGTGTCTATCCACAGACTGCCACCGACTAAAGTACTACTATTACTGTCATACTGTGTTTCTGTTTTTTTGTCTTGTCTTCCAATGTACGCGTAACGTCGCAAGAAAAGTACGGAGACGCTTAACAAACATATTTTTGCTACAAATATTAACAAAAATGCGATTTAGTGAAATTTTAAAGTGAACTAGAGCGTGCAAAGAGTTCCATAAGTAGTATGCAGTGGAATTTTAAGTCATAACATTGCGTGTACTTGTACAAACGCTTACGACAATGAGACTAAATAAGTAGTTTACCTTACAGTCATTGTCTCTTTGATCCTTGAAAGTGCAAACTGCAACAAATTTGCCGAAATGGGTTTACTTATATCAAAGATCTGGAGCTTGTTTGGGAATGAGGGTAAGTAACTGTACAATATTAATTTCTTGCTATACTCCGTGAAGAATTTGACGTTGGCGATAAGATAACGTGAGATGTATTACGAGGCTTAGAGTAATTAGACTACGAGGCCCCTAAATTCATGTTTATAGTAAGAATTCCTACTGATAAAGCATAGTCTTTGTCCAGTAGTATGACCCAATTTATTTGTCAGATGTAACTAGACACAAAAGTATTAAAATGAAATTCAAAGATATTTGTCTTCAAACATAATAATTGTTCAAAATTCCGAAATTGCGTTAGGCATCATAAACTTGTACCTTATCAGTTATTTGCATGCTTATTGTAACAATACTAATGTTATGTTCTGATTATTATTTACCATAAAACTTTATAGATGAGTATAAAAGTAAGTAAGTGTTTTGAATAGTCCATGGATAAGCAATTTTGGGAGCTCTTTATAGTCTTATAATAAAAGAATACTTATAATTATTGCGACTGTAAATGCTGCTATTTTGAAACCTTATAATCATTAACAACCATAGTTTCTCATTCATTCAGCTTCATGTCACGTCAGATTAGTCTAACATAAGAAACCCATTACAACCAAAATATGGTCTTTATTGTTTTTTGACAACTCAATAAGTAATCAGTTCTTGTTCACATAATAATATTTCATCCTATTACATTTACTTGTCACTCTATCATCATAATATTGTAACAATATTACACCATTGATACTGTTGACACTGATGTTATTACAATATTAAGATTGTTTTGAAATATCTAATTGAAACAATCTAACACTTAAAAATACATTTTGATAATTATCAGGTCTAGATTAATTAAGAGATAAGTATTAGAAATTATTACCGGTTTATAAGTAATCAAGACTAGTATTTTAAGTTGAAAATGATACTGCGAAAACTAATTAAGTAATTTAAAAATAAAAAGTTTAAAGAATAATGAATTTCATGCAGGAACTGTGATTTTTGAATCTTATATTTCTCCATCACCCATCCACAGAACACAAGCTTGTTCTCGTTGGTCTGGACAATGCTGGCAAGACCACAATACTATACCAGCTGCTCCTGGGTGAAGCTGTCCACACCAGGCCGACCATAGGCTCCAATGTAGAGGAGGTAGTGTGGAGGAACCTTCGCTTCGTCATGTGGGACCTTGGCGGGCAGCAGAGCCTGAGATCAGCATGGAATACATACTACACTAATAGTGAGGTAACGAATTACTTTAAGATTGCACGTACAGGCCTACGCCTTAATTGATACAGTGCCTGAGGAAGGTGCAGTGCGGGGGGGCTGTGTTAATGTGTCGCGAGAGACCCTCTACACCTCGTAGCTACCTCAGGCACTGTTAAATGGTAGGTCTGTAGTTCAGTTTATCACTTACAATAATTCTATCAATTTATCAATAAAAAATGACGTGTCAAATATGCAGACTGGACACAGAGTTGGGCTTAAACTTTAAATCATCAGAATATGATGCTGTAATTATTAGTGTATATTTGCTGTGTGCAGTCATATACTTAATGTATCTAGTCTTCCTGTCTTTCAATGTGATTCTCAATCAAGTGGTATCATATTTATTTGGTTTTGCTCACGCCGACATGAAGCTATGCTGGATATTAGCAATTTGTATAGGTATTAAGTATGTATGAGCCATAAGTAATTGTTAAATTAGTGTAAATAAATAGATCTAAGGCGCTGTCCATCGTCAGCTCGCTGTCGCGCGTCTTAAAAATTCAATACTAGCTGTTCTTGCAATGTCGTTCATAATCCTTCTTTAACTTTTATTTACCCTCAAGTAGCTCGCCGACAATTTGACCTTGTTAACGAAGTTTTGCGATCTTGTATGCCTTCAGTTAATATGGATAATCGAATTTGTGGAGTTATAATTTACCAAAATTATTATAAGTATGAAGCTAGTAAGTATTGTGAGTATGGTAATTAGTATGGCTGTTTCTTAGGTTTTGCATCTTAGTTCCATATATTAAAAGTGAGAGTTATCTCGCTTTTAATATTGTTATGCTTGAGAGCAGAAACTCAATGACTTCAAGAGACGTCAAAGTGCCAGACTCTGCGCGTCATATACGTACGAATGAATACACTCGACAACATAAATTTCCTTTAAAAAAAATTGTGTCGTCATTTTGATTACCAATTTGTATAATTATACAAACAATAATCTTGTCCATATTTGGCCGACCTAAAATTCCCAAATACACGTACCAACAACACGTGTAGAACGATGTCCTTCGTTATGCGAATGACTGTCTTCGCTAATGTACACATTTTAGTTTGCAGTTTCAATATTATGACTATAATAAATAAGTGATAAGGAAATGCTTCCATTTGTTGTTAATTACCAATTAGAATACATTGTGGCTATGCTTTGACTTCCCTACTAGTTCTACTTGCAATTAAATGGGATCGTCTAAATTAAGCGTTAACAGGATAAATCTTCGTAAAATATTGTATAGAACTAAAGTTTTGCTGGACAAAACAAACGACCAGTGGACCAGTGGGACAGGGCTATCTATGCCCAGCAGTGGGATGATGCAGGCTAACAGTAACAATGACGTTTTAGTAACTTGTCTTTTAACGTATAATATGATTTGATAATTAATATTAGGAAGTGTTGTCTTATCTATGGTTTTAATGGCTACAGGCAAATAATAACTCCAATCCATCGTGTCAAATCTGCGACGACAAGTAAAATGATAACACAGTACCTAATAAATTCTGTCTTGTATATCTAGTGGTCGCTGAGCGTCAGATCCCGGGTTCGATTCCCGGACAGAACAAAGTTTGTTTCCGTTTTCTCTATTAGGACATCTTAGCCTGGGATCCGGTTTGTACCCGGTTAATTTAAATAGGGTCATCTTCTAATTCAACGAGAGCAGTGGTGGTCTAGTGGTAACGGCACCGACTTACCAGTTATAGGGCGTGGGTTCGAACACATGCAGGCGCTTTACTTAGTGTAAATATTTTTTTCATTACTGTTCTCAAAACGTTGAAGGAAAACAACGCGAGGAAACCGGCATGTCCTAGAACATTACCGACCCGCACTGGGCCCCCGTGATAGATTACAGCTCATTCCCTCTCACAGAGAGGAGGCCTGTGTCCTAGCAGTGGGAACATTAAAGGTTGATTATGCTATGTTATGCTAATGCATTTTTTAATACTGGTACTAACACCACTGGAAAAATATAAAGTTTCGCTCCTTATCTCTTTGGGGAATATAGGCATCAAGTGAACATATATATTTTTAATAAATAGGTATTAGCAACGTTAATTAGCTGGCGAGCATTGATTTTCTTAGAGATAATTTAAAAGTTCTATCATCAATAGGCGTAGGCGAGTACCGTGATAAAAATATATATTGATCTAGTACTTAAATAATGTAATTCGCGAATGGTAATTAATAAACTTTAAAACAAGCTACTTTATTGCATCAGTCACTAACTACTTACTACTACTTGGTACTTTATTGTGATATGTATTTATAACACAGTTTCATGATTAGCCAAGCCATGTCTGCTGTGTGTTGTCTTAGCAAAATGCCATTGTCTCTTTTTATAATCTGCTAGCGTTTTGCCTAGTGGTACTAGTGACCTGCCCTAGCTTCACACGAGTGCCATCTACTAATGTGTAATACTAAACATGTCTAAAAACTGATATTTTTGTGCTATATGTAAGTTAAATATTAATGTATTATACAAAAATTTAAAATGATAGTGAAAATTGCATCAGAATCCGCTTATTTTTTTTATGAACAATGCGGGTGTGACCGCGTTGTTGTTCTTAACTACGCAGACAGACAGACGAAAAGCGATTTTTTAATATTATGTATAGATTATGCGCTTATAGATTGTTTTCGCCTTGCTATTGCTAAATTAATGTGCAAATATTGTCGTAAAATATTTCTCGACTCGTTTGTCTAGTTGGCCTTAAGTGCAAGTGATGATAAATGATATTTATTTGAAAAATTGTGAAAATAAAAATATGAATTCTATAAGTACCATTTTTTTTTACTAGATCTGTACCCTAATTGCGTAACTTATTTTCGTAAACAATTATGCCTAATTTGTTTCGTTTTGACAGTTCAACAACATTCATTGCGTTATTTACGTTGTTGAGCAGATTTTTTTCCAACTTATGAAGCAATTACGGTACAGGTCATGTTTCCTGCTCTAAGAAATAATTCCAAAACAAACTCAGACGTCAAAGTCTCTTTTTAATGTCCATACAATAACTTGTAATGGTCAGATCATTATGAGAACCATGTAGGTAGATTTATGTCTGAAGTGGTCTCAAGGGAACATATGGAGCTCAATATTATTATGGTACAGTAAACCTCGTAATTGATTTTTCCCTTTTGACAATTATTCCCTCTAAATTGGAACTTTACTGAGGTTGAAACTATGTAACTGTTACATAGACAAATAGACCTTGTGGTTTTATAACGTGCAAGTGACAGTCAACCTTAAGGTATAAAGATATAAGGGATAAAGTTGTAACGAGGTCGACTATACCTTGCAAATCGTTTAATATGCTAACTTGTACACAAAGCCTATGCCAGCTTCGCGACAAATTAAATGCGATTATTTAATTTTATTTAACTGCTTGCGATTACCTACTTCATTGACAATCATAATTTATATATTTTTATTCATGTAATTTTCAAAAACGGTGGAGAAAAACATCTTGAGGAAACCGACATGTCCTAGAACCAAAAATTCGAAGACATGTGACATCTCCCCACCGGCACTGGGCCCGCGTGGTAGATACAGCCACTAGGGAGTGGACTCACAGAAATGAGGCCTGTGTCCCAGCAGTGGGAACATTATATACAGATTTTTTATTGTATCATGTTAATAGTTTTATAAGTTCTGTACATTTTACTACAAAATTTATGTAAACCCCTATGTACTACCCCTAACTATGAAAATATGGCAATTCCTATCCCTAAGATGGCTAACGCCTAGTTTAGAGTCACCGCCCAAACTGTAAAAATTTTATTCAAAAACAATTTTAAAATTAAATATAACTGACAACAATAAGTACAATATCATTTATTGAATGGGGAAAGCACTTCTATGTTATTATGGCGTTTGATGATCCAAACTTGTTTTATTTTCTGTCTATTCAGTTCGTGATAATGGTAATTGACTCGACGGACCGCCACCGGCTGAGTATAAGTCGTGAGGAGCTGCATCAGATGCTGAAACACGAGGAACTGACCAGAGCCTGTCTCTTGGTCTACGCGAATAAACAGGTAATCATTATTCTTCCTTGCCTTACATACACACACAGCCATACACGGAGAGGCCTCGGAGCCTGCTGCTAGAGCCGGCATTGTCGACACTCCATACAAACCAAGCATGTCACAGTTAACTCGCACTATGACACAAATGAATCACAAATGACATATATTCTGCTCTGAAGGCAGTTTGTGACAAAAATTATGCCACGAATTTTATTAGCATTGCCTTCTCTAGACGCTGCCGATTCCGTGTTCTGTGCTAACATAATATTATTTAACTCGGTGGACCAGGCCTTTACACTGAATTTGAACAAAGCAAAACTCAAAGAACTCCGTTAATTCCGTCTTTTCTTAATAATTCAAATAAACAGTTTCACCTTCCATTCATCAGATTGAGTTCATGAATAGAAACGAGTAAATAACTCGAGAAGGACTTATAGTTAAATTCATAAATACGTTCTCTGACTTGGTTTTACTATATTAGGCCACGCGATTTTTAATTTATATACCGGTACATTCTTGACTTGGTTAAGTATGTACATACATATATTAAGTAGGTATTTATTTATAGGCTCGTCCCCTATTAAATGGGACTTGAACGTAACCGGGGAAATTTTGGTGTACTCTAAGTACGGCTCCGTCCCCCGTTGTCGGGGAACAAGGCGTGATTTTATGTTATGTGAGGCCACGCGAGTAAAGCCGGGCACTGCTACTTACGTAAACGTAACAATGTATTCATAAATGCCTAGTAGCTAGTGCTGTAAGTCATATTAAAACCTTCGAATCTGTCTGTGGAATGTGAAAGTATTCAGATAATATTTCAACTCACAATGACATAATAAGAAGGTAATTAAGACCCGTAGGTATTTAAAATAGATCGGTTTTTATTCTTCGCACTATGTAAATCGATACATTACTTATTTATTGTGTAGGTAATGAATTACATAATTTCTTAAGACAACAGTAACATGTTAACAAAAACAAAGGTAAACCTGTCATGTAAAAAGAAAATACAGAGTATGGCCTGCTTTATTACCTCCGTATAAGTTCCGGGTAACTTATCAGGCACATAATTAAAATTTCTTAAAAATTATTTCCACATTTAAAATCTGGTAGATACTGCGTAGGTAATTCGAATAGTGAAACAAACCTTTATTCTAAAAGTCATTTAGGAAACATTTAACTTAACGTGTTACAAGTTTACAACAAAACACATTTTTAACACCACATTAAAATATCGAAAATCCTTATTGTGCAGTAGGTACATATTTTACAAGACATAATAAAACTTCCATCATATGTCTCGTGTAGCCACCTGTGTTAATATTATCGCGTCATCATTATTTATATCCGAATCAAACTGTTTGGTATCCTTGAACGCGTGTTTATTCTCAGAGATAAATACAATATACATACAAACTAAATGGAGGCAGTCAAACTTGTCAAGTTAAATGGCTAGCAATGTGTGATAAAAGTGAAAGTTTAAATCCTGTCCGACTGCTATGGGGAGGGAAATCCGATCTTTCTAAAGTAATAAGCCGTGCCCAATGGAATTTCCCACCGATAAAAAATTACGAACTTCCATATAAACTTTCATCTATATTATAACCGCTATGGAGGGCGAGTTTTCAAAAAATCCTTCCTTAGTGCTCACTTACAGTGTCTCCCATCGGCATGTGATCGCCCTTATTTTTCCGAATATTCATGAAATATTATCGAAAATTTACTTTAAAAGGGGGGTCAATATTTAATATTTTTCAAGTTATTCATTTATTTTTTATTTTTTGTGTAACGTTTGTTATATGTCCGATGTTATTGGCTTGATTTGGATTCTGTATATAATTTCTAAAACCTTATGAATTATTTTATCGGATTTACTAACATTTTTTTTTTTAATTTGTTGACTATGAAAAAAAACAACGGAGGTGAAGATATAAAAAAAAAGTTGTATTTATTTTAAAAAAATGCAAGTGTAAGTCCATAAAATCAAAGGGAACCTTAGAAAAGAATACTTAAGATAGAACCATGCCATGCCCATGGGCCACATAGTATAAGAAACTCTTGTGCATAATTTTATTTATTAAAATTAATTTAAAAAACTTAATAAGTAGAGTTAACAATTATTCTTATGACAAGGTTTTGTAGTTTCGGAAATGAGTCAGGGTGGTACTTAAAATAGCATTAATATAATGCTAGACGTAGGTTACCTAATGTAATAAAATGTGTACTAAAACCTACCCTAACGTAGAGAACATAACTACGAAATTACAAAAAAGAAACCACCAAATGTAGACAGAGAAATGTTGCGTCTTATAAAAATTTAAGGCAAGTTCGTCATTCTCACCCTGCGCAGTCAGCTCTGCATTGACCTTGCTGACTGACTTATATGTTTAACTATATGTGTATACATAACACAGTGTATCATGCGCACTACGTATCGTAGTGCGCTACTGCTGAGCATGAGGTCCTGGGTTCGATTCCGGGGTCGGGCATTGTTGTTGGGTTTTCCATCTGGATTTTTTTAGTAGCAGCCGGGAGTGTGGATTTGTGCCCGGTTGATAAAAAAAAATTCAAGTGTAAAGTAAAATTATGATTTACATTAATTACAATCGACGATTTGATTCCAACTGTAATGTAGACCTGCCTGATCTAGGTTTATGAAAACCTGTGTTTCAGGCCATCAATTTACATCAAACATTTAAAAAGAAGATAACAATACATTTATTAGAAGCTAAATTAAAAAGCAATAGCAATGGCTCGATAATATAATAATATTAGATCGATAATAATATTGGTGGCAATAGGCTCGCTCTCTATTATATGGGACTTAAACTTAACTGGCGAAATGTGGGTGTACCATGACAGAGGTGTACACAGGAGTAATGTTTATTATGTTATGTATAGTTTGGCCCTTGCTGGTTCGGGGGGCCAAGTCTGCTCTTTGCAATGAATGATTGGTCATTATGACAACCAAAAGATCAATTTCATAATGGTCGCTCAATAGTATTGTGTTGAAATTGTAGCAGTATGCTTCAAAAAACTACTATAAAAAATAGAGGCAGTAAAAAAACACTCCTTGAATAATAAGATTAAAAGACCTAAAATAAAAAATAAAATCTTGAAAATCGCTTCGAGACCTACTCCAGACTATTGACTTCTATGTACGAGATTAGAGTCCACGCTACCACTGGAGGCGGAAAAGTTGTGGAATTACATTAAAAAAAAATGACATACATTCTACCAAAATATCAGTGCCAAAAGATTTTTTTTTTTTTTCAATGAAATGAAATGAAATTGTTTATTCTATAAATAGGATATCGGAATCACTTTTACACGTTATATTACAAAAATATTAAAAATAAGCTAAATGAGTTCGGCGTTTCCTATCTGACTACTCTGAGAAGAAAAGCCGAAACAAACTCAGAGGTCGCAGTCTCTTTTAAAGTCCAGACATAATCTTAGTCGGGTCAATGGAGTGTTAGTCACAGGCACGATGTAGAAAACTGTCAAAATCAACAATTACGGTGTCAATGCTCGGCCATCCTGCACCATTGCGTCACCAGACTTGACCCCTCAGGACCATACCTCCCAAATTCCATATTTCTATCTTCAGTAGTTTCAAGTTGACTGTAAAGATAAACTATATGTACACAGATGTTTAATCCTCTACTAACCCACACAGCGAGCGATGTTTATCTAATATGTGACAAGTAGGCCAGCTGCCGGTTGTCAGACGTCAGATTTAATGGTCCTGGCAGGAAGGTCGCGCTGCACATGGGTCCAATTTACTCGTTATCACTGACAGAGTGTGTCACACTTGCAATTTGCAACACGTGAATGACTGGGAAAACAAACGTGCTGTATGTGTACGTGAAGTTACTAAAATGCAACGTTGTAAAGAGTTTTTTTAGGTAGTCTCAATGATAACTTTATGAACAAAGTAATGTGTTATGTTGTAGTATAGTAGATTTAATATTTACTTGTCTAATTTATTTTTGGTTCACTGAACATAATATCGTCAACATATCCTTTGTCTGACGCAAAAATATTATTACGTTTTGCTATTGTTACATTTTTTCAGGGATTCTGCGAGACACAGGAGTACAGCTTTTAAAGAAATGTAGAAATAATTTTACCACCGCGATTGCTAAGCAATGTTTTTGTGGGTTTTCCCTTAGTTAAGTCTCTTTAGCAATTCGGAGTCTGGATTTGTACCGTTGTCCTTTATTGTTGGCAGAGAGCAGTTACTTTGCAAATTTTAAAATATTTTATCACCAGCGCCAGCGGCATGAATCTAGATCTAGAATTCGAAGAGATGCGACATCCACCAACCCGCGCTTGCCCCGGGCGATGGATTACGGCACACTTCTTACAGAAAAGAGGCCTGTGTCATGGGCTCGCCCCAAATGACGTGGTTTACTAAACATATCTGCATACTGCTTAAGGGATTACAAGCTCAATATAATGTATGCCAATGATTGTGATTATTCCTTTTCCTTGGTTCCAGGACGTGAAAGGCTCAATGACGGCGGCGGAGATATCAGAACAGTTGGATCTGACGTCGATAAAGCAGCACCCGTGGCATATACAGGCCTGTTGTGCGCTCACCGGGGAAGGGTACGGTCCACTATTAAAAATATCTTAATACCCCTAGAGGCTTTATTATACTACTATTTTTTTAGAAACTAGGAAGCTAAAAGACTTAGGCCTAACTTAGGCTTAGGCTAAAACGTTTAAAGCGAAACATATTTTATTCACCATTCTGTCTGTCATCTTCAACCGGTTTACAGAAACAGAACGATGTTTTAAAATTGCTGAACTTTTTAGTAACTAGCTGTTGCCGGCGACTTCGCCCGCGTGGACCCTAATTATTTAATCTAAAAGAAGCCTAAGTTAGTCTTTGTAACATCAGCTATGTGCCAGTGAAAGTCCCGTCAAAATCAGTCCAGCCGTTTCGGAGATCCGGAACAAACCAGATAGGCAAAAATTACGAACTTAGAAAAAAAAAAAAAACATTACGAACAGACTCTTCAATTTTATTTATTTGTATGTATCGATGTGTAGTGCAAGAAAAGAATGGTTATTTAATTTAATTATCCTGGCTAAGTAATTAGCATATAAACCGCTGAATTCTTCACCGCAACTCAGTTTTTCTTAATCATGATTAGGATTTCTAAATTCAGAGTATTGCAATAAACTTTTTGACTGATGCAAAATGGCCCTAAATGAGAATCAACTTCATGGCACATGAAATACCAAAGAGCCCGAGGAAAATAATACAACTGTCAAATGAGGTTGAGCTGAACCTGCATAAATTGGTGTTATTTTGGCAATTATAAAGTGCCTTATTCACCATTCATCTTGCTGTACGTCCCGCCAAGGCCGCGGTGCTGGATGTCATACACACTATCGTGCGTGAATCCAGCGCAAATCTATCCAGAAGGTCGTGCAAAACCAGCAAGCAGTTAATGTTAAAAATCGACGTACGTCTAGACCATTCGCTGTCGTTTTGCGTCGTGCATCGTGCGTCATCTTGGCAGGACGTACAGCAAAATGGATCGTAAATAAGGCGCTTAGGATATATTTCTAAATGCATGAAAACTTCTGCGAGAAATATCTGACAAACTGTCCGATAATAATTTGCAAGTGAACACATGCAATTACTTATACGTACTTAGCAAAATACTATTGGAAAAACACTCGCAGAAGTGTCGCATATGGGAATGCGTCCTTAATTACAGCAAGTTGCTGCAAACCTGCTGTTGCAAGCCATTACGGACTCGTTTTTGATCGCTTGTTAGTGGCAGATAATAATTCTCATGATTAGAGACCATTATGGCCGCTGTACACGAGATGCAAGAGAATGATGATACATTTTCGGTCTATTGCTTTTGTAAATAACTTGGCGATACCTTAGATTTCTCCGTTTGATCAAGTTACTGGTAAAGCTACTTATGTTTATGGTAATGGCCGTATTACTTTATGATAATCAGACAGGGTAACGAGGAAAGGAGTGAAAGTTTAAACAAGCGTCTACCTCTACACACTACGTGAAAACTTGTTAATCAGTAGAAATAGAGTGTCATTACATAGATACCTATTTAAAGTATTTCTATTTTCTTAATGTCCCTCGGCAAACCTCGTGTTTCGCCAGTCGTCGGATTTCTGTCTGTTGCCCTTTGCACTTGGTGCAGACCGGACGCTCTCGACTTGGAAGTATATAGAGTTGTTAATACTCTTTTAACTTATTTTAAAAGTAATTTATTTTAAAAATGGGCGGAAAGCTGGCTATAGTCGCAGGTACGACAGAAAGAAAAAAATAGTTTTACAGCTCTATATAGTTCACACGGAAATCAAAACAAAACAACAATAAAGTCTAATTCCCGAGGGACTTAAGTAAAATAGAAATACTGTACCTATTATATTACATAACATAACATCACGCCTGTTTCCCCTGAAGGGTTAGGCAGAAGTGTACCTATAGTACACCCACATTTCGCCAGTTATGTTTAAGTCCCATGTAATAGGGGGCGAGCCTATTGCCATCAACCGGGCACAGATCCAGACTCCGGGTTACTACTGAAAAAAATCCTTTTATATTACTACTTTATAATCTGTTTATTACTCTTTCTTATAGCTAAATAGATGTTATAATCAAGCAATTTGTATAATCACTGCAATTAATTTTAAAAGTTGTACCAAAGATTATTTGTGTTGGTAAATATTTTAGCTTCAGTCAATTTCCTCAAAAATATAATTAATGTAGAATACTAACTGAATATATTAAGGGTTTATTTAGAGTTTCGATTTACTTGTACCGATAAAACTAACTCGATAAATACGATAATTAGTTTAATCCGAATGTACGTGTCACCAATGTTTTCGTCCGTGAAGTGGAAAAGACGCTTTATCATTTTGATATAACATATGGGGACGACAAATCTAACTAATATTATAAATGCAAAGGGAGTATATTTGTGTGTTTGTTACGCTTTCACGCTAAACGGCTGAACGGATTTGGATGAAATTTGGCACATGAGTAGGTATGCCTCATGGTCTACCTATGTGAAAAGTAGCCTATATATCCCACTTCCCGGTCATTCTGGTGGGTCCAGCCCATCCCATCCTTGATGTCCTCCCTCCGGTTGACGCCCTAAGCCAAAGTTCGTACACCACAGGGGGTGCCCTTAACGAGCGTTCACCTAGTTTTAATTAGCATAGTTGAATAACTCCTGGCTGGAGGTATTAAGTTTAGTAGCTTAAGGCACCCACAAGAAAGCCCGGATAAGTAGTCATGATCTCAGAGATAAACTACGAGATGCCCTACGTAAAAAAAAGGTCGTTCTGGAAGTAGGACATAGGCTACTTTTCATCTTGGATCGTTGTTCTTTCTTGTTATTGCCCATGACTTCGTCTAGAAGTCATGGGCAATAACTAGTACGACAACAAATGAAAATAAAGGCAATTCTAGTGTAAACGAGTATTTTGAAACTATCAAATATCTTGTGCCAAACAACACAAACAAATTCAGACGTATTGACGTCCACAGTCTGGAAAATTATGTTAATGATGGTGCGCGTCTTTACCAACTTCAAAATACAGAATATATTATCTGTGTGTAGTAAATTATGTCAATTATGTAATTAAAAAAATATTAATATATATTATTATGTATATTATTAATAAATATATATTATTATGTAATTATTAAATTATGTAATTTAAAAAAAAATAAGATATTCGTAAAATGAGGACCATTTTACGAATATCTTATAATTTTTTTTAAATATCTTATCATTATATTTATTTATTTAATTCCTAACAACGAACACGTATTAAAATTTTATTTGCTTTATCTAGAAAAACGTTTGTGATGATTTGTGCTTTATATTCTATTTTATTTTTGTTATGTTCTAATATTTTAACTGTATTTCCTGCAGTAGAGGACATTGTTACTCCTAAAGCCTTATGTACACGATCCAAGTTTCTTGCCTGTGGGTTAGAATAAAATTGAAGCAATAAATGCAAGCATCGACTCAACACTGTTTAGACGGTGCTACTTGTTTTGTTGCTTCAACTTATGGCATACTTAGGGCAATTAAATCGTACCATGTGTATCAGGCTTAATGCTTTGATTTTTGTATATCGTATTTAAGGTACTTTTGATTTGGAGGATCTTCGCAGCGCCAGCTATTTCAGTGTCAGTTTCATGGGTCGCTGAAGTCGCAAGCGTTGCAACAACTATACTTATATTAAAAATACCTTTTTATACGAGTATGAAATACGTTTTGTCTCTTCTTGACATAAAATAATATTTCATAAAACAACATGTTTACTATTTTTCTAATCTTTACGTATACTTATCGCTAAACGCGAAATAATACAGGATTTAGTTAGTATCTCATGGATTTCAATAAGCTAAGAACCACATGAATGTCTTCATTACCAAGCCTGAATGCATAATATAGATTTGATCAGACATTCAAAATCGTATCATACATTTGAAACTATACATTTGTAAACAGCAAACATTTGTTATGTATGTAGTCAAACAGATTTGTGTCGAATATTATTTAGTGTGAAGAAGAGACCAGCGCTTTATTCCCTTGCACCCTTAAAATGTGAATTGTCGATCTCAAGAGCAATGTGTGTAGCCGAGACAGTACGTCATTCACTTAGCGCTAATGTAAGTATGATATTTTATACTTAATTTTTTGTTGTGTCCTTTTTCTTTATTTTAAGAAGTATTTATTTTATGACATAAAAACACGGTCTATATTTATTTATTTACATACATAGTCGTATTTTTGATGCCACTAAATGTGAAATAATAAAATTCCCATTTCTTTTCCAGGTGATTTGTACAAGATAAGCGTTGCGGGAGAAGACAGATCATTACTGGATGAAGCAGCTGTTATGACCTGAAGTCCGCTAGCAGAAAGTGTAAGAAGATACGGATGCGTGGCTGGCAAACAAATGAACTGCGCAGCTAACGTGGCACACCGCTCTATGTACATAGACTAGCGGTGGACGGTCGAGTAACGCTCGCAATTAACAATGTATTTCAATCCCATTCGCAATCCGCGGTCTTGTATGGCTGCGTGTGATGAGCTCTCTCAAAGACACAGGTTGACAAACTTGGCCGTTGATTGGTTACAGACAGGATAAACATACATGCGTTAATAGTAATAAGATTTCTTCCACAATGGACAAGCGTCGAATCTATATTTATATGTGGTTGGTTTTACAATACACTAACATATTACCGGTATTGACATACGGTGGGACCTTTTCTTATGCAGATAATAACTGAAGATTCATCACCACTTTAGCGCAGTGAGAGTTCATAGCGATATAATTTTTTGTCTGTTGTTTCTAAGCCTAGACTGTCCCACTGCCGGGCAAAGATCTTTCCCACGTTCTTCCAGTGTTCTCTTCTTTTAACTATGAATAATTTGTTTTGTGTAAATCATTGATCTGACCTTTGTAAAGCTCTTAATAATAGCCTTTAAATTGGCAGTCATACATGATATTTATATTAAAAGTGATCGATCATTACATCAGCCATTAATAAATTAACTGTAGATATTTGATATTCGCTATCGTATACCTTCAGGTCACGTGAAGTCACGGTGACACTGATAACATTTTAAGATTAAGAAACATTATCATTTTTGTATTGGTTACCTTTCTCAAGGGTACACAGAAAATCCTCCAAACGTTTCCAGTCATAATTAATTTAAGAGATAGTAAGAAGGAGGGTACGCCACTTACTTATTTCAGGTATGAACCATAATTCCTCATTAGTTACTATTATTAGTGGGCAATCAGTATGAACCTACTTTCTATAAATTTAAGTCCCTAACGTAAATGAACACTGTATTCAAAGTGTTTTTTTTTTTTTCCATTTTGTTTCAATGAGTTTTTATTGTGAAATTGTTGTATATTGTGAAGAAAATTACGTTAAGTTGCACAAAACAATGTGTTAAGGATTTCTATTTTAATATACAAAAGATAATTGTGAAATGTTGTACCTACAGTAACGATTTATTTACATTATGTATGCGAAAAAATACTTAGTCTGTACCTACAAACATTGCATTGTATGAATGTAAAAAGATAAAGTTATTTTACGAACTAATAAGAAATAATAAGATAGATAACTGCTGTTACGAATAAATGGACATTTTTTTTTGCGATACCATTCCATTGTGCTTGTTACCAAAAACTAAAAAAAAAATCTTATATCGTTCGTTATCTATTATTTTAAATAAAGTTTTTATCATTCCGGTACCAATGCATTTTAATTTATAACCCATCTACACACCTATTGATAAGATTTCCCTGTAATCATATATCCGAACTTGAAGAGATATCTCGAGGCTTTATAATAGTGAATACAATGAAATATTCATAAAGCATCTGCATTTCGCGCCCTTTTGCAAACGTCATGCGTCAATTAGTTTGATGCAAGTGCACTAGATGGCTCTAGGTGTATCTGCGAGTCATAAATCAAAGTTTGTAGTTTTGTGTTGAGTAACTTATTTTGTAACTTTGAAGTACCGTTAAAGTTATATTTTAAAGGTTTTTCGGGTTTTGACGATGCAATTTACTAATATTATATATTCTAGTATTATTTAAAGATTACGTGAAAGTCTGTTTTGTGTGTAAGTTTGATAGAAATTCAAGCTTTAGTTAGTCTCTCATTTGCGGTAGGTCATATAGCGAACGTAACGATCTATTTGCATGGAATTGGAAAAGGTTTCTTTACATATCTCAATTCTAACTGCAAAGTTACACTTTCGATTGATAATCGTGTATATGAGCTTGTTTTTTTAACCTACTGACCGCTTGGTTTTATATCAATTGCCGTGCCCCCAATGCCCAGCTCATAAATCGACGATCTGTCAATTTTATATGATATATCGGGTCGTACAATAAAATTTAAAATGAACATTCAGTTCTGAGGCGTCACGGGCACGAAAACAAACATTTGTCGTATTAATCCGACTGGGGCGGTCAATAGGTTAAAAGAATTATTAAGAACTTGCAATTCTGTTGTTAATCATGATCATCTTCCTGCCCTTGTTCCATGTTACTTGGGGTCAGCGCAACTCGTTTTGTTCCTCAATTCTGTTGCTAAATATTAAAAAAGAAAATCTTATTTAATAAACTTTTCTCTCTTTTCAGATTACATTTAGGGCTAGAGTGGATCGCGAGTAGAATAAGGAAGAAATGACACGACGCTCCCCATTGATTAGTAATTTTATAAATATATATATATATATATATATATATACACATACTATTGTTAAAGTTACATAAAATTCTAATCCCTAACTGTTTGCATTAATTTTTACTAAATAAATATATTCTAAAGAGAAACCTATCAGGATCATTGTCCGTTGTTTTGAATGCATGAATGGGATATATTATTAAAAATAAACATGTTCTTGTATATTTTATTTATTTTTATTTCATCTACTACAACTTTCCAGACAAAAATTGTACATGCAATTTGAGTTGCTAGTTTATGTCTATAATTAAATTACGTCAAGTACAACCAAATTATACAACGAAATATGACAGTTCTACTAATTGAGAAACTAAACACGGTCAGCTTACACATTACTATTGATTATCATCTTTACATCCATTTAAGACCTAATTTTTATTGACTAAACATTATCGATGGTAATGATTTCAAGTTATACCTCATCACAATAATATATTTATAACATTTTTTTAGATTTTGGTACATAATGATATTGTATAAAATTACAAATTACTATAATCATTAGCTAAATGAGAATCCAAAACATAACTAGTTTTGAGGTGACAATACAACAAGCCATATAAATAATAAAAATATGTTGATTTAACTAATTGTACCTTTTAACCTATCAACTCTAAATTAATAGTGGCCATTTCAAAATATAAAAGAAAAATATCTTAAAATATACATTTTTACAATTAGGTATATACAGAACATATTAACAAAGTGGAAATTGCGAGATTAAATTAACTATATTGTTACATGAACAAGCTAAGTTATAAAAACAAAAAAAAATTGTTTGGTCCATCAAATGCAATTGAAAGATAAGCCTTATTAAAAAAAAACCCTACACAGATCTTTAATAATTAAAAATATTGAGAGAATTCAGTTTTTATTATTTTCACTTATTTGTTCTTTTAGAACTGCATAATTTTTATTAATAAGGCATAATAACTAAGGCAAGGGTGAAGATAAACGTCGAAATTCATTATAATATGTAGACTTTAACACCCTCCCTTACATTTAAAATGTATGCCTAGCATCTGGATTAAAATATAACTTACTATATTAAATGTAACTCAAATATCACTTTCAAACTTAAAAATACTTAAATCATTTGAAAACATAAGAAACACAACCTACAAGCCTTTGTCACAAACACAGTGTTTTATCGGTAAATTTTAATATGGATTCAATTGTACGAGTATTAATCTCGTTGTAACTCAATATAATAAGATTCAAATTTTATATTTTATTAAAAATATTAAACCCAGAACTACCTATAGGTAACTAAAATAATATAAAATATATTGAATGTGTCATGAATGCTATCACAGCAACCTATTACGAATCGTAAGTTATTATGCGTCTGCCTAATATGAGTGCTAACATAACATAAACTTTAGGGTGTTGTAATACATTAAAGAAAAGAAGAAAACAATTTTACAAAAGTCAGTGATAAAAGTTAATAATATTAATAAAAGGAGATTCAAATAGACTATAATAATTAATTGAACTAGTATAATTAATCATTTGCAATAGAATCAATAGATGAACAGGTATAACAGTTTTATTCAGTTTTTTGGTCCTGAGGTAGATTTATCTAGTAGTCGAAATTACCGTTGAACTAAAACAGCCATTGGGTCGACAATTAATTATTATACAATTTAAAATAATATCAGGATTATACAGGGCAAATTATCATGACTTAGTGAGAGTGCATAAAACATGAATGGAAAATAATGCTCCTAATACGAGTATACTGTTACACGGTCATATAGAATGCAGCTATACTAAAACCTTCAAAATTGGATTTTCCTACTTACTCCTCTTAACCTTTGCCGAAGCATGTTCTGGCAAGTAAGTTCACAATAAAGTTGTAAACTATTATAAAATTACAAATGTGTTACACCTACCTATTACTTCTAACAGTCTTTAAAACCTGATCTTATATGTTTTTACCTCCATCGCATTCAGATGGATTTCGCTCAAACCGGACAGAGCTTTGAACGTCTTCAGGCCTGTCAGACTGACTGCAGTTATATTCTGAACGGTCAGACCATTGAACCTGGTTTTGGACGAAAACTTCGGGGATTTGTTTATTGGTTTTTCTCCGACGGCGCAGCTGTACCCTGGTCTATGCAGCACCATATAGCTTTCGGAACTTGGGAAAAGTTCAAGTACGTCGTCAGTGATGGTTCGCAGAGTCATCAAGTGTATGCCGGCCGGGAAGTTCTGTAGGAACGACTGATAAGCCTTGACCTCGATGTCGCCCACTTCGCTGGTGTCCAACAGATACACGTTGACGGGATAATTGAACGTTCGGCTCAGATATTCTGCAGTTTGAGAAGGTACTTGGTAAGGGCTCTCCTTCTGGTCAGGTCCAAAACGACGTTCGTTCACAAACTTGAATCCCTGCTCGCTGGTATCTCTCTTAGCTCGCGAGACGCCTGGCATTGATTCGATTAAAAGCCAATTTTGGTAAGTTGTTGGTCTGTTATCCACAACTCCTTCGCCGATTCCTCTGAAGTCATCATAGAGAGTCCGTCGGTCAAGCATCACCTCCAAGCGTCCAGGTTCATACGCTGACGCACCTTGAGCGTGGTTAGTTAACAGGGTCAGCCTAGTCTCCTCATCCTGCAGCCACGCCATTGTCGTTATTGGGTAGTAGTTCGCCTCGATGCCCAATTTGTCCACCTTTACTCTCTTCTGATACTGGAATCCGTTCTGGTCGGTATAGAATTCCGGAATGTCTCCGTTTTGTATATCAGTCTGTATTCTCATAAACAGCTCAGTTTCTCTATTTTTAGGGGGATTCTCAAAATCTACGAAATTCTCGATGAGAATGGCACGCGACAGCACTGGGTCTCCTATGTTAAATATTTTCACGGTGTGAACTAAAAACGGCATGTACATTGTCGTAATTTCAGTACAGATGGGGCCGGAAACTATGATTATGTTATCATCTTGCATATTATTCGGATTAGCATAAGGATGCAGAACATTTTTTTCTGGTGCATCGTAATCCGGCATGAAAAGATAAGCTCCCGAATGACGTTGCGCACTTTGGTATGCCCCAAATTGCACATCAACAACAGTCCTCTTCCTAATATCTTTTCTATAAACCTGCCGCAAGAATCCAGTATTCCGATTGACAAGAAGTTTCAGCACCGCATTTTCTAATTGTATATCACCAGGCATCATTTTCTTGATAGAAAATGCATTGTTTTTTTGCGAGTTTTCACAATTGTTGCAGAATAGAACGCTGTGATGAGAGGTGTTGGTGTGCTCTTCCAGTTTGTAAGTGATCGACGTAAGAGGTGGTATGGTCGCCACGAACAACACGTCGCAGATGGTGTCGCTAACCAATCGCTTGCCGTTGTCCTGCACTTCGATGCTTGGTGTGATCTGGTACATGACGTGTTGCTTTTTGTGGGTATCAAACACGCGGATGTTCGAGGTGTTGGCCCTCACAGTGATAACTTCGGTTCGAATTTCTGCTAAGGGGTTGAATAGTACAATTTTCTTCTTGTCAATGTAAGACACTAGCAGTTTCTTAGCTGGTTGGCCATATGTTTCCCACTCAACTTCGCTTTGTAGAATACTCTTCAAGTGTAACGAGCGATCGGGGATCATTATAGTGGTGAGTGCAGTCTCTTGCAAGCGGATGCAGTGGTACAAGCTTGTGAACAATTTAGTTCCGTAATCATGCATCACGCTAGATTTTGATGTGCCAGTTATCGCGTCGTGATGTTGGAACAGACCCAAGTTCCTCCTTGCGTAGATGAGCTGTTCATAGGATTTTTCTAATTTCTTCTCAGAAGCCCCGAACCCTGGATTACCGACTTGCTTTATGTAGTTCGACACAAGAGTGAATAATATTTCTGCCGATCGGAGTTGATGTTCGAATTGGCGAGCGAGAATTTTCAGATATGGTCTTGTCGTGTAGTAGCCTGACCAATAAGCCGGTTTGCCTTCGCTAAAGATGTCTGAATAAACGAAAAAATCTCCTTTCAATGTCGGTATAGTGTGATGCCTCTCCTTCATAGCGTTGAAGTAATCAAGTGGCGTTCCGAATTGCACATCAGCGTTGAAAATCTCCTTGTGCGTATTGATATAATCGAACATCTTCATGTAATTAACGTATTGAGCATCAAACTCTATACTGTACTCGTACCTGAAGTCGTCTCCCAGAGGCACCAGCACCACGTTGTGTGGAGTAAGGGATCCGATACGGTCGTACTCTTCCACCAAAGTCTTCGCCTTGCTGTGCAAATTAAGTTCAGTTATATCTTCGTGTTTAGCGGTATATTCAGAGTACTCGCCAGGGATTTTCCGGAAGTCAAAGCTAAGACAAATCGAAGGATGTGGACCGCATGTGCTTTTTATCGAGTAGATGTCGAAAGGTTGGTTGTGAACTATCATAGAGGGTTTTTTGGTTGCCCATCCCGCGATCCAGTAGAACTCTTCTATCTGTCGCTCGGCCAGCCATTGTTTCCACGCGTAATGAATTCTTTGTATGATGGTTCCTTCAAGGCCACTTTTATCCAGCAGATAAGGAACAGTTGCTCCGTGACCGAATGGATCGATGGACCAGCCTGTTTTCGGGATGACGCCGAGGTTCGTTTTAACCCAGTGATGGCCTAAAGAATAGATCAAAATATAATACCTGAGTGAGTTTTTCAATCAAAATATGCAATAGAAGTGTATATTACCTTCAATGAACTGGTCAATTAACGCATAGATATGCGTACACGCTTCGTCGGGCATCACCCAGCCGCCCGTGGTGATCTCGAGACGACCTTGTTTGATCAACTTTTTCAATAACTGTAATGAGACCAATTATTATTAATTACCTATAGCTAGTGTCTGTTTATATTTTTTCCTGTTACCTACTTCGTAATCTAGCTCGTCAAAAGGCAGGTGAGTTGGAATAATTAATAAAAAAATGTTAATTTGAGTTGAGTCAAATAAACTTCCTACATCATTCGTCGTCGCGGTCGAAATATAACCACAATGCTCGCCAAGTCAACGGATTAATTATCGCGCTATAATGTAATTAGCGCACAGATGACTGACTGCTTACTGTAAGTCTGTAATCCTATTGTCGACTGCGATGTATGCTTTAATATGCGACGAATGAAAAATTGCTTCCCTTTCATTATAGAACAGTGACCATAAACTCATATGGTTTCGATAATTACGTACCTACGTCAGACAGTGTGCAAGTCTATCAAGGGGCTTACTTGTCGCTGTGTAGATATTTAATGAATATATTACAGTCAAACCTGGGTAAACGAGAAAATTCTATTAATGAGAGTAATGGCCAGGTCCCGTCATTTTAACCCTCTTTAGCCTTTATAAGTGAGACACAGAAAACTCTATAAGAGAAAGTCGTTTTTCATTTCATTTCATTTCAGTAAGTCTTTTAATTTAGTACCTAGTATAAATAATTATTAGTTACTATTATGTATGTGGACATATTTAAAGGGAGGGAGAAAAATAGACCAATAGTGCAATCACGGGGATTAAGGTTACCTTGAAAATGATAGGTGAACGACAACTGTAGGTATGTTTAACAATACAATGTACCTTTTGATCGACGGGGTGTGACCTTTCCCACCACGCGTTCAGAAAAGATATCTCCGTCCAAATGAAGGTCATGTTCGGGTACTGAGTCAGTTTATTCACAATGTTGTTGATAATGTTCTTTGTCTTCCATTCGAAGTACTGCTCGAAGGTCTTCAGCCATCCTGGGTCGTTGTGGGAATGCGGAACCACTATAACCTGTTGCCGAGAAGAATTTCTTTTTTTAAATTTTATTAATATTTTGCAGCTCGTAACACGGACTGACCTAACGTAGTACGTTGTGTCACTTGAATAAGGGATCTAGCGCACTAAGCCAACACGACTACGGCCAGTGGTTGCAGCGACCAGGTAAAACTATAGCAACCGATACGAATCGCGCACTTGGTCACAACTGCCAACTAGCCGCAGACCATGCAATACAACTAGACGGCCACGACTGGCCGGAGTCGTGGAGTATTGGTTTAGTGCGCGAGATCGTACTGGTTTTGCCACCACTGACGTACAGCCTACCCCAACACCCAAGTAGTATGTTTCAGAGACACTTTTTTCATTCTAACCATTTTTTGTTGTCAACAAGCTTTAGCCCGCAGCTTCGACCCAAGGAAGTCGGAAATTATCTCACGAGAATATAATATAATAACGTTAACGGGGAACGTTAAGATTAATGGGAACGTACTACCGAGATAACAAGTCCTATCCTATTTGGTAATCTAGGTTATAAACTATCTGTGTGCCAAATTTTATCGAAATCCGTCCAACGGTTATTGTGTGACAAATATATTATAAGTACAAGTTTAACACAAAAACTGTGACCAATTTACATTCAATGTATGTATAAAAAGCTGTGGCTAAAGTACAATAACTGCATTGACATAGTTTCATCAGTTGTCATTCTTTACAATACTTATTACAACATTCTGAAATGCGACCTGAATTTACGATAAAATTATATGTATCATCGGACCACATGATGTATTGGTCAAACTAACAAGCTTTTCTACGAGTTTCAAACTTTATTCAGAAATGCAACATTAACTTCCGCATTATTGCAATCGTATATAATACGATTGCAATAACCGATATTCCCGTAACTAGAAACAATTATCGATTCTATTTAAAAAAAAAAAAAAAAAAAATCGCAAAACTAATTGAAATTACGAGTGAGAAAGCTAGCCAACATATATTATCATATCTATTGACACTATCTGTAGGAAACAGGCCGACGATGGTCAATCTTATGGGAAGTGGGTAGGTACGGCATGGCCAAACTTACAGATCAAGTTTAATAAACATTAATAATCGAATTCACGGCCCGAGTCTCAAACAGATAATTTTGTTACATTTCGGTCACTTCACAGAAATACTTATTAGGAGAAAAGATGTCTTTAAAAGGCGTTTGAGATGAGAATTCGGAGGTGAATCAGATAGATATTGTATAGTCATCACACTTACCTTCAATCTGGGCCGTGTGGTATCATTATGTATCTTTTCATAGCGATCCTCAAAGGACTTGTCCCAAAATTCCTTTGTGCGCAACCAGCTCGGCTGAAAGTAAAAAACATCGTAATTAATTGGCCCTTTCAGTAAGTTTACCTTAATGTTTTAATGCTTTAGTAGCAAAAAATAAATCTTTATTCTTGTTAAACAAAATTAATTTCAGTGTTAATACGTAGAATTAGGTAGCTTTACTTCTACGTAATAAACCACAGACTCAATTATTTAGAATGATAAAGTTAAAAACAATATAAAATCGAGGGTGACTTCCACAACGATTTGATACACGATTTACGTAGCGTTAAGTAATTAAACATTGGTACGAGATAGAAGCGGTGCGGTCGCACGGTTGTTACTTTCGTTGGTTTACATTTCACTTAATTTCAGAAAGCGAACGTGAAACTGCGAAGCGTGTATGCGTATGATGCACGACAACAGATACCGGGGACGCTTGAAAACTCCTCCTCTATTAAGAGAGTTTATCCTAAAAGTTGGCAACGTCGTAAATAGCTGTCAAATATTTACCTGTTTTGATTAATTTTGCAATATTACTGTATGGAGTTAAGAAATGTGGCTAACTAGGGAACTAAAATATTGATTATGAAATGCAATAATGAATATCGTAATACCGAATATTTAGTTTTAGATATAAAAAAAGTATTTGGAAATTTTCCAAATACTTTTTTCAAATTTGGAAATCTTTTAAACCTAAAATTGTTACAAATCAAATTCAGTGTTATAGTTGCAATTCATTATTATTATTTTAGGGAACTAGTTAACCACATTTCTTATATTCCATACAGTAATATTGCCAGATTAATTAAAACAGCGAAATATTTATTTGCGACGTTGCCCACTTTCAGAATAAACGCTCTTAATACGACGTATACGTACTTATACTGACACCGCAGGACGTTAACATCGTGGATGGGAACGCTCACTTTACTTGCTGACTGCATATCGTATTGTTCAATTTGGGATATGGTTATGAATATTTCAATTCTTTCAAAAAAAATCTGTTTTTTTTTGTCAGTGTTATTTAAATTGTGGTAGGTACATGAATATTTTGATATTTTTTCATGATAGTTTTCAAAACGTTACAGACTCAGAATAAATACATAGGTTTAAGATAAGAGGAGAAAAAAAAAGATTGCATCATAGACTCATCGCACACCCAGTTCGTGTGTGATGCTTCGGACTACACCACGTCTTTTTACTGTATTATAGATACCAAGTGCCCGTACACTTACCGCACTTTGCCTAAACATCATAAGAGTAGGTACTTGACCCGAAAAGAAGGATTTTGAGAACGACTATTGAAGGTGAAATCAATTCTGAAAACGCACCTTCCATAGACTAAAATGAACCCAACTTGTAGCCCCGCCGCACGGTGGATCGAAAATCGGCTGTAGAAGACATAGGATCTCGATGTCTTAAATGTTATTTTTTTTGCTGGAAATTGGTATAGCCATATTTAAGCATTAAAATGTATCCTAATACTTTTCCTTTTTTTTAAATTTTGACGATTTAAAAAAAAAAAATCGCAAGTGATGCCGCGATATTAAGTATGTCAAAAGTTCACAAATAAATAGTACTATAACAGTATGCAAGGATATAACGGCCAACCTTGCGATTCCAGAGATATCCTCATTTTTCATGTCAGCTCCATACATTTTTTTCTTATAAAAATTATAACTCTTCCATTTGTGCACACAATTACTTCATTTTATAGAACAATAATGATCGGCAGAAGTCATTTCCAGCAAAAAAAAATAACATTTAAGACATCGAGATCCTCATTTTTTTCTTATAAAAATTATAACTCTTCCATTTGTGCACACAATTACTTCATTTTATAGAACAATAATGATCGGCAGAAGTCATTTCCAGCAAAAAAAAATAACATTTAAGACATCGAGATCCTATGTCTTCTACAGCCGATTTTCGATCCACCGTGCGCCGTATCCGAGCAAAACGTTTCTTTCATGCCACATACATTATTTATTTATCCCTTCAATTCATTTAGCTTAATTACAAAGGACCAATCATGGAAAAGGGTGCCTATATGAACGCGGAATGAAGCTTATCCTGCGATTCGTTTTTTTTATGACAGATAGACTCCGGTATAAAATTAAAAGGATTTAATTTGGGCGAATATTCCCAAGACTTCTTGCGGTTAAAATTTTACAAAATATTTGTACAACCTAGACCACATAGCTCGCAACGCCACGTTGACTGGCTTCCGACTCATAAAGAGATTTTCTATAGTGGGAAAATTAAACCTTATCAGCACAGGCTTTCATGAACTCATACCCGCCATTTTAGCGCTGTTAACGTCCTCACCTAATCGCGCAGTTTCAATGTGGCAAACAAGTTTAAACTCGGCAACAAAAGTGCACGTATAACTTTAATGGTATTTCAAGTTTACCAGACCGTAGTGCAGCCTTCATCGCAGTGAAAGATAGTAAATTCTACAGAATTTTCTGTTGTTTGTATGAATGTCCAATAGACCAAATAAGGAGCTCGGGGCTAAATTATAACAGCTGCACGGGTCGATTGAAGGTTAACCTACGCTTGCTGAAGTCGGTTTTTGGGGGGGTGACCATTCATTACGAAGGCGTATCTTGTTACCCAGTAGCTGGGTTGTGGAAGTCAGATAGGGAGTCGCTCCATATAAATTACAGATATTCAGCTGGATCCGATTAGGCTAGAAGCTGACTCAAGGACAATTGATTGATTCGAATGCGATGCATTTAAATAGATCGGGCTTTAATACTTAATGTATGTTTTGATGCAGTAGATACAGAATGGCTATGTTCGTAATGGTACCTTGAAAATATAGACAACAGCCGATGTATTCAGTCGTAGTGTCAATCCGTAGCATCAGGTGAAATGACTGGTCACTTCAATCTCACTTCCCCAAAGTTTTAACAGACGAAGTTATTTTCCATTTACATAATAATTAATATACTTTAGTTCTAGTTTCTAGTCTACTTAAATTTCCCTTACGTGGAATATATTAGCTGTATAGAATAGAATAGAATTTTATTTTGCAAATATGGGTAATACATAGGTAATAGTTCTTCTTGAGGTAACGAAATAATTAATTAATTATATACACTCCCGGATCGAGCCACCGTGCACTTCCATATGAGATTTATGGCTTGAAACATCAAAATAATGATGAGTCAAGAAAATAGTAGATTACTGGCACGGTTTGCAACAAAGGCATTGATGGATGATCGTGAAAATGTGGGCCGAGGCACACATACGTGAGTCCATCAATGTCTGGCTGCACAGCCAAGGCTTGTATAGTACTTTTCTCAAATAATGCGCGGAAATTAAAAAAAGTAAATTAATTATAAATTCCAGAATAAATAACGAACTACGATATTTTTCACGCGCCAATATGTTCATTTGTTTCTTCTTTTAGAGAAAGTTTTTATGCAGTTTTGAAGCCGACATACCTACTGGTCATCATATTGGTGTCGTTATTGTTTCCAATTTAAATTCACGACCGTCTAAAAGTTATAGGCTTCTATACAAAAGTGCAGCGTGGCTTGCATTACCTACATACACTGGCGGACTTAAGAGTCCGGGAGTGTATGTAGGTAATGCATTTTCGGGCAGTTTCGGAAGCCACTACGAACTCATCATTTAATTACTGTGTCGTTTGGGTAAAGTTTGCTTGCTGCTTAGCTTATAAGCTTCAACACCGATTTCAATTTTTGCGCGGCAGCGCATTTTGTTAATATGAATAGTTCTAACATCAGAATGGTTTTTATTCTTTTTTTCGTCTCGAAAGTAAACTTTACTTCATAATACATTTATAATTCACTAGCTTCCGCCAGCGGCTTCGCCCGCGAGGTATCTTTATAAATTATAGCCACAATTTTATTCACTAATAATATAGCATTCAACTTGTGAAAGAATTTTTAAAATCGATCCAGTAGTTTGTGAGTTTATTCATTACAAACAAACAAACATACAAAAAATCAAATCGTTTCTCTTTATAATATTAGTTTATATAATTAATTACTAAATAGACTACATTTTTGAACAAACCCGGTGAAATACCCGGTAGTTTCTAGATCTGGTGAATAGCTAGGTTGATTTTGCGAAACTGTTCATCTCTATCTTGGAGTTTACAATGAAAGGCCTAAGTTGGAAACAGAAGTGAATCTATGTAGATTCACTCACATTCACAGAAGTGAGTTTATGTAAACGGACCCTTTCTGAGCAATGGGTAAAGTTTGCCGACGACATCGTTCTTGTCTCCAAAACACCCATAGAATTGGCTGAAATGATCACAGAGTCACAGAGTTATGCAACGTTAGCGAACGCATAGGATGAAAACATATACCTACGTCAAACACTAAAGGCTCTTTCAAACAGGCGCGACACGCGACGCGACACAAAGACACCGCTCGTCGCGCGACGAGCGGTGTCTTTGTGTCGCGTCGCGTGTCGCGCCTGTTTGAAAGACCCTTAAAGTTGCTACAAACAGTTACTTACTCAAAACCAAAAAACTTTTGAATATGAGGGTGGATCTTCAAAAAGTCAAGACACACAGATTAAGATCGAATAGAGAATAAACATTACTTGGAAGAAATTTTGGAGTCTAAAATAAATATTATATTTAAAACTCCCCATGATCTTAAAGAAAAAGGTAATGGACTGTTGCTTAATACCCTTCCTCTTAGACCAAATAAAAACGACGCGTTGTCAACAGTGACGTGAAGCCGGTTTCGTAAACATGTGTGCACTTAGTGAGGTGTAGTTTGATTGTAAATGTGTGCATGTGCGTGTGAGCGTATATGCACAGAGCGGAGGTGTAATTTTGGCATCCTTCACTGTATTGTTCGCAGTGCTATGTCGTGGTTTTTTATTTGGTCTGAGCCCTATCCTACTTAGACTTGGATATTTAAGAAAGCGATGAAGTGCAAAATACAAACGAGCTAACGAGCAATGGAAAGGATTACAACATCAAACAGTCTCAAATCGGTATATCGGCGTATTTCCTATGTCGTCGCTATCATTTGCTATAATGCAACTTTGCAAACAAGAAAATAATGGCCAATCGTTTCGATCTAAGCTTCAGGTGCACATCGTACGCTATTTAATTGCGTAACGCATTTTCGTAAATGATTATATAAGACTAATATGTTTAATTTTGACAATTCAACAACGTTCATTGCGTTATTTACGTTGTTGAGCAGATTTTTTTTTCTAACTTATGAAGCTATGGATCAGCAATCTCTTTCAAAATTATTCAGGTTGTGATTGATCGTGTATTACGTAATTAGGGTCATGGATGTGAAACAAACAATGCTAATGCCCCATGACTATGCTGCTCGTATCTGAATTGTTATCAATACTTTGTTTCACAAATAAATTCGAGAGCGAACATCTAAAGGTAAAAAAATATAACAGCTCGCCGAGTTGACTCCGCGAACTTTTAATCGCAGTGTCTCGTCCGACATGCCTACTCGATCACGTGACTCAAATGAATATTCGATTCAGTACATCCCGTACAAATTAGCGAAGTTACCACGCCGGAATTTCGAGTTGAATGAAACCGTTTTGTGAAAGACTTTGTACTGGAACTGGCAAAAAAGCATTTTTGTTCGATTCTACAATTGCATGGCTTCCAAATTCTTTTCATTGGTATTATATTGTGTGAAACCACATTGTGTTCGGTAAATGTTGCGTGGCACTCGTACACAAGGTATCAACATAGAAGTGAAGCGTTCCGCATCAGTTTTCATCATTTTCTAGTTAACAATTTTCCATAACAGTTGCTTCATTGATAAATTAACAACATCTAGTACTATCAGCAAGAAGCAACAAACTTATCTCTATTCCTGTATCCAAGGCTCGGAACCGGTTTAAAAAATATCGGTGAAAACCGGTTAATTTGGGTTTTACTCCGGACTTTTCTTAAGAACGTGAACGTTTTAAGAACTTAACTTTATCCTAAATTAACCGGTTTATACGACGAGCGGCATGACGGTAAACTCGTTGCAACTTGGGACTACTTGTGAGGATGCCGCGCTGAATAAAATCTGAACAAAAAACCGGTTAATATTGCTCTAAACCGTTAAATCCGAAAAAGCCTTTATGTAAAGACTCCACCAAAACCGGTTTAAAAATACCGGTTTCAACGATCGAAACCGAATGTAAAGGTTTTTGCCTCAAGTACATAATAACGGTTTGAAAATTTAACCGGTATCCGAGCCTTGCCAGTATCTATCAGAAACTTGGTATTTACATACTTATGTATCCACATTTACGCAGAAAAACGAAAAACCAGGTGGCATAAGCGAGTTGATTGCTTTTAAGTTTACCTAGCTACTTGTGAACTTTAAAGGATAAGATAAAAATCTGGAGCAACGAAACTGAAAGTATGATTGATGCTGAACCTCGAATCAATCAAGCAACAAATAAGAAATAACGAAGTGCTGACCCAGTCTGCGAATAAACTTTGTCAACCAGCTGAAACGGGAAAGAAGACCGTAATAAACCTCTGAGTTTTAGTTCGATTTCCCAGCAAGAAGTTATTCGGAAAGTGCACTTTGATGACGGATCGAATACAGAGGAACGTGGACAGATGTGTCACATTAATTAACAACTTGATCACAACTCCCGAATCAGCCTCTTTACCTTGACGGAACCTTATTAGGGTGATATATCGAACATAAACATCTACTAAATCTAGTGTTATCATTATTTATCATACATCAACGCTACGTAGAACTACACGGATGAGCTAAGGCAGCCCCCGAATTTTTTTTTTTTTTTTCATTTTTACAACTTGCAGGTCATAGTGTTAGGTTGTATATTAAGTAAAATATGATTCGCAACCGGCTTTGATAATATTATTAATTTTAGTTTTTAGCGTTAATTGTATAGATAAGAACTAGCTCTACCTGCGGCCTCGCTAACGTGACTGTGTTTGATTTGCGTGCAATTCTTTGCGGAACCCTAATTTTGCAATCCCGACTCGCCAGTTTTTTTTTTCTCAAAATCCTTTGTAAGCACATTATATTGTGGTGTCTTACGACTTCCACGTGAACGAAGTCGCGGACAGAACATAAAACTAGTCTTACCACAAAACACAGGTGAAAACTGATAAGTAGTTTACAGAATCGATTGAAAACGTTTTACCACTTATGTACCTATTTATAATTGTATAATGATCTATGTAGGTCGCAGGAACCTTAAGAGATGATATAAATACATACATAGTACATAAACTCACGCTTCCTTCCCATGGGGGTATACAGAACGCCACGATCCTTACATACTCCTTTAGCCTCGTTTACGTTCATGCATCTGGTCATACGCGCACGCCGCGCCGCGCCGGTTGCAAGTACTACGCACCTAACCTTTCTGAAAAACATCACCAGCAAAGTCTCTCTGCCTTCTTCCTTATAAAAATACCTTTTTTGATTCGCCTTTTATTCATCGTCTTAACATGACCAAACCATCTAAGCATACTGTTTCAAATTTTTGTGACTACATCTTCTTTTAAACCCCACCTCAGCCTATCATTCATAGACACATCACACAGACATAATATGTGAATAATATATTAGCTTCAGACATGATATGTGAATAATATATTAGTCTCTTGATCGATATAAGCAAATTATCGGTCGTGAAGGCATTGATATGAATGGTCATAGTGCATTTTATCCTTATACCTAATTAACTATTGATCCACTGGTCCGGTATCGGTGTTACAGTTTTGGTGTACAGTCAACCGCACTTTCGGTAGGAACAATTTGACATGGACAGCGTCTTTGTCGTAGCAGCAGTTTTCTTAGAACACTACGAAACCTTACACTAGCAAGTGTCTCCGCTGATGTACGGTTCACTATACAATTTTTAAGCATATTCTATCTATCGCCTAGAACCTGTTAAATCAATAGTTTGTTAAACTCGTTTTTACGGTTCCGTACATCAAAATGAAAAACGGAACCCTTATAGGATCACTCGTGTGTCTGTCTGTCTGTCCGTCTGTCACAGCCAATTTGCTCCGAATCGAATGAACCGATTGAGTGGAAATTTGGTAAACATATGTATTTCTAAGACACGGACGTAAACGTAAATAAATGAATTTTGAATATGGGGGTCACTTTTGGGGGCATACAAGAAAATTTAAATAAAAAAGTTTTTCAAACTGTATCGTGTGACATATCAGATGAAAGGGGTTGTTACTAGGATTTCAATTTTTTTAAATTATTTTTAAATAAATGAATTTTAATATATTTAAGAAAATAGATGAAAATTGACCATCACCCACTTATCTCCGAAACTACTGAGCCTAAAATTTGAAAAAAATACAGAGAATGTTTCTTTCCCCATAGATTACAGGAAAACCTATAAGAAGTATATGGTCTTAAACCAATATGGTAAATCTCTCAATATTGTGCGTACAAACTTACATTTGCAGTTGGAATGTATCGGAGAACATGTTTTTCAACGACAATGTTAAGTTTGTATTTGTGATAAATTCATCTCAAGCATCCTTCATTGTGCGTGGTCCGACACGCACTTGGACGGTTTTTTTAAATATAGGTATTAACTTACAGTGCGTGCCACTAAAGATGAGACTTGACGCACCACGTGGTTTGACTTGCGCAGTAAGCGATTTTTGGGTCTCTTTAGCGGTATGATGTATGAGGTCTGCGCCGGGGCGTCATCTGGGCGGCGGAAGGAGCGGCGGGAGGCGCGGTCAAGTCTCATCTTTCGTGGCGCGTATTGTACATGATTGTTCTATTTCTACACTTTTAAATATATTGATTCTCCAACTTTTATTTCGTACAGACGGCTACACATCAAGCTATTATTAAATCCAGCATCAAGCTGTTATTAGCTGACCTCGCATTGTACGGAAATCCTATACAATACGAGATCAGCATAAACTAGAAATGTATAGCTAGATGTGTAGCCGTGTGTACTAGCGTATTTTGTAGTGAAAATATACCAATTCAAAGTAAATAAAATGTATTATGTAGTTTAATTAATTTTTAACTAGCAATCATAAAATTAATAACTTAACACTGAATGTTTCGTTCCATGTTCAATATTTCCTACAATATTAATAATTGCCGATATTTCATAATTTCATTTTGTAATAAGTATTGACAAATTTATCAAAACAGTGGAACGTTTGTCAGCTATTTGCGACGTTCTTTTCTGAATGCACCCTCAATGATCCACTAACACGTTTCTTCAGACTTTTGATTAATGCAGCCAAAAGAAAACCAATAAACGAAGAAAATCTAGAACACCTCACAACTCACTATTTTGAAGGTACTGAATACCCATAGGTGTATGTAGGGTTAGGCTGACCTAACCCTTCATGAATACAGGCGTGATGTTATGCTATGTTATGTTATGTAATGTGAACTCCTACATTATAATTCTACGCCAAAACGTAATCGGAGTGTGTTTACACCTCGAGATTCGACCCGACCCACAAACACTAACGTCAGCTTACACTGAACTAATCAAAATAAACTTTGTTGAGTAATTACAAATCTATAGTAGGAAGGTGACGTAAAACATGTAGGCCTAGGCAATGCGTGAGATTATGGTAAGTAGGACGCGTAGTCGCGTAACTAACGTACTTTTAAGGTGCGTGGAACGCGGCGTGCTACGAGCATAAGACACATGTATTGACGAGCAACTATCGTTAATTCCCGTATACCTAATCTTTCATTATTATTTAACCAACATTATTAGTTATATGGGGGTCATTTTTTCTGATGGATCTGATACTATTTATCTAGAACAAGCCTAATTGGCTTTTAGGAACAAAGAGTAAGTAAGGTATAATTTTAAAGAAAGGAAAACAGTATTTTCAGTTTCTTGGGTAAGCTGGTTTTTTCACAAAGACCACCCATTTTCATTGGAAAAATGGATTTATTGGTGGAAACTGAAAATAGTTCCTTACCATATTGACTTCAGAATCGGTACTCTCGTTCGCAGTAAAAGCTGATGCTTGGGGTTACCTATCATAAGTTCGAAAAATATTTGACTGAATTCCATTACACCTAAAACTTTACAACTTTTATCGTTTCGTTTTTTATTACTTCATCGAAGTCATGTCTATATCAGTTGACCTATTATCAATTCGATGATTTTCGTTACTCCGACTTTTCAAGCCTCACACAAACAGGCGCGACGCGACTCTTAACAAAACAATTTCTAAGAAAACTTCACGGTAAAACAATTACCGCTAGTCTGCCCGAGCCTTCATTTGGTCGAAAAACTTTTTACCGAAGTTACACTTAGCCGAAATAACATTTGTTCGAAGTTTTATGTTTCCGAAGATTCATACGACCTACTATTTTGTTTAATTAAGTATTTTAATGTAATGGCACTTAATAAAACAGTTGATTATGAACAAAAGTGGTTTAAAGTGGTCCCAGTAAGAAGCATGCAAACAAGGATGCTTGCTTCAAGCATGCAGCATGCAAGCAGTCATGCAGCGTGTAAGCAGGCATGCAGCATGCAAGCAGGCTTGCAGCGTACAAACAAGCATTGTTTCTGTCACGGCACCGGCGCTGCAGGGTTTGGGCGGCCCCACGCGACCTTATCGTCGCAAATGGATTTAACGCTCACCACCGCAGCTTCGGCTTAGCCGCCCAACCTCAGCCGCGGCGGCGAGCCTTCAAACAACCTGCTCCTCAGCTCGAGGGTCGCCCCACCCCTACGCGCCTACGCGGGCTTAAATTACACTCTAGGGGTAGAGCAGACTGGGCACGCCACAATTGCGGCGATAAGACCCCTCTTTGAGGAGTGGCTAGAGAGGCGCCATGGTGTCCACACCTTCCGCCTGACGCAGGTCCTCACCGGACACGGCTATTTCGGGAGGTTGCTGTACAGGATAAGGCGGGAGGAAACGCCCGGGTGTCACCATTGTGTGGATCGCCCGGAGGACGCGGTGAAGCATACGATGGAGGTCTGCCCGGCTTGGGCAGAGCATGGCCGTGTCCCCGCGGAGGCGATCGGCGGCGGTGATCTCTCGCGTCCGGCCCTGGTTCAGGCCATGGTACGGAGCGAGAGGAAATGGGAGACCGACACCTCCTTCTGCGAAGCGGTAATGCTCGCGAAGGAGGAGGCGGAACGCGTGAGGGAGCGGCAAGTTTCGCGCCCTCACGCCCCTAACCGCCGCAGAAGGAGACGCCCAGGGCGTCGGGAATCGTAGGCCGATTTCCGGCCACCGTAAGCGCGGGCTTGCGGACTGTGAGCAATGAGTAGCTCACCGTCCGATAAGGACCAGGCCCGGGTCGACGGCGCGTTGTGTTCCACTCGCGCCTCAAAGAGATGTCAGCAGAATTGACGGGGTCCGTTAGGGCCGATGCCTATCGGGGGTGCGAAGAAAACCGAAAGGGAGATCGTGGCCCCCGGCAACAGGGCAACCGAAGGAACACGGGTGGGTTTTAGTCAGTAAGAGTCTGACATGCCCTCTCGCTCCGCCCAGAGCGGGAGAAGTTATTTGTTATTTTCCCACCCAAAAAAAAGGGGTAGAGCAGACAAGACTGCATGAAGTCGGTTTTGCAGCGATTCGTTTCTGTCACAAAATTTTGTAGCACAACATATTGACTTTTTATGACACTATTTTAATTTAATATTGAAAATGCTACCAAGTAGCTGGCTACATATTTGTGACCAAATAATATTCCGTAAAATGTTGTTTCGAAACAACATTTTACGGCAAATAAATCATTTGGCAAATGAAAAAAGTTCAAAAGAGGCTTCGGCCATTTGCAAAGTTATTTGTAAATCGGCGAAGAAATACCTATGACACATGATACTTCGCAAAAAAGACGTCGATTAATAGTTTTCGGTAAAATGAAATTCGAACAAAAAAAAAAATCGGGTTCCCGGTGCTTGGCTCTTTGCAACTATTCGCGAACAACAGGAAACTTTTAAAGTGAATAATGAATTTGTTTTGCTTATATGTATAAAGGACCTCTGGACTTAAAACGCGTCAGGTAGTACACTAATCAACACTCGGTTGAAAGTGTCGAAATCCCACCCTATTCGTGGCGACCAAAAAGTCCAACTAACTTATGATAAATTATACAGCATGGCTTGTAAAACATGGGCATATTAAACCATTCAGTATTCCATTATTGTGAAAGATATTAAAAAAATGTGACCTTAATATTTGATTTAATTATCTGGTTCGAAGTAAATATTCGTTAGATTAGTTTAGGTTTTCCCTTTTTTTTTTTTAAACAAATCAGCTGTTCCATACATTTTGACGAGTTATGCGAACATAAATGTAGCGAAAAGTTTGCGCACTCGTTAAAAACTTACCCTTTATATATAAAATTCAATTACCATGGATTAGTCTCGCAAAAACTCGGCTTGACCAATTCGAATAATTCTTTTTTTTGTTAGATCTGCTCAATATAGAGGGGTTTAGGAAAAAAAAAATTGGCAAAACGCAAAGGAACAAGCCAAAAAATCGAAATTTTGTCTCACGTGGTACGAAATCCACGGGGTTATCTGGCTGGTCTTAAATGAAAATGAGTATAAAAGTAATTACCATTCATTTGAGCCGAGTGCAGTCGCCCGTGCAAGTGTTGATTGCGATGATGCGATATATTGGTTTATGCGGCTTATACTTGTAAAATAACTTTAATAAGTTTTAATTTAAATGATTTTTTTATCGGTTAAAGTAAGCATTAAATTGTCGATGTCCATTTTCTACCAGCCCTGCTGTATCATAATGAAGTCAAGTTTCACTGATTAATTTATAAAATGCCCTATATATTAATAATTAATACCAACGTACCTGAAACTCGAAAGTGGGGTATATGGCGAGGGTGTCGATGTCCGCTACGCTTTCCTTCAAGACTGGGCATTGATCCGGCGACGGCTGTTGAACAATACACAGTCGGTCAAATCGACGACAAAACTTTTGTATGGCAGCGAAATCCTATGGCACTACACAATCCGATTTTTTACCATAAACGACATAATCAATTAATAATAATCGCATTTTCGTAGAAAAGACGCTTACTATAAATCGGCGTCAATCTCAGAATATTGTATTACAGTACTCAGAAAAAACTGAGGTGTTGTTGTTTACGTAAACAGTTCCTAGAACGACGATATAGTTTTGAAGCTTTCATTCTAATAATATTTCATGTCAAAAATAGTAAGCAAATCGGATAATAAGTATTCGATTCTGTTAAATTCGTGTACCTAAAACACAATGAGTGTAAATTCGAGAAATCAATAAATGAGAATAAATAAGCTCCTCTCGGCAATTCATAGGAAAAACAGAATTATTTTCATGCGCAATTCCTTAGAATTATTGTAGTACTTGAGTTTGAGTATTCAAAAAATCTATAAATAAAATTCGTTTCTGCTTTTCTTTTCATACGCATAAGTACCTATAAGTATATCGTAAGAGCGGTTTCGCACTACGTCTGATCCGAATCCGAGAAATGTCGGCCCGAAGTAGCCATAGTACTATTTGTATGAGGGATTGCGCACTAGATCCGAACTCTGTCCGTCCAAATTTTGAACATTACCAATTCGGATTGAACTCGGATCTTGAATTCGGATTAGATTCGGATCGGACGTAGTGCGTAACCGCTCTGAAGGAAGCTATTCAATTGAACCATTTACAGGCACTTTTGAATTGTCAAAGGAGTCGGTCACTCCAAAGCGAAGATTGTTGCCCATTGCAAAGCGTAGTAGTTTGGCCAACACCATGGCCAAACCTATTGATACAAAATATTAGTTATATCATTAGTGTTGAATATATAATTAAGTATATATGCCTCGTGATCTTAGCAGGTATTCATTATTACCTTACGGAATCCTACCTTAAAAACTTTCAAAAATATTTAAAAAAATCTTTATATATTAATTATTTATAGAGTCTATAGGTACTCGTCTTTAATATATTTTTTTACTCAAAAGAGATTTCCCTACAGTAATCTGTATACACGAAGCGTCGCGGCCGCCTTGCAACAGTATACCCTGAAATTACCTATGTGTCGGCATGCTCGCTCAATATTTGCCTTCAATACAGAGATACAGACTATCACCAGCTGTTTGTAAATCTGCATCAATAAATAATACAAGATATTTCGTTAGATTCAGGATATTCTGCTTCAATAAAGATGGTGGGGTGCTGACCTACCAATACATATCATAACTTATAGAAATAAGGTCTATTAAAAGATCTAATAAAGTTTCAAGCGCCGACACTTGGCACACTTTAATTGAAGTTTCCGTGGAGACTTCCTTTATTGACTTCGCTGAGTGTACACTCACAACAGACTCACACTGCAGTTAATGGCTTTAATCTTATATTGTGAGAAGCCGCGTTCCCGTTGGTATTTCCTATCGGCAAAAATGACGAACTTCCATATAAAGTTTCAACCCTAATGAACCTCTATAGGGGTTGAATTTTCAAAGACTATTATTATTATTTTAGTGCTCACTTTCGATATATATATAAGGAACTCTTGTGCAAAATTTCTTGCTTCTAGATTCAGCCTGCACGTTGTCTGTCAGTAAATGAATGAATGAATGAAATAATAAATGGACTTAGGATTTTGATTAAGTTGAACTGAGAACATTTAAAAAGTCTCTATAACTGAATAAAGCGTTTTATTAAACGACAAGTCGGAAAGAAATGACACCCTTATTCATAGTAGTATGGTGCAGTAATAAAGATTTTTTTAGTTTGTAAGCTACTTGCCTCTTCGCGACTCCTTCCGTTGTAATTCAGTGGTGATTTCACACGAACATCCAAGCTGTTCGGGTAAGTTACACCTGTAACAAATGAAAAACAATACTTAGGAGGTGCAATGCTATATCATTTTTTTTTCATAGAATAAGGTGCAGCGCAGACGACACACTTTTTGTCCGATGGGCTGGACGGGACGGACGCACATTTCTTAATGTGAGCTACGATTAAAGATTCAAGTTAATGGTTCCTGTATTTAAATTTTAAACGGACAGAAATTATTATCGAGCGATACATCCTATAAAGAATAATAACCTGCATTCAGAAAAACATCGGGGCCAAATAAGACATTGTCTGCGCTGCACCTTAGTCGCCACAATAATCGGGAGTAGTTTTTTTTTATTTTGTCAATTAGGTCTAGGTTTAAAACTAGAGTCTGGCCACGCTAAGTCTGCAATGGAATAAGTGGGCAACCCCAAAAAGTTTTATATATGGTATACTTTTACATCAGTCAGTTGTCAATTTCGGGGTTGTAAGTATATCTAATGATTTTGATATTTTGCCGTTGATATCATGTCGTACCTATGATTTACCTCCACAAGATGACAAAACTGTATCAAAACCACACTGCAATTGATTATACTTTACCAGGAATAAATCAAAATATAAACAAAATAACCTATCAAAAACAAAATGACAAACAAAGTATCAAATTCTTTTTTTTGTAGGACAGGATGGTGTTGCCGTCAGACTTAGCGTGGCCAGACTCTATAAATGCATTCTATCCTTAGTCCTACAGACGAAATAGGAACCCGGAGTAACATTGATAGTTGTCTTGCATGCAAAAAAACTTATGCATATGACATGTATTGCATAGAAAACATAGAAAATAATAGTCTATTATTATGTTTCCCATAATGAACACGGTGATAAAATTGCCCTGTTTTTTTTTATTATTTGCGTAATGTAACACGCACGGCAACTAGTAGCTGATAGTAGTTTGATTTCCTACACGAATGCTATAGAACTTCAAATGGAAAATATCAGCTACATATGCGGCTATAACACGTGTCACGACCAATTGACAGCATATTTTTATATACGATTCTGGTGATTGTATGTACCCAGAGATGAAAAATTGAAAATACATCGTATACAAATAATTTATTTGCAGTAAAAAGTATATATACTGATGGCATTGATAACGCAGGGTACTCACAGTAGTATTATGTAAATGCAATCTGCTCAATATGTATAATTTTCTTCAATAGAACTAGTAATATCAGAGGGGCAATTCTCATATTTTTTAAGAACGTTCGCATTCTAATCTCATTCCCAATCTGTCAAAAATACAATCAATTTACCAACATTTTTGACAAGTTTGACAGATTGCGATTTGAATGTGAACGTTTTTTAACTACGAGAATTGAGCTTCTGATCAATCTTGTTTGCAATCTTTATGAATCTGGAAAAAGAACGGCGGTTTTTTTAAATCGAATCTCTAATTATACCCAATTTGCGCTCCTATAAATATGATTGAACACTCTTATATAATAATTGCGCCTCTTTTTGTGAACGTCAAATAATTCCTGTTTAGGGTTCCTAAAAATACGAAATAGCCAAGTAACTGCGACCAACTTGGATATAGCGCTCCGCGGCCAGTGTGCATCATTAAAAAAGGCCAAAAAGTTTTAGAATTTCATTAATTTATAGACGCTCAATAAGTTTTTAGAGGATCTATTAAATATTTCTCAAAAAGAATTACGTGGGTTATACTTTGTAAGACAATAGGATAATATTGACGGATTAAAGAAAAATAAAGGAAAAGGAGAGAAAAATGATGTGCGTAATAATCATAACCGGCGGCCGTGCGTTAGTACATTATGACCCTGATGTATGAACGTAAACGAGTCAAAAGGAGTACAAAAGGATCGTAGCAGGTGGCGTTCTGTAGTTTCTGCCTACCCCCTTGGGAAGAAGGCGTGAGTTTATGTATGTGTATGTATGTATATAAATCCATTCCAGAATCTAGTTTTAAAAGAAATATACCAATTAAAAGAAATTAAATTTAATTTTAAGAAATCATTTTTAATAACCCACACAGATATCTGAACGAGTCCTGTGAAAAGTTAGCAAAGTTAATAAAAATACATATTATTATCACAGCGTAGATATCGGACGTCCTCGATCTGTTTCAAAGTATCGGGATGCTGGCATGGCGCGTTACTGACTTGCGTCGGAAGTGGTACTGTTCTACAACTTTAACAGTGCAGCCACTCATCCAGACGGCTCTTTAACCGTCAATACTATCTATCGATAGAGCACAACAGCGACAGGTGCGACTAGCTAATATCAATCTTCAATCTGTCGATGACAGATACATAAATGATTGCCACCAAGATTTGCTGTGCGATACACCTCAATATGCCAGTCATTTAATCACAGACAGATGCTACGTACCGAACGTCTGGCTTAAAGGCTCCCACAGACAGGTACGACTCGTGGTACAGTTTCTATGAAAACGTCATGGAAATTTTTCAAATATTTATTTATGGAATTAAAAAAGATAAAAATCATCAATACAACTCTCTAAGTTCATATCATCCTATTGAATGACTATTCCATGAAATAATGACATTTTAGGATTATTCTAACATAAGGAGTTGTATTGTTGATTCTAATTATTAGTATTCCGTAAAGCCATATTTTTTACGGTCGTGAATCATATTTTAATCAAGATACAACCTGATACTGACCTGCAAATTACAAAAAACGTAAGAAAATTTGAATTTCGCGGGCTGCCTCAGCGCATCCCCTTAATGACCGTACTTACCGCGAGCATTTAAATCGAATTTATTTAAAGTGCGTATTTCGAGAAGCACACCATTAAAATGCCCTACAGTTTAACATTTATCTGTTAACCACAATCTAACAATCTTTTGTATGTCGCTGAAGCATCTCGCAACTAAGGGACTTTAAAATTCCTAAACACAGTCGACGGATAATTTGCTACCTCTATCAAAGTACGTTGGTCCCTCTTCAGGTTTAAAAAGGTTTTTTTTCTTTTCTTTTATGCAGGTACAACGACTAGCTTAATGTATGATCGATCGGCAGAGGGTGAGCACATTCCACAGAATATCCACAGGGTACAGTCTGCACTTTTAACAAAATGTTGTTCAGAATAGGAATTTAAACAGTAACCCTATTGTTTCAAAGATTTTGCATATTTCACAAAGAACGAAAAACATGACATAATGCGTATTGTTTTGCTCTTGGATCACCTTGTTGTTATACTAGCGACCTGCCTCTGCTTCGCATGGTTTTTACGACTTGACAAAACATCGAGATTTCTTTATTAAGCATTCTTTGTATGCCAGCGGCTTTGTGTGGTTAGCTTCCGTGTTCTGTGCTGAGCTCACGCAACGCGTCGTACGTCCAGCCAGTAGTAATAGGACTTCGGCGCATGAGATCTTCAGTATGTATATTTTATAATGAAGATCGCGTCTAAACGAGTAGTATTTATTATTTGGAAAAAAATATATGTTAAATTAGAGCATTTTCTTAATAACATAATTAAGAATACTTAATTACTAAGTGACATTAATTTGTAAAGTTATGTCTGATGCGGATAAAAAAACTGAGAATCACGCAAAACTATCAAGAGCATTTTTCTGAAACTTTCACCATTTTAAATTTAATTAATTTATTATTTTATTAAAATACCTTTTGTTTTACGTGCAATAAATTAATAATGCGTTTAATTTAGGGCAGCGCTCCTTGATGGGCGAGTGCTATTACTGGCTGGACTTACGACGCGGTCAAGGCCGCGGCTCAAGGTCACTGGCATATATCTGCGTCTTAAATGTAAGTTTAATATTAAACATAACTGGTGAAATGTGGGTATACTATTGGAACGCCTCTGCCCAACCTGCGGGGAAACAATGCGTGATGCTATGTTATGTTTTGATTAATATTAATGTTTTGCACATACAAACCTTCCGGAATAAATTCACAAAATGATATTGAAAATGCATCAAAATCCGTTAATAGTTATGAAAAACAACGCGGTCACACAAGCAGACACGAAAAGCGACTTATATATATATATATATTTATATATACATTATAATATATAAAAGTTTAGGGTTAATACACCCTGTATAAAGCTCACCAGATTTATGTATTTCGATATTCCCGCCAAAACGTAGCGCTTGTTTGCTGATGCATAAATAATGCATTTCCATTAGTGTCTTTCAAGTTTGTTAGAGTCGCCCGTTCAGCGTTTCATGTAACAAACCCAGTTATTATTATTTTTGAGTTTACATATCTCGGGACCATGGGGTCCCGGTCTTTTGGAAGGCGTACGAGGGGCCGAAGCCAACTCGCAGAGGCCCCTTGGAAATATTTAAATGAAATGAGGTATCAACCGACGATTATCCTCGTACGCACTGTGCAAGTGCACAAAAGGACAATCCCCGGTTGATGTAGGACTATTGCAGTACATGGAAACAAAAAAAATGGACTATGGGTTTGGCTGGCTATAGAGGATTGGTTATCAAGAACACTATGTAGGACTATGACCCCTGCCTGACCAATGATATATAATATACACGGATAAGATGGCAGGGGGTGACTTGCACACTCAATAATGGGCCCCCGAAAAACTGTCGCTAGCACATAATGACGTAGCGACTAGGGGGCAACATGTCTTGAGGTGCTTGAGGAGTGGAGAGGTATTCCACGGCTTTCAGAACAATCCCAGAGCCCGGAAGATGGTCAAGATCCCTACGAGCACTTACTGGAATACTTCCTTCCTCCGAGCACATTTGCTCTTGCGAATCTCCACTCAAGCCGGCCAATTAAGGCAAGAATGAGGTGGGAGCTCCGTTCCTCGTCAGTGTTTACTCCAGCCGGCCAATAAAGGCAAGCCAGAGGTGAGGAACAAGACTTCTCCCGGGAGATAGGGTCCGTGGGGTCGCTACTGCCCAACAGCTCGCCACAAGCTGCCCTGCGGGTTTTTGTATCTCTCTTGGTCTGGCTCCTCATCCCAGACCCGTTCCGGCAAAGTAAACTCTACCGGCCCAGGCCTAAAGTTCGGAGCGCTCAAGCCCCACCACGACGTCAACGTAGAGATACGGCGGTGGGGCTATTATTATTATTATTATTTATTTATTTTCAGAGTAAAAACTCCATATAGGTTACATAAAATCATAAAATGTTAGTGTGTTAGTGACAGAATTGTATCAAAAATTATATTAGTATTGTTAAAATCTATACCTAACGAATGCCTAGGGCTGTCCTTATCCACAGATTTTGGAAAGGACAGTCGAAACGGGCACCAATAGCATTAAGGATGCTGTTGCCGCTGCTTCCTAGACGGTGCAGCAAGGAGTTTGCTTTCTTGTGCATGATGGCTTGAAAGTCATCTGTACGCGCTTCAGTAAACATAGCAGACGCAACACAGCCAGCAATAATCTATTAATATTCTGATGTATTCTGTTTGATTCTGGGTAAGATGAGCTTTAATTACTTACTACTTATAATAAAACTAGGTTGGTCACACTTGAGACAATTTTTACATATCATTGAATTAATCATGCAGTTTTAAATTGTTCAGAAAATAATACACTAACGAGCAATATAAAAAAGCCAGTAACTTATCATGAAATATTTCCGAAGCCACGCAAGATAGCCTCTTGAAGCAAAAAGCAACATTCAAGTGTATTAATAGCGTATAAAAAACACCTATAAAAAGGTTTTAAAGATTTTGTTACTTCATGTAGCTAACTTGTGTGGTTTAGGAAATATTTAGATCTTTCTGGCCAGTGAACGCAAATAAAACATTAAGTTCACTGTTTTTGACACTTTGCAAGTAGCTTTTTATATTGCTCGTCGGTGTATTTAGCCCCCAAATTGTTTGTTTTAAACCTTTTTTTTACATTGAAATTGTTATTCTTTTTTATGAACTAGCTGACCCGACAGACGTTGTCCTGTCCCGGAATTTATTAAAAAAAAAAAACGCAGTAAAACGGTCATTAGGTTTTCCCGCATTTGAGATTTTTTCCAATTTTCCATAACAAACCTAATTAGGACTATTACGAACATAACAAAAGATAGCCAAATCGGTCCAGCCGTTCTGAATTGATGCGCTTACCAACGAACAGCATTTCATTTCTATTTATATAGATTATACCAAAGCCAAATGAATGATCGACTGTTCCCTATCATAGACCAAACATTTGAGCTATTCCGTACGTTATAATAGTATCAAAGGTAGCGATATGCCGTTAAGACAACTCACGCGAATGTGAATAGACCGTCTCCTGTACAAAGAGATTGTATCTCGGATTCTCGGCAGCTGCAGTGTCTACAACAAACTACCTGTGCCGGGTCCTTGTCTTTCATGCAATACGAGTAAAACCATTATCCTTTGTCAGGTACTGTTTATAATGTGATTGAAAAAGTTCACCCATATTTTGAAGACCTTCTTAAGAATTTTGAACAGTTAAATCACTAATATCTCTTTTTGAGCAGTATAAGGAATTCACCTTTCGTAGTTCCTAATGTACTTCTTTTCCCTTTGACGTACCATCATTGACCACCTACGTTCTACCTTCAAAACGTATATTATAAGTTTATAAACTAATAAGGTAAGTAGGTAAATGCGGGCATCCATTACACAATCATAGGCAAGTATAGTTTCAGTAACACAATAGCCTAGATCTTTCTTTAGGATCGATTAAGTACTATTTACTCGCATTTGCATTATAAGGTAGGTTAAGCTGGCCGCACATCGATAACTGTCGCTTGAGCGATTAACATTTACTTGATATTTGTAGCATGGCTTATAAAGTCTAATGGCTCAGACTACTGTTCAGTGCTCAACAGTTTGATTTTGAAAATTAGTAGCTTTAGCGACAAGCCAGATCGCAAAAGCGTAGGTACTAGTACACAACGATTACTGCATCCGACTAGAGCGGACGTGAACGCCGAGCAAGTTTCTGTGAGAAGCCAATGCAGGATACAAAGCCACTTGGAAACGTGAAACCATGCGGCCAGCCTTTCAGAGAAGACAAGTTCGGAACGAAGCACGCTCTTTGATGTAAAATTAAATAAATAGTTTAGTAACACACGTAGTTCGGAACAGGGACTTGAAATGTTACTCAAAATAACGTTACGCGAAGTTCCGGTAGCGATAATTTGTACTGTTCCACCAGGATCGCAACAAAACTAATTCTTTGGCTATAACGATACTAACAAATGGAACGAAATCTTATACTCTTTTATAACAATATTAAAAAATATAACGTTATTAATATATCGGTATAACGAAATAATAACGTTATTCATTCGTTTTCTTTGGCAACATTGCCAAAAAAAATTGTGAACATGACACTATCACATATATATAAAAGAAGGTAGGCAAACACAACTATTCATTCACAACACTGTCTGTAAAAGATGAGCACTCTCGAACGAACTTGAATGTTTGATGAATACGGCGGTGGCTTACCACCAGCCGGCCGCCGGCCGCCATAACGTCAAAATTACATAAGACAGTCCTCCAAAACGCCCACCCTTCACCCTTCTACGACACAATAAAGTGAAAAGGTGAAATTCAGGTCGCACAGCTCTAATAACCTACAATTATATTCACATAGAAGTTGCCTCTCTTTCTATCGCGTAATTCTTAAATCTTCTGACTACGTTACGCTCAATGAATTGGCCCGACATGACGAGCCCGTCGCGTACTTGTAGCTTCATACCTAAAATGCGGAGTACGCCTTCTGTGATTGCAGTTAAGTTTCGTTCAAATCGGCACTTTTCGTATTCTATTCGTGTCTTCAGTGATCGGCGCTCGCGTCAAGTTCGCGCGACCGCGATTGCAACTTGATCGATATTCTCCTATAATCTTCCAGAGTGAAATCATAAAATAATTACGTGTGGTAATAAAAACCACTAGTGGAATATATTAAATGTTGTAAAGGTTGCATTCACGGAAATGTTATTGATTTTATTCGATTATTTAGTTTGGTGATGGTCGTGCAGTTGACGCGCAGTTTATACGCAGCTTTAATATAAGAATATAATTTAGCACTATCATTTATCGAAAAGCAGTGATAGCCTAGTGGTGTGACCGTCGGACTGTGATCTCGAGTTTGAGCAATGGGAAGCTCGCCGTCCGATAAGGACCAGGCCCGGGTCAACGGCGCATTGTGTTCCACGCGAGCTTCAAAAAAATGTCAGCAGAATTGACGGGGTCCGCAAGGGCCGATGCCTGCCGGTCGCGAAAAAAACCGAAAGGGAGATCGCGGCCCCCGGCAACAGGGCAACCGAAGGAACACGGGTGGGTTTTAGTCAGTAAGAGTCTGACACGCCCTCCCGCTCCGCCCAGAGCGGGAGAAGTTATTTGATAATTTCCCAACCAAAAAAAAAAAACGGTGAAAGAAAACATCGTGAGGAAACCGGCATGCCTGAGAGATATTTCTCGATGGCAAGTGAAGCCAAGTCAGAAGCCCATGGGCGGCTTTAAAATACTGACACTAGGTTAGTCACTAACCACACGAAAAGAAGAAGATTTAGCACTAATGCAGCCGCAGTGCAATTTGATCGATGCGTCATGAAGTTACGTATCCTACAGGTGAGTATTAGGCAAAAACCACTACCCGATAATACGCTTGGCGCAGCGGCGAACTCATTTTACACTTTGCACTGCACACTATTATAGAGCTCTTTGGTTTTGAACGTATGCACACAAGTGTTTACTTCAACATGGTATGATAGGATAGTTATTGGGAAATGTGCTCAGAATTTTCTCTATGGAAACTTCCAGTATAAGTATAGCGAATGACGGAATTTAGAAGTTACGAAATATGAAGCCACTATTTTGGTGATTTCGCACACATTAATACATATACACATACATTATTTCTCAAATATCTTTTCAGCCGCCTTTCTCTTTTACATCTTCATCAATTTTTTCTAAAGGTTTTGTTACATTTGCAACGTTATTCGTCACATAGCTATCGCAACTTATTCAAACACTATTTCTTTAAAAAAAAGCGGGTAGCTGTACATTACATGTTTCGACTAAAGGACTACAAGTGACGGGAACTGCAAATCGAGTGAGGCCGTCTGTTATTTCCGATGCATGCCAATTATTTTTGGCCGTACGGCGTATTTTTTTTTTTTTTTTGCGGCAGGTACGCCTGCCTGCGCGTCCCTGCCAAAAACAGGAAAAAAATACGCCGTCGCATCAAAGAAAGAAAGAAAAATATGTTTTTAGGTTTTTTCATGAAATAATTAAAGCGAATCTAGTACAAAAGAATGGTGGCAATGCGCGTTTTACAAAGAATTTCTATAGGTAACGTTTTATCACAAAGAAACTCACACGTGTAGAAATAAATCTATACCTACATTAAATAATTCTATTCTGTTAAGGATATATCGATAAGTGGTCTCAATTTTATGAAAGCCTTTGCTTAGAAGTAGGTTAAGGACAAGCAAAATATACCTAAATATGGAAGATAATTCTGTTCAACTGTGAGGAGTTTATTTTACGTGTGTTTTGATTGTTCCATAAGGTAGCAAAGTAGTTAGACATTATCCCGGCAGCGGCGGCAGTATTATACAAAGTTTCAGTATTTAGAGCGTCAAATTAAAACTACGTAGAACGTAGACGTTCTCCGTTTCCACAAAACATTTTCACTGTTTAAATATTTAACCTGCAACTTCTAATAACGTTACAGTTATAACATGGTTTAGTTTGCGCTGGTGTGTACATTATTTAATAGCAAAAACACGTCCGTAAAGTTGAGTAAATTATTTCTGTCATTTGTGGAAATGTTTGTTTTTGACTTCGTATATGTTCAGCGGTGTAATATTTAATATTCCTTTTCGTCGAGGTTGGAATTATCTGTGTCTAAGTGACGTGTAGGTACATCGCAAACACTTTTCTCTGAAACTGTTGTTGTAATAAATCTCGGAAAAATATACGTTAGTCTTCATTGTATGTTACAACAGAGGACCCTCGATTTGAAATCTCGGCAAAGTATTTAATATCGTTGGAATAACAGTCTTTAGACATTTTTATCGTTACCTATTAATCGCAAATCAATACTAATCATAAAGCCGAAGTTTGTTTTTTATTTGAACGCGCTTATCTTTGAAACTACCGGTCGGATTTTTTTTTGCATTTTATAGCCCAATTCTTGAGGAAGGTTCTAGGCTATTTAACATCACGCTACGACCCTAAGACGTGGAGCAAAAAGAAAAAACGTCAAAGAACGAAGTATTAGCCCGTGCGGGCGATGCGATGCGACACGGTGGGTCGGGGCCGAGGACGGACGAAGTCGCCGGCAGAAGCTAGTTTTAAATAAAGCAGGACTTTCCAATTGCAATTTGTTGCCTGTAATATTTTAGACGACTTTTTAAACTGAATAAGTCAACAAAATTTGGAAAAAATTAAGATGTTATTGTCTTGTTTTGTTAAATGTTAGTGTTACATTCATCCTACAATATTAAAAGAGTAATATATATATATATATACATAACATAACATCACGCCTGTAATCCCCGGAGGGTTAGGCAGAGGTGTACCTATAGTACACCCACATTTCGCCAGTTATGTTTAAGTCCCATGTAATAGGGGGCGAGCCTATTGCCATCAACCGGGCACAAATCCAGACATATATCCAGATATATATTTTATATATATATATACAATTTCGATGAAAGTTGCGAAATAGGGGTTTACGGGGGCGAAAAATCGATCTAGCTAGGTCTCATATCTGGGAAAATTCAGTTTCTCCGTATTTTCACCCGAGCAGGGCTCGATCGCCCAAAGTTTAGAACATGATGGCTACCTTAGAATAATGACATGACAGCATGGAATTAGTACGTACCTACTATCAAGGTAGCATGGAATTAGTATGTACTATAACGGTAGCATGGATAAGTATGAAGTGTCCTATACTACTATTAAATGAGCATTCTCTATTTTCACCAGAGCAGAGCTCGGTCGCCCAGGTACTGATTATAATATTAATAAGCATTTTGAAAAATTTTAATGGAAATTCTCGCAATATGATCCATGCATGCAGGATGAATCGTATTAATTAAAAGTTTCGTCGAGTGAGTTGGGATTGGGACATAAGTTGACGTCACTAGTTCAGTACGCGAGAGGATTCTAACTAAATATGTACTTTGTAGTGTTCGCGCTGTCAGAGGGCATAGATCTCCAACTATTTACAACTAAATGTAAATTATTTAGTGCCTCTGTAATTGGTAAGGTTTCCCCATTTTGCTTCGATATTTACTATACATTAGTTTATATGCAAAGCAGAATGAATTTCGACCAAATGAATTTCGTATTTCCACTTATTTCTCAACTAAAAACGCATATAAGCGTAGCGTGTCGCAATTGTGATACAGAAATGAGACAATACAATCAAAGTATTAAACAGTATGCGTGGGTGGAGAGCCGCCGGCGCGCACGCAGACCCCAGATGATGGGCGAATTTAGGATGGAAAGCGGAACCGCATGAATTACCTATATTCTGCCTGAGATAAGCCGTAAGCACCTCTACCATTATGAAGCTTAAGTATACATAAACACAATCTCCTTTCTGCGCTTGACGCATATATGTTACTTGGGGCAACACGTTTTTTTTCTTCCATCCTATGTCAGCCATCACTCTATCATTCACTCCTGAACATAAGGTCCCAATTTCAACAGCTCGGACCTCCATTTTATCAGAGTGAATGGGCCGTAATCAACCACGCAGGCCCAATGCGGCTTGGTGGATGTCACATGTCTTCGAATTTTTGCATGTGCACCGTTTTTACATTATTTTGTCAATGCCGTTACCCTCCCCGGGTGCCGGTGCCTCTCTGTTGCGAATCTTATACAGCCTGCACAATTTCTAAAGCTCGAACTATTGAACATAAATACTTAAAATTTTATTTAATCCTAATATTATACTTGGTGGGAAAACTTAAGTTCAGTCAATCAATTTAGCTTCTAGCAGTCCGCAACTGGAAACTATACAGGGTGGCAGGGACATTGACCGAAACTTTTTTGAAGGTTTTTCACCAAAAAAAAAAAACTTCTGTTTCTTAAAAAAGTGCTATTGCACTTTTTTTAACCTACGCGGTCAAATGTATGGAAAAGCTGTACTTTTTTAATATAACCTACGAAAAATTTCAACGCTCGGGGGTTCAGAATCATGTACTGAATCCATGGTAAGTTTTCGCGTCGATGTCCTTCCATCCCGAATTTATTATAAAAATAAAAACTACAGAAAAAATAATTATGTAAAAAGCATAGCAAGCATAATATGTACGGGTGATTATTAATATATTATATTATGAATAGGCGAGCTGAGCTGAAATATGGAGCCGGAAAATCAGCGTATATTCCACTGCTACTAGAAATTAATTAAATCAGGACGGCTGTTCGGGGAAACGTCTTTTAAAGTATTGATTAGGATTACCTACGATGAAAATATGGAGTCAGGAAAATTAGGGGGAACATTCCAGGGAATATGCATGTTTTTTTTTCACTCTACATCAATAAAAGACAGTAATATAAAAAAAAGAAATATATATTAAATGTTCAATTCAACAACTGCTTGTTGCTCAAATAAATTATGAAACTCCAACAATTTTCTACTACAGTTCAAACGTCCATTTCTGTGGCGATCATGATGTGACGTCATTTACCACGTTACTGCTTTGTTTACATCTGTTTTTTAAGGTTTTTTTATCCCCAAATCATATAAATTAAATCATTTTTCGTGGTTTATTCAAGCAGAAATTGTACTTACTTACTTTAACTTACTGATATTTCAAGTGCTTTGCAAAGAATATATTTTTATTCACATAGTTATTTACGTCATTTCCGGCATTGTCGAAGGCAACGCGTTTTCGAGTTTGCGTTCCGTTCAACCAAAAGACCGGCCAAGTGTGTGTGGGCGATACGTACAATGAAGGGTTCCGTAGTTGGGATGAATTTACACCAAATACAAACTTGACAGTGTAGTTGAAATACATGTTCTCCGATACATTCCAACTGCAAATGTAAGTTTGTACGCACAATATTGAGAGATTTACCATGTTATTTTAAGACCATACACTTATTATAGGTTTCTTGTAATCTATGAGTAAAGAGCCATACTATGTATTTTTTTTCAAATTTTTTGGGTCCAGTAGTTTCGGAGATAAGGTCAATTTTCATCGAATTTCTTAAATATCTTTAAAAGTATTTATTTTAAAATTATATAAAAAAATATTTTTAAGATCCTCGCAACAAGTCCTTTCATTTGATAATTATGTCACACGGTACTGTTAGCAAAACTTTTTTTTTAATATTCTTGTTTGCCTCCCAAAAGTGACCCCTATATTCAAGATTCATTTATTATTTACGTTACACGTTCGTTTGGGTCACAGAAATACATATGTGTACCAAATTTCAACTTAATCGGTCCATTAGATTCGGAGCAAATTGGCTGTGACAGACGGACAGACAGACAATCACACGAGTGTTCCTATAAGGGTTCCGTTTTTTCCTTTTGAGGTACGGAACCCTAAAAACCTACCAAAGTGGTCTCAGTAAAAAAAAAAATAAGCATCCAATTTACCTTTAAATAACATGTGCAAATGTTCATACCATTTATAAAAAAGTCAATAATTTAATTAAAACACGCATTCAAAAGCAAATTCTCATTTGTTTTTAATTTTCAATTAAAAACAAATGAGTTACTACGTTATTTGAATTCAAGAACAACATAATACGTCTCAATTGTTTAGAAGATGTCTCAGTGAAGTTCTAATGGACCCTCGATACTTCAGTTGGTATCTTCCGCTGCCTAATAGGGCCACGCTAGGTCTGTGCAGGGGTCGACGTTCCCATTCAGCTGTACAAACAAGTCCCGGGACACTTGTCGGATGGACAACACAAACATATTCGTGGAAATGCGAGATGCACGCACTTTTCACTATTTTCTGCAGTTCCCTGTTCACAAATAAAGGAAGAAATTTGGCAAAAAATAAATTTAAAAGCAAAAACAAATCGCGTCAAATTGACGACCTTCATAAAAAAAATCACCTAGAAAAACCTTAGAATTAATTAATTACGGTGTTACTCTACGGGTAATTACGTAAGAACGTTTCAGAATTCGCACTGATGTATAAATCAAAACAATTGGTTTCTGTATAGTATTTAGATTACTGTATTATTCAATAACTTTATTACGTATCGACCATTTCCCTGCACCAGACCACGCGACTTTGTTTTTTTTTTCTATTCAGTATAAGAAACCTAACGCGAATAAAGTTTCTTACGTTGAAAGGTTTGAAAGCGAGTCGTTCACACGGTAAGCCATTCATTCGTTAAGCCTTATCTAACATTTACATTACTGTGTCGTGTTGTGTCGTGACGAATCTGTTCAGGACGTCAAATCACAACCAGTTTTAATTGGCTAACACTGCGTCAGAAGGCGTCACGACATGACACAATACAGTAATATAAATCCAGCTTTAACCTGCGGTGATTGCGTAAGACAAATAAAATGCCGATTGATCGGTTGCCAATTAATGTCTTTCATTTTGACAGTTCACCCAAGTTCATAGCGTTATTTACGTTGTTGAGCAGACAAATTTTTCAAACCTATGAAGCGATGCATGTCAAAATGAAAGGCATTGCGATCTATTGCCATTTTATGTGTGTTATACAATGTGCGTTTTTTTTTTAATTTCTACTGGGACGATAATATAGTGGACGTCCACACGTTACCGTTGTCTATTATAGAAATACGCACAATTGATATGATACGGTATCTATTCGTATTCATGATACAGAAACACGCACGGCTAACTTTTTTCTCACATGCGTAATCAAATTCAATAGACATTGAAAACGTTGAATTTCTCAAGGTAAAATCTCAGTATATAACACCCGCTTTCTGAATTGAGAAATTGCAGTTGAAAACTTATCAAGCTCTACTTCAATTCATTAAAGTGATTCGAAATTTATTTGCAAAAAAGTTTTAAAAAAAACAAGAATTTCTTCAAGAATTTCGCAGAATTCCTTAACAGAGACAAGTTTTTAACTTCAAATTCTCAATTCAAAAACCGAATTGAAGAATAATTAGTTTTCTTATCTTATTCACACTTGAATTAATAAGGTATTTCTGTAACAAAAGCAGCGGATGCAAACACTGGAAAAATCATTCCATTCTTTTTAAAGCGCATCGTTCATTTCTTTTTTCGTTCAGTCTCTTCATGAAATATTTAAGACTTGAATTCTCCAGCAGGCGCAGAATTACTTTAGGCAAACCGTTCTTGTTTCTCAATGAATAAGAAGTGTTGTGAAATCTTAATTTTGATACCAGGGATTTTACGGAAGTCATTTTACCGGAACCGGAATCGCAAGTTTTAAATATGATCGATCGGTACCGGATTCGAAACCGGAACCAGAGCCGAAGGTGGAAGTAGAATAAAGATGTGTTATGGGAAGGCTTAATGAAACAATTGAAATATAGTTCAGTAATTTTAATCAGTCACATATTAGTGATTACATCCACAAATAAAACAATAAACTGAGACTTCGAGCGCGAGCGTCTATAAAATAAACTAAAATTACACTGGCGTCGAGTTAAATTTGTTTGTACACACGGCTACACATCAAACTATACATTTCCAGTTTATGTATAGAATTTCCGTACAATGCGAGGTCAGCTTATACTGGAAAGATATTGCTTGATTTGTAGCCGTGTATACGCGCTCTAGTCACGTGTATCGCTGCGTTTCGACTTCGATATACCTCCGATTCAAAATTATTGAAACCGAAATCGGAATCGGAGGTGTAAACTTAATCGGAAGTTCCGAGCTTTCGGAACTGGAACCGAAGCTCCGTAAAACCCCTGTTTGATAGATAAATACAAAAACTCAATTGGCCTCGTTATGTATTGTTTGTTTGTAAGTTTGTATGTAGGGGGTAATCTCCGGAACCACCAGTCGGATTTGAAAAATTCTTTTAGCATTGGATAGCCCAATTCATGAGGAAGGTTATAGGGACGAAGTCGCGGGCAGAAGCTAGTGTCAGATATTCCAAGATGGTTTTGGATGGCAGGGATGATTACAACTGCGATACCTAGCAGCGGGGTAATTGCATAATTCACAGAAAATAAAATGACAATTGATCGCAATAGGTTTCATTTTGTCAGTTCACTCACGTTCATTACGTTATTTACGTTATTGATGAGCAGATTAGTTTTTCAAACCCATGAAGCAATGGATTAGCTATGTCCTTCAAAACCCTCGGATTGTGCTGGAAAATTTGTTACGCAATTAATGCTGGTTATGGTTGTAGTTCTATGTCAGGCGTCTCGTGTCCAGGCCATTGCATTTTGTCATTCAGTTCAATCCTGCGGAGTAATTGCCACGCACAATACGTCCGATAAGGACCAGGCCCGGGTCGACGGCGCGTTGTGTTCCACGCGCGCCTCAAAGAGATGTCAGCAGAATCGACGGGGTCCGCTAGGGCTGATGCCTGCCGGGGGTGCGAAGAAAACCGAAAGGGAGATCGCGGCCCCCTGCAACAGGGCAACTGCTAGGAACACGGGTGAGTTTAGTCAGTAAAAGTCTGACACGAAGAGCGGGAGAAGTTATTTGATAATTTCCCACCCAAAAAAAAGTAAGGCATTTTGCCAGTCATTTTGGCAATTCTAAAATATTCAGCGTTATTTACGTCGTCAAGCAGACGATTTTTTATTATGTAGTGGATTATGCATGTCTTTCAAAAATATAATTAATTTATGAAGCCTTGGATCATGTATTTTCTTCAAAATGCTTCGACTTGTGTCGGGAAGTGTGTTACATAATTGATGCCGGTCGGTCACCCAGAGACGTTGACCTGCCAAGGGAATCACTAACAATTCATGCTACTTTTAAAATAAAAATTATCCGACCATTCAGTTTGCGCTTAATTGGAGTTCATTATATTTATTTTGTTATTCTTCATTTAGTCTAAAAAAGGGTGTGTGATAATCAGTGATCGGTAGATTGATTTGGGGTCAATGAACTGGCACGTATATATTAGTATGGATATGCCTCCGGGATTCCGGGATTTTGAAATGATTAAGATTTTTTGAAGGAATTGCAAATGTTGTAATGTGTAGAATAAAGAATACATTAATATGAATAAGAAATGTTTAATCCTTTTGCTGTTATTGCATTGAATGCGAAAAAATATTAAAAAGTATAAAAATACATTTTTATTTATTTATTCAAGAATAGTAACAATTACAAGCAGCAGATAATATACTTACAAGAAATAACTACTAAATTAGTCATATTATGTAAGTTTCGAACGGATGCACAACAGCAAGATTCACTACACTATCTACACTTCACACACACAAAAAAACAATTTTAAATGTTTATTCAATTGTTTATTGTTTTTTAATCGTTTATTTTGTTTTTAATGTTTATATTATGGACCTTAGTCTGCAATAAAGTTTTTTATTTTTTTATTTTATAAATTTCTAATGTAGTCGTTTAAAAATCTCTACTTTTACAATATTTGATTCAATCCCGTAAGTACCAAAATGAAATCCCGGAAAAAAGGCTTATCCAGGTTATGATTTCTATCATGATGCGAGTACGTAAAATCAATCTACTTACTCCGATCACTGGTGATAATAATAGCTTTATTGGGACGATCTATTCAAATGAGTAAATCATTTTAGTAGGAACTAGCTTCTGGCCGCGAATTTTGGCCCCCGGGTCGTCGGGTTCCGCGTCGCATTCCATCGCCCGTCCGCGCTTTTACTTCGTTTTCGCTCAGCGTTCTTTCTAACTTTTTCATTTTTGCTCGGCTCCTATGGGTCGTGGCGTGAAGTTACATAGCCTATAACCTGCCTCAAGAATTAGGCTATCCAATGCAAAAATGTTTTTTTCAGATCCGGAGATTACCCCTACATACAAATTAACAAATTAATAATTCTCCGACGCAAACGGCTCTGGATGTGACAGCATGTCTTTTACAAATATCTAGTGCCCAAAGTGTTTATAAGATTATTTAGGCCCGATTTTGCGATCATCAGATAACATTTATCCGAATAATAAATATGGTGTTTTGACATAATTTTCTATACAAATATATTTAGTTTTCAGATGAAAGTTATCTGAAAATCGGCCCTTAGTAAACTTTCTTGATTTTAATAGCACTGTACAATTGATTTATCACTGTTAATTCCACGAGCAAAACATGTGTATGACAGAAATATGGGAATAGTTCTTTCATCTGCTGATTAAGAATTCGGAGCACATGTATGTGAACATCCACAAAATGATACGCTTCAACGAAAATTTGGCGCATACCTATATTAGTAGGTACCATCGCGGGCATCGGCGCGGCGGTAGACTTTTCAACCTTATTTCTAAAGACATAGGGGTGAAAAATGGTCAACCGTCATTTTCCGCAGTTGTACATTGAGAGTAGGTACAGAAATACAACTGACTGGCGCTAAGTACGATGCGCACCGTGTTTCAATGTCCCAATTGAGTTTGCAAACCACATTGTGTTTCAAGTACCTAATATGTACCTATATTTAAGGGAATTCTCTTTGTTTGTTATAAATACTAAACCCGGGAGTTAATATGGCATGTATAGTCGACCTAGTAATTACTTTATCACGCTAAGGTTGAATGTCACTTGGATGTCATAAAACGACAAAGTTTAATTGTCTTTGTGACAGTTAGATCATTTTAACCTTAGCACAGATGTATACAAATTGTTAGGAAGGAAGCTACAAGTAGGTACGCGGAGGGCTCGACTTATCGAATTTAGTGGGCGTAACGTAGTCAGAAGATATGAGTTACGGTATAGAAAGAGAGGCAACTTCTAGGTGAATATAACTGTAGGCCATTAGCGCTGTGTGACCTGAATTTCACTTTATTGTGTCGTATCAAGTGTCGCTTTTTATTTAAATGCTTAGTAAAGTTTCAATTACTAGGAATTGTTGTCAAAAGTGGTAATGTATTTATTTGCGAGATTGACTCTACCTTGCCAGACATGATGCTATACAAACCTGAACTTTAACGACCTAGTTATTTACAAATGATTGAAAAACCTAAATTAAATAAAGGAAAGTTATTTGTGACAGTTCATTGAAAGATACTTTTACTTTAAAGAGAAAGCAAAAAACAATAAAATTGAGCGTGTGAACTAGTGCTTGCATTGTCATTTGATATTATTGTCCCCAACTCATTCATACAGGGGGCTCGTAGCTAAGGACGGGGGCCAGTGGCTGCATAATAACAACCACACGGGCAGATCGAAGGTTAAGCTACGCTTGCCGCGGTCGGTTCGTAGATGGGTGACCAGCCACATCCATTACATATCGAGACCCCTCCGTACCTCGGAAAGCACGTTAAGGAGTTAGTGTCGGCTGTCATTCGTAGATCTTTGACAGTCGTTACGGGTAGTCAGAAGCCCAAAAGTGTGACAACCAGTCTTAACAAAGGGTATCGTGTACCTAGTACAGGGTTGTGTAGGTTATCTAACCTCCACAACCCATTTTACTGGTTACACGGTGGAGCGAGCGACTGCTTATCTACATCAGTTATACATTTCCAGTATAAGCTGATCTCGCATTGTATAGGATTTCCGTACAATGAGGGGTCAGCTAATACTGGACATGTATAGCTTGATGTGTAGCCGTGTGTACCACCACGTAGAGACTAAACTGCTGTTACCTACATTGATTGCGTTAGTTGCAGTCATTGCCTTATCTAAGAAACGAATGAAAGTGGTTTTGATTTCCACGGAGAGTGATCGAAACTAGAAGTAAGTTTCTTCCAGGTTCCGATCTTCTGGGGTTGCGAAGAAAACCGAAAGGGAGATCGTGGCCCCCGGCAACAGGGCAACCGAAGGAACACGGGTGGGTTTTAGTCAGTAAGAGTCTGACACGCCTTCCCGCTCCGCCCAGAGCGGGAGAAGTTATTTGATGATTTCCAACCCAAAAAAAAGGGTTCCGATCTTCGAGATTATATCACTATCTTAGGTACGTATGTAGATCAGAAAGTGGTAATATGTCATTTTAGTTGTTGTGTGTGCTGATTGGTAGCACGGCTATCAACTATAATTAATATTATTTACATTAGAAGGTAAAAATATTAATAGTTGATAGCCACACTATCGAATTAGGTCTAAGATCTGTAATAAAAATAATAAAATATTTAACGCGTTTTTTTTTGTAACTGCAAACAAAATGGTAGGTAAGTAACTAGAGTTTTGAAAACTCCCTCAATTCCTTCACTCTATTGTACGAAGTATCATAACATTTTCAGAACGTTGTTTTTTTCATGGTAGATATTTTAAAAAATAATACTTTGACTTCTTCTTCCGGCAAGAACTTTGTCCGTGATAATAAAAATATGTAAAAATTCCAGATTTAAAAAAAAAAAATCCTGTGAATAAAAAAAATGCACGGAACTTTTATTATTATTAACAATAAAAGGGTGTAAATTAGTAAAGTTTGATATACCTACATATTGTATGAGAGTAGTACGTGTTGATAATGTCTCGGATTAGTGAGTAAGGTTTGTCGTCTGCGGACAGCGCTTCGCTGCACCACCGCGCGCCGGTCGCAAATGCGGTGAGGATCCGGGATTCGGTCTCGGTAATAATTAAGGGGGATGCGCTAACGTACCTCGCGGTATTAACATTCTGTAAAGATTTTTGCAATTTTTTAAGGTCCGTGTCAGGTTGTATATTGATCAAAATAATTATTTGCGACCGTAACGAATATATGTTTACAAAATTATAATCTTTAGAATCATCAATACAACTAACTACCCAAGTTAGAATTGGCCTCAAATGTCATGATGTCATTCAATAATTTGAATGAAGAGAGATAATTTGAATTGATGATTCCAATGATTATAATCCGTAAACATATGCTTGTTACGGTCGCGAATCATATTTTGATCATCATACAACCTGACACTGATCTACAAATTTAAAAAAAAACGTAAGAAAATTATAATTTCGCAGACTACCAAGGCACTTTCACCTTAATGCATAATTAGCGCTAATTATTAAATAACGTCGCAACATAAGATACACAGGAGAATTGAACTAGATTTATTTCTGAGAACTTTTTATTTCTATGGAGACATGCTTCCCATACGTTTTCCACTGTATCTTCTGTAAGCCAAGAATCTACTTGCAGTGGCGAAAAAAGAAAACGGAAATGACTCAACTCCTTTGGAACCCGTAACGAAATTAATCAGAAATGAAAATTGCAGACAAAGGCATTAAAAAGTTTATTTCTTCTCTTTATTAAATAAATGTACAAATTATTTTATACTAGCGACTTGCGTACTTCGCACGGGTTCAATATACCTACACTGATGTGGGGACATGTCAAAACATCGAGTATTCTGATCAGAAATTGGGAACTTAACAACTCTTCTTCAAACCATTAAAGGAAAGTACGTTCTAGATCAGGGTTAAACAAGTGAATCTAGAAACTATTATCTGAAGGATTTCGGTGCATTCATGCGAAAATTGCCGTAAAACATTACAGGTATCTTACTAGAATTTACAATTCATTTATTATGCCTGCATAACACTATCCTATGTAGCGTACCTAACTACCTACATAGGCTTTCCTTTGGAAAATATCTTCACAAAGTTTGGCAAACAAAGTGTATCGTAAGAATGCAGTTTGAAAATGATTTTACGGCAAATTCTGAAAATTTTAATACTTTGAAGATGTCATCACCCAACTTTACATTATTATGATGATTATAAAAATTAAAGATCCCTGATTATACGCTTGTGATGAGATATTGTCATTTAGTTAGTCCTTAACGACATAAAAAACATTTCCGTTCAAAACTGTATCCGTTTCAATTCGCATTTTGCCTATAAAATGAATCACTTTAGTAGTTCAGACTCGTTTGCTCCTATAAAACCCCGGATTATTGATTATTGCCGTGTTAAGTGGTCCGAAGCGCTGCTGAATTTGAATATTTGCTACTTCCTATTGAAATGTTTATCTATTTCGCTTTGCTGCAACACCCATTGCGTCGAGGAGTGAATTCGAGTGACGTTGAATCGGGGTGATTTAATACTTGACTTGAAAATAGACGACCATATTCAAAGTGAGGATTTAAAACGTGAACATTTTATGGAAAGTATGAATTACTAATGCAACTAATGGAAATTGTAAAACAACACTTTTTTGTTTTGCACTCGTATTTTATTATTTTATATATCATCCCACTGGAACGCCATACGTATAATATAAGAACTGGCAAGTCTAGAACTTTAGAACAATAACAACAATTTTTTTTACGTAAGCGTCCAGGAGGAGGTCTCAAAGGTTCAGGGAACGCATAACAAAATTACGAGCTGAGGTCAACACAACGGGTCGTCATCTCTTTGATCGTCTGCTGTTTGTGTAGCGGCTCATTGGTGGCCTATAATTGCATCAAACATAGCGTATTGGGGCCACGGTAAAAGATTATAAACTGTACGTCTATGAGCTACGCAGAATGAATACCTACTAAGTCTCTTATTCATCAACGTTGCTTAAAAAGACGTTTAAATGTCAATAATGTATGGTTAAAATGATGCTAAAAATTACTTAACTTTAAACAACGATTATGAATTTTTTTTTTATAAATTAAGAGTCTATAATAACTCCAATTGCTTAGCATGATCCTCCATTATATCGAAAATACTGCAGCATTAATTTTGAAATAAAATACATGGTAAAGTTGAGGATTAATGTAAAGTACTACGACGAAAACACGATTTTGTAAAATTTACCTTTGTTACCTCCAAACCGAACAATAATCCGCTAGTATATAAAAAAAAAAACAAATTAGATTATGAAACTGCATAATAACTGAACTAAATATAAGGCATATAATGTCATTATTTTCACCGGAAAAAGAAATTACCTTAACTATCGGCGCCTTGGACCCTTCTCCCAAAAGATGGCAAAACATGCTCTATATTTGGACAGGCCTTATTGTGTGACCGTTCACCGCTTTCTCAGGAAACCAATGCTTTATCGTTCGAATAGACATTTTGAGAACATCCAAAGTATCACATACATCTTTAAAATTCTTTTACACTAGATTTTGTGTCCCCATTAGACACTCGCGGTTCATGACAGTAGCGCTATAATTACTGGTGTAAGATCTCTAAGCAGAAGATAGATAAATGTATCCTGGATTGAAAATAATAGTAAATAATACTTAGTATAATTAAAACACTTAATTAACTAATTGTTCCAGCACTCGTACTGATCCGTGGTATGTATTAGGTAGTGATCGTGTTAGTAACTTAGTTTCTAATCGTTCTGAGACCGAAGATTATATGTCACACTAGCTTTTGCCGTGAAAACTTCTTCAAACTCGTCGAATGATTTATTGGTTAATCTTATGGGTTTGCGTCACCGACATGTACAGTTAACAGTATATCTGTAGCTAGAAGGATGACGTTATATTGTGTGCCGATGTGCTCGAAGTGCCAATAGATATGAAAACCAAACTAATGTTAATAATTTTAATTTAAGAATAAATAAAAAATAAAAAAATAATGGCAGTGGCACTCCGGGGTCTGCCGACCGAAATGAAAACTTGTACAATAACGGGTGTATTTTTTAATCGTCAGGAAATATTTTATTACTAGCTGCGCCCCGCGGTTTCGCCCACATAAGTCTCGAGCCCGTGAGAATATCGGGATAAAAAATATCCTATGTCCTTTTCCAGGTCATGGTCTACCCATATGCCAAATTTCATGCAAATCCGTTCAGCCGTTTTAGCGTGATGCCGTGACCAAGGGAAATAGGGATTCATTTTTATATATATAGATAGATGTGTTTTTTTATTCATTACAAAGTTACTCGAAAAAAACGCGCCAAATTGCCTGTTTAAACTATACCTTCCTGCTCTAACTTACACAGAGTGTAGCGAAAAGATAAGGAAAGCAATATAACATCACATGTGAAAACATCTGAAAACGGTGAATAGATACACTATTACAGTGTGGTGAATACACTATTTAAAGATGGCGACGGACGTATTTAGATTTTGTTGATATTCTAAATGTTTATGCTTGGCAACAAGCCTTTGTGTTGTGTTTTTTCGTTAGTAAATAAATCCTACAGTAGAATGTTCATTTAGATTTGAATATAGTGCAACGAGAAAAAAATTTTGCGGAAAAAATACTTGCATAGAACATGATCCGTAACGTAATATAAATAAAGAGCAAAATCGCGTTTACAAAAATGAGGTGTCTTCATGGTGTCGCGAAATCAATGGTTTAGTCCCATCTCAAAAATGCCCAACGCGCCTAAAGTTCGCGCCAAAGAAGTTTTCACTTCAAAAAACACTATTATTTTATAGTTTTCAGTTCTGTCTGCAGTCCCCATGACTGCGAGTTTTTTATTTTTTATTATGCTTATTTCATTTACATTTTAGCGCTAGAAAAAAAGAATGAGGCTACTTACTTAAATGCTACATGTTTTAACATTACAATTCGATACAAACAATTAAACAACAACGAACAATTAAATAGTTTATAGAAAGCCTTTTGTAATTGTTTTAATACTTGATAGATTTATTCAATTATTAGTAGATATACGTCGTCCAAATAATGTCAGTCATCAGCTGCAGATAAACGGTGATACATTTATATTAATTGTATAAACTGAGTACTCCAAAGAGAGAGCTTTTATAATGGCTTTTGCCTGGCAACAGCCGGCGGTAAATTCTTAGTTACGGATTATTTTTAATATTTTTTAAATTTAATACCAAAGAGGCAGAACTATGTTCTCGCATTTTTCATCATCTGCCTAGTCTTTTCCCAACTATGTTGGAGTCGGCTTCCAGTCTTACCGGATGCAGTTGAATACAAGTATTTTACATAGAGTGACTGCCTATCTGACCTCCCAACGCAGTTACTGAGTAACACGATACTCTTTGGTAAGACTGGTTGTCAGACTTTTGGAATTCTAAATACCCGTAAAGGTCTATGAATGATATTCGGGATCAACGGCTTAACGTGCATTCTGAAGCACGGAGGGATCTAGAGTCCGCGCCACCAATGAAGTTCGGCGGATAATGAAAAACTACACTTTTTTAATGCAATTTGATGCAATGACATAGACACTAGCGCCGCATCTATCGGATTTGAGTGGTGGCGCGGACTCTACATATTTAATGGATGGTCGCCCATCCATGAGCTCACCTCGGCAAGCGTAGCTTAACCTGCAATCGACCGGTGCGGCTGTAATTATTTAAACAGGAGCCCCTCTCATCTCTCATGTATTGTTTTAGTAGTAAATAAAACAAATAATTTTAAATTCGCAAGAGTTTTTAGTCGTAGAACTTCAACAAAGAGGAGTTCTATGTTCGTCGATATTTCCGTCAACCGTGGACCGATAAAAAAAAAAAACTTTTTTTTTTGTTAGGTATGTCGGTCCAGTAAAATGTGTGGTTTGACAGGTTTTGTAAAGAAAATATGTCAAACTGTATTTATTCTTTAGATAAAAGTTATCCGACCATTGAAAAACATGCCTCCGTCTCCTTCGCAAAAAACCGTATCCCATTATGCTCATTACGAAAAGAAAAGAATATAAGCAATCTGCAAATCTTTACAATATAAGCGTTAAAAAGTAGCAATACCTGCAATAAATAATATTTTGCTTCCGATAATTGTAAAAGGAAAATCTAGGTACTAGTATTACATTTTAATGATCTCGAAGAATTTCTTTGCAGACGTGGAAAAAGGAATTGTGAGGAAAAGCTAAAGACGGCTATGATTTCTTTCTTCCCTTCGTCTTCCTATTTTCTAGAAGTTATGCAGTTCCGAGAAAATTTACTGGATTATAAAAAAAATCGCACTTCAGTATCGCGAAATATTTGTTATATCCAATAAAAGCTTCGAAGAATTTGTAAGGCAGGATAATACGCAACTTATTAATTTTTATTATTAGCTATTATTTATTTTTATTTTGCTTTTATGTTAAAATGTGTATCTAAAAGAGTATCTAGAAAAAAAAATTGTTTTACGTAGTAACTACGATACGGTCAAGTCAAAATTGGATTCTCTGTATCACTAGCTGCTAGCATATAGGACAGTTCATACACGGACATTCTGACGTTCCCTTAATCCCATAACAGATCACTGCGGCCGTTCACTAACGCGTAACACCTTTGATGTCAAAGAAATTTGTCACAACCAAAGTGTTATTAAAGCAAGCAGCTATACGCACGTAACTTGCATACTTTTGTGCAAGTTAACAGGCATGTGTATTGACGGCTTAACAGCTTATCATTCTCTTTATTTAAAAATAATACACTCGAGAGCAATGAATCCGGGTCACTTAAAGAATCCTAAAAATCTCGGAAACTAAAAATGCTAGGTTAATGCAATAAATTGTATTTAATAGACAATGTAATACTACTTAAATGAAGGTATTAAAACTTCTTAGTTATTGTAAAGTTATATCATAAAAAAATAAAATTTGAAAAAGGGCCACTTTCGAAGATGGAACTACGAAATTACAGCATTTGGTTTTGCTTTTGTTTGTAATCTGTCATTTATGTGGGTACATAAACCATGTTGATAGTGCTCTATATTCATTATTCAAGCTGAAATTATGTCGCTTACGCTTGAAGAATGCACCAGAATACTTACAATGCTGGAAACCGGCCGGAGTCAGCGCGATACAGCCAGGACTGTCGGTGTGTCGCTGTCAACAGTACAAAGAGTTCTCCGACGTTACGAAGAAACTGGTTCTAATCTACGCAGACCAGGAACGGGCAGAACCAGGTGTACCACAGCACGAGAAGACCGATACTTGGTGAACACCATGCTTCGAAATCGCTTTCTCACAGGAACTGAACTCACAAATCAGTTTCGACGCCTCGGAGGAAGTAACCCAAGTGCATGGACAGTAAGACGTCGGCTTGCTGAATCTAACTTAAAACCCCTTAAACCTGCAAACGGCCCTAAACTGGAGCGTGGGCATCGTATTTCAAGACTAAGATATGCCCAGAGCCACGTAAATTGGAGTATTGAAGATTGGTCAAAAGTTATGTTCTCCGACGAATCAAAATTTATGCTCTACAAGCACGATACACTCTGTGTCTTCCATCGTGCTTGTAGAGCACGATGGAAGACACAGAGTGTATCGAAGACCAGGGGAAAGATTCAAGCAAGCATGCATCGAAGAAAAAGTAGCCTACGGTGGTGGGTCTGTACTTGTGTGGGCCGGAATTTCTTCTGAAAGTCGTACAGAGCTGGTGATCATAGAAAACGGCTCTTTAACTAGCGTAAGATATGTGGAAGAAATCCTCAATGATCACGTTGGTCCATTTATGGTCAATTTAGGTGAGGATGCTATATTTATGCATGACAATGCCCGACCTCATACAGGTAGGATTGTGAATGACTACCTTCAAGAGATGAACATTACTAGTATGGAGTGGCCAGCGCGCAGCCCGGATATCAACCCGATCGAGCATGCTTGGGACGAGCTAGGCAGATGCGTAAAACAACGAAACCCTCCCCCAATCACGCTTCGTGAGCTCAAAATTGCTCTCACAGAGGAATGGGAGAATATTCCCCAAAATCGTATAAGGAACTTGGTGTACAGCATGCCAAACCGCGTAAACGCAGTAATGGAAGCACGAGAAGGCAATACGAAGTATTAAAATTCAAGAAAATCGTAATAAAGTTCAAAAATTTCACGTTTCCTATTTTTGTTTTAAGGAGAGATCAGCAGTTTTTTTCTTTATGTAATTTTGTGTTAATAAAATGTATGGTGACTCATATTTTTTTTACTTTCATTTAAGGAGTATTACATTGTCTATTAAATACAATTTATTGCATTAACCTAGCATTTTTAGTTTCCGAGATTTTTAGGATTCTTTAAGTGACCCGGATTCATTGCTCTCGAGTGTATATACCTACATACAATCAAATCGTAGCGGAGTGAAAAATGTACATTGTTTTCTTTGTTTTTTTTTTGTAATTTTTACAAGATCATAGCCTTGTTTAATAAAGTATTACTGGGAACGATTCTTATGCCGAAAATATAGTTTTTAGAATTTTTCTCTGTTTTTTGAATCCAGCACATACTACCCGATGGATTCTGTTCAAAAATATATTCCCTATAAGGCTTATAAGTCTGGTCAGTCTATAGGCTATAAATTATCACGCTATTTGCTATGGGGGATGAGTAATATTGCTTTATGTTAGTAATATTGCTTTATGTTAGTTTACCGCAAATTGGAAAAAGACGAGTCAAAAGGTTAGAATATTGCAGATAATTACAGATTTAACCTTTTAAATGAATTTTATGACGCTGTACCTTTAAGGAGCTAAGCAGTCAATCTTGACACATACAGAGCGGATTTTTGAGATGGGGCAATAAGGACAGGTACCCTTGACCGTCGCTAAAAGAAAACAGTTTTAGGGGGCTGAACTTTTTGATCTTTAATCACAGATTTTGAGAAAAAATTTAGTCGGCAAGAAAATGTTAAATTTTCACACATCGTTCCTGTTTTTTATGGGGATCAACTCTATGTACAATAGAGTTGATCCCCATAAAAAACAGGAACGATGAATTGAGGTTGGAGTACTAGAAAAATCGGAAATCGCAAAAAAATTCGCTGGACAGGGCGCTGAAAGGGAACAAGTAAGTACAGCAGATAGTTACAGATTTAAACTTTTAAATGATTGTCATACCTAAAATCTCCTTTTTCTATAGCGTATGAGTGAACTTTAGACCCTGTTTCTCATACCTCCATTATATTATCAAGAACGCGTCAGAAAGCCACAATGGAGGTGCCATACATCCGTTAATGAGAACAAAAATGTATTTATTTTGTTGTTTACGTAGAGGAAAGTATTTAGTTACACTTAAGGCTCACGCACATTTGGGGAGGGCCGCGCCGCATCGCAACACATTGCAAAAATCTACTCTATCTAATAAAGAGAAGCAGGAGGATTTTTGCAATGCGTTGCGATGTGCGCTAGCCTTGCTCTGAAGTGGAAACATCTTAAATTTAGATTCGAAATTTGAATCTGTCTGAGACAATTACTGCGTTGCGATGCGGCCTGCCGCGATTCCTAATGTGCTTTGGCGCATTTTTGCAATTCGGCGCGCTCTGCGGCTCCCCGCGGCTGTAATGTGCGCTTAGCCTAAGGATCTATACCACCTACACCAAAAGCCACCTACATACAAAAGCTGCCAGTCTTTTGACTAAGCTACTCGTCGATAGCAATGCAGAGAGAATTTATTTTATCTTAATCTATAATATTTAGGATGCTGTAAAATATAATTTAGTTAAAAAAATATTATTCGTAACCGCATGCAATACACAGCTACATAAGCAAATCTCGATCCGAGCAGAAACAAAGAGTCTTATATTTCATGATCAAGTTTCTAAAACGTGCAAGAAAAGCAGACTTGAAATTTTTAAGAAAAAAACAATCTTAGTATTTCAAGGAACTATGTAGAGCATAGCGAGCAAGCGGCTGTGCAGGTCAGCTAAGCCAACGCGTTAGTCCAACATTTTGAATTTGCCGACTTAACACCAAATGAAAGATGCAATTTACTTAGATACGGTCTAGACCAGAGGTTCCCAAACTTTTTTTTCTCGTAGACCACTTTCAAAATTTTCCTTGATTCGGTGGACCCGCTGCTGCTACATTTCTACCATATTACCAAAACTTGTCAAAAAAACATTTTTATTTCACGCCAAAGTAGACCCCATCCTGTTTCCCGTAGACCCCTGGGGGTCGAGCTGGACCACTTTGGGAATCACTGGTCTAGACGGATTATGAGAATATTAGAAATTCCCTATTTGAGTAGTTTTTCATATCTACTGCTTTCGCTATGCAGGGTGGATTTATGAGACGGGGCAATAAGGGTTAAAGTATTTTTGCTATTTCTGACTTTTCTAGTACTCAAACATCAGTTGGTTCGTTAAAGTTGTTTGATCGTTCCGAGAAACAGGATTGATTGTCATCAAAAAAAGTTTTTGTGGAACTAACTAATTTTTTTGCAAACTGTACACTTTTTTCAAAATCTGTGAATGCAGAACACAAAGTTAAGGACAGTCTCCTAAGACCGTTTTCATGAAGCGACAACGATTAATATACTTGTCCTTACTGCCCCATCTCAAAAATCCATCCTGGTATACTCGGATAGAGTGCAGTCACGAGTTTTCTTAGATATATTACTATGAGCTCGGCAATTATATCTGATTACATGATTATTATGTGATAATTTGTGGAAGGTGGCAGCACAAGTAATATGGGACATCGAAGGAACACAAAAACTATCTGGCGAGACAAACGACGCCAAAACATAGGATGCTGCATCGGCTTAAAAAAATATGTGTCAAAGCAATATTAACGGACGTCTTGCGTCATAAATATCTGACTGCTCAGTTAAATTCAGAAGAATGTTATACCTCGCTGTGATCGAAAATATATCAGATCACTTTGGCAGCATAAAAATCTGATAATAATATTTCGAGTTTTCTTTTATAACGCAATTAGTGCCGCTCATATTCTAGAAATATGTGACATTCCACTGGAAGCATAAATATCTTATAGTCATGTTTGAAAGTAGTCATGTCAATAATAAGCGATTTTTTTTTTCTTTGCAGTGGTGGCACAGTGGTAACGGCCGCGACTTAAAAATTGTAAGGTCCTAGGTACGAACCCAGACAGGCGCTTTATTTTGTGTAAATTATTTCATCGTGAGTAAACCGGCATGTCCTAGGACCAAAAAATTCGAAGAAATATGACATTTACTAACCCGCACTGAGACCGCGTGGTAGATTATGGCCCACTCCTCTCACCCAGAGGAGGAATGTGTCCCAGCAGTGGGAAATTATAGGCCGATTATGCTAAGATTATGTATGGATTTTGTTCTCTTGTTAATTTTCATAGAAAATTAATAAAGTTTCAGGTAAAACTTTATAGAAAGAGAAAAATAGTGCTTGTGGTAATATTAGTGTTACGCTGACCGTGAGTCAGCGAAATGCCGAAATGGAGATCGAAAGCTCTCTCGTATACGTGGTCGCCGGTGCTTTCAGAGAGCAACCATTTGTAGCGAATCTGAGGCGATTTTCTTAAGTGCGATAGTGGGGAAGAAAGTTCTTCATCCTCAGAGGAAAAGGCACCCTTTTCCTACCGCTGAACAACAGGGCAAATATATCGAAACGATATCATGTAAGACGGAACTACGCATTTACAATTGAAATAGTAACTAAGTGTTAAATATTTGTTTAACATGACACAACTTCCACATTATATCACTAACCTTTCTCAGAAACACGATCAAAAAACTTGTAACCTGCTTCTTGCTAGTATCTACTTCGACGGCGAGCTAATATATATTCGTGTAGTTTGCATTTTACAGCGAAATTCCGAGTAGGTAGTTAACAGTCTGTAAATATTCGAAACAGTTACAAAGGACTGCAAAAGGCTTCGTAGCATATTTCAACAAAACCACAAAAAAACTGTATTCCCATTTCAAAATATCTTCTGAATTTACGCAGCGGAAATCAAGTACTTAGGTATGACAGAAATTCGTACAGAATTCTGCGACTCCCTTTTTTTTATTCTACAGAACAGTGTAAAGATTAAAATCTTATAACTCAAATGGACATGAAACACCAGTTTTTATATTCACGCAAAGAGCGTATCAGAGTATTTAATCCTCACGTTTTTATTGCTTACATTTTTAATTTTAACCCATTTCATACTTGTTAATTTTCAATCTCATCAATGGACAGCCCATTGATGAGCTCGCTGGTCAAGTGATTTATTTTACAATATCAGAAAAATCTATTGGTATAATTGTGGTTTTTTTTTCTTATAAATTCACCGTATAAAACTTTTCCAATAGAATTTGTGATAGTTATCAGGGATTGGCTGCCTTTTTCTATAACAAGAGGTGTAGCAAAAAAGGTTAGATATACTTGCATAAGAAGCTCGCAATCAGCAGATAGAAGACCTTATCAACACCAAAGAAATGACAACAGTAAGGTACTAGGACACATAAAAACAGAAACAGCACAACAGAGTACAGAGTACAACACAAACACATATATTATGGTACACACGGCTACACATCAAACATTTCCAGTATAACCTGACCTCTCATTGTACGGAAGCCCTATGAAATGCGAGATCAGCATAAACTGGAAATGTATAGCTTGATGTGTAGCCGTGTGTACATCTATTTCATACTAAGTTTAGCTCATAAAATAATAACACTTTATGAGTAGATACGTAATCGACGAGAAACTCCAGTAAACAGATACGATCAATAAATTCTACGTGACATTTATTTGCCGATGATATTTAGCCGAAATAATTTCTATACAAAGATGAGCCGAATTTCACCGCCCTTATATACTGGATTCTTTTCCCCGAGAACCTATTTTATAATTGGCTCTTTTGTAAGCTGCTTCTATTTTTGAAGATCGCGATAACGATAACACTCCTAACATGCTTAGCCTAATTTCATTATGCTTGTTTATTCAATTAGTTTGCTAAATCACTTCAGTCTCTTTTCGGAGTACACACCATCAATTTGGAGCCAATGGGATCTGTCTTGTGAAGTAGGGCTTAAAAATTATATTTTGGAACGAACTGAGAACTGGAAAAATATGTGGGATACCTTTGATATGAAACCAATAATACATTATAAAGCAATACTAAACACGATTTTAATAACAATGTGTAGTTATAGATATCAAACATTAAAGGCTTATAGGGTATGAAAAAAAAAAAACCACATTGTCAATGGGAACAGGGACAGTCACTGCTAGAGTGAGTGAGTGTCACTCTTATCGGTGATTCATCTTCGTAACAAAACTAGACGGTGCCTCTTGCTGCGCCGTCATAAAGATTAGCTGTTGGTCCTTTGGTAAAAGTTAAATAAGCCTATGTATTCAAAATCAAAAGATGGCCATTTGAAAAAGACAACATACAAATGCAGTGATTGAAATGAGTTCTACTCCATCATAAGCTTCATTATACCGAGGCAATTCAAATGAATTCTAGAAATCGAAATTAATTACATTGAGTAGGTGATTGCCAAGTCATTCTATTTATTAAACAAAAAAAGATGACAAATAGACAGGTACTGAATAAATTAACAGACTTGGTTTTAACTTAGATTTCAAATCTTTTTACAATAGAAGAACTGCGTTGCGAGACTTGGCATTTTTTACATGTTATGTTTTTGATGAGATCTCATTTATTTTTGTAGTTAGATACACCGACACTGATACTGAACCTACATCAGTTTAATAAAACGTGTGGATTTGTGTGTTATCTGCGGCATCGTAGGTAGATCCCACAGGTTGTAATACCTAATTATTATTGCTTCTTCATTCAATTTCAATGCAGTTTAATTGACAACTGATTTCATTTGTTGCCCATTTTACGAGTAACCTTTGAAGAGACTGATTGTGCCAACGAGTACCTTTATATTCCATTAGATAGGTAGACTAGGCACTATGTAAAAACGGTATATAGGAAATTCAAAACCTACCTATCTATCTACTTAGGTAGTGTAAGTGAAGAAAACTGTATGAACTGTAAAAGTAATTGACCGCAATGTCTATCTCGTTTTCTAGATACACGAACTGCATAAGTAACTTTGTAATCCTATATAAATAATATGCGATTACAAAGTTACTTATGCAGTTCGTATATCTAGAAAACGGGACTGAAATTGCGATATATTGTAAATTTTCCTTGCTTTATAGGGTAAACACTAATTGTGTTCAAAATTTGTAGTTTGTGTGTCTGCTAGTAGTACCTTAGAATTTAGATGGTCGGTGAGTCAGTATGTCATCAGTGACAAAATTTAGGAACTTGACCTGCAATAAGTTCTTAAACTACTGGTTCAAATTGAATGTAATTTGGGAATATACATAGTTACACTAAGCCCTCTTGGTCACTGAAAATTCAGGTTTCTAGCTTTATCCACGACGAAGTTAAAGGGGGTCGAAAATGTCCTGAATGGCTTCGAAAAAAGATGGTACGGCTATGTGTTTGTTTTGCTCGAATTGACGGGGGCACTACCGTGCCCCCCGATATTATCTGCGTTCAATTCATAGTACGCAATTCATCTGTTTGACAGTTTTGTATTAGGGAGTGCCTCCGCTGCCGGCGCCGGCTCCCGAATTGGCTGCCGGCACCCGTTGCTGAATTGGCTGCCGCCGCTGTTTTGAAATAAAAAAGCGAAAAACGGGGTTGGCGGCAATTAGGCATATTGGAGTAGATAGGCTGGGTAGGCATAATTAAAAAGATATGTAGTAAAACATTACTTTTTTTCAGTATTATCCTTACATATTATAAAACAAAGTCCCCGCCGCGTCTGTCTGTCTATCTGTCTGAACGCGATAAACTCAAAAACTGCCGAACCATTTTCAAACGGTTTTCACCAATGGACGGAGTGATTCATGCGGAAGGTTTTAGTGTATAATTCATTAGGGTTTTGTGTAAATTGGCTGAAATTTGACGATTATTGTTGAAGATGTCGGAAAAAATCATGTCGACTGGGAACTTTATTGGCGTGCGCCGAGGAAATCGTTAAAGTTACATAAAATTTATGTTCTACAGTATTGTTTATCTTAAATAGTTCAACAAAAAAGTCCGTGATGGCCTATGTCTATCTTCTAAGGATGACCCACAATTACCATTTTTATCTTTCAGAATTAGATAAAAATTTCATTGTTATTTCCGAACCTATTTTGACCGGTATTATATTAATCTTTATCCAATAAACTATGTTAGTTAAATTGAGTCAAAAGTCCGGCTTTTTTGCGGGTAAGTCCGGTTTTCTAATTTTTAGAGATGGCAACGCTACCTACGTACGAGCCGAGCGAGCGTAGCGAGCGTTTTCGCGGCCGGTGACTGCCAAAAACGACTAGAATATATAGAAAGAAATACTTTAGTTAAGGTTAGTTAGTTGGGAGTTCTGAATACTGGCAGGGTTACCATATATGCCGCGACGCCGGTATCCATTATTGAAGCCGGCGGTGCCCACAGAGTATGTAATGTGCGGCAGCCGATGTTTTTAATCTCGGCTACCGGTAGTAATGTCATGCCGGTTCCCAATGGTGTTATTTTTGGGAGCCGGCGCGTATAATAAAATAACATTTAAAATGTAGACATAAAAAAATAAAAATTTCATTTGATTAATAAAAACTGTAAAGAAAAATCATCCGGTAAAATTACGGTCTTCATTTTTACATGCGGCAATATTACTTCAAATAGGATTCTGATATGAATTGAATTTGATTCAGCTAAAATATGTGTCACCATAGAGGAATTACTACGAATTCAGAAAATGAACTGCTTTTAGAGAAATTTTCTGGGAATTCAGAAAATGAATTTCTGAATGTGACCGTTTTAGACCTGCTGCAATAAATGTTTATTCAGTAATTGATCAAAGGGAAAGAACAGCGCTCTTAATTGAATTCAAACTAGCAATTTAGCAGACCTGTACCCTAACTGCGTAATATACGATCAATCACAATCTATTTCGATTTGAAACAGATTGCTAATCCATTGCTTCATAAGTTGGAAAAAAAACCTGCTCAACAACGTAAATAACGCGATGAATGTTGTTGAACTGTCAAAATGAAACAAATTAGTCATAATTGTTTACGAAAATAAGTTACGCAATCAAGGCACTTGATTATCACATACTTTTTATCAAGGAACACATAGGTAGTCAGCTCTCGTTAAATACCAGTAAAACCGCTAGCAACAGCTAATTGTAAGTAAATGATAAGTATTTACAGGACTATAATTCAGCAATTAATTAAATCTATCGAAAGAGTTACTTAAATTAGGAACAATTAACGTCACTTAATCACTTTATATTATTTCAGAAACACGCATAAAAATATTTCCATAGGAAATACGAACCGAAATGCTAACTTACATACCACTGGCAAATATGCTGATGTTAGTGTGATTTCAATTTAGCATGGGATGCCCTCGGTACCTACCCTCCAGGCTTTGCGCTTTGAACTAATCTGTTCTGTGTGCACAATTTACACGCGTTGTGGACGTCGAGGCGGCGCCACGTACGCCTGTTTGATTCATTAGCAATGCACTGCGTTTTGCTTTTGAAGCTAGTTTAAATTTTTCTTTATATTTGTCGTACGCTTAAGCATATGTTTAAGCATACGACAAAGAAAAAGACAGTAGTCAGTAGTAGGCAGTGGTAACTTCATGATAGACTGATGCCTATCATAATGTTACCACTGCTGGGACTGGGCCTCTTCTGTGAGAGCGTTTGGGCCGTAATCCAACACGCAGGCTCAGTGCGGGTTGGTGGATTAAACACACATACTGGGTAATTTTTTAACCAGTGCATAAACTTAAACACGTGACTTTACTCATCATTATGAACAACTTTTTTACTATGGGACCTAATCTGGAATCGCGAAAAAAATTTAGTTGTTCCCTACATTTATGTTCGCGTAAAGGCTCGTGGAAACTAGCGCGATATCGCGGGCGCTACAGGCAGCGCGACCCTTGTCACGTTGGTCTGCACGAGCCTAACTCGTTAAAGTGTAGGGAACAGCAGATTTTTTCGCATAATATTAATCATGCCGAGTAGTAAAATAAAATCATGAAAAAAAATTTTTTTAGGTTACCTCCCCTACATGACACGTAAAGCAAATTCACAGCAGTAGTATATATAACGAAATTAAAAGGAAAACTATCACAGCTAAGTAGGCTATACAAGTTAACGAGTTAGCCTAACAATCGACGAACTTAGATTTGCTGTTGCAAAAACATGTTCTTCCATACATTCCGTATGGGAAAACATGTTTTTCAACTAGAAAGTTAAGTTTGTTTTTGGGATAAATTCACCCCAACTACGAAACACTCTATTGTGCGTGGTAGGACACGCGCTTGGCCGGTTTTTATTTGTAACAAAAGCTCCGTATTTATACACGATTTGAAGGTAAGTTTCCAATACGTAAGATGAATATTGTACTGTGGCGGCATCTACATTGCCACATCCGAACTACGCATCACACTGACGATGCGTCCTGCATCGCGCAAGCAGAGTTTACGGCGCAATCAGCATACATATAACTTCCCGACATCAATCGTCGAGCAGTTTACCACCAGACACAACACCCGTCTGAGGAGGATCCTCCCTTTTCAATAGAGTATGAGTGAAATTTACACCCTTTAAACTATTTAACTTTAGTACAATGGTGAAAAAGAGCAATAAAAATTAGTAGATATGAAATGAAAGGTAAGTTAATGTGAAAACAAATAGCGTACAAATTCCGCGTACAATCACAATATTGACAGAATATTTAACTCAAGATTAAAGAAAATTGTAGGTTAATTACCTATCAGTGGTACTGATCATGAACTTAGAAGCCCTACCTTTTCTTTTTATATAAATAAAGGAAATGGAAACGATTACATACACTGAATTTAACGAGATGAAAATGGTGTGAATTTATATATTCAAACGTATATTAGTGTATTGCAGTGACGAGTTGCTATCCCACAATTCACACAGCGATCCATAGTTTCAACAATATCCAATCCACAAAGCGGCGGTAAAATCCAAAATAACAATTTTAAGTCAATCATTTGAGCGATCTTCGGTGTCCAATGTGAAAGCAAGGGTCGCAGGAGGAGACGCCCAGGGCGTCGGGAATCGCGGGGCGATTTCCGGCCACCGTAGGCGCGGGCTTGCGGGCGGTGAGCAATGGGTGGCTCACCGTCCGATAAGGACCAGGCCCGGGTCGACGGCGCGTTGTGTTCCACGCGCGCCTCAAAGAGATGTCAGCAGATTTGAAGGGGTCCACTAGGGCCGATGCCTGCCGGGGTTGCGAAGAAAACCGAAAGGGAGATCGTGGCCCCCGGCAACAGGGCAACCGAAGGAACACGGGTGGGTTTTAGTCAGTAAGAGTCTGACACGCCCTCCCGCTCCGCCCAGAGCGGGAGAAGGCGGGAGAAGTTATTTGATGATTTCCCACCCTCAAAAAAAAAAAAAGGGTCGCTCACACGGTTACACATCAAGCTATACATTTCCAGTTTATGCTGATATCGCATTGGATTTCCGTACAAAGGTGGTCAGCTTATACTGGAAATATATAGCTTTATGTGTAGCCGTGTGTACAAGGTAGGCAGGGTCAGAATCCGTAAAAAACAAAGCAATGGTCGTTGAAAATGAAAAATAATCGGGAAGCACTCAAAACGCATCGGAAAACACGAAACAAGTGGCAGGTAGTAGGGGTGGGCGTTGCGACGACGAACCGTTTACAAAGACTGTTTTGTGTTTTGTGATGATGAAACCGTTTTACGTCCTGGGTTCAACTTCAAACAGTCTTCATTGCACAAACCAGTCTTCGAAATACTTGGTGCGATTTTTTATTTTTCATTTAAGAAAATATAGTCGGGTAAAATTATTCAACTATCTATCACACTCGTAAAACAGTCCTTCCAATAAAAAGTGAACTCTTTGTCAATAAAATACAGTCAATAATGTATTACCAGTTGTCAATGCTGTCGTTCGTGATGCGAAAAAACCATTTCATACATTTCAAATCGTTGATAGTTGTCAGAAACTACTCTCGATGAAAACGCAATTCTATTCCATGTTGGAACAGTTTCGTCCTTTAACCGTTTTCTGCAACTGTTTTCGTCGTCGGGAAAATGGTTTCTAATGTCTAGTGTCAATGTCAGTCAGCTCATGTCAGGTACAGAGCATCCACTGTCAGTGACATAGACTAAAAATATAAGACTGATTTTAATCGATATGAAATTGATAAAAAATATTTTGGTTTTTCAGTCATTAGTGATGTTTCATTTAAATTAAATGCACTATGTTGTATAAAAGTATATATAGTGCATTTAATTACTTTGAGTTAATTATATTACCTAGTGCTACCTAGTGGGTAGGTTTTCTTTTTAGTTGTATAATCGATTACTTTAATCGATAATCTCAAGAAGACTATCTTTATCATATTTCTCCGCTTCCAGATGGAGAATTGAGCTGATTTTTGATAGTCAAGGATGATGCTTTCCGGGTATCAAAACCAGGCAAAACCACTATGACAGATTGCTACAAGCATAATCAGCCTATAATGTGCCCACTACTGGGACACAGGCTTCCTCAATTTGAGTTGGGACGTAAAACACCACGCGAGCCCAGTGCGGGTTGGTAGTTGTAGCATGTCTTCAAATTTTTGGTTCTAGCACATGCCGGTTTCCTCACGATGTTTTCCTTCACCGTTTTGAGAGCAGTGGTGGTTTATACAAAGTAAAGCGCCTGTCTGGGTTCGTACTTACGACCTATCGTAAGTCACGGCTATTACCACTGTTGATTGCTACAAAAGTAGAGGTAATACCAGCCGGCAAACACTACTATTATATCGAGTGATCGCAGTCGTTGCAGACATAGAGTGATATGAAAATGGTTCTGAAACAATCGAAGTGATTGACAGAATGGCTTCTAAACTTTTGTTTTATAGTATTAAGGAATTTAAACGAGCATTTGAGAATTTGTATAATTTGTAGAAAACAATTAAAACGCGAACTTATTTCGAACCGCTCCCGCCACAATCCGCTCATCCAATACGGGTGCAGCTTCTAGTTAGAATGTTCTAGAAGTAGTGTGAAAAATAGACGAGGCGCACCTTTTTTGACAAGAATCGTCTGACATCCGTCAGCTGGGCAACGCATCAAGATATAATTTACGAAAACTTACCTTCATCCCAAAACCCTATTGTTTCAATCTATATTGTGATGTGTGTGTTAAACATATTATGTTGTGATATCTGTATGTTAAACAATATGAATTAAAATATTGAATAAAAGCATGCTAATATATTCTGTACTATTAAACGAGCAATAATTGTATATACCTATTTATTTATTTATAATCACGTTTTCGAAAATCGTTCTAACGATTTCGATCAAATTTCCAATATTGGGGTTTACGGGGGCGAAAAATCGATCTAGCTAGGTCTCATATCTGGGAAAATTCGTTTTCTCCGTATTTTCACCCGAGTAGAGCTCGGTCGCGCAAAGTTTAGAATACGATAATAAATAATGACATAGCAGCGTGGAAATACTAAGTACGTACTATTATTTTTTCATGGGATCATGGAACTAGTATGTACTATACATGGGATTAGTATGAACTATAAGAGCATTCTCTATTATCACCAGAGCAGAGCTCGGTCGCCCAGGTACTTGTAATAATAGTAATAAAATAAGACTAAGTAAACTTAAAAATTTGAACGCTTGCTTGCAGGCAGAATATAATGACACTTAGGTTATAATATAAGATCTTATCTGTACTAGAGATAAGTTGTAACAGGTTAAACATGATATCTGTTATTACTGTTACACAAATATAACAGATCCAAATATCTGTTATTAAATAACAGCCTGTTATTTTTGTACGGACGATAAATATGTATTTAAATCTCAATTGAATAGCTTCTTTATCTCTTTTCGTTTTAAGTTTTTTATAATGGTCACTGGTGAGTAACACGACCTAATTTAGGAGTCACTTTTGTGTAAATGTTTGTCCTTGTAAGACCACCAACTGTATTTTTAGGGATAATAAATACTAAGTACTTCTATTTTTAGCATAGTTTAACCGCTTTAGTAAGAGTGAGAAGTAAACATTTCGAAGTAAATAATAGGTATCACCCTTTTAGCCAGGATTATTCTTTAATGAGGAAGAGAGAGAAATTGATAACCTTGCAATATTGTTTCCTTTGTATGAGTGTGTATGTAAGTAACAGCCGTGGTAATAGCCTGTGTTGGGACTGTTATAAAAAATAACAGTAAGAGCCGCGGTAAGTCTTTGAGGGTCTGTTATTTTAAGTAACAGATAAGTTATATTGTTAGTAACAATTGTTATCTGTTATTTTTAAATATCTGTTACGATAATACGCCTCACTCCTAATCTGTACCAAAACAATGTATTTCTAGCAAAAAAACGTTTGGTTTGATTAGATGTGATGACGTGGCTCGGCTAACATTACCTATTTGTTTTATTTTTCCGCCGCTATTTTGTACCTTTCTGTTGTTTTAACTGTTGCAATAACAACAATTTTACTTTTCAATAATGCCAATAAACTCACGCCTTCTTCCCATAGGGTAGACAGAAACTACAGAACACCAGACTCCTTTAGCTTCGTTTATGTTCTTACATCACCAATATTAGTTTTTTATTGATGATGATTTTTATTTATGTACGATATAGGACATGTTTTATTTATATCATCTTATATTATTTTTATTCTTATATAATATTCTATATTTATCTTATGTTCTATTTTATTATTATATATTTTTATTGCATCTTTTATTAAAACCTGCTTTTATAAAATAATTGAATCATTTTGTAACATTGTTTTTATCTTATTTACATTTATATTAGCGGTCATTGTTTTCACGCCAATTAAACCTATTAATAGAAGAATTTATTGGTTTTATCCCGTTACTTTAGATAACAATAAAATATTATATTTATACTGTAATTGTCATACTACAGATAAGGAAGGAGACAACGACGCTATAATTGTTCTCTGCTGCTTGTTGATTTCATACCATTTATTTAATTTAGCTTTTGTAAATTAATTTTCGATCCCGCAACGTCGTGTTTGGTGATTATAAAAAATGCTTTGAGAAATAATAAATAGAAATGAGTAATCCATCCATAAATCTAATGCCGATAAGAACAAAGTTGGAAGCTGTAGAGTCGGACCCGAAGGTTTAATTTCATCGGCTAGGGGTAACACAACCGCAGTTCAGAAATCGAATTTAGAAATCCGATTTCCGAGGCTTATTTCATAAAACCGGGTTTATCGGTTATCCTGATTTTGTAAATAAATCCTATTTGATTTAATTAATCAAATGGTCTTATCACTCAGCTTTCTTTCAAAATCACTTTTTAAGAGCTAATATTTATCAATTAATCTAAAACATAACACTCCTTTTCTGTGAAGACCTATCTAAACAAAACTAAGTATTATTTATTATATGAAAACCAAATGCCACTGCCGATGAAGCCGGTCAAGTGATTCTCTACTGCGATCAGGAATGGGGCATCCTTTTGTCGAGCGTAACAATGGTTTCGAGAAACTTGTGGCTACATCCGAAGATATGATATTGGAGACAACACTGTACATCCGAAATAGACGAATGCATCATTATGTTAACGTGTTCTCTCAATCGGTTCTCCAATGCTATTCGACGGGCAGCAAATGTTTCCGCAGAAGTTCCATAAGCATACTTACGGTTAGTAGAAGGTACGGGAGAAGAAATTTGTGGCTTACAGAGATACTACGCCCCCAAAATGAAAGCACAGCACAGAAGAGGTATTAAACACAAAAAAGTGATGGCATACCGTAATTAAATTATTAAAAGTAGAAGAAAAACCGATACTTACCACCGTTTTACCTAAACTAAAACCCGGTTTTTTCAAATGGCGTTGAAACCGGATTACCCGGTTTCTTGTGCATTTATAACAATGGTCGGGCAGCCTGTGACACAACTGAGTCCATGCCTATATCGTATTATAGAGGTAAGGTGTAACATTAACTACCCGACAAACATCCGAAAGTTTCAGAAGCGAGTACTCTGACTGTGGCTCTGACAGGCAACAGATAATTAAGTTACACTACTAAACAATTGATATATTGACAATTATTAAAATTAAGATGATATGATACGACCGACAATATTATGGCGAGCATACAGGGTTTAATTAAAAAGTGTAAAATATTTTAAAGTGATGACACTTATGTAGATAACACTTATATGAAAAGCTTTTCCTATGGTATCGAATCTGAAATATGGAAAAAAAGAAATCTGCTGTTCCATGCACGGAACACCTGTTATTGTTAGACGAATCTATGCTCTAAGGTTGGACAACTAATTGCACCAAACATCATTGACGTTGAAGGATCGATTTTACACGCAGTTCGTCAATTTGATACTGATGTTAATTGAATATGAAATACGCACTTGTCAACCACAACAGCCCCGGGCTATATTATGGGTTCGGATGTAATTGCTATTAGTAGTGCTACCCACCTACATCAACCTTGAACCGTATTCAAGATGCCAGAATCGTTTTGATGGAACCATTGATATTATATACGAAAATGAATAACAACAATATTCTGATTTTTTGTGTGACAAACAAGTGACAATATTCACTAATAATCAGTGATCGGAGTTGATTTGGGTTCAATGAACTGGCACGTATATATTATTATTATGAATATGCCTCCGGGATTCCGGGATTTTGAAGTAATTAAGATTTTTTTTAAGGAATTGCAAATGTTGTAATGTGTAGAATAAATAATACATCAATATGAATAAGAAATGTTTAAGCCTTTTGCTGTTATTGCATTTAATGCGAAAAAATATTAAGAAGTATAAAAATATATTTTTATTTATTTATTCAAGAATAGTAACAAGCAATAGATAATATACTTACAAGAAATAACTGATAAATTAGTCATATTATGTAAGTCATACAGTAAGATTCACTTTATTACTTGATAAATAACAAAAAAAAAACAATTTTAAATGTTTATCCATTCTATAAATTTCTAATGTAGTAGTTTAAAAATCGTTACTTTTACAATATTTGATTCAATCCCGTAAGTACCAAAATGAAATCTTGGAAAAGAGGCTTATCTATGTTATGATTTCTATCACTATTCATGAGAGTACGAGTACGTAAAATCAATCTACCTACTCCGATCAATGCTAATAATAAATTAAGGTCCGCTAGCACCACCAATATTATAAATGCGAAAGTGAGTTTGTTACGCTTTAACGCTAAAACGGCTGAACGGATTTGTATGAAATTTGGCGCATGAGTAGACCATGACCTGGATTAGGACATAGTATACTTTTTATCCCGATATTCCCACGGGATTGAGACTTATGAGGGTGCAACCGCGGGGCGCAGCTAGTCACTTAATACATTTAACGCCAAACGTATTTCAAACCTCACTCTGCCTCTGTCATCTTTAAAGATTGGCAGAAATAATAATAATAATTTTATTTCAAATTCAAGATAGTAATTACATCATAAATAAAGACATATCTTTAAGGATCTTATATTAACAGAAATTCGACAAGACATCTGTGTCTGAACTAGATAAATAACTATCTGTATTTCAGACAACAGCGCTCATTCCTAAAATATACAGTAAACGCTTACAAGTTCAAATTTGTTATAATGATTTCGTTATTTTTAGATCAATTAGTAGCAAATAAAGTAAAAATGATGTAATGTGGAGTGGGGTGTGGTGTGAACCTCCTTTTGTGTCGAATGTAGATGAGTGAAGTGTGTGTAGGAGGGTGAGTATATGAACTTAATGTGGTACAATTAAGAGGTTTTCAGTTTCGTCATAGGTCAGTTTATGAATGTACTGAAACACTTCATTCTTACAACTTTTGCTATTTAAGGCAAGTATGTCGACAATTCTATCAATCCTGCTATAAAGGTACGGACCCAAGAAGCAGAAGTACCTATTAACGAATGGGTGTTTAAACATGGATCTGTCTGTACTGGGTATAGGTTTTCGTCGCCTGGATGGTATAGTTGGTTTTTCAAAGTTCACTTTCATATGCTGCATGCAAGACAGTGAGCAGTAAGAATAATTGGCGGAGAGAGAGGACCTAACAGGCTTGGTACAGATGATAAGTTGGAAACAAATAGGGACGGAAAGTGCTTACTTTGAGAATAGCTCTTTGGGCTACTTCAAGTGGCTTTAGTACGGTTTTTGGTGCACAACAAATAACGATGATTTAGATTTTAGCGATTTGTGATGCAAGTGGCCCTAAGAGTAAAATTAAGAATGATAAATAAACTATTCTGTACTTAATTCGACACTCTAATTTGGATAACAATTATTCTACTTTTGGCTACTCCAACTTTAGAAATAGTTTCTTAGACGTTAGATATTTCATACAGTTTGAAGTCTGCTTCAACGAGACACTGTTTCTTCCATGACGTTAAGTATTAAGTTCCGGTTACAGTCAGGTTCACTAAATTTTTATTAGTTCAGAGATGTCCTTCAACGGATAGCGTTTGGCAGTGAAGAAATAATTTGAGAGTTATTTAAACAACTCATTTATCGCTAGTAGAGATTGAATACGGTAAAACTTCAGTCAATCAAATGAGCTGATATTAAATAAGATATTCGTGCTTTGGTGGGCCACTTTTGTCTAACGCGTAAATAATGCCCTGTTTTAGCTTATAAGGTTCCCACTGCTGAAACACAGACCCCTCTCTGTGATATCAGTGAGCCGTAATCCACCACGCAGGGCCATTCCAGGTTGGTGGATGGCACATGTCTTCGTGTTTTCGTTTTTAGGACATGCTGCGGACGTGCATATTTCCACACGATGTTTTCCTTCACCTTTTTGAGAACAGCAATGATAAAGAAATCCTTATCAACCAAATAATGGATGTATTTTCCAAACATTAATTGCAAATATTGTCAATAACTTCAAGGCGATGCAGCTTGCGTTTTGTACAAGTATATTGTCAGTCTCAGACAAGGTCACACGCAGATTTACTCAAGATCGCCGTATCAGCAAATTCAAGCTGATAACCTAGCGACCTAATTATCGAACATTGTCTTGATGTTACTAACTTACATGCAAATAACTATACAATGTATGTACAGGAATCGGGGTTGAATTTTACGCTGGTGTACATTTTAATTGGCCTGTTAAAAGTATTTCATACCAAATATTGAGCTAAATATTTCGGAACACGTTGCTTTCGATTGATTTTAAAAAAGCAAATAAAAACAGTTTGCCGTTTTAGGTTTTTGCAAAAATATTGTGAGTGATATCGAATGAAAAATCATTCATTAATAGCCTGCCAAAATCATAACCTTTTTGCTTTGGCCTAGTCAGGTTACACGTACGTATATTTGCGAAGCACTGCAATGTAAAATAATATTGTTTACGCTATCCGTATGATTTTAATATTTTTCCGTGTTCTTTTTGGATTTGCTGTGGACTTTCCAGCGAACTTTTAACAGTTATGCTCAGTGCGGTAATTAGCGCGTCGTGTTAGGCGTTATCGCTAATTACACCAGAGTATCTACAGCAAACTCTGTCGTTGCTGGTCTTATTTTTACTTGCACAGTACTAACAAGCGTCTCCAGCAGTTTGTAACAGCTTCTAAAAATGCATAGTTTACGCGATTTTTAAGTTAATTTTCTTGTATGAAACACTACTCAGACTACTTACTATTAATTACCGTAGATATAATATAATTCATTAATTATATCAAGTCTAGTTGCAAACCTTTCGTCAGTTGAACAAGAGTGTAACGAATTACACAATTTTGTGCAGAAAACATGTGCCCCTTGTTATTAAGACGTAGATATATACCTTAATTTATTTTATCGTGTTTGACATGTAATAAGATATAGAAGTAAACTTCAAGAGTTTTATCTACTGAAATTTTCCGATGTAACAAATATTATTTTGCTCGGAAAGTTTCATTTTATATTAGCCCATCGCCTGACATTTGTAGGAATTCCTCTTCAAATTGAAGCTGCATCTCAACGTTATATTTACGGAATATCTTGTTGTTCTCCGCGTAGAGTTTCAGTAAGAATCCCTTTAACGTTCCTTTCAATTACCATCGCGAAGCTCCACTGAGGACTGCAGTATTAATAACGACGTTTTTTCCGTCGATTCGCAAACTAATAAAACCATCTTATTAACTTGTCAAAATAATAAGTACATATTATTGAGAAACTTTAAATAATTTAAAAGGCTGATTAACTTACACTACTTGATAACGTTAGTTTAATTTTGTAAAAATGATTTGTGTAGGATCGGTCAAACGATGGTTATAATGAGATCGAAAAATACTCTTATATAACAGCGATACATTTTAAAGTGCGGAATGTTTGGCTGACAAATATCATAGAAAGATATATCAGTTGATCTCCCTACAGCTATTAAATTTAAACGAAGTTCCTCTTTTGACTGACGAAGTGACGACCAATGGAAATTGACGAATAAATAAACTTGGTAAGAATACTTCAGGATAACAAGAGCGCGGTGTGCCGATCGATACTCACATTGATGAATGATAGAAGGGGATTCATTCTTACATTGATTGAGATCCCATAAAAATTGTTTGTATCAAACTGCATTTATTTCAATTAAACCATTACCATTTACAGGCGATCTTGAATTGTCAATGAGAAGGTTAAGCAGAAAGATGAAGCTAGTATCCCATTCCAAAGCGTAGTAGGTTCCTATGGAGAAGAACGGCATAAAACTTCAATGAACCCTCTTTTAAATCAAAAGATTGTTACTAAATATTGGTAACATAATTCATGTAGAAATTATACATAGATAATATAAATTATATTATGTGAGAACGAAACGAGTTTATGCGCCCAACCAGCATCGAGCTAAGCATTTTTATCAGCGATGTAACCAAGTTATAATGGGCTTGCCTCCATAGTCTGTGTTTTTAGAATATTCCTCGAAGCACACCCACTTTGACACGCACCAAATGAAGCGCAACCAATGATCAAACATAGAGAAGAGCATGAAGGATTTGATGAAATGATATCGATAATATATAGATAATACCAATAGGGCCGACGGGATTACAAACGGGCCAGGTAAAGCGGATAATGACCATGATAGAATTAAGCAGAATGCATGTGAAAGTCAGGAAAATGTAATGCGATTTTCGTTAAATTATTTTAACGGTAGAAAAACATTTATAATTTCCTACTACCCACCTACCTACACGAATTATTGTCCTATTAAGAGTACTTTGCGGTTTAAAGCTAAAATGGAAGAATTTAATTGCGGTGCGATGGTAATATTATTACGCAGTTTGGAAATATTCAACTTAAACCGCATTACTGAAATTAACGTGCAATTTAAGCTGGAAATTACCTACTTACCGAATATAGTGGTAAAATTATTCTACTTAATTCAGCAATTGAATTACATGAAAACTATTGATTGCTAATTTGCGCCGCGGGGCTTGGAAGGGCTTTTGACTTTATGTATATTCTGTATGAATTATGGACTGACTCGTAATGATTTTCGACTAAATCATTTTTAATTTTGCAAGCCACGCTTGGTTAGTCGCGATAAAGATTTATTGCAATTGCTGACATTTTTATAATGCAGTGTAATTTTGTTAATTTCTTTCAAACAGCAATTATGTACTATTTTAATCTAAAAGTGGAAACTGTACTTACAGACATACGACGTCGTGTAAGTCTGTTTTTATCTTGTAAAATCAACAGCACTTAAACGAAGTTGGAAGTTGCTCAGATGAAACTCGTAAATGTTATGTGAAAATTATTTCTTTATATCTGAATAGTGAATTTTGTTTCAGGTTTTTGTTGCGTGATAGCTGCGGAAGGGTTATAAATATAACATAACATCACGACTGTAATCCCCGAAGGGTTAGGCAAAGGTGCACACCCACATTTTGCCAGTTAAGTATGTAAAATTTCCAAATCCGTAACGGAAAAAAAGTTACCCTATTAATTATTTTGCAGTTTACACAATGGAGGTAAAAATTAATGTAATAAATCTAGAGAAAGCATGCATGGCAACACTGGGAATATGGCACTCTCTAGGGACGCGTGCCTGTCCATGGATACGCGATAGATTTCAGAGAGGACGGCAGAAAACGACGAAAAAATAAGTGGTAGGTAAACGAATTCGCAGAATGCATTCGCTATTATGTACGGACACAACTCTAGATTAGGTATATGTAACACATAAGTAACAACATCACGCCCGTTTACCCAGAAAGGTTCGGCAGGGTCCGGCTACGGCATATTTCGCCAGCAACTCAAATAACTCCAACTCAACATGCAGAAAAATTTGAAGAAATAAACGTAGCAAACGGTTTGGAAGCTATCGCTAAAAAATAAATCACGAGACTGAAAAGTATTTATTGTCACTTACATAAAGATAACCCACACTCGCTCTCACACACTCATACAAACACATACACGCACTCACTCGACTCAGCACATCTACACTCTTCATTCTACTTTGTTTTATTTAATTTTAATTGTAAGATTTTATATTTTGTGTTTTGATACTGAAATCTCCAAAAGCATAAATAAAAACATGATTTTTTGTGATACTCAAATTGGGAGTCGAAACTGTCTCTCCTAAATACAGATCACTCAGTGATCTAACTAGGAGAGTAGCGATTCACCCAACAATTAATTGTACCTACACCATGTAAATTAATGTATAAAATGATTTATATAATTTAGTGTACTATTATATAAATAAATACTTAAAAATTCAAATAATTTATTACAATTATGCACATAAAAGGCACTTTTGAACGTCAAAATTTACAAAAAATAGAATACTAGTCGCGGGCGAGAAACTCCACCGTTACTCTTTTAAAATGTTTTACAATATTTTGTATACATTAATTATTTATATAATTATATGGGAAGACGATGTACCTGGAATAAGATTACTATACCACAATAGGTAAAAATAATTATAAATGAAGCCTACTAGTTCAAACTAGTTTCAACCAATCAAACGAGTATTAAGTAATGGTTGAGTTTTGAGTGAAGTTCTAAGTGCAGAATATCTGAAACTGACAATGCACACAATGCACAGATACCTCATATCATAACGAATCTTAACGGCTTCCCTCTCGCATACTATACACAGAGCAATCGAATTTTTCAATGGTATTTGATCGTTGTTATTTTATTCTGCGTAAAGGTTTTACAGATCAAATTGAAATGCTCGCGTTCGAGTGGTATCAACGTGCCTTTATTTATTTTGTACGATTTTTCACACATCGATATTTACCGATGTAATAACAACAGATTAATTCCAATGTATGCCAGTAGACAACAGAGTAGCTTTTTAAAAGCTAGGCTTTTTAACTCAAGTAAAGACTTTTATACAAAAAAAAAAACCGACTTCCAAAAAAACACTACAGAGTGAAAAATAACTTAAATTTCGGAAGTCGGTGTCTTTGGTTTTAGTTATTTGCCACCGACTTCCGAAATTTAAGTTATTTTTCACTTTGTAGTGTTTATTCCTCGCTTTTTAGTGGGTAGTTTATAATTCATCACCTTTCTCATCACCTTTTTACAACATATTGCTTTTCCCGATACAGGGACGTTAATCGTTGAGGAGTTTTCCTGGTATTTAACCATCAGCTCCACTTCTCCATATGCATTGTGACGAGCATAAATTGCATTGCAGCCATATTAAAGTAATCGAATCGCAACCCGTGAAATACTTATTATTGAGTAATTCTGGTGGCCATTTGTGGTCTTCATCATCAGTTCCACTTCACCAAATGGTGCTTTCCAAGAAAAATTGCATGAGTTACTATAAAAAAAGAATCATCGAAATCGGTTGGCGCGATACTGAGTTATTCGTCCATTTGTCGCGCAAATACTTAATGCAAATTTAAGACTTATATGGTTTTCTCATGGATGCCACTATCAGAACTAGACCAAATGAAATTTGAAATGGGACCACACGGGAAGTACCAGCTTTCAAATAAAAAAAGAATCATCAAAATCGGTTCACCCAGTCGAAAGTTCTGAGGCAACAAACAGAAAAAAAAAATCCGGTCGAATTGAGAACCTCCTCCTTATTTTGTAGTCGGTTAAAAAAAAACACCGACGAAGAGATAATCGGACTCGCCATCGGCCCCCGTGCTTCCGTACCTTGGAAAAAAACTGTTTCTCCATTTTCATTGCTTAGAACCGTACAACAAAGTCTAAAGTGCATTTTACGGCAGTTTCGTGTTCTATAGAGGACAAAGAACACATACATACCAATATTAGGTACATAGAGGAGATGGCTACAAAAATTCTCAAAATGCTTGTTTGCCTCCTAACTAGTTACTTGAGAAGGATATTTGCTGATTTCTAAGAAAACTGTGCTAGTTTTAGACATCGTTTTATTTATTCCGTCATATAGATCATATAGATTTATTTTGACAGAATTATAATTAAACAACCGCGTTCTACCGCCCCACAGTGGAACGAATGTATGGGAGCGGTTGGACGTAGACATGTCCGAAAAAAAAGAGTAAAATTATGCCAAACTAATGATGCCATCTTATTCGATTACTTAATGCCTTCATAACTTGTGGTGATGAATTTCTTCATAACTCCCATATTTCGGGAGTAATTTGAGAAAATGTGAAATTTTACTATGAAAATGAGTGTATCGAGCTCTCTCCCTCCTGATTCCGGGCTTGTTTCAAGTAGCGGTCTCTAATATCATAATGCTAATACTAAGAGCTATATTTAATACTAAGACACATAGTGCGCCAAATGTGCACTTTCTGGGATAAAGAGTGATGTTTATTTTATAACACAATTTTTTAATTTTTTGTTTATTTTGTTGATTAAAACCGTTTTTCTAAAGGTTTACCTTATTACAATAACATTTCTGATCAGCCAATTAGAGAAGATATAAGCTAATTAGGATATATAATTAGGGACTTAAGGTTTACATATAAAACTGATGCACTAATGATTACTGATAAGAACATTGCTATTATTTAATTACTAAATGGCTCTTAATACACTAATTTAGCATGCATCATTTACTAATTATCACAATAACTAATTACCTTGCAATATTTAACAAAGGATACCTGGGATACCTGGATTTTATATAAATAGGTCACTATTAGTAACTTTAAAATCAGTGTTGATTTACACCTCGTTGTATCCAAGCTAATCTCGCAATGTATTTTCCAAATTTTAATACAAATCTTGATATTCACGTTGCTTTATGCGCACGCGCACATAAAGATTTACGCGACTTTAACTATTTGTTCAGTGTTTTAAAAGATAACAGTTGTGTTCAGTTATGTGAAAGTGCTGAAACAAGTTTAAAAGACTGGTGTCGTCGATTTTGCTACCGCATTTATGCAAAATGGACACAGTCTGGAAGAAGCACAGATAAGTTTCGGAAGAAACATGAGATTTGGCTACAGGCTGCAATTCAATGGCCGGAATTACAGAATGAAAATATGGAACCTTCTACAGAAAATATAAGTGACGTCATCGAGCCCATAATTTCTCCTGCTAAATCTGATGCTTCAACTTGTACACATCCTAGTCCTCGTAAATCTTTTGAGGACCTTAGTAACCGGCAAAAAAGAAGACGCACCACTGAAGATAGTCTTTCATGCAGCAGTAGCAGCGCTGAAATTATGTTTTCGGCCGAAAGGGCGCTTCAAAAGGCAGGACAAAGCGATACAGCTTATGTTATGAAATACTTGACGGAGAATCCAGAAGAGGCCTCAAAAATCAAAGCCTTCATTGAAGGTAAATCAATTCAGGTACGGGAAATATCCCCTTTGAAGGCATTGGCTCTTTATGTATCGATGAACTTATCGAAATGGCGCTATAACACTCTTCGGGATTTCAACACTCAAGAAGGAGCTCTTCAATACCCGAGTTACTACATGTTGGTTAAAGAAAAAATTAAGTGCTATCCGGCCAAAGAAGATCTCACAGTTACAGAGAGCTCTGCAAAAATCAAATTACAAGCCTTGATGGATTTAACCTCAAGAAGACTTATTAGGTCGTTAGAAACCCCTGTTGATCCCAATCAACAGCTCGTATTGACCAGCAAATGGGGTTTTGACGGATCATCTAGCCAAAGCATTTATCATCAAAGGACGAGTGAAGATGAGCAAATCGATCTTGCTAGTAATTTTATGATTAGTCTTGTACCACTGCGGCTCGTCTCAAAAGGTGTAACAATTTGGGAAAACGAGCGACCATCTTCCACTTCATTTTGCCGGCCAATATTGTTTAAGTTTATAAAGGAAACCAAAGAAAATGTGCAGAGAGAGATGGCTGAAATCGAAGCAGAGATTGAAGCCTTAACTCCATCCACCATCACTGATGGAATTAGTGTCAAACACCAACTGCTGTTGACAATGATTGATGGTAAAATTCATTCCATTATATCCAATACAGCAGCTTCAGTGTGTGACATATGCAAGGCTTGTCCTAAAGAAATGAATAATTTAGAGTTAATCAAAGATAAACACGCAAACGAGGACATGTATAAATATAGCTTAAGCACCCTTCACGCTTGGATTCGCTCAATGGAATGCTTATTACACATTTCCTACAAATTAGACATAAAATCATGGCAAGTAAGGGGTGATATAGCAAAAAGGCAAGTTGATGACAGGAAGAAAAGAGTTCAAGAGGCTGTAAGAAGAGAAACGGGCTTACTTCTCGATGTTGTGAAACAAGGCAGTGGATCCACCAACAATGGCAACTCGGCAAGGAGATTTTTTGAAAACTACACTAAATCTGCTGAACTGACCGGAATAGATGCTATGCTTTTAAGAAAAATCTGTGTGATCTTGCAGTGTATTTCATCAGGAGAGAAGATCAACGTAACTAAATTCCGAGAGTTCTGCTTTGATACTGCTAAGCTTTACGTGGAGTTATACCCATGGTATTATATGCCTTCTTCACTTCATAAAATTTTAATGCATGGGCCAGACATAGTTCAGAACATGTCAATTGTGCCCATTGGTTTTCTATCCGAAGAGGCATCTGAGGCTAGAAATAAAGATTTTAGAAAATATAGAGAGGGGCATTCTCGAAAGCATAGCAGTATCTCATGCAATGAAGATATTATGCACAATCTTTTACTGTCTTCTGATCCACTTGTTACAAGTATCCGTCCAAAAGGAAATAAGTTTGTAAAAAAATCTTCTTTTAAGGAATTTTATGAGCTTACGGATTCTGAGAAAAGTGATATCGAATTTGTTAACATAAATGATTTAGCGGACATCGATTCTGAATTTGAATTAATTGATGATGATGATGATGACGAAGATAATTAAATGATGTTATTGTTTTAAAATGTGTAACTTAGTAAATTAGAGCTTACGTCTTAATTATTTATTGTACTTTTAATGAAACTAGGTAATTTATTATCAACTTACTTAAAAGTCATACTCTCATCAGTTCTTGTGAATATTTTTGTTAATATATATTTCTATATATATATAATATATTTATAGACCTCTTAATAAGTCTGTCTGCGGTTTAAAGTAAATACAAATGGGGAAAAAACGTTTTTTTTTTTAAATTTTCATTTCCTTTTATCCCAGAAAGTGCACATTTGGCGCACTATGTGTCTTAGTATTAAATATAGCTCTTAGTAATAGCATTACGATATTAGAGACCGCTACTTGAAACAAGCCCGGAATCAGGAGGGAGAGAGCTCAATACACTCATTTTCATAGTAAAATTTCACATTTTCTCAAATTACTCCCGAAATATGGGAGTTATGAAGAAATTCATCACCACAATTTATGAAGGCATTAAGTAATCGAATAAGATGGCATCATTAGTTTGTCATAATTTTACTCTTATTTTTCGGACATGTCTACGTCCAACCGCTTCCATACATTCGTTCCACTGTGCGCCCGCGCCTCATAATACCCTTCGCACACCCACTTTCCCGGGTAAAACGGAACTATACGCAAGTGCGCGCCCGGCTGCGTCACGACTCCATTATTGTCAACTTCCTGCTACCTAAGATTTTAAAACATTGTGTGAACTGTGTTTTACTAACGTTAAACTGTTTTAACGAGTGTGCGGACAGTTTTAATTCCACGAACCGCTACATTTCCACTTTTGTTGCAATTATACTAACTTTTTTTCAATTCTTCCACGAGAAGGGAAGGAGATCCTTCCTTTAGTATAGAGGTATGAGAATCAGGGTGTAAAGTTCACTCATCCTCTATAGAAAAGGGATGATCATCCGACCAGACGGGTGTCGGATCTCGTGGGCTACTGCCCGATAATTATTGTCGGGACATTGTACGTTGTATTCAGTACATGATTCTGTACGAAATATTTCGTCGATTATTAAAAAAAAAATGCTGTTTCATAGAAAAGTGCAATACCTACGCGGTCAAAATGTATGGAACAGCTGTTTTTTTTTAAATAACTGACGAAAAATCTCAACACAGTGGGGTTCAGAATCATGTACTGAATTCATGGTAACAGTTTTCGCGTCGATGTCCCTGCCACCCTTTTCTTTTTTGGGTTGGAAATCATCAAATAACTTCTCCCGCTCTGGGCGGAGCGGGAGGGCGTGTCAGACTCTTACTGACTAAAACCCACCCGTGTTCCTTCAACAGGGCAACCGAAGGAACACGGGTGGGTTTTAGTCAGTAAGAGTCTGACACGCCCTCCCGCTCCGCCCAGAGCGGGAGAAGTTATTTGATGATTTCTCCCTGCCACCCTGTATATGCCAGTCGCACGGTAAACCCTGTTGGCGCGTTGCAGGATTTTTGGGTAACGTCAGTGTGATACGTAGTTCGCATGTGGCGATGTGGATGCCACCACAGTAATATAGATGGAAAAACATTATTTATAACTATTAAAAAATCGCTAGCATCAGCAGTTCCAGAAATAAGCAGCTATGACAGACAAATGAAGTCGCATGGTTCGTTTTTTAACAGTTTGGAACGGAACCCTAAAAACGTATCGCATAGCGTTTTGCCGACAACACTGAATAAAAGCGAAACCATCAATGCACAAGAAAACATTCGCATGGAACAATAATCTAAAAGAAATAAGACAATGAGCATTACAGCGTATGAGACTGCTGTTACGCAATCATAAAGTTTCTATATAATAAGGTGCAAACTGCATAGTAATCTTAAAGATGATAATTACGGGTATAATCATAAAAGTATTAAGCAGTGTATTTTATTTTATGGATTACGGGTTTTGCCTGAATTAATGATGTATTTTATTTTATAATAATTGAACGCTTAGCTCATGTTCTTAAAAAGCATTACAAAAGCACACGACAACTAAAGCACAATTATAAAAAATACTAAAAGAGAATGAAGCAAAGTGCCAAATAAAACGCACTCCTTACTTACCGCTGCGGGCGGTTAAAAAAAGCAAAAAATAATGCAGCAGGGCTAACATGACAAGCGCGAGAACGCTCTTTTTGTCGTTTTATCGTAATTTGTCTACGATTCTGACGTCATTCTAATACCTAACATGACCGTAAACGACGAGTAAACTCGAAAAAGGCACTTTGACACTTCTTTATCGCGCGACAAGAGACCGATGTTGCAAATTATTGAAACAAATTATTTTTATGATAGCAACAACGGCTTGAAGTTCCGTTTCATTCATTTAATTTTATGCACGGATTAATACGTAATTTATTGAATAAACGTCTCTCTCTTAATTATTCTCTTTTAATTTTCATATTTTCGTACACCTGAAAATCAATTGAGATCATAGACGTGATAAAAGATGAGAACACCAAATCACGATATCTCAGCGAAAAAAAAAATGTTTGAACAAACTCAACGGCATTTGAAAGAGGACGTTAATCACCACCCTTAGGACATAAACTGGTGATTTTAGTAATTATGTTGCGAAGGTTTGATATTGCCATACAGCCATAATCCCTAGATTTTGTTAATCACCATAATTGGTTAAATGACTGGTTATTACTGAAAGTAATACTCATCTACGTAATAGTGTTCCCCTCCACCACAGTTTCTCTCGCGGCCGCCGAACACCCATATTTCACGACGTACGACTATGAATCTGCCATCTTATATTCGAGTTTTTTTAATGTATCATAACTTTGTTTTTTTGTCTACCGTCGTCAAAATCGAGGACGACTAAATACGAAAAAATCGAGATAACTAACGTATGACACGTTAGTTATCTCAATTTTTGACAATTCAACACGAGATAATCAGCTTTTTTTCTATCATTTTTTCGTTAGGGTTTGTCGATAAAACATCAAATTTGACAGAACGAGTCGAGTATTTTGTATCGCGTAGCTGTCAGAAAACGATAAAACTACTGAAATAGACAAAAGAACAGTGGCACTCCGGGAGTGCCGACAGAAGTGAAAACTTGAAAAAAAATCGGCACCGCGGTAATCAACGCGTTGATGTCTTTTTAACCGTCTTACGAATTTTCGATCAGGTCACGTGTCCTGACGCGAGTTTAACATTTTTTACCCATTACAAAAAAAGTGCACAACGCTGCTAAAGAAGTTTTCACTTCAAAAATTTGACGCGAGAGTGGATAATTGTCGCGTGAAATGTATCTTCGGTTATTAAAAAAACAAAACAGCTGTTTCATAGAAAAGTGCAATACCTACCTACGCGGTCAAAATCAAAAAACCGTCGAACAGTTTCAACGCAGGGGGGTTCAGAATCATGTACTGAATCCATGGTAACAGTATTCGCGTCGATGTCCCTGACATCCTGTTTATCAGACGAGAATATTTAGTGTTCCAACTCCCAACTCCCAACGTAATTTATAGCAACCTCGTAATTAAGGGGGATGCGCTAATGTAACCTTCGAAATTCAAACTTTCTTACGTTTTTATGCTATTTGCAGGTCAGTGTTAGGTTGTATGCTGATCACAATATGATTCGAGAACGTAAGAAATAGGCATGTATTTACAGAATTATAATCATTAGAATCATCATTACAACTGTCAGTTCGGTTCCCTACAAAATGGTTGAGCTGGATGGTGCTGATCCACGCGTCATGATCGTGAACGGGCGCCGTCAGTTGAAACTGATCATCTCTTATCTGCCAGGGCTTATTTTTAATCTTATATTTTCAATTGCTTTTGATTATTTTTTGTACATTGTTCCCACATATAGAAGCAACAAGAATGATGTACCCAGGATTTTGTAATATCTATATTTAAAAGAGTGTCCTTGGAGTTTCTTGCCCGTTCTTCTCCATAGAGATCTACGTTTTGGAATGGGCAATTAGCTTCAACTTTCTGACTAACTGACCGACTCTTTGACAATTCAAAAGTGCCTGTAAATGGTTTAATTAAAATAAATGCTTTGAGTTTGAGTCTAATTGAGATTTCAGGAAATAGTCATTCAATAGGGCAATTTGAACTTAGATTTATAATTTAAAATAAGATAATAATGATGATTTTAACTATTTTATCATTCTGTAATATATGTATGTACGTACACATATATGTTACGGTCGAAAATCATATTTTGACTGTTCGGGTTCGCGACAAGTCAATCGTCATCCTGAGGATGCCTCGTTGAGAGGTGAAACACGTGTGGATTTCTTACAGGGTTGTTTATGGCTCTTTAGGAATAGTTAAGCGGAACAGGTTACTAAATATAACAACGTCTATTGTATTTTATAATGGATTTCCACAAGGTCACGCCTAAATGAATGAATTAATCATATTTTGGCTAACATTTGTATGTTGACACTAAACTGCAAACTGCAGAAAAACGTAATAAATATTTGAACGTCGCGGGCTACCGTGGCACTTTTGCCTTAAGCGGTTATGCACCGAAACGTTTTATTTTAATCCGGCTGTACAATAACCGTACAGCTACTACTGTACCCTGTCACAGTCAGATGTCGGTAGACTAAATTAAATTGTAGAGGTATGTTACTGAATTCTATAGGTAAGTACTTAACGAATTCAAAACTCTTTTTATATCTATTTTTTTTATATCCATGTATGTTCCGGAATGGCGCAAAAATGGCTGAACGGCTTCGGATCAAATTTGACACAAAGATAGTTTATAACCTGGCTTAACACATAAGGTATTTTTAATCGTGGGATATATTCCGACATCCTCGCGGGCGAAGCAGCAGGCAAAAGCAAGTAAATAATAACTTAAACTAAGGTTATAGAGGGACCTCGTGAATATTTCATATGATTCTAATAATGTTAAAATACATACGTAGATGGAAGTTCGGAGAGTAATAAAAAAGATTAAAAGAATACAATAGACGTGGATGTATTTAGTAACCTGTTCCGCTTCGCTATTTCTAAAGAGCCATAAAAAAATCCTGAAAGAAATCAAAGAAGATTTCCTTCAGGGTCTATTGTATTTTATAATGGATTTCCGCAAGGTCACACCTGAATCAATTAACTAAAAAATATTTATTACTCTCCGCACTTAAAACGCAACTAACGTGCATACGCGATAAAATTCCTAATTACGTTTTTTTTATTTGAGTAAATTCAATATTTTGATAGTATCGTAGAAAAAATAAAATGATAGAGTCGTTTAAGAGATTTACAATTTTATTTGGTTTTGATGTTTTAGAATAAACTGATGGACGCTTTTGACGGACGATTTGGCCCCGATTTGGTGGGTACCAAATTCGGAGCCAAATTCTGGGCTGAAACAATTTAAATTGCAATCCATACGCCAAGCTCTCGTTTCCACGGCCGATTTTTGACCGAGCATTGACCATCTATATCTATCATCCCAGCGCGTTAAAAAATATACCTACTGTTGAATTTTCAACTCTCGACGCTAAGCAGTGCGTTGAAAATCCAGATCAAGTAGAGATCAAGGGCTTCGAAGAAGTTCCGAAATTGACAACGCGGTTCAGAAAACCTGTAACCTAATTGCGTAACTTATTTTCGTATTTTTTAATTATGCCTGCCTTATTTGTTTCATTTTGATAGTTCAACAACATTCATAATAATAATATGTACAAGTATATAAAAAGGGGGGGGGGGGGGAATAATCATATGGCATCAAAAAATTCGTCCGCATCGCTATCAATAGGAAAAGTGCCCAAAAGGCTGGCAGCATTGCCACGTTGTATGGCAATGCTGATTCTTTGGCCAAAGAATAGGCCAGCCCTCTGGTCACGTGAAGAGTCGACCAGTCGCTTGGCAATATCTTGAAAAACTAGGTGGGCACTCGGACCCCATGGCCCTAGTGTTTCAACCCCAAACGGCTCAAACATATAAGTCCCAATAAGATTGGAGTATTTGCGCCATTTGAGGTTTTCCGCACCTGCAGCAGCAGCCCCAGCACAGCCCGCCGTGCTAGGAAGATGGGATGGCGCAAGGGTGTCGACACACGTTGCATCCCACACCAAAGGCCTACCTACCTTCCAAGGCATCATTGTCATTCCGTCTGGTCTCTTACCATCGTCGCGTGCCAAGCCATTGGGCTCTAAAACAGCTGGCACTCCGGCGGTGACAAGAGCACGACGGATGATGTCATTGATGCTGGCGTGCCGTGCTATCCGACCTGCGCTCTTATTGCAGGATAGGCCATGGTGTCCGAGACAGTCGACACCTTCACCGCATCGGCAGAGATGCGGAGCCACACAAGGAGCGCCCAGACGCAGACAGGTAGCGAGCCGGAAGGTGGTATCACCCAGCATAGTGCCTATGTTGGGTGACGGTAGGCCCGACTCCCACTCACCCGCAGCCAGCAGGCAGGCACGCTCAGCAGTATTGGTGGACGTATTAATAAGATTGTTCCGTACCAACCTGCAGAGCGGCTCATCCCACTGCCTCTGGGAAGATGGGATTATTATTAAGTCTTAGTTTTAAAAATCATGTAAATACGTATGTGTAAATATATCATTCCTTATGAGTAAACAACATTCATTGCGTTATTTACGTTGTTGAGCAGATTTTTCTATCCAACTTATGAAGCAATGGATAGGCAATCTATTTCAAATCGAAACAGATTGTGGTGTTGTATTACGCAATTAGGGTACTGATCAAACCTCTATGTTACGCTAGTGCGAATTCTCACTTTAGTTGGTGTGATTTGTTGTCGGAAATAACAATAGTCACTTTAATCACATAACATGAGGTGACATTGATGTCTTGTTTAAACCTTTTTGAGTTGGCATTTTTGTCATTAATTTATGATGATGTATTTTTTATGAAAATATATTATTATTATTATTTGTATATTTTTTATTTGAAATTTAAAATATGGGACTTCACCAAGAAGACTTTAAAAAACCCAGGACATTACTTAAAAACTATGCAGGACATCGCAGGACATCCCAAAAAGCAGAACATGACCTGGGCAAACAGGACGGTTGGCAACCCTAGTGTTATTATATATATAGCCAATATATTTTCAGAAAGGGCTCCTTAAGACCTTTCTTTAGATACCAAACCCGATATATTAATCTTAATTTTTTTTTTCAGTATAAGTTTACATCCGCTATAAGCCGCCATGCTGGATTCTATGTGACGTACATAGGTATAGTCTATAACCCGTGGAACAACATGACGCTTAACAACGATACCTCTTTTGTCAAAAAAATAGTTTAGGAGTTATAAGGGAACAGATGAACATACATACATAGCCTGTTAAAATCATAACCCTCCTTGGCTTTGCCGTAGTCGGGTAAGCACTAATTGACAGCGGAAATATTTCATTATAATTTGTATGTGATTTTATCTCATCCAGACAACCTATGTATAATTATATAATCCGTCCCTTTTATCTATACCCACAGATAGAGTATAAAATACCATTTAGTGTGGTAATTATTTAAGTGCTCAAAAACCAGTTGCCGCTGCGAATGAAGTCCGAACAAATGGCATTTTATTTTATAACAGAAGCGTTATTTTAGTTTGTATGAAACAAATCAATGGCTTTAATGGCTTTCCCGTCATGCAATATCGACGGAGATGGGGATCATATTCATGCTTCGCAAACGGGTCGGTGTTCACATTATGTTGTAATTATTCATTAATAGGGTCATGGTAGCTCGTTAGCTATTGCGTTCGCCGTTGCGCACAGTGATCAATTTCCAAAAGTTAGGGAGACGAAATTATTAATTATACTGAAATCGTGAATTAAAGGTATATTTATAACATTAAATGGCATCGAAAAATCGTTTTCATATAATTTACTAACTAAAAGTTCTGGTTGTTCTAATGTCTCCAAAATATAACTAACTAGATTATTTTTATTGTCCTTTAATAGCGGCATCACTGGTCGATGTAATGACAAAACATTGAATAAAATAATTTTGTTTTTATTGAGACACCGTTTCTTAAAAAAGACTTTTTACTATACAATCACCGGTAAAAAAATGCATATTTTTATATAGCTAATAGTCCCTGCAATTTATAAGAATCGAAATTATAGTGTACTAATTTGTACTTTTAAACGTAACACAGTTCAAACTTAGAAAAGTTAGTAAATATCAGTACATTAATATAAAAATATTTTTTTTTATAATATAATTCGATCTATTTTATTTTTTGTTTTTATCAATAAAAAGTACAGACCTTCTTAAATGTGCACCATTTTTCTCAATTCATAGTTAACACTGATAACATAACCAACTTAACTTGAATAGAAGCGTAAAACAACGATAAATCAGTCTTGTTAAATTAGTTTTGCTTTCGAGATAACTATGAAATTGCATATCCGTTAAACTACTGACTGCATAGTGTTGACGTTTTAGTATAATGTAAACAACTTACCTTCAAGTCTACATAAAATTATTTTTCGAACTATCGACATATTGACCAAAAATAATGACGGGACGCTAACTTTTAATAATTGATCAGTGTGCGGCGGGTCCCGAATATACACCTCCTAATAAAAACATAATTTTCTCAAACATGCTTGGATATCCGAGCATTATTTTGACAACTTTCTACGAGGTAAATCGAAAATGCTGTAGGTACTGGTCTAATCTATCTAATATATGCTAGTAGGCTACTATGAAAACTCATATCTGTCGTGTAATTGAAAAAATGGAACGAACTTTTTACTTCGACAAATGGTAACCAAGGAGGTAACTTATCAAAAAAATATTTAAATTTCGATTTGCCTTGCATATAGAACTGATTAAACTAAAGAAGAAACACGTGAACATATTGACGCGTGAAAAATGTTTGTCATTGATTCTGGAATTTTTAATTAATTTACTATGTTTGAATTTCCGCGTATTGTTTGAGAAAAGTACTATACAAGCCTTAGCCGCAACCAGGCATTGATGAACTCACGTATGTGCGCCCCGCTCGTCCATCAATGCCCCTGTTGCAGTCCGCGACAGTAATGTACTATTCCAGAATGTATTGTAAATAGAGTTAGAGCTTGTCTTCACTTGTTTTGCTAAATAATACTATGTTATCTGCAGGTGCTAATTAAAAAAACCTAGCACGAAGGGGATGTATAAATAGTCAAAAGTTTCGTTCGCTCCTAAATTCTAGGTTTTTTTTTGTAAAATCATTAGAAAAAGAATATATTTTGCCAGCGAGTGCCTACATCCAAATCAGCGACCAGCGGCGGACAGAGGCACTCCCTAATTAATAATTAGCAAAAAGTAAGGTGCTGCTTGCTAGCGACGGAAACAGAACTAACTCAATCATTAGATGTAGCTACCACACGTGTAGGCAGTTTTAATAGAACCAACAATCGACTCCACCGCCGACACTAAGTTGGCTGGACGCAATGATGTACACAAAATAGAAAGCATACTAGTCCTGAAGTCTAAAGTATTTTATCTATACCTATAAATCCTCTATAGAAGTTTCTGAAACAGTTAGCTTATTGCGAACATTAAAACAGCCAGTGCCATAGTAACCATAATATCATCCAAACGAGTGTTTTATTGTTGTACTAAATTTCTACTCGGATTTCGAAAAAAGAACTTTGTCATGCACGCGCGTTTCACTACCACAGCGCCGTAATTAAATTCACGTCGTACCCGCCATTTTTGTTCGATATTTTGTATTGCAAAAATTTTTTACTTTTTTGTTTACAAAAATGAGTGATTCAAGCATCACCAGATATTTCTAATGCAGCAAAGGATATTTCTTACCAATTATTACCAGAAAAGTCGAGAAAACAATATTGTACAATAATACCCTATGGTTTCAGAACCTTTTATAGAGGATTCATATCATGTCTTGTATGCAACTGTACATAATTTAGGTATTAAAAAAACACTCATGATACTCGTATTTTAATACCCCTTATAGTTGCATAAATAACTATTAATCAGTATAGCGTCGAATCATTTCTTTACTTAACGCAATTTCTCAGGTCATGTAAAAGTCCATCTTATTAAATCCTGCTTATCTGAGAATTTTTGCGCAACTCTCGTTTTGTTTATGAATATGGACCTAAAAGGTTGGACTGCGTCGCACAAAATATAATTAAATTCCTAAAAGCTGCTTGTTTATAAAAATAAACTTTTTTACAAAAAAAAAATCAACCGACTTCCAAAAAAGAAACTACAAAGCAAAAATAACTTTAATTTCGGAAGTCGGTGGCAAAAAACGAAAATTCAAAACCGAAGACACCGAAGCCAGTTGATTTTTTTTTGTAAAACTTTTTTATTTTTCCCTTTGTAGTTGTGGTACCTACCCCACACAAATTCGAATACCACTACCTGCTATGTAAATAACAGTGACATGAACTTATCATATCATCCACATAATCAATGGAAAAAAAAACGTATTATTGAAACCTACTCAACAACCATCCAAGCAAAGTTAATGAAATTTATATAGAACCACCTTGAGAACATACCCTTTCAAACAAAAACAGAATTTTCAAAATCGGTCCATAATTGACGGAGAAATCGCTGGACATACATTAAAAAAAAACTGGCACTCCCGGAGGTCCGACGGAAGTGAAAACTTGAAAAAAAATCGGCACCGCGGCATCAACGCGTTGATGTCTTTTTAATGGTCAAAAGCTGGTGTCATCACGGTGTAGCGAAATCAATGGTTTAGTCCCATCTCAAAAATGCCCAACGCGCCTAGAACTTGTCACTTCAAAAAACATACACTACAAACACAATATAACCTCATCCTTTTTGGAAGTCGGTTAATAAAAGACAATACTCGCCGAATGGTTAGATGATGTGTCTGCTCTGTGGCGCTTTCACAGAATTTTTCGAATAGTTTTCCTTTACGAGTTAAAACTACCGTGTGCTTTGTTGCTAGAAATCGCATACAAACGAGTAAACACTTCGTTTACAAAAAATATTCAAAATCATGACAAACAAATTGGCTATACTGGTGTCTGTCTCTACTTGAATGGGTAGTATACTACATACCTGAATAGCGTCCATTTATAGCGTGATTTCCTCACCGCATACGGCTCGTCGGTGCCGTAAAGCGATAATGGCGTCTTTGACAAGTGGTAAACGCTTCTAATTGGTTGGGCATCGAACTGATTTCAATCAGATTCCTGTGCGCTTGATTTCATCTTATCATTCATCAGCATGGTAATTGAATTGACGCATTGGTTTACTGCTCTCTGCGCGTTAGTGTCTCGGATTTTTAAAGTTACTTTATGATATCTAATTGTTTTCTTTTAAGTAGCTGCCGTCGTTTGGCCCACAGATAAGTGTAAGCCACTTAATTGACGGTAGAGTAGCAATTCAATGAATCAGCAATTGCACGATTCTCTTGCACCAACTTATTAAAGTTAACCTATATGTATTTTAAAATAAAAATGAACCATATAAACCACAACCTTTCAAGCCTCATGCTTTTACTGTCAAAATGAAATCGTTTCGTTGCATTTCCTGAAAATATAATACTACTTACAGGAATGCTGCAGTTTTGCGGTAAAGTAAAAATCCTATATGTGACATTCTGACATGGCCGACAGCGAGACTGCAGCGAGGAAATTCGCAATATACCTACCTACACATACACTGTAAAGCTAATTCCCCATTAATTGCTCTTTCGGAAGTGGCCGCCACCTCTGTGGTGATCGAAGCAAGTGTACGATGATATTATAATTGACGTGCATTTTGAGCGGCCGCCGTCCCCCACAGCAGGCGTACGTGCGATAGGATTGGGGAACCGAGAACGTTTAATGTAAAATTGATCTAGTTTACAAAACCGAGTGTACCCTAGGGTAGCTAATATTTGCATAATCAACACTGCCCGCAGCGGCGCTCCAATTGTTATTTTCCGCTACAGAAAGCTGTTGATGTATGCCCTATGCAGTTTATTGGTGCATTTTGTAGTCGGATCACCACAAACACACAAATTCGGAACCAATCTCTTGATACTTAAGACGTAGTATTTCTAATCTCCAACAACTATGTATCGGTTGGCTTCATATTGTAGTTCCTGAGGTTTTGGCAAGTTTAATTATTGCAGCGTCTATACCTACCACAAAGGGATTTCTGGTATCCACGTTCCGTTTGAGCTTACAACAGTGAGTTTATTGCTTTATCAATAAGTTAAGGAAGTGGAATTTATATCGTTGAATTGTCGAAATATAATTAACTGTGTGATTACGTCGTCTTGCAGAATTATGTAATAATGAAAAAAGAAATGATGACAAAGAGAGTAAACTTAACACGTTAAGAACGAAGCAAGTTAATGCAAAGCTTGTGAAAACAAATAAAAGACGGATCATACTTTTTTTAACCGACTTCAAAAAAAGGAGGACGTTATCTATTCGACTGTATTTTTTTTATGTTTGTTACCTCAAAACTTTCGACTGGGTGAACCGATTTTGATAATTCTTTTTTTTTAATTTGAAAGCTTGTGTTTCCCGTGTGGCCCCATTTGGTCCAGTTTTGACAATGGCATCCATGAGAAAACGATATAAGTCTTAAATTTGCATTAAGTATGTGCGCGACAAATGGACGAATTCGATGATTCTTTTTTTATAGTAACTCGTGCAGTTGTTTTTGGAAAGCACCATTTGGTGAAGTGGAATTGATGATGAAGACCACAAATGGCCACCGGAATTACTCAATAATAAGTATTTCACGGGTTGCGATTCGATTACTTTAATATGGTTGCAATGCAATTTATGCTCGTCAAAATGCATATGGAGAAGTGGAGCTGATGGTTAAGTACCAGGAGAACTACTCAACGATTAACGTATTTGCAACGGGAAAAGCATTTTTTTGTAAAAAGGTGAGTAGTTGAGATTAGGCTATTGTAACTTAGGTAAATTACAAACTACCCACTAAAAATCGAGAAATAAAAGTTTTGTAATAAAGATTTTATTCGGTAGCAATAATTACCTAAGTAAGTTATTATTTTGAATTGCTAATTGGGAACGAAAAGAATACAAGGCCGGGGGCAACGAACCGTGAGGTTTATAAATAAAAAATATTGTTTTTAATATGCATTCAATTTACAATAGTTAGGTTACCCATTTCTAAACATTTTAATAAGCTGAAAGCTTATACTATTATGCTGTCTTATGCGCAGTCAGTGGCTCTTCCTACTTTTATGGTCGCCTAATAGGGAATGTTTTGAATATCATTATTTTTCTAACCCTAGCGGCATTCTAAATATCATTATTTTCCGTCTATGTCTTGAACTCCTCCAGTGCTACTGCTTATAAGGTCTCTAAATGAGTCTCAGGTTGTACAAAACCCCAGTTTATTTACAGAAACTTTTTCCCAATAAAAAGCAACCGACTTTCGAAACTTAAGTTATTGTGCACTTAGTCGCATTTTTTCCGGGTGTCGGGTTGTCGGGTTTTTAGTGGGTTGTTTTTAGGGTTCCGTAATCAATAAGGAACCTCTACATTATACTGATATCCGCGGTTTAGCTTAGAGACTCTTTTTACTAGAACGTTGTAATTAGGCATGGGTAAACATATTAATCACGCCCACAAAGTGGTAAAATAAAATCATGAAAAACATTTATTTTAGGGTAGGTACCTCCCTTAAACATAAAGGCCCGATGTTTCTTTTTTCTCGTCTATCCCATGGTGTTGTCGTTGGAAAGTTCGTTCAAAATATAGCGGGTGCGTAAATACTATTTTTGGATTCAGGAATCCGTTTGCGAAATATTAAGCTTTAAAGTACTAATTTCTGTTAGAGGCACGTGTCCCCCCCTACAAGCTAAATGGTTATTTTAGGATATTATGTGAAAAAAATCACGGCAGTAGAATATAACGAAGTTAAAAGGAAATCCATCACAGTTAAGTAGGTACAAATTAACGAGTAAAAAAATTATCGACAAACTTACATTTGCAATTGGAATCTATGGGAGAACATAATTTGTCAACTACAATGTTAAGTTTGTTCTTGGGATAAATTCATCCTAACCACGGAGCCCTTCATTGTGCGTGGTCTGACACGCACTTGGCCGGTATTTTCTTTTTGTTTCAGGGATGGTAGCAGTTGGCAGTTGTTAGTCTTACTAAGACTGGCAGTGTGGTTGTGGACTAGAGTTACTCACACAGATCAATATAAGAGAACAAGTAAACAGTTGGTGCACAAATCGGCTGCGTCCATACTCATCCCCAGTTCGAACTCGCGCGGTTCGTATATATTTAACTAACTACATGTACAGCTAGAAGGCGCAAAGTACTGATGGTACGAAAAGTGCTAAAATTATTTTTATTCTGTTATTATATGCGGTATAAAATTACCAGTAGGTAGGTAGGTACTATTAGGCAAAGTACAGACGAGCAGCACTTTGCTGTCGATAGAGCCAACTGAATAAGACAGCACGCGCGCTGCGCTCATACTGTAGCTGCCGCCATTGCTCGGCGTTTGCCGTCAATACGTGGACAGCAAACGTCGACCAATGGCAACAGCTACAGTATGAGCGCAGCGCGCGTGCTGTCTTGTTAGTTGACTTCAAATAGACTGAGCGTTCACGCGTAAAAATGACGTCTTGCGCTACAACAATACTGTCGACATGGTGGGCAGTAGTCGGCGTGTCGACAATAGCAGTTGCTTCAGTCGACAGCTAAAGTTGGCTCTGTCGCCAGCTGAAGTTGGCTCCGTCGACAGCTGAAGTTGGCTCTATCGATAGCTGAAATTGGCTCTGTCAACAGCAAAGTGCTGCTCGTCTGTTTGACGCCTAAGTGCTTTTTCAACATATATAAAATAGAATCAACATTAATAAACAACATAGGTATTATACGCTCGTTTAAAAGAACCATTCATTTATCTAACCTTTTAAAGTCATAGTAAGTACAATAATTAAAGCTCTCTGCAAAAAAATTACAGTCTGTATGTATATACAATAATTAAATTAAATTATTGTAAAATTTCTAGGAATGCAATATACTACTCATTTGCACGGAATATAAGTAGGTTATTTTGTTAAAAAAATATGGAAAAAGACCAAGATGCCATAGTGAAATTTAAACATGATCAGTATTTATTATTTAGACGAAGAGTATTTATTTTCTATATCGTAGCACTTTTCCAACAAACTGTACCCTTACAGCTGATAGTCATATAAAAAGCGGGCGAGTTCGAACTAGGGATGAGTATGGCCGAAGCCCACTAATCGTCATCAACTATTAACTGTCACCTTGACCTACCCTGAGCATTACTTGTCCTTCATTTAGTAGAATCCAAGAAAGGTAAAAGATTTTTTTTAAAGTAGCTTTCAACTTGTTACCAACTGTTGCCCATCATTTGTTTATCTTGGCTATCTCCGAATACGCAAGGCTTACGAAGCCTGCACACAATATAAATATCCTCTATATATCGCTCACAATATATACTTTCTAAAGACTGCAGTCAGCAACAACAATATCCGAACTATTGTTAAGATTCATTTCCGATACATTTAATGTAAATCGCCGCAAAGATGCGGTGGTACGCCGCCGATTCGAGAAATCCATTATTATTATCCATTTTCAATATTATTTCACTTCGTAACTAACTTATTACTCTTTACTCTTATCATATGGCGTCGTTTCATTAAAAAAAAAAAAAACTTCCTTGTAAAAATTGGAAAATTGGAAATAAATTTATTATTATTATTATTTTTGTAGAGTTCTTTCTTCTCTGCTCTCTGGCTGGTTTTTGGTACATTTTCGGACCGAAGCCAAGTAAATGCAGCGTGTGGCGTGTTATGTTAAAATGTGTCGTGATGAGGGCCTATTTCGTTATCATCTATTTGATATGTATTTAAAATTGCAGGGTTTTGTAGGGTGGTGTTGAGGGTTTCTTTTAGGTTTAGTCATTTAAGGCTATGGAGAAGGTGATTCGGGATGACGCTTGTTGTGGAGAGGACTCTAATATGATCACATAAACTTTTTGTTGGCGCCACATAATACTTTTCATCTTTGAGTTCTACGTATTTACTAATGTTTTCAAATATTGTGTTCTGAATGTTATGTGTGTTGGGAACAAATATCTATTAGGTCAGAAGCTTTATTTATTTTAACCCGTAGGGCTATACCACCTGGTCTGGATCTGGTCGTAGTAAAGTTTATGTGAGTCATTTTCTAGGATAGTTTGTGGAGTGTAATTGTGGTAAGGAGTGTTTTTGTATCTTGTATGACGGCAAATAGATCATAACGAAATGATGGAAAAAATCTAACATTTTTCACTTAAGACTTTTCAATTCATATGGACTTTCTAAATTTTTATCTTGGACATAACTGACATCGTGAGGAAACCAACGTGCGTCGCATTACAACCATAAAAACGGGTTTTGTCGACGGAAGAATAGACAAAATGACGGATTGTGATTGTTTATCTGTTATTTTGTCTATTCTTCCGTCGACAAAACCCGTTTCTATTGTGGTCATGCTAAGCGTGCTGGAATTATAGTTAATATAAGTCTGAAATTGCCAGCCCGTCTTAAGCAAGTGTGGTTATTAAATGCTCATGCCTTCTTTGTATGAGAAGTGGCCATTCCCTGCAGAGGAACAATAATAAGCTGGTATTACTATGATTCTAACTTGGACACAAGCTTAAATAAATTCGTTAAAAATCCTAGTAGGAGTAGGAATACCAGGGCTATGTGGCACCCATGTAAACATAAATCAAAGGGGAATTAGAAGGAAACCATAAACCACAGCTACTGGACACACGCGACAAGTACACTGAATTTCCTCCCATGAATCATTATCTCCCAGTCTTATTAAAATTACAATGAAAAGTTAAATGAATTCGTTTTCAGAAAAGACAGATCGTCACCACGGCTAAATTATAAGGGTTTTTGGACTATGAGACTGAAAACATAGCTATTTTTTATTAATACAGACGGAACTATGCCGCAAAACATATTTTTTTGTCATATTTGCAACGTGCGAACAATGTATGCAGTGGACATGGGCACAAATTATTGAAATAAAATGATAATTTTATTAAATACTGGCTGTATCAGAAAGGGGTGTGAATCAGACTATCAAACTGAAAAACTTTCTCAATGGGACTAATCGTCAGCGAGAAAAAAATATCAGCTGTTTCGTACAAACTTTAATACTTACTCGACCCAAATATTTGGACGGCTGATAATTTCGGCATCCCTCAAGGTAGCGCGGGAAAAGAGTTTTGGAAGAAATTGGAGGAGGCCTTTGCCCAGCAGTGGGACAGTATAGTTAAAAAGCGTCATCAGTGCGTTCAGTCATGACTCATGAGACAGCGCAAGCGGCTGCTCTCACGAGACTGCGCAAGCGACTTGCGCTGTCTCTAGGGTTGTCAACCGTACTCTAAAATAGAGTAATGTAATTATACTCTTTTTCTTGTAGGTGTACTTTGTAATCTATAACACTAATAGAGTACGCTAAAATACTCTTTTTACCTAAACTCACTGTTTTGGCATAATGTTCACTAATGCCAGGCACGCCCACAACACTAAAAAGACTTTCATATACTGGTACCTAAAGCCATAAAGTTAAAGTACTGCAAGTATAGGTACACAAGTATAGCTAGAAAAATCAAGCTATACATTTCCCGTATAAGATGATCTCGCATTGTATAGGATAGGATTTCCGTACAATGAGAGGTCAGCTTATACTGGAAATGTATAGCTTGATATGTAGCTCTGTGTATGTGGTTAATAAACGACCCAGAATGTGATATAAATGCAAAATGTATACATGTGGTGTAATTTTTCTCGATTTTTTCTGGTGGAATTGGACGTACCTACGTAAAAACGGCTGTTTGTTATTTTCTAAAATTAGTTATGTACTTACCGCAAACAGCGCAAAAAAATACATTAAACAAAATCGAATAAATGGTACTCTTTTTTATTAATCTGTACTCTTTATTTCTCCTCTCTGAAATCAGATATATTCTAATTCTACTAAAAAAAGTTGGCAACCCTAGCAGTCTTGTGACCGTGCGCGTATGCGTGTTGTTATTATAAATAAAATAAAATAAATTCTCCAACTTACCTATATCACCAAAAAAACCCTGTTAAATATCTTATATATCAACTGCAGGTACCATTTAAACCTGTGACATGTTGAACTATTTGTAAAATCAATTTCCTGTGCCGAGGGCGGTTCCGCTGAGTTTAAGCAAATATTGACTGCGCATCGTAATAAAACATGTCACGCAAACCTCACAACATTTATTTGTCCATTTTAAGCACATCAGTCTGCGAATTAAACTTAAGCAAAAGAGAAAAGATAGAGAATAGTAGATTATTTTACAAGGGTCGAAAGGAATCAATTCCCATACGAGGTATTTAAACGCCCGAGCGAAGCGAGAGCGGCTATTGTCTGAGTAGGTATTGATGACTTTCACCCGTGTTAAACACTCTACTTTTCATTTCGAATTCAAGGAAAGTAAAAAGTTATAGTTTTTATAAAATATTATTGATAATAATAATAGCATGAGTATTTGTACCTATTATATTAGTTTTTTAAAAATTTTAAATAATGGAACACACCGTCGCGGGTCGTCGGGTCGTCACGCTTATAGGTATTTTTTTTTAATTCACACTGGCTGTTTATACACTGACAAGACTGCAGCATTTTTATTAATCGATATTTTTCTATAAGTGTAATACCCCCCGTATTACACTATCATATCTACGATCACAGATCCATGATCAAAGACATAACTAAATTGCAAAATAGACATAATATGGGTAATTTGTGAGCTTAGTAGACAGGTATATAATATGATTATGATAGTGTAATATCCCCTAATAAATGCCCATTTCACAATTCCATTATATCTTCGATTACAGATCCATGATCACAGACATGACAGTGTAATACCCCCCTCAGTAAAAATGTTCGTAGGTTGACCACCTAACCAAATTTAGTTCTATTTTTAAAATTTATTCCCGCCTTAGATAGGGAAGCAATTACTATTTTTCCCGCCCAAGGGTGAGGAGCAGCGTCTTCCACCCGCTTATCGGATCAAACAAACACTACTTCCCGAGTATGAGAAATGAAAAATAAATTGATTAACGACTTTCATTTTAAATTTTCTTGAATGCAAATTAACTAGTATGCAATGAAACATTAATTATTTCAAGCGGTGTATTATTTCAGACAGAATTGGAAAACGCAGTTTGATGTGATTACGATTGTACGCGGAAAATATCTCGGAAAACAATTGCCTGATTGACAATTTCCCGTCCCGTCCACCATACCTATTTATCTGTCAGTCTGCTACCAACCGGTATTTGTATTGTTACAGTTTGAAGCCCTGTTGGCGACATTTCCAGCACATGTGACATCTCCACTTTGTCCCTAAGATTGGCATTGTGACGAGCAGTGGCAATTGACCACAAGGCAGGCGACGGTAACCAGTTTCCTAAGTCCTAACAAGCGCTCAGTATATCAATTCTCCAGTCATAAACTACAAAGCAAGTAAATGTATCGAACAATTCCCTCCACAGCAAAGGTCTTAAATTGAAGCTGCGTTTTGTAGCAAATTGAAAATATTAAATCCGGAAGTTACAGAGAGAAACCGTTTAAACTTATTGTTCGGAAATAAGTACAAATACACAAAGGGTCTTACCGGTGAAGACAATTCCATATCGCGAATTCGAGTTACGACTGCAATCTAATTGCGTAACAGACTTTCAAACACAATCCGAGGGTTTTGAACATGATTCTGAAGCCCCCGAGTTGAAATTTACCGTCGGTTATTTAACAAAAGAATCAGCTGTTCCATACATTTTGACCGCGTAAGTATTGCACTTTTGTATGAAACAGCAGATTTTTTTTTTTTAATAACAGACGAAAAATTTCAACGGTTCAAAATCATGTACTGAATCCATGGTAACAGTTTTCGCGTCGATGTCCCAGCCACCTTGTATAGTTCCTTTTTCCTACCGGGAGTCAATATTGAAACGAATGACGAATGCACACGCGTTTCAAAACGACGTTTTTCAAAAGACAAACATCGAGGAACAAATAAATTCGAAGCAAATATTTTTGTAAAAGCCTCGCGTATTTTATTTTCGTGCGCCGTGCCTTCGTATTTTGAAGTAGAGGCACTGATTGCAACTTTGTATATCTGCTAGATATTGATGTAGAGGATGCTCAAAAGTAGCTTGAAATGGTTCGTGTAAGATAAGACACAGGTGTGTCTTCGTCGAACTTGACACACTACCGAGCGTCTAGATAGATTTTTAGAAGTATGAGGAACAGGGTGTACAGTTCACTCATCCTCTATAGAACAGGGAGGATGTTGTCTGGCGAGCAACTGCCCAACGATTGATGTCGTGGAAGTTATATATATGCTGTTCGCGCGACAAACTTTAATTGCGCGATGCAGGTTTTGTGACGTCGAGATTTTTGTGTGAGATCAGGTCTTTGATGCGTAGTTCGCATGAGGAGATGTAGATGCCGCCACAGATTTGTTAAGGTTGATGCAACGTTCCACGAGCAGTTTCGTTATATCGGGAATATAAAATCAAAGTTGAAATGGAAAACAAATAAGAGAACAGGATTCAGTTCTTACTCAATGAAGCATTATTTTTTTCACTGTCAATTTTGTAAAAAACAAAAACCATCCCTGTGATGCTAAGCAAAGCGAACGTTTACAATGTTTACATGAACCTTGCGACGACAACGGGGTTACTATTAATATGATATAATTAATAGAAATGTTATGAATAACAATTATTTATCACACGAAAGAGCATAAATGATCTCATTTAAACTTACTAAATTGCACACACGTAATTATGAGCGGTAAAGCTTAATCTAATACCTAGACTACACTCGGTGTAAGTTTACCTGCTTGGTCATCTAAACTTACTTCAAGACTTCAACAGTAACCTACCTAGAGTATGTGGAGGTAAGTGGATATAAGTTAAATTTTATCTTGAAAATAACAATGGTGCGCTTCTATTGTACACCGAACTAAAACTAACTAAACTATCACTAAAATTCTATCCATACTTTTTTTTGGCTATAAGAATCTTAAAGCTAAATTTAAAAATTATTTTGACACAACTAAAATCGAATCTGACAAACGTAACTCCACGTTGAACTTGTTTGTCTTACCCCGTGATTTTTTTTTTTGAGCCGGAGGCGCACTGGGAAGCCAATTTCGACGTGTTTTTTTAAATGGAATTTTTCACTTTTTGTATGGAAAATATGAAAAATATTACCAACATATTGAGTTTAAGGGGTTAACAGGCTTTATAAAGAGGGTCGAAATTAGAATTACATTTGCGATAGGACACACCATTTTCGAGATATAAGCAAAAGAAAAGAAAAAAAGATACAGTACTGTTTTTGTAACTGAAATCAAGGTGTTGGTTTGAATGTTAGTTCATGACAACAAATTTTATTCCACACCTTTTTAATCGCGATTCAAAATACTCAGATTTAGTTAGACAATCAAAATTTTCGGTAAAAAACGTCAAATTCAGAATAGCGAAATTCCCATTTTGACTAAATTAATAACTCAGTGCCATCTTTGTGCTGTTAAACCACAATAATTATAGTTAAGTTGTGTCAGTTTATTTCAGAAATTGTCGTTTGACAGGAATAAACAAAATTTTGTCGATTTTTAGTCTACTTTAGATGCATTTGTGACAAGAGAATCGGCACCAATATTTAAGCTTTCTTGTTTAGAAAAGCGGTATCAATAAAATACGTACAATACTCAAAGGTAGGTTCCGGAACGGTTTAAATGGAGCTTTAAGCTAAAGTTGCCCAAATAATTACCTACTCTAATACGAAATAAATAAAATCAATTTTAGTGATAATCGGAAAAACTTTCACAAAAATCCGCGTTTCTCAAGTTAAAATGACATCAGATTTGTAGTGTTGTGATGATTTTCAGTAAAGCAGAAACTAAGATATGGCCGCACTGCAATGCGGGACGCGGAAAATTTTAAAATTTAAGAATTAGCGCCAGATCTCCATACAATTTAGTTTAGTTGACACACTCTGCTTGAGCGATTTTTATCCGGCAACTCGCGCGGGATTCGCCTCATTTTCGTCAGAGTTTTAATTACGCTAATAGATTACGATGGTTTTATTTTTCGACTACCACGCGGTCAAAGCCTCAGGATTTGTTATGAATAAATTCACTGAAATAAAGTTCGCAACTTAACCGCGAACAGTTGGAGTCAAAAGCATTTAACGCGCTTCGGTAAAGTGTATTTGCTGAGTTTCACGGTAGTCGGTACAGATCAAAGGCCCCCATTTGACACTTTTATAGAGGCGTAACGACATAGCTGATATTTTTATTTTGTTATTTTCAAGAGATAGGTATTTTTTTATTTCTCGTATGCAAGTATCGATTTTTTCACGCATCTTCATAGAGAATAAATACCTGGAAAATTTGAGTCATTGGCCGTCGTCTACGCTTGCAATTCGACAACAAGGCAATTTTGTTCTAACAAACCGTTATAGGTAATTTAATATTGGAAGACGATGGTTAATAAAAATGTATGGAAGATAGAGACGTGCTGCGCAGGTCCCAAATAAACTAGGAAGAACGCAGGAGGATGGAGCGTGAAAATAGAGAACGAATTTTCACAGAAATTAGACCTAGCTAGATCGATTTTTCCCCCGTGCAATATAGAGGTTTATATTGCAATTTTCATAGAAATCATTAGAGCCGTTTTCGAGAACGTAAGTACAAATATATATACAAATATTGCTGAATCAATAGTAAAGGATAAAAATCTAAATTCATTAATTCAGTGATAAAAAATACACAGCACACTGGTTCTATAAGCATAAAATTTTGCACAATAGTGCCTTTCGAGGGGTCTCATGGTTAAGTAATAAAGCCGATCGATCGGGTAAAGCTACGCTTGCCGCGGTCGGGTCGTGGATGGGTGACCATCTTTACATACCGAGAACCCTCCGTGCCTCGGAAAGCACGTTAAGCCGTTGGTCCCGGCTGTCATTCTTGGATCTTTGGCAGTCTCACCAAGGGTTATCACCTAGTAGCAAGATTGTGGAGGTCAGATAGGCAGTCGCTCCATGGAAAATACTGGTATTCAGCTGCATCCGGTTAGACTGGAAGTAGACCCCTACATAGTTAGGAAAAGGCTAGGCAGATGATGAGTTCCTTCGAGCCCCGAGATACGGACTGTCTAATTTGGGGCTGGCTGGCAAATAATATATCGTAACTTAGCTGTAAGTTATATTTTAAGCTACTTAAGTCGTCTCAAGTTAGTATTAAATTTCTGAGAACTAAGAAAGAATTTTTGAAAATTCATCCGTTAAAGGGGATGAAAGTTCATCCTTTTTGCTGAGTAGGAATGCCATTAGCTACATGGCTACTGGGGTATATGGCTTGTAATAAAATAAAATAACTTCTAAAACACCACAAAAAAGCTTCACAAATCAATAAAGCTGACGTGTGCGACTAAACGCCAATTAATGACAACACTACGTACAGTGTTTATATAAGTACTAGTTCTTTTTATTATAACTTTATAAAACTGCTGGCCTTGAGGCTTACGCCCGCGCCACAGGCAAATTATATTATATTAAATATATCGCACGTAAACAGATTTATTCAAACTATAGATATAAAACTAGAAATTCCCTTTAATGCTATTTCAGTCCACCAAGGAAGACAGGTAAGAACTTATTTAAATCAGTAGTCTTCGCATCGCAAGAACAATTCAACGGTATTTTTTTATCTGAACACAATTACCTATATTCAGCTTATCGAACCAATTACAGAAGCTCTTGAATCGACTATTTATAAAACGTTTGTTAGTTAAACAAGGAATTCTAATGAAAACTTAAAGTAAGCAAAGACTTTTCCGTCGAGCGTAATTTGCAAGAGCATACTTGAAAGAGGAAAAATATAAAGATCGAGGAATTTTGTATCTATTTATCTAATCATAATAGCGAAGTTAAAAGAGGGGCTCGTGGCTATGTAATAACAGCCGCAGGGGTCGATCCGTGGATGGGTGACCACCCATTACATATCGAAATCTCCGTGTCTCGGAAAGCACGTTAGCCGTTGTACCCGGTTATAATTCGTATGTCTTTAACAGTCGTTACGGATCGTCAGAAGCTTGAAAGTCTAACAACCAGTCTTACCAAGGGGTATCGTATTAACCAGAGACTGGGTGGTAGAGGTCAGATAGGCAGTCGCTTCATGTAAAATACTGGTACTCAGCTGCATTCGGTTAGACTGGAAGCCGACCCTAACATAATTAGGAAAAAGCTAGGCACATTGATTGAATACCGAAGTTAGAACCTACACGACACGGGTGGCTGCACTTACGTAGCTTTAACGAAGACAATAAATGTTTTATGAGGAACCTTCACCGTAAAATATACGAAGACGCGATGTTTACAAATGAAAAAGACAACCTTATAGCTTCTTGTTGTTTCAGATGTACAGTAATGTGTACGGTATATATTTCATAGATAGTACCTGGGAGACCGAGCTCTGCTCTGATGAAAATAGAGAATGCTCATTTAATAGTACAGGAAAGTATATACTAATTCCACACTGCCATGATAGTAGATACTTACTAATTCCATACTGTCATGTCATTATTCTAAGGTAGCCATCTTGTTCTAAACTTTGCGCTACTGAGTTCTGCTCGGGTGAAAATACGGAGAAAACGAATTTACCCAGCTATAAGACCTAGCCAGATCTATTTTTCGCCCCCGTGAAAATATTGCAACTTTCATCGAAATCGTTAGAGCCGTTTTCGAGAACGTGATTACAAATATATATATAAATATTGCTCGTTTAGTAGTATAGGATGTAAACACAACAAGGAGTGAGGTAGCTACTGTCAATAATGTCATCTATCAGTTACCAGGAATGGTGGGGAAAGGTTGAAAGTGTTGTAGCCCTGCACGAGCAGCTTGGCGTGGTAGTGAGCCAGTGTAGAATATCAATCTGACTAACCTTTTCCCAACTATGATGGGGTCGGCTTCCAGTCTAACCGGATGCAGCTGAATTATTTCACATGGAGCGACTGCTTATCTGCCCTCCACAGCCCAGTAACGTAAGACTGGTTGTCAGACTTGCAGGCTTCTGACGACCCTTAACGACTGTGAATGATCCACAAATGGCAGCCGGGATCAACGGCTTAACGTGTTTTCCGAGGCACGGAGCAGTCTCGGTATGTAAAGATGGTCACCCATCCACAGACCAACCCCGGCAAGTGTAGCTTAACCTGATGGATCGACCCGTGCGGCAGTTAATATTTAGCCACGAACTCCTCCAGCCAGTGTGGGATATATGTAATCAAATTAAATACGGAATCAACAGGATTCTAGACATGTATTTATACAATGTTTTTTGCTTTTTGCTGAGCTGCAAAAACATGCACACTTGTAAAGAGAAATAAATAGGTACACAAGTGCAACTAACTCAAAGTGTTACCGGAGTTAGATAAAGAGCCATAGAGGGGCAACATCAACGATAACAACAATTATTATTGTTAGGCTACACGGAAAACCTATCGCTTTGTTTTTTCTCCACTGCACTGGCAGTTTTAATTATAGTTCTGTTTACCGACTAACCGACTGGCGGCTCGGTGCAATTTACTTTGTGGTCTTGTGGAAACTACATAATATTTTTTTTAAATTCGTTTAGCCCATGTTCGCACGGGCGATTGTATCGCTGCTTAGCACGGAGAGTTGAAAATTCAACAGCGTCTTTTTGACGCGCTGGAATGCACTCTTTTGGATTCTCAACGTTCGGCTCAATACTGAGAGTTGAAAATCCAGTGTGGGATAAAATCCCGCCGCGATATTTTTACGTCCGTGGTAACATGGGCTTACTTATTGATGGACAACGACCAGTCTAAACTGATGGGTCTAGAAGCGTGAAATATGCACAAGAGTTCCTTTTGTAACTAAGGAAGAATTTTCGACAATTCGTCTCCGAAAGGGGTTGAAGATTAAAGTTTATATGAGAGTTCGTCATTTTTGCTAAAGGAAAATCCCATCGATCACACGGTTTGTAACACAAATTAATTAGTGTAACCCATTTCTAATCTTTCTTTCTTAGATCTATGATTTTGGCTAATAAACTTCAGGGATCTAATTCTCGCCTATAAGTACGATATTTGATATCGAATGGTGAAAATTGGCACACAGATAGTTTTTAATCTTGCCCTGGTAGTACGTTTCCGTGCGATGATATCCGATCTCAGCGCCAGCGAAGCCGCGGGCAAAAGCAAGTAATTAATGTTGTAGTCGTATTAGTAGATTCAAATTGAGACTGGTACTGTTTATTCTTCTTTCCATAGTTTTTTTCTATTTCTTTTTTTTTTTTGCAGTGGTCGCGTTGGACTTTTTTGAGATGGGAAAAAAACAATTAAACTCGCGACACTGTTACCGTTACCGACACTACATTAAAAGTATTTCCTGCACAGTAAAATTGTTAAGTTTTCACTTCTATCGGCACTCCCGGAGTGCCGATAGAAGAGAAAACAATTATTATTGTTAGGCTACACGGAAAACCTATCGCTTTGTTTTTTCTCCACTGCACTGGCAGTTTTAATTATAGTTCTGTTTACCGACTAACCGACTGGCGGCTCGGTGCAATTTACTTTGTGGTCTTGTGGAAACTACATAATATTTTTTTTAAATTCGTTTAGCCCATGTTCGCACGGGCGATTGTATCGCTGCTTAGCACGGAGAGTTGAAAATTCAACAGCGTCTTTTTGACGCGCTGGAATGCACTCTTTTGGATTCTCAACGTTCGGCTCAATACTGAGAGTTGAAAATCCAGTGTGGGATAAAATCCCGCCGCGATATTTTTACGTCCGTGGTAACATGGGCTTACTTATTGATGGACAACGACCAGTCTAAACTGATGGGTCTAGAAGCGTGAAATATGCACAAGAGTTCCTTTTGTAACTAAGGAAGAATTTTCGACAATTCGTCTCCGAAAGGGGTTGAAGATTAAAGTTTATATGAGAGTTCGTCATTTTTGCTAAAGGAAAATCCCATCGATCACACGGTTTGTAACACAAATTAATTAGTGTAACCCATTTCTAATCTTTCTTTCTTAGATCTATGATTTTGGCTAATAAACTTCAGGGATCTAATTCTCGCCTATAAGTACGATATTTGATATCGAATGGTGAAAATTGGCACACAGATAGTTTTTAATCTTGCCCTGGTAGTACGTTTCCGTGCGATGATATCCGATCTCAGCGCCAGCGAAGCCGCGGGCAAAAGCAAGTAATTAATGTTGTAGTCGTATTAGTAGATTCAAATTGAGACTGGTACTGTTTATTCTTCTTTCCATAGTTTTTTTCTATTTCTTTTTTTTTTTTGCAGTGGTCGCGTTGGACTTTTTTGAGATGGGAAAAAAACAATTAAACTCGCGACACTGTTACCGTTACCGACACTACATTAAAAGTATTTCCTGCACAGTAAAATTGTTAAGTTTTCACTTCTATCGGCACTCCCGGAGTGCCAGTTTTTTTGTGATATGCGTTTTGTTTGTCCAGAATAAAAAAAAATCTTTATTTCTTTCTTTTCTTTCTCTAATATTTTTACGAAATGGTAAATTTCATCCAAATCGTATTAGTAGGATAATAATAATCATTTAAACGTGAATTCATGTTTCAGTGGGACGACGGCAGTGGAACGAAAGGGAATAAACGGGCAAAAAACAATCGCCATTTAATTCATTCTTATAGTATAGTCCAGATTAGAAAAATAAACATTAATAAGTACAGTAGGTAGTCAAGGTAGGTAAGTATCTACCTCGTTTGCGTCCGCGAGTTTCCCGCAATAATTGCACATTTTTTTATCATTGAAAGAATAATATTTAAAAAATGATAACGTTAAGAGAACAATAAGCAGAATAGGTAAAGGATGATAATTGTATGCTCTGACACTATTGATAGGAAGGTCATTGTTGTGAAATCGTGTGTTGGATCAAATTAGCTTCCTGCAAAATGGTTGGGCTGAATGGTGCTAATCCATGCGTCAGATTCATGAGTTTATACAAATGAGAAGAGAAAACAAATCGTATCGCTATCGAAATAGGGTTCCCATACGTCCGGATTAGTCTGGACATGTCCGTCTTTTTGCTCCCCCCCGTCCGGACTTAGCCCAGGTTCGCACGGGCGATTTTTCCCTCGGCGATTTCTTTTCGCGCAATGGATTTTCAATGCTATGCCAAGCCCCAAGCGCCTAGAGTTGAAAATCCAACAAGGTGTTATTCGATGCGCTGGCTTGCACTCTGTTGGATTCTCAACGTTCGGCTCAACTCAGAGAGTTGCAAATCCAGTCCTCGACCAAACCCCGCCGCGACATTTTTACGTCCGTGCGAATGTGGCTTAGTCCGGCCTTGACATTTAAGGGTCTTTCAAACAGGCGCGACATGCGACGCGACACAAAGACACCGCTCGTCGCGCGACGAGCGGTGTCTTTGTGTCGCGCGTGTCGCGCCTGTTTGAAAGAGCCTTTATCCGCACTTTTTGATTTAGGGGATTTTTTTAAGAAATAGAAAAAGCTAAACGAGCTTCAAATGTCGAAATGGTAACCCTATTAGAACCCTATGTAAAAGCCTCTTACACCTACAGATTAAAAAACCAAAACTTCCTATTAGAAATTCATGAAAAAACACGTTAGATAGAATAGTTATTTATAATAATATAATAATAATAATGTTTATTTCTCCAAAATAATACATAGACACAGGTTGACCACAGTAGTAGTTATACAAAAAATTATACATAATTGTTTGTAACAGAAAGTTAAAAGACTACAAAAATCTATGTGACAAAAATATAATTATGCTACAAATGCGGAAATCATCTTACGCACGTGTATCATACAACGTTTTACTATGCGAGGAAATAAAAAAAAGCGAGCGAGCCTTAAAGTAGTCGACTAGCATGTGATGTGTAATATCTGACATCTTGGCTGACGTATATTAAATGATATACACTATTACTCATCATCATCGCCATCGCCATTGCCATGACTTTGACTTCCATCATCACCATTATCTAATTTTATACTTTTCTCAAATAATAAAAATGTAAAAAAAAACTGAAAAGTAAAAAGCACTAGTGCGAAAAAGTGGCATTTTCCGCACAGATTGGCTGCTTGGAAAACGCTCTTCTCGAGCACGTGCATTGTAAAAGCATTTTAAGTTAGTGAAAGCTCAACTATTTTAAACATTGCTTTGAAGCCCCTAGTGCCAGCACAGTTCTCTTACGGTCGACGTCTACGATTCACGAGACTTTTGCACCTTTGAATTTTTAAATCCATTGTATTTCTATCGCTTATATACTTAACATTCTACGTATTTTTAGAACTAGTCAGGTTGTATCAGTACGCCTGTAGGTATAGACGTGAAAATCCCCGTTCACTAAAGCGAATTTAATGGTAGGGCAAGCCCAGAGGGTTTTTGAGCAAGCATATGCAGGGAAAAAAGTTGATAAATGAGTAGGTGCGGCATGATGAGAGAGTACCGAAAATATGTTTGAAAAGATTCCACTTTCTGATTTCCAAAAAACTACATAAATTAATGTAGTTTTAGAACCGTTTAAGTTATGAAGAGGATACGTCGTAAGTTTTAAGATATAGAATATTTTCGCAGCAACCACAGAAATAAATTTGTTTTTAACAGTTTCTTTGAGAAAGAGTATGAAATAACAAACTTTTATTGCTGACGATAATTGCAAAATTGTGCATGCGTAAATTATCCCGACTAAGGAAAGGTTAAGCTCACGTACGCACGGATGTAAAAATATCGCGGCGGGATTTTAAACTTTCGGTGTTAAGCAAAGTCAAAACATTTATTTCAAATAGGCCCATGTATGGCACTTTTGAAGCAGAGAGAGAATTCAACAGAGTACATCCCAGCGCGTCGAAAAAACACATACGGATTTTCAACTCTCGGTGCTAAGTAGAGCGTTGTAAATCCAGTGTGCGAAAAAATCCCGCCGCCATATTTTAACGTCTGTGCGTACGTGGGCTTACTGTGCGTGGTCCAACACGCACTTGGCCGGTTTTTAATAAGCAAGTTTTAATTTTAAGACCAGGCACTCCATAGACAATTACCACGCAAACTCCGCCCCATGTATCCCACCACTACACTATGTGCTAAATGCCTACACATCAGTAATAAAGATGAATATCGCGTGCACTCCTTGGGCGTGGTCGAGCACGGAACTAAATGTCGTAAGACTCAATTCTTATTTTGTTTATAACTAAAGTAATAATTGATCTAGAGAAAAAATATCTTATATTTGGATAATAAAGTATATTTTCTTACTGTCAATAATAATTTTAGAAATAAAAGCCGAGTAATCTTATTTTTGTTTCAAATAATCTATAAAAAAAGACATGATTTTAGAAAAAAAAAATTATTGAGGGAAAATGTTCCAATTACGTAACTGTCTGTCTGTATGGAAAGAAAAAGATCCAATAAATCATATACTAAAGTTCAATTTTCATTGTATGCGTGAGATTTTCAGAATATTAATGAAAATTAACATTTAATTTAAGGAACCTCCTCTTAACCATTCTAGAAAAGAGCAAATATCACCCATCTCGACTGCCTCGGTGTTCTAGTGTGTAAGTTCGATTCCCAGTTCAGGCAAAGTATTATTGGGTTTTCCAACAGGAATTTCTCAGTAACAGCCCGGAGTCTGGAATTGTGCCCTGTTAATGGCAACAGTCTCGCCCCCCACTATCACAATGAGGATTTAAAACATATCTGGCGAAATGTGGGTGTACTACAGATAGGTACACTTCTGCCAACCCTCCGGGGAAACAAGGCGTGATGTTATGTTTGATGGCGGAAAAATACACTGTTCTGACAAGAACAGTGTATTTTTCAGTGGTTTTTTTTACGGTTTGATAAAACCAAGCCAATTACTTTATCTTCAATAAGACAAAACGCAAACGGTCCTTTGAACTTGTATACGTATTATGAATCGACGGTAATAAATACAATAGTTTGAGCCCAATAAAACAATATTTGTATGTAAGTACAGAAAATATATTAATATTTACTTATAATTGGGATGACGACTAAAAAAATATATTTTGTCCTTGTTATAAGATTATTAAATATTTTTTCTTTTTTTACGTCATCAAAAGATTACGGCGATACATTGAGTTAAAATGTGCCGTGACGTCACGAATAGGATGAGATTTTATACTTACTTGTGACGTAGCGACCCTCACTCCCCAACTTTAATGCGTTTTATCCAAGTATTTTGTTATTAATATGAGAAAACAAAAAATGCGTGTATAATATTTTTTTTTTTATCAGACTGACAGACTAAATAGAATTTGTTTTTTTTTTTACTCGGGCTTCATCCCAATTATCCGGAGGCTGACACAGCGTTGTTTGGCCAACTCGGTACTACTGTCCTTTATTCTGCTCAGTCAATTTATTTATTATTATAGCGTATCTTCTGTTCCCACCCACTGCTGACATTTAAGTAGGTATCTTATGTAGAAGTCATAGCTAATAGCTTAGCGTTCGGGCTATAGAGGCTGGAGGAATAGGGTGTAAAGGTCACTCATCCTCTATAGAAAAGGGAGAATCTACTAGACGGGTGTTGTGTATGGTGGGCAACTGCCCGACGATTATTGTCAGGACGTATATGCCAGTCGCGCTGTAAACCCTGCTTGCGAGATGCAAGATTTTGCGTGACGTCGTGTCGCTGTGACGTGCAGTTCGCATGTAGATACCACCACAGGGCTGTTTGCCTAGCGATTTCTTTAGACAATTTCCTCAAATGATCCTTTTTACGTTTAGTATCATGAGATTTATCTACTTATTCAGTTTTATAATGCAGGCAATTACATCCTGCATTTATTGCAACGGATGCAATGGCGATATGTCAAATATCGAGATTTCTGTGTTATACCTAAGTTAAAAATGAATGAATTAACACATAAACTTTCAGCAATAAATACTCTACACCTATAGAATGGTAAATACCGTGTAGCGGTTACACCGCCACATACGAACTACGCATCAAAGACGTGACGTCACACAAATCTTGCATCGCGCAATTAGAGTTTACCGCGCGATCAACATATATACAAGATTCCGACTTCAACCGTCGGGAAGTTGCCCACCAGACACAACACTCGTCTGGTCGGAGGATCCTCCCTTTTCTATGGTGGATGAGTGAACTTTACACCCTGTTCCTCATACCGCTAAAACTGCATCAAAATCCATTGAGTAGTTAAGATATTTAGAAGATTTAAACGATAACAGGAAAAACGATTTATTTTTATAGTATGTAGGTAGATAGATAACATGGTAGAGTATTTTGATCAAGTTAAATGCAATTTTCCGAGCGGGAAAACCAGCGAAAGGTTTTTTGTAAGTCACGTTTGAGCTTAAGGTGGATCCGCATACATCTTGCTAAGCTAGATTTGCTCCATCAGAAATTTTCCATTACAAATTTTTACTTATGGAACAAATCTATCTTAGAGAGAAGTATTAATGATACTAATGTTTATAATTATGTTAATAAATATCTGATATAGTCGCGAATCATATTTTGTTAAAGATACAACCTGACACTGACCTGAAAATTGCAAGAGACGTAAGAAAATTTGAATTTCGCGGGCTACAACTGCGGATCACTTTTTATATCTTACTATTCTGGCGACATAAAGTTTTTATTTGAAGCTCGAGAACCTTAGGAAGGTAAAAATTTTATGTAGCGTATATTCTAGTCCGGCCGTCCACTCCGCTCGAATGAAACTGTAAGGGTTCTCAGCTCTCTAATTGAAAGAGCTGGTACCAGGAAACAATTTTACGCAAGCGTTACACTATATCAAGTACCACAATTTAAACGTTATATCAGCGCCCACACAAAACCAAAGTCAGTTTCTTCTTTTATCCATGGCCCTTACACGTGGCGGTGAAAAACCATACAAAATATGCTTTCACGTTTGTTTTAAAAGCAACGTTGAAAATCTGGAAGTTCATTGAAAGTAATAACTGCTTACTTACTATTGCGTACCGTGCGCCTAGCTTCTGACGTTTCATAAGTGCCCGTGTAGGTTTATGTGAAATAAAAATATTTTGAATTGAATTGAATTGAATATTAAATACCGCAAATTGTTGCCGTTGTCTGTTCCTTGTTGGAAACTATAGGTAAAGTAAACGCCTAATTTCTCAACCCGTTTCTTTCATTTTTTTTAAATATTAGTGCTTCACTGTTCAAGATGCTGCAGCACACAATTTTACTACCTATATACGGGCTTCAAAACGTTTGGGATGGCACGTCAGAAACTCAGAAGCGAACGAAAAAGAAAAAAATAGTACTCCCGTCTATTTAAAATAAATACGGTTTTTTTTTTGCACACAACGCGCTAATTTTATTGTTACCGTGCACGAGGATCGATGTACGAACTTAAAGGTACATTATCACAGCGGTCAACTGTCCTTGGGTGACGAATGGGTGGGTGTGAGCCTTCTACACACCGAACTCTTCGCGTAACTTGAATGAAGTTGAATGTCACGAGCAGTCAAGGTTGTTTGTAGTTATGACGTTTTCCCACAACGTAGGTTGCGAACGATTAAGCAAAGAGGCATACACTACGAATTTAAACAACCGAGATCGCAAGACCTACCAATATCCCCACAAAATTGTAATGTGGGGAATACAAAGAGGAAATACTTAATTAGTACTCGACAAAAGCAAACATCATGATGGCAGAGGATTAAGTACAAAGGTATTGGACAATCGATGGATGGCAACTTATGACCAAACTACAATTTCAATTTCTTTATCGGTCTCAAACTTGTCAAACAAGTTTGTGCGTCATTATACTAACTGACGGACGGTCGCGCAAATCCTGCCGTATTACCGGCGAGCGGTCAGAAGGTCACACGAACGTTTTCACGAGATAATTTTCTACAAATGGCTTGCTGCCATATACGAGGTTAAGAGGATCTTAACATCTTCGTGTAGTCTGAATAAAATTAAATATTAATACAGATATGAGAATGTACTGTTGTACACGCTCTGGCGCACATAAACTCGGTGCAAATAAATTCACAATTTTATGGCAGTCGTAAAATCATTCTTTATGGGATCGCATTGGGTTATTATGACAGCTTTTAACGGATAAACTAAGTTTGCACGTGAAGGGTTTTTGCTAGTTAGAGACATCATTTTATTTTTTCCTGTAATATTACTGTAAACTTTCATTAACTAGATTTATTTCAGATTTATGGTATTTTCACGGACCTTTTCATCATCATAAATAATGCTATCCTATTAAACGAGCAATATTTATATATATATACTAGCTGCGCCCCGCGGTTTCACCCGCATAAGTCTCGATCCCGTAAAAATATCGGGATAAAAAGTATCCTATGTCCTTCTCCGGGTCAAGGTCTATCCATATCCCAAATTTCATCCAAATCCGTTCAGCCGTTTTAGCGTGATGTCGTGACCAAGGGAAATAGGGATTAATTTTTATATATATAGATATAATCACGTTTTCGAAAACGACTCCTAACGATTTCGATGAAAGTTGCAATATAGGGATTTACGGGGGCGAAAAATCGATTTAGCTAGGTCTCATATCTGGGAAAATTCGTTTTCTCTATTTTCACGGCCTCGGGAATATGATACAACGCTGGTATATCTGGACGATATGTTTATCTATTTTCAACCGAGCAGAGCTCGGTCGACCAGGTACTCAAAAACTATGAGGCATAAATTAAAATAAAGGGTTCCTTTTTGGTACGGAACCCTAAAAATAGAGCAGAAAAACGTGCCGCGCCGATCCCAAATAAATTGGGTTATCGACAAGAGAATGACGATCATAATGATAGACGAGAAGCTAAGCTGTTTTAATGAAATCCAGGAACCCAATCCACTTATAAGATGTTATGAAAGAAGCGTTAGTACAGTTTTCAATTACCATGGTGTAATTTGAATACTAGTTTTATAATAATATTATATTAGCCATAACTTAGATAAAGTCCTTTCATATTGCGGGTTAGGCCGGCGTGTCGAAGTGACGTAGTTGCGGTCCCCAACGCCGGGAAATACCTTCATTTGTGCTCCATTTCTGTGCAGACAAATTTATATAATCTTTGGTTTTTGCGTCTGGCTTTATTAAATTATTTGCATATATTAGCTCTAAGACCTTGTGGTAGAATGATAGATTTTTGTAGTTTTATTTGACTTTAACTTTGAGCTATGAAATTTTTCTTCCAGGATATAAACGAAGCCAATGATAAAGCTGTCCAGGTGGCTACATACTGGTTTTACAGAGTCCTATTGACACGAGAAGAAGAAGGGGGGATGACTAATAAACATCTTAAATAAACAGATAATAGAAAAGCATTTCTAAACAATAATCTCTAAAGTACATACTGTACATCTATCTATATATATATATATATATAAATGAATCGACGACATGTATGTACGCGCACAACTTCCGAACGACTGCACCAAATTGGATAATTCTTTTTTTGCCGTGTTCGTTATTCTCAGGACAAGGTTAGTAGGTAGATATGTAGGGTACGTAGGTGCGCCGTAGATACGTACTTAGTGCTACCCGTGCGAATTCAGGCCGGGTAAAGCTATTAATATTATAAAGTCGCTTTTGGAGTGCCTGTGAGACCGCGTTGTTCTTGTAAATACATTTTGATGAAGTTTTCACCATCATTTAAAGAATTTATTCTGGAAGATTTATTAAAGTTACATTCAAAAAAGAAATCTTGATGTTTGGTCAAGCGAATGAGGGGCGGGTCGGTAGTCGATTTTTCGCATTTAACTGGTAAAATCCGATTTTATGTCACAGCTATTGAATCAATTAGTTTCACTGTTGAAACAACAGGTAATTTTTCACTTATCTTGAATTATATTGTGAGTAAATTTCACGATGCTTGTACATATGATTTAGAAATCATGGTCGTATGGTAATTATATATTTAAGAGGTAAGAATTCAGCTGGATTAACTTTTAATGGACAATGAGCGATAACATGTCCTGTGATTCCCCATTATTTTATAAAATATTAAGCGATATCGTCCCTAGATGAAGCAAGCGTGGGATTATTCCTATTTCACGTGATTATTTATATTTCACGTGCATTTTTAAGGAATTGAGACTCAGCATCAAGACTTCACACCGGAAATTCACTACTTGATTTAATGATGGCGTGGTGGGCAGTTTTTTTGGAGCGACCTACAAATGAATATCTAGCAGTGGCTCGTGGTTTCTGTAGAAGTATAATAATTTAACTCATGCCCCGCTTTATTTTCCTAAAGGTATTGCGTATTGTATGGTATTGTCCCCTGTGCATTTGGATTTCATATATGACTACGTCAGTGAATGTTCATGTGGCTCTATTTATGGCCAACCATATTTGAACTTTCTTTAATTGCGGTAAGTAACGTAACAGCAAAAAAAGTCACTGAAATCAAGGACTTTAATCTCGTGCAAAAAATTGATGCGATAACATTTTGAATACTGTCTATTTGTGTATCTAGGTATTTATTTAAAAACTTTTTGGCATTGCTACAAAGTCAAAGTCAAGTCATATATATTTAACGTTCAAATTTACAAAAAAATGAACTTTTCTCCCAATAAAACAACCGATTTCCGAAAAAAAAAAACATTAGAGAGTGAAAAATAATATTTAATTTCAAAAGTCGGTGTCTTTAGTTGGAGCTATATTTTACTTTTTGCCACCTACTTCCGCAATTAAAGTTATTTTTCACTTTGTATCGTGTTTTTTTTTAAGTCAGTTGTTTTTTTTTTAAATAAAAACTTTTAATTTTTCATTTTTAGTTATGGTACTCTACCCCACACCAACTCGTATAACCACTACTTGCTATGTAAACAACAATGACAGGAAGTATTTTAATATCATCAAGATACACAAAGTGGATTAAATACGTATTAACGAAGTTAACTCAAAATCTACCCCAGCAAAGTTAATAAAATTTATATGGTGGTCCCATATAAATTTTATTAACTTTGCACCGCGCAAGCTTCCTCTATCAAATGAAAAATAATTTCGGTCCACAATTGATGCATATATTAATGAACATACTATACCACAATAGGTATAAAGAATTGAAAATGAAACAATGACATATAAATTAATTATGTGATAGATACATGGTGCTCACATATTTACAAATATTGTAACACCTTTCAAAGCAAATGAAAAGGCAGATTTTTTTTTTGGTGATACAAGGTAAACTAGACTATCGATAAAGGTATACTTCAACTGAATGAGACGAAATTCAAATCTTGTATAAAACGCACACTATGCAGGCTATGCAGCCTATGCTGCAGACTATATTATAAGTTGGGGGATTACATCGCTGATAAAAATGCTTGGCTTAATGCTGATTCTGGTCCGCAACCACAACTAATTGATTAACATTTGCAAATACTGTTGGAGCTGCTGAAGATTGTAAGACCATCTTTGCATTGTATAAACTCAAATCTCTTTGGTATTATATAACTGTATAGCACAGGTGTGAGCACTATGTACTACAGAGTTACCATTTACCGGGTAATGTCTTGCATTGACTTGAATGTACCATGGCGGCTGTGAGTATGTCATGCTCACTCAGATGTTTCGCTTATGGTGGAGCGTGTGTTGGATCATTTAGCTCGCTTCAAAATGGCTGAGCTGAATGGTGCTAATCCATGCGTCATGTTCATGAACGGGCGCCGTCAGTTGGGACTGGTCATCTCTTAGTTGCCATGACTTATTTTTAATTTATTTTATTTTGTTTTCTTTTTATTACGTGCTTCTAACGTGCACGTCTTTCTACATTGTTCTCACATGTATAATTTCAACATAAATGATGTAACCAATATTTTGTAACATTTTTTTATTTAAAAGAGTGTCCGTGGAGTTTCCTGCCCGTTCTTTTCCATAGGTACCTACCCGCTACGCTTTGGAATGGGCAACTAGCTTCATATTTTTATCTGACCGATTCCTTGACAATTCAAAAGTGCCTGTAAATGGTTTTATTGAAATAAATGCTTTGAGTTAGAGTTTGTATTATTTTTAAATGTCGCAATTTGATTTAAAAGTTAAATTCATTCCTGGCAACCACGAGTCGGACGGTGGCGCGGGATAATGTTTTTAATTTTTAATCTAGAAAATTGTACATATGCGTGTTACTTTTATTTGTCATGTGATGTCCCAATATTTGCCCTTGTGGCACCCCTCCGCCTAATGTTAATGATACAGGAAACTAAAAAAAAATCATCGCTGCGAATATTTTTTGTATGATTCATAATTGAAAATTACTAACTCGAATATCTAACATAGTAACGTACGTAGTCGACGTAAAGGCCGGTTTAAATGGATCTTTTACTGGAGAACGGCCAAGAATCCTGGCGGACTCGATATGGAAGGATTGATGAAATCCGCACCGTAAAACCGTACTACTGAGACGTAGCAGCTGTTTATTGCGAACGTGCGGTCTCCCGCTTCGACCTTTGACCTATTATTATCTGTATACTGCCTAATTAGGAACTGACTCAACTCTACAATACAAGTAGTGCTGGCTGAGGTGTATTTACGTACCGAATGGTCAATTATTCGATTAATATCTTGACTCTATTCTTTTGTAAATTAACATGTTCTATCTAAGAGAAACCTTTCTGTATTTAGGATCGTGTATTTTATTAACCAGTGCCTGTAATACGATGTTGAGATAAATAAAGATTTTATGATTATGATTATTTTCCTGAATAAGACTAGCAGACATCGTAGTAATTAAATAATCTTTACAATTTCTTTAAACGGGTTTCTGAAGGTTAAAGCAAAGGAAATATCATATGATCTAACAAAAAATCAACTAGAATGGCCAAGGTCATGAGAGCCAGATTTTTTAGTGTTCATTAATGTTTAGTTGTGTACACAATTATCTAAGTGGTAATATGTATTAACTACCACCGGCACATACCTAAATAGGTAAATATTAAAAATATATCAGGATAGTTGGGCATTCACTATCCATTGTCTCATTGTGGATAAGATGATATTGTGATATGAGAAGATAAAAAGTAACATTTTAAATTAGTTATAATTAATTATTATTTTTAATTAGCTTAGTCTTGCTTGAAGATTAGTCTGCAATATTCCTTTTATTTAGTTTACTTAGGTTCCTACATAGTATTTATTTTTATGGTGAAATATAATTGTCATAATCAATACAATATGGGGATAATCTTTATCACCATATTGTATTCATTATGACAATTTGTAGTTGATCTTTAATCAACATACTGTAATCAATATGATGATGAAGATCAACTACAGGCAACCACATAGGGCAGTTGGCTGTAGTTCAAAAATCCCTGTAAATATTTGCAATTCAAACAAAATACAAGGTAGTTAATATCAAATAAAAGATTTTAAATATAGCATAATATAATATGATTATTATAAAAACAAATTATGTTTAGAAAAAGAAAATAAATAAAGACAAAAAAAAAAACAAAAGCCGAACAAAAATTTGTAAAAAAAAGGCAAAAATACAATAAATTAAGCTGTTTCTTAGAATAAGGGCACTTACTTGGTTTATTGTAGTTTTGGGGAGATGTACTGTAGAAGTAGCAGTAGACCCCAAAGGCAAGAACAATTAGCAGGAGTAGCAGGATACGGGTGGAGAAGGGCCGGCAACGCAGGACCCGGGTCCTCATCATGGAAACTGCAAATAAACCATTATTTTAAAATAATATACATTTTAGTATACCCGATAATAATTTAATTTACAACAGCAAATAATTATAAACAATTACAAATAAACCCTATGAATACATTCTGCAATATTCATTTATTTTTCTCAGAATAAAAGTTGGAAAAGTATCAACCAAAGTTTTTAACTCTGTCTTATAAATCACTACTTGCATATTGTAAGATTACTGGTAAATTCATAAGTACCTGGGTACATAATAAATGATGTCATTGAGAAAATTTAAAGTTTTACTCAGATAAATAATTAATATAAAAAATATTATTAGATCGAGAAAAAACGTCAAAAATCTTGTAGTTGAAAATCTCTAAAAAAATCTACATTACCCAAACCCTACAGTGTAGGTAGAGTTATTTACAGCAGTGCTATTTAAAACGCCTTAGTGGTTTTAAACACTTAGATTCGCTATTTGTAGTCTATTTCGAGTGATATTGTCAATTTAACGACGAAATTCAACTACGCTTAAATAAAATGTTAATTTTAAAAAAATACCAAAAATCTAATCTAACCAGCATAAGATCTAAACAAACTTAGAAAAGATAATGTAGGTACCTACTTTAGTCGGTCAACATAAACAGTCCAAACACTAAATCACTCGTTACCAGCATCGAAAGTAACTCAAATCCATTAAAAAATTAAAATTTTAAAACTAGAACCAAAAGTTTAGCACAAAAAAGTGACAGTATAAAAAAAAATTGACTCGTCTTCAATCGACTTTGCGTAAACAGTAAACAGCGAAGATGCGGCAAACACTTCAAACTACTTAAAATAAATTAACTCACATTTTATAAGTCACGCCTTTAGAAATAACAATGTTTACATTTTATTTTTCTCGTAATAAACTCGATAATTTATTTAATTGTAGTGTAAGTTATCGAATCACGCTTGCATGCGGCAGCTAAACGCGACTACGTACATACCCCCAACCCTCCGCGATACGGCTACAATACCGATTGGCAATGGCAACTCACTCGCAACTGAATTGCCAGCCTTGTTCAACAGAGCTACCAAGCTACGATTTTATAAAGAGTGGGAGTTTTTTTTTTTTTTTGTTGCGTTAGTGAAACTGTTGCATTAAAAATGTTACTGAGTCTTTCATTTTAATAAATAGATTACTTTATATAGTTTTAATATTTTGTGACATAGCAACATTCGAAAGTTTTGCAATAACAATAGATGTGGTATTTTTTGTAGTACTTTATTGTCTCTAATGTAATCATGCGGTGTAATTAATATAGTAGTCGACTCGTGTTTGATTGCTTATAACGTCGGTAATTTCGGAAAGTGGCGCCACCCCCAATGCGAACATGGGAGAGTAACTTTACTGAAAGGTCGGTTACACGCGCGGCTACCAACGCGCCATGCATAGTTTTGTCTTTAATAAATAATTCAGATAATTTTGTATGATTGCAACCTAACCTTGGTATGTTTAGATATAACTACGGTACCAATGAATGTTTTGGTGACTTGTTTCGCCCATCGACTAGATAAACAAAAACGAATTTATTTTCAGATTCGTACTACTTTATCAGATGACGCTAGACTTATCCGGATACCAGCCGAAAAACCTTTTTTATTGATTGGTAGTAAAAAGTTAATATTAAAGTTTGACACACAAAAGTGAAATAATTAACAAAAAGGGAATCATTATACAAAGCCGAGTGCTAAAAGTATTATTTCTATTTTAGGTACAATGACCTATAAAAAACATTCTTTAATGTTTTATGACTATAAAATGGAAGTTTTTCGTATTAGTAACTTAAATAAAGCCTTCTCCATAATGAAAGACACAAAACTGATACATTCTTTAAAGATTACTGACGAATGGCTAGACGAAAAAATAATATTATTAGAAGATTGTAAAAACACGGGATAAATAATCTCAACTTCAACGTACAACTCATGTTGTTCTATTTACGTCAGTGGTTCCATTGTTTCCTCTAGCGGGAAAAATTGGCAGCTTTTGGTGACAGATTGATCATCGTATTCTATTTGAGAAGTTTTTATTTTTATGGAATAACGGCTCTATAAATAGACTTAATAAGGTATTTTAATGCTTCTGAGTTTTAAGTACCTATTAGGGGGAAAATTATTAAAAGTTTCGTGGTTATTTTAGCGATTTAAGCCTTGTCCTAATAATAAGCGACACGGTAATGGACCGAGTATAACACATGCTGAATTTAATAATAGGATAAAATATGAAAGTAAGAAGGAATCTTACTTAGGCTAGCTTAAATAAATTTGCTGGTTATCAATTAACAGAACAAAATATTGTAGGTAGTTATTCTGTAGTTAGTAGCTTATCAGTGCAATGGTAGGTTAGGTAACGCGACTCAATGTGTCACAAGCTAGGAAGGCGGCGTATCGTGCCATTAATACTTTACTTTGTTTGAACAATTATTAAACATGAAATATAACGAGCTCGGCAATACAGGACTCAAAGTCTCCCATATCAGCTTGGGAGGCGCTTCGTTCAGTAACTTTTATGGGTAATTATTCTCATTTAATAATAAGTAAGTAGGTAATATGCTACTACTTAATACTCAAGTTTGTTTTCTTTGCTCGCGTGCGGTGGATTGTCACTTTTATGACATTTGCACCCGTCAAGTTACTACTTCCGGGTTTAATTTAAAAAACGTACAAAGGAAAGCTATTTAATGTCAGGAATCTTCAAATGTTATAAACAGGAGAAACATCAGCACAATGTATATTTTAAAATCCAGTTTCGTCAATGACAAATTATCTCGGCCGGCTGTTTTACTGCGCCATTGTTTATGTTTTCTTCCATTATTAGCATTTATTTTTAACTCTACGGAACGATGTGGCAACTCGTACGGATATCTTTTATTTTTTTCTAAGGAACGGATTAAAATGTGACTTTGTATTCGATTTTCTCAAACAACTCTGCTAGGTGCAAGGCGGATTTATACAGATTGTTGGCATTGATTACATTTGCTACGTCACGAACGATCAATTGCTAGAGCAGCAGCTACACGACTCGTTTGGAGAATTTCAACTCTTCATTTTTTATCGCATCGCCTAGGCATATCATACCAATTAAAAGTGGAATATTTTTAAATAGTTCTGTGCATTCAATCGGCGACTATTTATCCAATCCGCACGATGATAACTGCCTAACAACTTGTTATCATTGAAAAAAGAGTTATATAGGTACCCGGTATTATTTATTTTGGTAGTAAATTGATCGAGATAGGTACCTTTACTCGCGTATGTTTACAATAATTTTAAATAACTACTTATTTACGAACGTAGATAACGTAGACCAAGAATTATATACCATCGGCTATTTTCTTTGGTGGGATAAAACTTAATAGCCTAAAATGGTATTACTTATCAGTCACAGTACATAATTATCGTCTTATAAATACAATATAAAGGCTTGAGCAGACCACCGCGATATCACGGGCGCGACAGGCAGCGCGACCCTTGTCGCGCCCGCGATATCGCGCTGGTCTGTACGAGCCTTAACACCTGTTTCCCCCGAAGGTCTAGGCAGAGGTGTACCTAGCTACCGATATGTAGTACCTACCTAGGGTTGCCAACTTTTTATACAAGAAATAAAGTATATTGTAGGTATACAGTATTTCGGAAAAAATTACAGTATCTCGGAAAAATACCTTTTTTTACAAAAAAACAAAACAACCGACTTCCATAAAAGCACTACAAGGTGAAAAATAGGTAACTCTCATTTCGGAAGTCGGTGTCACTCTTTATTTTCGTTGTTTGCCACCGACTTCCTTTTTATTTAAGTATAGCTTAGAAACGAAAAAAGTATTATACTGTTTTTACAGAGGTACAACAGAAAACAGAACAGAGGTCCACAAAAATAAACTGTATGGATACCAATACTATTTTCACTAATATCCAGAGCTATACTTAAATATACTTAAAAACAGTATAATACTGTTTTTCACTCTAAAACTGTATGGTTGGCAACCCTGCACGCCTACATTAGACCAGTTATGTTTTGCTGTAATAGGAGGCGAGCCTAATGCCTACACATCTAAGACAAAATATAAAAATATGTTCAGTAAGGAAGAGACATGTTTGGAGTAAAAACCATTCGATGTTCGAGCTCGCTTCGCTCGCTCACATCTTGCATCCTACATTCTCTGAATTCTAAAGCATTTCTGCATATTTCAGCAAAGTAACTCCTTATTCCGTACGAGTGGTCAAAAGAAATGTAATCTAACTTGGCTTGGCTGTACATAAGATCTCATAACTTTAAAACAGTAAAAGCGTGTATTATGGAAGTCTTGGCAAACTACTTTACATGAAATGTTTTTGGTGGGTAAAAATATATCTCAAGCGAAAGATGAGATGAGATTATATCACATAAGTATATGAGAGACGAAATGATGATGATGGTGTCTTTATGAAAATAGACCATTTAGTCAATTAATTATAAATTATTGTACGCCACGGCCAAAAAAGTATTTTAATCATTTTTTATTTTGTCAATGTTTAGTGTGTATAACTAGTTATTACTAGCACATATAAATATAACCTTTTTTTACGGCTATTCGTTTTTTTTATAATCCATTTCAAGAGTATCCATAAATTACTGGACATGCTGTACCTACTTAAATCAATATTGGATTAGCATCGGCACCCTGGCAGGTGTGCCGTGATTTTTGGTTGAAATTGTCAATAAACTGTCATCCCTGTTTTCGTGGTCCGGCTTTGATTTCCCAGTTCGGCGGGGTTCGGCCGGCAATCTGACACGAACTTCCCCTTTCACCCTCGTTACACAAAACTGCACTCTGCCTCGGGCAAAAATAAAATAATAACGAAACGGTATTCCATTTAACAAAATTGAACGATTGGTTAACTTCATTATACGACCCACAGTCTGCATGTGAATGCAATGATCAGAGGCTTGATTTATTGTTTTGTTGAAATATAGGTAGAGTCCAGTTACACAAATATTTTCACAAAATTCAAAATATTTTATTTCACATAAACCTACAAGGGCACTTATGAAACGTCAGAAGCTAGGTGCACGGTTCCAATTGGTCGTTTTTTTATGGAGAAGAGCCGGCAAGAAACTTTACAATGATTTCAAATTACAGTGTTAATAGGTATGAGAGGACAGTGTAGGCCTATCAGCAAGTACCTACTAGGTAGTTTAATTACTGGTACAGGTATTTTAATTTGTTATTCAGCCTAGCTATCGTTGGCGCTGGTGGCTCAGTGGTAACGGCCGCGACTTACGAGTTTGTAGGTCGTAGGTTCGAACCCTGACGGGTGCTTTACCTTGTGTAAATTATTTCATCACCACTGCTCTCAAAACGGTGAAGGAAAACATCGGAAAAAAAAACGGCATGTCTTTCTAAACCAAAAATTCGAAGACATGGGACATCTACCATAGTACGAACCCGCACTAGGCCCGCGTAGGGGATTATGGCCCAGTCCCTCTCACTAAGAGGAGGCCTGTGTCCCAGCAGTAGGCACCATTATAGGCTGATTATGTTAGCTATCGTTTCAAGGGTTTTCAAGGGTTACAATTTATGTGGAAAGAATATTAAAGGGCCGTGCACGAAATCGACTGATTTTGATCAATTTTGTTCATTAGTTGTGAGAAAGGGAAACAGAATTTAAACAAAATTATTTGTGATTTATAGCGCAAAGGGATTTTTTAAAATAAATTAAGGATTCGTGGAAAATCACTAAAATTCGCAACAAGTTTTGACGGAAGACTGACGTTTGATCGTTTCGATAAAAGAAACTACTTTTGATTTTGAAAATTTAAAAATATCATCAACATCATTATATGGTCTACTTGTACGTATGGAAATCACTTTTTCAACTTCCATACAAAATATAGCAGAAAAAAAAATGGTGTAGTAACCATTTTTTTTAAACTCTGTCAGTAATGTATTTTTCCTAATATTTAGCAAACCAAATCAAGAAATTAAAAAGTCCCGCATTAGTCTTCAGCTATCCTTGAAATAAAATCGAATTTTATTTTATGATTATACTATATCTTCATTATGTAAATGAAAGGCGAAATAAACCATATTTTCGAGAGCGCAAAAGTGATGCAACTATTAACAGTTGCTGTGACTGACACGAATGGTTTAGCACCACGAAAACTGTACTTTTATACTTACATAATGTTTCAATTATTTCAAGCTTTCTTACAATTAGATAAGTTATTGACGAAAACGGGTTTTTTTCGTGCACGGACCCTTATCACTTTCTTTTTATGCACCTTTATTTCACCTTTATGCTCGTCACAATGCATACAGAGAAGTGGAGGTAATGGTCAAGTACCAGGAGAACTCCTCAACGATTAACGTCCCTGCATCGGGAATGTATCGGCTATAGTAACTTAGATAAATTAGAAACTAACCACTAAAAAGCGAGAAATAAAAACTTTTATACAAAAAAAAAAAACACCGTCTTACAAATAAACACTACACAGTGAAAAATTTATTTCGGAATTCGGTGGCAAATAACTAAAATACAAAACCAAAGACACCGACTTCCGGAATTTAAGTTATTTTTCATTTTGCAGTGTTTTTTTGGACGTCGGCTTTTTTTTAAGTTTTTGATAGAGCTCATACGCCATGCCACCATACATATTGTAAGTTGACTTTAGGAACCCCACCGGCATTACATTTGCGCTAACGTTAACCCTCAAGGAGTGTTACCGGCATTAGGTTTGAAATCTTGTTAAAATATACAATTGATTTTATTTTCACATTTTATAATGCCGAATTCGTTAAAAAAAACCTAAATTTAAAAGGAGCCCTTCGCGAGGTCTCCGGGCATCCCATACGCGACTTGAGTAAACCCTTCAGGAGGGCTCCCGGCACTGAACGTGTTAATTAATCACAGCTATTAGGTATATATTATATAATTAAGAACAGTAACTTTGGATCGGCATTCAATAGCTGTGTTGAAGTTTGCAGTACATACTTGTAAGCTACTCCTTTTTTTTTTTTTTTTTTTTTTTTGGGTGGGAAATCATCCTACTCCTAAACTATGTTACATGAAGCGATGGCATTTTGATTTTAGATTGAGTTGCTGATATAAATTTCAATACAACATTCCTGCACTACTAACTAACTACTACACTTTAAGGCTACCGCAGACAGACGAGACGCTACACCGGTAGAACAATTTCTGTGTGGTTTTCATAGACATTTTTCCACCAGATTCGCATCGCGCAGTCGCGTCACGTGTGTCTGTGAGCCTTTAGCTTTCCTGTCTCCAATTCTTTAGGCCCTAAGGGATTACGCACATTTGGCGGAGCCCAGCGCAGATAATTTTTCACTGTTAAACTATTATCGACATAATTGTAATTGAAACAAAGTTGAAAATTAACAAACTTCCATTAACTCGAGAGCGCGTCGATGTGGAAAGATGCGCGCGTTTCAGGTTATTTCCGTGGCTGGCGTGAATATGTTGACATGTCTAAAACGGCAATTTGTCAGGACGGCCATTTTAAAGGTTTGACTTCTTCTTGTAAATCGGTAAATTAGTTTACAGTATGTGTTTTAGTTGTTTTAGCGGTTGTTTTATACCATCTTTTAAATGATGACAATAAATAAACGAAATTCCCCGTAGTTTGCACAATAATAGACTTGTCAAGTCGTTCAACTTATTCACCGAGTTGTCAACTTATGCACCAACAGTTATCAACTTATTCAACTTCTGAGTGGGGAATATTAGTATGTCAACCAACAATGTTATTAATGACAAACACAATGAGGACAATCAACAAATTGATGACGAATATATAAAAAAAATGTTGAATTGATGAAGTACCTACCTGTACCTACTTACTCAAACAAAGCAAAGTTGTTTTAACTGGACAAATATTAAATTGAAAACCACGAACCTATCAGTTTCCTAGTGTTAGAGCAATAAATAAAAATTAATAAATAGTATATTGTTTTATTGGGCCAAACAACGGACACATACTTAATAAAGAAATAATAACAATAATAATATATTAAGTTGACAGATACATCAGGTAGATAAATACAAGTACGATACCACAGTACCGTTCATATTTCTTTAGACCTCAAAAACCTCTTCATCTCGGTTGTCCTCGTTCAAATCTGGATCATTAGATGCGGAGAAATCACCAACAGTTTTTATTTCAATATAAAATTCCTTAAAAGAATCATCAATCAGGCCAATCATGTTTATCAAATCCTTTTTTTTCTCTGCGCTGATTGGCAAAGCCTCTTTGGAGATTAGGCTCAATTTAAAGATATCTATGGTGGTTTTTCCTCTTTTACTAAAACTTATTAACTTGAAAGGGGGTATGCGAACCAGGTTTTTCTTAAAAAAAAAAATCCTACTTTGCTTTTATCATATTGCAGCCATTTAATAGGTTGCCACAGAAATTTGTATCCCGAATCATCCAGTTTTTTGACAGTCCTTTCTTGGGTTTTAGTTCGGTAAAATCCGATCCGGCGGGATCTCATGGCGTCATAGAGAGTGCGACTGTCGTAACCCAGCGCTGGGCACGCTAGAATTGTGCCGATAAGTCCCCTTTTTGAGGAGTGACTAGAGAGGCGCGACGGCGTCCTCACCTTCCGCCTGACGCAGGTCCTCACCGGACACGGTTGTTTCGGAAGGTTCCTGTTCAGGAAAAGGCGGGAGGCGGAACGCGTGAGGGAGAGGCAAATTTCGCGCCCTCACGGCCCTAACCGCTGCAGGAGACCCCTTGGGCGTTGGAAATCGCAGACCGATTACCTGCCGCGCCGTAGGCGCGCGCTCGCGGACGGTGAGCAATGGGTAGCTCGCCGTCCGATAAGGACCAGTAGGTACCCTAATGGCGTAAAACAATACAATCACAATTTGTTTTCATTTGAAACAGATTGCTAATCCATTGCTTCAAAGTTGGAAAAAAAAATCTGCTCAACAATGTAAATAACGCAATTAATGTTGTTGAACTGTCAAAATGAAACAAATTAGCCATAATTGTTTACGAAAATAATTTACGCAATTAGGGCAACGCGCGCCTCAAAGTGATGTCAGCAGAACTGACGGGGTCCGCTAGGGCCAATGCCTGCCGGGGTCGCGAAGAAATCCGAAAGGGATATCATGGCCCCCGGCAACGTTACGTTTAAAAAAATTTAAACACAGTTACGCAGTACAAAGTTTTCTTGTTACGTAGTCGTAAAATTCTATAAAAAACTCAAAAACAAACGAAATCAAAATCACAAAGCGAGAGTTCCCGCCACAGAGTACTTTTTGAGTTCCCGCGCACGCGGCTTCTGAACTGACGTTTGTTTACCAACACACGAGCGAGTTGCGCTAGGGACGTGCCTGTGCCACGATATTAATAATTCTCAAATTTTTACTTTTTACGGAAGCATCTTGACAACCCGATTATTTTTTTAAGTTGGCAACTAAACATATTCATTTAATGTCAAAGTAACCGACATTTATTGATAACTATCTAAACTTATTACATTTAGGGTTCAGAACTTAGTTGGCCGTAATTGGGCATCTCAATATATCACGATGAAAACACAAATACTTCGGTGGCTATAACTTGACATCTCAAAGAAAACTTTTATGTGTATATTTTGAGATATCAAATAACGAATAATATTCTGGTTACTGGATATAAGTTGACATACCTAACGAAATATCAATGTTCGTTCACTAAAACATGTGAATCGTTAATTTGACATGTTGTGTTGTAAAGTAAAACACGTAAAAATGCGAAATGTCAACATAATACCATATGTCTCCAAAAGTTATTTATATTTTGAGGTCAATTTTTTCGTATAAATTCGTAATGCGTAGAACGTATAAAGCCAATAAAAAAAAAGTCGAGATGTCAATGTATTCACGCCATCCAGAATAAATTTTATTCTCAACTCTATTTTTAGGTGCGCAAAGATTTTATTGTTTGGCAGTGAAAACCGCGCTGCGCTGCGGCTCGCCATATATGCACCAGCCCTAAGGCTATACTTTCTCACAGTTGAGCAAAGGCAAATAAGTAATTTTCCTTCTTCTTCTCTCTAACTTTCTTTTCAATAAATCTACTTAAACTATCTCAACTATGTTGGGGTCGCTTTCCAATCTAACCGTGTACAGCTGAATACCAGTATTTTACATGGAGCGACTGCCTATCTGACCTCGACAACCCAGTTACTGGGTAACATAGTGACCCCTTGGTATGGCTGGTTGTCCGACCGCGGCCAGCATAGGTTACCTTCGCTTAACACTTTCGACTCCACCCACTTTTCATAGAACTCATACGCTATGCCGCCATACATATTGGAAGTGAACCCTCCGGTAGGGTCACTGGCATTAGGTTTAAAACCGTGTTATAAAATACTGTAAAACAAAGTAAAGTAGTAGCACATACTAATAAATCTTGTTAAAATATACATCACATTTTATTTTCACGCTTTATAATGCGGTAGTCGCTAAGAAAAACCTACATATAGAATGAGCCCACCGCGAGGGCTCCCGGCACCCCATATGTGACTAGGTGAACCCTCCAGGAGGGCTCCCGGCACTAAACTTGTTAACCTCTAACTTTTTAAATAAATCATTGAAAAAAGAAACTGGATCTTTATTCGTATTTTCAACTTGTTATAGATCGTTTGACGAAGAAAGAGCTTTGCAGTTAATAAGAGAAACTCTCAAATGCGGCGTTAATTACGTGGAAACTGGTCCCTGGTACGGCGCGGGTACGTCCGAGCGAACTTTCGGAAAGGTAATTTTTATTAGATTAATGTATTTATTTCTAGTTGCATTAGCTCTCAAGGGAGATGCGGTAAGAGAGAGAAAGGGTTGTATTGATGATTTTGTAACGGTCGTGACTAATATCTGCAAATTGCGAAAAACGTAATAATTTGAATTTCGCGAGTAACCCTGGCGCTTTCGCCATTATCTACGACTTGCTTAGAAATACGTAACCGGGCGAAACCCCTGAAACCATCTTCGACTTTGTAGCAATACGCTTACGTAGGTATAACACAAGAACAACATTAGGCATATCCGTAGTTATGGCTTAATACATTATAATTGTACGGAATTAACCCATGACCCTGGCTGGATACAGAATTACAGATGGCAAACAAATTTGGGAACGTAGCTCCGTATGGTACTTCAATTGTTGGAAACCGTCTTGTTCTTAATTTTGTAAAAATACTGACTTTAGTCAGTTTAGTGAGTCAATCAGTAATAGCAGAGAATCAGAATCTTTCAGAATCCCTAAAAGCTTCTTAGCTTTTGGGGATTCTCAAAGATTAAAATCCTTTTCCTTATTTCCCGGATAAATTCGTCGTTCCTCAGACGATTTTCAGTTGAAAATGCATCAAGTAAATCAGGATTTTTTTTCTAAAAAGCTATATATATTTATTAATTACTTTAAGCACACGAATGTACAGATGTGAACCAGCCATATAAATGCAGACTAGCTTCAAGAACATTTTTAGGGTTCCTTAACTCAGAAGAAAAAACACGGAACCCTTATAAGGTCACTTCGTTATCCGTCTTTCTGTCTGTCAATCTGTCAAGACGCTTTTTCTCAAGAACGAGAAGATTGTATCAAGTTGAATTTAATATCAAATACGTAGGTCTATGGCCCCTTGTAGCTCTAAAAAAAATCAATCTACTAAGTCAACGCAATAAAACATACGGCTATATATGCGAAATATTTTGATATTCACAAATAAATCAAAATCGAGCGTCGTCCGACACGCACTTTTCTATCTTACATAGTTTAATACGTGGAATCCAAAATATTCCTATAACTCGAGATGCAGTGGCCACCCGAACTATTTTAAGAAATTCAACGAACTAAGAAACCATAGGATATGCCTGTTATTTTTTATAATAACTAAAAAAATTAATTCATCCTGTTTATTATGTAGTAGTAAAATAATAATATTCACCATAGTAGATATTGCGGAGACATTATTATTTTCATTCTCAGTATCGATTGATTCTCTCAAGATCCTGAAAGCAGTTGAAGCGTTTCATTTCGTTCACGATCAATGACATTATGAGATGGCTCTATAATCTTACATTCCGCTATATATTCCTATTCATATATTTATTTGCATTCCATAATGTAGGTATAAAGGTGTTACAATGGCTTAAAGCTAAGGTACAATTACAGACCCTGTAGGGCACAGCAAAAACAATTCATTCTTAAAATGAAATTCAAAAAAACAAATGAAGTACCTAACAATCAAACAATTTTTAAATAATTATGAGATCAGTTATAATAATAATTGGATAAATTCAATTTAACATAATATCATATTATATTTATCTATATAAATATGAATGAATATCTATACGACTACCTTTTTTTTTTTTTGTGTGCGGGAAATCATCAAATAACTTCTCCCGCTCTGGACGGAGCGGGATGGCGTGTCAGACTCTTACTGACTAAAACCCACCCGTGTTCCTTCGGTTGCCCTGTTGCCGGGGGCCACGATCTCCCTTTCGGTTTTCTTCGCAACCCCGGCAGGCATCGGCCCTAGTGGACCCCTTCAATTCTGCTGACATCTCTTTGAGGCGCGCGTGGAACACAACGCGCCGTCGACCTGGGCCTGGTCCTTATCGGACGGTGAGCCACCCATTGCTCACCGTCCGCAAGCCCGCGACTACGGTGGCCGGAAATCGCCCCGCGATTCCCGACGCCCTGGGCGTCTCCTCCTGCGGCGGTTAGGGGCGTGAGGGCGCGAAATTTGCCTCTCCCTCACGCGTTCCGCCTCCTCCTTCGCGAGCATTACAGCTTCGCAGAAGGAGGTGACGGCCTCCCATTTCCTCTCGCTCCGTACCATGGCCTGAACCAGGGACGGACGCGAGAGATCACCACCGCCGATCGCCTTCACGAGGACACGGCGATGCTCTGCCCAAGCTGGGCAGACCTCCACCGTATGCTCCACCGTGTCCTCCGGGCGATCCACACAATGGTGACACCCGGGCGTTTCCTCCCGCCTTATCCTGTGCAGGAACCTCCCGAAACAGCCGTGTCCGGTGAGGACCTGCGTCAGGCGAAAGGTGAGGACGCCGTGGCGCCTCTCTAGCCACTCCTCAAAGAGGGGTCTTATCGCCGCAATTGTGGCGTGCCCAGCGCTGGGTTGCGACAATCGCACTCTCCATGACGCCAAGAGATCCCGCCGGAGCTCTGTCCGCTGTGCCGCGATTTCACGCGGCAGCGGAGTTAAGCCCCGGCGTTTCGCCTCCTCGCGCCACTCCCAAATGTGCGCGAGGACCTTTGCCTCCAGATCCCATGGCGGTAATCCGGCAAGGAGGCTCGCCGCCTCGCAGGAGACCGTGCGGTATCCTCGGGCCAGCCGGATGGCCATGACCCTCTCGGATGCGTTGAACCCCGGCGGGCTGGCCGCAGCCTTAGTGAACGCGCCCACACCGGTGCCCCGTAAAGGGCCATGGACCGCACGACCCCCGCGTAGAGCCTCCGGCAGGAGGCGTTTGGATCCCCTAGATTGGGCAGGAGCCGCTTCAACGCAGCCCCGGCCCGCTCCAGTCTGGGAGCCAAACGTCGGAAATGCTCGACGAAATTCCACCGGCTGTCGAGGACGAGTCCCAGATACTTCATCCTCGACTCGACGCTGATGTGAACCCCTCCCGCCATCACTTGAGAACCCGACGGTGGCGCATTCCGAGGTCCATGAAAACCCATGGCCTCGGACTTGGGCAGGGCCACTTCGAGTCCCAACTGCCGGATCCTGTCAACGATTGATCTATACGACTACCTGTGTGTGGTATCTGTTTGTGTTTTTTTTTTTTGTCATGTATATATTTCGTTTATTGTGTAGTATACTTTTTAAATTAATATTTGCTTGATCTTATTTATAAATGTCGTATCGCTGGTTTCATCTTTTATTGCATCTGGTATTTTATTAAATATTTTTATTGACATTACGTAGGGGCTATTGGAATGTAGTTTCATACGCGAAGAGGGTAACATTAATATATTTTTATATCGGACAGATCGGTCTTTATGTTTATCGCCGCGGGTTGTGAAAAAGTTCATGTATTTTCTGACAAATTTGCATGTTTCTAGGATATAGATAGAAGATAAGGTCAGTATTCTATGTTTTATGAAAAAGGGTTTACAGTTATCGGTTTGTTTTATGTTGACTATGATCCGAATTAATTTCTTCTGGAGAATGAAAAGCGTAGGCGCGTCTGTGCTATTTCCCCACATTATAATGCCAGAGCTGAGCCATGCATCGCTCATGCTAGGCATAATATGTAGTAAGTGCAGTTTGACAGTCGGTAGTTATTTTGACTTCTCGAAGTGCGTAGGTAAATTTTGAGAGTTTGATCGTACTTTTTTATATGGGCCTTCCATGAAATGTTTGTGTCTATTGTGAGTCCTAATAGCGTAAAGTCATTTACTACTTCAATTTTTGTGCCGTTTGTTGTGAAATTAACTGGTAATAGGGATATTTGTTGAGGGTAGAAAGTCATAAGTTTGTTTTTTTTTTTATAATTAATCTCAAGGTTTTGCTCATCCATCCATTTTGATGTTTTATTTAATATTGTGCTCAAATGTTCGTTGATATTGCTATTAGTTTGGCATGTGGTAATAATATCATATCAAGCGTAAAATAATTATTGTTTTATTTCAACAATATGACATGTATTTTGCATCAATTTTAATGATGTGAAATCTTACTAGGTACTTATTACTCACTCGTACAGTAAAGCTTGGTGATTACCCCAAGGTATAATGCTGGGACCATTTTTATTCTTCTAGTGGTTTACCGCCATTTTAATATTCATCAGTTCTACATTTTATTTTGAAAACGAAGTAAAATTTAAGTATTAATGTAATAATATCAGACTTTGTGATAGCTCAGTCATTATGAAATAAAGTATTGCACTTATCAAATTCACAATTCTGTACTGACCGAGAAATAATTAATGTTGGTACAGAACATACAATACAATATTTCATATAATACCTATTCAGGTATATGAAATATTATATTACAGCTGGCTGGCGGGACCCTGGGGTATTGTGTAGGTGGGTATGTGAGTTGATATGTATTTGTATATATACATAAACATATACTGTGTTTACATAGTCCTTAGGATACCTACTACAAACATGTTTAATAACCATTTTCCTGAAACTGATGCTGAAATTCAAAAGTTAAAAGTCAATCTCAGGCGGCGGCGGCGGCTTTAGGGTGTGGCGAATAGGGCAATCGCCCGGGGCCTCGCTCTTGCAGGCGCCTCGCGCAATAACCCAGGCAAATTTAAAAAAATATAGATTATTCTAACTATTTTTTTTTAACTTATGTCTTTTGATTTGTCCTTAATTACTTATTAAGGTTATAACATATTTGTAAAATCTCTGTATTTGTTAATTTTGTAAATGTTTCTATGTAAAATATTTTAAAACTCAAATTTTATTTATTTGTTATTGTTGTTGTATTTTAGCATTTCTCCTCAAACATGACAAATACCTAAACCAAACAACCAGACCTACTTTCGCATCACATAATACTTTTCACGAAGGACAAATGGGCCTCGCAAAGATCTGCCGCCCGGAGCCTCGCAATGGGTAAGGCCGCCTCTGACCTCAGGTCTTGGTCGGTAGTAGCTGTAACACTTTGACCATGCGGCCAACCTTCGATCGTTTTTAAATTAATAATTCGCTCAGCGCCAGTTTGTACTACTTCAAGTTGATAAAATAAGAGATATATTATTTTAATGAAATAAACCAGAGGTAATACAAGAATTTAGATACTGTGTGTCTCTGCTATAATATTTTCTCAAGTTATTTCCTCCTCTGATCTGCTAATAAGTACCTACATTCAATTACAAAATGTATTAATGACGTCAGTCACTCCTAACAATCTGTACCTACCTGTAATGTATGATTACACTTTGTTAATTATTTATTAACAGGCATTAGTCGGAGTTCCGAGATCATCTTATTTCATTGGAAGCAAAGTGGGAAGATACGAGCAGGTCACGGAAAAGATGTTCGACTTCTCCGCAGAAAAGACCGAGGCCGGGGTGGACAGAACGCTGCAACTCCTTGGCTTGGACTATGTGGATTTGATACAGGTCAAGATCATCTGGGCTCTGCCCATTAACACTAATACTCTTCCGGCCATCAATCTTACGTAACCGAAGGGGCGATGTAATCGTCGCCGGCGCCGTGCATCCACATGCGAACTTGACCTCCCGTTTGATCGCTGTAAATCACGGCCACCAGATTGTCTTAGCAAGATGCATTTATTCTATGCACTGCCAATCGAAACTTGCGTTAAAAATAGCTGTCAGTTTACGTAACCATTATAGCATTTACCGTGTGGAATCATAATAATAATTCCACACGGTAAATTCTATAATGGTTACGTTGTTACAAGTAAAATGAGTTGATTGATAAATTAAACATCACAGTGTGATGTTTAATTAAGCTTGAAAATTAAATACAAAAGGTATTTCGACAGTTTCCAATTAAATGCATTGCCAATGAAAACTGTAAATTGGGTCCAAGTCCGGTTAATGAAATAATATGGTAGGTAAGTAGGTATAAGCCATGCGAAGTGATCGCATAATATTGATAGCAAAAATGTATGTTTTATAATATCGGATGCATTTATTGACGAGATTCTTTTTCAGGATAACTTTAATGTAAAAAGTTTTCAAATCTTTACTTTTCATCGTATTATTGAGATCAAAGGAATGCAAGGAAATGCTCTACAAGAATATTTTTTAATCTCAGGCACTCGAGACACTTTATTCCTACGGCGCGGGCGATGTTATTTTCTCGCTCACGTTTCAAAGACATTATCCGTTTACTTATTACTTAGTCCTCGTTCATAATATTATTGTGTCCTCGTTCATACTTTTAATATTCTTGAGTCACATTTTTGTTATTTTTGAGTAGAGGTTGTTATTATATTACCTTAGATTGCAAAAAACTACCTATATGTATATTATATATGTATATGTCGCAGTAAGATATATAGCCGTGATATAGTTTTATTCCTAGGGATATAGCTATATACCGTAATATAGATATATGAAAGCGGTTCATAATTGTCTTACTAGGAATATAACTGTTAGGGTACTCCGACCAAATAGGTTAGGTTAGAACTGTGACCAACTACGCACAAGCCGAGAGAGCGGTGCCGCGGCAGCGGCCGCCGAGCGCTACGTCGATATTGGTCGCAGTAACAAAATTAGGGAAATCCGACAGTTATGAACCGCTTTCATATAACTATATTACGGTACATAGCTATATCCCTAGGGATATAAATATATCACGGCTATAACCATCTCACTGCGACATATATACTTAAATAGGACTTGAGTGATTCCAAAGTTCTAGAGAAGTATGAAAAAAATAATTAATCACAACACCTCTTAAAAGTCACAGCTCTTAAAAGCCAAGAAGTATCTAGAAATGAAATAGTTCTTTATACATTGTACGGAGCCAGGTGTAATCTGCTATCTTTGCATCAATGGCCTCAGATTAATAGAGACATGTGAGGATATTCTAGACCATCTGCTACTGATTAGAAGTTGGGGTTGACCAGTTTTTATGAGGTATTCCTCGAAGCGCTCCCGTTTTGAAACGCTCCCATCTAAGCGCTCCCGTTTTGTTCCTCCAAACGCTCCCAAAAGGAGCGCTTGGAGGAACGATTAAAAATATTAAAATTTATTTCCTCGAAGCGCTCCCATGATTAACTTTCGGATAGAGATGGGACTATACTAACTGAAATTATCGATAATAACTAGGTAATTAGTAGAACACATTGTTATAATATACAACTAACGGCCCGTCCCGGCTTCGCACGGGTTTGGTAATTTTTTTTTTTTGTTTTATTGTAAATCCTTTATTTAGTCCACCAAATAGATGAATATAATCTGCCGACATATGTACCTATTCATATTTTTCTATTGTTTAGAAAGCTTATGATTTCTCTCCATTATGTTTCCCATTACTACCCCCCCTCCCCGCACACCTCAATGTTTTGTAGGAAGTTTTTCGTAGAAATAAGGCAATGAGGTATCTATCGTTTACGTCAATGGTAGAAATGACTTTCCTTGTCCTAGGCGGGGCGAGAGAGTGTCAGACTCTTACTGACTAAAACCACCTACTGACTAAAATCACCTGCTCTGAGCCGGGACCCAGTAACGTATTGCGCTCAACGGTGATGCCTACCTATACGATTGTCAAAATGGTTAAAACAATTTTATAATTAATTTTTGCCAAAAATAGCGATACTAACTTCTTAACTAAGAGTTAAAGATGCGGCGCGCTTGGCGCGTGAGTCCTGCACACACACATACGAACCGTAACCCCGCTTCCCCATTGTATCCTAGAGAGTCGCGTTTACCGAATTCACACGAACCCGAAAGTTTGTCATAATATAGCCTGTATGGATACAAGTTAACAACTTTTTGTTTCTCTCAAAAATACCCAGTAGTTTTTATTTTATAAGCATTTAAAGTTTCGAAAAATATTCAGTCGCGCTGGCAGACTCGCTAATGCGTATGACGTCACAGTACCGTGGCGTGGAGCTAGTCGCCAGTGGAACACACAAAATACTCTTGTAATTATTATGTAGGTCCTACTGCAATGTGATTATTATACGTATATAATTTATATTAAGTATATCATTCTATGCGTTTTATTTATAACATCCTCTTTGAATACACATTGGTCCTTGTATACACATAAGAGTGCCGAAAGCAAAAAGATATTATTCTCTCAATTTCGTAATTTGGTTAAGCAACTTCGATGTCGATGATGCACACATGAGTTTTTAAAAATTATCGATATAATTCATTACGTTTACTTCATGCTTTTCCCTATTTTTAAACGTGGGAGCGCTTCGAGGAAATAAATTTTAATATTTTTAATCGTTCCTCGAAGCGCTCCTTTTGGCAGCGCTTGGAGGAACAAAACGGGAGCGCTTAGATGGGAGCGTTTCAAAACGGGAGCGCTACGAGGAATACCTCGTTTTTATCCGACTTCCAAAAAGGAGGATGTTCGTAGCGTATGATTTTTTTTATGTATGTCCGCCCATTTCTCCGTCAATTGTGGACCGATTTTGAAAATTCTTTTTTTTGTTTGAAAGGGTATGCTCTCAAGGTGATCCCATATAAACTTTATTAACTTTGCTTGGATAGTTTTGGAGTTAGCTTCAATAATACGTATTTTTTCCCACTTAGTATGTGGATATGATAAGGTAGGTAAGTTCCTGTGACTGTTATTTACATAGTAGGTAGTGGTATTCGAATTTGTGTGGGGTAGGTACCACAACTAAGAAGTGAACAACTAAATTTTTTTCCAAAAAACACTACAAAGTAAAAAATAACTTTAATTTCGAAAGTCGGTGGCAAAAAACGAATATTCAAAACCAAAGACACCAACTTCCGAAATTAAAGCTATTTTTCACTTTCTAGTGTTTTTTTGGAATTCCGTTTTTTTTTTTTTGGTAAAAGTTTTTAATAGTAGGTTTTTTTTATTCTATGACAAATTGATTTAGAAAGTATTTGGTAGGTTCCTACTACTTAGTTTATGTTCTGTTCCGGATGGATATTGGCAAAAAATCATTTTTATTTTTTACTAGCCGCGACAGCGTGTTGTTTTTATGCTTTTGACCTTAGCGCAAGAGCCAGCAATGGTGGCCACAACTTGTAAGTCGTGAGTTCGAACCCACCCAGGCGCGTACTTTGTGTAAATGATTTAATCGCCACTGCTCTCAAAACCTGCAAGTCCTAGCTAGAACCAAAAATTCGAGTACATCTAACAGCCCGCACTGGGCCCGCGTAGTAGATTATAGCATTTATAGCGCACTCGAAGAAAGGAGACCTGTATACTTAACACACTTTCGGTGCCACGTGCCGGAGTAGCTGTCTCTAGAAGCTGTCGGCGTGGCGTTTGCGTGCTCTGTGGGTATTTGGTTGCTGTACCCACCTATAGAAGACATTCCTCTCATCTTCTGTGATGGTAATCTCTGGTATTTCTCACAAACACTGCACTCCGTTTCAGCACCTCAGCACTAACTATGTTCATTGCATAGATGAATGCAAGATTAACTTTAATGAATTACCTTCGAGCCTCGATAAGACCGCGATTATTTTACATCAACGGAAGATTGGTGTGAAATAAGGTTTCTTATGACCATAACATAAAATTCACGGCTCTTACAAACAGGCGCGACACAAAGGTCGTCGCGTCGCGCGACGAGCGGTGTCTTTGTGTCGCGTCCGGTGTCGCGCCTGTTTGCAGGAGCCTTAACTTAGAGACTATTAAATTTAATTTATTTGCAGCTTATTTTCGTTTGTAGGTATCTATACGGCTATACTGTACACATAATTTAAAAACACATATTTAGAAATCATATATATTAGACGAAGCCTTTTTTCAGTAACCACACCTAAATGAATTAAGGTTTCGCTAGTCGTTCATTCTTCCATACAAACGCAGTATGGTGATTACTCGTCTGTTTGACCGTATACGTTCAAAACTAAATATTATTCAATTTGTCTTGTCATTTTCTAGACCAGTATGGAAGGAGAATTGGAAAAAAATAATGATTTGGAAGTTATAAGCATCGAAACTTCCGTATATCAACACTAATTTTAACTATTCTTTGGGCGTTAAGGGCGCGTTTGCAAATCGGACAAAATTATGCTGTTTTTTGGTACATTTTGTGACAAAACTAAACCGTATCAAATATAACTAATAACTACCACATATAGATTGGCTCTTCGTCTTCAAATATAAGTATTTTTTTTTGTTAATAATAATAGTTTTTTATATTGTAAAAACGATCGGCCGTTGCCATTTTCCACAAAAATAACGATACCGGGTGGAATTTCGGTACATTTTTTGTTCTATTATCAACCTAATTTAGGATTTAAAAAATACTATAAGTAGGCAGACATATGCAATTCTAAATGTAAGGAATAAAAATGTTTTAAAATGTCACAAATAGTCACAAAAAAAAGGAAAACAAAACTAATTTTTTCACATATTTTGCTATTACGCATGAATTTTAATCGATTGCATTAAGGGTTATTTTATTTGGTCCATGTTTTGATTTATTGTATAAGCATTTCAAAAGAAATCTCAGTCCGCGCTCGGCCACTGTGCCGAGTTTGCTCTCGTTTTGTTAGTTATGAAGAGACCTTACCTCCAGACTTGAAGCAGTGACCTGAAGGTGTACTGCGGTGGCTGCTACTGGAACTCTTCAACGAGCAGAACTAAGTGTGCCGAGTTTGGGTTCGTTTTGTTAGTTATAATCAGACCTTACCTCCGGACTTTGACATGAAGGTGTGCTGAAACAGTGGACCGAAATCGCGAAGACTTAAGGATTCGTGTCATACATTTTTGAAATCTTTTAATGGTCAAAAGCTAGTGTCATCACAGTGTAGCGAAATCAATGGTTTAGCCCCATCTCAAAAATGCCCAACGCGCCTAAAGAAGTTTTCACTTCAAAAATTGACACCCTCATAGTAAACCCTTTCATTGGATATGTCACACGGTCGAAAACATTTTTTTTTTCAAAACAGTTTGCTAAAAATGTCTTTGTAATTGTATTAGTATGTAGATTTCAAAAATGTACATACGAATCCTTAAGTCAGTACTTAAAAGCGACACAAAGACACCGCTCGTCGCGCGACGCGACGTACCTTTGCAGTCGCGTCGCGTGTCGCGCCTGTTTGTAGGCGCCTTAACAATTTCAGTCCACTGTACGGCGGCGGCGGTGCGACGCATGGAGTGTTGTCCTTTCGTATCCACAAACATGCGGTCCGGTGCCGGTGCGGCTCCAGCCTCATGTACAGGGTGCCGTAGGTAAAGGTACTCATCGCTATAAACACGCCGCCGCACCGCACGTGGCACGGGTTACCGACACCTAAGGCTCAATTTGCATTGCCGTGGAACGGAATGGAAGAGAATTTTTGGAACAGAATTGTACAAAGCTTATTAATTTTATTTCAATTGGTTAACGTAAAAACTAGATACGAGTTGCTAGCTGCAGGAATTTTCGACAATGCGCGAGAATTCTCCAGAAGACACGCGACCTGTACCCAATTGCGTAACTTATTTTCGTAAACAATTATGCCTAATTTGTTTCATTTCATTATATTTGTTATTTACGTTGCTAAACAGATTATTTTTCCAACTTATGAAGCAATGGATTAGCAATCAGTTTCAAATCGAAACAGATTGTGAATATGTTGTATTATGCAATTAGGGTACTGGTTTTGGCTCGTATCTAGTTTGTTGAACAATTGACAATGGAAGGAAATTGCTAATCCATTGCTTTATAGGTTTGAAAAATTCGTCTGCTCAACAACGTAAATAACGCAATGAATGTTGGTAAACTGTCAAAATGAAAGCCACAAAAGCCATTGTGTGTTACGCAATTTCCCCCGCAGGTGACATTCAACTATAGGTTTATAAAACAATTACGAGTTCGACTAAACATACCTTAATTATTATTTTTTTCATTTAGGTCCATGACTGCACTTTCTCGCCAGACATTTCGGTCGTGATCAAAGAAACCTTACCTGCCCTAGAAAGGGCAGTAAAAGACGGCAAAGCACGATACATCGGTCTCGCAGACTACGATATTGGGCTCATGAAGGAAGTCATTGAAGAGTCGGATGTGAAAATCGCATCCATCCTGTCTTATGCGAAGTCTACGCTGTGTGACAATAGGCTGCAGAACTATACGAGCTATTTCAAGGTAATACTTTATCTAAAAAAATTAAAGAAGAGTGCTCAAAAAAAAAACCCAGAGTGTACAGATACAGAATGTAGCTCAGAATTTTAATGATATTTAGTGATATTATTCTGTAAATGGCAAAATGTGTGATTTTTTTTTTCATCATGGGTGATTTTTATTTCTTTAAGAAATCTTCGATTTGGGTATACCCGACGATATAAATACATACATACATACATATATATTCACGCCCATAATCCCATAGGAGTACGCAGAGACTTCAGATTGTTAAAATCAACTATCAAGAGTCCACTTTTTGCCGTTTTTCTGTTGTAATAATTCTGTTGTATCTATTATGTTTAAAAGTCAATAGTCTTCATAAGAACTATAAGTGTTGAGTTTATTGTTAAAATACGTAGTAGGTGTATTTAGTATGATATCACTAAATATCACAAAAATTCTGAGCTACATTCTGTATCTGTTCGCTCTTGGATTTTTTAGATTTTTTTTATTCTAAAAGGAGAATGCTCATCATGAGCATTCTCCTTTTAGTTGTTTAGTAGCCACCATTAAACATTGTAAGCTAAAATATTATGGTTTTTAAAGACATGGTTCATGACATGTTCCCTGAAAATGATGATGATAATAAGAATCTACATTTTTTTTTAATCGAGAGATTTTTCTAGTTTCTTTTTATTTTCTTTCTTTTTTTTCTTTCCTTTTCTTATAGATTTTTCTAGTAATTATTAAATACCTAACTTAAGTAGGTATACTAAACCATATTACAACAACAAGCTACCCGTCTAAGTGCTGATTTTTCAATAGTCGCTTTTTATATACAAAAGCTGTCAAAACGCAATATTTATTCCTTAAAGCCCCAGATACAAGGTAAGTTAGATACCTATCTGACTATTGAAAAAATCTGCCTTTAATCTTGGGTAAATATTACATTATTTTTACATATCACAACACCACTCGGAAAAACATCTAGACACAAGATATTTTTAATAAGATCGCACCTACATACTCCGCAAAAGAAAAGTGAGCAAAACTAAGTTATGAAAAAATATATTTGTTTATTATCTCACATTCCATACGACGAGGTACGGCACGCCATCCCCGAGGTTTGCATACCTTGGTCTAGCATGCATGCACGCATCTAAATATAGACTACAATCTATTCATCATCTATATCTGTACATATTATATAAAAAGTAATATAAAAAAAACCAAAAAAACCCGACCGTAAAAACTCTTAACCAAAAAGAGAATAAAACTGCGTTGCCAACATTGTCTCACGTTTGTTTTTATTCTACTCAGTTATGTGTTTTTGCAGTTGGGTTTTTAGGTTTTTGTTACAAGCTTTTATTTAACTTGCCTTGTTAGTTAGTATGTACTGGTCAAATCTTGCAAGCTAAATTAATACCACTTTCTCATATCCTACGGAGTTGAAATTTTATAAGTTGGTTCAGTTTCAAAGACAATGTATTCTTTTATGATGTTTGACCTGATTCTACAGCCAGGATTGGCTCCAGACGAGGGAACTCCTCAACGGTCAACAGTACAGACAAGAAATGTTATATATGCATTTAATTATGATAGTCCGTTCTAAAGTATACCATGACCTGACTGCTGCACCCAAGATTGGCTCAAGTCGAGGAAACTGCTCAGCGGCCAACAGCCAAGGTTGGCATAAAACAAACAAGTTGTTTTAAAACACGTATTTTGAACAGTGTTTAAAACAATTTGAAATAAAACAATGTTTTTTATTAAGTGTTTAAAATCATAGTATAAAACAAGTTTAAAATAATGTTTTAAACATTAAGAAAAAAAAAACTTTGTTTTTAATCGCGAATGAATAGAAATAAATAGAAAGTTATAAATTTTTAGAACTTGGAAATAGCTCGAAAAGAAATAAAAAAGTTTAGATAGTTTAAAAGCTTGTGCAAACTGGCGCGATATCGCGGGCGCTATAGGCAGCGCGACCCTTGTCGCGCCCGCGATATCGCGCTGGTCTAGGATTGTCGTTTGGGTGGGGCTTGACCCCGCTGAGGGTAGGTTTTAGCAAAGTAAACACTAAAAAAGCACACAAAATTTTACAAGCCTCCTCGGATATCTCGGTGAATAAACATGGCGGCCAAACCGGGCAGCGTGTGGCAAAATTCGTCATCTAAACAAAACATCAAAATTATAGAAAAAATTGGAAAACGTAATAAAGTTAAGGATAATAATTGATGACCATTGTACATTATGTAGTATAATACTTGCTAAATTGTTGAATTACAATAGTGATAAAGGGAAACAGAATTTAGACAAAATTATTTGTGTTTTGAAAAGTCAAATTCTTTGTCTTGTACATAGCGGAAAGGGATTTTTCAAATAAATTAAGAATTCGTGGAAAATACCTAAATGCAAAAAAATTACACGAGACTAACGTGTGATCGTTTCGTTAGAAGGAACTACTTTTGATTTTGAAAATTAAAATATTTCATCAACATTATGGTCTTCATCTATATTATGTTCTACTTTTACATAGAGGAACCACTTTTTTCAACTTCCATACAAAACATAGCAGAAAAAAATGTTGAACCATTGAAAACCATTTTTTTTAACCCTGTCAGTAATTTATTTTATTCTGTCATTAATTTAAAAACACATTAGTCTTTATCTATCCTTAAAATAAAATCAAAATTTTATTTTATGATTAGGTATACTATATCTTCATTAAAGTAAATCAAAGGCGAAATAAACCACATTTTCGCGCAAAAGTGATGCAACTATTAACAGGTGCAGCTGTGACTGACACGAATGGTTTAGCACCACGAATACTGTACTTTTATACTAACACAGACTTAATGTTTCAATTATCTCAAGCTTTAGCTAAGTTATTGACGAAAAAGAGGTTTTTGTGCACGGAGCCTTAATATTAAAGTAATATTCTGCATGTATCAGAAAGGAGTCTACCTTTTATGGTAGAGTTTAATGTCATAATATTATTTTGCATAACAACGGATAGCATAATCTTCATTTCGCATAACATTGTTTGGCAGACACTCATTTAGCATACATTCAAAACTCATCTGAAAAGTATGCCATTGTAAATTTTGACATAATATAAACATTCGGCCAAACAAGAATTATACTAAATGATTTTTATGCCATAAAAATATTCGTGTAAAGAAGATTATGCCAAGTGTGCTAGGCCAAATAAGTTTCGGAGTATAAAGATTTTGCCAAATAGAACGAACTCATGAGAAAGGTGTGGTCATATTTAAGGGATCAAAACTGAACAACTTAGTCCGAGGAACCGACATCGTAATACTTAGCGAAAAAATTATCAACTGTCCCATACAAAACATCTACATCACATTTTTTATGACCCCACCCTTTAATACATTCTGATTCTGTATACAGAAATCTCGTGTCACCGGGATCCGATTGCTTGGAAACTAATTACTTATCTTATTATTGAAACGAGCGATTTAATGAGAGAGCACATTGGTCAGTCAGCTTACAGTCTAATTAGAAGGCTGTCTTCAGACCTTCTAGTTACCTCTTAATTTGCGCATCCCATCTGCGCGCGCACTGACCTATGCAACTGTATAATTATCTAATGCCAGTTTTCACTAAGGGATCTCGTGCATTAGATGGCCACGACCACGACCAGTACCCTAATACATTTTCGTAAATGATTAAGACTAATCTGTTTCATTTTGAGAGTTACAACAGCATTCATTGCGTTATTTACGTTGTTGAGCAGATTTTTTTTCCAACTTATGAAGTAATGGATTAGCAAACTGTTTCAAAACACACAGCGCTAATTATAGCGCTGTGCGACCTGAATTGTACTTTATTAAGTCGTAGCAAGAGTCGCTTTTTATTTAAATGATCTGTATTAATCTATGCCCAAACTAAGACGAGTTACTCGTAGGGTATCATGCCTTTATTGCTGTCTAAAATTGTGAACATAAGCCATTTGCTCAGCTGCTATGAGGCCCATACCATGAGGTGCCTATGGTAGGTATTTATAGATATCTGTACCCGGATTTTCTCCCTGTGATTTTTCCTTACTGAGGCTGAGGCTGATGACTGCCTCGATGGTCTAGTGGTCGCAAGCGCTACTGCTAAGTATGAGGTCCTTGGTTCAATTCCCGGGTCGGGCAAAGTGTTATTGGACTTTTCCATGTGGAATTTGTCAGTATTAACTCGAAGTCTGTATTTATGCCTGGTTGATGGCAATAGGCTCGCCCTCTATTACATGGGACTTAAACATAACTGCGAAATGTGGGTGTACTATAGGTACACCTCTGCCTAACCCTTCGGGGGTTACAGGCGTGATGTTATATGTGTTATGTTTATTCCTGCATCTAATTTATCGCAATGTCTATGTCCTATGTATGCTTTTAGCTAATATTCTTTTATGTACTAATTTAATACCGTCTGTGGATGTGTTCCATAATTGCGTTATTTCTGTTGTAAGTATTTGCTCTACTTTTCTATTTTTATGGACCCTATGTTATAATTAGATGGTGCTGTAATGTCTATTAAATAATAAATGTTTTATTTAAGTACTGGCTTATGCCCGCGACTTTGTCGGCGTGAAATTTCTTGTTCTAATATAATAACACATGTCCTATGGAAATCGGCAATGCTGTAGCTTCTCATTGGTGAATAAAATTTCGGAATCAGATCATTCGTTTCGGAGATTCCCCCTACATACAAACTCACAAGTTGTAGGTACCTTTTTACAATTTTAATATACAATGTGAAAAAAAACCCTATCCGATCCGAGGGGGCATAAATAGCTCCATATAGGTTCTGCAATAACATTATCAAAAGGTTTTTTTTTTTAATTATTATTGAAAATAAAAAGTTATTGCTATTTAAAATTCACATTTTTATTAGCAAAAAATGATCCCAACTCCATCAAAAATTTGAAAATTTTCATCAGGGTTTTAAGTTATGGATTTGTAGAGTTAGAGACCCGCTAATCGACGGCCGCCCGCGCCCTATGTAATAACCCGGTAAAATACCCCCATTGAAAATAAATTGTGGCGAATTTCCTTATTATTATTTTTTCTGAAAATTACCACATAAATAGACTCTCATCTATACGATACCTAACAAAACCCTCACGGATCGAACAGGGTTTTTTTTTACATGTTGTAATTATTTGTAAATGCTAAATCGGTCTGGACGGGACCCACATTGACTTTGCTGTTTCGTTTTCCTTCCACCAGAGACTTGCAACTGTAAATTGGTGTTTTTTTTGCTAGTCTAAACCTACATTGTTGTGACAGTCTGCGTTAGTAGACATAATCTTTTTTTATAACTCCAGAGCAAAGGAGTGGGTGTGATCAACGCAGCCGCCACAGGTATGGGTCTCCTCTCGAACCACGGTCCGCAGCCATGGCATCCTGCTAGCGATGACATCAAAGCCATTTGTAAGAGAGCTTCCGTTTATTGCAAGGTAACAAATTAGTATTGTGTTGTGAGCTTAACTGAGATATATAATATTGATATAGAGATATACTTCACTGTCTCAAGTTACTGATGACAAATTGGGTGAAGATCTGAATGTCTGATAAGTAATTGAGCAATATTTGTATGTATGTAGATATATATATATATATATATATATATGTAATCACATTCTCGAAAATAGCTCTAACGATTTCGATGAAAGTTGCAATACAGGGGTTTACGGGGGCGAAAAATCGATCTAGTTAGGTCTCATATCTGGGAAAATTCGTTTTCTCTATTTTCACGACCAGTACAATAATTTCGTAATACACGATTTATCAAAATTTGTTTCGATTTGAACTAAATTGTTAATCCGCTGCTTCATAAGTTGGAAAAAAAATCTGCTTATCAACGTAAATAACGCAATTAATGTGGTTGAACTGTCAAAATGAAACAAATTAGTCATAATCGTTTACGAATATAAGTTACGCAATTAGGGTAAACAGCAATTAGGGTAAATTAGGTAAACTTTGTACCTACCGAGGTATAAAGTTTATAGTCACAGTACCTGTATACTGTGACTATAAACTTTATACCTCGGTAGGTACAAAGTTTAAAAATTAAATACCTGCCTAGGTAACTTGAAGGCTCTTACAAACAGGAGCGACACGCGACGCGACACAAAGACACCGCTCGTCGCGCGACGCGACGTACCTTTGTGTCGCGCCGCGTGTCGCGCCTGTTTGTAGGAGCCTTAATTATTTATTGGTAGGTAACAATAACAGTACCTGCATCAACATCTGGAAATCGGGGATATTTATGGTCAGCAATATGGAACGATTCGATGGGTGCTCACGTAGGGCCACGCCCAAAAATTGAAAAGTCGGACACAGATTTATATTTAGCCGGATATTTTGCCCTGAAAGAATTAACTACTGGTTTAAAAAAAAAAAAAACATTGGCACTCCGGGAGTGCAGACAAAAGTGAAACCCTAAACAATTTTATTGTCAATTTTTCACTTCTGTTGGAAATAATGTATCGCGCGTTGATGTCTTTTTAATGGTCAAAAGCTGGTGTCGTAACAGTGTCGCGAAATCAATGGTTTAGTCCCATCTTAAAAATGCCCAACGCGCCTAAAGAAGTTTGTACTTAAAAATAAAAGACCTATTATTTGTGTATTTAGTACCGTGATACGTGCCAACTTTGCCCACTTTTTTCGAATAATTACAATTTTAATAGGATTTTTCTATGGATACGTAAGTATTTTTCTTCATCAGCTACAACTATAAGATCATGTGCATGTGTTAGTATTGCTAAATTCTCTATTATTCTACATTGAATTCAATATTTGTTCGATTTTGTTGGCAGGAAATGTTATGTGGACTTTTAACCAAGTTTGCCCACATTGATTTTTTGACGCAGTACAAGATTTTTGGTAAAGATGGCGTTTACTTAGGAATGTATACGACACTATGAACAGTTTTTTACTAAAAATGACGGCAATGTTACCCTGACCTTGCACTAAAATTTTCCCGTAAAAACACGCACCTCATTCTAGTTCAAGTCTCAGTTCAGTTCTCAAGTTCCAACAAGCTACTAAGCGAAGTTAACAAACACGATAGTCAGTATTGCCATACATATATCCACCTATGTCAATCAATGTTGCCATAATATTAAGATTATTGCGCATCAAAGATATGCTTATAAATAGTTCTTCGGGCAGTTTCCCTTGGGGGCAATGTTGGCATATTTCACGGTACCTACTGTTATTTATATCAGACTTACTCTTTCGCTCATTTCGTCTGAGTCATCTGCGACTTATGCACCCGAAACACGTCCACCGTTGGATATAAACCTCCCCTAGCATCGCCAATGATCAATAGGCGGTTGTTAAGTTATTCAACTAATTACAGCAGTTTATGCGCGCTTGACAGTTTGTCTCAATATTGTTGCCATAATTTTCGTTCGAGAAACCGGCCCTTAGAATTTAAGAAATAATTAACTCATAGATAGTTCTGTGGTAGTCAGTTAGCCAGAAACCCCTGTAGAAAAAGATACCGGCAAAGAGAGAGTCGGGCTTGCCCATCGAGGTTGAGCACTTTTGCATGATTTTTTTTCCATTTTCGCAGAGTTATTTTTAAAGTTTTTCCGACCACAAAACGAAGTTTGATTGTGAAAGTTCTTTGCTGGTTACTGAAAAACTGTGCTAGTCAAGAGACATCGTTTTTTTTTTATATCTATAAAATATTTACCTAAACCTCCATTCACTAGCTATATTTGTTAGATACAGATTTTTCGCATTGTAAACTTTTGAGATAAAGGACTCCTTAATATACTACACCTTTATGTTGACTTAAATTATTTCCGTATTTATCTCATTCCAGGAACAGAACGTCGAGTTAGCTCGCTTAGCCACCTGGTTCACACTTAATCAACCAGGTATTGACACAAACATATGCGGTTTCTACAACGTTGAACAGCTTAGAGATAGTGTTGACGTACTGGATAACGGGTTGACTGAACATGAACAACAAGTACTGCACGACATACAATTAAGGTGAGTACATTTGCCTACAGACCTATGTATAATCTACCTGACAGACAACACATAGCCTAAAGCTGTTTAGAAGTATGAAATTTTGCACAACAGTTCCTTTTGCAGGATTGGAAAAAAAAACAGTTTTTTTTTAAATTTTATCAAACAATCAGTTCGAAATGTTTTAAACAAGTGTTTCTCTTTGTTTTTTTTTTTTTTCATTCAGCGATTTATCAAATTTATTATCAACAAAAATCGATCAGGCCTAATATAATTAATTTCTAGACAATTATTAAAATTTAACTGAGGAAACATTTACAAAAAACCATCTGAATAACATAATAATCACAACAACGTAATACTAGTTATAGTTAGTAGGTACTAACTAATAAACTATCTAATCTGTGAACTTACTTTTTTTTTTGTAATCAAAGTAGAGTATGTAACTCAGATACTGAACCACACAGTACACTCTGTATGTTCAGAATTGCGAATTCCGACTTTCGTTCTCAGATGTACATACCTATTTTTTTTTATTCTCCCGCTCTGGGCGGAGCGAGACGGCGTATCAGACTCTTACTGACTAAGACCCACCCGTGTTCCTTCGGTTGCCCTGTTGCCGGGGGCCATCATCTCCCTTTCGGTTTTCTTCGCACCCCCGGCAGGCATCGGCCCTAACGTACCGCGTCAATTCTGCTGACATCTCTTTGAGGCGCGCGTGGAACACAACGCGCCGTCGACCCGGGCCTGGTCCTTATCGGACGGTGAGTTACCCATTGCTCACCGTCCGCAAGCCCGCGCCTACGGTGGCCGGAAATCGGCTTGCGATTCCCGACGCCCGCCCTGGGCGTCTCCTCCTGCGGCAGTTAGGGGCATGAGGGCGCGAAATTTGCCTCTCCCTCACGCGTTCCGCCTCCTCCTTCGCGAGCATTACCGCTTCGCAGAAGGAGGTGACTGCCTCCCATTTCCTCTCGCTTCGTACCATGGCCTGAAACAGGGCCGGACGCGAGAGATCACCGCCGCCGATCGCCTCCACGAGGACACGACGATGCTCCGCCCAAACTGGGCAGACCTCCACCGTATGCTCCACCGTGTCCTCCGGGCGATCCACACAATGATGACACCCGGGCGTTTCCACCCGCCTTATCCTGTACAGGAACCTCCCGAAACAGCCTTGTCCAGTGGGGACCTGCGTCAGGCGGAAGGTGAGGACGCCGTGGCGCCTGTCTTGCCACTCCTCAAAGAGGGGTGCCCAGCACTGGGTTGCGACAATCGCACTCTCGATGACGCCATGAGATCCTGCCGGAGCTCTGTCCACTGTGCCGTGATTTCTCGCGGCAGCGGAGTTAAGCCCCGGCATTTCGCCTCCTCGCGCCATTCCCAAATGTGCGCGCGGACCTTTGCCTCCAGATCCCATGGCGGTAATCCGGCAAGGAGGCTCGCCGCCTCGCAGGAGACCGTGCGGTATCCTCAGGCTAGCCGGATGGCCATGACCTGACATGATGGAAGATGTAGTTTACTCAAAAGTATATTTAAATATGGGGAACTCCCTAAAATCATTGCGAGGGATTACTTCTTTTCGACAAAAGACGAAGTGTACAAAACAATCTAACATTTTTAATTTCTTTTCGAGTTATTTCAAGTCCTAATAATTTATAACTTTTCATTTAAGGTGCATTCGGGTAATGTCGAAAATCGGCATATTCCGAAAATTTCAATTTCCTCCCAAACGCAACGATATTTTATAATGTGGCAACATTAACCTTGACGCCAGCTTAATACTCCCCCCGCTTCAGTTGGCTCAGGTCGCTACTTGTCTGGCGCTGCCGGCTGTCGCTCGTTCGATGGTCGGGAGTGCCGAGTCGTGGGATGCAGTGATCTCCTTCTGTGAAACCGTAGTTTCACAGAAGGAGGCTGCGTAAAGGGAGAGGGAGATCGAGACCACTCTCCTGATCCGTAGCAGGTGGACTGGGCGTCGACGGAGGGCAGACAATGCCCTCTTCCAGCCCCCGTAAACGGATCCGGAGGGATGGCGGACTCGGGGACGTCCGCCACCCCCCATCCAGCAGGACCCGAGGTGGCGGCGCGTAGTGTTCCACGCGCGCTCCTATTTGACTTCGCGGGGGGAGTGTAACACCTCACTCCACCCGCGGGCATGAAGTGGTCCGCAAAAGCGGGCCGGCACCAGTCGGGGATCGTGGAAGGCGCACTAGAACCCATGATCCCCGGTCCAAGTGTGGGAAGGGAACACCGGGGTGGTTAAAAACCACCCCGGTGTCAGTAGGAGTCTGACAGACCCCTTCGCCTGCCCCAGGGCGAAGGACATCCATGAGGATTTTCCACCCCGGAACAAAAAAAAAAAAAAAAAATTCGCTACTTGTAAATGTACGTGTTACAACGCCGCATTTCCCGCAGTGTGTCATTTTTCGCGCGTTTTCTAGTTATCGGAATTACACGAACATTGGTATCTCAGAAATTTGGTAAGTTATTTAACTGATTGTTTTTTTGTTTAATAGATTTTCGTTTTTAATATAGTTTTGAATGGATTCAGCGCATCCTAGGTATCTTTTTCTGTTTTTATTGAAATTACCCGAAGAGGGTAAATTCGAATCATAAATAATTCGGATTTAGCCGATGTTGCTTTTCTATGGAGATTGTCAGTGGTTCTCAATATTCTCAATCTATAATTTGTATGGGTAATTCCGATGGTAGGTTAGTTCCGTCTAAACGTGATATAAGCAGGGGGGTGTCATTTCACAGTTTAGGTATAATCGGCCGGCCCTTGGTAAGAAAATGGCAGTCGGTTGCCACTCGGCTACAACCAACAAAGCATACACAAAATAAATTTTATAAGTTTTGAGAACTTCTTTGTTTAGATTTTTTTTTTTTTTATCTAAAATCCTCGAAAAAAATCGTTATAATTTGTTTATGTTATTCAGGTGTCAGAGAGAGGCTCAACTATTTTAGTGTGCTTACCTGAGTTATCAAGTTAACATTTTTAATTTTTATGTCAAACCTACTTGTAAGTGGATTAATTTTATAATTCAATTTATTATTCTGTTTATTTGTGATTTTGCTACTTAAGTACTAATTTAATTACTTACTTAATTTTCAAATCAATCTTTATTTTTTATTATTTTCAGTCTTATTTTCAAACCCAAGACCCATGATTATTTCCATTCTTATTACAGAAAATCTTAAACATTTTGATTAATATTGAATTGCATCTAAAGCTACCATTCGGATCTCAGCAGTCGCGACCCAGCAGCGCGACCCGGCGGCGCTGCCGAGTCGCGACTGCCGAAACTGCCCACCTCTTTGTATGGATTTGTAAGCAAAGTTTTCTTTTCCGATGCAAGCTGCACGTCCCCGCGCTGCCGGGTAGCGCTACACGGCCGCGTACATCGGAAGGGGTTGCATACAAATCCATACAAAGATCTGAATGTTACTTTTAGTAGGATACCTATAAGCGATCAGTTTGATTACGTTAAAATAATATCTTTTAAACTATGAGAATAATCGCGTGAGTAAAAGAATCATATCCGCTCTGTACTTGCTAAAAGATTGAGAATCATTTACCCATGCGGCGGGTAATTCCGAAATAGAAATTTCACACAAACGTGTTCAGGTTATTCTATGACAAATAGCGTGAATATTATTTTTGGAGGGTAATTACGATAGAAAAAGATATATGTACCTTTTGTCAAAAGTGAATAAAGTCAACTTTTAACTGTCATTCGGAATTGCCCGTCCATAATTCGAAATTACACTAGCGCAAAGAAAAAAAAAGTAAGTTTTTAAACCCTTTTTTTTTTTAAACTACTACGATATTTATAAAAGACCTCCGAATAGAGCTCTAGGCTATACATTCAAGAAGACGAAGTGACTTCTCTAGGAGATATCACTATCCACTGATTCTGCCTGGTTCATCAAAAAACCATTCGGAATTACCCGAATGCACCTTAGTTCTATTCATTCTCGATTTAAAACGTTTTTTTTCTTAATGTTTAAAACATTATTTTAAACTTGTTTTATACACTTCATAAAAAACATTGTTTTATTTAAAATTGTTTTAAACACTGTTTAAAATACGTGTTTTAAAACAACTTGTTTGTTTTATGCGAACCCTGATGTACCTACATACCTACCGGGTGGAATTGATGAATTATTACAACATGGCAACAGGGCAACAGGACCACAAGCATGATCAGCCTATCATTAACGTTCCCACTGATGGGGCGCAGGCCTTGTCTCTGTCAGACGGAGCGGGCTGTAATCCACCACGCGGGCTTAGTGCGGGTTGGTGGAGTCACGTCTTCGAATTTTTAGTTTTTGGACATGCCAGTTTCCTATGATGTTTTCCTTATTTATTTAAAGATTTTTTAAAGATTACCAACGAGAGATACACTAAGTACAATTATGTTCTACAATTAAACCTGACGTAAACCTGTAGGTATAGTATAAATTATCCTGTAATGCACTCACACTCAATTACAGGTGTAAACCAGCTTACAGTGTTGATCTTGATGATATGCCGCGGTTCAAACCCGCGATCGACCACTCGTAATTCGGGGTGGAGCCAGGGCCATTAACATACCACTACTGCTTTCTACATTCGAACGTAATTCGACGGTCCCTATTAAACATTGTCGGTACTTACTTTATTGTAATTCCAGGTACAGGGCATATTAGGACTTGTGACATCCACTATCGCGTGTTGGTTTTGTCCAGTAGAAGTAGTAGGTACTTACCTATGCATTGAAATGACAATAAGGTCAACTACATTATCGTTGATTAAATAAGAAAGGTCGTGAATTTGCATAGTGATTGAGAAAAATAATAGGAATTCTAGTAGTAAAGCGTAAATTCTGTGCTAGTAATATTTTATAAAAAAAATTTTTTGCTTAGCTAGCTATTCACAAGAGCACAGAAGTAAAGAAGGCATCACTTAGTAATTGATTGAGGAGCTATCAGCAATATTTCTACATCAAAGAATACCTATCACTTTGCCACTATCGATCTGTACGACATGGCATAGATGTAGGTGTTAACCTGCCTACACTAGCTTTGATATTATGCTAATTAACGAGATATCCCGTATCTCACGACCACGCTCATCGTGCATTATACAATTTGTAGCCAGAAGCGCTATCTACTCGGGGCAGAAAGAGATAAACCACGGAACATCTAGGGAAGGGCACTACCGAAGGACTTCGACATTCTAGGCTATATTTTAGTTCACACGCAAATTCACAGATGGCGCCACTTTTCATGATTGCAGCAATACCATTTTTTATTACAGCAATAAAGATTAATGTATTGAAATAAAAAAATAATTTATTAATAAATAAATATATATTATCTACACTTAATTTTTTATTTTATAGGCAAACATATTTGTAGCCAGAAGCGCTATCTACTCGGGGTAGAAAGAGTTGATTACTAAGAAACCACGGAACATCTAGGATAGGGCACTACCGCAGGACAACATTCTAGGCTTTAATTTAGTTCACACGCAATTTCACAGATGGCGCCACTTTTCATGATTGCAGTAATATAATTTTTTATTACAGCAATAAAGATTAGAGTATTGAAATAAAAAAATAAAAAATATTATCTACACTTAATTTTTTAATTTATAGGTAAACATATTTGTAGCCAGAAGCGCTATCTACTCGTGGCAGAAAGATTTGATTGCTAGGAAATCACGGAACATCTAGGAAAGGGCACTGCCGAAGGACTACGACATGCTAGGCTTTATTTTAGTACACACGCAAATTCACAGATGGCGCCACTTTTCATAATTGCAGTAATATTTTTTATTACAGCAATAACGATTATAGTGTATTAAAATTAAAATAAATATCATTATCTACGCTTATTTTTTTAAATTTATAGGCAAACATATTTGTAGCCAGAAGCGCAATCTACTCGTGGCAGAAAGATTTGATTGCTAGGAAATCACGGAACATCTAGGAAAGGGCACTGCCGAAGGACTACGACATGCTAGGCTTTATTTCAGTACACACGCAAATTCACAGATGGCGCCACTTTTCATAATTGCAGTAATATTTTTTATTACAGCAATAAAGATTATAGTGTATTAAAATTAAAATAAATATTATTATCAACACTTCATTTTTTATTTTATAGGCAAACATCTGTAATTTAGATTTATATAAAGGATTTTAATTTGTTTCTAGATTTTTCGACAATGTCCCACTGCACTGGGATGACGTGGAGTTGCCGGCGTATAAAGCAAAGTTAAATAAAATTCAGCGCAAGTGATCTATTGTTTTCTTTCATTTTTCATTTATACCGCAATAATAGGTATAGGTAATATTTTACTGTGGAGTAACTTGTAATGCTTTATCAACAAATGATGTATTCCGTGAGCGTCAGTGCCTGATAATGGAAACTAACACAAATCATATAATCACACAAACCTGTATCTACGTAAATGAATTAAATAAAACTATTTTATGCTTTTTATGTTGTTTTTATTTCTTAGATAAACTGGAATATGCACCACTAACGATTCTTTATGGTACAAGATAACACAATATTGCTTATCATCGACTAGTGGAACAACAACGAACATGTTTGGAATAACGTAAATAATTAAGAATACATTTTAATTTCGAATCACATTTGAGCAATATCATCCTACCACAAGCGTAAAGATTCTTGAATCCCGTATATTTATTGATTAAACATTAATTTACGTATATTTACCATTGCCAAACCTAATTCTAATCGTTTTGTTTTTCTTCTTGCGTTTTACATTTATGCTTTTTTTTTAAACCAATGAAATGAAACACCTAATACCAATATAAAAAAAAAACATTTCTTTTTAGAACCAATAAAAAACGCCTAACGGAAATTCTTTTTTAATAAATTACTTTGAACACATGATTTGAATAATGTATGAAAAAAGTCCAATGAAACAATACCAGGTAATATAATTACAAAATCCCAAATATGTTCAACATTTTTAGCATGTAGTGTTCCAAACGTGCTTATTCAGATCAGAAGATTATTAAACTTAATTAGGTAATTCCCGTTTTCACTAACACTACTACTCTGTGCTAACACTAGGTAACACCACATCATTAGATTTTTAGATTTTTAACTCTCGGCTCTGGGCTGAGCGCTGGAAATCCAACAGTGCGCTTTTATTTTTAGTTAGTAAAAACGGGGCATTAGTGAATAAAATATAAGTGCTTACCTATTGCGGGCAGACCAATTAAAATAATTATGCAAATTTGATACTTGGGTCTAATTTTTCCAACGCCTACTATCTTTATCCGTGGAATAATTTAGAATTTAATTAACGTCTCATTGGTTTTCTGTGGAAAAACTATCAGAAGTCATTTTTATTCCAAGGGATTAAAGATAGGTAACGTTAGAAAAATCTGCCCTTAATGACAGAAACCAGACAATTTTATTTTTAGTGCAAGTTATTTGTTACGTTTAAAAAAATTAAAACCGTTTTTGTATCACGTTATAAAAACATAGTTATTGAATACACACGCAAGCAAACATACGCTATATAAATCTGTTAGATACCTACCTTAAATATCTTAAGACATTTAAAATCCTATTTGCACCGGTATTTAGTATGAATAAAGCGTTTTTTGATTATTATTTTATATTACATAATTATTACAAAGTCATTTAATATTGTGTAGATATTGCAAATATGAGCATAGGATATGTCCTATATTTATTTCATAACGGATCATAGTCCGTATCAATAACGTACAAGGTGGAGATAACAATATTTCAATGCTGGAAATTTCAAATGTCGTAAGGGACAGGGAACAATGTCCTTTACGACATTTGAAATTTCCAACATCGATTTAAATTAAACCTCCTATACCTAATTACGTTCCCAATCAGCTTATAAAAATTCAATCCAATAGTTAAGGGGCGTCCAATGGTCTACTAGCGCCACTTCTTTAAAAAAATATTATCTCGTCATTGGGAAGGAATTATGAATAACGGCTCGGTTAGTGTGTCTAGAATTTTCTAATACCTTTTATAAAGTTTCATATTGAGACACGAAGCAACAAAATACGATCTAGAGGAATGGGCGCTTTTCTTAAGATCGAATTTTGTTGTTGTTATTCATATGGTTACAATCTCTAGCTACTAATATTATAAAGAGGTAACATTTGTTTGCTTGTTTGTATGTTAATTCTTTTTGCATTGGATAGCCAATTCTTGTGAAGGCTATGTCATAATGTAGGCTATGTAACATCACGCTACGACCCTTAAGAAAAAAAGTCAGAAAGAACACACGTAATCAAAGTATTAGCGTGTGCAGGCGATGGCATGCGACACGGTGAGTCGGGTGCCGAAATTTCACGAAGTCGCGGGCAGACGCTAGAACATTATAAACCAGAATCTTAAAGAAATATCTTCCGCCGAATATCCGGGGTTTGGCCGAGAGCTTGGCCGAATAGGTCAAGCACTATTCTTGACACGTCTAGTCGACACCTGTAAAGTATATGAAGTTTCGACAACAAGTTATAAGCGTTACTTTTTCACAGAAACACATGCTTGTAGTTCATAATTATTGAAGATAATTCCAGTCATTGACTGTCCTACCTTGAGGAAACCATGATTGCTTAGCAGCATGTTACGGTTAGTTCATAATATGTGTATCTTTTGGTACAGACGATGAGGTAGTGTGTGCAATTGTAATGAGTATCTTATTATTATGCGTAAATCAAATAATGTTAAATAACAACAACTTATGTCAGTGTTCCAATTGAAAAAATCTGGCTGCCATAAAACAATGACTTAGACTAATTTTCTTATTAATTTAAAAAGTGTAACTATCGAGGTAAATTTGGACGTTCAAAAGTGCCTGTTACTAGCTTACTTACTTGAAATAAATTGACTTTTTAATTTCAAGCTCCGGCTGAACGCTTGGTAATTACACCTGTGTTGAATACGAGGCTTTTTGCTACTTTTTGTGTGTATTTAAGCCTTTTTTTAAATGTGTATTCTGTTTGTGCATAATAAACAATTTTTCTTTCTTTTGTTTTCTTACTGCGATTATTGGTTACCTTTGCTGTTGTTTTACCATCAATTAGACCTTTATCGTTAAACCTCTTGGTGTGATACTACACAGCAAACGAAGCCACTGACATAAGCATAATATAAAATTAAAATAGAAATTAGTATTGCAACATTATTTATCACATTTTTTTTTAAAATTTAATTTAATTAGTTATTTTAATTTTATCTAGAACGCCAGCAAGGAACGCATAGCATGTGAAGAAACAGTAATATTAATTTCGCTACAAAAGAACAAGGAATTATGAAACGAGCAAAGTTAATATTATACAATATATAGCTTGCATTTTTGCCTGAAACCTATTTTGGTTTCGTTTTTGCCACAGATCACGAAACCGCCACGCCGGGAGCAGGCAGTAAATACTAATAAAATTTGTAGCGGCAAATCCATGGACCGCCTTCAAAATCAGCTTTCCATACGTCATTCGTAGTGAGAGTTGAGGTATGTCGTGCACTAGACAGCCACGAATCCAGTCGTGGCCGCCTAGTCTAGTGGCCGGCTAGTTGGCCGTTGCGATCAAGTGCGCCATTCGTATCGGTTTCTATAGTTTACCTGGTCACGGTCGTGATCGTAGCCGTCTAGTGCGCGAGATCCTTATCAGTTGGTTAGGGTCAAAGGCGTGGTTTGTATGGGAAGTTTTGACGATGCCGCCTCGGCGGGCGCCGGCAACGACGCGTCTCCGTGCTATGGTATTTGCCCTAGCATTTGTTCAAACAGTTAAGTAGCATTCTCTTCTCCTTTACACAAAAAAGACTTTCATCTTATAAGATACGAATAAATTATGCACATTATATTGCTCTGTTTTGTTCAAATATAATTAATACAATTTGTATTATTACATTATTATTAGAATTATAATAAATAAATAACCAAAATATTTAATTTAAAAAAATAATAAAACGAAATACGTATGTACACTGACTGACTGACTACGTATACTATTAAAGATAAAGATTTAAGTTTTTGTTTCATTATTAGCACGCAGTGCTAATGTAAACAAACAATTTTCGGGATTAAAAATAGTTTTTGACACCCAATGAATGTTTACATATAATTTAAAATTATACTATTGCCCATCTATGAAAAATACTAATACTAAAACCATATAAAATAAATCCACGAAAAACACCGTATTTCTTGTGAAAATCTTTCGCTTGATGAATAATTTATATTTCTATCTAAGATCACACTGGATTTTAACCCTACACTTAATTGTATGATTTTTATATTTAGTTCTTAGTTTGTTCATATATTTAGCTAATTTATTCATCACGAATTATTATGTACCCCATATATATAAACATATATGTAAACCCACTACTGGATTTGCAACAAACATTGTATATAACGTGTTATTTACATTCCCATTTAAATATTTCAATGAGATTTATTGGTCTGATTACGGATCTATTGAGATTGGTCGATGGTGATCGGTAGTAAAACTAGTACTTCAGGGGGATGCGCGAAATTCAAATTTTCTTGCATTTTTTGCAATCTGTAGGTCAGTGGGAGGATGTACGTCGCTCAAAATAAGATTCTCGACCGTAACATAGATGTATTTACAAGATTACAATCATTAATACAATCTCAGTTCAAATTACCCTGTTGAATGAATATTTCATGAAGTCATGACATTTGAGGTAAATTCTAACTTGGAGAGTTGTATTTATGATTCTTATTATTAGAATTGCGTAATGGGTATTATAATTATTATAAATGTTGCCTAGCTACAAAAAGTCAACAACCAAAAATTTTCCTGTCAATTTTCTAAATAATATTATACCATACTTACTTTTTCTCCTATTATTTCTGTTTTATATCTAAATTAACAATATATATAAACCAAAAATGAATAGTCAAACCCAAAATTCGTCAAGCCAAAGCGAAACCTCGTCATAAACCGTGCAGTATCCTGATTGTCCAAGAAGCTTTAAACGAAATGGAAGCATCCGACTCCAGCAATTACCCAGACCACACACAAAACATGCCTAGAAGATGCTTTTCGATCCCCGTTTTTTAAGGGAATAGGATCGAAGACAGAAATATGGCACAAACGATGGAAAAAAGTGTGCACTCTTTATGGGAAACTTTACGGCCTTCCCTCCAACACTATAAATAGAAGATTTATTAACAAATTAGCCGAAGAAATAGGACATCTCGTTAAATCAGACTTTCCATCTGAACGCCGTTTGATTTACGTCGCCGTCATGTTAAGAGGAAAAAATATTAAACAAGCAAAAGATATACAAGATTACTCGACCGACGCCAAAATTTATGGGCTGAAGAAAATTTCGATATACTAATAACCGAGGCTACCCCAGACCACTCTCCGTAACTCCTACAACAAAAAGAAAAATACAATGATAACAATGACAACGTCACAATTTTTTTTTTACGAAATTGCATTAAATTGAATAACGTTTTTGGCTAATGACAAAAGATACAAACAAAATCCTTAAACCTGAAGACGAAATTGACGAAACGAGAAAAACGATCATGAATGTATGGCATGAAAAGCACCCCCCTGGATTTAATCCTGGTCCTAGTCTATTTACATAACCCAACGGCTTCCCCAAGACTCCGCTAGTAGATGTAGACATAATTAGTGAACATGTAGAACTAATTGCGAGGAATTTACACGGCGGTTGAGGCCCAACAAGCACTTTATCATAAAATTGGAAAGATTACCTGCTACGATTTGGAGAAGCAAGCCTGCATCTAAGAACTTCAGTAGCACAATTAACAATGCATTTAAACAACAATTTTGTACCATGGAGAGAAATACAAGCCCTTATGTCAAGTCGACTCCCAGCCCTAGACAACAGCTCAGGTGTCAGACCGATTGGCATCGGTGAATGCCTACGCAGGGTCCTATCCAAATGCATGATTTTAGTCACCGGGTCTGATTCACCGAAGCTTGTGCTCAATCGCAACTCTGCAGCGGACTAAGCGCTATATGTAACTCAATGAATGCTACTCGTTGATGCAAATAACACATTCAGTTCTATGAACAGACAGCTCTCTGGCAAGCAAGAATATATTGGCCACACTGCGCTCGCTTCTAATACAACACATACAATGGTCACGCAGAACTTGTAATACGTGATTCCGATACAAGATTATAGAACAAAGAAGGAGAAACCCAAGGCGATTCACTTGCCATGCCATTGTATGCCCTTGTAACACTACCCATAATAAACGAACTCAAAACAGAACGAGCAACAATCCAGTACTGGTACGCGACGAAATGTTGCCAATATATGAAACGTAAAACCTTTTTGAGGATGATATTCTCGTAACTTAAAAAAATGTATGTATATTTCTTTTTGTTTTTTACATCTATTTAATATATTGAATCACAATTTAATTTTAATAAATTATTTTTCTTTAAGTACGCTGGACTGGTACACCGTCTAAATATTTGTATGCTGCACCGGTCGACGTCATTACGTTGGCGCCGGCTGTCGCTGAAAACCAGCGCTGGGGCTCTGTCTTGCATAGGGTCGTAGCATAATGCTGAGCGATAGCCGATTTGCGTGGATGTGACGCATGCTTCCCCAACTTTTTTTAAAACTTTTTTATGTATTTAAAACTTTTTTTTGCGTCATGTTTACCGCAAATAAACGTTTTTTCTTTCTTTCTTCTTTCTTTCTTCCGCCCAAGGCAAGCTCAAAAGCTTACGTCAATGGTGGGATAAAATGAGCAAAATATGCTCAACATATGGTTACTTTCCTCAAAACAAAAAATCATACCTAATCATTTCCGAAAACGACAACCAAACGGCTCAACAGATTTTCAAGAGGATTAACATAACCATCATAACTGGATCACGCTTCCTTGGTAGTTATATTGGTTCCGGAAAAGAAAACTTTGTAAACAAGAAATTTAAAAACTGGATATCTACAATAGAAAAAAAAATCACTTTTCTGTAAAGATTCACCCCAAGCTGCCTACACAGCCCTCACTAAAGCAGTTCAACTCCAATGATAATTCCTATTAAGAGTCTTAGATAATGCAAAGCAATTCTTCGAACCAGTCAAACATACTGCGTGCAAAATTTTTACCCACTCTACTAAGAGGCGATATCTCACCCTTGGAAGCTAACTTATTCTCTCTACCCGTTCACAAAGGTCAATCTCTGCTCTATCAAAAATGACAAATATAAACTATGTATATTCAAAAAAAGGTTGTACAATCCTCTCAAGAGCTTTGATAGAAAATATATAGAGAACATCATAAATCCCTTAAAGATGCACAAAAAGAAAGCCGCAAAGAGACACTCCCGATGACGAACTTTTGGACACCATCTTGGTCAAACTCTCTCAAACCCCTATCAAGAGAGAGCGATTGAACGATCAATTTCGACAAAAATGAAAACAAAATCCTCCAACTGGCTATCTATCATACCAACTAAACTGACTAACCATTTGGATCTATCCCCACTAGAGTTCAGAGACGCACTTGCATTACGTTACCACAGATTACCAGTCTCTATGCTAAAATCATGTGATGGCTGTGGCTGCGATGATTTCACCGTTGATCATACTCTATGTTGTAAAAAGGGTGGTCTAATAACAAGTCGTCACAAAGAAATTAGGGATCTATTCTGCGACTCATGTCAACACGCAGAACCCATAATCTCTGAAGAAAATTGCGGACTACGCGGAGACCTTTCCTGCCGAGGCGTTTGGGATGCTCAGAGGGAGGCGTTATTTGATATCCGTGTCTTAGACACTGACGCTCCTTCTTATATTTCACGCCCTGTCACCTCTGTACTAAAATCCGCCGAAGAAGAAAAAATAAAGAAATATTCAAACGCTAAATTTATTTACATCATCTGAATGATGTAAATAAATTTAGGTAATAAATGTACGCTACTAAAATAATTGTGGTACAGTCGCGAATCAACATACAACCGGATACTGGTCAGTAAGAGTCTGACACGCCCTCCCGCTCCGCCCAGAGCGGGAGAAGTTATTTGATAATTTCCCACCCAAAAAAAAGGAAACTGGCCAGCAAATTGCAAAAAAACCTAAGAAATATCGAATTTCGCGGGCTAGCCATGCGCTTTCGCCTTAACAATAAAAGACCTGCGAGTTATCGTATTATCCAGTTTTTTAAAGTCAAATATCTTACAACCTAAATTTGTGTCAGATCTAGGGCAGTTATAACTGTTTTTGAGTTTTACTAATGTCTGTTCCCAAAGTATTTGATGAAGGTGCAAACAAACCCTATTCAAGTTCAAATCACTCATAAATTAGTAACATTCATCTGTGTTAAGAAGGTTTCAACTTTATTTTTCACCGACTTTTCCAACAATTATTGTTTGAATTACATGATTAAATTGTAATTGAAAATCATCGACGATAATTGCGGTTATAAAATTAAACTCAATTGTGATTTATATTTAGAATTTCGGGTTTAAAATTAAATATTAAAATAATCAAATCACTCAATTTGCAAGTGGCACTACAAATTGGCATCCACGGATACCTTTGCTGATCTGTTTGTTTACACTTTCATCAGATAATTTTGGAACAGATCATACATATAAATTAGTTTGAGATTTCCGTCTCCTGAACTGAAACATACAGCTGTCCAGAGTGGCCTAGAGTGCGATACGAAACAGGTAAGATAGATAAGATATATATTTTATGTAAAACATGAGTACAAACAATAGATTTGCATGGTCATAAAATAGTTTTTTTTTTTGGAAAAAAAAAACCATACCTTTCGAATTTACAAATAATAAATATTATATTTATATACAGGATTCTTTTTTAACCGTGCGCAAACTTAAACACGTGACTTTACTCATCATTATGAACAACTTTTATTATGGGACAAAACCAGAAGTAGCGAAAAAACACATCAGCTTTTCCCTATATTTTGACGAGTTATGTGAACATAAATGTAGGGAACAGTTGATTTTTTTTTCACAATTTCTGTTTTGGCCTGTGTAATTCATAATCTATAAGAAAAAGATGAAAACTATAAAGTGTTATAGTTTTGAAAATAAAGACCGAAGAAATGAAAAGAAAGAAAGCTTTTCGGTAGATTATTGTCATTTCTATAAAAAAAATATATATATATATCATCGTTATCGTTGATAGAATGCCACTTTGTCTAGGCCCTAAAGTCATTCTGTAGTCATCATCTGTTTTCATGAGATCATCGATTAAAATTATGATAACACAACCACATGTTATTGTACCAATTTACGATATCTTGAATCTGTTTTTTGTTCACAAACCGTAGCAGTTTAGAATTCAAAAGAAAATAATGTTTACTACATTTCAAGATGTCCTCGAAAACATATTATGCAAAGAAGAGCAGAAAAATATCGAAATCTTTAATCAAGTCCACCTTACTGTTTAATTTCTATACGTCATTTTAGATACTAGCTTTTTACAGGAGCTTCGACCGCGTGGTTGTCGAAATTTTTCCCACGGGAACGTTCTACCGGGATAAAAAGATAATCCAGGTTATAAACTATCTGTGTGCTAAATTTCATCCATATCCGTTTAGCCATTTTTAAGTGATTGAGTAACAAACATACAAACTATCACATTTATAATATTAGTAGAATTTATACAAGCTCATTTTAATTTTCATTATTTGTTGTTTGCTCATTAATTATTTGAAAGGATAAATAACACAAAGACTTACAAATTATTTAGAAAAATATAACCTACTTTCGAAACATCAATTCGGTTTCCGTACAGGCAAGTCCACGGAAGATGCATTAAATTATTTTACAATGCATGTGCTCGAAAAGAGCATTTTTCAAGCAGCCAAACTGGGCGGAAAGTGTCACTTTTTTGACTAGTGCTTTTACTTGTCTGTTATTTTTTTTAAATTTTTAACTCCGTCGTCAGCCCGACGCGACGCAGAGTTTTTATTATTTGCGAAAAGTTTTACAAATTAGATGATGATTATGACGATGGCGTCAGTGGCGAAGACAATGGCGATGACGATGACGATGGTCAAAGACAAAGTCAAAGTCGAAGTCAAAGTCGAAGTCGAAGTCAAAGTCGAAGTCAAAGTCGAAGTCAAAGTCAAAGACGAAGTCAAAGTCATAAGGATGGCGATGACGATGATGAAAAATATTGTTTATATTATTTATGTACACACGGCTACACATCCAGCTATAGATTTCTAGTATAAGCTGACCTCGCATTGTACGGAAATCCTACACAATGCGAGATCAGCATAAACTGGAAATGTATATAGCTTGATGTGTAGCCATGTGTACGTCAGCCAAGATGTAGTTGTGACACATCATATGCGACTATTGTAAGGTTCCCTCGTTTTTTTTATTTCCACGTACAATACAGTAAAATGTATGATACACGTGCGTGAGATGATTTCCGCACTTATAGGATAAATAACTATTACTGACCACATTTATCTTATCGTAGGTATTGGCTGCACCTCTTATATTATAATATACCTCAATGCCTATTTTATTGTAAAGCACTTTTTTTTTAAATTGAAGGTGCAAATAAACTAAGTATTTATTTTAATATTTTTACTAATTACCTCCAGGAAAATAATTTATTCAGGATTTTGTGTGCAATTATTTTATTTCAACACAACCTTGAAATATTAGCTGCAATCTATGCCTTTGAATAAATAAATAAGAACACATCAATGAGAGACCTAAGGTGTACTAATAACCTTGTTTCCAATTGATGTTATTTCCACTTTAACAAACATCAACTTTATGCAAGTATAAATAAAGTTGTTTTTCTAAAACTCGTGTTTGTTTACATGTTTGGCAAATAAACTGCGAACGCAGATTAGTAAGTTTTTGTCTATTTGTAACAATTTCAAGGATAGCTACACTTGAAGGAACACTTGTTTTTAGCAGACACGACAGAACATAAAACGAATTATTAATGTGTTTACTTCACCCTAAAGCCTTCAGAAAAAAAGTAGGTTACGGCAATTATCTGTTGCTTCATAGGCCTAAGTTTAGCTGCACCGCTCATAGATCGATACGGAGTAAACGTTTGTTTAGTTGACTTAAGGTTCACAGACAAATTTATGTGGAAACTAGTTTATGGCAAAAGTAAGCGTTCATTGTTTTTTGTACATATATTGGTACGTATGAGACTATAAACGTTCCGAAAAATAAATAAATCAGGTCTCAAATCGATAATATGGCAATACCAAAGGTTTTGTCCGACAAAGGTGTAATCAGTCCAAGGTTTAATCTATTTCTTTTCACATCTTAACGTAATTAATGTAGATAATTACTATCTAAAATTACTTCGAGCCCTCTCTCCCGAGTCTGTGGCCTATGGCACAGTGCATGAATCACATAAAATAAGATCGGGATTTAGAACTGAACGATATAGAGTAGGCATGGAGTAGGTAGTATTATTCGAAACTGCCATTATCAATGTAAAAATACTTTTAGGGTTCTGTAATTTCCTCATGTCTGCCTGACCGTCTGTCTCTCAATAAGCGAGGACAAAATAAATAGCTAATTACAACAAATTGAGCATGTACCTACATGTTATTTGGATATAATTTCGAGGCACAGTTAAAGAGATAAACGGATACAAATATCGTTTCTTAATATCTTTTCTGCCAATGTTTCGATTCGGAAAAACATAATTTATCCTGGGCATATTATTATTATTATTTTCTCGTTTTCTGAACTGCTACGGTACGTACGCCTTTTTTACATTTGGGTAACTAACGCATTAAGATCTTAATTAAAATCACATTTAGTCGTCCTCGTAATCGCTTCTGTTACCCTAAGGTTGAATGTCACATGCACGTCATAAAACGACAAGGTCTATTTGTCTAATTGACAGTTAGATAGAGTCCGTGCCACCACTGAAGTCCATGTGACGCGGCGCTAGTGTCTATGTCATTACATCACATTGCATTTAAAGAAATGAGTTCCACAATTGTCCACAATCCTTCTTTCGTGGCGCGCACTCTAGTTTCAACCTTAGTAAATCTTCAATTGACTGGTAATTGTTGTCAAGTGTGTCAAGTGGTATCGCAATTAAAAGGTAGACTACAAATTGAGAGTTTTTCCAAAAAAGTGTACGCACTAATTTGGGGGGAAAACTTAATCTTATGCAAATTGTTTTGCCCTCCAAAAAAGTATCTACAGTAGACCACCCAAGGTTTCATATTGCTTACGATTCCGTGTTATATATGTTTTTGTTCCATTATTTGAACTGAGGTACGCCATGCCTAACTTAGACGTTTCTTTAAGTAAGCTGACAAAGTTGTCGTATTTGGGGGAGTTATCGAATTTCTCTAGATTAATTTTTAGAGATGGCTTCTTATATTTTACAGTTTTCGTATGCCAGACTAGCACCTTTGAGCAATTGGCAGCAAGAGGTTCTATTTCGTCTAGTTTCAAGCCTAAGCTAACTAAGAACCTGTCTTCTTCTTGTCCCTCGAGGTATGGCATGGAGGCGGAGGGCTTCAAAAACTCAATGTTGACGGCGAAGCCAGCCATGTCCACGGGGAATTTTCGGAGGCCCGGCCAGGAGTCGAAGAATGCCACCACCTGGAATTGCATAAAAATGAGCATTAGCTAATATTACAATTTCCTACAAGCAAACATATTAAATTCTTGTTTCCAATTGATGTTATTTCAATTTAAATGATCAACTATATTGTGTAAATTAAGGTGATTCGAAAATGGCTAATACTATTGAAATTCATACAAATGTTAAAGTTGTAGCGCAAATTCATATTTGTTTACATGCTTGGAAACTAAAACGCAAACAGAACAAAATGTATAATCAGTGCAGCAGTGTCTCAATGGGCTCAATTTACATTGCCACGGATCGTAATGGAAGCGAGTTTTTGTAACGATAATTATTGTACAGTACCGACCAAAAGTCCATAGGCAATCGCACAAAGCAATAGACTGACGCTTCGGTTTGACTTACGACCTTCTTCTATAAGATGTTACAATACTATAGATACACACACACTCACTTTGTCTGCAAGTCATAGTAGTTCATAATTTCAATCAATATAGAATACGGCGTGCTAGCTCAGTGGATAACGTGCTTTGGTATGTGCGATAATGGCGAGCCGAGCGAGGGTTCAAATCTCATCTGTGGTTTGCTTGTAATTTTTAATAATTACATTCATAGTTTTTGTTATTTTTTAATAATTATTATTCATAGTTTTTGTTATTTTTTAATAATGACTAGTTCAATAATCATTCGTTTTTTGTTTCGGTCGTCTTGTTCACATAAATATTAAGGTTTAGCAGGTAGACCACAGAAAACTAAGTAAATCATTTCGATTTCTGTGGGGTAGACAGACGCAGTTCGTTACGCGTATTCGCGATTGCTACGGTCTGTTTCCAGCCAATCTCAAAACTTTGTTGGTTCGTGGTTATTGTTGGTGACGAGTATTTAAGTATTAGCGGTGTTGTGGTTATTGTTTTCAAAATGCAGTCAAATATAAATATTGAAGGGAGATCAAATATTATTGCGCTGCGTAAAAGTGAATGTAATTTACACAAATATCTAATGAGACCGGACTAAGTGTGAGTGTTATCATTTAAATACTTCATATTTTACTAAACATAAATCTTAATCAAAGGTATTGTTGATAGAACAGAGGTATTGTTGAGACAGAAGATGCCTTTAAAATTTTAAATTCATTATGAGGTTTAATTCGATTAGTGAATGATAAATAATTATTATGTGTAATAAATACAATGTTATTCTTTGTTCTAGAGAAATACTGTGAGGGTTAAGAGGAATGAGGAAGAGGCTTATTATCGAGCAGTAGCGACGTCAAATGATGGAGGAATATGAAACAAATGGTTTCATACCAACGAAATATTTTGCTGAATTATTAAACACGTCATTATGAACCGTTCGCTGTGCACTCTGAAGACTTGTATCACTGAAGACCAGCTAGGAAGCCGTTTTCGACAGAAAGGCATAAACAAGAACGTTTAAGTTTCGCACGATAATATTAAGACTTCAAATGGGACACTGCTATATTTTAACCTTAAAATATTTACCGTACTAACTTAATAAACAACAGATTCGTTATTGCATGAATTTGTGGTAACGATTTTTTAAGCAAGTTACAATATGTTGTTTGTCGTATTTCTCGCAGATAGACCGAAAATGTTTAAGATTATTTTAGTAATATTATTATTTTAGGATTACAATTTGAGGTTAAGTTTCAATCTTCTTTTCGTAAAGAAAATGAATACTTAAGCTATAACCTCAATACCAACCAATATTTACTAAAGCCAAATATAATGTAAAATAAATAATGTAAACAAACTGCCCATACTTTACCTTAAAATCACCTACTTTGTAAGTAGTTTTTTTTTAACATTTTGATTAGTCTTATATTCTTATTTATTGCTTAATTACTTCGACCATGATCAAAGCTAACTAATAATAAGCTAGCTAATATTTATGGTGAAAAAATCAATTTAAAATTTAAAACATTTCATAATACAAATATGTCAAAATAATATAAATTACTTCTAAGTTTTTTGACATCTATTTCACATCTTATTGAGCTGACGTAATGACAAATAATTGTAGCAATATATTATCTATAAGTAAAATAAATATAACGAATACAATTTTTTAATTTTGCTATCACATATTACGCATTTTTAATTCTAAACCCTTTATTGCAATAACAGCATTAATAAAAAAGGCAGCAATAGTTAAGATATTGCAAACAAAAATATTAATATTTTCAAAAACTGCATTGTGCTTGACGAGGTTGGAACCTAAGCCAGTTTGCATCTCAAACCAATGCTTAACGCGTTCTGCTATCTGCACACGTAAGTTTAGTTTGAATTTTAGCATTGCCATAAACTGGCCAAGGTCAAGCGCATGATGCGTGTTGTCTAACAAAAGCGACGGAAATATATATTTGTTTCGGTAGTGAGGCGCAAGTACGCGACGATACGACAGTGTGTAAAGCGCAATACTGCGTTCTCTGTGGTGTGTGTGCCGTGTTGTTTACACATACAGATATACGGACTATACCGCGTGTTCACAGCAATATGATTCTTAACGTGCTTATGCACTTTTGAACGCTTACTGTACATAGCAAAATGAACTTTATGTCAATAGAGTAACGTACAAACTAGATACGAGCCAAATAACAGGTCACGCGTTTTCTGTAGAATTCTCTTGCATTCTCGGTAATTCCCGCAGTTTAAGCTCGTATCTAGTTTGTACGTTACACAATAGACATAAAGTTCATTTTCCTATGTACAATATTGTTACAAAAACTCCCTTGCATTCCGTTCCGTTGCATTCACGTAAATTGAGCCCTATAGTGTCACTTTGCATCCACATGCCTTGTTAATGATTACAAGGCTATATTTGTGTATTTTAAATAAGTAGGTGTATATACCTACAGAATAACCTATATTTTTATCATCAGCGAAAATTGTGTAAAATGGTGTAGCATACAACTCTGTATGCTACATCATTTTACACAATTTGCAATTAGGTTATCACATTTAATTTAATTAATTATTTATTAAATATATAAGAAATTAACATTCTAGTGGAACTTTTTTGTTTTAATTTTTAATAACATCGCAACATTTTTTACATATTATCACAGTCGCGTGCGCACCGTAGACACTTTTTCTGATCAGTAAACTGAATTATCAAGGGCGGTTTATTACGTGGCAATTATCACATTATTTATTTCGTTTAATGAAAAATGATTTATTTTAAAGATTAGTTATTTTAACAACCATACACCCCGGACTCATCGAGCCGCCCCGTGCATTTTCATGACTGTAGGCAAACATCAAAATAATGATTAGTCAAAGAAGAAGTTTTGCAGTTTTGAAGCTGACACTGGCCATCATTACGGTATCATCATTGTCCCAAATCAAAATTCGTGAATTTAAAAAGAGAAGAAAATCGGAGTTTGATCCCAAAAGTAACAAGCTTTGATTTTAGAGCATCTAAGTCAATAGTTATTTGTTTTGCATAAAAAGAGTAACGAAATTACTTTTCCTTATTTGTTAATCCATTTTGACGTTCAAATTAGGGATACTGCACCTGAAGTAGCCGTACCAGCTGTTGGCAGTTCTTCATTCTGGCTAGGCTTAGTCAGCGAAATGTAATTGAACTTGCAACTCCATGTAAGGCGTTCTGCCGTTCAAAGAATTTACCATCGATACCTCGAGACTGGCGGCTTCGTGCGCCATCCAGGACGACCACGGAACCGGGTCACTATAGCACGACAAGATCGGTTTATCTTTACCACCAGCCTGCATAATCGTTACTTGACCTCAGTACAGGTCCAAGAACAGCTTCGAAACTTTCATGGACTGCCTGTTTGCGCTCGAACTGTTAGAAGGAGACTCGACTAACGAACGAACACTAAAATTACAGGCTTCTATTTAATAACAGATTTTTGGATCTGTTATTTTTGTGTAACAGTAACAGTGATAACAGATACCGTGTTTAACCTGTTACAACCCATCTCTATTCCACAGTACGTCATAGTGGCATTAGTTAAGTCATTCCATGCTGAACCGTATGACGGCCGTCTTAAATGTTCTAGGAGGTAACACAAGTTACAAAGTAAATGTTACCTCTATGTTTTGTTCCCTTCAAAATTTCTACGCTGATTTTGACCCTAAGAAACACGAAAAGACGAGTTAGCAACTGGACAGTTTTTTTTTTTGTATTCCGATTTTAAAGGAACAATGACAAACAGAAATGATAGTGAGTGACTGGCTTCTGAACCACATTTTTTTTAATCATAGGTAAGAGACCTTTCCACAATTCAGGTGTCCGGACTATTTAATGTGATAACCTCATTGCCACTCTATAATAGCCATATTTCACCAGCTGGTTATAGTGTACATACAATTCAATTAGATAGAAAATCCGGGTTGCAGATTTAATCATTTCCAATTACTTAGTGGAAGTTTTGTGAAAGCCATGGCGCATTATGATACAATACCACTCGACATGTGGTATTACGAAGTTTATTGCTGTTAACTGGATACAACCAGACACTGGCCTCCCACAAGATGGACCGATGACCTTGTGAAGGCCGCAGGAATCCGCTGGATGCAGAAAGCACAGAATCGGTCGAAATGGCGGTGCTTGGGGAGGCCTATGTCCAGCAGTGGACGTCTTTCGGCTGAAATGATGATGATGATGATGAACCAGACACTGAGCTACTACTGTTTTTGATTTACGCATTCGGGTTAATCTCATTCGGGTATGGGCAAATCCGCATGACACTAAAAATGCCCTAACAATTGGCTCGACATCCCCACGCTTAGCTGTTTCTCCTCATAAATGAACCAAAATATTATACATATGAGCACAGTTACACACCTTCAGAACAATAGTAACATAAAATTTGAATACCTTTCCGTCCTTGACGATCGGTGTGGACACTCCATAACTTCCGATGAGGCCAACTGGGAACATGGACACTTTCTTCGTCTTCCTTATCTCATCGAAGAGTTGCAGGTCAACGGTGTTGTCATCATCGCCGAAGTACAGGACTCCTTCGTGTACGTTTTCTCTGAGCCACGTCAATGATGCTCGTCTATTCGACACTCCTCGAGGGAAATTACTTTCTTTGTAGGTATACGGCTTTGGGCTTGATATGTGTGTGTAGGGTAGACCCGAACGCCTAGAATGAGATAAAACTTTATATAAGTATAATAAGGGATGTGGGCATACAGTCAAGTCTTTATATCTTAGTCAATTTAAAAAATCTTTCCTTTATCAAGAAACCTTGACTCCGAAAATACTGTTGCATAGAGAACTATATTTAATTACTTGAAAACAAAGATCAAAATATCAAACACCTTTAACCAGTCGAGTTGACATAAACCAAAAAACTTTTTAATGGCCTGGCCATATCATAAAATATAAATTGAATGTCGTAGCATAGTCTTTCAGTGTCACATTTTTAATTCGTTCTGATTAGATAAATGAGGTAGGTAATAAGTTTAATACATGAGTTTTAGTTAGTAAGTACTAACTTATTTTACTCGTATTTTATGGATCTCTGGTCTGAAAATAAAGATTTATTATTATTAGCTCTTTACCTATGAAATTGCCGTTTTTCATGAAATAAGTTAAGGTGGAATCTTCGACCATGCCCGCGAAATTCAAATTTTCTTATGTTTTTTTCATTTTGTAGGTCAGTCTCAGATCTCATGTTAATGATTGATTGATTGGCGGTCATAAAAGATGGCCTCCCTCCATTTCTTCCACATCTCACGGTTACCTAAATAACATATCAAATTATTTGCTGCTAAGAATGTCAATTTCGTGAATTTATGACATTATACACCATCACTGAGAATTGTATTTACGATTTTAATTATTAACATTCTGTAAATTAACCAATCAGACAATTTAATAACTTTATTAAACACAAAACACTTGAAACTTAATCACAAATACACTACTGATCACTATTCACTTAGATATCGCACTTCTAGTTCACTTCGATTCGCTTCGTTGTATCGCCTAAATCAGACTGACTCATCGTGTGTCGGCGCTCTGCTTTTATACCGCTAATATTCACGAACATTCTGGCTAAGTGTAGAACGGTTCCAGAAAAACATCAACAAATAAACATTACCAGGAAATACAAAAGTAGTAGGTATAAAAAATAATAACCTACTTGTACCGAATAAAGAAATAGGTACTTTATGCCCTCGGCGTACGGTCGAAATTACAATGACGAGTTCTAATATTGTTTATAAGTAGTTACCTACTTAACTTCAAACTAATAATAATGGAATGCTTCTCGAAGTTTTTAGCGCAAACACACTGTAATCCGTGCTTTCTCGAAAGATCTCGTACGTACGACGTAACACTGCCCCCTCCTTAGACATGCTCGTCCCGAGCATCATTAGCCCCGTAGTATCGGGCCAATCGGTCTATATGAACAATCTTAGGCGCACCTCGTAGACCCTTCTGTATTCGGTAGGTGACATCGTTGATCCTAGTCACGACTCGGTATGGTCCATCCCAATTTGCTTGCAATTTCGGAGACTTCCCCTTGCTCCGCACTGGGTTATGTAACCACACCAGTGAACCTTCGTCGAAACCCCTACTGTTTGCCTTGCGGTCATAACGGGTCTTCATCTTCTCAGACATCTGTTGGCCGGATTGTCGGATATGCTCATAAACATCATTCAACTTGTTACGCAAATCATTTGCGTAATCTGTTACACTACGTGGAGCATCAGGGGGAGTTCCAGTGATTAAATCTGCAGGCAACCGTAATTCCCTTCCAAAGTTCGCGAAGGCTGGCGTCACAGTCGTACTTTCGTGGACTGCGCTGCGGTAGGACAGCAGAAACGGCTGTATGTGCTTGTCCCAATCCCTCTGCCTATTTTCCACGACTTTTGCCAGATATCTCTCTAACGTTTGGTTGAATCGTTCCACCATTCCATCAGATTGTGGGTGGTAAGAGGTGGTTCTGGTTTTGTAGGTACCCATCAATCGACAAGTTTCCTGAAATACTTGCGATTCAAAATTCCTTCCTTGATCGCTGTGTATTTCTAAGGGTACTCCAAAACGACAGAAAACTTCCTGAACTAATTTATCTGCGACAGTTGTAGCTTCTTGGTTAGGAATGGCGAAGACTTCTGGCCACTTTGTGAAGTAATCCATGACCACCAGGAAGTACTTGTTCCCGCTCTCACTTTCTGGAAATGGTCCCGCAACGTCTAGTGCTATCCGTTCCCAAGGGGCTCCAACGTTGTACACTTTTAATGCACCTCGGCTGCGTGTGTGGGGTCCTTTCACGGCCGCACAACTGGTACATTTGCGACACCAGTCCTCCACATCATCTCGACAGTGGATCCAGTAAAAGCGTTCTCGAATTTTTAGTAGAGTCCTTTTTACTCCCATATGTCCTCCTGAACATCCATCATGGTAGAGCCGTAGAACTTCCGGCACCTTAGCTTTAGGGACAACCATTTGTAGATGACAGCTGTCCCCTCGAGCGTTTTCCCATTTACGGCACAAGACTCCATCCTGGATCATCAAGCTGTTCCATTGCGCCCAATAACTCTTTGTGATGGAACTCATCGCAGCCACATCACTCCACTTAGGTTTAGGAGCACCAGCTTTGACCCACTCGAAGATCGGTTTGATGTCCGAGTCATTTTGCTGAGCCTGCTGTAGGGTTTCCTTCCATTCATCGCTGAGATCTGTTCTAAGCATCCTCACGGGCACTACTTCCTTAGTCTCTTGCCTGGCACAGCGCTTACAGTCTTCAGGACAAGGTCTTCTTGACAAGGCGTCTGCGTTACCGTGAGTTCTCCCACTGCGATGTTCAGTTATGAAGTCAAACTCTTGTAGTAGTTCAATCCATCTCGCCACTTGCCCCTCTGGATTCTTAAACTGTAATAGCCACTTCAATGCAGCATGGTCAGTTCGTAATTGGAATTTACGTCCCAGCAAATATTTACTGAAGTGCTGCAATGTCTTTACTACAGCGAGTAGCTCCCTTCTTGTAACGCAGTAATTTCTTTCTGGTTTGGATAAAGACTTGCTGAAGTAAGCTATCACAACCTCTTGGTCTCCTTTCCGTTGAGACAGCACGCCCCCAATTCCAGTATTACTTGCATCAGTGTCAACTATGAAGTCATTTTCAGTGTCAGGATATCCCAAAATAGGTGTATTGCACAGACGTTTCTTTAATTCCTGAAATGCGACGTCGCAGTTCTCGTCCCAACAGAATTGCCGCTTTTCCTCAGTGAGTTTGTGCAGAGGTTTCGCAATGTCGGCAAAATTCTTGACAAACCTTCGATAGTAGGAGCACAAACCCAGAAATGCTCTGACCTGTGTCTTGTCTTTCGGAACTGGCCAATTCTTGACGGCGATTACTTTTTCTGGGTCTGTTCGAACACCTTCCCCCGAAACTATGTGTCCTAAAAAGTTTACTTGTTGTCTGAAAAACGAGCACTTTTTCGGACTTAACTTGAGATTTGCTGTTTGGATTTTCGACAGCACTCGGTTGAGGTTTTTAAGGTGATCTTCAAATGTACGGCCCACGATGATAATGTCGTCTAGATATACAAGACATGCGTCTCCAATCAATCCGGCGAGTACCTGCTCCATCAACCTTTCAAACGTCGCAGGAGCATTGCACAAACCGAATGGCATAACTTTAAACTGCCACAACCCTTTTCCTGTTGAAAATGCAGTTTTCTCCTTATCCTTGGGGTCTATTTCTACTTGCCAGTAGCCACTTTTCAGGTCAAGTGTGGTAAACCACTTCATACCAGTCAGCGTATCCAGTGTGTCATCGATCCTAGGCAGCGGGTAACTGTCCTTCTTCGTGACGTCGTTCAGTCGTCGATAATCCACACAGAAGCGCATACTGCCGTCCTTTTTCTTTACCAGGACCACAGGAGAACACCATGGACTCGATGAAGGTTCTATAACACCGTCCTTCACCATTCCCTCAATCATGGTTTCCACCTCTTTTTCTCGTGCAACTGGCAGTCTTCTTGGTCGCTGACGGATTGGTAACTCGTTGCCTGTATTAATCTTATGCTGAACAAGTCCAGTTCTCCCTATGTCAGCATCGTTTGAAGAGAAAGTGTCGGCGTACTGAAGTAACATCTTCTTAGCCTTGTTCATTTCTCCTTTAGTTAAATCGCAGTTCTCCAAAAGCGTTGACACGTCAAATTTTGCACTACGAATTTTATTTCCGGTAGGTGGATCCTGCAATTGACGCATCCAAGCTACTTCCTCGCAAGTACCGATCAAGGTGCCCTTCTTGATCACATGCTCCTTGTTACTTGGATTCAGTATACGTACTGCTGAGAAGTTGGTGGCCTTGACCAGAGTACGTGCCATCTTCCACGGGAAGTCATTGTTCACCCTTTCTATCAGAACACTTCGTTCTTTGTGTCCAGAATTCTGTGGTAAACTAATTGGCACAATTGTTTCTGATCTGCGAGGAAGAACAATCTCTCTCAAGCAGTACACTTTTCCTGATGGTGCACCTTCCATGAAGACTTCATCTGAACCACATTTCAATACGCCTTGATCAACGTCGATCTCGCAACGATGTTTCCGCATGAAGTCCAAGCCCAAGATGCAATCGTCCACTATATCGGCCACGATGACATTGTGCTGGTAAGTTCTGTCACCCAATTTTAACTCCACCTCCTTCTTGCCTCGGACGATTATGTGCTGACCGGTAGCTGTTAGTAATCGTATACGGTCGTGGTTATCGACGTAGTCCCCAAGAAACCGACTTGCTAGGTGAGAATTGACGACCGTGTGAGAAGCTCCAGTATCCAACGTCAGTTTGCATGGTGTTCCGTTGACTTCGCCTTTGATGGTCAGGCTGTTCCCATCATGTGCTTGCGAGATCAAAATTCTCGGGGCTCTTTCAATACCAGCCAGCACCCGCCCCCCAGTCCTGGAATTTACTCGTTTTTCCTGCTGTGGCTGGGCAGTCACTTCAGCCACCCTTCCCTGCTGATCTTCTCTCGGGGTGCTGCGCTTAGGACAGTTTGACCGAAGATGACCCCTTACTCCGCAAGTGTAGCACCTAGGACTGTACCCTTGCGGCCGGTCGCGTACAGGTGATGCTACAACCTCCCTGACGCGGTGCGTTCGGTGGTCCTGCCTCACTGCCTCTACTTCTAAGGCATGGGCCAAGGCGTCTTTCAGCGTCTCATGATGCCCAAGTCTCACAGCGGCTCTAACTTCTAGGTCGCGTATTCCATCAACGAACGCTTGTACCAGATTCCCATCGATAAGTGCAGGGGCAGACTGGTATGCTTTCCGAACCAGCTTTTCAACTTCGAGGGCCCACTGCTGTAGGTTCTCGGCACTACGTTGAACACGATCCTTCAACTTAGCACGAAATACGTGCTCCAGGTGCGCGTCGCCGTATCTGGACTCTAACGCCTCCAGCAGCTGCTCGTAGGTTACATTCTTGCCGAGCGCCTCAAGAATGTTTAGGGCCTGGTCTCGGAGGCCCAAGGTGAGCGCAGTCATGGCTTGTGGTTTTGTCCATCCATTCGCCTTCATAACGGCCTCAAATTGAATTTTATAAGCCGACCACGAAGATGTGCCATCGAATGGAGGCACCTTAAAGCCCCGCGCTGAAGGTGCAGCAACTACTGAAGCTACCGTCACGTCTCCAGTCTTCAGTTCTCCCAAAGCCTTCTTCACCCCAGCGATCTGAACTTCGGCTTCTGAGAGGCGATTCTCGTGCTGCTGTACCTGATCCTTCATCACCTTTAGCTCTTTGCCAAAAGTTGCATGAAGATCCTTTATGAGGAGCATCTGCTCGTCTTGGCGGCGGACCTGCTCCTCCTTGTCTCGCTGCAACTGCTCTTCCAACCGGCGAGCCTGCTCCTCTTGACGGCGAGCCTGCTCCTCTTGACGGCGAGCCTGCTCCTCTTGACGGCGAGCCTGCTCCTCTTGACGGCGAGCCTGCTCCTCTTGACGGCGAGCCTGCTCCTCTTTGTCTCGCTGCAACTGCTCTTCCAACCGGCGAGCCTGCTCCTCTTGACGGCGAGCCTGCTCCTCTTTGTCCCGCTGCAACTGCTCTTCCAACCGCCGAGCCTGCTCCTCTTGACGGCGAGACTGCTCATCTTGACGGCGAGACTGCTCCTGTAGCAGCGCCATTAAAGCTGACAAGTCTGGCGCCATTGATGCTGTAGAAACTGCGGATGGGCCAGCGACTGGCACTGACGTAGGCTGGACACCACCCGGTGTCTGTGTTGGAGAATGTCCAAACCGCCTTTGGTCCATGTCCTGCTGTCGCTGACTCCTGGTACGGATACCGTCCGTGTCGTCCTTCGGTAAAATTGGCATAATTTATCCCTCACTTCTGACACCAAATTGTTACGAGCTGGGTATGGGATAAATTAATTATTACCAATCAGACAATTTAATAACTTTATTAAACACAAAACACTTGAAACTTAATCACAAATACACTACTGATCACTATTCGCTTAGATATCGCACTTCTAGTTCACTTCGATTCGCTTCGTTGTATCGCCTAAATCAGACTGACTCATCGTGTGTCGGCGCTCTGCTTTTATACCGCTAATATTCTACGAACATTCTGGCTAAGTGTAGAACGGTTCCAGAAAAACATCAACAAATAAACATTACCAGGAAATACAAAAGTAGTAGGTATAAAAAATAATAACCTACTTGTACCGAATAAAGAAATAGGTACTTTATGCCCTCGGCGTACGGTCGAAATTACAATGACGAGTTCTAATATTGTTTATAAGTAGTTACCTACTTAACTTCAAACTAATAATAATGGAATGCTTCTCGAAGTTTTTAGCGCAAACACACTGTAATCCGTGCTTTCTCGAAAGATCTCGTACGTACGACGTAACAATATATATTTATTATTTTTACGACCGCAAATCAATCAATCATTAACATGAGATCTGAGACTGACCTAAAAAATACAAAAAACGTAAGAAAATTTGAATTTCGCGGGCAGGGTCGGCGCTTTCGCCTTAAAGCCCTTGTTCGTCTATATTTTTTTTATTAATCAAAGTAATTACCCATGCAATCAATGATTTCTGCCAACGTAGTGGTAGCTTATTGATGCCCTTTTTGAAAAAGTCTGCTGGACGGGAGGCAACACATTCTTCAAAGGCGTTTTGAAATGCCTCTCGGTTATTGGATTTTTTTCCCGCCAAGAAGTTATGCAAATTCTGGAAAAGTAGAAGTCTGTAGGGGCAAGGTCTGGTGAGTACGGTGGATGACGGAGAACTTCCAACCCCAGCTCTTGTAACTTGGAGACCGTCTTCTGTGTAGTATGAGGTCGCGCGTTGTCGTGCAGGAGCAGCGGAGCCGAACGATTGAGCAAAGCTGGTTGGAGATGTGCGAGCTTCTCCATCATTATGTTCAGTTCTTCACAGTACACATCTGCAGTAATGCTCATCCCGTTTGAGTAATGCTCATCCCGTTTGGTAAGAAGCTATGATGAATGAAACCGGCGCTAGACCACCAAACAGTGACCATCACCTTTTTAGGGGTCAGTTTTCGTTTGGGGCATTGTTTAGGTGCTGAACCAGGATCTAACCAACTTGCTGAGCGCTTGCGATTATCGAACAGAATCCATTTTTCGTCGCAAGTAACAATGCGATTCAATGTGCCTTCGTTTGTGTGCCTGTTGAGCAGTGCAAGGCTCATCTCGACGCGTGCTTCGCGCTGGCGATCATTCAATTTGTGGGGCACCCATTTGTCAAGCTTTTTAACCTTGGCAATTGGCCGCAAATGGACCGATATTGTTTTAATGCTAACATCGAAAGCTGCTGCTAATTCAGCTGTAGATTGAGAATCATCAGCTTTCACAATCGCCTTTAATTCGTCATTGTCGACTACAGTTTTCAGTCGACCACGGGGTTCATTTCTTAGGTCGAAATTTCCAGAACGGAAGCGGGCAAACCAATAACGGGTGGTGCGATCGTTAGTAGTGTTCGCTCCGTATACATCGTTGATGTTGCGTGCCGCTTCTGCCGCTTTTTTGCCACGACGGTACTCATACTCCATAATCACTCGAATTTTTAACGTATCCTTGATGACGAAAAACGTACAAATGCGACGAAAACAGAACGCTAACCATTAAAAAAATTACTCATTTTCAAAAATGAATTCCATATTTTAAAAATAAAAATTATTTGAACTTAGAATTATTAGCGAAAAAAGAAAAAAATGGATTTGAAATAGCCAGTACGATAGAACGGCAATTTCATAGGTAAAGACCTATTATTAGGCACCGGGTCAGGATCACCCAGCGGTATTGATATGATATGACGGTGCAATGTATACCTAATGCATTGTACAATATTATCTGTGCTAATGCTGAATTGAATAAAGCAAATTTTATCCAGCAATGAGCATACAATAATAGTTCGTAAGGTGATGAACATATGTGTGTCTGTGACTGTAGCCACTACTTGTATATTTATGTCTTGACGATCTTTCAACCTTTCTTATAGAAACTTGACATTTGGAACTGAGAAAGAAAGAGAAAAATAAAGTTCGTCTAAATCAAAATACATATTATAACAGAATCCGGGATTTTGTTCCACGATCTTAAAACCCCAAGCCTAATTCCGATTACTAGTAATTAGTATGAAATCATTGTCCATAAGGTTTAGTTCACACCGAGACGCGACCTTGCTCGCAGATGCTTAAAGAAGCCAACTGTTTTCATGAGAACCCGCGCTATCTGTTCGCATATTATTTCGCATTTTTTCCATTAATTTCTTCTTTTAATTTGTCATTCAGAAAATCTATACTAGAGCGGGAAAATAGAAAGTAATTATACATTAATCTACTTAAGCGCTCGGCAGACGACGGACATTTTGTGTGTTTATGATCGTGAACCAGACACCGGCGGCGCAGTTCTATTGTCGCGGCAAAATTGTTCAGCGTCTGCTCAGCAGCGCCTTAATAGAGAGAATTCTATCAATCTTACCTTAGTATATCATAAACTATATCCGAGCAGTCCGGTTGGTCATCAGCTATGATCCAGTGTAGGCGGGGGACGTGCATCAGTGTGTGTGCAAGCCGCGTTAATTCTGGCACTTGCTCTGGCCGGGGGTATGTAGGTGTCACAAAGTATATCATCTTTAAATCAATCGTCTTGTTCACATGGCTCCTCTCATCTTTGAAGTTTACGTAGCACAATTTGTTCTTTACTTTCAGAGGTATACCCGGCACCTCCGCAGATCTATTGAACAAAAAAATACATGAAATAACTACAAAACAAAGATAAAAAAAAAGTTTGGATGTTTGTTATCCAATTGGCTGTGTAGATTTGACGTTCAAAAGTGCCATACATGGGCCTATTTGAAATAAATGATTTGACTTTGACTTTGAGATTTGAAAAAAAATAGGCACACAAGTCTAGTATTTCCCGGAACAATATACAAGATACTTTTGTTTTCCGGATACATTACAGTAGTTCACTTAGGATGGTAGTGAAATCGCGGGTAACAGCTATTATTTAATTAATTAATTAATATACAGGTTGACTTTTAATTAATTGGAAAATGTTCAACGGGTAAAGCACTCATTTATAGAAACTATTTTTACTGAAAAAATGTTGCGAATTTTTGTTATTTCCCACGAATCCTTAATTTATATGGAAAATCCCTTTCCGCTATGTACAAGACAAAGAATTCAACTTTTCAAATCACAAACAATTATGTTTAAATTCTGTTTCCCTTTCTCACAACTAATGAACAAAATTGATCAATATCATTCGTTGATTTCGTGCACGGCCCTTTATGACGGGTATAAAAATTCTCTACGTAAGAAAAATGTCACGGTTGAACAAACTGTAACTGTCCTACGTTAATTCTATTAAAAATACTAATTTACGTATTTCCGTTAAGGCGAAAGCGCCGACCCTGCCCGCGAAATTCAAATTTTCTTACGTTTTTTGTATTTTTTAGGTCAGTCTCAGATCTCATGTTAATGATTGATTGATTGATTTGCGGTCGTAAAAATAATAAATATATATTTACAGAATGTTAATAATTAAAATCGTAAATACAATTCTCAGTGATGGTTTATAATGTCATAAATTCACGAAATTGACATTCTTAGCAGCAAATAATTTGATATGTTATTTAGGTAACCGTGAGATGTGGAAGAAATGGAGGGAGGCCATCTTTTATAACCGCCAATCAATCAATCATTAACATGAGATCTGAGACTGACCTATAAAATGAAAAAAACATAAGAAAATTTGAATTTCGCGGGCATGGTCGAAGGTTCCACCTTAAGCTGGTGATTTTAATATTAACTTATTAGAAAATAACTCGAACACTGTCAGATTACTAAGTCTTTTTAGGTCATTTGATTTGTCAAATGTTTTTATTGAACCAACCCGAGTGACAGCTTCTTCTGCCACTTGTATAGATAATATTTTTTGTAACTGTGATTACCTACACAAACAAATTGTAAATAAGTTGCCATCAGATCACAGTGGACAAACAATAACATTTTGTTCCTACATATCTTTACAAAAAATTCAAATAAGGTTTAGGCCAATTACATGTAAAAGTTTAGAGAAATTAAATAATTCTTTGGCCAATAAATTATGTGTTCAGAGTTTTAATAATATAGATGACCCAAATGAGTTCTACGCCGAGTTCTTTTCACTATTAAACACGCAATTTAATGACACTTTTCCACAAAAGACTAAAAGTATTTACACAAAGTTCTTATTTAGTGATTGGGCGACTCCAGGTATTCGTAAAAGCAGGGAAAAACTATTTGAACTTTATGGCCTAAAGCAACATATGAATAATACAAGCTTTCATAAGTATGTTGCAAAATATTCAAAAACTTTTAAAAGTGTGTGCAAAATAGCCAAAGCTCTTTATATTAGCAATAAAATAAAATCAGCTGATGATAAAATAAAAACTACCTGGCAAATAATAAATAATGAAACAGGTAGGAAAAAACAGCGAAATACTGAATTTAATTTAGAGACTGCACATGGCCCCATTAACTCAGATATAGAAATAGCTCAAGAATTTGAATCCTTTTTTGCTAATATTCCCCTTAAAACTACTCAAGCTTTAAATTCCTCACCCGCGCTTTCTGCTGCCTTACTTAGACAGAATGTGAAGGCTTGCCCTTTGGAGTTTAGGTTTCAGCATACAAACCCCCAGGCTGTTATAAAAGCTTTTAAAGATCTTAAAATTAAATCAACAGAAGATCTATGGGGAATGTCTGTAAAAGTCTGTAGATCTATAATCGAAACCATTGCGCCCTATTTAGCTTACATATTTAACACCAGTATAGACCAAGGAGTCTTTCCGGATCTCATGAAACACAGTAAAGTAGTTCCATTGTTCAAATCTGGTGATAGTAAAGAACCCAACAATTATAGGCCTGTATCAATTCTACCAGTGCTCAGTAAGGTGTTTGAAAAGTTGATGCTCAATCAAATGTTACCTCACTTTAATAAAAATTCCATCTTTCATGAACAACAGTACGGTTTCACCAAAGGGCGTTGTACCACTGACGCCGGTGTCACCTTAATAAAGAACATTTTTAATGCCTGGGAAGAAGCACAAGATGCCATTGGAATATTTTGCGACCTCTCGAAGGCGTTCGATTGTGTAGACCATGAGACACTTCTGCTGAAACTAGAGCACTATGGGATTAGGAATACAGCTCTTGATTTACTTAGATCATACCTGAAAGATAGAAAGGTTAAAGTTCAGGTAAACGGCGTAAACTCATTAGGGTCTGAAATGGCAATGGGCGTTCCCCAAGGTTCGATATTGGGTCCATTCCTCTTTTTAGTTTACATTAATGATTTACCCCAATTATTTCAAAATCAACCGAAGATGGTGTTATTTGCAGATGACACATCATTAATCTTTAAAATAAACCGACGGTCACAAAATCTTGAAGACGTTAATAGCTCTATTCTGCAAGTCCAAGATTGGTTTACGGTAAACAATTTAGTACTAAATAAAACAAAAACCAAATGCATTAGATTTAAATTACCTAATGTTAGAAGTAGCGAATGTGACATCATATTGAATGGGGAAAAACTGGAATTTATTAATCAAACGGTTTTCCTAGGAATCACGCTAGACGAGAAATTACAATGGGGACCTCATATAACATCTCTTGCGGGGCGGCTAAGCTCGGCCGCTTATGCTGTTAGAAAGATAAGACAGTTAACAGATGTAGAAACCGCGCGATTGGTCTATTTTAGCTACTTCCACAGCATTATGTCGTATGGCATTTTACTGTGGGGTCGGGCTGCTGACATTGAATCCATCTTTATTTTACAAAAGAGAGCTGTCAGAGCCATTTATAATCTACGTCGCCGCGAATCTCTCAGGAAACTATTTAAAAGGATTAATATTATGACGGTACTTTGCCAATTCATTTATGAAAATATTATGTATGTAAGGAAAAATCCACATCTTTTTAATAAAATAAGTGATAGACATAATTTTAATACTAGAAATAAAGATAAACTAGATCAACCATTTTTCAGATTATCTAAAGTACATACATCTTTTATGGGGTACTGTGTTAAATGTTACAACAAAATACCTTGTGACATATTGCAATTAAATGAAAGAAAATTTAAAACTCAGATTAAAAGTACACTTTGTAAACAAGCATATTACAAATTAGAGGATTATATCCAAGATAAGAGTGCTTGGAAACATGCTGGTTCTGCTCCATAGGACAATTTAGAATCAAGACAAAATCAAACAGGTTGCTAATTTAATTGTTAAATTTATAATTTTGTATTATATGACATTGATTTTACATTCTGTGATTACTTCCTCACACACTGACTTATTAATTTTAAAAACATTAGGAAAATCGTCTACTTTTACTATGTTTGTAAATATGTGAGCACCATGTATCTATCATATAATTAAATTATCTGTCGTTGCTTCATTTTTAATTCTTTTTACCTATTGTGGTATAGTAATTTTATTCTAGGTGCATCGTCTTCACATATAATTATTTAAGTAATGTACGTACTAATACAAACTATTTTAAAACATTTTAAAAGAGTAACGGTGGAGTTTCTTGCCCATTCTTCTCCATACGAAAACTACCTTTTGGAAGGGGCGACTAGAATCAATTATATTATTTTGTAAATTTTGACGTTCAAAAGTGCCATACATGGGCCTATTTGAAATAAATGTTTTGACTTTGACTTTGACTTTGAAGCAATAGTTTTTTAAATTTGAAACTTTAATTATTAAGTATATTTTTTTATATGAATAAAAACGCTTAATAAGTAAAACACAGTGGACGCAAAGTCTACCAAATGCCGCCGCGTCGCCGTGCTGCGCCGCCGTGTTGCCTACTTGCCAATGCTTCTCACGGAATTAACCCGTGCGAAGCCGGGGCGGGTTGTAGGAACATAAAGAGAATAAAATTACTACTCATTTGTAGAAACACAGTAAAGCTTAGAAATATAGAGTACCGTGAAATGTACATTTAGATTTAGCCGCGGGCGAAAGCTAGTATACAATATATTTATTGTATCTAATCTTATATTATGGCAAAAATCTTCAGCAATTCAATTCCTTGTTAAAGTCGGAAATTAAACGTTGCAGATGGTTGACCAGTATGTCTATCTTGGCCATATTCTTCCTATAGCAGTGAACAGTGATAGCCTATCAGTGAGGGAAGCGAACTGAGCATTTCAGTTCGCACCTCCGTCACTGATGTCATGCTTGAATTGTATCAATAGGTAGTGAACTGTAATGCTCGGTTCTCCTCCCTCACTGATGAATCTGAACTGTTACAATTCAGGCGAAGGTCGCCGTAAAGGAGCACCTTTAGTCACAGAATTCAAAATAAACAATATGATGGTCATCCAGCCTCCAATGAAGCCTCTAAAAATATATATAAAAAGAAAGAATATGGGCCATAATCAACAGAAAATATTACTATGATTGACTTGACTGATGAAGTATTGTTACAAAGCCAATGGATGAATGGACACAAAATACGTCTATTTGCGGTAATCATGACGCAAAGAAAGAACACAAACACAAAAATGAACAAGTTGGGGAAAATATGGCTGCACTAAATAACATACATTGAGTCCTAATTAAATTTGCATCAATATTTAGGAAAAACCAATACTAGCCCAGTCAATAACAACATCAAACATCGCAAACGCGCATATAACTAGGATGTTTTTATATGTTGTTTGGTCCCCTTTTTTTATGGGTGGGAAATTATCAAATAACTTGCCGGAGGGCGTATCAGACTCTTACTGACTAAAACCCACCCGTGTTCCTTTGGTTGCCCTTTTGCCGGGGGCCACGATCTATCTTTCGGTTTTATTCGCACCCCCAGCAGGCATCGGCCTTAACGGACCCCGTCAATTCTGCTGACATCTCTTTGAGGCGCGCGTGAGCTACCCATTGCTCACCGTCCGCAAGCCCGCGCCTGCGGTGGCCGGAAATCGGCCTGCGCTTCCCGACGCCCTGAGCGTCTCCTCCTGTGGCGGTTAGGGGCGTGAGGGCGCGAAATTTACCTCTCCCTCACGCGTTCCGCCTCCTCCTTCCCGAGCATTACCGCTTCGCAGAAGGAAGTGACGGCCTCCCATTTCCTCTCACTCCGTACCATGGCCTGAAAAAGGGCTGGACGCGAGAAATCACCGCCGCCGATCGCCTCTACGAGGACACGGCACGGGCAGACCTCCACCGTATGCTCCACAGTGTTCTCCGGGCGATCCACACAATGGTGACATCCGGGCGTTTCTCCCGTCTTATCCTGAACAGGAACCTCCCGAAACAGCCGTGTCGCCGTGTGAGCCGGTGGAAGGTGAGGACGCTGTGGCGCCTCTCTAGCCACTTCTCAAAGAGGGGTCTTATCGCCGCAATTGTGGTGTGCCCATTGTTAGGTCCCCTGACAGTATAACCAAGTTTGCAACCTTAAAAACTTGTGCTCGAAAAAGTGCAAGGGATACGGTACTAGCTCATACGCAAAATGCTGCTTTAGTTGTTCATCTGATTGTTTTGTTGTCTCGCAGACCCTCTGGAATATGGTAAGGGGATCAACATCAACTCTCTTGTTAAACACTTTCTCTAAAAGGACTATTGGTTCAGTCGGTATGTCTCTTGGTAAAAAATGCTCGACTTTGACTAGCTGTAACTTCGCAACCAATAGATCTAGAGTGCTTGGGTTGAGCTCAAATTGTAGCAAATGCTTGCTTCCTAAATATACAACAAACATAACTAAAAACGCGTTCATAAGGTATATTTTAAAAAAAAATGATACAAGTGCCAGAATTTCGCAGTGTTTCGAGCACCATGGGAGTAGCACAAGGTTTTCAGGGTTGCAAACTTGGGTGTACACTACTCTCAGGGGACCTAACAACATAAAAAAACCGTAGTTACACGTTCGTTTGCTTTTTTTGTGGATATTGACTGAGCTATACCAACAACCTGTAAAGATGATTTTTCTATTATTATACCTTATCTTTACAGTAATCTGTTCCCAAACTGTGCCACTAAAATGTTCTGTCACAGCATTGAATCTTTTTATTTCCATAGAACATGTAAAATAATTATTTAAAAAAAAAAACAAACAACCTGCCTGCCTTTTTCCAACTATATTAGGGTCGGCTTCCAGTCTAACCGGATGCAGAGTATTTTACATGAAGCAACTGCTAATCTGACCTCCACAACCCAGTTACTAGATAATACGATACCCCTTGGTCAGACTGGTTGTCAGACTTTAGGGCTTCTGATTAACCGTATCGACTAAAAAGACTAAAATCCAAGCCTTAAATGAAAATGGCTTGTTTTAGGGTTCCTATGCTGTATGTAAGTCACGTGGCTTTAACTTAGAATTTTAACTGTGTACCAGTAAAAATTGTCAATTGAATTGGCAATTTTTACTGGTACACAGTTATGTATATTAATGGCTCAATGGTATAAAAGGTTCCTAAAGAAATATCTTGTTTTGTAATAAGGCCGTAGTTTCGGTGGTACGGAATCCAAAGCACGAGTTCGACGTATACTGGGCCGGATTTTTCAGAGGATGAACATTAGAAATAAAAATTATTTTTAATACAATTTTATTGTTAACTAGCGACCCGCTCCTGCTTGGCACGATTTTTACGAGTTGACAACAAAAAAATTAGATTTCTTAATTATATGTATCTTTAATACTAACGTTTTATACACATAAACCGTCCAGAATAAATTCTCTAAACGATGGTGAAAACCTCATCAAAATCGGTTGCGTGGTTTAGAAGAACAACGCGGACATACAGACAAACACGACAAGCTACTTTAATTTAAGATATGTAGAGAATTCACTTGCTTAATTAAAATGAATAAGCATTATACTAATTTTAAATTAAGCAAGTAAACGATCTGCTTACATTTCGAAGTAAAGAATTATTATCATTCGCACCATAAGGGTTCCTTTTACCATTTTGGTACGGAACCCTAAAACCAGTTATTAACAATCGATATATAAGTTGAAAGTCCAAATTCACCATAAATCTGAGCTGATCAATGTTGTTCATAAGCACTTTAAATGTGCTTTGGGTTATGAATGAAAAAACAGAATGCCTGTGGCTGACACAATAGAAGGTCTTTGTTGTCCTACATTCATGAGAGGCTGGCGACAGTTTCCAACTACTATTTAGGAAAAAAAGAAACACAATAAGTGTAAAATTATTATTGTACTACTTACCTAAATTACAATCTATTGTATGAATATTTGAATTTAATGACACATGCATCCATCAGTTATTGGTTATGCGTCGGCAAACCGTTAAGGGGATGTAGGAGAGGTCATTTGCAACCAAATTACCCCTGATGACCCCTATGCCTATGTCAACCATTTTCGAGTAATTTGACATTTTATATTTTAAAATGTTTGAAGATAAAATATAAAATGTAACCAATAACCCTGATATACAGGGTTAATGGTTATACGTCGACAATCCATTAAAGGGATTTCGGAGAGGTCATTTACAACGAAATGACGCCTTTTGTCTTCTATGCAAATGTCAACAATTTTCGAGTCATTTGACATTTTATATTTTTATAACATACCATTTTGCCTGTTCAATCGCCAGACTTCAACCCAATTGAGCACGCATGGGATATGCTCCAAAGAATACCTCTGCCGAGCACGGATGCCGTGCATACCCCACAACAACTTTTTGACTTAATAGAAAGAACGTGGGCGGCCATTCCTCAGTGATTTTGATGGAACTGATTTTAAGCATGCCAAATCGCTGTGATTGTGTGATTCGTGTCAATGGTGGAAATACAGATTATTATTTATTTTATCTTTACAAAAAAAAACCTCGTTTTGCCTTTTTTGCCATTTAATTGACGACATTAACTTAATTTCCCGCAATTTGCAAAAATTGCATTTTCCTTAATGTTGTGGTTATGTAGGTTTAAAAAAAGTATTTATGTCTGTAAAAAAAAATGTCTAATGGCACAGAGGCCTAAAACATGTTTTGCTAGATTTCTTACACATAACTTTAGTAAAATAAAATAAAAATGAATTAATTTATCATTTATTGGGCCATAAATAAGCAGTTTACTTAATATGTTGGGAATTTTGGAAAAAAAAAACAAAAAGTTAATTTTTAATAATTGGTAAGACTTCGTCTAAGACAACCATGACTTAAATGGTTCTAAATTGTCTGTACTATCTTCGCTTTAAAGCTTTAAATCCATCTTCCAATCACTCTGTATAACAACTAAACTGTGGTCCCTCAGTCCACACAACAAAGACAAATATTTTAGTGAATATTAGCGATTTAAATAAATAAAACCGTTCTTTTTTCTACATAATGTTTTAGTAAAAGTTAATACGTTTTGTAAATAGAAATGGATCAGAAATATCAACGCAATTTGAAGGTAGCGATGTAACTTATTTTCGTAAACGATTATTACTAATTTGTTTCATTTTGACAGTTCCAACAACATTCATTGAGTTAGTTACGTTGTTGATTGTTGAGCAGATTTTTTTTCCAACTTATGAAGCAATGGATTAGCAATCTATTTCAAACCGAAACAAATTGTGATTTATCATGTATTATGCAATTTGGGTACAGGTCCCTCAATCCTCACCTCCACCGACATATGTGCGTGTGCTAACTGCTCGTCGCAAGGAATATTAGAAAGTTTAGTGCTCTTCACTTTTCGTAAAAAGTTTGTTTAGTACAAATGTAAAAAGTTTGTACTAAATAATAGAAAACTAAAATTGTGTATGCTTTTCTCTTAGCTGAGATAATCTTATTTTAGTATGATATATATGAACATAGATAGTGAAACAAAATGTAGACAGTACTAAAATACTTTACTGAATATAGCTTTCATCAAGCAGTTACACAGTACACGCACATAATGTCAGTGGAGGTGAGGATTGAGGGACCCGTTTTAATAATCACTATCTTCAAATTGCGTTGATATTTCTGCAAAATTTCTCTTTTACAAAACGTATTCAGACTTTTACTAATATTTAAATTGCTAATATTCACTAAAATATTTATCTTTGATATGTAGACTGAGGAACCTTATATTAGTTGTTATATTTTTTTTCTTTTTAATGTTTTGTGGTCTGTTATTTAGTGAAATATATTTACAAATTCATTACTAAATATCTGTAATCACAAAACCTTCATTTGTAAGAAACTTTCTGAGATCTGGCTTTCTGTGAGAACTCAACAACCACACGTTAAGGGCTGTAGATTTTAATATATTTATTAACAAATTCCCAGATTCGTTTTACAATTGTTTTCAGACTACTACTAAATCCTAGGATATTTTTTTGCGATTCTCAGTTTGGTCCCTCAGTTCACACGCACATAATTATATCAAGTAATTCCTCAGTAGCAGCTCCGAGTCTGGATTTGCGCTCACTTGATGGTAATAGGTTTTCCCCCTATTACATGGGACTTGACTTTTAATACATTGTTCATCTGTATTCACACATTGGGTAGATATTTTAAATCCCAGTAGTATGTTCCCATGAGATATTTTCCGACATCTATACGGGTGAATGAGCGGCCAAATGCTAGTATTTCCTATAAGTATTTGAGTAAGAACTTGGTTAGGGAGTTATTGTGAACTGAGGAATATATTTTTTTTTCCAGAACAAATGAGACTGTCAACCTCACAATTAATGTCGCTATGCCAGTAACGTCTTATTTTTTATTTATTGCTTGGCATATCCAAAGTCCCTAAGGTTCTGTTTACTACCTAGTTGGGAACCACCATCCAAACAAACTGATTTTTTCTATAGTTACAGATGAAATAATTATGTTATCTTTGTAACAATGAACAAAATAAATTTATTCTTAAACTTGTGACATCATCTATTTATTGTGGAAAGATGGATAAACTTGGTTGTTGATGCAGAATGTTGCAGATATGATGATATGTGAAAATTTTACTTTTTATACATAATTTACTGCCACTGAAGATTTAAAAGTGTTCAACATAGCAATGATAATAAATTAAATAATCATACATAATACTTTATATGCATACCTTAAGTTGAAATTTATAACTATGGTAGGTACTGCGGTAAACGGAGTCGATGGCCGAAAGGAATTAGAAAAAAAAAAATCATTTATATTAATACCTAATGATTATTTAGCTTTAATTTTAATGAATATTAAATTCTTGAGAATCGGCAGGCTATTGCTATAATTAAAATTAAATTAATTACCTTACAATTTCCATGTTTTTCCAGAAGATAACAAAAACTATAGCACTTAAAATGATAGCCATCGCAAATATTTTTCTAAATACATTTACTGATTTCATTATTATGGTAAAGGATTTAACAAAAAATATTTATTCCCGCTCGCAATTTAAAATGTTGTTACACTAATAAAAAGTACTCTGCGATCACCAAGGAACATAGTAAAATTAATGTAATCCCATCTTCCCATCCAATGTGATCACTTCTGAATTCTGATGATCTGAAAATGGAAATGACATTAGGATACAAATGAGTTTATTACATGACATTAATATGACATTGACAATTACAAATGGTTCCAATCAGTGTTGCAATTTAGAAAATGATGAGACTGGCCAGGTTTACTGGTCGACTTAAAAGTCTGGCGTGGTGATATTTGGAATGACTATGACCTATGATGAAGGCATTAGTAGGTTTTGATTCACCCACAAGCAGCGTTTTTAACAATATACACACATCAAGTGTCTAGGGATCAACATATATTTTTGCAATAACTTTTCTCCTGATTGATATTAATTAAAATTTTCTTTAAGGATTCATCAAATAAAGTGTTTTCGTTTGTCACAGTAACGATAAACCAAGTCACCTTTGCATTAATAAAGAAATTTGCCATTTTCCTAATAAAGGGATTTTTGACATTTGAACCACTAACATTAAAGTTCGAAAAAAAGACTGAAATAACAGTTTTCTTTAAAATTTTATTGGGTAACTTAAACAATTAATAATCCGTGTTTCTACCGCGAACACTAACAACACAAGAACATCGGTTTGGCATACTCAAAATGAGTTCATCCAAATCACGCTGTGGAATGGCCGCCCATGTTCGTTGCAACAACAAAAAAAGGTCTTCTTGCGACTGGATACCCTCCATATTCGGCAGAGCTCTTCTCTGTAGCATATCCCATGCATGCTCAATCGGGTTCAAGTCTGGCGACTGAGCAGGCCAGAGCAGGACATTGATGTTAGCTGCGGCGAGAGTCTGTCTTACAACTCTTGCGGTGTGCGGTCGTGCATTATCATGCATTAACTGAAATAAGGGACCGATTTGCACTTGTAGAGGAACGATGACGTCAGATACAATCGTCTCAGCATAAATTTGAGCGTTGAGGTTGCCTCTGATCCAAATCAGCTCAGTTCTTCCGCCGATCCAAATACCCGCCCATACCATGATGGTTCCACCACTATAAGGATGGACTTCCTGGCAGGATTTTAATCGCTGTTGGCGTCCAGGGGTTTTCCAGTGTCGTATACGTCTTGTATCCGGTCTCATACCAAAACGAGACTCATCAGAAAAGCACACGAAACGCCATTGTTCTTCTGCCCAATTTCTGTGTTCAAGAGCCCATTGATATCGAATCCTACGATTGTGCATTGCTATAGGTGGTACCCGTAGCGGTCTTCGGGAATGAAGGTTCACTTCATGCAAGCGGTTTCTGACTGTTTGGTCGCTAATTAAGTTCCCTGAAGAGTGATGAAGCCTCACGGCTAACATCATGGCGGTTATTGTTGGAGCTCTTCGAGTTAAGATTTGAATGTATCGGTCTTGTCTCCGTGTGGTGCAGCGATACCGTCCTCCATGGCGCTCAGCCACGGTACCAGTGCTTCGGTAACGTGTCCAAAGTCGACTGATAACCCTCTGACTTGTATTCAGAGCTAAAGCCACAGTACGTTGCCGGGAACCAGCTTCTATCATTCCCACGGCTCTGAGCATTTCTTCCCTGCTTAAATGACGTCGCCGCTCCATAATAACGTTGGTTTTAATCAGTAGTAGGGAAACAGTAGCACTAATAATGTCTTCAATGCGTTGTATGTTTTTATAGGGAAAATATTGACAGCTGATTTTCATCTTTTACTCGAATTTGATTAACAGTTCCTGTTTCAAATTATGAAATGCACCAAAAAGGATCCATATAAATTTATATAATCATAAATTTATTACAAAGCCACATCTCAATCTCAAGAAATCCGCATAAAAATGCTTGATCCCTAGACACTTTTGATGTGTGTATATAAAAACTGATACATAAAAACTGCCACTTGCTCACTTCAGATGGCGCTGATATCTAGCGTCTAATAATTTGACAGCTAGGTATACATTTTTGTAAACAATTGACTTCTTTTACGCATAATAATAAAACCATAGACATTTAATAAGTAAACGTACTCGTGATGTGATATTATGTAAATAGTAAAGTATGTGTGTGTTTATATTATCATATTAGATCGGTGCTAGAAGTGCTATCTCTGAAGTTTTTCAGTCAGGAAGATCATGCCCGAGTTGGTTTTCAACTCTGATCAGGTTATTTCTATCGTACGCCTCTAGTCTGTAACAAAAAACGAACTTAAAGTCAACAAATATATATATATATATATATTAGTCTATGACAAATACAAAATAACATATCAATTATAAAACGTTTATAATTTATTGACTTTTCCACTAAAGTTTCGATTCTGGCTAAGCGCCAAACAAGATATTTGTACAAATAGAGAGTACTAATGAATGAAGTCCCGAAGACTTGGGCAGCGCCGTAGTTGTGACGCTTATGAAATAGAAAATAATGTTGTCTTTGAGGTATACAATTATTTTTTTATTGTGATTTTTCAATAATTCTCCATAAAACTATCTTTACCCATAGCTCTAATACTGACTTGATCAAGAATCATTCTCTTTGTAGGAATTTTCTGTTTTCAGATAGAACATTGCTATCGAAACAATGTACTGTAGGTAGAATTTAGATGTACAGTCGCGAACAAAGATTGATAAGCTATTACCGACTTAAAAAAAAGAGTAGGTTCTATGTGCATCTGTATATTTTTTTTTGTATGTCCGTCGATATTTTCATCAATTATCGTGGACCGATTAAAACATGCTGTTGCGCGCTCTTTTGCCTACGTGGTCGCGTGGGGGTTTGTGGGTTTATGTAAGTATATGTAGATAACTACCTACGGCGTCAAGTCGTCATTATATAAAAGGGTTTGTGATTTTCAGAATTATTAATAGGTAATTTCAGATAATTCAGAGGATTCAATGATTTTCCTAAAACTTATTAGTTTCACATGCAGTGGGTCTGCATATAAAAGTCTGAAACTGTCTCCATACTTACTATATACTATAATATAAATGCGAAAGTAACTGTCGGTCTGTCTGTTAACTTTTCAAGCATTATTGATGGATTTCGATGAAATTTGACACACAGGTTGGTTTAAAACGCAGGATTATTTTTATTCCTTTTACTAATTATTAGTAGTAATAATTGTATCATTCTTATTTGCTATGATGGTTGTCATAGTTGCACCCCTTGGGATTATTGGTAGGTAGATAAATCTTGGGTAAGAAACCAAAATAAAAACTAATCCCCCTACCTGACCTATTTTTAAATTTTTGCTTCATCGAACTCTATTATCGATTCCTCTTTATTACTAACTAGCTGCGCCCCGCGGTTTCACCAGCATAAGTCTAAATCCCGTGGGAATATCGGGATAAAAAATATCCCATGTCCTAATCCAAGGTCATGGTCTACCCATGAGCCAAATTTCATGCAAATCCGTTCAGCCGTTATAGCGTGATAGCGTAACAAACAAACAAACGGACAAATCGCATTTATAATATTATAGTTAGGATACTCAATACTCAATTCTTTATTGCATTCCATATGTATTACATACATGGTTTATCAAAGTAAAAGATCAATAATATGGACCCCGTCGGGCACAGCCAAATTCGGAGAGGGGAAGGGGGCTAGTTAGGATTATAATTAACTACTTATTTAGTTAGATGTAGATCTATGAGTGATTTCATTTCTATGTGTTGATCATCATATTTGTATGCATATCTAGCCTTTTCCACACTATGTTTGGGTCGGCTTCCACTCGCAAAAATATTATGTGGATGTAGCAGAATGAATTTAAAAACTGAAAGCTCATAACAGGTGGCAGCACAGTTGTACGTCTTTAAATTACCAATATGGTGTTGTTTACTTTTGTGTCGATCACAAATTATACGAAAACCTCATAAATATGTATGACACTTGTAGTGTAGTACTATTAAAAGACGAGCTAAGGACAGGGCAATCGTCTACCACTGGTAAAAAAGCAACTTTAGTGGAAAAGTAAATAAATTAGGAACGTTTTATAATTTATAGCTTATTTTGTGTTAGTTGACTTTTAATTCGTTTTTTGTTACGTTAAGACTGGAGGCGTACAATAGAAATGACCTGATCAGAGTTGAAAACCAACTCGGGCATGATCTTCCTGACTGAAAAACCTCAGAGATAGCACTTCTAGCACTGATCTAATATGATAATTTATACACACACATACTTTACTATAATTTACACAGTGTTATTATTGATACAGCATTCCACGAGTTTTGTTCCGGAAAATATGGCATACGGCAGGCTTCTCGTTGCCGTATCACAGAATACAGCAATTGACTATAGGTTAAACAAAGCGTTTTTTCCCTAGGCTATTGAATGAGATGAAAAAGAAACTTAAATATCTGTCACCTGAAGAGGCTGTACGCCACATACATGGAGAATTTTTCGTTTATGTAACCCAGAAACTACCATGAATTGTCAAAACTGAAAATGCCCTTCAAAATATCGATGACAACTGATTCAAAATCAAGAATACTGTACCAAGTTTAGTGCAATTAGTGAGCGCGACATGTTCGAGAATGTTCGGGATTAGGTAGACATGAATCTAAAGTAATAGAAATGATAAGAAACGTTTATGGAGAAGAAACAAATGAGGAATAGTTTTTTTTTTTAATAAATTCGGCAATTTAGTATTTTTTCCCATAAAATACGGTACACCAGACTATGACATACGGCAGCTCAGATTTTTACGATAACAACACTGAATTTACATACATAATATCCCATCACAATTGCCCGTATGTAATGAAAACAGACTTATTTCTCTTGGAAGCATCACATTTAAACCACTTTCTTTTCCAAGGTTTAAAGGATAGCACTTCGTCTCAACAAAATATCGGATTCCAATTTTTTTCGGAGAGCTTTGTCCCACAGTTTTCTTTTTATAACATCTTTGGCAAATACATGGGTCCCCGTATTTTTACAGTAAACAACTGCGCAACTAGGTTCAATAATGAATTATGCGTAAAAGAAGTCACTTGTTTACAAAAAATGTATGAGTAGCTGTCAAATTATAAGACACTGGAGATCAGCGCTATCTGAAGCGAGCAAATGACAGTTTTTATCCCCATTCTAGTTACATTCATTACTACTCTCATTACTACTAATCGTTTTCAGGTTTAGTAGGCAAAGTATTCTTCAAACTAACATACTATCTACTCTACTCCAAAAAATCTGAAAAAGGGCCATTTTGTAGACAAGAGGTAGGTACTAGGTAGGTATTGATTTAGTAATCGTGAGAGTCTTTCATACTTTCTCGAAAATATTTTGGCAGATAGCTTCTGAAATATATAGACGTAAGGTAGAAATAATAATTATATTATTATTTCTTATATATAATTTATTATTATATATAAGAAATAATATTTTTATACTTAATATAATAATTATATTATTATTTCTGAATTCAAAATAAAAACCCTAAATACATTTTTTTTTCTTGTAACGCTGGTCGAATAGATTCTCAACCTCTAGCACCACGAAGTAACTCCAAAAAATTGATTAATTTTATTTCTTATGTTGGCTGTTTTGAATCGTTGTCAACAACTTCAGTGTGGTGGTTCGATAGTGATTGCGCGTAGTGTTATTGTTTTGTGGAAAAAATTGTGAAACTTAACTAAATCCTACACAGTCAGTGAATAATTTCGGTTTAGTTTTTATCTCTCTTCATCTATTATTATTTTCTTTGTGGAATATGTTATTTTCGAGCGAGGTAAGTCCAATTTTAAGCTACATCAACATCAGTGGATAGGGCGGTACTATCGTGTGGCAATTGACAGCATTTCTTGTCTTACAGCATTTTTTATCAATAAAAATGATCGTGATTCGTTGATAAACAGCTTAATAAAGCTATTTCTTTTCTATCACAGCGGCCCTTTTCGTTTTAGAGGAGATTTTCGATGGTATCGGATAGGCATCCTCCATATTTTACTGCTACGTGCATGGTACCAACTACATAATGTTAGTAGCTATAGAGGCTTTTTTTGCTTGTGTGCCCATTATTTAGTACAATTTCTCTTGCATCAGTTAGGAAATAAACATGAATTGGATTGAATAAGACCCTTTCATATTTGGGCTCTTCATATTTTTGATTATTTAAAATCAATAAAATTATTAGGTAATTAACTATTTAATACTATCAATTTGGGGGTAAATTGGAACAAAATTTGTATTTTTGTGTAACAAGCTAAGGTAACAAGGCCAATAAGACAATACTTTTTGGCTAAGCTTTGGATCCACATAGAGTTCTTAGAAGCTGAAAAAGCTAAATGGAATTATTCATCGATCCAGATTAAACTCATGAATGATGAAAATGACCCCACTAACAAATACTTTGAATCTGACTAAGATAATCAATACCAAGACGCTTGATAGAATATGATTGACTCGGACTTACTTTTTGCTATCATTATTTACACCTCATTAATTATGGTGTATCTTCTGCTAGAACATTAACAGGGGTCATAATCTTAGGGTAGGACAACCAAGATAATACCATATTTGACAAATGACACAGTTCCACTATCCACTTAGGATTGATTCAGGTTATGCCCACTAGATGGCGCTGGTGAGCCAACATAGGGAATATTCCAGCTGTGTTATGGTTTCTTTGTGAGTTTGGTAAAAGATCAGATCTTACTAAAACTGCAATGGTTTGCAAAACATCAGACTTGAATAGTCAACAACCCAATTTCTGATGGTAAACTATAAAAACATAGAACAAGAGAATTCTACATACTCTTCACATTTTAGTATGGAGGTACATGAAAATAGTGCTCTATCTCCGTTTTGCATAAAAAGAATTTGGTAGAATGGGGATACAATGTGCATTGGCTTGTTTAGTCTGCTGAGGAAAAACCTTTGTTTTTTAACACGAACATCATTCATGAGGTGATGATATCTGCCTAAAGATCATCATTATACAGCACATTGTCCTATTAATTAATATTCTACAAAGTAGATGGGGCAACAAATTCTTGAAAATAAATAAATAATAAAGTGGCAGTTCTTGGGGGAGGCTTATGTTCAGTAGTAGACATCTTTCGACGGAATGATGACGTTGAGGATAAATATTTAATTTCAGCCGAAAAACGTCCATTGCTGGACATAGGCCTCCTCCAAGCACCGCCACTTCAACCGATAAATATTATTCCTTTTTAGGTTTCTGAACCCAAAGGGTAAAACAAGACCCTATTACTAAGACTGTATCTCATGAACCGTGATAGTTAGATAGTTGAAAATTTCACAGATGTATTTCTGTTGCTGCTATAACAACACATACTAAAAAACAGAATAAAATAAATATTTAAGGGTCTCTCATACAACAAACGTTTTTATAGATAATGGTACGGAACCCTTCATGCGCGAGTCCGACTCGCACTTGGCTGGTTTTTATTTCGTGATTTCCTTTATCACTAGTTACACTAGTTAACATAGTTTAAAAAAAAACTAAAATACTGATCCAAAGATACTGACTTATGAAATTAAAGTTATTTTTCACTTTGTAGTTTGGAACCCGGTTGTATTTTTTGTAAAAAAGTTTTTTTTTCAGTTTTTAGTGGGTTGTTTTGTAATTTATCTAAGTTACAATACCCTAATGTCAACTACTCATCAAAAATAACCAAATAATCGCTATGTGCCTATAATATTTGAAGAGTTCCCTCTGTTTCTCTAAGATCCCATCATCAGATCGTGACCAAATGACAATGGGACCAACTTGAAAGTATAATCTTTCAAACAAAAAATAATTTTTCAAATTGGTCTAGCCGTCTTCGAGTAATCAGGGAACATACACAAAAATAAAAAAAACTGACGAATTGAGAACCTCCTTATTTTTTTGAAGTCTGTCAAAAAATGTCACATGATAGAATTTTTATGTTGAAACTTAGAATTGAGTAGAAGGCAGTACTGACATAAATTTCGTGAGAGGTATATTTTTTTTTTAACCTAGTGCGATGATTAGAGCTGGGTTGATGGCATGATAATATGTACATATTGCAATGAATAGTGAAGCCATCCTGAACCATCTTGAAGTATCTTATGTTCTTTCATCCCTTTTAGAAATGATCTCTAACCATAAAAATGGTTATGTTCATACCAGCATAAATCAGGCTTCTGTAAACAAGTCCAGAACAAATAATAGTTCCTGTAATTTAAACTTTGCATTTTTTTAAACCTGGATTTTTCCACCATTTCTATGGTTTCTCTATTCAGGTATTCAGTCATCAGAACTCGAGAAGTAACTTACATTTACTTGGTTGCCTGTATTTTTGGTTCTTGCTTAATTTTTAACTCCAACCATGAGAGTCAGAATAAATATATTTTTGTGAATATAAATAAGGGTTCTTTGTTTGTTTCCATAAAACCTTGATGCCGAAAGAGTCAGAGAGTTTCATAACTACTATTAATTTATATATTTAATAGCATAGTTGCTATGTGTGAAAATATAAATATCTAAGTCAGTTGTTAAATATATGTATATTGAACATGTCAGTCATCGGTAAGTGGTAATCATTGCGAGTTGGCCATCACACGGTGTGAAGTGCACTATCATTCTATTATGCCACATGCACTGTCCCCCTTGCACTGTGACACTACCTTGACAGGCAGTTAGATCAATCATGACACTAAACAAGCTGAGAAACACGGATGTGTTAGCTTATGTAAGTGCAGATTTCAGATGCAAAAGGTGAATATATTTAAAAGAATAGATATTTACTTATTGTTGCTGCAGGTGATCAACAAATAGGCCTCTAGAGTGAAAGTAAATAAAAATAATATAATTTAACATGGATATACAGGAAACAGGTCACCTAGTAATTTTTAAGTTTAGAATGAAGAAACCCAAAGGAATCACGTATGATTCTTCTCTGTTCATAATAGGAAATAAAACAGAATCATTATTATGAAATTATGTTACAAGGTAATTAATCTATCTACATACGTACATATATAAAAAAATTCTTTTCGTTGGTAAGCGCATCATTTGAGAACGGCCGATTTGGGTATTTTTTGTTTTAAAATGTTCGTAATAGTCCGAATTAGGTTTTTATGGAAAGAAAAATTGAAAAGTTTCCCTGAACTGAACGTCCTTTTTTGTATGGTGTTCTTGAATGAATTATTGAAAATGGGGGGGGGGGAGAGTTCAAAAATACTACGTTTGTATGACGTGAACTATTAATACTTCAGGGGAAAAACTCTCCTTTGGCCTTTGGCTCAATCACGAAAAAGTAGGCACCCCTTGTGCATCGAGCACTATCATCATTGCTCAGTTAAATCCTCTGACTAGTGACTGACTCACTGTAATTACCGTAGTTTTGTTCTTCACTTCGCTCCGTCACACATTTTTTTAAGCTAACAAAGATTAAAAACCAATGATCAAGCTTGGTACCTTTTTTTTGGGCGGCTACAACTTTTATGGTGGTATGCATGGCGGTAAAAGTTTTAAAATCTATCGTGAGCTGGGTTATATCAGTTTATATACATACCTACACATACATTATACACTCAGACACACCCGACACTTGCACACTACACACACGCTTCATCAACACATAAAAAGTGTTTATGGAACGAAGTTTTTTAACGCGGCTTGTAAACTTTCAGAAATCGTCACGCTAAATAGTGTTCATACTTGCGACTGTCTTCTTCTAATACAAAGAGAAAGAAAGAAAGAGAGAACTCCAGCAGAAAAAACGAAACAATAGAAAGTGATTACAGTGTCGTGGGATAAAATTGTACACATTGGCCCGAGTACACTGCATATCGGAGAGAGAGAAAGCGTGAATTTGGTCAACATGAAAATCCAAGATGGCGGCTGATGGAAATTTTTCAAATTTTTCATCATGGGTATCGTTTTCATGGTTTTCGAGGTTGTTAAAGCCGATAGTGAGGTCAAAATATAAATCTAAGATGGTGCCTGCGAAAATTTTGAAAATTTTCGTCATCGATGTCGTTTTGGTAGTTTTCAAGGGTGCTAAAGTCGATAGTGTGGTCAAAATGTAAATCCAAGTAGGCGACTGCAAAAAAATTGTTCTTGTTTTAAATCGTATGTGAGAAAGAACTTCGTTCCTGACTTGGGTCCCCTGACCGCACACGTTTATTTTTTTTATCTTTATAAAAATTATAATTCTGTTTTCCACCTTTAATTTTAAAATCTTTCCAAATTACTCAAATTGTATATATGGCTTTGTTGCTACGGAGAATCACTGACTCCCTAAGTCACAGGAACATACACCTAGTTTAGGAGTCAGAGTATTTAAATATTGACCTTTGTATTAAGCCTTTTAATGTTTTAGTCATGAGGATATTGTTAAGGGCTTTTTGGTAAAATAAATAATTTATTATTATTATTTATTTATATACCTACTGGGTCATTTTTGAGATAGGACTTCCAGGGCGTAAACTGAAACTGGGGGCACTAGAGCAAAGTGCTGGAAAATAAAACTGCGTTTTTGAAAAAACTTGTGCTTGAGCTAGTACTTGCTAATACAAGGTTGTACATTATGTTATGTTATAATCGCGGACACTGGCGGTGAACCACTTTTCAAGCTTATTACTAAGGGCATAAGGGTGAAAAGTGGTCGACCGCCATTGTCCGCGGTGGTACGTCTACGTATAGTACATCCAAACTTCGAAGTCATTAAGTCCCACGTGTTAGCGGTTTTATTTCTGCTTTTAGGGCCCCATACTTTAAAAGAAAAAAAAAAGTAACACTTGTAGGAACATTGTTATTCGTCTATCCGTCTGGGAAGACCATTTTTCTCAGGAACCAGTAGAAGTATCGAGGTGAAATTGTTAATATTAAATACAAAGGGATCGAAAGTATTATGTGGTTCTTACCTTAACTTTAAAAGTTATCTGGTAAAAATAGGTTTTGGTTTGGTACGGAGTCCTAATTGTGCGAGGTTGACTCGCTCTCAGCTGGTTTTTTTTAAAGGCAAGACGCAGCGCTGTCACTCTGTAACATCACGCCAAATATTATAGAGACATTGGAATCTCTAATATAACCCGCTGTATGTAACCGTAAGGCCCAGAACATGCCAACTCGAACGTATGTATAAGGGGCGCCAAAGTTCGACGGTATTTATACAGGTTGGCCCGTTTAAAGTGGTCCAAATAGATTTATATGATGCAAGATGTGTTTTTCCAAGGGGTTTACAAATAATAATACACCAATGCATATTCAACGATTATTTAAATTTTTGTAGAAAACTTAGCTCAAAGGGAGGGACACATTTAGTTCGACAAAATTCGTTCGATATTTTCAGTCCCTAAGCGTGTGGCAAAGCTTTCCAGTAGTTTTAAAAACATAATATAACATCACGCCTTGTTTTCTAGAAGTATTGGGCAGAGGTTTACCTATGTATATTTGTATATTACACTTCGCTAGATATGTTTAAGTCCCTTGTAATAGGAGGCGATCCTATTGCCATCAACCGAGCATAGATCTATACTCCTGGCTGCTACAAAGAAATTCCAAATGGAAAAAATACAAAACTAAAGCAATTTTAAAATTTTTTGTTCCAATTTTTATACTTACATAATTTTTGAAACTTGTTTATTTTAAGTTTTTAACCGTCTTCCCAAAAAGGAGGAGGTAATCAATTCGCGGCTTGCGGCTTGTGGCTTGTCCAATGCAGCCATTTCACCCATGGTCTGGTGAAATATTATAGTTCAGTCTTTATAGGAATGAGACCCGTATTTGAATTCCTGACTTTTCCTTACACCATGTCAAAATATTAATCGATATTAACGTATCGCCTCGTGATAGGCAATCGTTCCATGTAAAATACTGATATTCATCTGCATCCGGTTAGACTGGAAGCCGACGCCAACATAGTTGGGAAAAGGCTGGGCAGATGAGGATGATTAACGTATCGGAGATACAATTAATTATTATCTTTAATTCGTGGCTCTCTTGGGAAACGACTGGTACTTAAGTTATTAAGAAAAAGGAAGGATTTATTGGACTACTTACGGGGAGTAAGTAATTATTGCAGTATTGTCATTGGTAAACTGTCTTGTCACAGAAAGTTGGAGATAGAAAATAAAACGCTGCGATTGCTGTTGTGTCTTGTCTACTGTTTATAATGGCACCCAGATAAGAAAAAGAACTGCCTTATATATAAATTTTAGTTGTTTTGTTGTGTGAAAAAGAATCGGAGGTCGGCTTTTTTAATCTTTGAGTTCTACTGGAAGGAGTGTACCTACTAAAATCTTTATTGAACACAAAACAACGACTACAGTAAAATAAAAACTATTACCATACGGCTCTTATATCTTATAAGAGCCGTATGGTAATAGTTTTTATTTAAATCGCACTGGCCTAGTCTTCGATCAAAAACGTTTTAAAACTCACTTAATTATTCCGGTAGTGTCTAGATTTATTCACGTACAATTTTACTTTGTCATTTTTAGCTATTTCCTTTCATAAAACTGGATAAAAAGTGTCAACCGAAACTTTAACTTGTCTAAAAACGGGAATTGTGTTTTAAATCAGATAAATGGTGATGGAAATTAAGGTCTTCGGTTCTTATTAAGGCTACTTATACATGGAGAGATTACCCAGAACAGATGAACCGGCGTCCGTCGGGTCTTTCGGACCGGATACGTGCACATGCAAAACCATGCCATTATTTCAAATAGTACTGATTCGGTTCCGCTGTTGTAAGGAGGCGGCCGGTCTTGAGGCCTTAACAGACGCGTAGTACGAATTTTGGTCAGATCAGACGGATCTGAAGGTAGAAGTTAGTATGTAGTATTTTTGCATCAGTGACGCCAGTGGAAGAGAGGTGGCACGACTCACTAGGGGACGTCCATCATACATTGACTAACTACTTCTACATCTATATATATAAAAATGAATCCCTATTTCCCTTGGTCACGGCATCACGCTAAAATGGCTGAACGGATTTGGATGAAATTTGGCGTATGGGTAAACCATGACACGGAGAAGAACATAGGATACTTTTTTATCCCGATATTCCCAAAGGATCGAGACTAATGCGGGTGAAACCGCGGGGCGCAGCTAGTCTATCTATAAAAATACATGCTATTCGTTAGTAAGTGCATCGCTTGGGAACAGCTGTACCGATTCGGTTAATTTCGTTTTTAATGCTCGTAAGTAATGAAGATTTTATCGGAAAAGAAAACTTGGAAAACTTGCTTGGAAAATAGGATCCCATCAAAAAATTAACATGTTAAAAACTGCAAGTCTCGCAAAGCAGTTCTTCTAGTGCAAAACATTGTGAGATCTAATGTAAAACCAAGTGTGTTAATTTATTTAGTACCTATCTATGGGAGCATCTCTTCAACAACTTTGTCATAAATTGTTACCTAATTAGTTAACTAAAAACATTTTAAAGTGACCGTATCAATATTAGACATCTTTATTTCTTTAATAAATATAATGACTTGGCCACGGCAACAAAATCATATAAGAATAACCTACTATTTAAAATAGTCCTAATTAAATAAAGTGCTCACAATGCTAATATTCGGTTGATTTTGTTGTATGTAGATTCTATTGTCGTGTGCGATACGAATGTAAGAAAATTTTAATTTCGCGGGCTACAACTTCGGATCCACCTTAAGGTCAAAGTGTTACCACTAACGTGTGGTCTACTGTACATACAAGTTAATCTTGAACTGATAGCTTGTATCTGCCAGTTATTCGATTTGCAACATTCGCTTTTATTTAAACAAGACGACTGCTAACACACACAACCTAATACAGATCCAGTTACGTGTAAAGAGTGTTCAAATGCTGATGTTACAAGTTTACGCGGAACTAATGCGTGTTATGGTAAAACACTACGCTACTGACTGATAGATAATCGTGGGACTTTAGTAACAACAAACAAAAGATAGCAACGTTGTATATTCGACCTCGTAATTGCTTAATTTTATTTAATTTGCTTAAAATATTAATTTTACTTACACGTCATAGAACGTCAAGGTCTGTTAGGGTTCCAAAAAGAAAAACGGAACCTTTATAAGATGGCTTTTTTGTCCGTTATGAAAGGATTTTTTTTTTATATTTTAAGATTACTGTGATATTTAGAGACTTTCAACCTTAGTGAAGATTCAATTCACTGGGAGTCTATTTTTATAGCCTACTTCCTTGGCTTTTTTAGCCTCCGTTTTAGTCCTGAAAATCGCATTTAATCCGTCCAGTAGAATTCATGTTAACCGAACATACAGGCAGTAGGGTAATGAGATGTTGCATTTTTCAATGTAGTAAGTACGAAAGATAGGTAGATTGATAAATAATGTCTTTTTAAGGCCTACACGAATTAATTAAGTTTAACATAATAAATGTTTAATCAAAAATAATCGGAAATAACAAATAATAATTATAAAAATAAATACAAAAAATTCTTTGATTCTCTTTGAAAATGCATCATTCTGTTTAAATTTCATTGAATTAGTCAGTAGCATCGCCGCCGGACTGTCTGACCCGTGCCGTCGTTGTTTTTGTGCTGTCTTAGCATCGATCACTAATAAATTATTAGTGATCGATGTGTCTTAGTTACAAGTTTCTTAGGTACAAACTACCTTACAATGTTTTATAAAGTATGTTTTAATCATAAATTTTGTTAGTAGGTATGTATTAAGATTGCTTAAAAGTGTTTCAACATCCGGACAAACCTATTGAGGTTTTTGTGATGTTTCTGTTTCTATTTTGTTTTGTTCCTTAATTAATAAACAATAAAAAATAAAAACTGCATTTTAGGGTTCCGTACCCAAAGGGTAAAACGGGACCCTATTACTAAGACTCCGCTGTCCGTCCGTCTGTCTGTCCGTCTGTCACCAGGCTGTATCTCATGAACTTTGATAGTTAGACAGTTGAAATTTTCACAGATGATGTATTTCTGTTGCCGCTATAACAAAAAATACTAAAAAAAGAATAAAATAAATATTTAAGGGGCCCATACAAAACACGTGATATTTTTGCCGTTTTTATAGATAATGGTACGGAACCCTTCGTACGCGAGTCCGACTTGCACTTGGTTGGTTTTTTATACTTCGTTTATTGCTATACACTCATTTTAAGTTCACGAATTAAAGAAAAAACATCTTATTAGTGTCTGGCGGGAAGTAGCCGCGCGAATACGAAACAGAACTGCGAGCGAAACGAGCTCGAAAATGTTTGCAACTCGCATATGTTGTTTTCTGTTGACCATTATCATACAGAATTAGGAGCTACTTTGATGACTGATAGTGTTATGCAGAAAAGCTAAGAAAATGACGATAAAAGTAAGAACAGATTCAAGAACGAGCGAAAGCAAACTCGAATTTTTTTTCACCTCGCTTTAAAATGATATCACGCATCTTACTAACGTAAGTAGTTAGACGACTTACCGGGGGTGAGCGGCGTGTGATGTTAAAGATAAATCGGTCAAAGCTGATCAGTTTTAATATCTAAGCTTATGGGTGCTCCGCACACTCATTATTTATCTCTAAATGCTCAAGCCCCCGAGCACCCACGGAGTCGGCGCGCCTGCCTATACCTTAAACTGCAGAACGATTCTTCTAGATTCATATCTTGGCTAATTCATTCACATAATTGGCTAACTATAGTTTTCTGGTTTTTATTAAGTTAAAAGGTTTTAGCCTGGCTTTAAACTTACTATACTAGCTGACCTTTATCACAAACCCACACTCATATGTTACTTGAAATAGCATTGATCAACATCGCAAAACCCTGCAGTCAGTTCCCTACTCAACCCGGAAAGAAAAACATTTTCTGTGCATTTCGTATTCAGAGCCATGAACTTTTGTCTTCATGGTGGAATACGAAATTTGCACTGAAATAGACCTAAATTGTCAGTTCATGGATTCGGACCGAACAAGTGACAAAATCAGGGGTTAAAACAAAACTATGCAGCTCAGACGACAATATTCTAAAGGTGAATTTACAGTCGGAATAGTATCCGACTTGCTGAGTTTATTACAATAATATATCAATAGAGCTTGAAAATTAGCCATTGTAATATTCATTAGATTATATTCGAGGTAAGAGCCTGGGGACCCGTCACAAAGGATCTCCTAGTATGGACGCCAGTCTCTCTCAAAGGTCATAATATTTTATGCATTTTTGTTAAAAAGCTATTACATGAATTTGTTGCTATTAGTATCGCTTTATCAATAATACAGTGTGTAGAGTACTTAGTTTAAGCGTTGTGAGACAATCGCATCTTCATTTAGTCATTGCAAAACATTGGCGATATTTTAAGTTCATGATAGATTGATAATTCATATTCATAACCTGCGTCAGTGCGCGATTTTCCGGCGAAACGCCTACGGGCCCAATTCATACATTTTGTGTCCATCTGTTGTGCCGTCGCAATGGGAAAACGACCATAGGGAGTTTGGCTTATTTGTTGGATAACCTTTTTAAAGGATAAAGGGGGACGGAAGAAATGTTTCAACCTTATAGTAGTTGAGTTTGTTATAGAAAGAAACGCTTCAATTGCCACACTGAATCGTTTATTTAAAAATGTAATGCTTGTGGTTTATTGTATTATTCATTCTCAGATTTATTAGGTGTCATATTAAATTAGAATAATTATGTAGTGAATTCCTCAATAGATCGAATTTCGAACATGTTTGCAGTTTCGTTTTTTAAATCCAAAATGCGTTCTGTAGTGAACATAAGATTTATATACAGATAGGCAGTCGCTCCCTGTAAAATACTGGTATACAGCTGCATCCGGTTAGACTGCAAGCTGACCCCAACATATTTGAGAAAAGGCTAGGCAGATGATGCAGATGATGAAAGGAGAAATTGATTTCAATCCGCTCAAGTGCTCTTTATCGTTGCTCTAAAGTTTGGTCCTGTACATGACGCCGGAGCTGCACCGGGCAGCGCCGGACCGCATGTTTGTGTACACGAATGAATATCACCCATGCATCGCACCGGCGCGGCGCCGGACCGCAAGATGAAAACAATTCGCAATATCTCAGAATTTGTGTAAAATATACGCGCCAGTGCGGCTCCGGCATCATATGTAGGAAGTCTTGTTGAATTCCTCCGAAACGAATGTCAGTTAAAGTTCATAAGTTGAACTCTTTCACCGTGTAGTTCGAAGTAGAACTAGTTAACTACAAGAGAAGTTTTTGAACGCGTATTCAAGAACTCTACAGGCGAGGGCTAGAAATAGTATATTCTGAACCGTTCAAGACTATATTATTTCATGTTTTGAAAAAGTCTTTTCCTTAACATTCTTTGGGGTATCGAACTAAACTGTCACAAACTAAGTTTTTGAACAAACAAAACAAATTTACCTTATTTATTAATGTATGTTCTGGATAATTAAGATCGCAAAAAGAGCTGCTACGTCATTGGAACTTAACTGAAATTCTCTGAATGTATGAAAACTAAAGTAATGTCGTACAAAGTGATATCGGAGTCTATTTTGGTCGTTTACGTAGTAGAATTTTGTTAAGCGCAAATTACCGCTAGATCGGCACCGACACGCCAAGCAGCCGCAATGTGTCTAATGTCAAGTAAATAGATCGAAGTTATTCATTGATAGCTTTACGTGTAAATAGGTAATTATTTATAAAAATAAGTAATAAATAATATATATATATATATTTTTTTTAAATTAATTAATATATTTTATGAATAAATAATAATAAAAAGTTTACGCAACTAGTTTCGTAATGTAAATTTAGCTGTATTACCTTTTTGGTGCAGCTGTGAGGCACGCACTATTGTTGTTAAAACATTATTTTAACTTTTTAGGGTTTCGTACCCAAAGGGTAAAACGGGACCCAACAAATCCTAAAAAACAGAATAAAATAAATATTTAAGGGGCTCCCATACATCAAACGTGATTTTTTTGCTCGTTTTTATAGATGCGACTCGCACTTGGCCGGTTTTTTTTTTGTTATTTGTGTTTCTCAAAATGTTTACAAATAAACGTTATTCTTTCTTTCTTTAATGACCTATATCACTTAGAAAGACAATCCCTTTCATTTTGGCAAAGGAACAAACATAACAACGTAACAATATTATGATTTAAGAGTGTCCTTGGAGTTTCTTGTCCGTTCCTCTCCATAGGAATCTTATTACGCTTTGGAATGGGCAACTAGCTTCATCTTTCTGACTGAACGACCCCTTGACAATTCAAAAGTGCCTGTAAATGGTTTAATTGAAATAAATGCTTTCAGTTTGAGTCTAACGCAATGGAATACCCATTGAGATTCCTTTTTTGTGCCATAGTTGCTAGCCTAACGAACATAATCACAAAATATATCACATGCTGTTTGTGAATGTGTTAATTATATTTTGTGATTATGCTCAGTCCTGATACAGGCAAACACCACCGGCAAAATTCACGGAACACAAACAAGATTCTCTCAACTGAGTGTTTTAATACGGATTTTTGATTATTTATTTACAAATTAGGTTAAAATTCTATTTACCCGTAACTGAAGGGTTAAAGTACGGCAGTTTCTACTTCTTTTTAATAATCGCTATACAAAATGGCGACTATTTCATCTGGGTTTTTACCCAGATGAAATAGTCGCCATTTTCTTAGTCTTTCGACTTCGATGATAAAAACGAGTTACTTATAGTACTTGAGTGGTAAAGTTGATATCAAACGCGTCACTTTTTGTTCATGTATATCTTTCATTCGGCATATTTCACTCGAAGTAAAATGCCTGAAGACAAAATGAATCGAAACCGAAAAATGAATGCATTAGTGAACCGATCCAACCTTGTTGGATTTCGGTATTCGATTCGGCATCTGTCACTCGCACTTCGAATGATCGAAAAATTAAATGAGCAGATGAACGTAGCCGTGTGAACGTGGAATGAAACAAAAATTAACAGACGCTTCACTCCATCTGATATCAGCTTATCTCTTTCGCTTGGTTACGTATGCGGCTGCGGATATGGTACCAACTGGGCCACTAACTTCTCTATTCCCTAGGATATAGACTTGTTAGAAGAAAAACTTCTACTGGTTCGATTTTTCAAAATGATGTCCGTTATTTGCTCAAACAAATTAATAAACATGTGTAAAACTCAAGATGTGGGCCATTGCAACCGATTGCAGGGCTTTAAATAAACACGATTTTGATGGAGAGATACAAATCCAATCTGTTACTTTTAAATTGCTTCTGCTGTGCCGTCGAGAATTTCATTCTAAGATGTCAGATGTCACGGACAGTCGGAAGCTGCCTGATAACCAGTTTACCGGTAATTTTCAAGGATGAATCCACTTGCATCTGACCTCCATTTATAAACATGTATGGAGGTCAGAAGTAGCAGTGGATTTGTGCATTCTCGTACTCACGATTGATTAGAAAGAAAGCCGAGCCTCAAAATAGTTAGGAACTCGATAACTTCGTATTTATAATAAATAATATTTAAGATAATGGCAATACTTAGTACAAACAAAAAAGCTTTTATTTTTAATTATTTAGTATTGGTACCTACCTCACACCATTTCGTATACCACTACTTGTTATGTAAACAACAGTGACAAGAAGTATTACAACATCGTCAAGATACATAAAGTGGATTAAATACGTATTAACGAAGTTAACTCAAAAACTACTCAAGCAAAGCTAATGAAAAATAATGGGTCCATCGCGCAAACTTCCTCTAACAAATAAAAAAATAATTTACAAAATCGGCCTATAATTGACGATAATATCGACAACATACATTTTTTTTAAAGCATCTATATAATCTCTTCCTTTTTTGAACTCGGTTAAAACTGCAAAAACTATGGAACATTTGAATTTGGCGTGTTTCTTAGCTCTTCTGTCTTAAAGACGTTTGCGAAAGTTGTAACCAGTGTTAAAGAAGGCCTACAAGCGCGGCTCACGCTACGATCTAGGAGCTCGTAGCGGAAAATATGTTCTATAAAATCCTAGACACTTTAAAACACCAATGAAGTAAATAATAATGACCGCTCGAAATGGTTTATTAAATTTAGTGGTACCTATGATAAATGAACATGACTGGATTGTTTTTCCACAAGTTTGCAAAAAGGCCTACGCTACGACGCCGACGACGTAGCGGCGCGTAGCGGCAAATGTGTTCTGTAGCAAAATTGTGTGCTACGCAATTAATCTGAGCAGTTGACATTAAGTTTCAAAACCGATTCCTCCCTAGATCATTACATTTGATAAGAAATGATTTCGTTATGCTATACTCGTATAAATTCCTTATTAATTTTGTGTTTTAAATTTACCTCGACTTTACCATTACCACACAAGCTTTATATTAAATAAGCAATGATTACTTTGAAATT